>OV816028.1:110351600-112851600 GCA_929113105.1 Agrypnus murinus | reverse complement strand
TTTGCAGGACCGGAATTTAGATTTTTTCAGTAAATATAGACAAAACTTCATTTATTCGTGACTGATAAAAAATACCGTTACACTGTCCAGAACCATTTATAATTTAGTTTAATAGTTATAAATAACTGAAGCTACCACATAAATAAGAATCAATAATGAAAATCTAAACACGAACACGAAAGTAAATATGTACCTAGTAAACGAAATACTGTTACCAAATTATAACTAAACAGACAAAACACAAAAATTAAACAAAGTAAACGTAAATAAAAAAAGCAGTCAAACGTAGACAGGGTTTTTGTTAGAGGAGAGCAGACACCTATCTCTCCCCGTCTATAGGCACAGACTTCGGATATTTTAACAAATTATTTTGAAAATGTTGAATTAATGTTTGCAACAATAATATATTTTTCTATTTGCGTGCCGAAAAGAGATTTATTTAAATACTGGAAATAGTAACATTTTATTTTTTGAAGTTGATATCATTATTGAACAGCTGTTCTTCAAATGTCAAACTTATTTACGCAAATTTGAAAAACAAATACAGAATTATAATTTTCAGTGTTGCCAACTGTCAACCTTCTAATATATCCCTTTTAAGGTATCCCTAATAAATTGTTTAGATGTTAACAAATCAATGCAAATAGTGTAAAGTATTCGTCGCGCACCTGTCCTTTAGAAGACTCCCCGCTATACGGATCATTTTCTAAACTTGGATGCGTGCGCTAAAAGCGCGTCTTGTGAAAATAACACTTAATATACTATTTTTTATGGTCGTGTCCAAATAGTATATTAAAGAACGAGTTTCATAAAGCTAGATTTATTGCAAGAGTCCAAGTTTAGAAAATGAACTGCTTGCAGCAAGTTTTAAAGGACGAGTGCAAAAATAACTTATAAAACGAGTTTTTATGCTATTTTTTTCTATTTTGTGCCTTTTATTCCCTTTGCAAATAACGCTGGTACTGTAAACCTCATACTCGTGTATTAATAAAGTTGACATGGCCCCCGCCCTGCCACTCCTCGGTTACGCCCAAGCAACGGTCAAAAGACAGGTGCATACTCATTACAACCCTGTTAAAATTTCTCCATCGGTACTTCTAACGTTTTGTTGCCGTTTGGCCCATAACAGTGCTGTTATCTTGTATATAGCGCACTGATCATTGCTTACTTGGGATGCATTTCGGATGAAAATTTACTTTATCTATGATCATACAACAAGTGCCACATGTTATTGTGATTAAGTTATTAACAGCAACAAACATATTATACAGCAACAGACTTCGGAGTAGCACAGTGATGATAGATTCAAAATATAAACAAACGTGGTAAAAATTCAACAACTCCACCACACTGAGACCTTCAGGCGAGTCGCTTTTATAAAGCACTAAATAAATATAGAGCTAGGAAACACAAGTAATATAAACCAAATTTTCTTTAAATTGAAATGATAAAAGAATATTTACAAATGAACTCAAATAACAAACAACGAAAGAATTAAAATTAAAAAAATAATTTTGGATACCATGAAGAAATAAAAAATCAATCCTAAGATAGTGGAATACGTTTTATCCGAGGAGTAATATTTCGGGCATCATCATAATCTTGATTACTAAATTTTTATTTAAAATTAAATAAATACCTTAAATTTTTAAATCAAACCAATGTTTGGCGCCAACAGTTTGCCAATTGAAATTATTACAAAACAGCAATCCTCTGTTTTCCTTATGGTTAAATACTAAAATGGTGAAAGAACAACTACCTTCTCTTTCAAATAACATCGAAATAAATACTATTAATACATAAAATTAATATCCAACTGATTGTTTTAGATATGGTAAGTCCATTTAATGATTTTTTTTAAATTTCCTTTCAATTATAATGAAGGTTAAAAGTTCCATTACCCAAATAAAATTTTCTTCTCGTAATTAAATGTTATTCCACAAATAAATTCACAGCACTGATTATTATATTAATTAAATGTAATTATTATTTTAAAAAATAGTCAAATTCAAAGATCTCTGATGATTATTTAACACTTTGACATTTCAACAAATATAACCTAACATTTTTGACGTTTGGTTTGTTTTCATTTTTCAAACTCACAACATAAGCTTAAAATTTTTAATTTTTGATCTCAACATGTGTGCACTCTTATAAAGTTTGGTATCAAAGCGGTCGCTCTTTTTATATCATTTTTCAAACAAAAGAAGGCCGTAGTGATATTTTCGATTAGAAACAAAATAATTTTTGAAACTAAAAACAACATAACCACATAATTATTTATAACTATTAATTATTCTTTAAATAAAATATAAATAGATAGCCAAAATAATTCCCTTTCCAATGATATATAACACTTGTACTAACATAAAAGAACAAGGTCACTAGAAAAAGTCAACTAAACATATTTCCTACACAACTATCAGATAACTAACATTAACCCTAATTACTTAAAATTACCTATTTTAATCTTCCTAGCTTGACAAAATCCAAACTTACATCATATTTAACATTGTTTATCTACTTTTAGATATAGCTAAATTACACTATTTCAGATTGCTATGGCAAACCGTACAAACTTGCATTTTATTTCAATGATATCTTCTACAAAAAACAATCCCAACATTGGATTGTTTTAAGATTGTTCTTAAGAAACTGCTTGACAAAATAGCATTAAAGCATTTTAACCACGAACTACATAACCTCTCTAATGAAGAAAATTTAACGATATAACTATCTCATGAACTTGAAACATATTTGTTTTATATTAATAAAGCAGGTAAGGTAGTAAATATTTGCATACATTATCACTACCATGTATCTTGTATGTTTTCAGTCAAAACTTGCCTTAACTTGGCCTCAACTTTATTTTAATTGTCTAATTAGGTCACGATTTCACATCGCTAGTTGAATAATTAAAGTGCATGTTTATTTAATTAAAACCTTAGCTTTAGCTTCATAAAAAATTATTAAAAATAATTATTTTTCTCCTTGAACCCATCTAACATCTCGTTGGAAAGATTTTACCTGGGGGTGCATACTTTCTATTGCATGTCAAATATCATGACATTATGTACATGACATGTCACAAATTTAAAAAAAATATCAAATAATAATAATAGTTAATAATAACAATTGCTACAACCCATAGCCTGGAAACCAGGCCCCAGAAGCTATAAGCTTGTGCGGGAGTGAGGGGGCGATTATTATTATTACGTAGGCCCTAAGTGCGGCTGCAGCCGACTTACAGATGGAACAGCGCAAATCCCACATTTGTGTCACAGCTAAGGAAAACTGCAGAAAACCTTAAACCAGATCTGCCGGCACCGGGAATCGACCTCGGGCCATTTGGGTGAAAGTCCAGCACTCTAGACATTACACTACCAAGGCTGTTATACAAATACAATGAATACTTTAGTCAAGCGTTATGATCGTAAATAAAACTTTGTAAGATACACGTGTAAAGGTCTCTTGATTGCATTTACATCCATTAAAGCACTCGCTCGTGTGTTAAACCGTTCGCGCAGTAAGGAATGGCTTTTTACACTTGTATCTTAAATATCTATTATGTACTATTGATTTCATAATGATCTAGGATAACAATAAAGCTAACATGATGCTAGTTTATTCTTTTTAATGTAAATGTTTAGGATAAAATAATAAAAAGTAGTATCATATTAGCCTTGCTGTGCTAGATCATTTATGAAACCAATAGTACATTATTTAAACGCAACATAACCAACTTTTTTTTTTATTAAACTAGAAATTCATACCCTTTCTGTGACAGTACAAATATTCTAAATAGTAACTATTACAAGAATTGAAAAAACACATGTTTATAGGAAGTTTACACAAGCGTTTCTACAAAAGTGATGTGGATCATACTCAATAAAACCATGACTGTTTTCCATTTATACGAACATATCCAGAAACGAAAAGGTCATTATTTCTTTCTATTGCTCGAGTAAATACACAAACTTGATAACTTTGGAATAGGAAATGGAAGTGTGTTGGTTTATTAAAGGTAATATTTGGCGTAACTAATCTAATACCTAGTAGATTTTCTACAAACTTTTGCAGAAAACTGGATGATAAGCAAAGTTAGTTCAAAACGCTTTGGTACATTGGATAGAATTTAACAGAATTTCATTTTACCAACTTGATTTGCAATTTTCGAAATGTCGCATACAACTGTTTAAAAAGTTCAGTATCAAAATGCAACAATCAACACCCATGTTTTCGGGGAAAATAAGTAAATAGCATGTAAAATCAAATTTTAAATTTAAAAAGTTTTTGTAACTATAAGTAGTATATTTTCCAGAATTACTAGCATTTCATTTAAGTTTTCCTACATTTATCGACATTTCATAAAAGTTTGAATTTTTCAAAGTTTTTCTTTCTGTTTTCAGATACTCAACATTTCCAGTCCAGTACACAAGCATAGGTATGTGTTATACTTAAATATTTTCTATTTCAATTTTACTAGAAAAACATAAAGAGACATGCCATAAAATTACATTAGACACCATAAAGATATCAAAATTTAATTATCCTCTGGAGTCAGTAACAGGCAACCTCAGCAAATAGCGAGGCTATAAAATGTTAGGGAACATAACTCACGGCAATTTACACGAAACCAAGAATGCAGAATGAGATGCTGATCCTATTATGCGATTCTACAATATCTCTTAATAGCCCCTGTAACGCAGCCACTATCAGTAATTAAGGTCATCTTTCACACACCCGGATTAAAATTGCTCTTTAACCCATTTGCCGATTAACAGGTCGTTTAATATGACATATATTACAAATTATGCTTTTTATGTTTGCAGTATTTTCCGGCTTTTAAGGTTCGTTTTTCATCATTCAGTTGTTAATTTAGCGTTAACTATTTTTATAACTTTCAAGTTGGCAAGGATCGACTACGCCGAGAAAAAAATATTTAAAATATTTGTAAGTATTCTTACAAATGGTTCCGCTAAACAATTCTGCAATAACGATTAATTATTCGTGAATCTCCAGATGCATTTTCAAGTTGTACGTACGTACATAGCTCACATACTGAGTTAGGATTTATGAAAAAAACCTGGACGGTATTTATACTAGTACAAAAAAATATCATTCATACCTGAAAAATAATCCCGGACGATTTTAAATGTTCGTAGTTCTTAAAGTGACACTTTTTGAATAATTCCCGGTTTTCCTAGTTATAGAAATTGGCCTCTATTAATTTGGCGCAGCTTCACGAAGCAAAATCTTTGCTGAGTTAGTGAACATCTGTAATGTAGGGCACACACGGTCGTCCGCGACCACATACATGACAACGTCGGTGACCACGTCGAAGACATGGTCCGGATAATGATGAATTTACATTTGTTGTTGTACAAGTGTATTTGTACAAGTACGTTGTGGGTACAAGTAACGTATTTCTTTGAAATGTGTATATCGAAATGAAAGAAATAATTATTGAGTTCATAATAAATATCTACTGAAATATCTTAGTTTATTTAGTAATTACGCAGTCAATATTGTCTTTCATTGTGATAAACACCTTTCAAAGAAATACGATACCTATAATTTTATTATACACATCAGCTCGAAGCCCAAGTCGTTTATGTAATAAATAACAGCAAATCTAAATATTTCATCATTATCCGGACCACGTCCTCAACGTGATCCCCGGCGTGGTTGGGGATGTGGTCGCGAACGAGTGTGTGTGCCCTACATAACGCTTTTATGTTTGATTATTGATGAAAGAATATAGTCACACCTACATGAGTTGCTAAATTCCTCAATATTGGGTCACATACGAATTTGTCTTTTTTACAAACATCAATAAAACAACGGTACCGGCATGCTAATCCTACTTATGCTTACTTTAGGCCATACTAACTCCGATTTGTTTGATGGTTTCACGATTTATCAAATTAGGTTCCATACTTTATGATACCGCCATATTTAGTACCTACTCTATTATTTTTATTATCAAATTTTACTAGAGCCGAGCTATTAGCATTGCCTTATGCCTGTTATACTTTCTCCAGGTGCTTTTTGTCTTATGAACCCTTTTTGTTCTATACTGATCTTTGTAACTACCAAAACTTATTCATATTAACAAATTAAAATAAACAAATAAATTATAAAAATCTTATATTTACGCAAATTTTACATTCCTACAGAGACTTCTTATTTATTCGAATTATTTTGATAGATCGTGGGTGTGAATCACAAAGGCTTATTGATTTCGGAACCGATATAGGACTAATTGAACAATATAGAAGGCGCCACTCAAGATATTTGTTGTTATTGTGTCACAGCAACGATGGGAATCTGAAATTCGGGAAAAGACGTCCATCTGAGTTAGGTTAAATTATTATTTGAAACGTAGGTTTTTCGCAAGACTAAATAAGCAACAAAATGCAATAAAAAACAAACATATACTTACTTTAAAAGATGCTCAAGATTACCACGGCTTGAGATTTAGCTCTATCTTACAAATTTTTAATTCAGGTCGTAGGTATTGGTTCTGCAGTTGTCTAATTTGTAAAGTAATGGATAAAGGTTTCAAAAAACACAAAAACATACACAAGAAGGGCGCCATCTGATTATGAAGCTTAATAATGGTAATTAAATAGATCAAATAGATTAAATGAATCTAGTAAATCTGTCTGAAATCACTAATCAGAAAATGAAATTAGACCGATATGAATTTAGTGCAAAATATTAGTTAATTTCAACAAAGTCAACAAACAATTTAGTTTAATGAAAATGTGAATAAAAACTTTCATAATTATATGGTTCAGTCTTACTAATTTTAATTAACTTTAAAATCATATTTATTTGTGAAAACATCCGAGAAAATATAAAAATATAAAAAGATTACAAATTTTAAGATCAAAAATTTAAATAATAAATCCCTGCCTAAGAGCTCTTTTACTAATAAAAGTTTAATGAATAAAAAAAATATTGAAGTGCGTATAAATGAGAAACAAACTGTAAAATTATTACCAAGATTCAAATAGGATTTACATAAATGTTTAACACTTAAAAAATACATAATTTACAATACCTTTAGTTGTCAATAATTCACAAATAAAACCAACGATAAACTGCACAAATTTGACTCCTACATACATCAAGCAATCGCCGCAAGTAGAAACTGGAAGGTCCGTAGATTTTTCTTTCCATTAATTAAAGATACAAGGGAAAAACCCTCGTAGTATCGGTATATGGTGAAACATTATTTACGAATTTACCCCCAAAATACACTAACTGAATGCAACCATTAAAGTTCCATAAGATTTGGTTATTAATCTAATTTTGATAACCATCACAAAGGTTCGTTGTTTTTATTAAAACAACCCACTTATTAATTAAATATGAACTGGATCTAGAAGGCACATAACTAAAATTTATTTATTAATCGAGGTTTCGATCACTGAAGAGAAAGTCTGTAATTATTAATTTACTTCGATACGGTAATTATTTAAACGAGAGTACGGTACGATAACTGTAATAATAGGAAAAGCTAGATTTTCCATTCTTCAAAAGCACAAACATCCGAAAAAATGTTTACTATATAACGATACTTTTTATTAACCGCAAATTCTTGATTAATATTCGGACACTTAATTAAACGGTATAATTATTAACTGTAGATTTTTAATATTAACTTTACCGGCATCCGAAACCGGCAATCAATTAAACTGTATGTAAACTAAATTTAGAATTTTCTTTAATTCTAAATAACTAAAGTGAAAAAGGTAATTCTGTAATGTCGACCGAAGTCGACTATCTTCTTTGAAAGCTGGATCGAAAGTGTGTTTAACATTTTGAACCCCTACTGCTAGCACAGAAGAACTATGTTTTTTCTTTCGCTCAAGATGTAGATCGGACCAACCAATTAAAAGACTGTATCATTTTGTAAGAGCAAATCAAAACTAACACACGCTTAATACACGTGGACTCCTTAAGGAAAATTTTATTAGCTTTTATGCGAGATTCTCGCCCTAATGAACCAAACTAAAGATTTTGTACGGGCACGAAAACGGAAAACAAGCACGCCAACATCTGCCGACTAGACTTGCGGATCATGCAATTTTTTAAGTTAAGACGCAGAGGCCCAGTTGAATTTGTGAACACGTGTTAAATGTCATCTTCCAAACAAAAGAGAAGTTTACTTTTTACCAATGCTTTCCCAGAATGCAGACTGGAATATTTATATAAAGCAAGATGACTTAAATACGCCATCGGATTTTATCAAGGTCCTCCAGTTTTTAACAATGCAACCGTTTCTAAGAGTAAACAAGCAAATCAGTAAAGACATTATTTATTACTTCAACGTCCTTTAATTTTATAAAAATTCGAAAACAATTATTTAAAATATTCTTGGTAAATACGTTTATACAACAAAATTTTAGCTACAAATAAAATATAGATTTGCAGGACCGAACTTTAAATTTTTCATGAAATATACATGCAAAATTACGCATATTTGAGGCCGATAGAAAATATACCGTTACATATTTATCGCTTATTGTTATTATTTTAATTTTATTAAATGGACCACAAACAACTTGTTCTGTTGAGCTATAATGAATGATTATTAATTTTTGTTTATTAATTTAAATTAGTGAAAAGCGGTTGGCAACATATGCATTATCCAATGCATAATTTGTGTACATAAAACAGAAACAACATTTTAATTACTGCATAAAGCCTAAAAGCATTTGGAAAGTTTAGATATTAACTTATTTAGGGTTCCTACTCTAAATACATTTTTAATATTTTCTATATCAAAAACCAATTTACTTTATTGCTATCCTGATAGAATTTCAAAATATTTAATTACAAAGTAACTTATTGAAACAATGTTTTGTCATTAATCCTTTTACTATAGTATATTTGATTTAACTTTAATGCACAATGTTACTAACACATGTAAAAACTAATAAATCACTATAACTAAAAAAGCACAAACACAGTCCAAATTAAAGATACTGGAACGTACAATGAACATGAGCAGCGTAGTTGAACCCTGAATCCCTTTTATAGAAACTATATCTTCGAACGTTGCAGTTATTTCCACGTTTAGACTTTAGACCCCACACAAGTGTTTAAACAATAAACATAACTAAATTAATCCGAAATAGCCAGAACGTTCTTAAAACCATTCAAGGTAATATGTGTTATCCCTCTCGCATTCTACTAGCAAAGAGGGGAAACAAATTCATCGCAACCAAAGCCGCCCATGTTCCAGAATTACTCACACAATCACACGTTAAACATGACATTCTTACTACAAATAACAAATTTAGATGAAAATCACTCTTGTGTTTATAAAGCAATGCAGACACCAGAAGATTCTGAGAGAGAGTAAAACAAACTTACCAAAGTGCATTGCACTTAAGCTATAATGATGTCTCGTAAAACATGAATTTCTAGTTCTAAAAGCGTTTTCAGCACTTCTGATTTTTCCCATTGGTGAGATATTGATCTGATATATTTATCTGAGATATTTATAGTGATCTGTATCAGATAGAGTCGTACTTATTGACACAGATGTTTCCAGCATATTACTTTGTATTTTAACAAAACACTGATGCCTTTACACCATTTATGGTTACCCAAACATCACTATAAGTTTCTGTTGTGTTTTCTTGTGAAAATCCGCCACGATAAATAGCTATTAGTATGTAGTTGTGATATCTGACAAAATATCTTTTCTTCTGCTTTTTTTCACTACAAATTTTTTTCCTAGGTAATTATGTGCAAGTACCACTTATACTCTATATATTGTAACATTCTTTTTAAATAATACTAATGGTGCTGTTTTAATTGTTTATTATCAAGAGAAAATATTTACACTAACACTAATTACAAACAACTATAATTTATTAACAAATTTAGACGAATTTAAAATACAAAATATTTATTCCAACAAGATTTATATTACACTATTTTATATATAAAATATTATTTATATTCTACTAGTATGCAATGCGCGTATTTAATTAACTCGTTGTTGACTAATTACTAATCCCCTCCCTGCGTGACGGAAAGAATCTTCGTTGATGCGTCATACATCTGCCGTCAATCTTGAATGTTCACCGGTAATGCATAGGGTCTCTCCGGTTCATTACAACATAATATTCCCAAAGATTAAATGACCTTTTTTGTCCACCAAGTGTTTATATGTATGTAGATTTACTTTTTACACTAATTTTCCGATTCCCTTCAATAGATAGATTGCAGAATTAACCGTTTCAAATAATACTTTTGTAGCTGATCTGCTTCCTTGAAGAATTGTTCTGGGTGCTTCAACTACATATTGTTATATGTTCTTTCTATGATACCCTTCTGTTCTGGAATGTAACTTTCTGCATTTTCATGTTTCAATCCTTTCTCTTAACAATTCCTTGGGTTGTCTAATTCCAAGACTTTATCTGTTTTAAGGGTAGCAGGTAGCGGGTAGCTGTGGTTAGGGAAAATGATCTTCACTCCAATGACATGCACATTGGAGGGAAGATCATTTTCCCTAGTTACGCGTTTTAATGGCGGAAAATTAAGATTCCAACGATTGGAACATAAAAGCGGAGAGAGTTACTCTAGGAGATATCTATGTATAATCTACTGGACGTGAGTCCATGTATCATACGTTTATGTTGCGTTCTTCAGCTTCTTCTTGGTGAATGAAAAACTTTATTTTCCACTTACTGGCCGATTAGGAATTCAAGGAAAAACAAGTTTGTTGTTGTCTGTTATACCTTTTTCTTAAGAAATTCACACACACTCTTTTTTTAGGCAAAGATTTCATCAAGACTAACGAAAAATCAAGAAGAATTGAGGGGCTAGGATTATCCTTAGATGAGCCCAAGTTTTCTGATCCAAGTTCATCAGTTTCCGAATCAATCACTTGTTCTTAAGTCTCTTGCTTCAGCGATTTTCGACCATCTTTGAAGGTGTGTCAGTTACGAATCTGTTTTTTATTCTTCATCTTTTTCATGCAGTTTTTTTGTGCCTTTGGAGTAGGCCTTGCTTCTTCAGGAGAGACCGTGTAACTAGAGCTCGAACTTTGTTTCTCCGGTATTCGAAGGATTGGAACCGCCTTTTACCTCGCTTACGCACGAGTTATATTTGTATTTTTCAAGTTTAGACGAGGAAATCAATATTACGAAAGATAATGTTTGTAAGGTAATATGGTGGTTTTCTTAAATCACCCATTATGTTCTCTGGGGTCGTCCGTCTACTATAGGCAATTCCTATACAAGCTATTGCATCATAAATGGTTGCTAATGTTTCAGTTTGTGAAGACCAGTTAATCAAAAGGCTGAAGTTTTGCTGAACTGTCTGATGGTAAAGTGAAAATAGTCAAAGTGAAATAGTCATTTCTTTTTGCCAGGTCATCTGCATTCAGTGAGAGATACCTGATAATTGTCATAGATTAGCAGTGTCAGTGCATACAATAATAATAATAACGACGATAACCTGGAGATCAGACCTCAGAAGCTATGAAGCTTGTGCGGACGGGAGCGGTAGTTATTATTATACAGGCTCATCGTGCGATTGCAGCCGACTTGCGGATGTTATAGCACAAATTCCACATTTGTGTTGCAGCTACGGAAAACTGCCGAAAAGCTTAATCAGATTTGCCGGTACGGAGAGTCGACCTCGCTTGGGTGAGAGAATGTTTAATAAGATGTCGAATGACACTTTGAGAAAAGTCAACTGTTATCAACTTAATTTTGAATCCAAACCTTCGTACCTTGAAATGCATCCTTGGAAAACCAACGCCGGTGGAAGTGCTACATTAGTTGCAAAGGCAACTAGTTGACAGAACATTCACCACTGATTGTTTGAGAAACATTTTTCTTTCAATTTTGTAGAATAATACGAAGTTCATTGTCTGGGATTACTTCTGTACCATTCTAGTTCAGATTGAAAAAACATGTTTCATAAGAATACTCAAATTTCCGACAAAAAGTGTATTCACGTTACTTCAGTTGAACTACACGAATCAGGTTTCTATATGCTAAGTTAAGGACGTACGTCCTGAAGTTAGGCGTTGTAAGTTAGGATTTATAAAATAGTTAAACCAAACCAGTTCAGCAATCTCTTCGTTTTTTTAGTTTCCGGGTATCAAGACTATATTGCAATTTTAAAACCTAATTTGCATTAACACGATTTTAGTTGCTAGGAAGAAAATTTTAGGAAATTAGCCGTTAAATTCTAAGCAAGAATGCTGTTCGATCTGTTTTATGAATACAGGACAACCTCAACAGGCATTTTGTTTATATTTTAGTTAATGTATATAAATAACAAAAAACTTTATATTTATGTTTTCATTACTATACAAACAACAAAAACAAATATTTGAGCATGTATTTAGAAGACGGTACTGGACTTGTTTACATACTATAAACAGCCTACCGGACGGGAAGTTTTATCGCTATAAGATCTTGCAGGGGAGGTTAATACCGCATTCTGATTGTCTGTAGTACATACGAATAAAATAATTACTGCAACAATGACACACTTGCACTTGTATCTTCAGCGACACTATAAACAAGCAACATCAGTAGGTGATATAAATTAGTAACGGTTAAAAAACTTGCCATTGATAACTTTCCAAAGGAAATCGTGGACTTACAGGGTTCTCTCTGTTTCAATATACAACAGGTACATCATGTACACGGCAAGTAGTTAGAGATAGGTAAGACAAATAAAATCCCTATAACATTTTTTTCAGAAGCTTAGCTTTCGAAAAAGTAGTTGCAACCTGCAACCTGATCCTGTTTGGTTGATAAACAGCCAGTCAGATGATAGTTCCGAGAACGCCGATAATTAAGAAAAGGAATATTAGTGAAGGTCAAGCTTCCGTAAACGGTGACATCACCGGCGTAAGCTTTCTTGTAATCATGTGAAAAATTCATCAAAAGAAAAATTCGTTGCTGTTTTCTGAGTAAAAATGCATTTAATTTGAAAATCTTCCAGGTTATTAAAACTCGTAATGTAATTTTCTTATAAAGCCGAATGGTTTTTATGTTTCTAAATTAAATTTAATGTCGCTCACACTAATAAAAATTGCTTTATTAATCTAGTTCACCTATCTTATTTGAAATCAAATGTTCTCTTTAAAAAACAGATAAAATATTTAGATATTTTCTTATAAATTACATTTATTTTAAAGATGTTGTTAAACCTTGAATTTATTTCAAGATCTATAAGATTTATTTATTTCAACAGTTTCCATTCCCCAGAATCATTTCAGAATCAGTTTCTGCAGCATAAACAAGCTCATGCTTTATTGATAAATTAGTCGTAATATGCCTACGTCCGTGGCGTATTTTCGAATTACCTGGTCACGACATATCATGCGAGCATGCATCTTTCAATTTCCCTTCAAATTCCATGATGCCTCACATGACCTATATTGAGATGTCTTGATTTCATCTCATTGAAAATTTATTGAACGATGTGATCGTAAACACAAATATAATTATTTCATGCAATAAAATAAAATAAAGGATAGACATGCTAGGGTGTTAGGTCTATTAAATCTAAAGGTTACATAGATTTATCAATTTTTAAAATAGAAATCAAGCAGGATAAATGTTATGAAGACGTAACCTCAACTTTTATGTATAAAAAGGCTGGTTTATAAAAAGGATATCAATCATTTAGATTGTTTCATGATAATACATGTTTTATGCAACCCAAGTCACATATTAGGATGGTTTTTCCATTTGTTTGAAAGATTTGATTTTCCTGATTATATTTAAGTTCAAGGATTGATAACGTAGGAAGTTTTTTTCTGTTTTCCATGAGACTGACTCAGTTTCGGGCTAATATTTAACTAAAAATATGTAAATTAGGTCAATTTTGTAATGACTACTCTAGCACAATAAACACAATTTCTTGTATACTAATAAAGAGCATTTATTTTAATGAAGGTTTCGGCTTAGCTGATATGCTTCGATTTTACCAAATATTGATTCTTATATAACATTTTTTACCATTGTTTGAATGCAAACACTTGGAGGACTGTATGCTGGACAAGTTGACTATAATTTCACTTCATTTAAGTTAATTTTGATGATAGATCATCTTGTATAAGCATTGTTGGGTCTATCAAATCGTAGAGAGGAATTTTTATATATGTTTTTCTTCTATTGTAATGGTGTTCTTGTATAAATTTTATATGTATCAGTTACATAGTGTAATTATGTATTCATTTTGTAAAGGATAACGATGGATTTAATGAGTTGTGTGTATAATTAAGTTCTAATGAGATTTTTCCATTGTCAATCGTTTTTGTTAATTTTCTCAGTTATGGTAAACTGTGGAATATGAGTGTCTTATGTTGTTTTAATCGCTATTTTGCCAGCTACAATCCTACCTTTGTAGAATTAAGCTTAGTGTTAATTTTTATCAGCTGTGTTGGTGATGTGGCGTCATGAAAAACATTCGAGTGGCGGATGTTTCGAGAAATTGACATAATCTTCATTTGTTTCGCAAAATCATATATAAAGCCCAGCAAAAATTAACAATTTCAGTCGATAAAAGGCTCTTGGAGAATCCACGCTCGACTCGAGATTAAAAATCTGTAAAAGAAGTGGGGTTATGTAACAATCATATGTTATATGTCAACAAAGGAAAATCTTAACAAAGTGTAACAAAAATTTACCTGGATATTTAAATTAAAGATTTATTTATTAATCAACAATTTATGGAATTGTGAACAAGTTGTTTATTGAACAGATTCAAGAAGATTTTAATTTCCATTATTGATTTAAATAATCGATGGATTAACATTTTATAAAATCATCTGACAGAATTCAAAGCAGTACTATCAATTTTAAGATAATATTGAAGTGGATCTCGACGTACTTTATATACAAGGTTGGTCAAAATAAAAGGTTTTGATTAAATTTTCAATAACAAAATTATAAAGACAATCTGAATAATTTCAGAATTTTTTTCACTTTAAAAGTTTTAATGAATAAAAATTCTTACGAATAAAACAATTTAATTTTCTTTATTAAAATTAATTATGACAGTTAAATTAAATTTATCTTAACATTTGTAAATATTTTAATTAATAACATTGATTGATGTCAGTTTGCTCAAATGAAGAACTGTTATAGCCCTATGTCAGGTTATTAACGACTAATTAACACATTTGAGCAAGCTCAGGGAAGAAATTCCTATTTTACTTTACTGTTCTGTTAAATAATTTTCCTTTTATTTTTCTTGAATTAGATTTTTTTATTCTCAAAAATAAAAATAAAGACTGTGTTTTTAATTTATCTATATGTTTATTTGATGAGTCTACAAGCATACATTTCTTTTTCTTTTCACATATAGAGTTTAGCTTGCTGTTGTCCAGTTGCGGAAGTCCAAGTGTCTTGATAGTAAGTTCTTTTCTTCCAGGTATAAGGATCAATAAGATTTTATCATTTCATTTATTTCATGCTCTATCGAATTAAACCTGAGTTAGCCAATTGAGAAAAAGAAAAACTATTGGGGTATTATTTTATTTTATTAGATTTCACCGCAGATATTTTATGACGCTGTCATCATGAGGGAAAGATTTCTATATTTTAATTTTTTTTTATCATTTATATCACCTCAATATCTTTACTTAAAAATATATACTGTATGTTCCTCAAAAACATAAGCGCTTCCGCTACTTAATAATATACTATGTAAATGAGCAGAAACACCACAGTCCTATAAAGGTTCCTATAACTTCTGAAAAAAATAAAAAATATTTGATTTAGATACAGAAAGGCAATGAATAGGAATATACAAAGCAATTTATAAATGCATATTTAATATTTTTCATAGGAAAACTCGTTTATCAAGAAAAGGGTTAACAACATAAAGTAATTGTACCACTTGTTTTGAAATTGATAACACAATTGCATACCTAAATATTATAAGTGGTTTCTATGACTTACTCTGATAAGAGGTACGTGACTTATCTAACTGACCTGATCTAATTTTATTTAATGAGTAAGTGCACATGTGTAACTTATATATTCTTAGATCAACATTAGTGACTAAACGTTACAGAAATACTTGGTAAAAATTCATTGAGCTAATTTAGTCAGGAAATTTATTTCAAGCTCCTTTGATAAACTGCTTGTAGAATTATATATCCATTCAATTTAAAAATAAACAAGAATGAGAACATTCTTTTATTTTAAAATATTAAAAATTGTACTTGTATAAAGTTATAAAGAATTGTAATGTAGAAGTTGAAAAGTATTTCTTTCCTACATTATTTTCAGGAAGCATTCATTAATTCCGCATTCTTTGAAAGCTCAAATAGTATGTTACTATTATAGCTTGAAAGGTTTATTGTCAGTTATAAACCATGAATTTATTATAAACATTACTTTCATTAAAGTGCATAATACATAAGACCTAGGCTAGATGTATCTACATACATAATTAAATTTATAAGGAAGACTACATTACGTTCCATGCAAGATGCTTAAATGCGCTATGTGTCTATATGTAGTTACATAATGCTGATTAGGGTAGTTAATGAAGATGAAGCTTGTAGGTTATATACCTCGAGATGTGTTTCCTCATTATACGATGAGGTTTTATAATTTGAACAATATATTCTTCTTTAAATATAAACGTGAACCAATGTTCGTACTTCTCTCGAAAACTGCCGAAACCATTTTGATGAAATTTGGTACAGTTTATAAAAGCGACTACCTTCCAGGTTAGTATTACAAATTACGAAAAATTGATGAAAACATTAAAGACATGTCCTAACACACTGCCGTAATTGTCCTAGGCAATCAAGAAATCTACCTAACTACATACATCTACATCAAGTGTCAACGCGGACGAATCATACCAAAAAGTTAGTTGTTGAATAAACATTATTACCCAAATTTCCTCCTTAAATGTATTTTCAAAATTGACTGCCTCTGCATCCTTACACGATATATAAATTCTACCGAAAACATTTCGAGTAACTGTCCGGACATTACAAAGAAGTAGCCCTTGCGGTCCTCTTTGACACTGAAGGAACTTTTGAGAAGGCAAGAACGGTAACGATCGGTCGGCTTGCAGGCCAGGGAGACTCCTCCCGTGATGGTCAGCTGGGTGAGACCGGTATTGACGGAAAGAACCGTGATAGCGAACCTAGGAGATTGCTCAGTTGAGGCCGGGGTAACTGGAGGCTGCCCCCAGAGCAGCTGGCTGTCGCCCCACTTGTGGTGCCTTATAATGGACGGCCGTTAGAATGTCTAACGGCAGAGGGATTTTATACCCAGGCCTACGCAGACGACGGGCTGGTTTTAATAACCGGGAAATTCTTAGACGTCGTCTGCAATAGAATGCAAATGGCATGTAGGATAATAGAAGGATGGTGTGAAGAGAAGGGTTTGTCCGTAAATCCACTCAAAACTGAAATGATTCTCTTCACCAAAAGAAGGAAACTCGAGAATTTTCGAGCACCCATAATGTACGGAAGACCACTTGCAGTAGTGCAAGAGGGTAAGTACCTAGCGTTACCCTCGATAGCAAATTAAGATGGAGGTCGCATGTCAACAAAATCGTAAACAAGTCGATAGCGACATTATGGCAGTTGCGGCGAGCAGTAGGAAAGAACTGGGGAATTAATCCCCAGATCCTGTATTGGCTTTACACATCGGTAATAAGACCAAGGATCCTGTATGGCTCATTGGTCTGGTGGGCTAGTGTTGAAAGACAAGCCATTTCCAGGAAACTGGCAAAAGTTCAACGACTAGCCTGCCTGGGAATTACAGGAGCAATGAGAACAACCTCAACGGCTGCAATCGAGATTATATTGGGTCTCCGGGCCTTGACTCCTGGATAAAGAGAGAGGCCATGGCAACCCATCTCAGAATGCGAGACGCGGGGCTTTGGAGTAATCAAGGTATATGCATCGGTCATGCAAAGATTGCCCAGGTGGCGGCAAAGGAGATCCCTTTGTCAACATACAGGGTAACCGAAGCAGAAGACCGACTAAGACTAGAAAAGGAGTACTCCCTTACTATTCCGACTAGAGAACAGTGGGAACAAAATCAAATCGACTTTCACCCAGATGCCCTGGTATGCTACACGGACGGTTCCCGGATAGCAGAAAGTCAATCCTCTGGAGCAGGAATATACATAGAGAACCGAGGGGTACAAGAGAGCTTTGCTCTGGGGAAGTCCATCGCGGTTTTCCAAGCCGAGGTTTACGCCATTTTAACGGTGGCAACCAAAGTCGAGATGAGAGCAACACCAGAGAGGAAAATCTACATCTGCTCTGACAGTCAAGCGGCACTAAAAGCAATCTACTCCTCCAGGACAAGAACAGCTCTCAAGATGTGAATTTATCTTTAATGGATTGAGTGGAGATCTTAGATTTGACCTGTCAGCTGGTATGATTTTAGTTTTTGCCAAAGAGTGGGAGGCTCAGGATGAGACTTTCTGCACTGACTATGAAAATCACTTCCAAAGAGGTTTACACAAAACTAGGTATCGGTATAGATTGCTTTCAATTCATAAATGTTAGATTGCATCCTTATCTTTAGGTTTCGCTTTTATCTTAGCACTATTCAATTTGGGGTACCGAACGACTCGAATAATAGCAGCCTATCCTGCTATAAATGTTATTCTCTTTTTTTCATTTTTCTTTAATATCACGTATAAACATATTCACCAAGTTTAACTCAAAATATGTGATGTTATACGAGTATATCATTTATGTCCGATCGGGCGATTTTGACTGGTTTATGGGTCTGTTTTTAGAGTGCTAAATTAGAACTCTAGGGCTGTAAAATGCTTTTTAGAGCCTGCTAAAGGCTAAAAGCCGCTGCTCTGCGATCTTTAAAACACCCAATTAAACCCTCAATACATAATATACTATAAAAGGTAAGTGTAAATACTTACAAATAGTATATTATGATTTCGCCGGACATGAACTGTGAAAAGGTCAACGGTCAGTATGAGACTAATTAAAATGACAGATGCAAAATGACAGATTAAAATTGACAGACGTATAAATGACATATGCAAAAATGACAGATTAAAATTGACAGACGCATAAATGACAAATGCAAAAATGACAGACGCATAAATGACATATGCAAAAATGACAGATGCAAAAATGACAGACGCATAAATGACATATGCAAAAATGACAGAATTAAAATTGACAGATTTAAAATGACAGATGCAAAAATGACATACGTATAAATGACAGCTGCAAAAATGACAAATTTAAAATTGACAGAATCACAGTACAGATTCAAATTTAGCGCGCGCGCCACATGCTGTGATATAAAATGGTTGCCTCTACATCATCATCATACCGGTAGTAATACAGATTTCTTCATGACGCGCCGCCGCCCCCTAGTAGTAGTACACAGTCTGCCGGTCATACAGATCCCTTCATGACGCCCTCTCTTAACAATACACACTAATTGTAGCATTACGCACTCTATTGGCAGCACACAGATTGCCGGTAATACAAATTCCCGTAATGGCGGCGGCGGGCGTGGTAGCCTGGCGCCAGGGCGTGGTAGAATGGAGCCAGACGTTCCAAAATGGCTGGATGTGGGCCCGAGAACAATCCAACTATGAAGGAGAGTCGTAGCCGCCTTGCCATCATATTATCGCAAACAGGAATTAGAAGTAATCCTTATCAGTTAGAACATTGATGTATGCTTAATTTCAGAAATATATTGTTAGTACAATCAGTCATACCTCAAATTTAGTGCAAATTTAATTTAAAACAATATTAATCATTATAAAAGATATCTTCTTCACTATGAAGAAATACAACATATTGTAGTAGGCATCAAATCAACCAGACAAAAATTTAATTTTTATGTCGTATACTGTATACCGTATACAGTATACAATTATAACCTTAGGAGACCAGAATATCTCGAACTTATACATCTTATGGGTGAGAGATTCATACTGAGAGGAGACTATAACGCTAAACGTGTAGATTGGCGATCTCACCTGACCACAACCAAAGAAGAAGAATTTAGACAGGCTATAGGTGAAACTAGTTGCATCTTTATTCTACAGGCAAGCCCACCTATTGGCCTGCAGGTTAAAAAATACCTGACTTGAAAGATTTCTTGATTACAAGATATTATTATTACCAAAGAAATTACATATGTAACCAAAGGGAATAATTGCATACTGGAGATTAGAGAATTGGTCAAAAATAAAAGAAAGGTTAGAAAAAAATGACAACATTCCAGAAACCCGTTGGATAAGACTATTTTAAATAATAAAATTATGAGGCTCAAAAGAGAGATTCAGAAGTTGAAAGATGACTCCATAAGGAGATATTTAGTAGAGATGTCTGCAGATGAAACCACGGACTATTCCTTTTGGAAAACCACCAAAACTGAACCCTAAGAAATCCCCTGGTTTTGATCTCCTTATTGAAAAATCTTGAAACAACTGCCGAAGAAAGGTATGGTGATGCTTACTTATCTCTCCAATGCAGTATTTCGTCTCAGGTACGTTCCTGGTATCTGGAAGGTGGCAGAAGCAATTATGTTACCAGAACCTGCTAAACCAGTAAATGATATCAAATCATATAGACCTATTTCCCTACTTCTAATTATTTCGAAACTGTTCGAAAAATTACTACTGAAAAGACTGCGGTCTATAATGAAATAATTTAATCCCAGACTTTCAACTTGAATTCCGCCAGGAACACTCCACCTTCGGTCGATCAAGTGCATCCAATTAATGATGTTATTGAGAGAGCTCTCGACGAGAAATTGGTAGGCTCAGCTGTTTTTCTCAACGTTGCTCTGTCTTTCGACAAGGTTTGGCGCGATGGTCTAGTCCATAAACTAAAAAGAATATTACGAAATAATATGTTGAAGTTTTATCATCATACATATAAGACTGACTATTTCGCATCAAACAAAAAGAGGAATATTCAAATCTCAAATAAACAAGTGCAGGTATACCACAGGGAAGCGTTCTGGTACCAATACTTTTCCTCCTTTACACCACTAACTGAAATAAGAGAGTGTCAGATGTAAGGAATGTGACTATCGCAGCATTTACTGACGACACGGCTTTGCTTGCATTTGGACTAAATTTTGAAATCTCTACCACTAAGCTGCCAAATGTTAGTAACAGAATTCTTGATTGGACAATGAAATGGAAAATAAAACTTAATGAACTTAAATATTCATATCCATGTCTACTTCACCAATAAAAGGTTGATGTGCGGATTTACGCTGGCCCGCCGAAGCCAACCTCAAGTGTGGCTTGGACTTGGAAACTGGGTATACTTAGGATATCTCAGGATTTAGCTACTCTGCCCTGCCATAATGGTGAGCCTTTGACAGTTGTATATACAGATCATGTTTATTGTTTCTAGCCTTATATGGTGAAACTCCATATTCATGAAATAAAAGTAAATAAAGTGACGCACTTACTGAGCGTACCTCAATCTCCCGCCCACATGTGTCCGTGGCTGTAAGCTAAACGAAGTAAATCCACAACACACAAAAGCCACAAAACAACGACACTCACCATAAACTGCAGCCATGCGTTTTATATCTCCTTCAGCTTGTCCCTACCTTTGTGAGAAATCTTATCACGGAACGGTACTCTAAATCAAGCAATTTCTTTCTAGAGTCTCTTGACATGCGATCTCTTTAAATGTTAGAATAGCACGAAACTGTGGTTATGCATGAGTTACCTCGAGAAATGTCTTAACGCACGCAAGTAACGTACGTTATTATCACACTATAGATAAGATCATATTACATGAGAATTGCTTAGGATTGTGAGCACACGATATCAAATTGCATTTTCAAGATAAGTCTACGTTATCTTTCGTCAGAACTACTTTAGTATTAACTCTCTCATGACCATGAGAATTGTGTAGGCAGATAAGATTGTATCACTGTATAAATACCTCTATTTTAATCTTAAGTCTTCAGTCTTTATCCAGCCGTTAACAATCTTTGGCGAGTTTAATTAATCTTTAATAAGTGTTAATCAGTCTCAGATCATCTAGGTGTGGACTTTAAAATTGTTTTACTAGAAAAAACATAAAGACTCATTCAAGTATTAATTGATTGTTTTGTTTAATATCATTTAAATGTGAATTCTAAAATTGTTCTATTAAGTGTGTTAATTCAAATCTAATTATTTAAACTCGTCTTACTCGTTTAAATAATTACTGACAAAGTAATATTATAATACACTTGTATCATAAATGTAAAAAGGAGATAAAGTTTTCACTTCATTATAAATAATAAAATTTATTCTACGACTGCAAACGAAATATATAAATTTGTTTTATTATATTAAATAAATAAAAGTTTTTAAAAAAATCTTCGGCCACAGAATATAATAAAACTGGCGCAGATTTCGTCCGGATTTTGGAAGATTATTTATCTTCCAAAATCCGGACGAAATTTTGTGTTTTAACACTTGATCCAAAGGAAAACATCGTTCCCAACAAGGTGTCGCCGTCAAGACAATTGAAGTTTCACCGCTTCTAATATTGGCACAGGGCTTCGAAAATCAAGGCGTGACATCCCACCAGCACCGTACCGATACAGGCTTCCAACGCACGCTTTTAACATGGCACGCGGAGGGCTCCCGTTCGAAAGGTACTATACCACATCGCGTGGTTATTGGGACGTGATTCCTGCTGATTATTGCAATCAACTTTAATTCTACGCAACAAAATAAGTGTTTATTCTCTTTCAAAGTGAAAAGTGTTTCAAGAAGAAACCAGTGAATTTATTAAATCATTTTTAAAACCATACTAACTTAGTTTTAAAAATAAGAAGAAGCAATTGACTATTAAATACTACATACTATTTAAAAAAAAACGATAAGTCCCGAGTTGAAAAAGGTGCCTGAGCCGCCATATTTTCCAAGAGGGCGGCTAAAATGAAAATTCCGAAATAATTCGATTGTTAGTTTTTACTTAAAAATCATCAGAAGAGAGCTTTGTTATTACTTGTAAGATTTTCTATAAAGTGGTTTTTATTGTACTTAGTGATGACTGATGACATAGTTTAAAAGTATAGAATAAAAAATTTACAAGGTATAGGAAACACAACCTATACGTAATAACTGATGCTATATCTCCGAAACGAAAAGTCGCACATAAATGCTACAGAGATCACCTTGTGCGTAATCTTACCAGTAATAAAAAGGCTCATGCACACAAACTACCGAAGTTATTTAGAAATCCTTACTTTAACCGCCATGTTTTCCAAGATGGCGGCTCAAGCATGCCCTCCTTAAATTGGGACTTTTCGGTTTATTGGGACTTTTTATTAACTTTTTCTTGTATGCGCTGTTGATATCCTGTACTATTGACCTTTTCATAGATGATGTCCATCGATGAGTCGTATACCATAGGAAGGTACTTAAAATTTACTTTTACATTATGGCATATTTTAAGGATCTCTTAGTGGGTATGTTTACAAGTCAGTAGTTATTGTATCATTTTTATTAAGAACTCTTTTTCTCTTCAGTTTTCATTTTTCTTTTCATAGTAGAAATCATATTTTTTCCTGGATTATTTCCTTTTTTCTTTTGAAGCTTCTATAATTTTTAAAGTAGGCGTTCAAATGTTGAAAGTCCTTGTAATATACATAGGCTACAATATATTATACAAGGCAAGTGATATAGTTAGAAAATTAGTAAAAAAGGACCCGAAACTGATTCTGTCTGGGCGAAACTTTATAAATTTTGCATTTTTTAGCTGGAAAGGTTTTGGTAAGCCACTACAGATTCTTTCTTACGCTGACTCAGAATGAGGCGCAGGAGCACACGAATAAATTTAATTAATAAATAAAAAAATCTGGTAAAGAAGAACTATGAAAGCCACCTCAAAAAGACTACTATAATTGAAGACCCTAGTGCAAGAACGAAATATGTGCAAAATTTGAAAAAATTAGATAACTGCAAATATAGGTTTTAAGATATGCACTCTTTGTCTGGTGCGAGTATGGACTATCTTCGGTTAATAGAAGTTGAAAGGAAATCACTTATCCCATGCTATAGACTGCTGCAATAATGGGATATTAAAACCCATTTTTGTACCGCATTTTTGCTATTTGCGCATTAACTACTGTATTGTATTATGTATAATCAACTCGATGTTCTATACAAAAAAGCAGTGTCGTACGTATCCCCTTCTTGCAGCTGACATAAATTTCAGAAAAATAAATAGAAAAGATGTTTTCTATATAGCATATGATATAGAGATATAGCATGCTATAAAGGCTAAATAAAAAATTTAAAAAACAAGCTTTTTACCTCTCCTGTAGAATTTACTTAGTGCTTTTTACCCCCTCCATGCACCAGAATTTTCAATTTTAATAATAAGTAATATTAATTATAATAATTTATCCAATTATTCTTATAATTTATATAAGAGCTACTTCTATAGGCTTAAAACGCTTACAGCTGCTTTAGTGGGTGATGTTTTTCAGTAGCGCTTTTCAGTTTTACGACCCTCTTGATGTTAGAATTTCACACTAAAGGACAAAATGTCCCATTTAACACCATTGTGTTTTACATCGTCTCCAAGTTACTATTAATCGTTAATGTTAAAACTGTGTACATGTTACCCTAAAGCTCCATTCAACATATTTTAATGGTTATTTTCCCATAATTGAGCTTTCCCAAAATAACTCGATTCATCAAACGATCATTCAAGAACTGATTACCAAACAAACCTTACTCACCAGATAAAACTTATACTTTCTCAAGTCCCTTTATAAATCACAAATTTCTTAGTTCCTCTTTAAAATACTTAGTTTTAAAATTTCATTTTTTAAAGGAACTATTCCTAACCAACTTATTTTCTTATAATTCTTGCTTTCTCCAAAATAAAATACCAGACCTCATTTTCTATAAAATTTCAGACTTCTGAAAACCTCCTTGATAGATAACTAGTAGACCTCTGAAAAAGTAGCTTTCTACTTTATCAGTTAATAACAGTTAGTTTCGCCGAAAGCCCTTTATAAAGCTTTCCTTAAAGCGTTTATTTCAATTTCTTTTGAGAAATTTAGCATTACTTTCAGAAATCCCAAAAAGTTGTTCATTGTTCTGAAAACTCGTTTTTTATAGTGCGGCGGTTCATTCATTATTTAATTAAGTTGCACTCCACATCGAGAGGATGATTGCCTGCTAAGCTTTCTTAATCTAGTAGAGTCCACTTGTTTCTAGATCTAGTTCTATAGTGTGGGATGTGAAGAAGCTATTTTCACCACCTCGCGCCATTTAATCCTGTCCTTGACCAGCATGCCCCAGTTTCTAGCACCTTCTTCTTTCCACTTTAAATGTGGTCTGCCGACTTTGGGGGGTTCCATTTAATAATAATCTTGACTGCTCCATTCATTGAATATGCCCCACCATCTTATTTTTTTGCCTTGATAAATTTAACAATATCTTTCCCATTTATCCGCTCCAGTAACCCATAGTTCATCCGTGATCTCCATCCTTCCTCCTCTTGTAATATCTTTCCTCACACTCTTCTTTCGAATACTCTTATCATTTTCTCATTTGCTTGTGCCAAGGTCCATGTTTCCAAAGCGTATGTAACTACTGTCTAGGTACCGTCTTATATAGCCTGATCTTTGACGCATGGCAAGGAATGTATTTTCTAGTATTCTTTTGTGTATATATTAAGATTGGTAACCAGCATTAATTAATCTTTTAATGAACACCAGGTATGTGAAGTAAGTGACTTGTTCAAACCTAAACTCGTCATTAATAGTTCTAGTAGTTTCCTATCAGGGTTTTTGGAGAATTTCATAAGTTATTCTGGTTGTACCTGCTATATCCTTAAAATACCTTATTAGATCTGATTGTGTTCTGTAAGTAAGCACCACTCTTATATGCTTTTCACATTTAACCTCCACATACATTCACTTGTTTAATAATCACCTCCAGCAAAATATTAAATAACAGCGGTGAGAGTACATCCCCCTGTCGCACCCCTACCTATAAAAACACCTGATAAGCCATATGGCATTCTTACTCTAACACCGTCCCCCACTCAGAATTTCTTTGATCACATTTATTAATTTAATCGGGATTCCCACTATTTGCAGTGCCTCTATTAGTTTACTTCTGTCTATCTTATCAAATTCATGTAAAAAAAGTCTATAAAGAGATTATGAAATTGATATTCAATACTTTTTTCTACTAACTCATCCTTCATGATATGAATTGCATATATTGTCCCAAGATTTTCCCTAAACCCGTGTTGTCGTTATTCATCTATTTGCACTTCGGCCACTTTTTCTAGTATATTGGACAACACACAACTGAGCACTTTCTTAGGAGGGTTTTATTTAGGAGGGTTATCCCTCTGTAGTTGGAACAGACATTTTTGCCCCCCCCCTTTATATATGGGTATAATTATTCCTCCCTTCCAATCCATTGGTATTTTCTTCTCCTGCCATATCCTGGCTTAACAAACCCCAACCATCATGTTTTAACATTTCTACAATAATGCAATCTTTTTACTATCGTTTTATTTTCCTCGCTCTCCTTGCACATCCACTTCAACCTCCTGTTATTATTTTCTTCTACAGCTATCCAACATTTATCATCAAACCACCCTTTTGCATTTTCTTTGTTTTTATTAGGCATTTTGTGCTGACTTCCGTATAGCTGTTTCTAAACGTTTCCATTCTGCGTTAACATCCTGTTGTTGACTATTTTGTGGTAGATTTTTACTTATATCTTTGCTATAACTTAACACCAACTTCTTATTTAATAAGTCTTCATTATTCCACCGTGCTATATCTTTGTACGTTCAAACGTATCCTTAGTCGTCTAATCCCTCCCTCCTGCTAAAAATGGTCGGAGTCATAATTTACTCCACGATAGGTTCTTATATCCGTTATAGATTATTGCCATCTCTGAGAGATTAGTCTGCTGATCTATTTGACTGCAATCACGTGTTCCAGGGAAAATCCATGTTACTTTATGATCTTTTTTGTGGTTAAATTTATTGCTGCTTTTTACCATGTTTAATGCCGTTGCTATATTACACACTCGCTCCCCTCACAATCATTTGTCACTTGGTGAATAGTAAATTTTCTGGCTACCTGTTTCAGTTTGACTTCTTGGTACAGATGACCCATTTGTGCATTTAGATCATCCACTATGATCTTTATATTATGTTTGGGAGCATGTTCACTAATATCTAGCCAGTCTACGTAAAATTCATTATT
The DNA here is from genome assembly GCA_929113105.1 of Agrypnus murinus. Lineage (NCBI taxonomy): Eukaryota > Metazoa > Arthropoda > Insecta > Coleoptera > Elateridae > Agrypnus > Agrypnus murinus. Next base: position 112,824,355 of record OV816028.1, on the reverse strand, counting down.
TTCAGTATCATTTACCACCTATGTTGGAGCATAAATATTGATAAATGTAACATTACTACTAAATGTAACTTTCCCCTTAACACGCATCAAACACAACCTATGATTAATAGGTTGGAAACATAATAATTCGTGGCTCATTCTTCGAGATATCATAAAACCCACTTTTTTCTCACTCTGTTTGTGACCATCACTATATACAAGGGTGTAGTTTTCTCTGTAGATTCTACCATGCTCATTCCATCTAAGCCCTTTTAGAGCCACCACCTCAAGATTATATTTTCTAACTTCATCCATTATTTCACACTTTTTACCAATCCTTAACATACTTTTAATATTCCACGTAGCAAATTTTATTTCATTTCCTTTTTTATTTTTATTACTTAATGGAACTTTTCGTAATTTTGTCTACTTTTTTTCCTAGCCATTACATTATCTTGTACCCTACCGGTTCATATAGTCTTGCGGTTAAGCAACCGATTTTGCCATAAAAGCTTGTAGGTGTGAGTGATCGGAATTGTCATTCAGACAGACCACTTTCTCCGCTTCTGGACGTCGAGCCATGCTAGTACATGTCGATGAGTACAGTAGTATGCCGATATGTACATGGTCTACGGCTTCTGTATTGGAAATGCTAACGTGGCAGAACGAGAATCTCGTGTACGTTCTCCAAACCGGAGACGCCCTAGAGGGAATGTGTTTCGAATGCTGGATCAACAAGTGAAACTGACCTGTTTGTCACGCTGCTGGTTGAGTAAGGCAATAATTGGACGAGCAAGTTTTAGACGTAACACTAGATTAAACTTAAAATATGTAACTTTAAAAATATCCTCAGTAATAAGACAGGTCCTTTCGTACAACGAGAAAATCATTTTTATCCATATCATGTCTCCAAAGTTCAGTTCTCTGTGGAAATGATAGCATCCCGGTTGAATTTTTGCACCATGATCTTAATAGGATTCGTGACGATCGGGCTGCTTTGAACCGATGAGTGCATGTTTACCAAAGATGGTGTGTTTAAAACTCATAATAATTATTATCATTGGAATGAGAGAAACCCGCACAGATTTCGTGAATATATTGTCACGTGGGGGTTTTCGTGACTGGAGGACGTAGTCAGAGCTAGAGGGAAAATAAACACAAGTCGTAGAAAACAACTATATACTAATAACAATAAAAGAGTACAAAGGTTCACATACATAAAGAGAATACATCGTGAGAACATACATGTCCTCCTAAACTAATACAATCAAGAGGGTGGTCGGAACCAACCCTGTTCTAGCACTAGGTCTATAAACTAAGCGTAGGAGTTAAACTCCTAGTGACCTACAACTAAGCGTGGGAGCCTGGACACAACCCCCATAACCAAAGCAGAGAGTGGGCGTTTAGCACAATCCACTCATACTAGGCACTAAGCATTAGATAATTTAAAAAGTACTCACCAGCTTGCTTGTAGATGTAGTGTTGGAGCCATCTTTACTGACTGATTTGAATAGCTCAAGCAAGCTGGTTATATACTGCTGAACGCGGAAGAAATTAGCATCGTAGTGGGAATCAGTGGGTTGAAGTTCCTAGTATGAAACTAAGGAAGTTCATGGTTCCTGGTTGCAGGCTTGTAGGTAGTTTGCATTCGAGCTGCTGGTGCCTGGCACGAATCTGCAGGCTGTGCGGAAGTGTGGTAAATTATTCTTAAGGAATGTGCACCTGTTTGTAAACCGTGTAGGTTGCCCCGCATATATGGATTAAGTAGGCGGATATGTTGCATGCCAACTAATGCAGTTGTGGACGAAGCGAGAGCGCTTCTACGAAGAATGCGCAGCTGTCCGCGCAGATGGCTCCAAGTCGTGGTGTTGCTGCAGACGGGAACGTAACCTTGGCGTAACATTTGCACTAACGGAATAATATATGAATTATTTAATGCGAAGTAATTTCCGTTTGTGACAATATTCACTGAGGAAGGTTTTCCATTAATGTTTGGCTGGACATAATAAACCACATGGTTTTTGGACCAACTTACCTACGAAATCATCTTGATCCCGATGAATACTTCAAGATTGTAAAACTTCAAAGTTATTGATGAGATACCGTTAACTAGACGACGATCTATAGCTGACTACCCTGCAAGGTAGTTCCTTAGTTGAACATTCTACTAAGCAGCAGCTACATCTTGCTGAAACTACACAGTTTGCTCAACTAGATTATCAATGCCGGGATATACTAGGATTACAATACGCTTGAAAAAGTTCCAAAATAATTATCAGCAGTTAAACTTCGGTGTATAAGAATGGTCCAATTACTATGTGATCAATAATTCATGCTCAGGCAATTAGTGTATTTGGGTTTAGAGTATGAGGTTTTTGCTGGGCGAATAGTACAATTGCGTCTATTAATAGAACCATTTAAAGTAAACGTCGTCTCATCTGAAAATAGATTTGTACGGATAAACTTTCTAACAATTTTTTAATCATTATTCCAATTTTTTAGTCACTCTAATTATCTATTAATTAAAGTGTATTTTAATAAGCAATTAAATATCTTTATTTGGAATATGAAATGATATTTGCTGATGGTATAACCTACAGAATCGCAAAGGCTACTTTTATATATATAAATTCCAAACCTACCAAAATATAGCTGTGCTGGAAGTATCAGCTTGACCTAAATAACACTGCTTTAGTTTTTGCCGGCTAACCCCAATAAGTCGAAGAGGGGCGGGGTATTGTTGAATGCGAAATTTTCTCCGCTAAAGCGAATTATATCAAAATAAATTTTCTATTTCATCTCCCAGTCAACATCTAATGCAAGTCCACCATTTTATTATACCAACTGCACCATTGAGAATACGCTTGACCGCGCAGGTGCACTTTACGATAAACAGAGGGAATGGGAAACCAGTGACAACCAAACTAACGGAGAAGCTTGGTTTTAAACAGTGACCGTCAAACAATCAATGGGTTGTGAATTTCAACGTTATAATTGGAGCCAAACTTGTGTAAGCCCACGGACGCGTTTTTCAGAACGCGACCCTTCAAGCATGAATTTTGCGAATAACTGAAGTTACTAAAAGGAACAGAATCAAAAACGAGGGAATTGGAAGGACATTGAAATTAGAATAACTACTTACTTGAAGATGAAGTGAAGACAGCATTATAAAGAAAATCTGAAAAACGGGAATGGTCAGCAAAAAACTAAGTAGTAAGGAAAGATAAGAAGATAGCGTAGATATTTGGTAGAAGAGGAATAACTTAGGCGTAAACAAAATAAAAAGTCGAGAACAGAAGAGTGTTGAAACAATTCTGCGAAAATCAGCCCTAAGAACAGTAGTGCTCGCTATCGAAATTAGTAGAAAGGTAGAAGAGGATCAGAGTATGTAATTAAAACTTTAAGCTATGTAGAACATCGTTTGGACGATAGTTTATAGAAATTTTAAAATATTTGCAATAAAATAAGCAAAGCATACCATTTTCTCATTTCACATCGTAAAATGAAATTATTGTTTAAAACTACAGTAAAACACAGTTTCTCTTCCTTTGAAACCCCCAACTTTCTGAACGGTACGTATATGAATTAGGAATGCACAACATCTGTTTCTACAAACACAAAACAACAGAATTTAGTTATTTATAGGAAGGTACATCAAGACAATACTACATATTAATTCAACCGTTGAAGGATTTAATATTCAGTCATTTCCTAGTTCGAAACTATTTATGTGATGGCACCCGGAAGCAATGACAATAAGTTAACGAGGACCTTTCTCTAGTATTCTAGTCTGATTCTCAAGCTTAACTACTTCCAAACAGAAGCAGTAACATTTAAGCAAGCAACCAAACATTTAGCGAATTAGCCATCTCTCGACCCCCTAATTGCTGCTGGTTTAAAGTACTCATCCCGACCTATTTAAAGAAGGTCCTGCGCTTAAAACAATAATTGTAGAGTCAGTGCTCTAAGGATTTGCATAGTGTTGTGTTCGTAAACATGACAAATTCAATTTAGTCTCTTTAAACTTCAGAGGCATAACTAACTTATGCTAAGTTTTTAATTAGATAAAACCTCTCGTAGTCTAAAGTCATCAGAAAACTAAGTTTAAACTTGATGCTTTTAATGTGTACACACTTTTAATTATTTTATTAAATTTTATGGTGAACATATTTTAACCTAAAAGAGGGTACGCGTAAATTATATAAGCAAAAGTCCTAGAACACATTTACAGTAATTTTAGAAAATATTAACAAATTACAGGGTTTCTCCCTAAAAAGGACTTTAGAAAGAATGGATGGTAATAACAACTTTCTCGGCTTTTGCATCCCTTGAGGCGCCTGAAAATAGGATCTCATCCATTAAACAAACGCACTAATTATGACTATTGTATGGGTCATAAAAGGAATCTTTTAATAGATAACCACAGGTATAAAATTATCGCCACCACACCGCACTTTTAAGTACTAGCTAGGCTAGCCCTAATATGTATTGTAGTGATCCTTCTTGAAATATTTCCTAAAGCTACCCATAAGAATATAAAGTTTTATCCTTGCGAACTTCGTAAATAATACTAAAAAGCTACAAAAAAAAACCGAAGAACTCGTTTGTAACGTCTAGAAACGCTTTTTTTTCTTTCCATAGAATGCCTAACTAAATCGACACACCTACTTGTGTATTCGAACGGGACCTTCCGTTTGAGATGTCGATAAAGTATCAATGACCGAGTCTGGTGGATTTGGTCAGAGCTTGAATAGCGGCGCCAGTGGTCCTACGGTGGGATGGAAAGGACATTACGTTGGAGAACGATAAGATACCTCGTGTGTGCCACTAACGTCTAAAGAATTCATCAGTAACCTTGGACCAACTTTTCCGCAGATTCTCCACAAAATAAACAAGTTCTTAGATGTTTTAGAACCGAGAAAAAACGTTATTTATCAAATAAATGAGACTATACATTTACATCGCTTCTTACAAGTTATTTAAACCAAATCGTCGTTACTTTTGTAACTTAAGGATATTGATGGAAGGCATAGTTATTCTTTCGTGCCTAGGAAAACCTGAAAGGTATATCATTTTTCTTAAAATCACATCGTAAAACTTAAATTTAAACATGTCTGCGATTTTATAGATAAATTATACAGCGTAGCACGTACTTACAATGAATATGTCCTAACGAAATAATGAATTTGCAAACGAGCTTTATGATGCTAGAGCTAGAGTGAGAACTTTTTGATGAACCGTAATTAAAACAATGCCATTGACAATTAACCAGGATTAGTAATTACGCGCTTGTGTGACAGAGTGATTAACCCAAAACCTGATTATTGCTTTAGAGCGTATTAATAATGTTACTTGCTGTGCAGTCTGCATTACAAATTTGTGCCAGATATTCTAGTTCATGAATTCATTCATCAGTTTGCGAATCACCAGCTTGCACTCAACACATTGGAGTGCTCCTCTTCATTACATTATTTGCTCAAATAGTGTTCTAATGATGTTATCAAGTAGATTAAAATTTTACATTCATATTTTGTTTGCTGATGAATTATTCGATGCAGCAAATTTGATGTTTAAAACGCCAGTCTTTGAATAAACTAACAAAATAATTTAATCATAATGTAGGTTTTAATTAACTGCACATATAGTAATTGAATTAGAGGAAATCAGTTCGGAAAGCACGATAGTACTTACTTAAGTTAATTAAAGCCCGAATGGAAAATGATATTTTACCGAGCTTTCGACAATTTAAAAATAGAGAATAGGACAAAGAATACTTTTCTTTTCCACTGATGGTCACGCCATTAAAAAGCAGATTTCAATCAAATCGCCGTCAACACCCAACCTCTACACATTCTGATTTGGAAAAGTTCAATCACGGGAACCATCAAGAGAAGATGTATACAATTACAAAAATCTGGTAGCACCAGTCGGCAGGCTATTCCATCAAATAAGGTGGGTTATTTCCAGGACTATTGCTAGAAGTTGTTACTGAAAGGGGTGGCTAATTGGGAAATCGGTCTACAGCTACTAAATGCAGTCGTGGTTCTCATGAGATTTGCTTGTGCTACCAATGTGGTAAGCTATTCCCACTAAGACGAATCTGCATACCTGAAAGCTTTCTATGCCAAGATCAAAACCACTACAAATAGACATAATAAAGCTAAAATAATAAGCTAAAATATGTTACAAGATGATATATTACAAAGAAAAACAGGAAAAGATTATAACCACTAGAATACTTAATGGTAGCAATCATTCGCTAACTTAGCTAAGTAATTAGTATAACTGAGCCGAACCCAAACATTGTAATTATTAAATAATAAATAAATAAATCAGTAAGACTCAATTAGAATTACTGATTGTGTCAACAGAGCTACTGACTACAAGTAGATTGACCACACGCAAATGTTGCCAGAAGATAATATAATTCTTCAATGCTTTATAGAATTACAGAATAAACGTCTTATCTTGCATGGTAATTTTTACATGCATATTGTCATGTTATTTTACATGCATTAGAAGATGTAGGCATCAGGATGTACAAACATGTTAGAAGGGTTGCATAACTTCCAGGAGAAATTATAATTTCCAGTTAATGATTAATTAAAATAATTAAATTTGTTTCATTTTCTTAAAGAGACTATAACACACTAAATAGAAAAAGGATAACTTTTAAAGTTGATTTTTCTGTCTATCTTGATAAAAGTCCGTTAAATAGCTAACGATGGAAAATCGTTACATGATTTTTGTAGATAAATAAGTATTGAAGCGATTTCAAGGCATATTTTGACCTGAGACAGACAAGGTGCATGTTACTGGAGATGTTTGCAAATATTTATTACTTTACCTGCAGGTTTAATTTATAAAAGTTTTCTTGTGAATTAACGATTTGGTAGTTTCTTTAAAATTTTGTTGTTTTTCAAGAATAAGAAGTCTGCGGGTTTAAATATTTCATAATGTTGTTGTCAAGTAGTTCTTTGGACACAACTGAAACATAAAGGTAAATGTGGGGATGATTTCTTATAAAAGATTTATGGGTTTAAAAACACATATTTCCGCGTTTTATCTTGATAATCTGAAATTATGTGATTTAGTTATTATTTTGTACTTTGTATATCTAAATTTGTGTAAATATTGTTCTATAAGATGTAAGAAATGATTTCGTAATCATGAAAAGAGGTAACACAAGAATATTAATTAATTAACTTATATTTTAATGTATAATTGAATGCATTTGAAAATTGATTCAGTCGACATTTAATAGCCATCTTATTATTGGGTTTTAGTGCAATTATTTGGTATTTTTGAAAACAAGAATTTGTTTTCTAACTAACTATAGAATTTGTTTAACAATTATTAATAATTATAAACAATTAAAACAATTTTAACAATTTATCAATTTTCACTCATTATTATAATCAAGTAAGGTTGCCTCCTCTTATTTCACCCGAGGAAGACAGATTTATAGCAATATGTAGGAGAGATCTAAACATATAATTTAATACACGAAAATGACATAATGGGTAAAACTATTTAAGGATTGAATGACTTATTTAATAATAATTAAATCAGTAATAATTAATTACCTACTGATTGTAAATTAAACTTTAAACAAAAGACAACATACAAGAGTTTTCGGACATATAATTCACTATTACTGCCTTCTAAATGTTCATACGGTTACAGTACGAATCAAATGGTATGCTCTGGAACGCCAACCCCAGTGCGATAATTTACCTTAGGGTTACTAGCGAACACAACTAAACCAATCATAAAAAAAGTCTGCAATAAACAAATGAATCACCAATATGCAGTTCACAAAATTTCAATACACTATCTGGTAGGCTTTGCGGAAATGGAAATTTGTGTGACGAGGTCCTTCAAGCGATTCGTAGAAGAATCAAGCACAAAATAACACATTGGGTGCGTCCAAAGCACCGCTGGAAATAAAGCGCTACAGCAGTTTTCAGAGCCGTCTTAGATTTAAAAGCCACTGAAACAGCATCGCTTTATACATATAACTCTTGAAGCGCTGACAAGTAACAGAAGACGACGGATTTACTGAATGTCAATAATTAAAATGTCAGAACATCAATTTTGACAGTAGATAAGAGATATAATAAAAAATACAAATTTTAAATAGTGGTTTTTAGATCTAAGACGGCTGTGAAAGATGCTGCAGCACTGCATTTCCAGAGGTGTGTTGGACGCACCCATTAAAGCAACTTAAGCGGTAAATACAAACATACTACAAACCATGCGAACGTGTGAAAACGTGGTTCAATAACCTCAAAAAGGTATACTGGTATAAAACCTCCCAAAGGAAACCCAAAACACAAATAGATTATGTTTTCATCCAATAAACCAACGGGAAATCGTAATTTTCAAAAGTGATGTCACCAGGTAAAACTTTTGAGAAGCTAGAAGGCACGACGCAAAAGTGATTTATCTCACATAAACATGACAAAAATGTAGCTATCAGTGAGAACGACAACTAAAGCAGCGAAGACACAAAAATTATACAGGATGTTACGAAATCACCACTAACCTTTTTATCACCTCCTCCAGCTACTGTCTCCCTTCCTTCTACCCATCTCGCTGGCAGCTCTTATAACATCCGTTCATGAACTACCATAGCTGCAGCAACTTTTAATATCAATGCTGACTGAGGAGGCTACGTTAGCCAGTGACCATTGCTGCTCAGTCTTGAAGAATAGATCAGAACTTTGAGAACAGTAATTTGGTTACACTACTATTCTTAAATGCAAATACTGATGGTAACCCTTTTAATCGGTGATTCCTAGCAATTGTGATGTTACATGGTAAAGTCATCATAGTTTGTGAAAATAATTTTGTTTACATTATCGGTTTACAAGCTTTTACTAGGACGATTTGACACTATCAAGTTTTATATTTTAAACACAGAATTCCGATTACACTGAATTTGAAAATTCGAAATAGTAAAACTTATAGTGCCTGCAACGCCAAACTGTGGTTCTAGAAAAATACATTGAGAAGAATAGACTATAAAAGCTATGAATTTCTGAACACCGAAAGTTTTTATTATAACTATAAAACCTTTTAAACATAACAATTTTAAAATCATAAAGTATACTTTTTTAATCCTTAAACTCTTGAAGTCCTACAAATTCAGATACCTAAAATTTGAGATTTTCAGGATGAATCATTGAAACTATAGGTTTTAAAAATAAGTTCCACAACAGTGCTCCAATCTGCAAGATTACATGAGTTTCGAAATTTTAAATTTATCATCTCGCAGTTTGAATCTCTGAAGCTCTTACAAAGCTAACACTTTGAAACTGAGAGTGAAGAGCTGTAGAAGTCCTGGTAGCATGCAATTTATAGATTGTTAAGCCCTCTAGCAATTGGATGTATCGAAATTTTTAAGTTTTAAATTCAAACCGTGGTGATAATAGATTGCAACACGACTTGGGAATTTGAAAGATATTTTTATCGATTTAATATGTAAAAATAGTGACTTTTTTAAATTTTAAACTTGCGTTATTAAATACTTTTTATAAAACCATGTGAGCAGAATTGTCGGTAAAATCATGAAAAATGATTGTCACGTACTTGCAGTTGTATCATATATAAAATAATTATAATTTTATTAATGGTGTAGCTTTTCCTTGCGACTTCATTCGAGTAAATTTCGTCGTCGTCTAGGTGTATCGGTGCGACATGATACTCTATACTGCGAGTACTTCTTGAAAGTACACACTTCAAAATTAACACGTTACAACAGCAATAACAGCTTCACAGCAGCATGTGTTTAGAAAGCGTGCATACGAGATGTCTACACAATAGGTAGTGTATACTTTTAAGAGATACTCTAGGTATACAACTCGACAGGGGCGCACTTAAGCCAGATCCTATGAGGTCTGGGTTCTCAGTTGGATTTTATCTTTATTTTCTTCTTTTATAGGGCATACGTACATACCCAATTATCCATACATGAAAGTATGTATTACAGAAAATAAAAATATATCAAATGCTACTTTTTTTCAGTCCGTTGTACCTTGGTTTCCAGTTCAATATCTTCCGCTATCCGTCTTCTATCAAGTGTCTTAAGGCGTATTTTAATGTTTGGTTGGGTATGGGTGGAAGTCTCAAAGATCGTTCCTAACCACGAATGTTGCCCTCACTAAAAATCGAACTATATAATATGTACTACAATATAAACGGGCTCCTCAACTTGTTATCTTTTATACAACGTAACAGGTTCCAAGGCTGCAGTATTGCAAGCCCGGCCCTGCATCTCGCTCGCGAGTTGCGATCTTAGAAAAACATTACTTGCATTCTCCTTTTGTCATGCCATAATAGTAAACTATATAGTCTATGTTCATATTAGAAGAGGAGTAACCTTTTCATTTCTAAAATAATCTTCCAGGTCTATTGTAGTTTCCAAGATTTCCTGTTAGAACCATAACAAACTATTATCTTTATATAATTCCTTATCAGGAATTGAATAATCTTTCTAAGAAGCGTGAAATTGATTGCATCGTCTTTGACAGCCACTAAGATACCAACGTCAAGTCTCCTAAGTTATTTTAACTCTTTCCACTAACTTATGACCAGTGTCATAACAACTTTTTTCTCGGGCCTTGATTATTTATTCTTTTTGACATTCTGTATTTTCAGCAACCTCTGTACAGCATCTTTGATATTACCCAAAAATCCTCCACTGGCCTAGCAGCTAAGGTGTTCACTTAAGTCACATAAAATATCGGTATTTTGATTGGTTAACCATCGAACTAGATTTTTGTCACAACAGCAGGTACCCAGATCTAGCAAAATATGATTTTCATGCAGTCATGCAGTGGGTTAAAACTCCCATTTTGAGAAACTAAAGTGACTTTTAATAAACGAACCGAAGGAATTCAAGATATACCTCAATCTATTTTTTATTTTATGCATCTATATAGTTATTATAATAATCATTTGACTTGTTGAAAATGAAATATAAACTAACGCAAAATTATTGTTAGTCCTACGTGTTGTTTATATGCCAAAATAAATCCTTTTGTAACCTATTAACATTTGCAAGAAAGTCTCGTGGTTCTAGAAATTGATAAGCATTTTTTCACGCGAAATGTTGTTATAAATAAATCTTAAGTCCCAAATTATTCTAAAACTAAATATTTCATAAAAAATTGTCTTCTATTTATATTAGTTTTGAGACTGATGTAACATACTAAAAATACTGAAATCAAAAGTCCCACACATGGGCGCCAATTGTAACATACTAAAAATACTGGAAACGAAAGTCCTACGCACTTACGTCAACTGTAACATTGACTAAGATTTACTGAAAACAATACTTACTGTACTTATGCACTGGATGAGATCCCCTTTGACGAATTATAGCTCAGGCTAGGTACTGGTTTCTTAAGATCATGTAAAAAAATAAAGGTCGTAGAAATAATAAGAAATATGGGCGCCATTTACTTGAAGTCATTACAATACTTTATCGGAATCCTCGACTTAAAATAGATTACCATTATATTGATTGAATTGAATAAACTAATCGTAATTAGTCAGGTTGGCGTTAAAGCAGGTTAATGTAAATAACTTCAACAAATGATTGGTCCAACATTATCACAACCATGATTAGTTTAATTTTCATTTATTCGTGGAACAATAAAATTTCTTGTCATTAAAAGCAATATAAAAACGTCTTGATGAGGATCTATTATGGATCCCTGGTTATACGAGAATAATTGCTTTATTAGCAATAAGTTTTCCATAAAAACGGTACAAATGAATTTTATTTTTTTACATTGTTTATTTACAGACTTACTTTAAGATACAGTCTATCAGCTAATCCTGGTTAAATCGGTAGGTTTTACAGTCCAATAAACCACTAGTAACACCACACAATAATGCCTTTTTATTCACTTAACTTTAGGTACGAAGTACCTCACACACTATAAATGTAGAATATTGGATCACTGGTGTCAATGTTGAAGTTATAACCGTTAATTTTGAACATTAGAATTATTTATTATTTCTAGGTTTTACGCTACACAAATATAATGACCAGAAGGTTGCATTGTTTTAACGTGCAGTAATATTTTGATGCGGAACAAAATTCTTCAATCCCACATATTACTATTGCAACGGAAACAAAGAACTGCAGTTTATTTAGCTTTAAATTTCAATGTATTGTTGAATTCCCTTAATAAATCCTCAACTAACGGCACTCTGGGTCAGTTATTAAATTTATTAGTACGATGGGCTAAACTGTAATATAAAGCACTTAAGCTTTCCTGTGCTGTAGACGGAACAAAAAAACTCAAACCGATATCGGAAACTAGCAGATTTGCACTTAACGGACCGTATCTCATCCTTCTTTTAAAACTCTAATTTTGGTCTAATCAAGGAGCTTTGGGACAAGAACTTGGGCTCTGAGTCGCTGTAAGACTCGCCGTCTCAGACTAGACTGCAACTTCCTCCGGAATACGAAAAATTGTCCCTGCTTGCTAATTTTTAAGAAAATGAAAATAAACACCCTATCGAAAACTAAAGTGACACACATTGCACCAATAGGAAAACAAGTCTAGAATATTCCTAATATTATTTTATTAAGACGAAGCAATAGTTTCTTACGGGAGGTCTGATATTAAAAAAATTGTGCTACTGGTTTTTCGTCTGTAGACTTTTCAAGAAACTATTTGACAGGCATGAAATAAGCACGTAGCGGAAACATATATTTGGTTTGAATGTATTTATACGTGTCCTTTTATCTATAAAACAATTTTTATCTTGATATTTCGTTACTAAAAACAAATTTTCTGCGTGAGAATGCAGCTGCGCTTTTTACAGCTGCTTCTATATTAACGAAAAACGTTATTAGGTTCGGAATAATTTCTACAATTTTAAACTGACAAAGCTATTCATATATACAGGGCCGTACTAAGTGACTTTTAATAAAAACATCTTCAAGTGTATTAAAATCGATCTTGGAAATTAAGCACATTACACTAAATGGCGTGAATATACTTGAGTTTTAGAAACACCTTGCACCAAACTACATATACAATTAAGAAACCCTAAAATTAGGAAGCAGAGTGAAAGACACCATTTTTACTAATGCTAAACTATGGATGGCGCAACAACACGTGCGCATAAACGAACCTACTCTTATCTACTGGAATCTACTCTAGGTAGATTAAATTCCAAAAATACACTAATAAAGTCGTTACTCTTCATTAGTTCTTCTTTGTTACTCTTGATTAGAGACAATGTATATAGATATCTTAATATGTATTTTAAAATCACAACAAACTGCATTTGATACCTGAAACATTTTATACAACCAGTTTTCTAATTCAGGTTCACGAGTTTACAAAAGAAAAGTTCGAATTAAAGCTAATCGAAATTTAATTTCGTTTAAAAAACGATCAATCTAGGTAAGAAACTAACACAAAATACAATTATGTTAATCAAATTTTTAATTTAAACAAGAACATTAACGTTCACAGCACGAAAACATAAAAACATTAACGTGTGTTCAAACACGTGGAAGTATTGAAATTAAGTGTCAGTTACACCTACTCGACTGCAAGCTCTGCTTGTGCACACTAATAATGGTATTAAGTAATATCAGATAACTCGAGTTCTCTTATTATTATTATCATCTCCATTTCAAACTTCATTATATTGTTTGCCGTACACTGCGGGAGAAAATGATTTTTACATCCACTTCAGTGGTAGACATCGATTTGCAGTTTACTGCTCAGAAAATAGCATTTCATGATATAATTAAGTGAAACAGTAATTAATAGAACAAATGTGGTAAGATATACAAAAGCAAACTTCAGTGTACTACAAGCAATATATCGCACACCTATATCCGATTATGGATTACGTTGTGGTTGCAAATTTATACCTCCATGGAGGAATAGAGGAATGCGTCTGACCCAAGTAGTTGTGAATTTCGTGACTCATGTCTGAGATTAGCGAACTCACAAATTATACAAACACATGCACTCTGTACTACAACTTGGACGTCCAAAGCCGCAATAAGTTTAGTTCGGTCATTTACAATTCCTGGGGTTCTATGTATGCATTAATTATAGCTTTCAGTACTAACATTTATCTTGTCCTAAATACATGTAGTTTACCAGCCGTTCTTTGATTCTTACGTACGATTATCTCACAGGCCACAGGATGTAAACACATGGTGGGTGCGTATTGCTGAAATTTATGTTTGCTGGTAATGACAATGTTTACAAGCCTCCATTTCATTGAATGAATGTAATAAAGGAACCGAGACGAACGTAAATGGATAAAATAAATAAACCATGAGTGGCAAATGAAACAAATAAAATCACAATATAAAAAAGGTATAAATTGCAAATGGGTTATTTTAACTTACCTTTTTGTCTTGTTTTAGTTACTTATATAAACCTAGAATTTCGTGCTAAAAAATACTCAAGATCTTCATTAAACTGCTCTTTACTTCCATTGAAACATGTTACGTGAAAGCGTGCAAAATGCATATTTAACGCAGTCATTACTGAAGTAAAACGAACTCCAAGAAACCTAGAAATATACGAGTAAGTAAGCATGAAGTGGCACAATTTCTTATGGGTCTATACTCTATAGCATTGCTAGACCCAGCATGATTTAAGAGATACATCCCAGCCAGCACACTAAGGTTATAATGACCTTATTTTTAAATCTATGACTAATAAATGATGTCCATAAGACGTCATATAATGGGACGTACGTAGACGTCTTCAAAACAACGTCTTTTGGACGTAAAATACAATACGTACAAGTTTCACTATAAAGATATTATTTTAGCAGGGGTCAAGGAATACTGGTCATATTAAGCAGGTGGTCACAATATAGATATGTTTAACTGTAGTACATATATAATAAATGCTATTTCCAATATTCAACTATTTATTTATAATTCCTGTCTTACTGTCTTTATAGTCCTAGTATAGGACGTTTTAATGACGTTTTATATTGACGTGTTTGGGCTGTGACATAATAATGTCAGTTTCACGACAATTTGACGTCGTTACTGCCGAAAAACGGCGACATTATGACGTCAGTGTGCTGGCTGGGATATACCTGATACGATAACTAATTATGGGGTATTCAAAATTAAATCTGACTTCCCAAACACACACGCGAAATATACAAATACATGTAAAAAGAGGAAATACAAAAATTACAACTTGCTTACCTTTAATTGAAATAATGCTCCGGCTAAATGTATAGTAGAAGTGAGAACCCTTACTTTCCACAAATTCAGACTCTCAGGCGGGTCGCTTCAATGGATAATTAAATTCTTATAATTACAGACACAGTAATTGAAAAACACATTTACACAAATAAATCTCATCGATAATAACAACACAATTTTATTTTTATTAACAAGTAACAATGAAACAATAAACAAAACGAAAATTGATACCATCAAAGAAATATTTTCTTTTATATGAAATAAAAAGACAGAAATAATTGTTTATAATTTAAATATCATTGAAAAATATAAATACAAGATTCTCTCTTTTGATTCTATAATTAATTTTCATTAATGTCAAAATAATTAAATATTATTTATTTGGAGATAGATTAAATTCCTTTCAAAACAAATAACTGCTTTACTTTAAGTATAAAAAAATTACTTCTTGAAATAAAAAGAACAATTTGTTTACAATTCTATATGCCCTTTTGGTATCATCAAAATTTCTTATATTAACGATTAAATTAAGTACTACATAAAAACTCACGGTTTCTAATTACTAGGATTGTCTGTCATCCCTCCCCTGTTCAATAAAGCGCTACAAAATTACAAACTTGATGCTTTTCAATTCCCCTTGAATCAGTTGTCTGGTTTCATTAAAGTTGACAAGCAAATCAAGAAACATGTGTCATTGATCTATGCATAATTATTTCCAATTAAAAAAAGGTTTTACAAAATTGGAATACCAAATCCATTTAATTCTTTCAAAACCATGGTAAGTAAAATATTTTTTATTTATATCCAAATCCAATTAATTATTCTATAATTGCCATAAATCTTTCTTGTTATTATATATTAAACGAAAAACCAAATAAACACTTAGTTAACTTCTGGCACTTGTTAATTAAACACTTTGAATTAAAAACTTTTTTAAATTGATACACTATGACGTTGAACATCAATAAATTTAACCCCAAAATTTTGGTATTTGGTTAAAACAATATAGAAATTTTCAACAAATCAAAAAACTGTAGACATTAATTGAATCCAATAATCAAATTCTCATTTACAAGTTTTCATTAAAGTACAATCTATTTAAATAGCCTTATAGGAGATTAAATTTCGAATTCATTAGTACATAATACTTGTATCAACAAACAAAATTAATTTACCATTGAACGTCTATGACACACAATTTGCTTAAAACTATTTATTGACTTAATAACTCAAAAATATTTTTTCCCGCCTTCCTATCTTCACAAATTTAAGCAATATGTATATACTTAAAAACATTATTTGTATAATTTTAGGTATAAACAACATGAAAATTCAAACCAAATAACAATATCCAACGAACGTTCCCAAGGCGCAACATAATTACATTTTGTTATAATAATATCAACAAAATGTAGCCCCTACATTTAAGATTGTATCAATTATGTAGTAAAGAAGCAGCTTTGCAAACCTCCACCAAAATAATTCAACCAAGAGCTTTAAAAATTTAAATTACAAGATACTTTCAATATTGGAGAACCTCGTTATAATGAAAACAAAGTTTTCACTAATTTTTTTACAAGCAGGGACGAGCCCATGGGGGGATGGGAGGGGAAGCTCCCCCCTCAAAGTTGATAATTTTGAGCGAGAGTTGGCAATTTCACAATTTGAGAAAAATGGGAAGATAAGAAAATGTGTCCAAAACAATTTATTTTTTTAAATTTAATCTAATTGCCATGCATACACTTTGGAGAGTTTTAAATACAAATAAGATTTGTGTAAAATACTAATTTTGCTTCATATAATGTTAGGTACAAATAAAAATATTTTCTTACTAGTAGTTGGTATTTTCAACGTAATAAGTTGGAAATTTTAAGGATACCCCCCTCCAAAAAAACTTTTTAGGTTCGTCCCTGTTTACAAGGCAAGTGGGTAAATATTTATATACACTCTTAATACAGTACACCTTGTCTGTTCTAGGTAAAATCTTACATTATAATTGACCTAAACTTTATTGAGAAGTAGATTACTGTCACTCAAATCGTTAATAGACAAGGAAGACTATAGTGTTCAAGTGTGCATGTTAGTCATAAATAACTATACTTTAATTTATAAAAGAAAAATTACTCAAAATGATTATTTTGAAAATTGAGATTATGTAAGCAATCTAACGTGTCTCTGGATGCGCCACTACAGGTATCTAAGTATAACTCTTTGTGTACCTAAGTACCTACAAAGGTACTTAAAAATAAGTGTATTGAAGTACTTTACTGCATGCCTTATAAATCTAGAAGGTACTAAACATGCAAAGTGTTCCATTAACAATTTATAAAAAATGTTTAATGAACAGATCAATAGTATTACATCGTCTTTTATTTGTTGTCGATAATTACTTAATTTATCTGTAAATACAATAAAAAAATATAACAATAGGCTTCCAAAAGGCCTCATTTATTATAGTATATGTGCCTGTATCTGGTTACTTTTTGTGTGATACCTTAAGTACCTACACAAAATTCGTTACGGAAGAATATTAAGAAAATTAAAAATTTTGTTAAAAATAAGAAGGACGCTGTTGCATTTCTGACGTACCGTAGTGTCCAAATATACCACCATAATAGATATTCATCTGTGCCTTGTTCGCAACTATTGTGCATGCTCTATTGCAAAATAAAAGTACTTAAAGTTTGACATTCTTACAACAGTGCATTGTTTTGGAACTTTCTGGAATTGTCCCAAGCGCAGCACCTAAGTAGCAGTAACCGAGATCGAAACTTTGTTTGAATATTTGTTACGTAACTACAAATAAATTTATAACTTTTTAGGTTTAATTACCCCAATTTGGAATATTTTAGTAATTATAATAGGTCTTTCTACTATTTATTGGAACTATGTAGTTCAATTACTTCTAATTAGCTTTTAAAGTATGTGAAACGGTATTGCTCCTTAGTATAATTACTTTAAAGCTGTTGCAACTTCAAAGTGGTATTATCATTGTAGCAGTAACTTGCCCAAAGCTACTTTAAAGTTTTTAAAACAAGGGTGAAGGGTATTTCCCTTTTTTCTTTGGTTGTCACAACCTTAAAGTATGTCATAGAAAATATAATGTTCATGGTTAAATGTGAGGTAAACTTAAACGTTTGTAAAGTTCCAATAGGAACCTTGCAGTAACACATTGAGCACATTAGGAACTAGAAAGTGGTTACGGAAACGTTGGGATCGTTTTATAGTAAGAAACTCAAAGCGACGAAAGCTCCAGAATTCTTTAACGTATTTTTTACTTCATGATAATAACAACCTTGAAGTAGAATTTGTTTAGTTTCCGTTACTGATATTTAAGTGGTACAAGCTTTAGAGACGCATTTTACAGTGAATACTATTTTAAGGTGATTTTTGAAAAATACTCCATATTTACTAGTAAAATGTTGAAAGCTATTAATCATTTTGCAATTTGTTATAATTTATTGTTAAAAGCTGTTTTACTATAATCTTCAATAAAAATAACAAATTGATGTCAAATTGTGCCTTAGGAATTATGTAAAAATGGTTTCTATCATGTGCATCAACTTATAAGTATTTTTATCATATTTTATTAAAAACATTTATTATTAAAAAATATATTTAAAGCGTTATTATTTTTTCGATCTATCAGCACATTTAACAGAAAAGTTGCAATGGTTTATAATTTTGGTATACTGAAATGAGAAAATAATCAAACATTGCATCTCGTTATTTATTCTTATCTACTTATTACAAATAAAATAATAATCCATTTTGTGACACGATCGTAGCATTAAGCATAAAACACACTGATCCGGCCGGTATCGGCCAGCATCGAATCGGAAAAATGCCGATGAATGTAGTACTTGCTTTTATATGCGAGCGCGCGCACTTGACCGGCCGAAATCGGCCAGCAATTCGCATCCGCATCGGCAGGCCGGGAGGTATTGCTCTTGAGATGCGGAAGGAAGGATGCGGGCCGGGTCAGTGTGCTTATCACCTCCGGAAATTTAGAAATTAGTACAATTTAAATGTTCGTTATTTTACATGCTATGGGCATTATTATAAGAAATATTTTTACAATAAATTATTAAAGTTTGCGTATGCATCTTATACTATATTAATTTATTTAGAAACACTCCAATAACTTTAACACTAATTTATATTAATTCTCTTCTAATAACAATCATTGTGCTATGATATAAAAGTAACTGCTTTTATGTTAATATATTGTTTATTGGACAAAAATGTATTTAAGTAATATTGTTTATTATTATAATATAATAAAATATCGTTTATTATTGGTAGTAATAATTATTTATTGTTAATAGAAAATTATTACATAAAATTGTTATATGTACATTGTTTGCTTAATAACTAAATTCAAAAATAAAATTCGGGCGCGGTATATTTATAAAGTTAAATCGAGGTTGTCACTTGCTGGGGTTTGATAAAGGCTAGAGGAATTTCGAATATCAAAAAGGCGACGAAATAAGATTTCTCAAAAATGGCCACAAGTTAAAATTACGGTTTACAGAAGTTTATCCAAATTATTGTTTTAACTCAAATAACAACTAGGTATGTTCAAAATATGCTAATTAAGAATATATACATTAATAATTATATAAAAATTATATTAGTGTTGTAAGGGATAGCAAGAGATACGCAAACGAAATCTAACAGGCGTTGTTCTGGTTATCACTTGCTGGCTCGCTTCCGTACCGGGCTCCCGTTTTGATTTTGAGCAATAGGACTCAATTCTGCCTACCTTTGAGGCTCAGGGTGATCCTCAATCGTCCACTCCAGTGGAGTTTATGTGGCAAGGGCAGCAGACGTCGCTGATACCTAGAATAGTAAGATTAATTAAAGATAAAGGTCAGTGTAGATTTTTATACTTACATCTTAAGAAATCCTCTTGCTGTAAAGGCTGATATGTATGGCAGACCATGGCCACTCAAGATTTAGAGCTGTGAATGTAATGCAGTTTATTTGTATTAGTTTAAGTGTTGGTTTATTGGTTATTTATATTACATAGTTGTTGATTAATCAATATTACCGTTGTAAACGTTTTGGATCCAAACCGTGTTATTATTTATGGATAGTTGCCTCAAAAGTAACCTGAAAACCAAGCCTTTGATTTATATGTTTTTAGTTGATATTATTAAAGTTACTTACCTACCTCCACATTTTGAAAAAAACTGGTGGTCGCGTTTAATAAGTTCAATGACGCCTGCAACCCTTTCGGGTACCTACTCAAACTTGTTGAATTTAAAGGCTCAAATGTAGGCAACTTAACACACACGTCCATACTTACTGTTATTCGCATTCTTATGTTATAATTTGTTGTGTTACTAAAGATTTGTTTTTACCTTGTTGTTATTCTTAAATTTATTTATATTTAATTAAATGCATGAACTATTTTTTTCGACTTTCTTTGAATCAAATGAATTTTATTATTGTATGACCCTAATAAAGTGCATGATCAGTGAGTTTTAAGAAAACAAGTTTTAGGGAGGCTGTTATCAATATTTTTATTTTAGTTAGGTAATAACAAATCTTGTTCAAAGCTCGTCTCTATGTCTTAAACAATATTGATAAACCGTTTATCATGAATATATCTACTTAATAAACTCTCCGGAATTCTCTGTCGGCAAAAACTCGGGTCTAGTGTGCTTATGAGACCCGGCTTCGGAATGTTTGCGTACGGATGCTGATCGATGCTGGCCGATTCCGGCCGGATCAGTGTGCTTTATACTTTAGTATTGAAGATGACAGTAGAATATTTTTTTATTAAGTTGCAAGAGAAAGAGAGAGCTACGACGCGACAAGCTGTGTCAAAGAGAAAGTTCCACGAAACGTAACTGAACAAGTTCCAGAGAGGTCACTGCAAATTATCTGCTACCCACAAATTGTTCCTGATTTTTGTTCCAGTCACATAATAAAACCACAGTAATTACGTGTTTGTGACTAGTAACAAAAACTTTATAGGTCCACCGCTAGTTGCTGGTACGTAGCGATGACTAAAAATGCTGCTTGGGGTCAGTTGTTCTTTTTGGTTGTGTTCATGTTGAGTCGTATTTCCAATGTCTGTATAGTCCACAGTCCTGTTGGTATAGTCCATAAAATATATATATACAGGATTTAATTAAATCAGCAGGTATGCACCTATGACTTTTAAGGTATTTTTTTCTATACATGTAGCCGTATACCTGTACCTAGATCCTTTAACATAAATATGCCTGAATCTGTTACTAGGTACTTAATTTAGTAGTACCTGTACCTGGTCCTACATACCTACCTATTACAACACTACATCTTACATGATAAATTGGGTAAAGAATTTCGCAAGTGTACGCGAGATGGCGTGTCGACTGCGGAGCAAAACACGTTCAGTGTCAAATTGCAAAAGAGTGCTTTAACCGATTTACGAAAGATCCTGTCGATTTTTTGAGAAGATTTGAAACCACTGATGAAATATAGCTACATCATTTCATACCAAACTTTTCCAAGAGAAGGAAAGACAGTTCCATCCGTTGGAGAAGTCATGACCTCATTCGTTTAATATATTATTGAAGAATACTATCTAAACCTTCTGTGACCGCTGGATCAAAAATTCTATGGGCAAAGAGACAGGAATGGTAAAGAAAAAGTCTCCCCACACGTCGTAAATTGCTGTGCTAGCACATGCTCCCTACATCAGATATGGCTGCTTCAGATTTTTTCCTATTTTCTAAACTGAAACATTTTCTATAAAGTTACTAGCTTAAATTTTTTGTCTATTTCTGGGTCAAGTCATGAAGGTATTAAACATCCCTCGTACGTTGACTTGATGTATCCAATTAAGAAATGAAATTTCATTTGAAAAACATGATGCTATGTTCTATACATGAAATTCAAATTATTTTACAACATTAAGCCTAAATGGTTGCACAGAACTTCCCACAAAGGATTTTTGGATATACCCTGTTATAAACATATGTTTTAGCTTTGATTACCCGACGGTGCACTCAAAAGTAATTACATCGAGGTTTCTAGAACATGGAGTTTCCCTTCGCCGAATCTATTACATAGTTAACTTTACAAGTTTTGGAAGAACAGCACGTGGCGAACTTATAACACAATTCTCATGGTATTTAACAGATTTTAACTGAAAGTATTCCGGTTGTGCTCGCGCTTCTCTGACACAACTTTTAAAACTTCTGAAACAATGATCTTGATTGCTGTTAAATCCCACCGAGAAATATAAAATGGCAACTCTTACTGAATTAAAAATATCGACTAACTTTCAGACCGAAGAATGTTAAAATTTAATCTTGTCTCGCTACTATTATTATACATTTTTGTGTGAAAATTCTCTCCTCGGTAAAAAGTTTCAGTCTTGGAGATGTTAATGCTATTTTGAAACGGAAACTTCAGAACTTAGACATTATTCATAGTTGTGTTATAATGAGTAGATAGTTGGAATTAAATTTGTAGTTCAAAATGAATAATGAAGTTTGTAAAAGGTATACATTAATAAAATGTAGCAGACGGGAAATATATTTTCATTTACAGCTTTATATTTAAATAAGACGCCTTCGTATGCAGTGCATATAATCAAGCAATATACACCTTCCTCGAACTTAATGCATTTCACAACGGGGCGTCATCATATATTACGAAACTAGATAATTTAAAGTTTGACAACTGAGAATTCTTGAATCTTCTATTAAATTTTATATAAAGCTTCCACCTATTACAAGGTAATCTAACATGCTATGAGAATGTTTCGAAACAAAATTGTAATTTACACGGACGTTATAATTTACATTTAAATAAACTAAGTTTAATCATCTTGAGTATAAATGATTCAGTTATTAAAAGCCTCTTCATTTATGTATATTACTCCATCAACCAGCCTTGATTCAAACATCTCTGACCCATTTAGATTTTTGGCAAGCACGTGTTTTTTAAACTTTGGTGAAAAACGAAAATTAAAACATATCAATCAATATCAAATAAAACCATTTCCATTTCAAAAGCATTCAATCATTCTTGTTTATTTAGCTGATGTATGATAAGGATAACTGAACGTTTGCAAATTCTGTACAAACAGAGAACATGATCAAAAATTACAGTGCTGGTATTATTCAGAACTTTGAATATCGACTAATTTTATGTTTCGTGATTTGACAAGCCTTTTCAGGAAATTTAAGGACCATTTTAAGAATGCTGTAAAAAGTATCTGGACTCTTGCTTCATTCATCACAAATACTTATTATATACAACTTGCTTACTTGATAAAGAAGAGCCTGATAGAGAAATAAGCCTTATTAGGCCTATTAGATGGTGATAGAGCCTATTGAGTTGAATTTGTTGCAAGTATCTAACAAAGAACCCAGTTCTGATTAAAGAGCCCGTCGTCGTGTTAACTGTGTTTAGTTTCCAATCTTAACTTTCGTAATTAGTTTTGATAATTATTTGTTCTTCAATAGAAAAATATTTAACTTTAACATACGTTAACATAAATGTAGATATAACAGTTAACATATGTTAATTTTGTAACATACTATTTAATTATATAAATTTTCCTTGAAATTAAAATAACTCTTGTTCTATTTTGTGATATTTATTGGTCAACCCAGTTTTTTCATTCTCTATGAACCTCACAATATATCTTCTTTCTACAGTTTCTTCTATATTATAAATATTCTTACTCTGTTCTACCTTCATTGTAACTTTATAATTTTTGAAAATTGGTTTGAAAATAGGACACGTGGAATAAAACACATTTATTTTTCTTTTTCCAACATTTCAACACCTTTTATAGTGTCTCTTCATCAGGATAAGGAAAAACATAGTGTCATGATAGGGCATGAAACAGGCATTATAAATTATATACATCTGAGTTGGGTTGCATAACTTCCCAGGAGAAGTATTTATCTGAATATAAATAATATGAATATTAATTTAAAAAATGTTTCATTTTGTTATAGAAACACTATACAATACTGTAAATAAAAAAAGGATAAATTTTAAATTGATTTTTCTCTTAATTTTTATAATTTTATTTGCATAGTTAACGATCTTCTGTTGTTGATTAAAAATTTGCAAATAAACTTTATATTAAAGCTATTATTTCAAGGCTTATTCTCACCTAGAACGTATTAAAGGTATAGTTGTGAAAATGTACACAGGTATTTATCGCTTTTACTGTCTCCAGCCTTACTTGGTTGAACTCCATAATCATGAAATATAATATAAATACAAAGATTAGTTAAAGTTTCACAAGTTTTATTAATATCTTAACCTGACAATATTGTTTCGACACTTTGTGTCATTATCAAAGGTAGATAAGATTGATAAACAAACACGTTGCTAAGGGTAAATACATACAGAAAATAGGTAACTAGATACAATACATACAAAAACTAAATATCTAACACTTCTAATAAAGGAGAATTACTAAGCTCAGTTTGTTCATTCATTAAAGGTTCTGTGCGTTTATGTCTGTATATTTCAAAAGCTTCTAAAATGTCTAATTTGTGTTTGTTGTGAAACATCAGTATTTTTCTACACAAAAATACAATTTACAAAATGGTCCCGCGTTGAAGCCAGTGAAACTATCTAAATTCTGGCCCACGTTGGAACGTCAGTGAAACTATCTGTTTTTCTGTCAGACTAAATGACAATAAAATAAAGTATACTTACTGTAACGGAAAACTCAAAAATATCTGCCACAGCTTGAGATTTAAACTCTCTCTTTACAAATTGATTAATCAAGTCGTAGGTATTGGTTCCACAGCTGTATAAATTGTGAAAAGGAATAGATAAGGGTTCAAACACAAATAAAAACTTAAAAGGGCGCCATCTGGTTCTGAGCTTAGTTAATGATTTTATTAACCATTCAAAGATGTTGATTGAATAAGCTTTAAAATTTATAAAATTCATTAACCAGAAAATGAATAGAATATTTAGTTAAAACAAAATTTTGTTTACTTAAAATTGTTGAAGAAATGAAATTAAGCATTCATAACCAATATGGTTCCGTTTTTCAGATCGTTCAGTTTTGAATTAATAACATTTATTAGCAGGAAAATAGTAATAACACAACTTTACAGAAATAAAAGTAAAACACAAATCGTATATTTATTACAAATCCACCCTACATTTAGTAGGTTATATTTATACCAAAATTAATCAATAAAAATTCACCTAGAACTTTTCATTAAATTATGAAAATAACTCAAAAAGATTTGATTAAATCGACCACAAATAATGTTCAAAAGCATTAACACAAATATTAAAATTTATATTGACTGGTCTTTTTCTGGACAAAAATTTATACACAAGTATCTAAATGAGATTAGACAAATTAAATCAATTCGAAAGTATCAATACAAATGATTTGTAATTACATTAAAGTTTAAAGCTTTTTAACAACCGACGAGAGCTCTATTGATAATAGAATTTAATGAGCAAAAATTTATAATGAACTTCTACTAATTGAGAAACAATAACAAAAATGACTGCAAATTCAAACAAGAAATTTACCTAAAAGAATAACACTAAAAACAATAGTCACAATACCTTTTATTTTTGGTAAGTCACAAACCAAAATCAACGATAAACTGCACAAAATTTGACGGCAACGTCACAGCAAATGGAAACTGGAATATTGGGATTTTTCTTTCATACATTAAAGATGTACGAGATAACCCTCGTAGAAACTGGATATGGCGAATTATAATTTGCAAATTCACCCCAAACGGCAGTAACAAAATGCAACCAAAGAGTTCCATAAAAGATTTGGCTATTAGTTTTGATAACCATTTTATAATTTCATTGTTTTCAATAAAACAATACACATAACCATTAATTCTGAACTGAATTTAGAAGGCACACAGCACGAATTATTATTTAGCCGAAATTTCGATTACAGAGAAAGCGACTGTAAATATTAACTTATTTCTGTACAATTAATTATTTAGACGAGACTACGGTACGGTAGGCTGTCGTAACCTTGTTACACAGTAATAAGGGAAACTGAATTTCCCACTTTTCTGAAGCACAAACATCCGCGAAAATATTTAACGGAATAACTAACTTTTGTTAACCACGAATTATTGGTTAATTTCCGAACACTTATTTAAACGATAACTATTACATGTTGATTTTAATTAAATGCACCGACCATCCGAAAGTCGGTAATTGTTCAAACAATATGAAAAACTGAATTTAGAGTTTTCTTTCAAACTCCATTTTACTACAACGAAATGGCATTTTTAACACAAGATCGAACGTACGCTCTCGGCGTGCGATTCTGGAAGGCAGGCCTCGTCTCAACATCATCTCGCCTTATATTAACTCTGCTCAACATTACTCCGCGGACCGACATCTGTTTTTAGGCGGCAAGGGTGCTTGTTGCTTGCCCTACTATAGGATTCACGACCTTACGTGTAAAAAGCAGCACCCCAATCTTTCGCGCGTAAAACACACGTGTGAGCTAAAACACGCTGGCTGTAGACGATATTCATACACTGCATTGACTTAAAATTTTAAACGCAAATAACAGACAAAGTAAAGTGTATTTACGAATCGTATACACTCAAAATGTTTACCGACATATTTCTATAAATGAGATGACTAAGCGCTTCTCATGATTTCTTTTCAAGGTTTCTTTTTTGAAGAAATTGATATTATTTTTAAAATGCCAGGTCGCAAGATACGAAAAACGACATCAATATGACGTTACATTATTTCATTATAGCAAATACGAACCAATCCTTTCTTAAAAGGTGCCTTTTATTTAAGATGTTTATTTGATGACAGGCTAGTTTAAATTAAGCGAGGTCCACAGGACCGAACTTAGGATTTTTAACAAGAATTAATACCAAATTTTACATACTAAATGCCGTTGGAAAATGTACCCGTTACAGTTGTTGCAAAAATGTAAGAATTTAATCTTGTTTTGAGGTGTCATTGGGTGGTTCTGTTCGAAAATGTGTTTGGCATAATTCGATTGTTCTGGATGTTTAAGTCTATAAGAGCGTACGTGTTCTTTGTATCTTATGCCGAAATTTCCAAGTGTTTGTCCAATATAAACCGAGTTACAAAAAGAACAATTCAAACGGTAAATGCCGGATTTCATGATATCTTGTGTTTTGTCTTTAGCATTGAAAAAAAATGAAAAGGTGTTGGTGTTAGTTTTATGAGTTATTTTGTAACTGGTGGTTTTTCTTATTATAGTTGCAATTTGTTCTGATATCTTGCCAAAGTATGGTATTGATATGTAGTTTGTGTCTTGTATTTGAGTGTCAATTGGAAATATTCTTTTGATAGCTAACCTATAATCTTTTTGTTGAATTAAAGTGTCAATCATGTTATGGTTATAATCGTTTGCATGTGCTAATTGTTTGATGATTGAAATTTCTTTATCAAAATGTGATCGTTTCATTGGAGTAGTTAAAGCTCGGTGTACTAAAGATCTATAAGCCGCTAGTATATGCATTTTATGATGACATGAATCGTTAGGTATAGTGACGTCTGTGCTTGTGGGTTTTCTGTATATGGAAAAATCAAATTCATTGTTTGTATTAATTGTAATAGTTAAATCCAAAAAATTAATAGCTCTATTTTGTTCTGTTTCTAGTGTTGTGAAGGCTGTTAATAAGAATTAAAAACTTATTGATAACCTAAAAAGAACTGTCAAAACAAGCTAAAATGTCATCAACGTAACGAAACCAAAAAATAATGTGTTTAGAAAGATCTAATTCAAATATTCGATCTTCCAAATTATCCATAAATATGTTAGCTAATAGAAGACTCAGAGAATTACCCATAGGTAAACCTTCTTTCTGTAAATAAATTATATTATTAAAAGTGAAATAATTTTGACTGATACAAAGATCAAATAATTGAATTAACTCCAATCTTTTTACTAATTCTACATTACTATTCAATTATTTGATCTTTGTATCAGTCAAAATTATTTCACTTTTAATAATATAATTTATTTACAGAAAGATGGTTTACCTATGGGTAATTCTCTGAGTCCTCTATTAGCTAACATATTTATGGATAATTTGGAAGATCGAGTATTTGAATTAGATCTTTCTAAACACATTATTTTTTGGTTTCGTTACGTTGATGACATTTTAGCTTGTTTTGACAGTTCTTTTTAGGTTATCAATGAGTTTTTAATTCTTATTAACAGTCTTCACACAAACATCACGTTTACACTAGAAACAGAACAAAATAGAGCTATTAATTTTTTGGATTTAACTATTACAATTAATACAAACAATGAATTTGATTTTTCCATATACAGAAAACCCACAAGCACAGACGTCACTATACCTAACGATTCATGTCATCATAAAATGCATATACTAGCGGCTTATAGATCTTTAGTACACCGAGCTTTAACTACACCAATGAAACGATCAAATTTTGATAAAGAAATTTCAATCATCAAACAATTAGCACATGCAAATCATTATAACCATAACATGATTGACACATTAATTCAACAAAAAGATTATAGGTTAGCTATCAAAAGAATATTTCCAATTGACACTCAAATACAAGACACAAACTACATATCAATACCATACTTTGGCAAGATATCAGAACAAATTGCAACTATAATAAGAAAAACCACCAGTTACAAAATAACTCATAAAACTAACACCAACACCTTTTCATTTTTATTCAATGCTAAAGATAAAACACTAGATATCATGAAATCCGGCATTTACCGATTGAATTGTTCTTTTTGTAACTCGGTTTAAATTGGACAAACACTTAGAAATTTCGACATAAGATACAAAGAACAGGCACGCTCTTATAGACTTAAACATCCAGAAAAATCGAATTATGCCAAACACATTTTGGAACAGAACCACCCAATGACACTTCAAAACAAGATTAAATTCTTACATTTTTGCAACAACAAACACAAATTAGACATTTTAGAAGCTTTTGAAATGTACAGACATAAACGCACAGTACCTTTAATGAATGAACAAACTGAGCTTAGTAATTCTCCTTTATTAGAAGTGTTAGATATTTAGTTTTTGTATGTATTGTATCTAGTTACCTATTTTCTGTATGTATTTACCCTTAGCAACGTGTTTGTTTATCAATCTTATCTACCTTAGATAATGACACAAAGTGTCGAAACAATATTGTCAGGTTAAGATATTAATAAAACTTGTGAAACTTTAACTAATCTTTGTATTTATATTATATTTCACATTTATCGCTTTACTTACTGATTTTATTGGTAAAAATGAAAAAATCTTCTTTTTATTCAACGATTTGAGTATTTTCATAATAAATGTGTAGTGTTCAATGTTAATCAGATATTGAACTGAAATATTTCATTGTAATGTGGTGAAGTGAATTTTTAAGTATATTTAAGACTTATATGCCAATGTAACTTTTGTTGCAGAAGACATGGGCGTTTAAAAACAAAAATTGTTGTGTTGCGTCATAGTTTGCTGAAAGTAAGAAAATTAGCTTTTATTTAGGATTTTGATAAAAAAAAGTGTAATAATTATTCTATGGAACAATGTGCTTTTAAACAATTATTGCAAATTCTAACAATGCATCAATCTAAAGAAAAAACAAGATGGTTGCCATTAAATCTCAAATTTATGTGTGCATTTCAATATAAGTGTTTGGTGTCAGTACAGAGAGAAAAACTCCCTATATCTTTTTATAACATTATTATAAACAATTAGTTTAATATTTATAAACAATATGGTTATGTAATTTTAGTTTTAAATTTATTCATTTATTTCTAACCAAGAATTTAGTTGTAACTAGAAATCACACTAAAGAATTTTGTTTAGAACCAGATAAATCACTAGTTTCTTCAATTGTTTTTCCAGTTTCTATATAAACCGTTGGAAATCTGGTGACACTCTCTCGAAAATTTTAATTTGCGTATAACTCGCGTTCTTTTGTAGAGCAGAATTTTAGAAAAATTTTGAGGTTAAGTTGTAGTATCTCACGTCAACGTCAACCTCCTGTCGAATATTTAAGGTTTTATTTACTGTTACGTCAAATTTCTTTTGTAATGATAAAAATTTTGAATTTGAGTAGGGCAGTTAATAATAAATGCTAATAAAAAGTGCAGTGAAAGTAATTATTAATTGAATTTTCTTTTGGTCAAGAAAATCTTTATTTGGTGGTTGTCTGTTAAATTTTGGACTATGTTATTGGAGTTTTGAATGGAATTTGGAGATTTAATTATGAATAAAAACATTAAATGGACTTACTTTATAAAGGGCCTAGAACTGTTGTTTGTAGTTAAAAAGTATATCCTATATTACAAAACTATTTTGTTACAAAAGATGGTATTTAGGGATATTTCTACCATGCCAACATTTAAGCAGATGAAAATACCGGCATTTACAGTTAACTACTAATCCAAGTTAGTATTGTTTTTAAGGCGCAAAAAGTTCGGTAAATTTTAAATAAATGTAAGGTTTTTTTTAAGTTTATAATATAGCATACTTATTGAAAGAAATATTAATTAACAAAACAAAGGGAGTTATACTGTCTTATAACTTCAATTTCTTTTATATTTTAATATGGTAATCAAGTTTACTATTTGTGTATCTAATTTAAGAGTTTTTGTTTCCAATTTCGAGTTTAATATTTTTTTGTTGTTGAATAAATTGATCATTTGAATTTTGGTTAAAGAAAACCAACCTTTGGATTATTCTTTTTTTTGTGGACATTTAACAATGTTTGATAGATATAATTTAATTAGTGCCCTAATTGAAGCGACTCGTCTGAGAAGTCTCATTTATTTTTGGAAGTTACTTTCCAAATTTTGAATAGTTGCCGGTGCATTTTTCTTTGATGGTAAAGGTAAGTAGTTAATATTTTGTGTATGTTGTCACTTTACTTTTGCCATAAAAGTCTATAAAGTTTTATCGTATTCCTATTTTTAACTTCCAACTTCCATTTAAGCTTGTATGGTCATTGGCCATTAAGTTTGAATGGATAAGCAATTAATTATGTTGCTTTGATTTAATTCTCAAAGTCTTCTTTCATCAAATTCTCACTGCTACCAGTATCAACCAAAGCTTTAAATTCCTACACCAATATTAATTATAATCTTCGGTACGTATATACTTCTTCATCTCAATCTACTGGCTAATTTCTCATTTCCAGACCTTAAAAAAATTTTCTCGATTAACTTCGAAATGCCTTCTATTCCCAAAATGTAGTTGATGCTGTGAAATTTCTTTATTTTCGATCATCCAAGGTTTCTTGTAATTCTTCAACCCTCCGTATTACCAATCCGCAAAAATTAAACATGACTACGAAATAGCAATCACGTATATCAAATCAGCACTAAAAAATAATTTATAGCACACCACGGATTTCAATTAAGCACTCGAACGTACTCGACGAACTTTCTTCGAAACAACTCTCCGTAATGCGAGTAACCAGATTGCTGAAAAATAAAAATCTAGATATCAGGCTGCTCTATTGAGCTAGCAAGAAAAAAGCAAGGCATTTTTCAACTCACTAAATTAGACTACCGCATAATACAAGTCGAACTTAGACGCAATAGAATAGATGTTACTGGCAATCGCCGAATTTGCCCATTGCCCGAATTTTTTTAAACCATGACGCGATGTGGGTAAGCATAAATATCCAGAACGCGTTCTGGGTATTTATTACGGCCACTGGGTGTCGAAAAACGGCCACAACGCGTTGTGGCTATTTCAGTTTGGTCAGTACACGAGAAATATAATATTTCGCTTTGTGGCCACTACAATATACCAACAACGATATAACGTTGAAATTCACAACCCATTGATTGTTTGACGGTCACTGTTTAAAGCCAAGCTTTTCCGTTAGTTTGGTTGTCATTGGTTTTCCCTTTCCTCTCTTGATAGTAAATTCGCGCCAGCGCTGTCAAGCGCATTCTCAATGGTGCAGTTGATATAACAAAATGGTGGGCTGGAATTAGACGTTGAATGTGAGATGAAGTAGAAAATTGGCTTATTATAATTCGCTTTAGCGGAGAAAATCTCGCATCCAGCAAAATGATCATTTGATTGTTTATAACGAGTTGTGAGTATTCCGGTTTTATGAGTACTTTTCGTTTACCTACAACACAAACTGTTGTTATTAAACAGAATTATTCTCTAGGTCTTTGCATTGGTGGATGCTGCAACATCAGCTGAGTCAAGGATGTAAAAACCAATCTTGTTCTTGTGTCAACGAGAATTTGAAATGTAATTTTAAATGCCGCAGTAGTAGAGCCTACAAGAATAAATAAATATCAAGCTAAATTTGGCTGGTTTTACTTTTTACTTATTTTTAAGTTACAATTGTCTTTCTTTAGCCTTGGTAGTGTAATGTCTGGCGTGCCGGACTTTCACCCAAGCGGCCCGCGATCGACTCTCGGCGCCGGCAGATCTGGTTAAGGTTTTCTGCAGTTTTCCTTAGCTGTGACACAAATGTGGGATTTGCGCTGTTCTATCTGTAAGTCGGCTGCAGCCGCATATTGGGCCTACATAATAATAATAATCGCCCCCTCCCTCCCGCACAAGCTTATAGCTTCTGGGGCCTTGGTTTAGGTTATGGGTTGTAGTAGTTATTATTATTATTATTATTATTATTATAACCATTAGTTTATTTGTGTATTTCGTAAGCTATGATTTTGTTGTTGAATCAAACAAATGTATCTTGTAATTTTCTATTTGCTTTAAGAACAAGTTTAACAAAAGTTGGAAAATATATAAAACCTTGTGTAATAGTAAAATAGTGTAGAACTGAAATAAAAAAGTAAATAATAAAAACTTAAAAACACCATGCGTTGTGGGTAAACGCAAAACACGCGCGTGATAAAACGCGCAGCGAGTAAAACTGGAATACTGACAACGCGTGTAGGTATATTATAGTGGCCATAAAGCGAGAAATTATATTTTTCGGGTATTGAGTATACTGAAATACCCACAACGCGTTGTGGTAGTTTTCCGATGCCCAGTGGCCGAAATAAATACCTAGAATGCATTGTGGGCATTTATGCTTACCCACATCGCGTTGTGGTTAAAGAATCGGACAATCGGCAAACTCAGCAATTGCAAGTAGATGCACTAATTGCCAACGTCTGGGCCACCCAGAAAATGACTGTAACTTACAGGTAAGACGCGTTAAATGCACTGGTAGATGCAACACTATTCGCAATATGTAAACTATTGAGGCAAACTACTGTCAATCAAGCAACCTTCAACAAACTTTTCTTAAATCTCCACAACAGCCATCTATTACTGATCTAATCCAAACCATTTGGAAGATGTTATCTGCCTTCCATAATCAAATAAAATCATTTACCTTCTCACTGATTTCCTCTAAAATCTAATCTAATCATCACAAACTTTAATACAGTTGGTCTAACAAAATAAATAGCTTTACCATAGACATATTAATAGTTACTGAAACAAATCTAGCAAACGGCGAAAAGTTTAAAATACCACAATATGATATTTATCAAAACGACCATGAAACAAACTTAACTATAAAGACGATTACAGTTTATAAACAGCCTAATAAGTGACTATTGGAAGAAAACGTTACAATTATCTTTAACAGTAGCACTCTGGGTTTTCAGAACCAATAACCAACCTTAATTATTTTAAACCACGCTTTTTAACATCCGCCGAATTACCCGGCATATTGGATATGTTTTTACTCAAAGATATCACAGCACCGATAACACAAACTCTACTAAAGTAACTTGAATTGGCTTGAATCACATTTCATAGCACACCCGTAGTCAATACCCATTCCCAAACACTATATTCCAAGGGGTATTAAAGGAAACTATAGTATGTCTCGCCTCAATTAAATTGAATGAAGACATATGTTGAAATTTATCTACTCACATATGAACACTTATTAGAAACAAAACCAGATTAAGACGCCTTTGGCTAAGAACAAGAGACCCCATAATCAAAATATAACTGAACCACTCGATCCGTGACACTAAGTTTCATTGGAAAACCACAGAATTGAGAAGACATTGAAGACATCTCGGATTTACAACCAAGAGATCGTTCAATATTAGCAAGCCGCTAAAAGAATATTGAAACAACAAACTCAGATTTCCATAATTAAAATCAATAATCAGTTACGCATATAGCATATATACGCATATATACGCATCAGACCAAGAAAAATGCGATATTTTTGCTACACATTTGGAATTCACATTTACCACCTTTAATCTACGACGACAATAAAGAATTAGAGCGATATGTTTCTACAGAACTAAATGATAACCCAAGAAATCTTAGATTAATTGTTCTTACACAACCTGCCGAAATACAATCTGTTATCGATAAGCTCCCGCTTAAGAAATCACCTGAACACGTCCTCATCCCAACATAGTCATCAAAAAATTGTCCAAATTGTTAATGAAGAATCATCCTTATAGCCTTTTGACGTTTTCAATAAGAAACCATGTAATTCCTAGCTTTCAATATGGTTTTTGCAAGAAACACCCTACAACTCACCAACTTTCTCGGAATTCGGAAAAAATCTTTGAAAATAAGTAACGTGTCCAAGCACACTTTCTTAGAGATAGATAGAGTTTAGACTAACGCTTTACTCTACAAAAGGCTCAAATACTCCTCACTATCTCTTATGTAGTGCTGTGCTATGTTTCTGATAAGCGCTCGTTTGAATTAAGTATCAATTTTTGTCTTTCGTCATAAAAACCAGTGCTGGAGTCCTACAAGGCTCCATATTAGGCCCTACACTATTTAATATGTTGCTTCACGATCTACCCGAGGCAATTAATTCAATGCTGTTGGCATTCCATCTCGTTTAGCTATTCTCATTTTTCTGTTATAACTATCAAATTATTTTAAAAAGTACCTTGGATTGTTTTATTGTCTTGCAGATTTTTGTTTTTCTATGTTGTTGATTCTATTTATTCCGCTGAAATAACTCACAAGTTACCATTTTTTCGCATTTCCTTTTTTCTCTTTTAAGCTTGAAACCTCAATGACATTTTTCTGTATTTCCTGTCCCGTTTGTTTCACTTCACTTTTTAAATTCTCATGGTGTTTTATTATCTTCCTTACTTGTCTTTAGAGCTTCTAAAACTATTTACATCATTTTTTGATTATTTGATTCTACTACACTCTTGTCTGGACATTCTTCATCTTCAATCAATTTCTGTTTTTCTGTCATTTTGCTTTCCACTTTTACTAATCTAGATCTTAAATTCATAACAAAAGGTAATTTGCCTTGAGATTATACCCCTTAGATAATAAAACCCCATCTCTATCTCTTCAAAAAGTTTCAAAATTATCTTTTAGTCGTAGAAAATTCTGAAAATAATACAACCGTACTTGATACGTTCTTCGACATCTTTAAAAATTCTTAAGAATTATTTGTAGGTTTCAGGTATATAGAATTCATAAGAATTTTCTAGGAATTGGAAACTTGAAAACTATCTTAGAATTCTTAACATTCGTTGCTGCCCAATTAAAAACGCAGATGGTAAAGTACCTCACGCTGGACGCCAAATATAAGACAGGTCTTTCAAGTCATTAAAGTTTTGACGGCCTCAAAAAAACACTCAAAGCACAGTCCCATTTTAAAATAACGCATTCGCATACCATCTGATAACTGGTAAGTTTTGAGATTCAACCAGCAAATGTTCGACTTGAAATGGTTTTCATTAACGATTTCAAGGAAAGTAAAATGCAAAAAAGTTGTGCATATGACTGAGACTTGAAGAATAAGAAAGCAAAGTATTCTATATACAGATCCCAAGTAGAAAAAAAGAATACCACTGAAATCATTGCAATTACTGCACTGGTAGAAATTCTCCACACTCTCTAAATAAGGCTGATTGTAAACGGTGCACTTATCTCGTGTATTGTATTAAACAAGTGAAAACTCTCTTCCCCTTGTTTCTTTTCCTATATTTCTCGCTTATAAGAAAATCTTTGTGAACAAAATCAGGCATATCTATCACGAGTCATCCACAGAGTCTTCAGGAGCCCGATTCAGCGATGGGAAGTTCATGGCATCTTTTTCTCTGTGTTGGGAATATGAAAGATATTGGGAAATGATGTCCAACGGCACTCGTAGCTCATACTATGGTGGTATCTATTTTTCTGTTCTGCATTTTTCTTTTTTTTCGCAACAAAACCCTCTTATGCTTTCAACCGGCTTTCATACCACTTCATCTGGGTTGTATACAACGACGTAGCTGTAAGTCCATACTTTCCATAGACTTCTTTAATCATAGCCGTAAACTAGATACAAGTGGTTTGTTCAAGCATGCATCTCGAGTGAATAAAATTATTGCAGCTTTCGGGGGACAATATCTATTTTTAACAGTCATGTTGTCTATTTGTTAAAATGATGGTCAATTAGTATGGTCAACCACAATAGTTTGTGGTTTGTAAACTGGAAACCCAACTCCTGAATTTCTAGTGTGTTTACCCAAAAAACACTATTTAACAGTATGGTCTGAAATCTCCTTCTTCATCCGATCACGTAGAAAAGTAATCTATTCCCTAAGCTACGTTTCTGATGTAATTTTGTTTTTGAAAGCTACTTGTTGGATTTGGTACACAATACTCTTTTGCTGCGTTTCTCAGAAACATTTGTCTGCGTTGCACTTGTTTAAAGACTCCACTCATAGCTAGTCAATCACCTCTCGTCGTTTGTTGTTTATAAAACCAGGGATGCTTGAGTGGCATGTTGTTTGAAAAGTGAGGAAAAACTTTGTCAGCCCTTAGCAGTATTCAAGCAAAAGCATTTGCAAACCTGAGCTAAATAATCTCCTTTCTTTACAAAAATTTATGGACATGTTCATGTGATGATACTGGTTGTATTTCCATATTCTTAGTTACTGTTGTTATCAGTAACAGACTGGACTAATTTATGCAATAACTAGTCATTACTGGTCATATATACAGTTTCTAGAAAGTCGAAGTAGTCTAGAAAATCGACAAGACCCTAATATATATTGCAGCTTTCTTAACTCAAGTTTATTAAACATCACTACCTACAAGCGATCGGTAAAGTGGAATC
The DNA here is from genome assembly GCA_929113105.1 of Agrypnus murinus. NCBI lineage: Eukaryota > Metazoa > Arthropoda > Insecta > Coleoptera > Elateridae > Agrypnus > Agrypnus murinus. Next base: position 112,787,085 of record OV816028.1, on the reverse strand, counting down.
GGTAAAAGCTTTTTACCGAACTTTTGCTTTAGTTTTTTGCTCCACCGTGTTCATAAACCTGATAATGGCAGCTAAACTTCTAGACATGTACCAACTTTGATCATCTAGAGGAATGCTACTATAACAGGGTCGAATAAAAGATAAGATCATAACTAGTATTTAGATAGCCGCTAACAGTACTCTATTGTTCCTATTTTCAGATTTTACTCATTGATGACAAGTAAACAAAAATGACTGCAACATTGCATCACTTGTCTCATCGATATCATTAATATCAGACTGAGATATTTGGAATGAGCAGATTTAGCGTTTTGCAGCAGAATTTTCTGGAAAAATTTACCGCTTGTTTCATTTATTTATCATTTAATATGCCTTTCTATGTATAGTTATGCCTAGCAAATGTGTTTCAATGAACAAGTTTGTGATATAATAAACTATTTTTATCCTAGACTTTACACCCTGACTATTCCATTTTTATTAGACATAAGATAATCTCATGGCTGGTGTTTCAGTGATAATATTTTCAAGTAGTAAACTCCAGACAATGCACCTGTCCCTATAACTATTTTGATTAGGTAAGTCTTAATATCAAAGGACACTTTTGCAAGTACTGAAGTGCATTACTGTTTTTATTTTGTAATCTTGTAAAAACGTTATCTATTCTATTTTATGTAACTTAATCTTGAAAGCAATCAATCAGACATGCTTGACGTAATCTGTTGAGCCCATTTTTTTAAATAATACCTACTATTTTTATCCACTACTTGATAGACTAAGACAAAATTCTTAAAACTCCTAGTTTTCCTACTTTAGCAGATTACTACTTCTGTCATGTCGAACTCACATGCTAAAGTAGGGTTTGGATTCTTATATTTTGAAAATATTAGATCTACAAACTGCTTTTTCTTGGATTTTAGTCCAAAATGTAATAAAAATATTTCTTAAATTTGTATAACAGAGCTCTAGTAACCATTTTATATCGTAACAGCTCCACGCATGATTTATTCCCATTCGGTGATCAACTTGTGTTATTTCCCAAGATAATGTTTAATTGCGAAGAATGATTTTCAAATGAAATAATCATGCGATTGTCTACAGTAAAAGTGGTGAAACTATATAAAATTTTTTACAGTCAAAATCACCGGGATACCAACTACCTATTTTGGCCATATTTGCCAGTAACAAGAAAACCATCGGATTTAGAGATTCAGGTCTTCATTGCTTTTAGAGTTATCTAAACCGGATACTTAACCTTTTAGTATTCATCTCCCCACAGATATTATAAAATGTGAAACTTTTAGCAGTTTAGTGCTCCAAACTTATTAAGTTCCCTGTTCTCTTTCGGAATTACACCAAACTTAGGATTGAAAGTACTCTAAGCATAACTCCAGGTTATGTTTAGTTTTTAAATTTTTCTCTCATCGCGCTAGGTTGATGTATAGGCACTCTAGATGAAGATAGATACGTCGCTTAGTTTTGATGTTTGTGGGGGTTTTGAGAGTAAAAGCTAGGACTAGTTGTATTCGATAGCTTTTCATTAATTGTTCTACCAAAAAAGTTGACAATTCATCATTTTTGAATTATCTATCGTACGTGATCATAATAATTTTTTCATGTAGATTTCGATGTAAAGTTTTTGCAAACCATTCAGTCTTACGGAAATTTCAAACTTTGACTGCTCGTTATTCCGTTTCAGAACTTTCAAAAATTATTTCATTTCAGGGTACTGTAGCGCAGGGCCGGCGTAAGCTTTTGCGGGGCAGGGTTCAAACATACGCTTCGCGTAAAAAAACTTCTAAATAAATTATTTATTATAACACATTATTACATATTACAATAGGATCATAGAGTATTATTATAGTCATTTACTTAGTACGCGAAGTTTTTAATAGCGCCGGAGCGGACTTTTTCAAAGCACGAGCGACGAAGGAGCAAGTTTTTCATTTACGTGAATTCATCGAAGATGACTTCGCGCATCGGGTTTCGCAAAAAAGATTTTTTGAAACGAACTTTTACAATAAAAAGACATAATTGATCAAAATCTGTAATACTGTTTCGAATTCAAAAAAACAAAACCAAGTAGGCAGTATGATTCTCTTGTTTGCAATACATGGCGCTCGCGCATTTGTCAGTGTAAGGGACCCTTCAATGAGAGTTTGGTCAATGCGTTGCCACATTTGAATTGGTGCCGCTATTTTATATCACATTCTTTTTTACTTCTATACTTCTCCATGAACATCACATTTGCTGCTAAATAATGTTTTATATACACAACCAACTATTTCGTTTTTTTAATGAGTCAAATACCTTCACATTCGGGCTAATATTTAGCCGTGTAACCATTTCTGCACTTTTCAAATTTGGCCAGACTCTAATTGAAGGGTCTCTATGTCAGTGGAATTATTAGCGATTACTAATCTTTTTTTGTGATTTCTTACACCCAAATGGGAAAAATGGCATTTTCTAAATTAAATTTTAGGTAATAATAAATTATTAAAGAATTTCTCCAACAAACATTTTTGAAAATTGAAAACAAACGAAAATTGTATGCTAATTTCGAATATCTAACTCATTTTTAGGGCGAACGCCCGAAGCCCTCAAATTAGGGTATTCAAAGTAGAAAATGCTTAATCTCCATAGCAATGAATAATAATTATATTAAGTATCTATGATTGACAAATTGTGTAATTTACAATTACACAATTTAGTTAGGTGGGTTTTAGGTTAGGTTAAGTTAAATTAGATTAGGTTAGGTTAGGTTGAAAAAAATTTATATAAGCTTTTGCATAGCGTTTTGGTTAAGTAGTAACGTTTTTGTGGAGTTTAGTTTGGTAGTAACCAATTTTGGTGGCTTAGGGGCGTTTGCCCCAAAAGTAATTTACATATTCGAAATCAGCATACAATTTCCGTTAAAATGACAACAATTTGGTCAAAAAATGTTTAATGGGGGAATTCTTTAATTGTTCCAGATTTTATTAGACAAATTATTTTTGAAGAGCCTAATAGGACCAGTGCTTTTTGCATTTTAATAAAGCGCGGAGCCGTCAAAAGCGCGGGGCCGGGTTCCCAGGAACACGCTGAACCCGCCTGGCGCCGGCCCTGCTGTCGCGTTTATCAATCTTTAATCGAAAAGAAAAGTTCTTATAAAATTGTAGAACCGATCGTTCGCTTCTAACGGTGTCACTTATGTATTTGTAGAGATTACAATAATTCTGTAAACGAATAAAAATAAATAACAACTACAATTTAAATCGCCTCGTCGCATGACAGACACTGTTGATGTGTTGATCACCTATCATCCTCCCGCACGTCTTCTACTCCGCGCGCTCCAGTTCTCTAAGGTTTTGGGCTAAAACTACACATAAAGATTTATTTCGTTTTTCTTAAATTGTTTAATAGATGTCTAATGTAAGTTTAAACACACATTTTTTAGAATATCATTTATATATTTTTGCACCTTCGTTATTTACTCATTACCTAGTAATAGTAAAACAATATTTCAGAATAATGATTACAGCACGGACATTTAATGTTTTCCAAAACATAATAATGGATAGCAATAAAGATACCCATAGGTAACTTGTATTTTTTGGCTAGTATCATCTTCCTATTTATTTTGATGAAGAGATTTTTGAAAACTTACCACATACCAATAATCAAGACGTTAACTCCACTTATCAGCTTCGTGGTATACTTGCTGGCATACGAAACCTACATGAAAAAACTGTTCTGCTAACGGTACGTAACGTACGATAAATAACTCATAAAATGAAATGAAATGTGTTCGGACAACCTTTTTTGGTAGAGCAACTCATTATAAACTTTCGAATACAACTAGACTCAGATTTTACTCCCAAGACTCCACAGGGTGACACTTTTGCCCTACTGGGTACTCTACTACCATCGTTTAGGTTATAATACGATGTTATAATACCATATCAGCATCAAGAAGTTGCGTAAAACTGCTGTCGAAAATCCAAATGGTATACGAGTACTCGATAATGTATTTCTTTTTGACAATGAAACCGTTCATAAACTGCTAGGTACTTGCCTCCTTTTATCTATTTAGAATGCTGAAAAAATCCTCTGATCATTTTGAAAAAGCTGACCACAAGTGGTACTACTTAATGATTGTTCCCCCTCTCAGGGAAAATTCTAGTGCACTAAATTCAAGCAAAACATGTTAAAAAATAAAATTATTTAATAAATTCTGTAATTGTTCTGCAACTGTTCTAAGTTGGTCTGGTGACTTTAAAATATTAAAAGATAAACCAGGTGTTCTATTTTAAACGTGCCATCATTTCCGGAAAATAAAAAAGGTACAAATTGCTTGTGTTAGGAAAACTTTCAAAAGCGGAAACCGCAGTCGGTTTCCGCTTTTGAAAATAAAAAATAATTTGACATTATCTACTGTGTGGATCGCTCGCTATGTCTTTTTCTCTTTGAAGTCGAGAATTTCAATTCAAATACAGCAATAGCAGTCAACTACCCTTAATTTTTGCAAATTCATCTTCTGCTTAAATCAAAGCCACAAACAGCTTGGAGAAACAGATTAACGCCTTGATATCCAACAGACGCAGAAGAGGGGAAGGATTCTAACTAAGGGTTCCATGATTAAAGATGGCCAATATTATCTGCTGTAAATCTGTAACAACATGTATTGGGGCCCTAACATAGTAATGCGGTAAGGGGACTGAAAATGAATTACAGTGCAGATAGATGTAACATGCACTAAATAGCTTTAAGGAACTGGTCTTGTATATAAATAAGGAAACAGAATGAACTGATCTAGATAGCTACTAGGAAGTAATTCTTATGTTACAAAAGCTAGTCGTATCTTTAAAGTAGACAATAATAAACTTCAAATATTGAATGATGGAGTATAAATTTTTGAATTTGTTAAATAAACGATTCCAATTTTTCACGTAGAAAAATATACTATAATGGGACCATTTTTTTCGTATACGACTTTTTGATTAGACTCCTTATCTACTACTCGTTTTATGTGATTGATGGCAAAATCTATTTACGATCAATCCCTATGACGTATTTGAGTTTCCAGTTAGGAAATCGGATATAGCTAGTGGTAAAAGAGAAGCTCTGAATTCTAAAGTGACATTGATAATGTCTTGAATATTGAACCTCAGAGATGTATATCGGAACGATTTAGAAATTCAAATCGAAATTTCTACTTTGAGTATTGTTTTTATTAAAGTAAGCAAATACCACTTGCGGGATGATTGATATTTGAATGCTTTCAAGTGCGTGACTATTGCTTTATTTGAAAATGTATTATTGTGGTTGATCGGTTAAATTTGACACCAAAATGCCTAACGCTAAAATAAAATAAAACCAAAGATTGTTTGGAAATAATTTTTATTTTTGAAGTTAAACATCAGATCGCACTTTATTCAATTGTTCACATTTACTTGTAATGGTTTTTATACATTTATTCATTTCAGAACCAGTGAAAGTTTCAGGAAATTCTTCATTGAGATCTGAAAGGATTCATTCAAAAAATAAATATCTAAACATAAATAAAGATTTTACAAAGTAAAACTTACATGAGTTCATTGAAAGACTTAAAAATTGAGTTGTAATTGCTCGGCTTTTCCTAGAATGAAAACCAATAGAAGGCAGAAAAGTACCTCAATAATAACTTTGAACGCTTCCATCTCAATGGCTAGCAGAAAACGGTTGTGTTGCTAGCAACTATTAAACTAAGTTAAACCAATTTTAGCAAATCATTTATATCAAATTGTAACAGATTAAAATTTGATGGATAATCTAAAAGGACTTTATCACTTCCTGTCTATTTTATATTATGGTTGGAGTGTTTGGGTTTTCACATGAATTTTGATAAGAAGAAGGGTAATCAGTTTATCTGTTCTAGACTTTTATAATATGTATGAGTAGGTGATGACGGAGTCACACCTTCAATTATTTTTTATCTTTTCAATTTTTATTGTGGGACATTTATTTTTTGTATGAGAATTTAGCATCTTTAGTTATTAATTAATTGTAAATTATAATAGGTAATGTTTTAAATAAGTTCAACTTTGAATTCTTTGTAGGAACTTAAAATGTATTTACGAAATACGAAAGAATGTGTAGCCATAAATTAGTCACCCCTCTGATCCTACGTCTTAATAGTTTTTGTAACATCATCTGAAGCTGTAGAAACACATATTCAAAAAGTATACAAAATTAGGGGTAGCGGTCGGTTATATGATGTCAGAAGGGCAGTGCAGAATTCACGTATAAGCTACACAAGCTATAGCTTAGGGCCCCACTTTCCTGGGGGCCCCCAAGAAAAATTGTTCGAGTGAGCAATGATTAAATAAAAATGATTTTAAGTTAAAGATTGATTATTTCACTATCTATATACTTCTTAATTGTATTTCAGTTTAACCCTCTAGGTATCCGAAAATCATTTTTGGCGCTGATATATAATATCTGGACTTATAAAGGGCCCCATATCTCAAATAGCTTAGGGCCTTATCAAGTCTAAATCCGGCCCTGTAGAAGGGACAGTTGCCTTATGGCAGTGTTGGGCGAACGGTCTGGCGGCTTCGAGCGTAAAAAGGCCTTTAGCGGTTTCTAGTGTAGTGCGTGTATTCTGTATTGAGACTAAAAGCGCAGATGCGTAATTCTGATATTTACTGTGTTTGTGATACGGCACTTAGAAGTGCTGGTACCTGCTTTGTTGTTATCATTTGGCAACGTGAGTTGTTGCTTGAATTGTGATTGTTGCCCTATGTGTGATATTGGCTTTATGTTGATGTTAGCAATTGGTGGAATTGCTGTGTTATATTGATGTGTTGGCAATTGAGGAATTGCCTGTTGTTGTTTTGTTGTTGTGTTGATTTGTTAGCAATTTGTAGAATTGCTGTTGTTGTTGATGATATGTGAATTGAGCTCTGTAAAATTAACCGCACAGTGTACAGTTTGCTTGGAGACGGAGAGATGGGCGCATCTTGAAGTTCACCTCGACCTGGTGACTAAGTTAGAGTCACACTAGTGGCCCCGGCCGATCACCGGGCAGCAATGGGGTGCTTATTCCCCTACGTTCCTGTATGTCAATCCCAACGAGGGGCGGACTCGGAGGGAGATGAATACATTGACAGTACCTACGTGTACCTGGTCCTGTTAACATTTGGCTAAGGGGCGTCCGATGCGGCAAGTATTTGTTTTAGGTCATTATGATCGTGACAGTGCACTGAAGGTCTTCACTCCCGAAGACGCCAATCATCCAGAAGAAATGTGGGACGGCACGGGGGAATCCCAATCCTCCCCGTAAGTAGGTACTGCTAATTTCCATTTAAAGAGTAAGCGACTAATGTGTTGTAATTATCTTTTCACGTGTGCCTTAATCCGGCCCTGTGGTATTTTACGTTTTGGCCTCAATGCGGCGTGTATCTGAATTGAAGCATAACCGACCGTTCCCGCCCACTCCGGAGCATGCAGTCACACGATCCGAAAGGACCTGTCAAATTTAACATTCAGACTTGGGATTAACTTGGATTTGTGAGAATTAGAATTCTTTAAAATAAATGTACCAAAATAATGTTTAACAAAATTTAAATCATTATTGATTTACGCCTCCGGCCTACATTATTTTGTTATCAAGTAACAATTTTTATGAACAATGGTTGTATGTTCAATGACAATATAATTATTGGAATAATCTCCTCAAGAATCAAAGTGGTTGGATTAGAAATTTTTTAGTGGATTCTTTTACTTGACGCCCAATCATAAACAAATGTACATATGATTATATCAGTGTATAACATCAAGATTTAGTTAATGATAAGCCAAAAAAAGTAATTAATATAGCCTTCAACAGCAGCAGCAAGATTAGGGTAGGAACCCCTAAGTAATTATTTTTTAGAGGAAATATTTTTAATCCCATCAGATGTGTTAATGTAATGTAGATCACACCCGCTCTGTGCAAAAAGCTTTTTGCATATATAATATACTGGCGTACTAGTACAAGCTGCTCCCTTACCCTTTCTTTACCTTGCTAAGTAAAAAATATTTAGGGCTTTCAAAGCCGACGCCTAAAGCAGGATGACGTGGGTCCAGTGTTTGAAAAGGGGTAATAAGGCGCAACGTGGTGAAACTTGGGAACGGCGGCGGCGGTAACAGCAGCACTAGGAACGGCAGTAGCAGTAGCATCGGCGCCCTAATTGCGCTGCTTACATACGGCGTAGCGGGTGTGAGCTCATGCATAAACAAGGAGATAAGTGGAGACGCCGCAGTTGCCCATTAGACTTGGAAACGACCCCGGTCCAGCCACGGTTTGACAGATGTTGCGCTGTTTTACTGGTTTCCTTTACACTACGCGTTGTCCTGTTGTGACCCATTTACTACTGGGTGTAAGTTTGGGGTTGACACTTTACTAAACTCCAAAATCGCGGTTTCGAATGCCTCGAAATACTGCTAGGAAGTTTATCAACGACGGATCTTGAAGGATGAGAGAATTTCCGTCTCCTTTATATAAACTTCTTCGCACAATTACTCGATTACTCAGATGTTTAGTTATTCTAAAAGCACGTTCTACTGTTGAAATTTATTTTATACATTTTAGTTACAAAGAAATGCAGTTACGAACGATTTGTGAAACAAAGAGCAACTATAACTAGAAAACCAGGCCTCTATATTCTTGTCACAACAATCCAAGTGATTTGCATTAATGTTTGCTTTGGAATGAAATTGTATGCACCTTATCGCTTAAAATTGTAGTAAATATGGGTATGCGGAAGTACTGAAAAGCTTTCAACCTACAATGGAATGGTCTGAAGTTATTTTTAGAGACAATGTTTGAAAATACTTAACTTTGAAAATAACTATATAAGAGTTCTTTAAAGAAATACTAATCGTAAGTGAAATATGAACCAGATACTACCATTTAGTATTACACCTTTCCACTTCCTCCTTTTCAACATAATCTCAACCAATATTGATACACTCGAAACCTGTAGCATAGAAGTCTTTGATCTGGCATCTCAGCCACATTCGCACCTCACATTCAACCTTTTCGTAATCCGCAAAACGTTTTCCGCCAATGTGAGTTTGTAGCAGAGCAAACAGTCGCTCGCGGCTAACAAGTCGGGGTTGTACGACGGATGTTAAAGAAGTTCCAATCTGCACCGGACGACCAGGTAGGTCTTCATCAGCAACGTTTGACGTTGTGTTGATCCAGTTGAGTATCCCTTTACCGATTGCTTCATATTTATCTTAAAATGCGAATAAACTGGATTGTGCTGCCACTATCGTCGAATATCATATAACTATTTGTGACCTGTTAGCGAAATTTCCCTTGGCGAAAAAAGTAAAAACACTGCGGTATTGCTGCAACATACCTCTACCACCCAAGAATTGCGTACATATGTCTATAGCGTCTCTCTACATACTTGTCACAGATTGTGTCCACATACATATGTGTAGCATGTAGCATGCCTCCACTGTTAGAAAGAACTGCTCTATACACTATCGATTTTGTGTCTAGTTATTTGCATTCTTCTGCATGTGTACGATTCCTCATGCGTTCGGTCTAACGAACCATTCTTGAGACGTAAATCTTTTAAACCTAACTTCTAACCTCTAAAACCTCTAATCATTAAATGTTGTTTTCGCACACTTTCAAATTATAAATGTTACATATACTATTTTCGACAGGTTACGACGTATTACCTACAGATGAATGTAATTTTCGATGGATGGACGCAGATTTCGTGAAGTGAAGATATGCTACAGTATTCGCCTTTGAAAAACTTAATTAATTACTATCTCACTAAAAGTCGCTGACTAACTGATAATCACTACTAATTAAACGTTATTTCGATTAATTAAACCTCAAAAAACATCATTGTACATATCGCGCTGTTGTTAGAATCCCCGGGATCTTCTATTCCATAGCGAACAATTTAACTTTTGGAAAACTCTTCAACACGCTGTAACTTCCTTGATCTACAGATGTATTTTGAGCTGTTTGCAGCCAACACTAGTCAAAGTGGTGCACATACTGTTTCCTGCAAAAATGCGATGGAAAATATGAGAAAACAAGATCCGTCATTCGATAGAATGGAACTGAATAGCCGCTCTCCGATATCTGAAGATCCTGTGTATTTTTATATTCCACATTTTTGCAAGTATACCAGCAGTGCCTAATTGGTGGATTGCATCGAGGAGTCGACATTATAAAGTACAGTAAAGAAATAATATTAAAACGTTATTTCTATCTGAGAAACCAGTATCAGCGCCACTAGATCATCATGTAAAGCAGAAAAAAGCTTGAATTGAAGATTAAACGCGGTGCTACAGAATTTGAGAAAGAGGCGTACAACTCTCGGACACTGTCGGTTACGGTCTGTTACAAGAAAAAGACAAGGTGGTTCTGATAGAATTCTTTGTTGTTGAACACGAATACTTATGTATCCCATCATGCAAGTTTCCTTTGTAAATTAACTTTGAAAACCTGTATAGCCATCAACCCATTTATCAATCTTGCGTGATGAATCAAATTGGGTTACGGACTCGTGCTCAGCAATAGAAAATCTACCAGAATCATAAAGTTCTGGATCTTGTGACAGACCGAAATTTTAAATGTTTGGATCGGAATGGAAATCTACTTTTTATAATACTCAAAGTGAAATTAAAAGAAATGCCTTGTTTGATGGAGAGAGCTGGATTGTCAATTACTCGTATACAGTTGAAAATACTGTAAATAGTAAACTAGAGACGAGGACCACTTTGCAATTACTGAGATACGCCCATCCCAGTGACTGTAGGAATTGTTTATTGTGCATGCGTTAAGGTTTGGTACGATACATTATAAATGCGAACAGCAGTTGCACTCCGCCAAGAATGTATCACATACTAACCATTTACCCTAACCCAACCAGGCTGAAGAGGTATGATGATGATGTTATGATACTAAAATAGTACTGGAGGAGTAGTAGCTGTGGGGTACGCTTCAATATTACATGTCATGGAGTTGGAACAAGAACACCACCGCGCTTTGAGTTTTTATGACTGTAAGTTGGCCAATGTAAGCAGTGATTATACTCCTCGTTTAGTGATGAAGCACCATTGCGGGCAACTGTTTGTAGGTGGTTAAGGAATTTTGCAGAGGCCATAAATCACAACACGACGGCGAACATACGAGAAGGCCTCTTATAGCAGTTACACAAAAGAATGTAGCCCATCTCCAAAAATTTATAACAGTCACCTATCAAATGATAGAAACTACCATTGGTATTGACACCGCAGCAATACATAAAGTCCTTCTCAAAAGAGTTGAATGTTAAAACAATTGTTTTGCGTTAGGTTTCAAACTAACTAATAGAACAACAAAAGGCTGAGCACGTGGAAATCAGTCAACAAACTCTGCAATCACTTAATGATGGCGGTAACCAAATTATTTATTTCTAAAATTATAACAAGTAATGAAATCTATATTCCTCTTTACGATGTGTCGACACGTCAAGGAAGTAGAGTAGGGGTATTTGAAGATGACCCAGCGCCGACGACTATGAAAAGAGAACGTGCAATAGAAAAGCAATGTACGCTGTTTTCTTTAGAAGTACAGGATTAGTAAAAGCTATTAAGCTACTTAGAAGGATAGAAAGCTGCCACAGCATTCTGACACGAGTACACACCATCGCCTGTCTGAAGTTCTCCAAGACGTAAGCGTAAGGGGCTTAATGCTCCATTACGATAACGCCACTTCCCATAGTGCTGCAGTAACTTTAATCTTTTTAAGGGCAAACAAAGTCATAGTTATCGAACACCCACCATACTCATCTCGCAATGTGCGACTTCTGGTTATTGTTTAATCTCAAAAAAAATTTACGTGATGGCCATTTCACTTCAGAAGATGATATCTCAATCATTCCAGAGCAATCATCGTATTATGAAACGTATTATCATATTCATTTAATAATGAATGCTTAACTTGAAGTACTACGTGCTGCAATAGCCATAAGGAGCTATAACCAGAAATAAATAAGAGATATGCAACGTACAAGTACCATGTAAACAGTTCCAGTCAAGTTCCAACCAAGTTTTGCGCGAGATCCTTTACGTTCAATAAATTTCTGGTAGTAAGATCAAGTTACAAAGTCGTACATAACAATGATATTCGTTGTTGGGCCCTTCACAACAGGAAATGATGTTCAAACTTAAATTTTAGAACTTCGCCAACCTAAATTCTTAATTTCAAGCATAGCCACAAAATTCTCCAAGAAAACCAGTGTCATATTGGTATTATAGTCGTTTGGTCATGCCAAAGGCTCTGCTGAGACCTGAAAACCCTAGCAATCATTTTTCACAGTATGTACAAAGGTCATTATCTGTAAGGTAATTATCTGTCTAACCTATACCAATTATTTAGCAATTAATTAACCGTTTTAATTAATTAAAAGATTAAATATGATCCGTATATGATAAATATGAATTCCAAAAGCTTTTGTAAAATATTGAAATAAACACAAATATGAATGACTTTTTAGTTTCTGCTCTCCAAATTTTTATATTTATTTAAAAAAAGTGTAATAAAAAAAGTCGTCAAAATATTTGTCAATTTACATAGTTTTTGCCTATCCTGTAAGTCTTAATTCATTGAAAATTGGCACGATTAGATAGAGAATTAAAAGACATTTCAAAAGAGCTATCAGATAACCTATGTTTCTATTTAAAAGGAATATCGGTGACGTCACAGTTTTGAAATAAATGACGTCATAAATTTGGCAGCTATATTAAAAGATGCGCATTTAAAAATAGAAGTTACATGTCTGAGGATTTTGCTCAAAAACTACCTATATTTACAAGTAGAATTAATTACTACTTACTAGTTATAATAATTTAATAATAATTAGTACACAGTGCATAGGGTAGTGAGGCGAGCTAGCTCTCTACTCTGCTAGTATAAGTTTTCAAGTTCTGAATTTATCAGCAGAAACCAGTGGCGCAGGAAGTGTAAAATGACTGGTATTGCTGAACCATACGAGCAAAAACAGGTTATAACCATGGGTTATCGCGCAATAGATATAAAATAAAACGTGAGTTGCAGCCATCTAAACGTGTTTCGCACTTATTAGTGCTCATCAGGACGGCATAGAATGAAATAAAAGCAACGCAGTCAAGAATATGTACAAGCCAACCTCACATTTGCGAAGACACTGAATTCTCAGTGCAACAACAAACGTAGTGATGTTTGGCTAATTCTTGAAGCGTGCTATAATCGTTAATTTTTGTATAGAAAATAATCTATTTCACACATCCAATTTCACTTCATTGCGGCTTTAGTAAGGCTATACAACTACATACTGTAACGTTCTTGTTAAATAATACTAAAGGTGCTGTTTTAATCGTCTGTTAACCAAGGAAAAAATATTTATACTAACACTAACTAAAACAACTGTAAACTATTAACAACTTAGACTAATTTACACGAATATTTATTTCAAACAATGTTTTATATTACACTGACATTTATACTACCCATGATGCGCAAAAGTGTTTGGCTGGTTGACTAATGATTCCTCCTCTTGCGCGGTGGTGGTTTATATATCCCATATGGGATTGCTCTAAATTAGCCCGGTGCATTGTGTTTCGTTTAGCGGTCGATGTGTCATACATTCCGCGTCAGCCTAGAATGTTCACAGGCGGCGTATAGGGGTTAATCCCGTTCATTACAATACTTTACATTACAAAATACATTTTACTTATTTATTTTAACTTTCTTGTGAAACGATTTTTAATTTCGTAAAACCATATAACATAAAATACAGAAATAAATAAGGTATAGTTAGAATTAGAGTGAAATGGTATTGTTGAGCAATATTAAAGATACGATTGGTGTTGCTTTAGCAACATGAGCACATAGGTTCCTGCGCCACTAGCAGAAACTAGACAGAAATTGTCAGTAGTGCCCCAAAAGGCTACAAATCTATTCCTTTAAGTAAAAAACAACCTGTAGTAGTAAGTACTACGTTGGGCTTTTCAAGAGTTTTCCTTTTATTAAAACCTCATGTTATTGAATAATGTTATATAATAATATTGGAAATCTTTTTGAGCTTTTAGTTAGTGCTTTAAACATTTTGTTACTGTGAAAACTGGATGAAAGGAGCAACTTTGATCTGGATACAACGCGCTCTAAGATTATTTCACTTATCTGTAACACAAGTGTTTCAGGAAACTAAAAACAAAGGAAAGGACAAGATCGTAATTTTCGAAGCTTTTACTGGATTTCTTTCTTCTATCTGTAATGTGTTACTGAAAATGAGGTCATATTCAGATACTTTTCTTATCTTTACCAGACCAAGTCAACTGTCCTCCTCAATCTCCCAACATTTCTATGCTAGATCTTAGATGTTAATAAAATCTCAATGCAAACGTTTTCTTTTAGTTGGATTATCTACTCAAAATGGGAACCCATCAACTTGTTATGCATTTTTATATACTATGCACTTTAACATGACTAGGACAATGATGGTTGCCTCTTCACTCCATCTGCTGATAGCTTCTGTTGACAGTACCTATTAAGAACATGTAAATGATGTGCAGTTGGAAGTGCTACCGCAATTATTTTCGTTTCTACAACCCACAAAACGTGTAATTTTAAATTCATCAAAAGCTGGGAACAATAAACCAAAATAAATAGTTATTTTATGCATCCGTCATAGAATTGAATATCAAAAGAAAGGAAAGATTTTTGTGTAATGCGGTGCAATAAATTCTCATCTCATAAATATGTAAGCATCAATTAGCTATTTAACAGCAACTATTTTATCAATTTTAAATCTACACGAACCCTATTTTAAATTTTTGAATTTTAAATAAATTCAAACGGTAGGGCATATTTCCTGGCTTCCCTACACTACGTATACATACAATGTATTTGGCTGCATGTAATTTAAATGTAATGCAATACGATGTCAATCTGCATCAAGTGTGTTGTGCATAATCTACACCGCACGCTGCTAAGTTTAGCATGGCTTTGGGACATTATGCAAATGCCTTCAGCTCTCGACAGATGGCGTCAAACCCCGCACACAAAAACTCGCATGTTCGCTATTAAACACATATCTGTCAAGTTCCTAATAATGGAAGGGTCCCCACGACACAAGGCGTTTAAAAACCCCGTATAATTTTCGTATTTTGACTTTAAATTTCAATACAATACGAACCGTAAAATTTGGCATTTTATTGTGTTTTTAAGAACTGAGCCTGTTATTATGACAGCTTCGGGATGAATATTTAATACCCTTTTAAAATTATTTTGTGGTTTCTCCAGTTTAACTATTGTTTTCTTTTTAGTACAAAAGCACAAAGCAATTTATGTATGCATATTTAGTCTGACCGTTTTCTTAAGTATTCAGTATAAATGGTGATTGTAGTTAATTATAATTTTTTTTTCATTCAGTTGGCAATGAATTTTTATTTATCATATATTCAGTATCCTCCAGTTCTTACAATTCTGGTAACACATTTATTTGTTTAAATAAAAATATATTTAGTGTTAAAATACTTTTTTCAAAATTCTTTACAAAAAAAAGAATGCTAATTTCTTCATCTTGTAGCCCTGTAGTAAAGTTGTGCTGAATTATTTTCATCACTTTATTAGTAAAAATTATAAATACAGAATACATTCGAAATTCTCTATATACCTAAGTTCTGCTTTTTAAATTTATATTCTTCATAATTTAAATTCCGAACAGAAAATTTCGACCTCTAAACTGTAAATTCACTAAAATTCAAATCAGTCATTCTTATCCTACTTTATACTTCAAAACTTCAACATTGAGATTTCATCTCAATTCTGAAATCTAAATTTCAAAAGAAAATTCATTAGATAATAAATTTAAATTTAAAATTCGGAATGCAAAATTTTTGCTCTAAATTAGAATTCTGCAAAACTATAGGAAAACCCAAGACCTTATGTAACGCTGCTAACAGATAACTACGCCACTGACTCAAACTCAACATGGTAGTGTTCGTTTAACGATCCCACGTCTCTGGGATCAGGCAACCAACTTAAATTGTTGTTAAATGTATTAGTAGGTTTATACACAAAAGCATAGATAAATGGGTGCATAAAATAAACAAATCAATCAACAAACAAACACAAACAATCAATAACCTTGACTAATAATAGTGGTTCCAAATTATTCAATAGCATATAGAATAGAAGCAATAATTTCTTTTTAATGTATTTCATATTACTGTGAACGTGCAAAGCTCACAAAAAGATACACATAGACGAGATTTTGCTCTAGAAACGCACTCAGCCCAATCAAATAAACCAATATACTATAATTAAAGTAAGAATTTATCATTTTACGGGCAATTGTTTTTTAAAGTTCATTTAAAATTTAACGTTTATTTTCAATAAATTAATTACTTGAAACTCGATAAATATTTTCAATTGCTTAGCCCTAATAGATTGAAGATAAATGGTATACCACGATGATGTGCGCATGTTGGATTCGTTGTCTGAGAAACCTGATACACTTCGTTTCGATCAGTCCGCCATCTTGAGCCAAAATAAACGGATGAAATCACAACACAGTCTGGATGTCAATTATTGGCGTTCCCTAAAAACAGGGCAACCAAGCATAAAACCATTAGTAATAATAATAATCATAACAAAAGCATAAATCGTATTTACAAAGAGACTGATAGCCTAGAAGAAGAATCATTCGTGTACAAACGCTCAAACAAAACCTAGTCCGTCAAATATCGAAGTCGTGATGTCACACTAAATTCAATGTAATCAACAATATCCTTAAAATAATATTACTAGTAGAGACCTTTTCTGCAACCACGGAAGTCGGTATAAGTGATTGGAATTTTACAAATTAGAAAAATTCGAAGATTCTTTCTAGAACCCCAAAAGCCACTTGAAGCGATAAAATATTTTACAAATTAGGAAAATTCAAAGATGGTTAAAATACTTAACAGTAAATTTAATTGAAACGAAGTAAATACCAGATGGAGGTAAAGTTGTCTCAGACGTGAAAAAATTGGACTATTGGTGTTGCATCAACCGTCCATTTTAAGGTACCAATCGATATAGCCTTACTAGGATCCCAGTACTTCGTTTGATCGGCAGTACAAACCAAGAGCACCTCCCTAAACCCAAGTAGATACATCTCGAAAATCAGGCCCGCCCGAAAGAAACACTCACAGTTCTTTGGAGACAATAATAATAGAGGATCCATAGATGCGTGCACAGCCTTCAACTTGATGGCATGTTTTTCCATAGGATAAACCTAAGTAGTATCTCCAGATCGGAAACAGACGACAACGACCCCCGCGGACACTGACACTGAACACTGAACAGCCGGTGATAACAAGAGTCATAATTACCGCCCACTAACTACATAACACTGTTCAACACGTATTTGCTCCCGAGAAAATCATAATCAAACTCGTGAGTTCATTCGAAAGAAAATTTAAACCTTAAACTATAGGTAGGTCTAACATACAACAACCTGAAAACTTCGATGGGGATTTTTCGTAGGACATGTTCATATCGCGCACCTACAGCAGTCTGGATATTCGTTTACTAGCTTATATTAGGGTTGGTACATGAAAAAACTTTTTTTAGCTACAAATGCGTAAGCGATTAATAAAAAGTATTTTGAATATCATCTTCAGCCCCTACAAAAAGTAGCTGGTTCATGTCATTGAAAAAACTTGTTCTACACAAAATCTCAGTGAAGTTTTCAGATTTTTTATAGATTTTATAGCTTTCTGGTTATAGTTTAAGGTCCAAGCTTTCATTTGAACCAAGTCTTAAATTTCTATCTCATTATCTTTTTTAAAACACTTTTCAAGATTATCAAAAACGGGTTCTTTAACATTTAAACCCATTTTTCTCGATAACCTCCTGGAGACAGGGTTTCTTTTATGACTGAACCGGTCTCGGGCTCTCCTTAGTTTGTGAATGGGTGGTCCCAGATGAAGGCTAGACTTTACAGGGAGACTAGTTATCTCTATTGCATCAATGCCCCCATTACCACTGACTTATGCGAGCTCGTTTCGCCAGTTCCCTGGTGCAGTGAAAACTGTAGATCGGCTACACTGAACATTCTCGGTTGATTGGGAATCCAAGGCTTTGGAAGTCTCCCTCCCTTAAGCGGAGTACTCGGTTCCTAAGAATTCCGTTACGACTGAGCCCAAGAAAGGCTAGCCTGGAGGATCGCAGTAAAATATATTGGTGTAAACATATAGCCTTTTACATCTAAAACAACGCCATCCTCACGCAGTGGCTACTAGGGGTCTAATTATGTAGAGTCCGAGGATGCGCTGTCAAAAGCCCACTAAGATTTTAATTGGTAAATCAAGGTAGGCAAATCCTAGGTAAATTCTAGACATATCCTAGGCCAAACCCAAGCCACACTTGGGATGGACTCGACCGGATGTGATTAGTATGCATGCTGGACTAGAGTGAAGGAACTACCTCGAGGAGATGGACCTGAACTGATGAGCACGTTAATAGTTCCGGTACTAGCCTGCAGTGTTAGTAGACAGTGCATTGCACTGGCAGATAGAACTGGCAGCACTTGTATTAGATAGCGACGCGCTAATTAGGCGTACATTGAATCCTGGTCCAAATGAGGGACGAGGTTGTAGGTTTATTAACGCAGGTTGTACCAAAGCCGGAACAAAATAGAAAATAATTAACAAGTATACCATTTACTTATTTATTAACACAATTAAAATAAAATCATATCACTAGTCAGATCGTAGTACTGGAAGGCTTTGGTACGGTTCGAAATTCATGTAAATATTTTATATAAGTATTGTTAATCAAGATGGTAAAGGTTACAACAAAATGCATATTATAAGCAATTAATAATTAATTAAATTACTTAATTGACTTAAATTAGATCACAAACAATTTTTAGGCCATTAGACCATTGTAAGATCATACCTTAATGTTTATTGACATGAATTCTGCATTGTTAAATTTTAATTTCAAAACTCTCTATAAAGATGAATTTTCCTAATATTATGAAAATTATTTCAATTGAAACGGTGTTAGAATGATGATAATTACAGAAATCTAACAAACGGGTTTTTAAGATGGCGGAATATATTCAATCTCCGCAACAGGGAAATGTTAAGATTTCGGTGGTTTTAAGTTCCAAAACGACGTACCAATATTTCCAACTTTAGAGATTCACTTGATGCACTTAAATGCACGCTGGTTTTCCATCAAAAGAGGAATTTACATCAAAAGACCACAATTTAAAACCGTACCCACGGGAGGTGCTATCATAACAAAAGTTTGGACGGGAAGGGCCTTGTTGTCCAAGCTTGTTGCAACCATGTCTTGCCGCTAAATTTAGAACTAGAGGGTTTTATAGCTTTTTATTGATTCAAAATAACGGATCATCGCTATGACCATATTGGGAAGCTCGAACAATCGATATTGGCGTAGTTAAGTAGCTCGAACTAGTACCATCTAGTTCGAACTATTTAAAATTATAAAACTTGGATTTTATCGAAAGAAAAATATTACTTATGCCAATATAGAGGGTGTATACAGATACAAGACATAACGTTATGCCATTACACGGGATTTATACCAAAAGACAATCCGAAGATCTATCCATTGCAAGGTAAGTCACATAAATCCGCAACACAATGACAATAATCTTACGTGTTGAGGAATTATCGTCACCTATAACTTGTAACTAAGCAAAAAACCGTTCAGAAATCTTGTATCGTGTAAATCATAATCACCAATACGTAATTGGTGCTAATAAGAGCAATATTTCATAATTTTGTTTATTAGTGTAATTATTAAAATAAAAACAAATTTGTATATCGATATATCAAAGAATACGTATGCAGATACCTTGAAAAATTCAAATGTAGCTAATTATCCTTTTTTGTTCCAGAATATTGAAAATACTGAAATGTAGTCCACACCTGAACTCCTACAATATATTCTGGTAAGTACTGTACTTTAAATGTTATCTATTCAAGAGAACCAGACAAATTTTTACAAGTATTCATTAAAAAAAGATAATGGAACGGAAAATTATGATAGACACGAGGGTTATTTATATGACTACTATGTCTTTCAGTTCACCCCAGACAGTCTTTCCCTTATATTTAGTAAATATTAGATGAAAGCCTTTTATACGCGCTTTTTTAATTATCCCATATCACAATACAAACGAATGCCTTAGGGTAGAATGTCTGACTGTTTTAAAAGTGAAAGGAAACTTAGATGCAGGGGAACTCATTTAAATACTTTTTCAGATTTTTCAGTTTTAAAAGGGTAGCTATTGCTTTGGCTTTTTAACCAGTTGTTGGAGAAAATTATTTTCGCAATTACTTTAAGATTATTTAGTATATATAACAAGCCTTGCCTTCACTAAAGAATAATTACTTACGTGTAGGTACATACGGCTCATAAAAGACTACTTAATTGTCCTCGCAAAGGGGTTCGGAAAAATATGTATATGCTACGGTAAAGGTGCAGAGAGCGGTAAATGTACACATTTGCCTAGTTGGTAATTGTAAAAAGACCTTTTAATAGTAGAAGTTTGAATACTAACAAAACTTATTAATTAGATTATAATCACTTACTAACCAATAACCTAACCTAGAATGTAAGTATTTTCTTTTATTTTCACTTTTACCGGAACATGTACACATTTACCGGTACATGTGTACATTTTCCAAATATGCACTTTTACCGTAACGTAACCTTATGCTTTATTTGCATATAAGGTAAAATAGGAGTATATAAAAGCAATTCCCGTTTATATTTAGCTATTAAGAACTACAAAAATTAAATCTGTAGTCACCATTTCATATGTCTTCTACAACCCCATTTTCTAATCATCAGATGTAGCAAAAAGATCCTCTATAGTTAATAATTATTTGTCTATACAGAATGAACAAAAACGAAAAAATTGTCTCAATCGAATTTACCAATATATGCTACTAGCATCTACCTAAGTCGCTAGGATATAACATCAAATATGTAACTACATATTTAGTCTCTTTTGCTACAATTGGTTTGTAGTATAACGAATAGTTTGGAGTGCTAGAGGTCTCTTGCAAGATATCTTACTTCAGGTAGACTAAAAGGTAGCGTGAGAGATGGCTAAAATGAGCAAGATTAGCCACCAATAATTTGCAAGTCAAACCAGAAGGTTTAAAATTCCAACTAGTGAAAATCTTCAAACCCAAAATTATTCCAAACGCCTAACCGCAATACCAAATAAAAGAAGAGTACCAGAAATAAGAAATGCAACATAGTATAAGGTAATGGAAATATATCATAATAACAAGTACTTCATCAGAATTCCGACATCTTCTGCGTGCTGTGCTCTGTTGCCGAGCGTTGGCATTTTCCTACTATACTTGTGTTGTGCGTTTTCAGAGAACACAGAATTTCGACTAACACGCTTGAATAAAATTCTATTGGCATACCTATATTGGCCGAAAAAGCAATCAATGCACATAAAGAATATTTAAAATCTGAAAAGCAAAATTAACACTAAAGGCATTCTACAATCAAAAGACTCTTTACCTCGAAGTAGTAACTCAAATGTATCCAGACAATGTTCTTATACTGAGCAATCTGATTCTTGTACAGTATATATGTATCAGTGGTGGTCTGAGCTTTCAGCGATTTAAATGTTATTTTAAAAATTCTAATCTTCTTTAAAATGATTTCAACATGGTATTTGTCTTCGCAATAGCCGACGTCTATATCAGTAAAAATAGACTGTATTTTTAAAAGAAGATCATTGATCAAAATTCATCAAAGGATTGACTTATTTAAACGATTTGAGCTTCAGACTTCAGAATCTTGCACCGTTCAGAATGGGGATTTTATTGTGTAGTATTAATTGAATGATGATTATTTATTTGTTCAGCCTGCTCAGTACAACTTATGTAATGATCTCAGAATTCAGAAAGATGTAAATAGAGGTAAGCGTTCTGTGTTGAAGATCAATTCCTTTTCTAACATTTAAGTCGCTAAGAAAACAAGAAGACCAAACGCCAATATAAAAGCGGCAAAAATTAAGAAAAACTTTATTACACAAACATAAAGGATACTGCTTAATAGCTTATGGAATCCACTGTGATTCAGTAGATTTTGATTAATACATTTCTATTTCGGTGGTTACTAAAATCTTTTATAAGTTTTTATTCAATTTTCTCCGTTATATTTATTCTAAAGACTTCGATCTTCATAAATCAAACGCAGCTTGCTGTGCAGTGATAACGATCGGGATCACTGGTGTGAATTTACTAAACTCGGGGTCGAGTGCCAAGCCACGCCGGACTTCCAGTCTCTAAGCAAACAGTTCGTTCTTCGATTAACAACCTGTCAAGTTGTGGGCAATCATCAATAACAGAAATAACAACAATAGAAGCAACATTATACGTGGCTAAATAATAGTTCATTAATTAGTTTATTAGATTAGCCGCATCATTAGCTATTAAGCTTAATATATCAAGATACTAATTTACATAAACAAAATGAATATCTCACAGCATTAATAATTTTACCAAAAATATCTATTTTTTGAATTAACTTTTATGGAGTTTTATATTTTATTTTTGTTCCGAAATAGTAGGTCTATAGTAACATTTCGTTTATCATATTCGGAATTATTGCTTTGTTTTTAAATTTAATCCTAAACCTTTGTTAACTTGTGAAACAAAGGAGTGATAGACTTTTTCAGGATGTTTGTTCATGATTAAAAGAGATAGATGCATGAAAAGGTTTCGACTGCCTCTTCCACGATTTTCTGATAATATAATATCGCTGTTTGTGGTGTTCGAAGTATCGCTACAATAACGTAAGATAACGCAGCAAAAGTCAAATTTCAATTAATAACTTAAACCTTACTTCAACCTTAGAGGTAGTAATTTCGCACAGTGCAGCTTATTGTAATCAGTAGTTCAGATATTCATATATCGATCTAGGACGTTTCAGCGCCGCCCGTTCATCGTCTCTGTTTTATCACCGCCGCTTTATCGCCAGGCCTAGTTCATCGCCGGCCGATTTACCTCCGCCAGTTCATCGCCAGTTATAGCAAACAGTGTTATCGTCGTGTATGTATCGGATATCTGTAGCGTAAAATAACAGAAAGGTTTTTATTGTTCCAAGTAGTTTCAGATTATTTTTCAAAATTTGTTAACAGTACTATTAAATAATATAAAACATGTATTTACTACTAGTATTCACTTTATTTACAAATTCGATATCAAGGATTATTTATTTACAGTTAACGGACTAAAATAATATAATTAGACGCGTGGTTGTTGGTTCGATCTTCTTCGTGCAATACCCGATTATGCAGACTCCAAACTTCAGGTGAAAAAAACCAAGTCGTCTTCCATTTCCTCGTCTATTTTGGCGTCCAACGTAATTGTCTTCAAACCAGCTTAGTAATGGTTGCAACTCTGAGGGTATTTCCTGTGCTAAACCATCCAAATGATTGTCTATATTGCGGTGATCTTTGAATATGAAATAAAATACAATATATCCACCGTCCCAAATATAAACATAAATTATATACGGTGGATTGAAATGAGAATACACCACAGATATTTTTCTTTATTCCTCTCAGCTAGCTCAGGTTTGCTCAGTAAAGCATAAATTATTTGAATTGCGAGACTCTTATTTACTTTTATGTCTGGAAAGGAAGAAAAACTTATATCGTGAGCACTAAAGCTCCTGCAAGCTGGACAACTGCTGCTAAACTCTGAATTTAAAAGAAAAGAACGCTGGATGCTTGTATTAACATCAATTAAACACATACGTAAAATTGAAAACACATAAACTTTATTAAACGAACAAAAATAAAAATCCAAATGGAACGTCAAAATAAAAAAATGCTATTCAAGATAATACAATTGGTAATTGAGAAATAAATTCTCAGGTTTGCTCAAACGTTAGAAATAATTGTAGTGACCTGACATAGGATCAGTACGGTCATTCGTTTGAACAAACCAACACAAATGAAAATTTAATTATAAATAAAAATGTTCAACAAATAAAAATAAATTTTTATTAAAAGAAATTTTGTTGTATTATTTACTTCAAATCAAATAAATTCTCAAAAGAACTTAATGAACTAAACCAAATAGTTTTATATTTGAGGATGAACTTTACAAGTTAATTATTATTTATGAACTTGACAAAAATCATTTATTATAACCAACCTTGTATATTACGATATACTTTCCTTTTTAAAAGTTAATCCTTATTATTGGTTTCACTGCGATGAAACCAGCTGACTTCTTGTTTATAAAATCGATACGTAGATCAATGTCAAAAAATAAATTCAATCCGAATTTATTAAAACAATCACTTTCACTTTTAATAATTGTTGCACACTAATCAAATCTTCTTTTAATCCTTTTAAGAAATGTTCAGGTAGCACTTTAATTTATTTTAAAACTTTATTTATACTGTGACATTTATATCAAAACATATGATTAACTATCTAACCTCAAATTAATTACAGATATTTTATCGGGAGTCGAGCATAGGTTCTGCCTTCTACGTTTTATCGACTGACTTTGTTACAATTTGCCCCAGCTTATATAGTTTCTGCCAGAACAAAAGAAAACTATGACACTTTTTCAAAACAGCGGAACATCGAGCAAGATCGTGACGTCACTAATCCGGGACAACTGATGGTTTTTCTCACTAATCTTAATTCTGTTATTATAGGATTGTAGCCCTTGAAACGAAGATCAATAAAGTATAATACATTCATTGGCCCAAAATGTATCGTAACGAAGATATTCGAGAAAAACGTTTAACAATGTAAAAAACTCATTACAATCAAATTACATATAAAATCCAACAAATCAAGGTTCATCCTTTACAAGCTAGTTACAGGAATACATGATATAGGTAATATAAATCATTTCTCCATAGAAACATCTTTACAATTTAATATAAACATGATTTTTACAGTACGAACTACAATAAATACACCAATTAATGCATATACAAGTGCCAGCTTAAATATTAAATCAACGTTAATCAATTTATGCACAAAATGTCCAGCATACAATGCTCTAAGCACTTGCATAAAAACAATGGTGAGGAAAAGCAGGATAAAAGTCTATAAGAGTCATATCAACACGAACGACAGGATTTCATACCTTCATTAATTGAAGTGACCAGAAATCTTGTAAACAAATTCAAAGATTAATTGTATTGTATCAGTCATAATAAGATTGACCTAATTAATCTATTTTCAGCTAATTAACAACGTGAAACTTAGCTGGTCTCCTGGAATATAGAAAAATCTATCTAACGTTAAACATCGTAATGTGTAAATTTTAATATGGAAATTACTTCTTCCTAACAAGTGAGAAACCGTCCCAAAGTAACATGGGTTGCATAAGCGTACCTATAATCAAGCAATCTAACTAATTGATATCCTTTTTCTGAAAATGAAACCTATTATTATTATGCATGAGAAAGCTAGGTTATGTTTGCATGAAGTCTTTATTCTTAAGTTTTTAATTTAAACATTAATGACCCTAACTGTGGTCCTATGTATAGCCATTATATTAATTATGCCCATGACATAGCATGTCCCTCTTTTAATTTAAATCCGATATAAAAATATTTGTGTTAACGCATCTGTTCGGTCATTGATTAAATTTTCAATACGGTGATTTGATATCACTGCAATATCATCAATAGGAACAAAAGCCAAAGCAATCACCATTTTGGCTTTTAGTGGGAAATCTGGGTTACTGTTGTAAGCTAAGTACAGCTAAATGCTTTTTCATGTTTTTAGCCAAATGGAAGAAACCTTTTATGCTAACATCGGGAAAACTTTCCGTCATAGCAGAAATAGCTGCCTGCTTGAAATCGCAATGTATGGATTCCGGGTTGAAATTTTTCAGTAGTCTTTTAATAGCTTCAAGCATTTTTACATATGTTCTTTTAATTTTATTTGGCAAAAGAGCATAAACTTGAGAAAATGATCGTGGCGAAATTGAAGAAAGTTTCAACGGCAAATATTTGTGATATTTGTAGATGTTGAAGCCACGTTTCCCGTCCAAAAATTAAAATTCTTTCATTATCGTTTTGTCCACTGTCGTGAAGTAAAAATTTTTCTTCTGTTCCTTGTTGAGTTTGGTATATTTTATAATACTGCGGCACTATTAAATCTTCCAGTAAATCAGGATCCACCAGTAACCAGTAACCAGCGTCCACCTCATTTCTTTTATGACGTATCACTTCTCTTAATGCAAGGTTATCGGGAATTGCAGCTTGACCAGGTTTGTGATACATTAATCATACACTCGCTTTTACTTGGGCGGTGTTTTCGTCTGTAGTCTCTGCACGACGTTTTATCACCGTAACGATAGTAGCTACTTCCACGTTTGCTGCTGAAGAATCATGGGAATGTAGATTAAGTTTTTTTATGACACCTCCATTTTTGGTGTGTAGTGTAGCTTTACAACGTCCCATCTGCTCGCAACGCCAAAATTTAACATCCTCATCGCACTTACTCGCCTTTTCAAAAACATATAGATGACCACCGTAGGAAAACTTTCCCTTCCTTTTTTACTTAAAATTTGTGCATCCGTACTTGCTACTTGGCAATAAAACTGCTTGGTGATGAACCGGCGGCGATGAATCTGCGGCGCTGAAACGTCCCATCTCGTTGATATATTAAGTTTTGAAGAAACCCTTCTACATAACCTTCTTGAGCTTAACTCCAAAATAGTGCAAATGGATAGCTGAAAAACTGCTGGTTCAGTTTTGTTGAGAATTCTGACTTTCATAATGCAATTGAACCTTATGGGTGTTTTTTTGAAAGTGGTTCTCCCTCTTAATATCGTCGGCTTTTTAGAAAGAAGCGCCAAAATTGGAACTTTGGAACTATTCGAAGAAAAATCTAGTTTTTTTACTTGCCATTTGAAAAAACGACTTAGGTCGGAAAAATTGGTTTGCAAATGTTTAAGGACGTACAAAAATTAACCTGTTGAAACGGAAGCGTCTTAGGTGATTCATGGCACACTGAAAACAGAAATAAAAATTGAAAAAATTTCGAAATCGCTAAAAATATACAGGGTGTCTCATTTAAAAACCAAAAGCTGCGGTCATCTCCGGTGTGGAATAATAGAAAGTTATTTTTTATGTCAAAAATAAAAATAAATCTTGGCAAGGGGACAGTTTAAAAAAATACCCGGTAGGTATAAGAAAAATACAAAATGTGTAACTCAATAAAATAGATGTGCTTATCGAAGCAGTTGCTAAATACAGCTTAATTAGTTTTCTCGAAATATTAAACGGCACAGAGGAATTACATTACAAATTTCTTATCATAAACAATTCATATTATTTATCATAAAACGTCACGCTCTTGAAAATGAAAGTTCCTTGGCCTTCAAATATAATTTCCATCAAAATCTCTGTCTAACATACTTTCTTATCTCTTAGTGTCATGTTGAACAAGAACAGGGTACAAAATGAATTCAGTAAAAATCGATATTATGAATATAAAAAAATAAAAGTACTATAAGAACATACTTTTTTTTATTGTTTTAACGCCCCTATTCAAATATTTATTCTATCAAGGCAAACATTTACATATTTATGGGTAAAATATAAAACAGGAAATTTTAACATGCCATGCTACATGGAAAATTCTTGCCAGAAATTGCTTATCTGTTACATCGTCATTAGCAAGCAGCATGTGGTAGCAGCGACGTCGTCGAAACACATACGCAACGCGGTCTCTTAGCAGATGTATAAAACATTGTCACTTCCTACCCTTTCGTTGAGGGTGTCACCCCTGAATATTCCGCACATACATATTTCATGCCCTTGCCCCATTAACTGTAAATTATGGCAAGGCCGCAATTATTCAATTACAACACCTACCTTATTATAAAACGGCAACTTCGGTTAAGAAGCATAAATTTATTTTCAGGCAGTAACTGCTGAAGGAAGTAATAATAATAAGAGTCTCGGAATTTTCATTATTATCCAAAGTAGTAACAGTAATAACTTCTTCCTTTTTTTATTAATATCAACAACGAACAGTTTTTCCGAACTAAGAAACTTTGGTGCATTAGTTTTTCAAAAGCCCTGACGATATTGATGATACCGTCATAAAAAAACTTTTCATATTTTTTTGCGGAGAAAGTAAATAAGCTTTTTTATTATACGTCAATAACATGAATAACATCAATAACTCCCTCCCATAAGTCTATCCTGAAGTTTTTCTTATTTTGTTTGGAATTTTTCCGCTTGATGCTATTATGACGCTCTGTTAACTAAAATGACCATTTATTTTTATTATTATATTTATTTAGGTTTTGAATTGGCTTCGATAGCTAACTGATAGATAGTTAGGAGATCGGGAAAATAAAAATAAAATATAAGAGTTAAACTTAAAATATCTTTTTTGGGGTTCTGAAAAAATGCTAATTACTATGTATACGTATGACTAACGACAAGGAAAACTGATGGTTTGTTTAATCTAGAAAACGCAGGTGAAAACCTATCATGTTGTACCTGTCAAAGTAAACATTTTTTGTCTGTAGAATATCCTTTGATGTACTATTTTTGAGCGAAGAGAACAAAAAAGCAAAGTATGTTTTATCCATAACTGTAATATTTCGGGAAAACATTGTACTTCACTTATGTTGTTAGCTATATTCTTTCATACTTTCAGCATGCTTGGAAGTATGTCACATTTTTATTTTGTAAATCTTTTTTATTCAAACTTCTTTCTGCATAACGAGCTGCAGAAGCAGAAGCATTGGGATAGGTATCAACGACGAACAAGGGAGATTCATTCAGAAAAAGAGTATGAAAATATAGTCTCGCTATGTTCAAATAATTCACCGATCGCAATCTGAACTCATCTGAAAACATTTAAAACGTCAGTTAATATTGAGCTTCATTTAACAACATTTATCTTAAGTAGGAATTCTTCCTAAAAATTTAAGCTTTTATAGAGGAGAGGTTTTGAAATTGATATGTAAATGAAATTTGCAAAAATACCTTTTACATGCCATTGAGCTTACTATCCATTTTTTTTAGAGTCCTATGTGTTTGAAACCGTATTGCTCGTAAACTACTGAACCAAATTAAATATTTTACCATTTATATCACCATTCATTTTATTTTTATTATATTTTATTTATTAAATTTATGTTGAGCACATAGCTTTTAAATCAATACCAATGTATTTCGGTGTAAATTATTTTTTCCAAATAAACCTTTTTATATATTAGTAATAAAATCAACTACTACCCATTTATTTTTCTATGCTTCTCTGACTGAAAGCGAATTGCTCGTAAACTATTGAAACAAAGTAAATATTTTATTTTTATTTCAAGTGGTATACTTTTGTTTTTATCGGACGATACGTAATAAAAGGTACTCGTTTTTAGGGACAATTTCAATAAAAGGAAGTTGAATATCTTTTATCTCGGAAACTATATACCATATTATATCTATGATATTTTTGTGGGGGTTAGAAAGAAACCTTGCGGTTCCTATGCTATTAATTCTCAGAGAAAAGAGTATTTTATTTAAGATTTATATCGACGATATCTCTATTAATCAGTAAGAAAACATAGTTCACTATTTTTTCATATCAATCTTAAATAAAACTTTTTCGTATGAAGATTAATAGCATATTAGGAACGGCAAGGTTCCTTTCCTAACCCCTACAAAAGTCTCATAGATATATGAGATATAGTTTCTGAGAAAAAAATATTTAACTTACTTTCAATGAAATTGCCCCTAGAAATAGCTACTTTTTATTACGTATCAAATTTATCAAAAGTTATCAATTTTATTAAATACAAGTATAGCTCTTAGAAATATAATATTTTACTGTTGTATGTAGAAATAAATTTACTATTTGCTCGCTTTAAAATATTTAATTTGGTTCAATTTACGAGCAATTGGATTTCAAAGCCAGAGAGGACTAGTTGTGGACTAGTTCAGGTTTATTTGCACTTGTACTTTTGCAATAAGAACCGTTTAAGTGATTAGTCGAATTTTTGTTACTGTAAATATTGAGAAAAGTCACTGATAAAAGAGAATAAAAGACTGTCTGTCAACTGAAAAAACGATAGTAGCTAGGAAGTCTTGTACTCACATTACATTAAAAATACTAAATTAATACATAGTACTTTAAAATATACATTAAAATGGGATTTTCTCGAAAACTAGCGGGAGGCGATCACATGTTGATAAGGAAAATACGAGGGAAAATCAAATATAAACGGTAATTTTTTTTCATCATTTATTGAATAACGTTATACACAAATAATTGTTTTAACATTTTTGGTATTTTATACATTTGGTGGATATACATTTTGGATTTGGAAGTTTCAGTAGTCCCTGCTTATAGAAAGTTTGAGGGCGAGTTGTAAGCCAATTGCGCACGTGCTCTTCGACTTCTTCATTGCTTCCAAATCGTTTTCCTCCCAGTGATTCCTTCATAGGCGCGAACAAAAAATAGTCACAAGGGGACAAGTCAGGGCTATAAGGAGGGTGCTCGAGGGTTTCCCAGCCCATTTCTTCCAGTGTATTCCTTGTAAAGGCAGCAGTGTGAGGCCTGGCGTTGTCATGGAGGAGAATGACATCTCTGATGGGCATTCCTCGTCTTTTGTTTCGATTGGCGACTTTTGCCGACCGTAACAACTGGCAGTAGTAAGCCGAATTCATTGTACGTTGATCGTGTAGAAAATCGATCAGTAAAATTCACCTAGAGTCAAAAAAAATCGTTGCAAGGACTTTTCCAGTTGAGTGCCGAGTTTTGGCCTTCACTGAACAACCTTTATTCTTTCTTCGCCACTCCTTACTTGCCATTTTAGATTCGGAGGTGTAGTGATGTACCCACGTCTCATCACGTCACGATGCGCTGCAAAAAGGCCTCCCCTTCTCGCTGAAATCGATCGAGAAGCCTTTCAGCGATCTCCGACCTAACCTGTTTTTGGTTTCCAGTCAACAACCTCGGAACCCATCGAGCACTAATTTCTCAAAAACCAAGTTGATCAGTTATAATGGATTGAACACTTCCATAGCTGATACCCACTTTTGATGAAATTTCTTCCACGGTTAACCGGCGATCACGTTCAATAAGCTCTCGAACGGTACGGGTATTGTCATCTGTAAGGCTTGTCCTTGGGCGTCGATCAGGACTTTCGTTTTCAACACGTTCTCGTCCGCCCTTAAATTCTCTCGCCCACGTATACACACGATTCTGAGACAGTATACTCTCCCCAAACTGTGCCTTCAAACGGGTTAAAATTTCTGACGGTTTAACGCCTTCATTGGTTAAAAACTTTATGATAATCCGTTGCGCAACAGACGAATGTACCTCTTGGGTCATGGCTGTACTGACGACAAAGCCAAGGGTGTGCGCGAACCCGGCCGGTTCCCCACTCCTCATAAACCAAACATCTACTCCACACAACATCAGCTACTTCGGAACTGCATTCTAAGCGGAATTGCAAAATTACCGTTTATATTTGATTTACCCTCGTATGTTCTAAATCATTACACCGAACCCCCATTACGAGGTTTCTAGTTATAATTAGTTACATTCTGTATTAAACTGGATTTTATACAATCTGTACATTACCTGAACAATTATTGGTGGGAGGCAATACTCACAATAAAACTGTTAAACTGCTGTTCATTCAGTGGCGGCCTTTGTGGTTGCGGGACTCCGTGCGAGGTCTTGGCTTGCGGTCCGCTTGGATAGCGTATGTGAATGTTGGGTGGGGAGATACGGACATGTAAAATCAGCTAAAAACTAAATCCTATAATATACAATATCGTAGAATATCGTATTCTAGAATATCTTATGTCTTACAAGCTCAGAAGATACCTTTGCGACTTTTTCTCTGCCTGAAGGTTTATTAAGGCGCTGTAGTCCAGGACGCAACGTCATTTTCGATTGAGAGAATGGCAAGTGATGACAATTTTCTTGTGTTATTGTATTCCTAAGGCATGTTTCTGATATCTTGAAGATCTCTACGCACATGTGACAATCACTAGTGTCATGGCGATAATTCTGAAGGTTACAAATAGATTGGGATAAAATTCACATAGGTATTTTTTTACAGAACTTTGTAGGGCAGATTACAAACTGCTTTCTCCGTCATGTACAAGCCAGTACGCTTTCAGTTCTTTGTAAAATTCGATATCATTGACGTCTGCTTTGTCTCCCACACTCAATGTCATTTGCAGATCTTTGAGGTGTTGCATTAGGCCGTCTGCACTCATCTAGAACAAGTATTTTTTCATTACAGTGTGTTTCTAACTAGGAATAAATTTAGTACATCAAGTTTATTTTTTTCATAAAAACGCTATAATAGTTATTTACGTGCCAAGTTTTGTAAATTAATCTTTACGGGTGAGCTGGAAAGATTGTGGGGCGCGCGACGAAGGAGCGAGCCTCCATATCCAATGACCCCAGTAAAGATTAATTGCAAGCGTATCGCGTACAAAGTTTTATTTCCATCTTCACAAGCGTTTTTTTATAAATTGTATATTTTTTTATAAAAGGACATTTTGTAATCAAAGTGGTTGCACAATTTGTCATGGTGTTGTGGTTAGGCAACAAAGTAGTTCCCATAGCTTTTTGTTGATGAGCATTGTAAAATTTTACAGGTCTCTTTTAGGAGCCCCTATATAATACGAAATCTATATATTTCTTGAAAGGTTATTAAAAATAAAGTCTAATGAAACCAAAGTTAAATCAATACTGTAACAAGAGAAAAAAAAGAAAGAACCTCTTCTCGAACAACAAATAGAATATTCTACGGCATTCGAGAGAATGACTCATCGCACCAAGCATGTGAACGAGACGCGTTTATTCTAGAAATATATAGTAGTTTCTAGCGGCTTCTAGTACGTTTGTAGGAGGGTATATAACCGACTTCGCCGATAAAAAGAGGCAGTCAACAGCAAGTCATTAACTGTGTATCACGAAATAAATATTGAATGTAAAGATAAATGTTGTATTAGAAATTCATAGTCTGTAAATAATAGTTTTTAATGGTTTATAATCATAGCGTTAATTTATAGTGTATTCATTAGTGTTTGTAAATAAATATTTCTTATTAATAGACGATTTAACCAGCACTTTTGTTATTATTTTAAAAAGAACGTAACAGTGGTGTACAGGTGTCGGGTTTTAAAATAAATAAAATCGCGTAATAATTAAATAAAGTGCTGTGAGAATAAAATTTTAGTGTTAAAAATAATTTCAACAAACAATTAAAATGGCGATGAAATTGTTAAAAGATCTCAAAGTAATAGACTTAAAACACGAACTTGAAGAACGAGATTTAGACACAACGGGCCTTAAAAGCGTGTTAATAAATCGGCTAAGAGAATGGCTTTTGGAACAGCAAGAAGACCCCGAAAGTTTCCTCTTCGAAATACCTGGACCCGCAATTGATACTAATTTGTTATTAAGTAAAATGGAAGAGAATTCTAGAATGTTAAAAGAGGAATTACTGGAAAAGTCCGAAGAGAATGCTAGAAAACTAATGGAAAATACTAAAGCACTGGAAGAAAAGGTTTTGGAAAATTCTAGACAGTCCGAAGAAAATACTAGAATGCTTAAAGAAGAATTATTGGAAAAGCACGAAGAGAGTTCTAGAAAGTCCGAAGAGAATTCTAGAATTTTTAAAGATGAATTACTGAAAAATACTAAAGCACTGGAAGAAAAAGTTTTTGAAAATACTAAAATGCTTAAAGAAGAATTACTGGAAAAGCACGAAGAGAATTCTAAAAGGTTTGCAGAATTACTAGAAAAATCTGAAGAAAGCTCTAGAAGGCTTAAAGGTGAATTGCTGGAAAAGGTCAAAGCGTTGGAAGATAAAGTTTTCGAAGAATTCTTTGAGAATGCCAGCTCGTTAGGACTGTTGGAAGGTAGATTGGCGGAACAAGATAGGGTAATAAAGATGGTAGAAGAGAAAATAGCCCAAATTCAATTACCACCAACAACTAAGAAAGACGATATGACCGAAATGCTGGAAGATAGAATGAGGCAACTACGGTTTCCCTCAACTTCTGAGAGGCCGTTTAATGAAGTAAAGAAACAGTTTAAAGAAGAAAAGGGTCCTGTCGTAGGGATAAAAGTAAAACCACCCACGTTTGATGGAAAGATACCTTGGTTCACTTACTACAAACAGTTTGAGGCGGCTGCTGGGGCCAACGGATGGACAGGCAAGGAAAAGGCCGTTTCTTTAACTGTGGCTTTGCGTGGAGACGCGTTGAACGTCCTGCAAACAATCCCAGCAGGACAGGAAAATGATTACCAATTGTTAGTGTCTAGATTGGAGATGAGATATGGAGACGCGCATCTTCAACAAGTGTATCACACGCAAGTGAAGAATCGTATCCAGAAGAATGGAGAAAGCCTGCAGGAGTTTGAAGCCGATGTTGCGCGGCTTGTCCGATTGGCGTACCCTACGGCACCCGATTCATTTCTGGGACAACTGGCTGTGCAGACCTTCATTGATGGGTTAAGAGACGGGGAAACACAACAATCATAAAGGCTGGCACGACCAAGAACAACTGATGATGCGCTTGCTCACGCCTTAGAATTTGAAGCTGCAAAACAAGCGTCCCGAGGTCACGTGCGTGTTCGAGCCGTTGTGGAAGAAGAAGAAGGTTCTATGGATCACCTAGAGGAGTTAGTACTGAGAGTTCTTCGGAAGGAAGAAAGCCGTAAGAAGAATCATCAAGAAGTTCGAGGGCCTCGTTGTTGGAACTGCGGCGAACAAGGACATGTAGAACGCCGTTGTCCCAAAATAAGAAAAGTACAACCGTCGGAAAAGTTAAAAGGGGTTGGCAAGAGGGGGCGAACGTTGACTGCGAGTGAAGATGCCCCGGAGATCACGATCCATGCCGTAACATCAAAGAATAGTAACGGCAGTTTGTTTGTAGATGGAAAGATTGCTAACCGAACTGTTCCACTACTTATTGATACGGGGGCGACTAAATCCATCGTACGCCCTGATGTTCTACAATCAAGTATTAAATTGTTACCGACAACTACTCAACTCCGTACAGCAACAGGTGAAGTGATACCAACACGCGGAGTGGTGAAGATGAAGATTGGCATTGGAAGTGAAGAACGTGAACATGAGGTGCTGGTAGCCGATATCACTGATGACTTCATCTTGGGAATGGACCTCCTGAGAAAATTTGGAAGATTTGGTTTACGTTGGATTTGAAAGCGGGTGTTTTGAAGGTCGGTAACGAAGAACTTCCGTTGCACCCACGAGAAGATCCGGTTGTAAGGGTTTTGCTGACTGAAGATGTGATATTGCCGGGTCAAAGCGAGATGGTTGTCGAGGCAGGTTTGGATGGAGATCTTCGGGTAGGATGTGTGCGAATGATGGAGCCTGTCTGTGATAAGAAGATCCATAGTGGCATACTGGTGGGAAAAGCGCTGATCAAGGTTGGAAAGATAGTACCGGTGAGAATTATGAACGTTAATGTGGATCCGGTGACATTGAAGAAGAGTACCCTTGTGGGACAGTGTGTGCCAGTATTCCGAGTAGCCAGGTGTATGGCTGATGTTCCAAAACCAGCGCCCAAAGACCATGGTGGTAAATTAGTGGGTATGGTTACTAGTTCGTGCGAAGACCTTAACAGAACGGAAGTGAAAGAGGTACAGGGTTTGGTTCACCGATACCAAGATATCTTCGCTCTTGACGATAGCCAGAAGGGACGAACAGATATAGTAAAACATAAAATCAATACAGGCAACTCTATGCCTGTCCGTCAGCAGCCGAGGCGTCTACCTCTAGCAAGGCGAGCAGATGCCTAGAAGATTATTACCGATATGGAAGAACAAGGGGTCATCGAGCCATCCAGCAGTCCATGGGCATCACCGGTGGTCCTGGTCAGTAAGAAGAACGGGTCAACGAGATTTTGTGTGGACTATCGGCAGCTCAATAACGTGACCAAGAAAGACAGCTATCCCTTACCACGCATCGACGACACGTTAGATACCCTGTCTGGTTCACGATGGTTTTCGACTTTGGACTTAAAGAGTGGTTATTGGCAAGTTGAAATGGAACCTGAAGACCGAGGGAAGACTGCGTTCACTATTGGTTCCGGACTATGGCAGTTTACAGTTATGCCATTCGGTCTATGTAACGCTCCGGCCACCTTTGAGCGTCTAATGGAGACCATCCTGAGGGGGCTGTCGTGGAAGACTTGCCTGGTCTATCTGGATGACGTGATCGTAGTTGGAAGATCATTCAGTGAACATCTGAAAAATCTGGAGGAAGTGTTCCGGAGACTGCGTACAGCTAATCTGAAATTGAGTCCGAAAAAGTGCCACATATTCCGGAGGGAGGTGAAATATCTCGGGCATGTCGTATCACAAAATGGAGTGGCAGCCGACCCCGATAAAATCCGTGCAGTCCAAGAATGGCCAACCCCAAAAGATAAACACCAAGTTCGTAGTTTTCTTGGATTGTGTACCTACTACAGGCGTTTCGTTCCTGGGTTTGCCAATATAGCGAAGCCTCTAACAAGGTTAACTGAAGATGGGCGCGAGTATGTTTGGAGCGGAGAGTGCGAAACGGCTTTCCAACAGTTGAAGCGTGCCTTGACAACAGCACCAATATTGAGCTATCCACGGACAGAAGGGAAATTCATACTTGACACAGATGCAAGTAATCTGGCCATTGGGGGTGTACTTTCTCAGGTACAGGATGGACAAGAAAAGGTCATCGGCTATTTTAGTAAGGTTTTGTCGAAAGCCGAAAGGAATTATTGCGTGACCAGAAAAGAACTATTGGCCGTCGTGAAGTCCGTTGAGCATTTCTACAAATACTTGTACGGACGGAAGTTTTTATTGAGGACGGACCATGCAGCGTTGAAATGGCTTCTACAATTCCGTAATCCTGAAGGCCAGGTCGCAAGGTGGATCGAGCGACTACAAGGATACGACTTTGACACAGAACATCGAGCGGGCACTAGTCATCGAAATGCCGATGCTCTTTCAAGAAGACCCTGTCCAACGGATTGCCGTCATTGCTCTCGCTTGGAAGAGAGGGTTTGCCAAGTATTAAGAACTACCATCGTCAACGACAATTGGTTGCCGGAAGAATTGCAACGACAGCAGAAGGCTGATCCCGAACTAAAAATGGTACTGGAATGGAAGCGCGTGGGAGAAAGGCCTGCCTGGGAGGCCGTCAGCCCTTTCAACAGAACGCTTAAAGCATATTGGGCCCAATGGGAGTCCTTGAAGGTGGAAGACGATCTCCTGAAGCGAGTACTGGAGAGTGAAGATGGCACCACCATTAGGTCTCAGTTCGTGGTTCCGAGAAGCCGAGTGGCTACAGTATTGCGACATCTCCATGACGATGCCTCAGGAGGACACTTCGGTGTGAAGAAGACTTTGGAGAAAGTTAGAAAGCGTTTTTACTGGGTCAATTGTAAAGAAGACGTGAAAGAGTGGTGCCGTAAATGCGAACTATGTGCCACGGGTAACGGACCCTTGGGGAAGCGAAGAGCACCTATGAGGCAGTACAATGTGGGTAGTCCTCTGGAAAGAATAGCTATAGATATTGCCGGACCATTTCCCGAAACCGACGATGGGAATAAATACATCTTAGTGGCAATGGACTATTTTACCAAATGGCCAGAAGCATATGCCCTACCAAACCAGGAAGCTGCGACTGTTGCTGACGTACTAGTCAAAGAGTTCTTCGGTCGCTTCGGAGTGCCAATGGAGCTGCATTCGGATCAAGGCCGCAATTTTGAGTCTGTACTCTTTGGAGAAGTCTGTCGATTGTTGGGCATTCGCAAGACTCGGACCACACCGTTACATCCGCAGTCCGATAGAATGGTAGAACGCATGAATCGGACAATGGGCAAATATTTGGCCAAGGTTGTCTCCGATCATCAACGAGACTAGAACCAATACCTGCATTTATTCCTAATGGCTTATCGTGCATCGGTCCACGAAACAACCGGTCAGTCACCAGCGTCTGTGATGTTTGGACGCGAGTTACGGTTACCGTGTGATTTGGAATTTGGGTCTCCACCTATAGAGCAGGAGGTAGCCGGGAATGATTATGTCATCAACTTAAAGAAGAAGTTGGAGGATATTCACGATCGAACCCGAAACAATAGTCGAATCGCGAGTGACCGGATGAAGGCTACGTACGATGTGAGAGCCCAAGAAGGAGGGTTTCAACCTGGAGAGCTTGTCTGGTTATACAAACCGCAAAGACGTCGTGGCTATTCTCCAAAGTTACAGCGGAATTGGGAGGGCCCATACCAGGTGAAGAAACGAATAAATGACTTGATTTATCGCATCCAGAAATTGCCAAGAGGGAAACCAAAGGTGATACACTCCAATCGTCTAGCGCACTATGAGGGAAATAATGACGCAGTCCCGGGTCGGGAAGATGAGGCTGAGGTGGCTATCAATACCGTAAGGCCTGGAGATGATCAGCCAACCTTCAGAGAATTTATGTCTGCGTTTTCTGGAACTAGAAAAGCTCGATTCGGAGTCACGACTGAGATGCAACAAGATCCCTTCCGGGTCCCTGGTGATTATTCCATTGCCCACTGTGTCTCCGAGGATCTCCGTATGTCCAGGGGGATCGCAGTAGTGTTTAGAAATAAATTTGGACTGCTGAATGAACTTCGAGAACAAAATCCCTCTGTTGGGAAATCCTTACGCTTGCCTGATCATGACCGATCCATTTACTACTTGGTAACCAAGCAGTTTTACTACCAGAAACCGAGTTACGCCGACTTGTGGAGGGCATTATGGAACTTGAGGATCGAGTTGCTTACCAGGGGTATTAACAAATTGGCAGTTCCCAAACTCGGCTGTGGGCGGGACCAGCTGGATTGGAGAATCGTTAGAAACATGTTGGAAGTTGTCTTTAGAGGTACGGACGTCAAGATCTTCGTCTGCAGTTTTGATCGACAGCCCGCATTAAGGCCAACGAAGAGTGTAGACTGTTACTTCTACCGTAATGGAACGTGTAGTCGAGGTGAAGACTGTCGATATCGTCATGACTCGTTCTACAGGAACCAGAGCATAAAACCTGTTCTGGGACAGAACAGACTTGAAGAGGGGGGCAGTGTAACAAGAGAGAAAAAAGAAAGAACCTCTTCTCGAACGACAAATGGAATATTCTACGGCATTCGAGAGAATGACTCATCGCACCAAGCATGTGAACGCGACGCGTTTATTCTAGAAATATATAGTAGTTTCTAGCGGCTTCTAGTACGTTTGTAAGAGGGTATATAACCGACTTCGCCGATAAAAAGAGGCAGTCAACAGCAAGTCATTAACTGTGTATCACAAAATAAATAGTGAATGTAAAGATAAATGTTGTATTAGTAATTCATAGTCTGTAAATAATAGTTTTTAATGGTTTATAATCATAGCGTTAATTTATAGTATATTCATTAGTGTTTGTAAATAAATATTTCTTATTAATAGACGATTTAACCAGAACTTTTGTTATTATTTTAAAAAGAACGTAACAATACTTTATAACTCAATAATATAATCTGATTAACTATAATGTTAAGATCAAACACTCATTCATAGATGTTACTGCGGTTTCTTAGAAAAATCAGTTTGTTACTAAAGCGCTCTCTTTTTAAAAGTAGGTTCTAATCTTTTATGTCACAAAACAAGTGACCAATTACAAACTTGCTCTTATTAAGCTTCAACTTCTCTCTGCAACTGTTATGGCGGCACTAAATTTTCCATTAGATACTCATCAAAACATAAGATAAAATTGACAAATCAACTCAAATGTCTATTCAATAAATGTTATGAACTGAGTCACTGAGAAAATGTTCCAAATTAAATTTGAAGCTCGCTGCGAATCACCCGTCAAGAAAAGTGTCTTAGGCTTGCTGGTTTCCAATCGAATTTTAGAGCAAGTATATTTTATAAGTCGTAAATTATCTCTTCTATCTTTTTCACAAGTTAAAAAAGAACACATGTACAGGTACACTTTAGATTGATTAGGAATGTGTGTTAAAAGTTTACAATCAAAAGGCAGATATAATTGCTACGTCATAAACGCAAGATTTCAGACGCATCTTTTAACTTTTGCTTTAGAAGGTTTGAAAATCTATGAAATTTCGACGCAAAGAAACAACGCACAGTAAAGTGTGTAGCGCATCTTAAATCAACACCAGACAGAACTCCAAAATTCAAGATTGAAAATTGTTTCATGTCTGATATAAGCTATCATATCGTTTTTTAGACCGCTGCAGTTGTTTGTCTGTTGATGGTGTTTAAATTCGCCTCCGTCTGTAATGGTTGTTGCTTGGTAGTTGGAATTGGTGTAAACTAGGTAATTGCTTGTTGCAGATTCAGGCAGTTGGTTCATGCTGGATGGTTGGTGAGGCACCCACAACCAATGTATGAAAGGAAATGATATCTGAAAGAAAATAGATGATAAATATGATGTTGCTAGTGGAAGGCCATTGTTTGGTGGTGGATGCTGTGAATAGATAGACAAAAACAAAATAGAATAGATAAAGTTGAGTAGAGAGCGATTTTTTTTCAGTAAAGCACATTAAACACTCAGCTGATGGGAGGATAGAATGCTAGTACTGACAGTTGTTCACTGGAGACCAACCTCCTGCTTGAACACCCCCCCCCCCCCCATACTATGTAGAGCCACCTTCCCGTCGTAGTCCAAGTTGGGATACAGGATGTTCAAATTATACTTTCAAATTTTGATAATATCATATTCAGTTTACTCATTTTTTCTGAAATGGAACACCCTGTATGTTTTACCGGAAATTAAGACTTCTGCTAACACCCTAATCAATTATTGGAATAGCACTTAATAATTAATTATTACGACTTTGCAATTCACGAAAGTTAAAAAATAGTATATTATAAACCAAGGTTGTGAAGAGTTGCTTCTACAGCCGAGGATT
The DNA here is from genome assembly GCA_929113105.1 of Agrypnus murinus. Taxonomy (NCBI): domain Eukaryota; kingdom Metazoa; phylum Arthropoda; class Insecta; order Coleoptera; family Elateridae; genus Agrypnus; species Agrypnus murinus. The sequence continues at coordinate 112,746,110 of OV816028.1, read as the reverse complement.
ATTACATCCCGAGATGCGTAGCATCAAGGGATGTAAGATGCGAGGCTGTAGAAAACACTTCACAACCGTGGTCTATATAATGGTTTATTCACTACTAATCTAAACGTACCATTTGGCCTGCACTTGCATTCTTTGGAAGCTGTCAATCATCATTATTGACTACTAGTTAATAATAAGCTGTCACAGCTGTCATAACTATGGTAACAGTGTCAAGTAGGTTATTATTGACCATGGTCTATAATGGTTGTCATCTCGACCTAAACATAGGTCAATAATAGCATGATTATTAAGTTAGTAGTGAATAAAATAAATTATGAATTGGCAACGTCAGAAAGAATTCAAATAATAATCTACCTTACTGTTGAATAAATAACTAATCAATTTCGGGTGCAAGATATATCGGGTGTCCTATTTAAGAAAAGTGTAGCATTATTTGTCTCACTTTTCTGAAACATCCTGTATAGTTGTAACTATTTTTAAAGTATGCACCTTTGGCAACCGAGAAACTTTTATATCGAAAGTTTCTATATTTAATAGTTTAGGAGATGTCGAATAATTACGCACTAAATGGACACCTTTTATATAAAAGTTGTTTATTTCAAAATAATTTATATTTTTGTAGTATTGTCGTACTTGATTTTTGGTATAAGGTGACGAGATAAAGTTACTTTGCTTAAGTAGACCCTGCATACTATTACATTTTTGCATCGCGCTGTTTTAGGAAAGTTTAACTATATTAAAAACATAAGTTCATTACCCATCGTTTCGAACTTGATTATTATCTTCAATAAACGATAAATAATCAAATTGAGTTAGCAAAGTTGTGCTAATCAACTTTTCGAGCTCTTGTTTGCGCTAAAAAATACTTTAGTTATAAGATTTAGTTGTTTAATATAAAAATTAAAAGATTGTATACAGAGTTGCCAAGTTTCTAACATTATAGATTTTCTTCGTTTTTTAAATGAAATACCCTGTATATTATCTTATCCGTAAAAAGTACTGTTGACGACGAAACCAACGGTATATGTGTAATAATATGGGTTTGCAGTAAAGTACAGACAGTAAAATGTCACGTGGGGGTTGTCGTGACTAGGGTCTTAGCTAAGGGTAGAGATAGAATAAAACGCAATGTTCAATTTTGCAATATAATAGGCAATAAGATTACTAAAAATTACACGAGCATGAGGACAAGGTGAGTACCTCATAAATGACTTACAAACTAACACTAACGCTAGGGTGGTCGGAACCTCCCTAATTACAACATGCTACGACTAAGCTTAGGAAGATCAGGTAAGCAGTGTCTCTAACCAGGACTCTAACTTCTATGCTCTTAATAACTAAGCAGTAGAGGAATTAGGTAAGCGGCGCTCCTGGACTCTAGCTTCCTGAACCCATACCATTAAATAACATAAATGTTACTCACCAAGCTGGCCACGAGAAGTCAGGTACTCAACTGCCTTATATCTCGTAGCAAGCCTGTTCACATACGGTAATCTCATGAATATCGCGAAAGTCGTCGTTGATGTATAAATGAATATATTAACTTTTATGACAGTATACATGAATTTATTAACGTTTAGGACTGAATACATTATTATAATAACGTTAACTCGTAGGTGCCGCTCAAGTTTATGGTTCCACGTATTTGTCAGTATTCCTTTGATCAGCATGCAGCTGTTCCTCGGCGTAGGTTGACGTTGGAAGACGTGTGTAGCCTTGGTACACATTTATGCTGGTTGGAATGCAACTTGAATATGCAACAATCATTTAATTCTGAATAATTTCGTCTGTGACAGATGTTATGGTCGTGTTTATAGAAGAAATGCACCTCATAAAAGCTCTAACTTCTATGCTCTTAATAACTAAGCAGTAGAGGAATTAGGTAAGCGGCGCCCCTGCACTCTAGCTTCCTGAACCCATACCATTAAATAACATAAATGTTACTCACCAAGCTGGCCACGAGAAGTCAGGTACTCAACTGCCTTATATCTCGTAGCAAGCCTGTTCACATACGGTAATCTCATGAATATCGCGAAAGTCGTCGTTGATGTGTAAATGAATATATTAACTTTTATGACAGTATACATGAATTTATTAACGTTTAGGACTGAATACATTATTATAATAACGTTAACTCGTAGGTGCCGCTCAAGTTTATGGTTCCACGTATTTGTCAGTATTCCTTTGATCAGCATGCAGCTGTTCCTCGGCGTAGGTTGACGTTGGAAGACGTGTGTAGCCTTGGTACACATTTATGCTGGTTGGAATGCAACTTGAATATGCAACGATCATTTAATTCTGAATAATCCCGTCTGTGACAGATGTTATGGTCGTGTTTATAGAAGAAATGCACCTCATAAAAACTCCATATAGCGATGATATAATTAATTTCGGACGACGAGAGTGTTCACAATATCAAGCATGGTAGAGCTGTCGTTTCACACTGAGCTTTTTTTTCATGTTGTCGTGTATTGTTGTAAAATAGTGTCTTTTCTTTAACAAACATCATTCTATTGTTTGTTGTTTATTGTTTAGTAGGATGTGTTGATTTTGAAAATAAACTTTTTGGGTTTCTTTAAATTTCTCTTGGTGTGGCGTTCCTAACCCGGAAATGAACATATCCAAAATAGATGAGACATATCGAAATAGGCTTGTGCACACGCTGTATAATGTTGTATAGGTCTATCATAAATATTTTTTGACATATTCGACTTTAAAAATGCAAGCAAAAGCTTCTATTGGAAGAGCAGTAAGCTATGCTTGGCAAAATTGTTTGTTCTAGGATATAGTATATTAAATGTTGAGTTGGTAAAGGACATCTTTACAAGCCAAGCAATAATTCGTCGAGGTCAAACAATATCGCGAGGCGTGGAAACTTTACCAACGAAACATGTATACTATTTTATTCACAATAATTAGACTTAAGACGTAGTCAAAATAAAAAGTAATTTTAAATTTTAAAATAAAGTTTTTATAAACTGTCATAATTTCAATTAGAGCCATCTATCGACCAAAAGAAATTTTAAGTATTTTAAGTAAGGTTTCATTCTTCGCCGCTAGATGGCAGTGTATGCGTTCAGTATTTTAAAATTAGAAATTAATTAATTTCATTGTAATTATTAAATATAAAATACGGAAAAATAAAAATAAAACTAATATTAAATAAAAAATATGTTTTTAGCGTTAAATATATTTATAAAAACTTAAATTTAAATCGGATAAAACGTCCTGTTTTAAATTATTCAGAAAAAAAAAGTTGGCCATAACTTTACATGTCAGTTTTACAGACATATAAAGGAAATTGTTAACCACTTTGGTGTTGCTATAGCAATAGCTTACTTTCCAAGGTTTTTACAACATATGAAATGTACCTATTGCAATATGATTGTGAACAAAATACTTTTCCAGATATTTATATTTCTTTAAAGACGTACAAACAGTTTTGATAATTTTTTCAGGTTGAATATTGTCGAATATGATCGATTTCGCATGAAATGACCCTAACGGAATATCAAACAAAAATAAAATTATATATATAATCTTTAACCTCATATACCTTTCGGTGTCGAGGCGTCAGACACACCGAAATAAAATTAATTAATAAAATTATTTTCACAGTCTACCTTGGTATTTTCAGTTCAGTCACATTTTGAATCTCTTCAACAGAGGTCTTCTGCGTTTTTAAAGTCAAATACCTATCTCAACAAGTATTAATGATAGATTATTTGAAATGTTATTGGAATATAGAAAAATTATCATCTCGAGCCAGGAATCGAACCTGGGCTCCCTGATATCTAGGCAGATGCTCTATCTCTGAGCTACCTGAGACTGATTGCTGGTGAGACGACAATTCCATATAAGTATAATGTGTAAACACAGAGAGAGAACTAATTATAATTTGTTGTGTTAAAGTAAGCTGACGCTGATTTGCGACTTTTTAACCAACAATCACAACGAACACAACAACTTATATGGAAGAATTGTCGTCTCACCAGCAATCAGTCTCGGGTAGCTCAGCGGTAGAGCATCTGCCTAGATAGCAGGGAGCCCAGGTTCGATTCCTGGCTCGAGATGATAATTTTTCTATATTCCAATAACATTTTAAATAACTTAATAGTACTCTTGGTGGCTTACATACACCATTATAAATCATTTAACTATTAATGATAGACTTATACAACGTTAGTCCCCCCCAACGCCCAGTCAATAGGGACAAAAAAGGGCATTGTCTTGCAAAAGGACGGGGAAAGTCTAAACTTGGCCATTTTGTTAATTCTGGGGCCCTAATGAAATCCTGAAATTTGTAAACACAAGAAGTCGCCGCCGGCACCACCATCTTGAAAAAAGGCTGCTATAATCTGGTTTTTTGAGAATATCTCATTTCCGCTGCTATTGAGAGAAAAAGTAATTATTTACAATGTTTTGTAGAGAACAAAATTTCCTACAAATTTTTCTCGCATCAATTGTTTACATGTTATGATAGAGGAGAGCTGAGCGATTTTTTGCAATTTTCCATGTAAATTTTAAAGATTATTATTATTTTCTTCTAGTATCTTATAAATATGTAATGGAAAATTTGTTTTATACAAAAGTTGTATGAAATTTTCTTCTCTTAACCTTTGTAAATAATTACTTTTATTCCCAAATTCAGCGGAAACGAGATATTTTCAAAAAACCCGATTTTGGTCGCCATTTTCCAAGATGGCGGCGCCGGCGGCAACTTCTTGTGTTTATAGATTTCAGGATTTCATTAGGGCCCCAGAATTAACAATAGTGCCAACCATAAACTTTCCCCGACTTTTTACAAGACAAAACTACCCATTGACTGGAAATGAGGAAAAAAAGGGGTAGTATTTCAAAATTCAATGATATAAAGAATGTTCCATTTAAAAAAGATATGTAGTGTATATTTCGGATATCACATTACCTATACATGTAAAATTGTTTTTTGATGACTTATTACAGGTATCACAGTAGAACTTTTATACGAATCCTTTCATCTCCAATAACAACAAAAATAAGGAGGTTGTCAAAATATAATGAATAATTATGTACATTACCATGAATTTTTATCTCTACATCTACAAGTAAGCATTTCTTGATTTTGAAAATTCTATATTTTAGAAATTTCCATTAATAACGAAAAAGTCGATCAGTGGCGGATTTAAGCTTGTAAGGGCCCTAAGCGCTACGAAAATTTGAGGCCCCATTTTCCAGACTTTTTTACACCACTATAGGTATGACTAAAAAGAAGCGCATAAAAAAACGATGTGTTTATATTTTTCTCTAATAAACATAAATCAATAATAATTATAGATACAAAAAAAAATAAAACAAAACTCTAAAAAATATACTTTAACAGGGTTAAAATCTTACATAAAAAACAAAAACAAATAAACATAAAAACTTTACTACAGAGCCACTCTTCGGACTTTTGCGCGCGAAAAATTGTCAATCATCTCATCGTAATTTATTTCTTGAACTAATTCATTTTCAATAAATAATATGGCAAGACAACTTAAATTATCATTTAAAAGAGAATTCCTCAAATAATTTTTCACGCGTTTAAGCACCGAAAATGATCGCTCCGCAGTGGCATTGCACACAGGTATTGTGAGGAATATTTTTAAAATGGTTTCCACATTTGGAAATGTGGATCTCAAACGAGTTATTATTGCTTTGTACATTTCAGTGGGACTAGTAATGTTCATTTCTTTGGTAAAACGCAACCATTGTAAAACTTCATCTTTAAAAGTATTCTCTTGAATATCACTTGCGTATTTTGACTCAAATTATTAATGCTTATTTCAATTTCTTCATCGGTTTGATCATGAAAAAAGAATTGAAAATCTTTTAAAGTTTCGTCATAGATTTGTCTTCTTCTAATAAGTTCAGAAGATAACGCATCACAAATTGTATTGTGAACATTTACAATAAATGCTGTTCTCTCAGCCAAGCGTATTTCATTACTGCGAGAGTCATCAAATTGCAATTTTCGCTTCTTATCCCTAGACCTTTCATCCTTAAAAGTTCGGCAATCATCTTCCATCACATTCAACAGCTCAGTTGCTTCATTTTCAATACTTTCAAAATTGTTTCGAACATTATTCACAAATTCGGTTAGGGATTTCAAAAGATTTGATCCGGTAAACAAATTGCACCTTATTTCTTGAAGAGATTTACTGGTAGAATTGATTCTGGATAACAATTTGTTCCACAAAACTGTTAATAAAACTGTTTCATATTCATCCATTTTTTTAAGTAAACCTTTAGCTTCCACCCTACTCACTGGTTGCTGGTTTGGGCTCTCACAAAACTCTTTCAACGCTTCCTTAATGTTCTGGTAATCTTCGCGAAGAGCCAACACTGCATCAGCTCTTGCTGACCATCTGGTGTCACTGACACGTTTTAAGTGTTTAGAATTGGGACGAGATTTGCAAAAATTCTCAAAACTACGTCACAAAAACAAAACAATTTCGTCAAGTATTGAATGTATAGGGATCGAGACAACCTTTTAACCAAAATGTCACTTTGACAGACCTTGGTAATAGTAACCTGAATTTCCTGAACACATAGACGTGCAGAAGGGTCCCGCATCTTGTAAAATTCTATAAGGGAGATGCTTTAAAAATTTGGTTTTACCTGTTGAAATTTTGAGGCCCCCCCTCTGAGCGAGGCCCTAAGCGCGCGCTTAGTGCGCTTATGCTTAAATCCGCCACTGAAGTCGATAGTTTGGAATAGAAATGCTAGAAAACATCTTGAGGGCTGATACCTGCTTTCAGAAATATAACTTCACTATTTGGTGTATTGGCTTGATTTTCTATTAAAGTTGAGATAGCAAAATCAGAAAAGAATATTGAAGTTAAAACCCCTACAGTAACGATATTTGACATGAAACGTACTTCTAAAAAGTGAAAAAAGCTTGGTAAAGATAAAATACCATTAAAAATCATTTAAGATTCGAAAGCGGACAAGGTTCTGGCTTCTAAAAAATCTTATTAATATTAATATTAAGGGTAGCATTATCTTAAAGTAGTATCTAATTCGATGATAAATCACCATCGAAAAGAATAAAATTGAAAGGAATATTTTCTTTTTAAGTTTTTTACCAGGCGAAAAACATTTTATGAATTTTATCCATCAAGTGTCAGTTATTTTTAAGTTTTCCAAACAGCTAGCTCAGGATTTCTTTTAAACGCCAAGGAGAACACCGACGTAAGGATTTTTGTGCTGTGCACTGCAATAAAGCTATTTTAAACAAGTAAAAGAATACAAAAGTTGTTGTACAAGAACTGTCATAAATTTTCTCAAGTATTTCAGGAAGGTGTTGGGGAAAAATTCAACGGGGTAAAGGGATTTTCTGTTCTAAAATATTCGAATGCAGCAACGAACACAACTACAACACATATCACAATCTCAGCGATCAAGAACACATGTCGACCTACTCTTTTTAACTTGTAGATATAAATAACATATATTGAGGAAATGCTCCAGTTCTAATATATGTAGTATGATGTATGAGTCCTTGTTCCGCCTACGCTAGTGACGTGGCAACCTTAGATTGGCCCATCCATCTTCCTGAGTTTTTCTCAGTTTCATTACAGGTTTTACATCTCGCGGCAGCGGCCTTAGATAACACGCTCCTTGATGGATTCGAAACTCCCGACTCCTCGTTTAAGAGTTTTAAATTTAACTTTTAATAGCCTCCTTTAATGTATGTGTGTGGTAATTTTAATCGCCGTCTGGGCTTTTTTATTGACTTTCCATTCAAGAAAACTTAGCTAGATGGAATTTCAGCTCATATTCATTACGAAAACTCAGAAACGAAAAACATCAATTTTCACTTTTATCTTTTTATTACTTCAGACTTACCTTACAAAGATTAATAAGAATTTTCATACTTGAGGCAATTATAAAAAAGCAAAACCCTCAACAAAAACCTCGATCCATAATGCGATAAAATTAATGAAACACCTTTTGTTAACACCCAGTACAACATTATCGAAAAATAGGCATCCACCATCTTAATAGAATAAATGAATGGGTAGTTAATTAAGTAATTAAAATTTAATTATTTTATAAACAGAACACCCGCCTTTCTTCAGTTGTTCTTTATAAATTTATAAACTTTAAAAGATTTTTATCTCTCTGAAAAGATACCCTTCACTTAAAGGTGTGGTTGCAAAGTTTTTAAATAGCTTAAAAGTCAATTCCAAATTGTTCGTATGATTTTTATTCCGAAAGTATTTATGGACGCCATTAAATATTTTGTCAAAAATTAAACTTTTCCTGAACATTTTTACGGAAAAACGCAATATATCAGTAAACTTGTTGGACAAAGAAATCGGGAGCAACCCCCTCTCATATTCTGTTCTATCCTGCTGACTTCACCACATTTCTTCCGGTTCTGGTCCATTAAAACGTCATAGGAATGAATCAAAAGAGTTTGGGATTTTTATAATAAATTTATAATTTTCAGGAGTGGTTTTATCTATGGTCTGCATATATACGGAATATGGACAAGTTATTAGATTGAGCTGAAAAGTTTATTTTGATATGTGCTGTACGAAATAACATAATTCAATGACATTTTCATTCAAGCAAGCTTTTCATGAAATTACACTAGATTATTTGATATATATTACTATTCAGAAAGTGCCATCACTTTCAAATAATTTTTTTTAATGTTAAAGGAGTATTGTTATTATTAGTCGCTAGATAATGGTGGCTAACCAATAAGTTTACATTGTAACCTTAATGGTAGGTATTTATCTTAAGATGTCCCCATTGGTATCTCTTCGTTTGTGTAATAAACACAATATTAACGTGTTAAATCACTTTGCTCCACTTTGACACTGCACATACATTTGCATTTGAACAAGCTCGAAAGGATTCATCCTTTTGTGTCTTCTTCTTAGGACAGCCTCATCAAGGATCTGCAGCACTTCAGAATTTACATGAGTGTGGTGTCTGCCTCATATTTTACTGCAAGCCTCTTGATTTCTTCTTTGACGATTGTTAAAATCTTGAGGTCCCTATGGCTCATTCCTGTATGCTTCAGGCTTCATGATATGAAGCAATCACAATATTGCAGAGGACTTTATTTCGAAGTACTTGCATTTTTTATGTGACTTTTCTTTGTAGTACATCCCAGAGTTGTATTATTAAATAAAGATTCTTGCTTAAATCAACAGTTTTAAATAAAGACGAGATAAATCTCAATGTCGAAGAAAAACATAATTTTAAAACAATTGTAAATACTTTTGAAAAGGAAAACCTACTCCGTACCAAGACCAACATAAAATTAAAGGCAAGCTGATTACCCCCAACATCAGACCAACCAAAAATATTATTGAACTATATCAACGTAATCTTAAATGCATAGATGCTATTAATACATAAAAAAAAGAAAGAGTAGAAATTAGTAAAGGAGTTTATGATGCCTCTTCCTTTATTCATACTATCCTTTGCACATAAATAGGAAGCAAAAACAATATAAGATGAATGCAAGCGTTGTCGATTACATGAACACACGGAAAAGTTATGCAGCAGACAAATGAGATGCGTCAAATTTGGAGGAAGACGGACCTGGAATGTACGAAAAAGCCAGAACAAAAACATAGATGTGCCATTTGAAATTTAGAATACCCGGTGAACTATAGGGTCTCTGAAGTAGCTAAAATGTTCCAAAGTCGAGTACAATCTAAACCAAAACAGCCCAAAATAAATCGAACAATGGCAGAGGGGAAAGATACACCCAGTGTACAAAGAACTTGGAACAGCCGTCCACTTCTTCAAAAGAGCCAGCTTCTTCTTCTAGGGTCGAGCTACTCTTACTCTAACAACTGACCAACCCGCTCAACTTAAAGCAAATGGGAAATGAAGATATAAGAATATGCGCATTGAACGCAAATGGAATTACAGAAAATTAATCAGAATTACAAGCATCTCTTGATTTACAGAAAAAAAAACAAAGAACAGCTAAACTATAAAGCTGTAGAAGATTTGTAGTCAATATACAACAAGTCGCTTGGAAAATTACACCGGAGATTAAAATAGCAGGAAATAATTAGATCAAGAAAATCAAAAAATTAGTAGCCGAAAAAAATAAATTAAATAGACCTAACAAAATCACTCAAAAATTGAGAAAAGAAGTTTACAAATTTAAAAATGATTCAATAAACAGTAGTTACGACAATTGACAAATGGCAAAGACACGTACTATTCCAACTGGGAAACCACTAAAAGAATCAAAAAACCATGCATACATAGCTCTTCTATTAGATCTATAGATGGAACTTGTGCAAAAAACAACTAAGAAACAACCAGAAGCTTTTGTCAACTACTTGCAGGAATGTGAAAACTTAAACCCAGTGACTACTAAAGAAATTTCAGAGGAAATCAAAACCGACATTAATCCAAGGATTAATTTTTTTTTCTTTTTCCTTTTATATCTTATAGCAGGGAAGATTCTTAAAAAGCTTCCAAAACAGCAATAATTAAACTACTTCGAACTACTTCTGAAGAAATTATCACCAATCATTGAATAAAAAAATACCAAAACATTAGTTTGGATTCAGAAGTATACACTCAACCATTTGACAGGTTGACAGAATAACAGCTAAAATAGCAAACGCTTATGAAGGACAGAAAATATTGTAACAAATAGGGAAATCCCGATATCCGGGCGGCAGAACATTCCAGAGCAAAACGTCATACACCCGCGAGAACATACTAGATGATTTGACACGGGCCGCGTATATGACGCATCAGGCGGCTGGACGAGCTACAATACTAGAAGATTCCCGGCCCGCCTACGACGTTTGAGGTACTACACGAGTATGTTATGACGACGTCTTCTGGAACGTTTACATGGGATATAAATCTACCCTCGTGCATAGAAGGGAATTCAATTAGTGTTCGACCGGCGTATTGAAATGTGCTTTGTGTAATTAGTAATCAAATATATTAGTGAATAAATAAATGTGTAATCTAATTGTTGTAATAATAAATAAATAGTCCTTTCATGATCTACTTTAGGTTTCTAAATATCTAGCATTTAAGTTAGTTAAACAGTTTATAATTATAGTGTTAAATAATTAGTTAAGATTAAATTGGTGAATGTAAATAATATTTCTCTCGTTAATAGACGATTAAACAGCATTTTTGTTATTATTTTAAAAAGAACGTTCAGTTTTTTTTTTATTAACATTCTAGAATTTTCTTCGTACTTTCTAGAATTCTCTTCCATTTTACTTAAGGTCCAAGTGTACCCAAAAAACGTGTGCTGTTTGTTTCATAAATAATTTAATAATGTGATAACTTTGGTTTTAAGTTAATTAAAATTTTGTTTTAATTAAATTATGTCAAATGGTTTACGTGAAAAGTTAATTTTAGAAAAATTGTACATTCAAAATTAATCAAATTAATTAGTATCAATTACGAGTCCGAGTATTTCGAAGAGGAAACTTTCGGAGTCCTCGTTATGTTCTAGAAACCATTATTTTGGCCGATTTATTAAAACCTAAGTGGTTTAAGTAAAATTAGTAAAATTAAGTCCATTAACATCTAAGTCTCTCTCGCTGAAAAAGTTAGCGTTTTAAGTCTATCACTTTAACATCTTTTAACAATTTCATCGCCATTTTAATTATTCGTTGGAATTGTTTTTAACACCAAAAGTTTATTCTCACAGCACTTTATTTATTATGCGATTTTATTTATTTTAAACCCACACCTGACACCACTGTAACGTTCTTTTTAAAAAAGAACGTTACAATATGTTGTACCAACTTCCTGGATTTCTGCCAGACCTTTGACAAAGTCTTGTCATTCATCACCTCAGGAATACATTACCAGAACAATTTACTGAAACACTAAAATCGTTATAATATTAATAATAGCGACTACTACTTATAACCTGGAAACCAGGCCCCAGAAGCTATGAAGCTTATGCGGTAGTGAGAGGCAATTATTATTAGTATGCAGACCCAATATAGCAAAATGCCCACATGTATATTGCAACTAAGAAAAACTGCAGAAAACCTTAGCCAAAATATATCTGGTAGAATTAGTGATGGAATCTCGATATTACCTGTCGCGACACTTGAAAGTCCTAACAATTTGCCGTGTGAATTGTCGACTCTTCCCTATACTTTAACGACACTTCGCATTTACATTTACAAGGTAGAATGTTTAGGCTGGCGCAAGAAGAACAATACTCAAGTGTGAAGCAATAGAAACAGGGGTACCTTAAGGCACGGTGCGCTCAATCCTCTATTTACTTTACAGTCGCGATATCCCAATAACAGAAGATATTGTCTTTATAACAATTAACGCTACTGTTATTGCACACTGCAATACCGCAAGATATCTGGGAATTAATCTATATGTACGTGTAAAGAAAAAAAGAAAAGAGGTAGACGTAGATCACAAATATAAAAAAATGTACTGGCTATTAGGTAGAAAATCGCAATTGACATAGTTCATGTTGTATACAGAGTGTCATAATTACGTTGCTATTATTATTGGAGGTAGTTTAGGTTCTTAGGGAGTAGTTAGGTTCTTTGACAGTTCTACCTACTGTGAATGTTTTATTCCCGGTATGTTTTGGGAGAAACTTGTTGAGTTACCTTTTGACTTAATTTGAGTTAATTTATTAATTCGTTTTTGCAGACATTGTTTGAATTTCCTTACGTATTTTTTAGGGTGGGTTCTAAATTTTCTCTGGCGTTTTGTCATATATCCGTGTGTTATGCAATGTTTGTTCGTTCTGGCTTCCGCCTTGTTTTCTTGGAACAAAGCTTGATTTTGTTGTGACAGTAATTCTGGAACATATTGGAATGCCCTCGTATACTTTCTTAAAATTGTTAAATCTGGCAGTTCTTGGGACAAAATACATCGTTTAGCGCTTATCGCTTATCGCACTAACACAAAGTGTTTTATTAGGCTTTTTTATCACAACCATATAACCTCTATTTTATCGAGTCTCGGAGCGATAAAATCATTATAAAATCTTATTTAAAAAAATTGTTAAAAGTTATTTCAAGGAGCGAAAATTTAAAATCGCAATAATCTTTAGTCAAACTACATTTTGCTCTGAATATTCAAAATCAGTAAACTTAAGAGGGAAATAACTTTGAAATGAAAACAGCGATAGTATAAACCAGTGTTATAGCGTATTAATTTAGATTAACATTTATTATAATAAAGCGACTTTTCACAAGCACATGTTTAGATTAAAAGGAATATATAGCGAAGAACTCTCATGAATGTTTAAAAGGATTACCACCTAGCAATTAAAAGCTGAAATGAGGTATTACAAAGAAAATATTCTAAAAACACGGAATTTAAGTTTCTAATATACAGGGTGTATTATCGGATTTGTAACATAGGGGAATAGCATGTAAAAACACAATTTTCCAAATATTGGCTCCCCTAATTATTTTAGAGGATTAAAATTACTATAGCAAAGTTGTAGACCTTATTGAATACTGTTCAAAACTCCCCCACTTTAGCATCTATGTTAAATAGTTTCCAAGATATAAGTGATTTTCTGGTATAGAAAATTAACATTGTAAATGGGAAATTTGCTAATAGCAGTCGCCATGTTGTATTTAGACACCTTAGGTGTAAATGCAAGAATTATTAAGCAGAGTTTCATGGAGAAAGACCACTTATCAGAATGTTACAATTGCTACCGGTGTGGAAGAAAAAGATGAGAATTCTCCAAGAAATTTATTTTTATAAAATCTTATTAGCCATGACAACAGTTTTCAAATTATTATTAATGACAAACCTGTCAGCAATTCTTTAGAGTAATTTGACAATTGTTGTCATGGCTAATAAGATTTTTATAAAAATAAATCCTTGGAGAATTCTCATCTATTTCTTCCACACCCGTAACAATTGTAACATTCTGATGAGTGATTTTGCTCCATGAAACTGTGCTTTATAATTCTTGCATTTACACCTAATGTCTAAATGTAACGCAGAAATTGGTATTAGTGAATTTTCAATTTGCAATGTTAATTTCCTATACCAGAAAATCACTTATATCTTGGAAACTATTTAACACAGATGCTAAAGTGGGGGTGTTTTGAACAGTATTCAATAAGGACTACAACTTGGATGGTGATGGTGACTTTTCCTCTAAAATAATTAGCGGAGCCAATATCAGAGAAATTGTGTTTTTACATGCTATTCCCCTATGTTACAAATCCGATAATACACCCTGTAATAGCTTAGATAAAGTTAAAGGATGTATCTACGAGGATTGAAAAGTTTCCGGAAGGACAATGAAAACAATTTTTTTCGATTACAAATTTTTTCAGTTCTTGCTTACATAAGATTTCTGAAACCAACCATGAGATATTTCACCTACAAAATAAACCCTACATTAAACTGGACTAATCTACACCACAAGGTCTTTCACTAGGAATTTATAAGATATATTCCTTTATTAAGCATCTATCTTCTAGAAAATATACTGATCTTCTACAACATATTCAAAGAATCAGAAAAATCCGTCAAACGCCACTGACTAGTATACGATCTATGACATGTTTGTTCTAATACTGAAATAAAAAAGAGGGTAGAACATTAAATTAAATCTGGAAATTTTAATCAAAATTAATTGTTAAGACTAAGAAATATTATATATAAAGGATGTACCATCATACATGCAACACCTAAATTTATTTCATAACCATAGAAATCTATTTTATATCGTGAAAGATAATCATAAAGAAGGAACAAAATCAAATTTCAGATTGAAAGATTCGGAATTACATCGCAAAAGGGGATATCCTGAATATAGCAAAAATTTCTATAAGGATTTAAGCACAAAATTGAAATTCAACTAGATGAAAGAATACTGCACGTGATAAAATAGTTAATTGAACTTCCATAGAATACGAAGATTTGTTTAAAAATATGATTCTAAAAACAGAATAGTACGAGAGAGTAAATCAAAAACACATTCACTAACATAGAAGTTATCAGAATTTGAAGATTAGTTTAGTTGTAGACGGTATTCGAAAATAGAAATGAATATAAGTACCAGTATATAGTGTTTAAGTGAACGATCTGGTAATTTATAGCCAGATGTGGCCATACTGGAACCACCGTGCACAGTCGACGGAAAGGAGCATTTGAAGAACACAAAACTTAATTCCTTCTCCATAGAATAAATAGTTTTCTGAATATTTAATAAGACACGGTTGATTCTCTGAAGAAAGTGAGTTTCTGAATCAGTATTTTAACCCAATAAGCTGAAATGCAAACAGGAGATTCATCCCTTGATACGGAGCAAAACGACTGGATTGAAAAAGGGGCCATCAATTCAAATGAGGCAATACGTGTTAGTGATGAAGATTTAAACGAAATTGACAGTTTTACTGAAAATACCGCTAAATACTGTCATGGATGTGGTGTTACACCAAACGCTATGAATAACATATATGTGCGCAATGTTACACCAATTCTTTTATAAATAAATAAATTATGTGTCTTGTCTCATTAGCTGAATGAAATTTCCAATAATCTTTTTTTATTTTATAATATTAGTAATTAATAAATTTTAGTCCGTATATTTATATATAGACTCCAACCTCTTGTTATATACATTAACTGTAGTATCAGTCAACACTAAATAAATGAATTCAATATTTATTTGTTTTTTTTGTTTATGGTAATTTCTTTCGAATTTTTATGAAATATAAAGGATATGAGTAAATTGTTTAAAAAGGGTTATGTTGTAATACTTCTACTAATTAAAAATAAATAAAAATTTGTGACATCAATACGTGCGAGCTCTAGTATTTTAATAAAAAAGAATTATCAACCTGCCAAAACAAATGGAATATAACTAACCTCACTTTAGAAGGTAATTATTGAATTTTATAAATGATCTTATTGATTAAACAAATTCTAATTTTGTTTAAGGTGATAAATTTCAATCATTAATCAAGTTTGCAACTTACTTTACAGTTGAAATAATATTATATATAAAAATAATTCCAATAACGCACAGGTAAAGTTCAACTTCACGAACATTCTGGCTGTGTGATACTCGGGAAATTTCACCTTCTCCCTCTCTGGAAGGCCAGATGATAATACCTTTATCAATAGATATTATACCAACCATAAATAAAACCTGAGTTTTCATTCCAATGATATCAGAAAATATTTTGCAAGAAATATGGATTCCAAATCTCAGTGTTACAGCAATTCCACCATCATAAATCATTTTCGAACTTAGTTTTTACAATCTTTAACACTTTGTGATAATTAATTGTCTGTTTTATTTATAATTTCTCTAATACATAAAAAATTATGGTTCTTTATTTATCAAACAAGTTTTGCAAAAATCTCGTTTTCAATTCTCTCTAGGAGACGTTTATTGTAAAAAGAAACTTACCTTTCAAGACTAACCACCTTAAAATTAATCTCTTCTTGAAAGATAGTTACATATTGCACATGTAAAAAGTGTACATTATTATTAAAAACTTTGCTTTTATCGAAGAAATCATGTGCCGAATACAAATAAGATGAAAGTTGTTAAAAAGAACTAAACTACATAAAATATGGATATAAGTTAGCAAACACCAGTTATTTTGGAAGACCCTTTCTTATGTCTAAACATAATGTAATAATTAAATTATGTTATAACACTATCGTTACAGTGCCTAAATTGATTGATAAAAATAACTCGAATATATTCTCCATTCCTAAATGAGTAATAATAACTGAATTAATAATTAAAACTTAATTCGGTGATTCATTTCAAGCTCATATTCTAACGTTTCCCTATACATAAAGCTGCCATAAAACAGCAACCACGTATTCTAATAATCGAATGCATTAAGATATCAAGCAATTGTTTTCATCTAAGGGAGATCATAAAATATTTATTGATTTGGGGTTTCTAATATCCGGTTTATGAAGTGAATTTACGTCAAAATAATAGCTGTCATAAAACAGTAGCGATCGTAATTTCAAATTATCTTTTTGACAAATTAAATTCCCAAATTGGTTTCCGCAATTGGCATTTTTAGCAACAAGGTATCGGTTCTACATATTAGAGAACTAGAAAGATAGTCCTTTACCATATCAGCAGAACTATAAAGACGGGTTTTCAATCGACATTAATTTAATATAGGTCGAGTTCTTCTTTTTCGTTGCAATATATCGAATTGCCAATTTTACAACCTGAGATGTAATTTAAAGCTCTACAACTTCCTAAATGAAAGACAATAAATAGATAGTTTTACTGACTTAAAATCGTTTTCTCGGAATTGTTTAGGTGTTAACCATTTCTGGAAGTCTGAATGTCTTCCAAAGACGGTTGATATTCTCTTGGGGTAAAGATGATTATCGTGTGGATGGGTTTTCTCTCTTGGGAAAAAGGAAGTAATCGAAATTGGGTTATATTAAAAGATCGACGGTGACCTTAAGCAGGTTTCAATCTGTAGTAATGAAATATAGATGATTCTACTGTATATTTTATTCAGTGAATTCTTCATAGCGATGGGTCTCGCCCCATTCATACCTTTACATTATAATGAATTATTAAGGACAAGACAAGGATAAATTAAGCCCGAAATTAAATAACAGATAAAAATGGATTTTTAACAACTCAATGGTTCTCCACTTCACTTTAATACAACATTATTAGACTACCGAGGATAACAATATGATACTTTAACTAGTAAGGCTAGTGTTTAATTACAACTTCCTTGTATTACAGAATCTCCTCTGTGCTTTGCTTGTTTACTATGAAAACAGCTTTGTAGAGTTAGAGCCTACAGTAATGATACCCTGTAACACCGTCAAATCACACAAGCGCTTTAATAATTTTATGTTATTAAGGTTTAAGAAGCGAAAACATTTAATAAGAGAAGAAAACATCCTCATCGCGTACCCTTCTCAAACGGAGTGAAACTAATAAAATAGACCCTACTCGTAAGTTTAGAATGGTTTAATTCCGAAAGCAGGCAAACCACTAAAGTGAAAAATGCACTCTGCTAAGATAATATTTATTCTTGCTTCTGAGTCGCCAATAAAAAATGCACCCCTGTGTCTAGCTCGCGGTGCATTATTCGACTCCCTAGGGTTGCGATCTTGGCCAGAGCCAAGATCTTGGCAACGAACATTCTCTGAATACTGATGTTGCTACAAAACTGCTATTACTCCTTATTAATGTCTTAATTTCGCATTCTCGGATTTTCTTAAATATGTAATGAGAATTCTGGGCAAGCCACAAAATGATTTTGAATTACTTTTATAAGCCTTTAAGTTCTCCTTTTCTTTAAATAAACAGCGAATGTGTAAATAATGACATGCTTATTCCTTGCGGAATACGTTACGAAAATTTATGAACTTGTTCTGTGTTTGATGATCATGTCAAAGCTGTACATGGGCGTAGCAGGCACGTATAGGACAGGGAAGGCATGATCAATATTTCACAAGAGCCTTTGGGGCCGCTCCACCCCTGTCTCATGGGAGTAACTCTGCCTAGAATAACGAACACTTTTAAATATTGATACTGTATGACTTACTATGTATACTGACATACCATTTATTGAAAATAAAGTACTTAATTATTGACTGCTGCCTGTGGACATACGAAACATAACCGGGGAGATTTCAATATCTCTCCAGGCAATTCTGACTTGTATATCTTTGAAATTAATTCAAGCTATTCAAACCAGTGAATTTGTTAATGTCGTATTTGACCCAACCAAGTACTTTAGTCTGGCTATCAATGTTCCAAAATTTGGATATCTTGTTATTGCTTTATAAGATCAGTTCTTCATTTACTTTTTATCATCTTCGTTAGATTTATTCTTTTTTACTAGTTTTAATCTTTAGATATCCTTAGTGAATAGTCGATTAGTTAGTCTTCCTTATATGGTAAGGATTAATTTTTTCTTCCTTTTAGTTTTTCCGGGTGGTCTACAGTCTACAGATATGGTTTATCCCCTGCGCGGTTGTTGTATTCAGAACTGCAGTTTCCTTTCACTATGGGGTTCCACTTCTCCCTTGTTATTACGTACAAGATGCACTGTGCATACAAAACATTGACTAACATAGAATATTGCTTTTTATAAACCATCTATTGGGTCCCTTTAGGAAGATTCTCTAATCACTATTCCTACATATATTTAGTTGAAATTAGATAGCTATAACCGACAATCTTAACACGTTTGTATTAGCTATATTGAATTTAATCCAATTACACTACGTGCAAGATGAACTGACTTAACATGTTGTGTGTCGTAGTTTACTGCCGTTTTTGTTTCGTGGAGATGGCTTTTATAGGACTTATTAGCCCCATGGGGTGTTTTTAGCTATTCTCTTTCTTCTGCGTGCAACAAAATGTTCAATTGCAATGACTATACTTCAACCATAAATACATGAAATGAGTCGTGTTCATAATCACACCGGAATAAACAAATACGACCCGAGGTGAGATAAGATAAGAGTGCAAATTTGACGTTGCTAAGAACTCAGTGACATGCTAGAACCAACACATTTTCATTGCTTCATTCATATTTATTTTTAATTAAAAAAGGGTTTGTTCCGCTAATGAATCTTTCTACCTCATTTATTGTTTATTTTATCATTTAGATTACAGCGTGGCCTTCGCGTAATTCTAGATGCTTTTTACACTTTCGACCACGTGTTTGTAATGACTCATTTCATGTATTTATGGTTGAAGTATAGCACCACTATTTAAGTGACATTTACTTATTTTCCGTGTTTTCCTTGTTGAAACTTGCTAAGCACAAATACACGGTGTAACTAATATAAGTACAAACCACATAATGGGGGAAACATAGGGTAATGATTTAGAACATATTTTTCTTATCAACATGTAGTCGCTTTATCTTATTAATAAGTTTACTCTGGCTTATTTTTAGATTATTATATTAATGAGACTCCAGAATAAACAGGGTTATACCTAGAAATATTATAATTATTAACCTTTATTAATTGTTAGTGATATTTATGAAAGAGGAAAACAATCCCCGTTTGGGTTGTAATGAGGGTTCTTTCTTTACAATCCCACATGTATAAAATTTTCATATTACCGCTTAGTAACAAATAACACAAAAAATGATAACATAACCTGTAGATTTGATACCTGTAACTTTTCCAATGCAATTTTTATATTTTATTGAAAATTGATATGTATTAGAACGTAAATTGACTTTTATTTTTAAAAATAAAACAGATAGATCGTAGACTAAACACAAGACAGATATATCGTTTCACCGTCAGTTGTC
This sequence comes from Agrypnus murinus, assembly GCA_929113105.1. Lineage (NCBI taxonomy): Eukaryota > Metazoa > Arthropoda > Insecta > Coleoptera > Elateridae > Agrypnus > Agrypnus murinus. The sequence continues at coordinate 112,725,822 of OV816028.1, read as the reverse complement.
GCCTTCCAATTTACAAACTGCTACCAAAGGACACCTTCCACTACAGATAAATGTATCTTGCTATTGTGTAATTCTATATTAAATTGAACAAAGAAAAAAAAATTTTGCAACATCATCTCCCATTTCTTTTAATTTGGTCCATTTTTCGCGCATCATAAGCAGCAAATTTCCAGATTTCTGCGCCAAGTAGTTTCATGAAATCGGCATTTCAAATTTATCATTTATTCAAGTTATCAAATCATTTAAGCTGTCATAGCCCTGTAAACATTTAACTTACGAGATTAATTTTTTTCAGTTAAAAGAAAAAACTGAACATTTTAGAGATGTTCCTTATTTTGACCAATCTTGTAGTCATGACTCTTAGTTGTAGTCATGAGTTGAATGTGTGTGATTAGGATTGGTTTGATCTTCTCGAAATCGATCCACGAGTGAAGATTTCTCTTTTTTCGTAATCATCCATTGTCGAGTAATGAAGTTCAATATTAGGCAGTGATGCAGTTATCCAGTAGTATAGCTGGGATGGAATCATAATTTGATTGTTGTAAGGTAGTTGTAGACTCGCTTTTGGTGGGTTGCGTTTGATTATTATCACTTGGTCATTTACTATGCGATGCGACAAAGAAATGCCATTCAGTTTCAATTCCAAAGTCGTCCTTATGAAGCTGAATATTGGCAAAATTATTTCTGTTTTTATCCTCCATTATAAAAGTAGTAGATTTTTATAACATTATTAAATTTCGTTTCAGGAAGCATACAAGATGTCGTTAAAACAGATGAACAGATATAGTATCGTGAATAAGACAATCTGAGATGCAAACAAAACTTCTATACTTCTTGTTTTCATACCAAACAAAAAATGGATAAATTGTTGTCTGGGAATCATCCCAATGAAACAATCTTGGAGAACGAACAAACAATTCTTGGAAAAATCGCAAACGACGTGTAAATTCTCCAAGGTAGAGTTTCTTTTTCATTTCATGGTAAAAAGCTGACTGTTGAAGTGATGACTTGCTATAAACGAATGTCTAAGTAATTTCGCTGAGCTTTCGAAGAAATAATTAAGGAAGCTGTCGGTTGACTTAACGACTGCTTCAAGTGTTGACCTGCCTGTTGAATTCATTGATTGTATGAGATTGTGTCTATTCCGTTTAAAGACATTAAGTCTTTAAGGTGATTTTTCATTGATGAAAAGCCAGGACACGAATCACATTCACCAAAATGACATGCAAGCAGGATTGCAAATTGCTTGAGAAAGAAGTTCTTTGTATGATTTGAGAGGGACTTTGGAATGCTCGGTCAATTTAAGGAGTTCAGCTCCGATCATCATCAGTTTTACACTCTGGATGGTGCAGACGCAGACGGAACGTTTCCCACTGGAGCCAGCAAGTATGCACTGTTTTGTACACAGATCGGCAAATTTGGAAAATCCGATGTTTCTACATGGCTGATTATATTTGAAGAGTTTTGTAAATCTTATTTATGTTTCCCAAAAGCAACCTCGTTTGAATTAGGTCTTTTCCTAGGTCTATTAGGATGACCTTGTTTATTGTTTCTAGCCTTATTTTGTGGAACTCCATAATCATGAAATAAATAAAGATTATTAAAAGTTTCACAGTTTTATTAAAATATACCTGACAATATTGTTTCGACAGCTATGCTGTCATTATCAAAGGTAATATAATTATAAACAAACACGTCGCTAAGGTAGATACAAAATAGGTAACTAGATAAAATAATAATAATAAAAAAAAATTAATAATAAGAATCATAATTAAACATCTAATACTTCCAGTAACGGAGAATTACTGAGCTCAAGTTGTTCATTCATTAAAGGTACCCTGAGTTTGTGTTTGTATATCTCAAAGGCTTCTAAAATGTCTAATTTGCGTTTGTTATTACAAAAATGTAGGAATTTAATATTATTTTGAGGAGTCATTGTGTGATTTTGTTCTAAAAGGTGTTTGGCGTAATTTGATTTTTCAGGATGTTTATTTTTGTAATGACGTACGTGTTCTTTATATCTTATGTCAAAATTTCGAAGTGTTTGTCCAATATATACCGAACTACAAAAAGAACAATTTAAACGGTAAATGCCCGATTTCATGATATCATGTGTTCTGTCTTTAGCATTAAATAAAAATGAAAAAGTGTTAGTGTTGGTTTTAAATGTTATTTTATAATTGTTGGTTTTTCTTAGTATATGTGCAATTTTTTCTGATATTTTGCCAAAATATGGTATAGATATGTAATTTGTGTCTTCTGTTTTATTGTCAATGGGATATATTCTTTTGATAGCTAACCTATAATCCTTTTGTTTAATTAAAGTGTCAATCATGTTCGGATTATAATGATTTGCATGTGCTAGTTGTTTAATGGTTGATATCTCTTTGCTAAAATCTGATTTTGTTAGTGGAATAGTTAAAGCTCTGTGTACTAATGATCTGTATGCTGCTATTTTATGTGTATTGTGGTGACAAGATTCATTTGGTATTGTTATGTCTGTTTGTGTTGGTTTTCTGTATATGGAAAATTCAAACAGACATAACAATACCAAATGAATCTTGTCACCACAATACACATAAAATAGCAGCATACAGATCATTAGTACACAGAGCTTTAACTATTCCACTAACAAAATCAGATTTTAGCAAAGAGATATCAACCATTAAACAACTAGCACATGCAAATCATTATAATCCGAACATGATTGACACTTTAATTAAACAAAAGGATTATAGGTTAGCTATCAAAAGAATATATCCCATTGACAATAAAACAGAAGACACAAATTACATATCTATACCATATTTTGGCAAAATATCAGAAAAAATTGCACATATACTAAGAAAAACCAACAATTATAAAATAACATTTAAAACCAACACTAACACTTTTTCATTTTTATTTAATGCTAAAGACAGAACACATGATATCATGAAATCGGGCATTTACCGTTTAAATTGTTCTTTTTGTAGTTCGGTATATATTGGACAAACACTTCGAAATTTTGACATAAGATATAAAGAACACGTACGTCATTACAAAAATAAACATCCTGAAAAATCAAATTACGCCAAACACCTTTTAGAACAAAATCACACAATGACTCCTCAAAATAATATTAAATTCCTACATTTTTGTAATAACAAACGCAAATTAGACATTTTAGAAGCCTTTGAGATATACAAACACAAACTCAGGGTACCTTTAATGAATGAACAACTTGAGCTCAGTAATTCTCCGTTACTGGAAGTATTAGATGTTTAATTATGATTCTTATTATTAATTTTTTTTTTATTATTATTATTTTATCTAGTTACCTATTTTGTATCTACCTTAGCGACGTGTTTGTTTATAATTATATTACCTTTGATAATGACAGCATAGCTGTCGAAACAATATTGTCAGGTATATTTTAATAAAACTGTGAAACTTTTAATAATCTTTATTTATTTCATGATTAGGATGACGATCTCCTTTAGGACTCACCAAACTCAATTTTGTATTGTGTTATCCAGATATTTTATTATTTATATACACATATTAAAATAACATAAATATGCAAAATGCATATATGTATAAAAGTGGTGTAATTCGGAACACGATGCTTTTTAAGAATAAATAGAAAGAATCCATCACGATGGATTTCCTTCAAGGTTTCTCGGTAATAACGTCGCATCCAAATGTCGTCCCAACTTTATATTCAGAGAGGGGAGATTCACTTGAAAATTTTTGAAGGCCCGTTTTGAGAGATACACGTATTTTAAGAGCAAAAAGGCGAAATTAAGAGTTGACAACGAAATGTAATAAAATAAGGAACATATCTGAAATCCTCAACTTTTTTGTTAACTAAAAATAAACTACATTTTTAAAAATAAAATTAACCTCGTAAGTTAAATATTAACAGTTATTATAGTTTAATGGTTTGCTAACATTCAAAATTTGATTACTTGAAATACTGATTTCATGAAACCTGCTTGGCACAGAGAGCGAGAAATTTACAAATCGTCTCTGCTTATGATGTCCTAAAATCGGAGCCAGGCATTTGGAGCCGACACTATCGTTTCGACACGACGCGCGGACACTTCGGCGCGAGGACACTTCGGCGCAGTGATACTTCGGCGCGTACCACTTAGGCGCAGGGACACTTCAACGCGAGAAATTGTCAAGTATTATTGTAATGAACAAAATCTCTAGGTATTTACAGGTAATATATACAGTTATGATTTATGAAATACAGTATTTGATAAATACAGTGCGATAAGAAAAAAAAACTCAATTTTTGCCAATCACAAAAGCTCGTATGTACTGCCAGTTCTAAGAAAAAATTATTTGTCTAAGCTACTAAAACATAAAAATCAAAATTATTTTGCAAATTTCAGCATAAGGGAATAATTTGTAATAATTAATTGGTTTATTATAAATCCCTCATTATTTATAAGAATATCATGTTTGATAATTATGTTAATATAACTTTTAAAAAATTAAACATTTTATAAAAACAATTAAATGACATAGGAAAATTGATATTAACATTGAATATCATACCATTGATAAATACACGTGCCCCACGAATTTTATCTCAGTAGGTAACACGTATAAATGGATACTGCTTAGTGCTTATAGTCCAGTGCTTAAAAACAAAAAGCAGTGGAATAACGCAATTTAACCAATCTCAGCAAAATTCTGGAATTAAGAAGGTGTTTGTCCGTACATAAAAATAAAAAAAGAGTTGCTTTGATAATAGGGTAGCGTGTCCCAAAAAATTAGAATAATTGTCCAAAAAAGTTTTGTTAAGATCTCTAAAAGTTTTACCCTAATTTGCCGCCGAAAAATTTACATGCCCTGAACTGTCTTTTCGTCAAAGTGTGCCTACAGCTAAGTGTCCCGGCACCGAAGTGTGCCTGAGCCGAAGTGTCCTTGCACCGAACTGTCCGGCGCCTAACTGTCCTCGGGCCGAAACGGCCGCGCCCAAATGTCCTAGACCGTCCTAAAACTGTACCAAATTTAAAAAAAATCGGAGATTGTCAGGAAAAATGGCTGTTGAGTTTGACATGGAATTACCCTATTTTATCAATTTTTATTTTACGTAATTAAATCGTTTTCTTTCGTCGAATCGTAGATTTGCCAGAATTACAGTAAAAGATATCTTCCAGAACATTATTTACTTTTTATCATAAAAAGCTGAGACCATATATTCAGCAGAACTATTTTATTTAATGTTATATTCTTTTTATACAATTTTAGCCCATTTTTACGGAGCTTTAGTCGTTTACACGACTAATTTATTTATGGTGCCATATTATTAAAAAATACTTTTAATATAATATCAACAAAGTTATCAATTATATATAACTATGCTTTATTTGCTTTGTCAAATTTTCCTGAAGTGCATAAAAAAATGCTTGACTTAAATGACATAAATGCGAGTTCAAAGATTTACAAGGACAACAAACACAGTACGGTAGATCTATAAATTTGTGTGCAGCGTGATAAGGGCTTGTGTTAACTCTTCTCCTCTCACGTAGTTTTTACGTGATCACTCCGCTGCTTTCTCGAATGCAGTATAGTCAAAAATTATTTAAAGGAAAATTTCGATATCAAAAAAGTAGAACTCCGTCACTGTGTTTTGCGGTTAGCGGGACAGGGAGGCGCTGTAAACATGACAAAATGTTCCAAAAGAAACCTCGCGCCAGAACAACGCGAGCCTGTCGGGGGTGGGAGGCTAATTATCTAAAAAAATATGCCAAGTGACAGATCTGAAAACTTGGGAAACCAGCAAATTGAAGTTTATTGCTTACATTTTAAGAAAATAGTCTGCCACTTTTCCGATGGAATAGAAATGCGCAAACCACAACAAAAGTTATATAGTCGCTGTATCGTCCGACCCCCCCCCCATCACGGTCCAGCTCACTGCTCGGCATGCCGACGGAGTTTAACTATGTTTAAAAAGTTTTCAAGTCAGATCACCGTACTGGTGTCTTTGAACATCCTGTAAAGTTATAAAATAAACTGTCCTAAATTGTCTATGTCGTTGATTGTATTAATACAATAAGCGAATAATTTAGCTTATCTGAGATTAAAACTCTTCTGCTCCTGTGCTGTTTCAATTTTTGTTGACATATTTCTTGTACTTCATCTCTACTAAAGCATATTAATGAAACAGCAACCTCACTCAATAAATTAACTCATTTTACTCTTATACTACATGAATTTTTCTAGTAGAATTTCCGGGATGTTTCATATATGGTTGATGTATGTAAGAGGTATAAGTTTGATTTTATCTCACAGTTCATCTTATGGCTTTCCGATGTCCCTGAAAGGCTATTGACATATAAACATTCTTTGGTTGTACCTTTATAAGAAATGTTCGATTTGTGCTAATCAAGATGTATTTCTAGAGTACTCATTCTGCAAGAAAATGTTTAAGTAATGTTCATAATAGTTCCCCACTTCAAACCTTACAATAATCTGCAACTGAATCTGAAAAAATGTCCAAAATCTGGAAAATTTCAAAGCAAGCTTTACTCGATACATATTGTAAAGAGTTTCTAGAAGTTGATATTTTTCGTTCAAATCTATAATATTTAAACACAAGGCTTATTTTTGTTCCAGTTTGTTTGAGAGTTCCACCAGGCCCGATTTACGTTATTCTTTTTTATATTGAAGCTTTCGCCGTGTAGATTAGTCAACACTATTTAATTTTTATATATTTTTAATGTTTATATTTTTAATTTACATAAATATAAAATGTTTAATTTGAGATGAGTGAATCGGACATTCACTTGGGACGCCCTCTCACTTTCTGCGGTGGTTTTAACCGTAACTTTTAGAACTATTCACGATTACTAATCTAGGTATTAGTCAACACCACTTACTTTTTATTATTTAACTTTTATATTTTTAAAAACGTCCTTTTTTAGTCTTGGAGTTTTAAGTTTTGTGATTTATTAATTATTTAAATTTTTAAGCAATTTGTAATCGATGCATTTCAATATTCCCAAGGGCGATTGCTTCGTCACGTTTTCCTCCCTATACCTATGCCACCTGCTTACTATGCCACCAGCAGTTCTCAGTCGAGTTTCACAGTATTTGCTGTGGAGCATTTTCACAAAATTTGATATTTCTGTCTGTCTCTGTGTTCATTCTTTCGAAATTTTTAAATTTTGCAGATTGGGATATTTAATAAAAAAAGTAATGTTTTATCTCTTAAGGAGCATGGACAAAATAACCGACACAGTTTCTAAACTGGTAAATTAAGTATACATACGAGGTATGTGACAAAACTAATGAGACTGACAACGCTGTGAGCGATCTGGCAACGCTGTGTTGTACCATTTCACGAGACAGGTGTGTTAATCCCTTCCAGATGCTCAGTCCGAGTTTCAACTCCGTACAGCCATCAGGTGATTTTTGAGAACGCTATCAATTAAGTTGTGTTTTTGTTGTGTGCTACGAAAATGGAACAGCGGAATTTAGAGCAACGTTACGACATCAAGTTTTGTGTTAAACTTGGAGAATCCGCGAGTGTGACCTTTGAAAAGTTGAAACAGGCCTATGACGAATACTCCTTATCAAGAGCACTAGTTCTTCGCTGGCACAAATCATTTTTGGAAGACCGAGAACACGTTGACGATCAACTTCACTCAGGGAGTCCTTCAACTTCAAAAACAGAAGAAAACGTGGAACGTGTGAGAGCCCTTGTGAGATCAGACCGTCGTTTAACAATAAGGATGATGAGTGACCAGTTAAACTGAAACACTTTCACCGTACATCAAATTTTAACCAAAGATTTGCACATGCGAAAGGTTTGTGCCAAAATGGTGCCGGAAAATCTCACAACTGAGCAGAAGGACAATCTAAGAAACGTGTACATTGATCTTGAGAGGATTGCCAATGACCACCAATTCTTCAATCGTGTGATCACAGGTGATGAATCCTGGATTTTTGAGTACGATCCTGAGACAAAGCGAAAAAGTCAGGGGTAGCACACTGAGACATCTCCTCGACCGAAGAAAGCTCGAATGAGCAAATCAAAGATCAAGACAATGCTGATTTGCTTTTTTGACGGTAGGGGTATCGTGTACAAAGAATTTGTTCCTCCAGGACAAACTGTCAACCAAGTGTTTTACAAAGATGTCCTTGAAAGGCTCAGACAAAGGGTGCTGCGTGTGAGACCGGACATTGAAGACAAGTGGATGCTTCATCATGACAACGCCCCATGTCACACGGCCATCTCCATCACGGACTTTTTGAACTCAAAAGGCATTCCTGTTGTTCCTCATCCGATCTGAGTCCCTGTGACTTTTTTCTTTTCCCGAAATTGAGAAATGTCTTAAAAGGACGTCATTTTTGGACCCTGGATAACATTCAAAAGAATGTGACCGACATGTTAAAGGTCCTACCAGTTGAAGGCTTTCAACGCTGCTACCAAGACTGGGAACAACGACTCCGCCGGTGTATAGCTGCTGAAGGAAACTACTTTGAAGGGGACAATATTGTTTGAAAAAAAATAAAAACTTTGGTAAATAAAAAAATCAGTCTCAATACTTTTCTCACACACTTCGTGATGATATACACCTCGTATATTGAATATGAATTCAATGCAGAATTTTATGATAAGAATTAGTCGGGGGGATGAGTCCAAGTGGGAAATAAATCGGGGGTGTAAGCCAGGAGAGGGGAGGTAAGTTGAGGAAGAGATAAGTCGGAGGGGCAAGACGGAAAAAGCAGTAAGACAGGGGTAACTAAAAGAGGAAGATGGGATAAGTCTTGATTGATGTAGGAGGGTAAAGGGGGTGTTTGTTAAATAATGTGTTCAAACGTTCGTCTGAGAATGGTAAGCTTAGTATTTGCAACTTTTTTTGTTCGATTGCGTTTATTTAATAAATGTTACTATTAATTAATCACTCTCGGAAACCTGAAGGAATGTAATCACACAACGAACGTTGTTTATAAGGAAATCCTTCAATAAATTAGCTGTTTTATCGTCATTTCTTGACGAGGTTTCTCTAGTTAACATTTAACACACATGGTAATTGTTTCTAAAGAGTCTATCACAAATTGAAAACTGAACTTGAAAGTTTGAAATCGAACGAAGTACGTAAGTTTGGGAATGCTTCGAGTACAGATAAATTCTAACCAGATTTGAATTCTTCTAGATGTGCGAAGAGCAAAATTAGAATCGCACAGAAATAAAAAGGTCTGAATCGGTACAATCCTTGGTATTCTTCATATCTGACACTAACAGACTTCTTTCCCCTGAAGCTAAGAATTCTCACTGAACCTTACTGAAACTGCAACGTTTTTAGCAAAAAAAACTACTTCTGCTTGTTGCAAACTCTGTTGCTAATTAAATGTATGAAAATGTGAAAATTACTTTTTGCTGATTTTTTTGTATGTAACATTTATTACATTTTTATTTATACCTTAGTTATGTTTCCTTATTAAACAACTACAATTTCCTTGAATGTAACTTGTCCTAGTTCTTCATGATATTATTAACTGGTTACATTCTTGGCCGCACATAAAACGCCAATAAAATGCAATTTTGTAATACATTTTAACGTTAACAACATTCGACTTTTAGCGGTAGTGTAGGTAGGAATAAATAAATTATAACCTTCTAAAATTTACATATGCATTGAATTCTACTTACAAAACTGTAAAAACGTCAAAGAAATTTAATTGTGCAGATGGTGCGTTTCATACACTCAGAGCATAAAATATTGCAACATTAACAAGAGGGTAAAACAATAGACAGTTAAAATGACCAATAAAATGTACCCTCGAATAGAACAACGGGGTCCAGGGCTTAAATATTTTTGATGCCATGTTCGAACGTAAAGTTGAACTCGGTCCTTGGCAGTTAATATGACAATTAAATAAATACATCTACTTACAACTGTGCAATTGAATCAGGCGCCGAGTAACAACTGCTGTTACTCGGGTGAAACTACGCAAGAGAAGGTATTTAGCTATGATGATAATGATGGGAAAATTTTACTTTACTTCTTGTTTCTTTCTTACTTTGACGTCTTGTGGCTTTCTATAAAACTTCGTGGTTTTCGGTCTGAAGTTAACGAGGCCTTTTGTTCAGAGAAAAAAAGTTAAACCTGAAAGGGTTGTCAAACTGGGAACCTCAATAAATTTAAATGTGAACAGTCAAATGGTTACAAATCAATACCTCACAAGAAATTCAGATGCCATCGACGATTCCCTGGTGTATACTTTAATTTTCCAAAAGAAACGCCTACTGTTTTAATGTTAAGAAGGGTAGAAACATTGTCGTTAGGGGATTGATGTTTATAATGTAATTCTAAGATAAATCCCTATAATTCATACAGGGGCGGTGTAAAGTTTAATATTATAAAACTACTTGCAAAATTTAAAATAAGATTATAAAATACAATTCACAGTAAAATAACGTGGTTCTTTCTTTTATGCACTTTGTATCTACTCACTTTTTCAACATATATTACATACAATCCATTCCCCCTTTTACCGAATTGCAGTACCCGGGATTTCATACAAAACTCTTATGGGAGTTCAATGGAGGTAATGGAGCTATTGTAACAAGTACATTCCGCTTCCAACTTGCATACCTTGTCCAACTGATGTGAGCTTAAATTTGCATTTGCACTAAATTTTTAAAATTCAGCCGCAACCGAGATTTGAACGCATTCCCCTTTGCTGAGGGGCACGATCTCTCTACCACTCAACTACGGAGGGCCTGTACTTTTTTCTCAACAGTGACGTTAAAAGAGAACAAATACATCAGTTTTTTTTAATACATGCACTTCTTACATTTTGTTGAGCAAACACTTTTTATGTGTTTTGTTGAACACAATTAATGTCTTGAAAGGAGATGTAAGATTATACGTAATTATACAGTGAGATCAAGAATTATCGTCCTGATCCTACACTACTTTCCATTAGCTCGATATCAATATTTATAACCACCACATGAGGGTTAAAAGAAAAGCAGAGACGGAGGATGACATTGAAATTAAATTTTTATAAACAAATTTAAATTGTTTATTTGGTAAAACTCTGTTATTCTTCTTTAAATAAGAAAAATAAATTCTGAACTTATTAAGATTATCTTTATGATTTTGTTATATTAAAAATATAACCAAATCCTTATATTTTGACCAACCTTGTATATAAAATACGTCGAGATCCACTTCAAATCTTTTTTACAATTGGTAATACTGCATTTATTTAAACATGTGATTTTGAAGACAAGTCAATTATCCAAATCAATAATGGAAACAAAAATCTTCTTCATTTAATTTAACAAGTAAATCGTTCACAATTCCATATAATTGTTGAAGAACGAAAATAAATCTTCTTTGATTTACATAACAGGTGAATATTCCATATACAATTCACTTAGAATATTATTAACGTTTGTTTACAAACATAATATCATATGGTTATGACTTAACCTCACTTTATTTTAGCCAATTCTTGTATGAGTCGACGTGGTTTCAACCAAAACGTTTTATCGACTGCATTTGTTAATTTTTCCTAGCCTTTTTATATATTTTAGCAAAACAATTGATAAACCAACAAATTTTTACAAAATAAAAACGAATCGTCAAACTCGTGACGCCACTCACGAAAAAACAGGTGTTTATAATTAACACCAATCTTAAATCTAAAAACAACATAAGACACTTATAGTCTAAAATTAACAACAACTGAGAAAATTAACAAAAACGATTGACGATGAAAAATCTCATTAAAACTTAATTGCAAACAAAACTCATTAACTCCAGCTCTACCTTTACAAAAAATAAATACATAACTACACTAGGTAACTGATACATATAAAATTTACATAAAAAAATATTTACAATAGAAGAAAAACAAAAATAAAGATTCGTTTATACGTTTTATGAATTCAATGATGCTATACAACCTCCTACACAAATATCAACATAAATGAAATTAAATTATAGTCAAACTTGTCCAGCATACAGTCCTCCAAGTGCTTGTGTTCAAACAACGGTGTAAAATATTATAGTAAAATCAATATTTAGAAAAATCGAAGCATATCAGCAAAGCCAACCTTCACTAGGATTAAAACAGTTTATTAGAATTCACGAGATTGTAAGTTTAATGTACTATTGTAGACATTCACAGACATTCACGTAGACATAGACATATATTGACCTATTTTACATATTTTTAGTGAAATATAATCCCGAAACTGAATCAGTCGCATGAGAAACATAAAGACTTGTATTTCGTTGCTTAGCGTTAATCTCAGGTCTAACAAGAAAATAAAATCTTCCAGAAAAATAGAAAAACCATCCTAACATGTGACTTGGGTTGCATAAAACATGTATTATTATGAAAACAATCTAAATGATTAATATCGTTTTTATAAATTGAAACTTTTTATGTTAAAATTGAGGTTACGTCTGCATGAAATTCACCCTTCTTTAATTTCTATTTAAAATTGATAAATCTATCTGTAACCTAACATGTAGCTTTTAGATTAAATAAACCTAATATCCTAGCATGTCTATCATTTTATTTTATTTAATGCATGAAATAATTATATTTGTGTTTACGATCAAATCGTCAAGTAAATTTTCAATCAGCTGATTCCATATCATCTCAATACTAAAATCCAAACTTTGTTTGTCAGTATCGTTGTCTGACTCGACCCTTATAAATCTCACCCCCAAATCACATAGCAGGATCAGAGGGGTGCAATGAGTGGATTCATGGGCGTGGCTTCATATAAGCAGGGGTGGTGGATGTTTTTGTCAGTATGTTTGTCTCTTGATAGACTCGCCCAAATAAATTCCACATCTAAACCACATATATGGTTGGACACAGCATGGATCAGAGGTGTGCATTCTGGTAGGGGTGTAGTAATTTCGTTCCTTTATAGACTCGGCTAGTATAGGCCCTGTCCCTAACTTATATATGGATAGACTCAATCTGGCGTGTGTGGTAAAATTTGTAGACTCCGTCCATGCATGTTCCACGTCCAAAGCACTATATGGCTGAGACTAAATGTAGACCACAGGGTTGAACGGTGGGTGTGGCTGCCGTGTATTCATGTTGGTGGGCGTGGTATGTAAGTGTATTTGATACAAACAATTGTAATTATTTATTAAATATTTTATTAAATAAGGTGAATTCACTGCTCTGTTCAGAACTAAAGGTTCGGTGTTGGGAGAGTAGTTAATGTTAAGTTACAAAATATAAGGTTAGCTTAATTTACAAATTCTCCTCACAAATTTGAAAATTTCTGTAATTTATATTTATTGAGTCTTAGTATAGTTATTCAAATGCTTATACCTATGTACATCTGACGTATTATACACGAAGTCCATATTCATAGACATTTTGCACGGGGTCGTAATTTATGGATGCGTATAAATCTTATACAAATTGTGGCCCTATTTTACGTTAGGTGTAAAGTGTAAAGTTTTGTCAACTTTGTAAGAGGTGCATTTAGATATAGAAGAGATTTAGAATCAATTACATGAAATTCCTGGTATACAAGAAATGGAAAGACCCAGGAGAGTCACAGTTTATAAAAAGAGACAAGGCTCCTTTGCGATCATTATAATATTATAACGGTGTCTCCTAACCACACATTGAAATTGACTAATTGCAAATACGTATTTCGGTAACGGTATTGGCAATTAGTCAAATACAATGTGTGGTTAGGAGACACCGTTATATATAGTGTTGTGATAAACCACAGATGCTTACAATCCATGATTAGTTCCTTTGAGATGTTTACACAAATTTAAATTCAGGCGAAATTACTGATGATTACTCCTGGTAAATTTACATTTGCTTTTTCTTCTGAAACACACTCCTCTTCCTTGTTTTTATTCCCATCGCAATCAAATTCGGAATAATCATTCTCAAAATTAACTGTAATCAGATCTCTAAGGAACTCCTAAGGCTGGAAACTTTGCCTTTAAATCATTCTAAGTGGTTTTTCTTCTTTTATTTAAACTATTATCTATTTTTTGCATTATATTACATCAACTTTCTTATCGACTTCTCCTCTTGTTCCAGTTCGAACTTCTTTGGTCGTTTGCATTTTGATAAAGGATTAGCTAATCAATTTTATATACGGCTACTTGGAAAAGAATTTTATACGGTTACTTATGTCGTTCATTTGAGTTAGGTAATGAAGTTCATTACAACACTCAAGTAAGTGAAGTAATGAATTGATTACACAACTGTCACGTAATTCTTCTGCACATAGCTCACTACATGAGAACGTTGTGAGATTGTAGTATTTACTGTCAACTACCGAAGGTTTTTAAGTCAAAGTAATTTTAAATATCAATATCCAAATAACAATAGTACGAGTATATTGATATAAATATAAAGTAATATCAACAGTTATTACTTTAAAATATTTTCTGCTTAAGGACAAAACGGAGGACAGAATTTAAGAACATCTGGCCGACTTTGGTCAGAGCAACAATCGCAGGATTTCAACAATTGCTCAATCATTCGGATCGGATTTTTTAAGTCCTCTGTCATCCTAAAATCTATCTTTGATTTAGAACGGAACCGTTCCTGATTGTTACAGGTATATCGTCACTTTTTAGAAGTCTACGATTACTCAATACCTCACCATTAAAGAGGGTATTTTCTTATAGGTCAATTGGTAACAATTTGGAAAATTTATTTGCAGTTTGTTAATTAACAAATCCGAACGTATCGAATAGATTGATGAAGCTTAAATTAAATAGAGTTAAATTATCTTCTTGTAATTTCCTGTTGGACCACTGAACTAGACAATATGACCCTATGTGACTTTAATTACGACGGCGATAGATTTCGAGATATCAACACCGAGTTTGAAATATTTATTACTGGGGGCATTTTAACTAAAGCCCAGCATATGTTATCTAGATATTTAAGATGAACAATCTGAAAATGTTAAATTTTATTTACATAGAGGAGTGGCATTTTAGAAATAAATACTGAAATTACTACAGAATGCAAAAGCACAACATCCTAAAAATGAACATACCTTTATTAAGTTTGCTAAATATAAAAATTTTACTTTCATATCTAGAAGTGAAACTTGCGGTGTTGCTATGGAAACGATTAAACAATGATTAGTTTACACACAGCAATTTTCGATTGGTTCATTTAAATTATGACTAATAATAATTAATTTTTCTAATTCAACTGTACGTAATTATAATGCAGAAAATGGCATTTACTACTCGAAATAAAACAAGTTTTTTTCAATCCTCGGATTGCTCTGTCGCCGTTACGCGGCTTGTGTCCAAATTCTCACTTCACGAATAGAGCTGATTATCATAAAATATAGTATATCATACAAGTAAATGTGTAGTTAAATACGTCGGTAACTGTTCAGAACATTCAACAAGAATTTATCGTTTAGGGTAATGTCAGCACTACAGCAAAAACATATTTTTACCAGAGTCAAGAACACTAAGTCCTAATTTTATTCTTAATTGAGAAACTGTAATTTTGTTTATGGAAGTTATGTTGCTGCGTAATTTAATAAATAAGAACGTCTTTAGCAGAGTGGCAGATTCTTATATATATATATATATATATATATATATATATATATATATATATATATATATATATATATATATATATATATATATATATATATATATATATATTTGTATGTCTGCTTAAACATCTAATTCATATGGAAAATTTCTCGCTATGCTGGTAGTCGTACTCTGTAGCTCAGTTGGTAGAGATACCACCTAGACAGTGGAGGGTCCTGGGTTCGAGTCCCAGCAGAGTCGATGATAAATTTTTCTATATGAATTTGCATTCTAAATATTATTTAATGTAAAATCATTATTCAACTTAACAAAAATTAATTTCAACTAAAATTTATATATATATATATATATATATATATATATATATATATATATATATCACATCCAAAGTAAAAAGGCAGGACAAAAAGGGTGATCATAACCATTTCTTTCAGAGCGAACTTAACGTTTGCCACAAAAGGTTGCGACATATTACTATTACAGTGAACGCATTTATATCTCAGACGAGAGATACAACGGCAATATTTACCCTTCGAGGAAGAAAGTTTTATATTTCTACACAGCTCAGCGAACTCAACAATAGAAATCGTTTTATAATAATCTGAAAGTTAAGCAAACAATTTGACGTTGTAATTCTTTGTGCCAAAGCTTTATCGAGTGATCGCTTCAACGACTGCTTTAGAATTAAAGTTACCTTCGCACATGATGCAATCAAGAATAACTGCCATAGAACTTTTTTTTTGTTTTATTCAAAAGTTATAGGGGCCAGCTTTGATCTTGATAGAAGAGGGAGCAACTGAAAAGTTTACTTCCGGCTACTTACTATAGCCATATTGGAAGAAATGGATTCCTCGTTGTAACCTACATCCGTTGAACTAAATGCATTAAAAGCGCTTTCTTTCTTAAGCACTCAGCGGTCCGTATTTTATATCAAAGCTATTGACTCGCGTGCTGCCTTTTGTACCCTACGATTTTAAAGGAATGCTCGCTATTCCTCTTTCTATGACTCGGTGCCAGACATTTTCAACGCGAAGGAATTTTAGAAAATTCTATTGAGAACTTGTTAAATACTCGTCCAGTTTAAAGAATAAATTATTATTCCAGAAGGTGGCGGTGATCTACTTTTATAACTACGAAAACTTTCAAGGAAACTGTAATTTAACAATTCATCTCTGAATTGCTAAAATAAGATTAACGAACATAGTTTCAAATTACTTTTTCTTCTTTATTTGAATTTGAAGTAACTCCTTTTTTTCAGACCGAGTTGAAATGCGTAATGAAATTTTTATTGGATTCTTTTTGTTGATTCCTTGTCTTAATGTAATGAATGAAGCAATATGGATAATACAACCTTTTATTAGATTTCTTTTGTAATGCACTTTTGAAACTTTGCATGTAAGGTGCAAATTTCAATTTTGTTGTTTTATTCACACTTTATAGTCTAGTGTGACTGGCTCCTTATACCTGATGATGATGTGCTCAAATTCACTCATGTTGCATATCAGTCAATGTTTGTCAAGAACAAAGCATTTTAGATGGTACACTCTTTATAAGATAATTACACTCTTATCATTGTTGCAATATGTTTACACGTGAGCTTAATAAAAAAGCACCAGCAGGAACTACTGCCACTGCATAATAATAAGTGATTAGGTAGATCGTTTTGACTGACTCGACATAGTACTAAAAATTATTGCCTGGAATATGATGAATACCAATGAGTATACCGGAAGTATGCATATTGCTTTACTAGTAATTGACTAGTTATTTCAATTAACTTTTGTTATTTTATACGATTTAAGGTATAACATCCAGTTTACAGAATTTTAACGCGACATTTTGTATTGCCTAAATTATCCATTTAATTCTGCCCAGTTCGCAATTACAATTCATTGATGAATGTATTTATATTATTATGCATACAAAACCCATCTCGTATTTCTGTGCGCTCAAAATATTATTTATAATATCCACCTTTATATAAGGCTACATTAAATAGGAATTCTCCTTTGTACTTCCAGAAATAAATATTTGAATAATTCACCATTATCTCTTTTAATAATATAGAAGTTTACTGTCTCCAGCCTTACTTTGTGGAACTCCATAATCATGAAATATAATATAAATACAAAGATTAGTTAAAGTTTCACAAGTTTTATTAATATCTTAACCTGACAATATTGTTTCGACACTTTGTGTCATTATCAAAGGTAGATAAGATTGATAAACAAACACGTTGCTAAGGATAAATACATACAGAAAATAGGTAACTAGATACAATACATAACAAAAACTAAATATCTAACACTTCTAATAAAGGAGAATTACTAAGCTCAGTTTGTTCATTCATTAAAGGTACTGTGCGTTTATGTCTGTATATTTCAAAAGCTTCTAAAATGTCTAATTTGTGTTTGTTGTTGCAAAAATGTAAGAATTTAATGTTGTTTTGAGGTGTCATTGGGTGGTTCTGTACCAAAATGTGTTTGGCATAATTCGATTTTTCTGGATGTTTAAGTCTATAAGAGCGTACGTGTTCTTTGTATCTTACGTCGAAATTTCTAAGTGTTTGTCCAATATAAACCGAGTTACAAAAAGAACAATTCAAACGGTAAATGCCGGATTTCATGATATCTTATATTTTGTCTTTAGCATTGAATAAAAATGAAAAGGTGTTGGTGTTAGTTTTATAGGTTATTTTGTAACTGGTGATTTTTCTTAGTATAGTTGCAATTTGTTCTGATATCTTGCCAAAGTATGGTATTGATATGTAGTTTGTGTCTTGTATTTGATTGTCAATTGGAAATATTCTTTTGATAGCTAACCTATAATCTTTTTGTTGAATTAAAGTGTCGATCATGTTATGGTTATAATGGTTTGCATATGCTAATTGTTTGATGATTGAAATTTCTTTATCAAAATGTGATCGTTTCATAGGAGTAGTTAAAGCTCGGTGTACTAAAGATTTATAAGCCGCTAGTTTATGCATTTTATGATGACATGAATCGTTAGGTATAGTGACGTCTGTGCTTGTGGGTTTTCTGTATATGGAAAAATCAAATTCATTGTTTGTATTAAATGTAATAGTTAAATCCAAAAAATTAATAGCTCTATTTTGTTCTGTTTCTAGTGTAAACGTGATGTTTGTATGAAGACTGTCATTTTAAACAAAGATCCTACCACAAAATTTCAAAAAGAAATAAAACAAGCTTTAGCAAACTGCAATATCTGCTTTAATGAATTAGAAAAACAACAAATCATACATAAAAACCCACAAGTACCAAAACTATATGGACTGATTAAGACACATAAACACAACATGCCTATACGACCAGTAGTATCATATATCAACGCACCTAATCACACCTTGTCCAAGAAACTCAACCATATTATTAACATCATAGGATAGAAATCGAAATACTCTGTCAAAAATTCATTAGAATTAGTAGAAAAACTACAGAACATACATCTTCCAGCACATTCAAAACTTGTAAGTTTTGACATTTGTAACATGTTTTCAAAGATTCCACCACAAGACTGTATTCCTTTGTTAGATAATTTCCTAGTTAATAGTAATGTAGAATTAGTAAAAACATTAGAGTTAATTCAATTATTTGATCTTTGTATCAATCAAAATTATTTCACTTTTAATAATATAATTTATTTACAGAAAGATGGTTTACCTATGGGTAATTCTCTAAGTCCTCTATTAGCTAACATATTTATAGATAATTTGGAAGATCGAATATTTGAATTAGATCTTTCTAAACACATTATTTTTTGGTTTCGTTACGTTGATGACATTTTAGCTTGTTTTGACAGTTCTTTTGAGGTTATCAATGAGTTTTTAATTCTTATTAACAGTCTTCATACAAACATCACGTTTACACTAGAAACAGAACAAAATAGAGCTATTAATTTTTTGGATTTAACTATTACAATTAATACAAACAATGAATTTGATTTTTCCATATACAGAAAACCCACAAGCACAGACGTCACTATACCTAACGATTCATGTCATCATAAAATGCATAAACTAGCGGCTTATAAATCTTTAGTACACCGAGCTTTAACTACTCCTATGAAACGATCACATTTTGATAAAGAAATTTCAATCATCAAACAATTAGCATATGCAAACCATTATAACCATAACATGATCGACACTTTAATTCAACAAAAAGATTATAGGTTAGCTATCAAAAGAATATTTCCAATTGACACTCAAGTACAAGACACAAACTACATATCAATACCATACTTTGGCAAGATATCAGAACAAATTGCAACTATACTAAGAAAAATCACCAGTTACAAAATAACCTATAAAACTAACACCAACACCTTTTCATTTTTATTCAATGCTAAAGACAAAATAC
Organism: Agrypnus murinus; assembly: GCA_929113105.1. Taxonomy (NCBI): domain Eukaryota; kingdom Metazoa; phylum Arthropoda; class Insecta; order Coleoptera; family Elateridae; genus Agrypnus; species Agrypnus murinus. Next base: position 112,705,886 of record OV816028.1, on the reverse strand, counting down.
AAGATATCATGAAATCCGGCATTTACCGTTTGAATTGTTCTTTTTGTAACTCGGTTTATATTGGACAAACACTTAGAAATTTCGACGTAAGATACAAAGAACACGTACGTTCTTATAGACTTAAACATCCAGAAAAATCGAATTATGCCAAACACATTTTGGAACAGAACCACCCAATGACACCTCAAAACAACATTAAATTCTTACATTTTTGCAACAACAAACTCAAATTAGACATTTTAGAAGCTTTTGAAATATACAGACATAAACGCACAGTACCTTTAATGAATGAACAAATTGAGCTTAGTAATTCTCCTTTATTAGAAGTGTTAGATATTTAGTTTTTGTTATGTATTGTATCTAGTTACCTATTTTCTGTATGTATTTATCCTTAGCAACGTGTTTGTTTATCAATCTTATCTACCTTTGATAATGACACAAAGTGTCGAAACAATATTGTCAGGTTAAGATATTAATAAAACTTGTGAAACTTTAACTAATCTTTGTATTTATATTATATTTCAATATAGAAGTTGTTAAGTTCTTAAAAGATACTAAATAGCATCAAGTTTCATATTGCCATGTAAAGTAATATCTTGCTTAGATCATTTAATGATAGGTAAATCAGTTATAAAGATTTCTTGGTTCTAGAACCATTTGAATCCTTTCAAATCGTCTGCCAAGCGGGATGATTAAGGGTACACGATGTGGTGCCCCTATTTTATGAATTGTAATTAAATTGTTTTTGTGCTGTTCTTTCATCGTTAAATGTAACAAATTGGTTGAAGTTTAATCCATTGTGGTGGTCGACAATTGCTTTGAGTATAATTGGTATAATTATCAAATCGTTTAAGATTATTTGCGAATTAATAAAAATTCCTTTTTCTGCACCTGTCCTTTTGTGAAGGTTTCTCTAATTATTCATCTACTTTTCAAATTAAAAAAAGTTTTTTAGTCAATCATTGTTTATGTAAAAAAATAATTTAAATTCGTCCATTTGTCAGATAATCGCGTTATATCGTATATCTATGTATTTTTCATACGGCAGTTTTTAACTACAGCAGTTTAATGACTACAATTCCAATGATGTATCTTTCTTTGTCCTTTTAGTTTGACTTCATTCGTCTTCAACAGCATACGAAATCATGTTTCATCTCATCATCATCTCTTTACATTCATCTCGTTCATTCTTCATATACAATGAAATAAATGTAATTCCCAGGGAGAAGAATTTTCCAGAACTTTTCTAAGATTATTTGTTCCACTATACTTCTTTAGTGTTATTCATAAGTATTTTATTTCAAGTATCCTAATATGAATAATTATTATTACTGTACTAAACTTGTGAAAGTATAAATGTTTAAATAAATATGCATTTTCCTAAATGTTTTAATTTAGCCGTCATGATTCCATTTTCTTTAAGATTCTTCGACTTTTTAACTTTTAATTAAAACGCAATAAAATATTACTAATAAACACGTCATTATAAATAAAGATGTTGAAGATTCTATGGTTAATAGTAATCATCTCCTATATTTGATTTTAAATTACTAAGCGGTTATTATTATATGTTATATAACGCCCACATCTACAAAACCATTAAAGGAGCTGCACCTACTTCCAAACACAATAATAATAATAACAATTAATAAGATTTATTGATAATAAAAATGTATAGTCTTTAGTATTGTTTAGTTTGGTATTTTATTATTATTTTATCTCAAGATTATAGCCTATCCAAAAAGTTACTGTGCTGCTTCAAAAACGTCTAATAAATACAATAAGTCAATGTTATTTGCATAATTTATTATTCTTGCAATCTTGTCTGGAAATTGTTTTCATTACATAAATTATTATTTTTTACTGGCAACTGTTATCTGAGAATCTTTGCAAATAAAATTTATTATTAATACTATTATGTAAGATGTAATAATAAAGAATTCAGGGTTGGCGTGGTTAATAATTAAAAAAAAAGTTTGAACAGGTGATTAATCCTGTACACTATACGACTTTTCCAAACATCTTTACCTTAGATTAGAGTTAGTAGTTTTTGTCTTTAGTCAGCAACAGCCAATTCAGAATTTTCTATTCGGTATCTGTATACTAATTTCCCAATAAATTGTATAAATGATCTTACTCCATATATCTTATATGAGTGATATTCAGTTTTTCTAGGTATACTTAAAGGAATAATCTATTGCAATACAAGTGAGGAAAATGATGCAATTTACGCATTGCAAAACTAGTATGTAAGTTGACCTAATCATACGAGTCACAATTACACATATGTAAATCATAAGGCTAAAGAAAGTAAATGTTAATGCTTGCAAACGAACAAAACACAAGAAATTTAAGGATATTCTAAGAGGATAGATTCCAAGAGTGTTTTACGTGGAGTACCTGTCGTTAGACTTAATCTCCACGTTCCTTCCAAGAGCAAGTAATTGAGGTACGCTCAATCAGCGCGCATATGCTTAGCATATGCTCCCAGTAGCTCACTGGTCGGAGCGAGGTTGCCTATTCACCCTCTACTGGCTCTCCAGGCCAGTGCCGGAGCGATAAACGTGCTCACCCGTCGGAACCCTCTCGTCCTATTTCAAACGAGCGCCGAGTTCCTTGTCCAGCATTAGGACTATTCCCCAACCTAGGTTCGGTACATCCGAATCCTCCAGCCCTTTTTCATGCCTTCACCAGTTCTTTCACCCAGCCTTAGTTGGGGCCACTTCCCGATCGAATCCAACCTCAGATGTGGGGGACTTGGTTTTTAAGCGGTTTTGCCACCCCGATCTCCCAGTTATAGGCCTGGTGTGCCCCTGACAGAGCTTCGTTTCGAGGCTGCTTCATACGGCCGATCAAAGCTGCATCCCGGTGTGTACCCGTTAAGGTGAAGTTGTCTTGAACGTGAGAGGCTATATATCTTCGCATCAACGTCCCTTAAGTGTAGGTTTCTAGACGATTTCTGAGAATCCGACGACTGGAACTGCACAGCCAAAACCGAACGTTTCTCATAGGTCAGCGAGCGAACTCCCTGACGGAGATAAACTTTACTTGATTCTCCTCCATTCGTCTAGGTCAGACAGCGGGATACTCAGCTCCAAAAAAGACCCTGACGTCAGGTAAGAATCAGACCACCCACACCGGACCCTCTTGTTAGCAGAACTTCCTTCGCAACGTTTTAGAGTCATCGTCGAGAAACACTTAGGTGTAACTCTACCACACATTTCCTTCTGATTGCGTCATCCGTTGCCCAGACAGGCCTGGGATTGGGTAGACAACGACCAGTTCTAAGGGTGAACGCCGTGTGATCTGCCCACAAGCTAGTCTCGAATCCTAGTGCTCCCCGACACCTCTAACAACTGCCCTCCCTCCGTCTTCGGGCTAGTCTTGAATACTAGTGAAGTCCGATATCTCCAATGACTGCTTGTACGTTCACCCTGATTCTAAGAGGATATGATAATTTATATTTAAAGACTGAAATGAAATCAAATGGTTGGTGCATTCGAAATTTAGTTTTTACAAGACATCGTCATCATCCGCCCATGATTTAGAATTTAGAATTAAACTGTTTAATAAGTCTATAATAGCACCTGATTGTCAGCATTATTTCAGTGATTAAGAAATTATAGAAAACTTGACGGGCTGGCAGCGTTGCGAGTATGAATGACTAACAGCCTACAAAGAAATATGATTTTTTCTGGGGTGCACGTCAATTATCATCGCCATTGTAGTTAGAATTCTAAAAGATAGTAGTCCACGTTCGCGCTCTTATGTCTAATCAATATATGATCAATTTGGTTCTGTGTTAGTCCATCTGGGGAGTTTCAGGCCACTTTATGAAGTTAGACGTTTGAAAATGGCTTTGCCAATTACAATTTTTGGGCACAACCAAGTTGAAACACCTGCTATTGTTGTTGGGATATTTTTCCTTCCAATCTGGTTGATATGTCTATTTTCTGCCCACTTTAGCGTTTAGATCCACAGTAATCTCTTGATTTCATTCGACATATTTCATCGTTAACTGATAGAAGCCAATAAATCTATCTTTGAATAAGCAATATACGTCCTTAACATTGTAATTTTAATGCTATGAATTTTAGGTTAGATAAATATTGAAAAAGGCTCCGAAGATTTTAATTTCTGTAGTTTTTATTAAATACTTCGACATTTTGGAAGATTGAATGCTAAAGCGTTTAAATTCAAGAAAACTAACTTTAGTAACTTTCAGAATTTAAAACTTAAAACTGTCTTACTTAGAGACACTAAAGTATTGAGAATTCGAAACCTGAAGACAGAAATTTAAAAGTAGAAAAACTTGCCCTCTTTTCGTAACAGAAATTTGAATTTTTAACATATACAATATGTTTGGAACGCTTGCTACAAAATGTTGCTTTAAATAATCTTGATAATACAAACTGGATTTCTGGAGCTACAAAATTTAGGAATTAATAAATGTGAAACTGTAACAATAGTACTGGAATCTTGGAACTTTAAAGTTATAAATAGAGTTTTTGAGTCTCGACAATTTTTTTATTCGTGGAACTCCAGACACGTTCCCTAAGTCCTGAGAATTCCCGGTAATTGTGTAATAACTAAAATTACACAAACCAACCTACACAATTTCAAAGGTTCTTTTTTAAAACCACTGTAACTACTCCTCTAATTACTTTCCCACTCCCATTGAAAGATAACTGTATTTATTGAAAAACACAGCAAGTGCATATTAAATAGATTTTCCTATCATAAAATTGTTTTTTCTTTTCTCGCAACACCTTTCCAGTTTACTATTAATTGTTTATCGACAAATTTTAAGTCAGTCACAGCTTTTACAAAAGAGGTTTTTTCTGAATATCCTGATTAGGGTTTCTACGTCTTGACAATTTTGCTATTCCCGGGACTCGAAACTTTTTTCTGGGAATCCCGGGAATTCCCGGGGATCTCAGATAGTAATTTTACATCGGTACCTAATCCAACTATTTAAAAATATTAGTATTTTTTCACTACTAGCTTTAAAACATACTATTATCTAGTCTGTTGTCACCTTGTGAAGTTAGCCTTCTTGCCTAGTGGTAAATAATTTTAATAATAATTTTAAAGAACGGGAAAATATTTCCTTAGAGGGCTCCACACCCCACTTGTGTTACTCTTTTAAGGATAATTTATTTATTTAGATTAATTATTAGATCATCTATTACGAGGGTCGTTTTTTTTTCAACCCCCGATAGGCTATAAATAAAAGACAAATATATATATAAAAATCGTTTTATTACTAAAAGTTCAGTATACTTATGGTTACTTTTCGACATACTCACCATAAAGATTGAGGCATTTGTCGTACCTGTAGACAAGCTTTCCAATACCGTCTTCATATAATGTTGCCGCCAACGCATTTAAATGTCTTGACGTTGTCTTGAAGATTCTCGTTAGTTTATTGTGAAACTTTACGACGAAACTTTGCGTAGAGACGTTTAAAACAAGATAAGAGGAATGCTGACTTCTGGAATTTGTTCTGATCCATGACAAGCCTGTCCACACATTGCTGTTGCAACACAACGGCTCCTTGAGCAATTTCAATGGATCATTTTCGATCACCCGACATACAATCCCGACCTAGCACCGAGTGACTTTCATCTTTTCCCTGAACTGAAGGCGTGGCTAGGAGAACAGTACTTAGACAGTAGGACAGTACCAAACTACCGACGATCTTCAAGACAACGTCAAGACTCATTTAAATGCATTGGCGGCAACATTTTATGAAGACAGTATTGGAAAGCTTATTTGCAGATACAACAAATGCTTCAATCTTTATGGTGAGTATGTCGAAAAGTAACCATAAGTATACAGAACTTTTAGTAATAAAATGACTTTTTTTATATACATTTGTCTTTTATTTATAGCCTATCGGAGGTTGAAAAGAAACCGACCCTCGTATATGGAATTCATTAGTAACTGTCAGTCCAATTTTTACGTTCTTCTTGCGGAAAGAAACTTGCAGAGCATGAAGGTTGTTGTGGCCACGAGTCTAGGAGATAAGAGAGCCATGGAGGTCCCTTCCACCACAAACTATGATTTAGCAATTGTGAGGGCAAAAGTCCGCGTGAGACACTATCAACCGGATTATCTGCTGACGGAACGTAATACCCTGACGAAGGAGCGACGATATTTTGAATGAAAGACTCGATAAACATAGAACTTTGGCGCAATGATCAAAAGTCTTTTTTTGGTATCAACTTCAACATATCAAAATTGCAGAAAAATCTACAGAGGGCCAAATTACACTTAAATAGTGCCATGTCCTTTTAAAGTTTAGGAAGTTACAACTTGAACAAATTTCAGTTATTGATCACTGCCTCAGGCACAAGTTAATCGCAATCTATTTTCGCAATCTATAATTGCTGCATCAGCCTTTTTGCTAAAAGAACCACTGGGGTCAAAAATCTTAAAGGATCGTAAATTCTCGCTACTGCCGATAAGATATTTCTTTTTGTGCAAAGGCGATCTAGGTAAACTGTGACACAAGTAAAACACGTCGGTTATAGGGTCCCAATGACTTAAGACTTAAAACCTTAATAAAGATAGGTTCTTCTTTGTCGAATTGAACTGGCATTTGGACATCAGCCGATGGTAAAGCCGCCAGAAGTTCCGGACAGTTACTTGCCCACTTACGCAACTCGAATTCACCGGATCGCATTTTATTAACTTTATGTATTAACTCTAATTGAAGTTTCTAGGCAGAACCTACAAAATATCCCGAAATTACACCATCAATATAAATATGATACGCAACGCTTCCGCAACATTAGGATACTTCGATTCTTTTAAATTAGCGAGTTTGTGAATGGTTCGGAAGGCTAAAAACGGGGAAGAAAATTAGATTCAATCGTCGCTGTTCGTCAGGTGCGGTCGAGTTGAATAGTGGCGAGGTAAATTGTTTCTACTTTAAATCTAATTTAATTGTTGGTAATTTAAATTCAGTCGTGTCGTAGGGCTCTTCGAGGCAACTTTATAAAGGCCCACCGGGAAACTCCCGCTATCCCGGTGGGTCAGCACGCGCCTGTCGTACATTCGTACTTGATCTGAAACCAAGATTTTCACTCTTTCAAGACTTTTTGTATGTACTTGGGTTTCTGACTGTGAAACATTTTAAAAAAATGTCTGTAAGAGGGAAAAAATGAAAATCACTTGGCTTGGCTGTTGTATACCTATATAGTGTATGAGTAACGTCACATTTTTATCGATTCTCAAATAATGTAATTTTGTATGCATATTTACTAAAAAATCTTAAATGCGGTCCTGTATATTTATAGTCTTCTATCAATTTAAAATTGTCGTTACATCCTGTACAAATAAACCTCACATAAAATATATTTAAGGTTATCTTTAAAAACATTTCAGACTAGTGGAGCCGTTTTTATAATAATTTATGGCCTCCGTCATAAATAAGAGTATTGTTTTCGCACGTGTTGACATCTGCAGTTTTTCGTTATCATCAAACAGGAATATTTTCGAATGATCCTGTTTTTAAAAGCTGAAAGGTTGCCGATTTTGGGTGGTGTGAAGGTATATTTTATATATTCTCATATATATTTAAGTTCATATTCTGCGAAAGAATATTGTTGTAAACCATCTTGAGTTAATTTATGATTTTCTGTACGTGCCTAATGGTAAACTTTATAAAAACATTTGCGTCTCGAAAAATATCATGTCTGTAAATTCTGTTGAATTGAAAATCATGTGAGTCCCTTATTGGTCTATGTAAAAGTGCACCCCTCTTAAAAATCCCGTCGTTACACCCCGACGTTAAAAATTAACGTCGAAGGACGAAGTTTAAAAAAGCAAGTCGACAGTCAAGCTACAGTCGAGCTACAGAGTAGTAAGTTGACTATCAAGCTACAGAGTTGACGTTCAGCCATCAGTTAGTTTTCAGTATTCAGTTGGTTTTCAGCTTTAATTAGAATTTACAGTTTATAGTTAGTAAAAGAATACAGATAGTGTCGGGCTCGGATCCCGTGCTAATAATTAATAATAATGAAGTTAATAAGTCGAAGACAGACTTTGATACCGTCCGCACCAGCTTGAAATTGCGGTTACCGCGATGTATTGCCGTGCATATAGTCTCCCGAATCTCTGTGTTTTTATAATTTTGGAAAACTTATGTTTCTTTCAAAGAAAATTAACGTCTATTTCCGTACAGTTTACCGATAATAATAATTTTCGTGCAGTTTACTGATAAAAATAATACAGTGTATTCCGCTATTTCAGTAATCGTATTTAGTTCTGTTAATCGAATCTCGTTAGAAGAAATAATTAAACTTATGAACAATTAACGAAATCAAGTTAAATTTCTAATAATTCTCCAGTGTTTTATAGAATATAGTTCGGATTTAACTAATCTACAGACAAATTCAAGAAAAATATAAACAGATCGTTTCTCTTTCGATAATTTAAACTATTTAGTTTATTCAAATTGTATGGCTGTATCGGCTACTTCAAAAGTTTACAGTTATTAAGATTGCAGAATTTTCCGAGCTTTCCAGTTTCTATCATTCAGTGACAACTGTTATTATTTTAGTATGTGTAAAAGGCAATATTGTGAAATTTCGTGTTGATTTAGTTTTGGGAATTAACAATTGGAATAAGGTATTGTGAATTATGAATTCTTTTCAGAACTTTGTAGATGTTGTGTAGTAAGTTTTTTTGATCATTTATGTATAGACTGTTTGTAACATTTTATTGATTAATAATGTTTTTTCAGTTAAGAGCTCTTGCTTAGGGTATTGAAATTATTTCTATTGATTTTTGACAAGTTGTTATTCTTTTAAAACATTTTTTGGTGAATGAATAAACATATCTTTAAATTTAATTAAACCGAATAATATTGACCCATATAATTATGAAAGTCTTTAATTATGTTTTATCCACCCTAACTTTGATATTATTGAATATACTTAACTATTTTAACAAAATTTATTGGATCTGACTCCATTTTCTGGTTAATGGTTTCAGATTCTTACCAATTTTCATAATCAGATGGCGCTCAACTATAGTATTTTTCTGTGTTTTGAAACCTTTATCTATCTCTTTAATAATTGGAAACTATTGGAAACAATACCCACGACCTGAACTTAAACTTGAAAAAGATAAGATCTCAGCCGGCAGTTTTGAGTATTATTGTAATGTAAGTATAGTTATTTTTAAATTTTTATTTATTTGTTGTGTTCTCGTGCAGAAAACCTTTTGTTTCACTGTCACTAATCCAAATAGGAATTTTTTTAGCATTCTGATTGGAAAAAACTTTGTGAGGCAATCACCTCTGCTTCCAAAAATACTTGAAATATGCCATGTCAAAGTTGATAGGTGACATTAGGTATCTATCAAATTTGCTGTTTAAGAAAATCGGAGAAAAATGACGTTATTTATTAAAATTTGGAAAAAATTTAATCAGAAGAATATTTCTAATGACATTTTTCGTTCACATACCGAGTTTGAACGAAATTCCGACATAAGGAAAATTTTGTTTTTAACAGTTTTTGATACACCCCCATAACTGACTGGTTTTCTTAACCAGTTTTTTTTAAGTAGTAAATAGTCTTTGCAAGCACATATAAATTATTTACTACCTGTCTATAAACAATCAATACAGATAAACGGATTAGTTTCAGTAATAAAGTATCATTAGGTACCAGCATTCTTTATAAGTAAACTTGCAGTTTCTATTCAAATATATTCAAAAATGGTATCTATCTGGAATTGCCTCTTATTTCAATTCACTCTTATTTATAAACAGGTAAGGTAGTCTTCTTAAAGACCTAAACATAATGTTTTTACTTAAAAATTCATATTGAAGTATGGTCTAAATCTCTTTTAACAACCGGTCGTTTTCAATAGGTAAAGGATTCCAAGAAGGTTTTAATAGTTTTTGTAATGATAATAGTGTTCTTTCATAATTCATTGCTTATAGTGTGTATTTACTAGATGTATGAATTTGTTTCATCTGATTTTTATTTACCTGTTAAATTTATAAATAAAATGTTTTCTGTTTAGCTTCAAGATGAAAATAAACCAAATCGTAGTTTGAGATCGTTTCAAAAAGATCAGGAAAAATGGTTTGTAAAAGTTGCGAATAACTTACCGACAAACAATACAACACCAAACAGGAAAGGTTTTGCCATAAAAAAAGGATTTAATGATAGGAGAATTTATTTATGTACTGCTGTTCTTTTCATAATTTAATTTTAATGATTACTTTAATAATAATTTAAATAATTAAGTTATTCTCCAATGCGAACTTCTGACAGAAAGCAATTAGTGGATTAATTAAAACAATTTTAAAAACGAATATTTGGATTTTTGTGTTAGGTATCTACGTAAAATTACTATTCGGGATTCCCGGGACAAAATTGTCGAGACCCAGAAACCCTAGATACCCAGTGTCACCTGTCAACTTTTGACATGGCAATTTTTGGAAGCAGAGGTGATTGCCCCACTAAGTTTTTTTCCAATCAGAATATTAAAAAAATCCCATATGGATCCAACTTTATGGCAGACACTGTATTTAACCTTTCAACTTTCTAGGTTATCTACTAGGAATATAGTGCTAATATCCCCCCTCCCTATAAACTTTTATACCGGGCGACAAATAAATAAATATATAAATGCAATTTGATATTTAGCATGGATATATTAGACGTAAATTCCTATGTTTCGACATACATATTTAAGATCCAAGAAAAGATTCCAAATTTTGATATTTGAACGGAGCACATTGTATATTTTTGAATATTTGGATTTTGAGGATTAAAGTTAGAATAACCACCTTGTCAGACTGAATTCTTTTCTCAGATTAATCCAGAAAATCCATTTGTAGTATAAGCTTGGTCCTACACCCTGTGTCACCCGGTATGTATTTAACCAACAATAGCTACTAAATTATTTCACACTAAATTTTCAAGTTCTGTAGTGTTAATTAAAGATGTTAGAGAACTTAAATTACTGATTAACGAGTAATAATATCGTTAGATCATTGGCTACATGCATTACAACTTTTTAGAACCGAACTTGATAGCAATTAAAAAAGTAATGGACAAGCTGCTGAAAACTTGTGTAAAATTTGAATATTAAAGGCTCTTAGCAGAAATTGATGTTGTTCTATGCTATTAGGCAAAAGTTGAGTACCCACTGCGTAATTGCAGTTATTTAGTTGTATAATTGGATAGAACAGACATTAGGAAATTTGAATAGAGGTTGAACAATTAGCGACTAGTTAAATGGCCACCGGTATTCGATGCCTATAAATCAATGCAGTGTTTGAAGTTTAAACAAAATTATGATTTAATTGTAACAAGACTATGGTTTTTCCAATATGGAGTTTTAGTTGTCTTAAGTATAATGCTTAATCAGGTCCTCATTAATTCATTTCTGAGTTCTAAATAATTACTACTGATCGTAGTTGTGATAAAATTATTGAGTTATTCTGAGAGTCCATTTCTTGAATTTTACTATCATATTACTTTACTATTGTGTAGTTGATGTTCAAAGTTAAATTACGTTAAGTGTAACTCAATCACCCGGTACATTTCAAAAGAAATGCATTTTTAAAAGTCTTTGTGTTTGGGAAATTTCTTAGATAATTCATACCCCACTGCATTGTTTGCTAACATTTTAGACCATACACAGGTAAATAAATACTTAATGTCTGCGTTCCACATTAGACTTGCTTTTTATAATATAAGAGGGTTCCACCTGTCGCAATATTTTATTTTAATAATATTTAGGGGAACATAGAAACTTCTTTCCATAATTTGTTTGCAGAAAAATTGCCTTGCAAAATGCTTCCACTAATATTTTACCTTTAAAAATGCACCCTTGACAGCAATAATCAAATATTTGGTAACAAATTACAAAAATGCCAGGAAATGCGCCATATAATGGTAATAACTATAAACATCAATACAATAGCTACTACCCCTACAACCCAGACTACTATAAATTTTTAAAAATGTTAACAATGAGAAAACTTACAATATGTATTGTAATTGTTGGATTGCTGTGTTGACGTTTTGTGTGTCTATATAAAGCTATAAATTTACATAAAGCTCGTTCAATATTAAAATACATATCTTCCGACTGCCCGACAAACATATAGAAGAGAATATGTAACAAGAAACGCTTTCGAAGTCGAACCAAAGCGCAATTCTAGGATTACGTGGTAATCCACTTTGTACCATCGTATAATATATGTATGGGTTAATGCCAATGCTTGCAAATGCAATCCATTATTGATATTCGATTGCCATCCAAGTTTTAATATTACATAGTCCTTTGTTTTATATATAGTTACTCCATGAAATGATGATTATAGATGGAAATTGTATGAAACTTCATCTTTATGACAATGTTAGATATTCTAAAAGATATTTTCCTATTACATGATGAATAATCTAATCATTCTTGATGCATAAAAGAATTCTGCTGACACTCGTTAATCGAGAAATCGAAACAAAGGCATTTTATCAAAAAAGCTACAAAAGTTGAAACTGTTATAACTTGAAATAGATACCCCTGGTGCTTCCTTTAGCAGTTTAGCCCCTTTAGTAGCTTTGTTGGTTCTAGGACCACTAGTCTCCAGATTTGTGGTCACAAGAAATTTTGTACAAAGTACTTGTGATCCACGTACTGTAAGCCCCACATAAATTGTTATTAGCTTGTGATCAAAAGACAGCTAGACACGGGCTGGGCTAGAGCAGGACAGAATTCGCGTCTTTTATGAACAATACCCATATGAACAACTTTGATCAGATATCCTGCAAATGGTAGAAATGTCATTATGCTAAAATACGATATTTGTCGAAATAGCGTTTTCGTATATTTTTAGTTCTACTTAACCAGAAGAATTTCACTTTTTCTAACTTTCAACAATCTGGTCCTTTGACTCCATTATCAGATTTCAGGGTCTTTTCCTCCGATAGATTTGTTTGTGACTAATTGTTTTAACCGATTTGGATGGAGGTTGCTCTATCGGGACCCGGACACTTCGACCACTTCGCCCACCCGTCTTTTAGTACCATATTGTCCAACGGAAAGTCCACTTCACCCAATTTTTGAAATGTACCACAACGCCCAACACGACCATTTCGCCCAACTTTTCACGAGGAACACAACGCCCACCAGAACCACTTCGCCCACTTGTTCGCTAGGGACACAACGCCCACCACTTTGCCCAACTTTCGTATAGACCCACAACGACCAAAACACGACCGCGTCGCCCAAAATCGTTCCTCAGTTTGTACTGCCGACGGATGCATATTTATTGGGCATAATAAAATGCCAAAATGTGCATGGGATTTTGGAGTTGCATCTTCGGATAGTAACTGAGCAACTAAAAGTAATAAAACAATATAATTTTATTGACGATCCGCAAACACAACTGTATATATTGACACTGGTTTTGGGAAAAAAATATTTTTGCGTAAGGATGCATGAATTGAAATATTAAGAATTTTTACATTTTATTTTTAAAATAATTTTGTAAATCCTAAGCGGTACCTTCTAAATTATTTACAGAACAACATAAATCTTTAAATAAGTATCGAGTAGTAGAAACCAGTTTAGTAAATAGAGAAATTCAGAATTATTTCATTTCGTTACTTTTCCGTCTCCTAAAGGCCTTTAAAAATAAAAACAAGCTTTATTAAATTATATGTAACTACTAAGGAAAGCGTGGTCTACAATTATATTAGATAATAATTGTGGATAAATTATGTCATATATGATATGTATTTCATTAAAAAATATCAACCTCTCCGTTTCAACTTTTATAGCGTGTGAGTTCGCCTAAAATATTATTTTGATACACAGCTTCGTTACTATTATTCAACACTTTATGTGTGTAATAGCCGATTTCTAACGAATGAATCTTGGGCGTTGTGGTCCTGTTTTGGACGAAGTGGTCGAGGTGGGCGTTGTGTCCCTAGCGAACAAGTGGGCGAAGTGGTCCTGGTGGGCGTTGTGTCCCTCGTATAAAGTAGGGCGAAATGGTCGTGTTGAGCGATGTGGTACATTTCAACAATTGGGCGAAATGGACTTTCCGTTGAGCAATATGGTACTAAAATGCGGGTGGGCGAATTGGTCGGTAGGCGAAGTGATATGGACCCCCTCTATCAGTCTTCTTACATTGCTACTTTCGACTGTTTTCTTTAGTGTTGCTGATTTTTGTTTTGTAATGGAGCTACTTTCTTGAAATTAGCATGAAGCATATATGTATGTAAAAGTAAAAACTCTTACACATTACTACATTATCTGGCGCTATTCTAGAAATCTTTAGAGAAACTAATCGAAGGTTAATTGTAACAACCACTCTTCAACATGTCTTCTTTAATCACTGCGAAAGTAATACTTTACATCAGGGATCGATAATCTTTTTTTTACATAGCGGGTCACGTTCATTAACAAAGGACTCCGCTCAAACCTTCACTCCGTTCAAAACCCCCTAAAGACATTTTATATCTTATCTTCCCAAATTTCTATAACGAACAGATTCTGAATTATAGTTTCCTAAAGTTGCTGCGTTTATGCTCTATGAATATTGTTTAAAAGTGCATACAGTGGAATTTCTCTGCAAATATTAGTTGAAAATACCGATGGAAGTAGAGAAGAGCCTTTTAAAGCCCATTGATACAGTTTTCTATAAATTTGTGTACAGTGTTTAATTCGAAGCACGATATGCTGTAGTATCTTGCTTAACGAGAATTCTAAAAATGTTATTGCAAACTGCGTGTTGTATAATTTCAAATTATCTTTATTTACATAAGGTGTATTATAAAAATAGGGTAATTGGTAAGATTTTTTCTTTGGAACAGTTTGTATTTATCTCAACTATGCAATTGCATATTACATACTGAATATTAAACTACTAGATTTTAGCAGTCTATTTATTTATTTTATACAACACCCTATATAATATAGAATGATTTTAAAATACAGAACTATAGAATCTCCAATATAACTTTCTCAATAAGATTTTTATAATTCGTGATAAGAAATATGCTACAGTATGTCGTACTTCAGACAAAACACACTCTATAGAGTCTAAGTGAAAAATGAATAGGAGAGTGCATTTCATAAAGTCTCGTCTACTCCTCGCAGTATTTCCAACTGATACTTCCAGAGAAATCCTACTGTATGAACTCCTACACAGTATTCTTACAATTACAACTTACCTTACTTTCCTTGCAACAGCCTTGGTAGTGTAATGGCTAGCGTGCTGGATTTTTACCCAAGCGGGTCAGATTGGACTCCTGTTACCGGCAGATCTGGTTAAGGTTTTCTGCAGTTTTCCTTAGCTGTGACACAAATGTGAGATTTGCGCTGTTCCATCTGTAAGTCGGCTGCCGCCGCACGTAAAGCCTACGTAATAGTAATAATAGCCCCCTTCCTCCCGCACAAGCTTATAGCTCCTGGAGCCTGGTTTCCAGGTTATGGGTATTATTATTACTATTATTATTCGTAGAGCATCAGCGCAGCAACTTTAACAAACTTCTTTTTCTTGAAAAAACTAAAACTCTGATACTATTCATTATACAACTTGAGACATTTTAATCAGGAGGTTTTGAACTACAACGTAGCTTCTGGGGCCTGGTTTCCAGGTTATGGGTTGTAGCATTATCTCAAACTTTTATAAAGTACATGCATTGTGTTTTCATTCATTCATACATGTGTCTCGGTACATTTTTTCTGTGGAGACAGCCAGCGCTACCTAGCGCTGGATGACCCAAACCCTATTGAAGTACGCGATGTAAGAGAGAGAGGTGAGGATCCGAGCTTGAATTCTTTTTTCGTATTTCAGCCAAAGCAACAAGTTACTAAAGCTTACCCATTAGGGTAAGCAGTTGGCACCTAGTTATTATTATTATTATTATTATTATTCGTAGAGCATGAGCGCAGCAACTTTAACAAACTTTTTTTTTCTTTAAAAAAAACTGAAACTCTGATACTATTCATTATACAACTTGAGACATTGTAATCAGGTTTTGAGCTACAACGTATGTAAATGTTAGCCAATTCCACCAAAACCCAAAATTCCCAAAAGGTTCCTTTTTTTGGTAAGCCACTGAATCACGGTAAGGAAATTTGAATTTCTAGTGTTAGATTAAATAATTAATATATTAACCAATCAAATAGTCTCTTTTGAATTCAAGAGTCGGTAAGGAGAAGTTAATGAGATTCCTTATCTTATTTTGACTCTCCATGAAAAAGCACCTTCATACTTATATTGCTGAGCATTCCTTTAAAATTTATTCGCGAGTCTGCTTGAGTGGTACGGCGGTAATTACTTAAAATCACTTGGCGCAAAAATGGAATTGTACAAGAAAAAGAGACTTTTAATTTAACTATGCCAGAGGTTTGTTTGGGTAATGTTTCACCAAAGCAGAGGAGACTTCTAAGCTGTAGGAGATTTCTTGTCTATTTCTTCCTGCAGAAACATTTTCTAACAAAGTTCTTCACAAAATGAATGTCTTCATACGGAAAACCAAAGATACTAAAAGTTATTTATGTAGTACGCTTAATAATATTCTTATATATGAGCTATAAGCTTTACATATACGACCAATAACAAACGTAGCAAAATTATCATTATGATTGTCGAATACAGGCACTGACAAAACTCTTAATTTCCTTGCCGGATTTTAACTACTCCAGTCCTGTTTCAAATAATAATAAATTTTGGGTTTTTTTGGGTTTTCTTGACGATCATCTGCAACAGTATACGTTTTCTCATTTTCTTTATTTGGATCATGTTAAATTTTTAACTTCTATAGCCTAGTATTTTTTTATGAGACTGGAATCCCTTAAATTTAATGGTTCTAGTCATTTTTCTTTTTCTTGTGACATAATTTGGTATTGCATAACATTATCTGTTCTTGACCTAATCACTTATTAAATAATTACATTAATTTATTTTATGTAAAAAAGTATTACATAGACCACTTAATCTATACATTTTCAAGGAAATCTATTACAAATTTTATATAAAGTTCCACTTTTTTTATAGATTGTGGTAAATTTTATTTGGGAGACAGTGGGATTGTTGGTGGGATACTCAGATCAGTGGATAAAGTAAAGCTTTACACATTAAATACATTTATTGTATTACATTTATAAAGTGAAACTATGAGTTTTATTAATTAAGACGTTTATTAATTGCTATGCCATAACCAGGGTGTTTTACTGGGTGTGAACCAAACTTTACCAATGCATTTCTGATGGCATTTGGAACAAAAAATCTTAAAGATTTTTAATTAATAAAAGTCAGAATTTCTAGTAATTTTGACAGACGTTTTTAGAAAAGTACATATTAAATTATAAACGCGTTTATGATGATATCATTAATAACTGTAAGTGCGAGCGTTGAAATTTGAGAGCCAGACATAATAATTTGTCAATAAAGCACGGACTTGTTTATGCTGCATAATATACTAAGAATGCAGACTTGAACTAGAAATACAAATTCAAAGTCTACAAACAGCTTTAAAATAAATCTGATTTATAAGAGAATATCTGAATATCGCATCTGATTTTTAAAGAGAACATTTGATTTCCTAATAAGGTAAGTTAATTAGATTAAAGGGTTTCGAATTTAATTTAAAAACATAACCATTCGGCTTTATAAGAAAATTACATTAAGAATTCTACGAATCTGCGATACGATGCGGAGAACCTTCGGTTATTATTGCATCTAGTAATTATGACTTAGTTTGACTACATGAATTAAACATTTTAATAATGAAAAGAATAGTGATGGACTCGAGCCCGAGCCAAACTCGACTCGACTCGAAACTCGACTCGAGCCGAGTTTCGAGTCGAGTTCGACAATTCTTTATTCGAGTCGAATCGAGCTTCACGTATGTCGAGCCCGAGTCGAGTCGAGTTTTTCGAGCCGGCTCGATAAAATTGTACAGTTTACAGTATATCCCCCATTTAACGGATTATAACTAAGAATTTTTTTTAATTTATTTTTTGGCTGCTATATTTACAACTAGCCCTAGGACTAACAAGCAAAAGTGATAACGTTTAAAACTAAATAATAACATGAGAGGGGAATGACGCCCAGTGGCAACCCCCTGTTTTATTAAGCACTATTATTAGTAAGGCCTATTGTTTTTTTTGCCTATTTAGGCGTCGAGTGTTTATTCCTTCTTCGAAATAAGAATTTGCGCAATTACTTTTCTTTAAATGGGTTCATTTCACTATAACACTTAAAACATAATGAAACTTTTAATTATTATATAATTATTTTATCCCGTTATTAGGGTGTAATGTATTCATCAATGACAAAAAAAATGTTAAAAAGTAAAACTCCTTTATAAGTTTTTAACAGCTGAAGTAACAAGAGTTGCTGCTTGCAATCTCATCTTATCTTTTATGTTCAAAACGTGTTGATAACGTCGTGGATTTATTAACTTATATTAAAAAAATTAGTAATTTTAGTTTGTTTTGTTTTTTATTAAGATTAATGATGATTATTAATTTATTAATATAATCAAATACTTCACTTTCAGTGGACTCGTAATTTTCAAAATATTGTTGCAATATAAGGATTGCATTGTTTGCTTCATTATTTGATGGTGGGATTCTGACTTCATCTTCTAATTCATCTTCAGACAATGAGTTTTTGTTAGTTGTTTTAACTTTTGAAACGATATCATTTTCGTCAAGTGTACCGCAAATAACAACAAATTGTCTATCTCTATGTATTCATTGAAGAAAATCTCAGAGTTTATTGTATTCCACTTTGCAAGCTCCTCATCAGAAAAACATTCTTCCAAATGATTTTCCTTAAATTCTGTGTAAAACCCGATTTCTTAAAACAATTCTTAATTGTTTCTGGTTTAATCTGACTCTATGACAAACGTATCAAACGCACAGCATCGAGAACATTTATTGCTTTAAGCTGTTGGTTGTTGTCCATTTGCTCTATCATTTGTAGTACAATTTGTTTACGGTAAAATTGTTTAAAATTGTGAATGACACCTTGGTGTAAGTACACGGACAAGATCAAAGAAACAAACCGGATTCAAGAATCTTCTTCAACAACAAATCAATTAAACACTTTATCTAAAAAGGTTTACCTACTTATTTCGGGATTTTCTAAAAATTTCTTTAACATTTGGACTTAAACCGGATTGGTAATGAAAAGGAGCCGCAATGAATCATCCCTTAATATTTTCTTTGAAACCTGTTTACTATCACCGGCTTCTTACTGACACATTTATTGTTTATTTAGGCACCTTAAATACATAATCACAAGAAAACTACTTAAAATTTGCTAAGAATTCACATTTTTGCTTTAAAGTGTAATAAAAAGAACCGACAAAAGTTTAAAAGGATATGTAGTAAATATCTGTAGCCAGTCTACAGATTTCTTTCAAGTTGTTAACAACGATTTGTTTTAACGTATAGACTTGGTGGTGAGTCAGTGCAAACATTAATCTTTTTCTTGTTTACTGAGATTTTGATTTTTATGTTCAATATGGCAGACTTTGACAGTCACGACAGTTAGTCGCCGCAAGCGACTCGTTTTCTGACTAAGAGGAGAAAAAAGTTTTCGCGACTGCTATATGAATTTGGAAAATAACTATGATTCCAAAACGAGTCGGCTCGACTCGACTCGAAACTCGACTCGATTTCGAGTCGAGTTGAAACAGATTATTTCGAGTCGAGTTTCGAGTCGAGCTTGAATATTTTTTTCGAGTCCATCACTAAAAGAGAAATTATGTAAATTAATCTTAAAGGGCAATTTTTAAATTAAATGTAAGCTATTTTTTTATTAATCAATTTTATTTAAAACGGAAAACACCATTGAATTTTGTATTTTATGAATTTTTCACATGATAAGAAGAACGCTTACGTCGTTGAAGTTATCGTTTACAAAAACCTGACCTTAACTAATATTCCTTTTCTTGATACGACTTCTCAGAATTATCTTTTGACTGACTGGCCTCATAAAATTGTACTGTAAATAAAACATGATCAGGATGCAGGTGGTAGGATCAGCAACGTAAACATAACAAAACATAAAACGTCTGGTTTTGAAGAACATAACAAACCCTATATGTGCTAAAAACATTACACCCTTCTTTATTTGCATTTTATAGTGATTGATTGTTTGTCTTATCGCTGTCTACTACTTGCTAACTACTTGACGCGTTTGATGTGCCCCTTATGAGACACCTTTATAGGAATATGAGGTCCCTATATCAAAATGGATTTTATTTTGACAAATGCATGTCGATTTTATTTTTTTCAATTTCGGATTTAATAAAATTTTATTAAGTTTTGATTGAAAAAAATATTGCATGCAGTTTGTGTTCGTGCTCGACTTCGTCTCGTTCGATAATGAACATTTGTTCCATAAAACAACTCTTTATGCACTAATTGCATCATTGTAACTATAAAATAATACGAAGTAATATTCATAGAAGTAAATAATTAAGAATGTAGTTGTTATGATTAGTTTCTGTATTGTATTTTTTTTTCATATTTTACCATAGGCTAGTCTACAATTTACTACTATTATATAATTTTATATGATAGTTACTACTATGTATTATATAATTTTATATATTATTTTCTTCATAAGGTTCCGACTTCTAATGATGAGTATTATTCTTATTGTTGTTAAATATTTATTTGAAATGTAACCTCTAATCGCAACTTCAAACGAGTATTATCTACATTATAATTATCAAAAGAGTTCCGCTATGAATTTTTTTCCTTCAAACAACACTAAATGGGAATAATTAAAAATAATATTTTTTTTATTGTGCCGAAAAGACTTTATAAAACAACACAATAGGCCATGATGCTGGCGGTATAAGGCGCATTTAATTCCCACTGAGATGTCATAGTTTAGTCGATGCGGGGTAGGCCATGACTTGCAACAGTTGCAGCTGCCTTTCAAGCATATATTATATTTAAAAATGAACCTTCTATTAAGTTCCTTTTTAGTATACTATTCAGGCAGACATATAAAAATACAATTATATAAATATGACATAGTTAAAATGATACTGGTCGAGAAATATAAATAGAAGAAAGGTGGTTCAATAATTACAGATACGATAACGCACTTTGCGTATGATCCTATTACAACAACCGAACAAGTGGCAATTATTCAAATGGTCTTAAACGCTTCAAACCGGCTAGCTTCCGCTGCCCACGTTTATGTTTCATTGAGCCGTCTTATGGTTACAGACATCCCTGCAATTATCATAAGTAGTTTTAATTCTAGTACCTCAAACAATGAATCATCTCAGAACTTTCATGAAACAAAGAGGTCTATGTAGATTTAATGTGTATTTCATCTATAATTACATATAACAAAAATTCTTAATAGACTTACAGAAATGTCCTAGAAAGGCTTCATCACATCAAAACTGCGCGATGAAAAAATTTATTTCTGTTAGGTTTATTACAGATTTTTAGTTCTATTAAACTAGTTTCGTTGGTTAGGTAAACTCATCAGAAATACTGATTGTTGTAACCAGTAACCAAAGAAAATGTATAAAGCTTGAATTTTCTCTAATTCATTTATACTGTGTGACTTTGCTTAGCGGCAATGGATCTAACATACTAAACAAGTCGACGTATTGATAGCGAGCTTACAGTTTTACTTCTTTATTAAGAAGGACGTATGTATATTATTCTTTCTTTAACTTTAAAATGTTTAATGACCTAATAATATGCAGTAGAAATTGGTCCATACCAGCAAATAATTTAAAGTTTCGGCAAGAAATTTCAAATCACCGGTAATTCTCGACCGGTGCGCTGCCATGAAAATGTTTTCTTTTTTACCCATATTAATTGTTCTTACTAGTACAATTCTATTATTTATAGTACTTTCGATTTTTGTATATTCTATATAGTACATCTTGCTTCCAGAGTATTCGAGAATATCTATAGTTTAAATAATACCCTAACACTTACAATGTTATCCCTTTCGCAGGGCCGTTCCTGGGGTGCTTTCCGCCCAGGTACAAATTCAAAGTGGCCGCCCTAACAAAATGTTTTTGTTGTTTCGATCTAAAGGTCTATTAAGGTTGTACAAGTTAAGCATTAAATATATTTTTGAAAAGTTTAACATTATTTTTTAAATATTTCAAATAGACCAGGAAAATGCGATCGAAAAAACAAGCTGTTAAAAGTTCTGATGCATATCGCGTTTGGAAACTTTTTATGGGGTGGAGGGGAGTTTGGAACGTTTTCCAATTGTCTCGAAAACTTCAGGTTCGGAAAAGGTGCTATTATGAAAAATGTTGCTCGTAAAATATGCTACAAAAAAGGTCTTATGATCTTTCTTCGTATAAGTTTGGAGAATTGAGATACCGATTTGGAGAAAAATGAGTGACAATTTTGGATTATTGTACTTCTGCAAAAAATTCGACCCTATCCACACCACCGCGGAGGTAGAGTAATTATGTGGTATCCCCAGTAGGTCTAATGCACATGCTATTTGGAATGTAGAATGTAGAACAAGTATTCTAGTTCCTACTCAAGTTGTAAACCATTTTCGACGTCCTCGTAATCATCTTCTGCCTCGAAATTAAGCACAGTGGTTGTTATTGCAATTGTTGCTCGTAAAATGTACTACAAAAAAAGGCCTATGACTTTTCTTCATATAACTAGCCCTTTCAATGATATAAGAGTCTGAAAGTACTGATACAAATTTATACTTGACTATTGCGTTATACATCGACGTTATTGTCCTGACAAAAAGGCGTAATAAGAGAAGTAAAACGTGAAAAGTGATAATGAAAGTACAATTTACTTTACTAACTAGGAATATAATATCGAAGACATTTGGTACATTTTCTAAAATGAATCGCATAAAAGGTTCGGAACGGATTTTGACTTAAGTTTTTCTAATTCTTTAAGTTTCAATAGCAGATGGCGGATGCGTAAACACAAAGGACTTTATACCTTCCTTAGTTTCTATGTGTGCAGAAGTCGTTTTATTAGCACTATGAATTGCTCGAAAATCGAAAGGAGTTACGACATTGTTTAAACTTGCAAAATACCACAATCTTCTAGATAATCAATTATTAATAATGGAATACGAGTCCTTTTGGCCATGTATAATGCTCCGTATAATCCGACATGCATTGATTCTTTCAGATATAATTCATTCATACAACCGACAACCCGTAATAAAGCTACTAATTTATCAAACCTCCCCCCCTACATCCAGTGCTGCCCAACATAATTCATGTAGAGTTTATCTACATATATTATTCAAAAATGGTTAGACCCTAATCTCAATGCAGAGTGGGGATGAATGATGATTATTGATCACTTACAGCCAATTAAAACCCATTTGCTACCTGCTCCAGAAGTATTGCTCAATCATATTTTGTGTAATTATACAAAAGGCTGTAACATAAGCTGCGGTTGTTGGCAGATTAGTCTCACTGTTCTGCAGTATGCAGTCACTGCTATGGTCAGTCTTGCCTGAACATTCTGAACATGCTTCACCTGACATTTGTGAAAGTAACAACATCGATGCTTATGAAGATATTGACCCTAAAGCTATCGAGGCAGAAGATGAGGAGATGGAGGAAAATTACGAGGAAGTCGAAAATGATCTACAACTTAATTAATAATGGAATACGAGTCCTTTTGGCCATGTATAATGCTCCGTATAATCCGACATGCATTGATTCTTTCAGATATAATTCATTCATACAACCGACAACCCGTAATAAAGCTACTAATTTATCAAACCTCCCCCCCTACATCCAGTGCAGCCCAACATAATTCATGTAGAGTTTATCTACATATATTATTCAAAAATGGTTAGACCCTGATCTCAATGCAGAGTGGGGATGAATGATGATTATTGATCACTTACAGCCTATTAAAACCCATTTGCTACCTGCTCCAGAAGTATTGCTCAATCATATTTTCTGTAACTATACAAAAGGCTGTAACATAAGCTGCGGTTGTTGGCAGATTAGTCACCACTGTTCTGCAGTATGCAGTCACTGCTATGGTCAGTCTTGCCTGAACATTCTGAACATGCTTCACCTGACATTTGTGAAAGTAACAACATCAATGCTTATGAAGATATTGACCCTAAAGCTTTCGAGGCAGAAGATGAGGAGATGGAGGAAAATTACGAGGAAGTCGAAAATGATCTACAACTTGAGCAGGAACTAGAATGACATTCCAAATGACAATTGGATTAGTAGTACTGGGATACCACATAAAAAAATGCGCCTATTACTCTACCTCCACGGTGCGCGGTGCGGTGGTGTGAATACGGTCACATTTTTTGTAGAAGTACAGTAATTCGAAATTGCCATTAATTCTTCTCCAAAACGGTTAACTACACGAAGAAAGATTATATTATAGATATTATACCTTTTTTGTAACACATCTTACGAGCAACAATTTTTATAATAGCCACTTTTTTCGAAAACCCGATAGTTTTCGAGATAATTGAAAAGTATTAAATTTCTCCCCCTTCCACCACCCCCTACAAAAAGTTGGCAAACGCGAAAGGCATCAGGATTTTTAAGAGCTTGTTTAAGGCCTCATAATAAAGCTACATAAAAAAATCTGACTTGTTGGGAAGTATAATTTTCCTGATAATTATTATTATAAATTCGAAAATCCAGATATTTTTGGTCCACGAAAGTAAGAAGTAGCATATTACTACTATACTATAACCAAAAAATGAAGAAACCAAACCAAGTGAATCTAGCAGGCGCAGACTAGCAGTCGGAGTTGATTGTGAACGAGCCTTGCTCCCAAATTGTCAAATTTAGACAGTTTGAAATTAAAAATTTTCATTGCAATCTGTCAAAGTTTTAAAAGGTTTTTCACAACTCTAATTGTTAATCATGAAATATAATATAAATACAAAGATTAGTTAAAGTTTCACAAGTTTTATTAATATCTTAACCTGACAATATTGTTTCGACACTTTGTGTCATTATCAAAGGTAGATAAGATTGATAAACAAACACGTTGCTAAGGATAAATACATACAGAAAATAGGTAACTAGATACAATACATAACAAAAACTAAATATCTAACACTTCTAATAAAGGAGAATTACTAAGCTCAGTTTGTTCATTCATTAAAGGTACTGTGCGTTTATGACTGTATATTTCAAAAGCTTCTAAAATGTCTAATTTGTATTTGTTGTTGCAAAAATGTAAGAATTTAATGTTGTTTTGAGGTGTCATTGGGTGGTTCTGTTCCAAAATGTGTTTGGCATAATTTGATTTTTCTGGATGTTTAAGTCTATAAGAGTGTACGTGTTCCTTGTATCTTATGTCGAAATTTCTAAGTGTTTGTCCAATATAAACCGAGTTACAAAAATAAAATAAAACTATAATAAAATAAAACTTGTGAAACTTTAACTAATCTTTGTATTTATATTATATTTCATGATTATGGAGTTCCACAAAGTAAGGCTGGAGACAGTAAACGCTAATTGTTAATTATTAAACTACTATTAATAAATAACCTTCTGATAGCAAAAGTGTGCACGACATTAGTTGCTGCTTAAAAGATTTTTCACAACTTCAATTAATATTTATTAATAGTAGTTTAATAATTAACAATTGGTGTTGTGAAAAACCTTTTAAAACCTTGACAGATTGCAATGGCAATTTTTCATTTCAAACTGTCTAAGTTTGACAATTTGGGAGCAAGGCTTGTTCACAATCAACTCTGACTGCTAGTCTGCGCCTGCTAGATTCACTCACTTTGGTTTCTTCATTTTTTGGTTTAGGTATAGCATAGAGTATCAGAAGCGTCCCTAAGGTCAGTCAGCCGAGCGTATGCCAGGAATGAGCTAGTGGGGCCCCGCAACGAGCTACCTTATTTTAATCAACACTTTTTTTATTTATTGGGGGCCCCACTCGATATGTGCGCCTGGGGCCTCAAAATCCAAAGGGCGGCGCTGTAGAGTATAATAGTAGTTCGTAACGTAAACAATTTTTTTTTATTTTTCTAGCAATAAGTTTAAATCAGCTAATCATTAATTAATTATTCGTCAAGAATATTTGCGTACTTTGCACTTTTTTACACCAAAAATCGCTAAAACTTTTGCAGCATAGGCGGCGAGCCACAACGCCACAGCGATATTACTCAATTTTTCTTTGTCGTCGGCCGCCCTTATGTTTGGCAGCCCTGGTGCAAGGGCACCACAATCACCCTGTCCAGGAACGTCCCTGCCCTTTCGCATGTATCTTTTTATACCTCATGCACAAAATGCTATAAATGCTTTTTGTTTAAAGGAAACTGTTTAGATTTTGACAAAACCCAACTATTTTTTACAATTTTGTCACAAATTTTAGCTAAAAAGGACGGTAAATTATTTACTCGAAAATCAAATTATTTCACAACTTAAAAACATTACTTTACTAATTAATCTCAGACTTTAGACATTTTCTATCTCACTTGGTTCATTATAAGTAGAAAAAGAAATACTACTGTTGTGGTGTAATATTTAAGTTTCAAAAATATTTTATGGGATTAGGGTTTAGATGATTTCAAAAATGTTTTTGAGATTAGGGATTTCACGATTAGATTTTTAAAAGTATTTGCTTGGGAATGGTGATTAGAGATTGCTTCAATCCCTTATCCTAATCACGGATTGGTGATTACTAATCCAGGGCTTGCTGATCCCTGCTTAAACACTACGTATTATTAGCACTTGAGAATGGCTATTTACATTACGATTTTTTAAATGGTTGTTTTTGACAATATCAATATATATATTGTACAGTTGGTAGCAGCCACACTCTCGAAAAATATGTTATTGTATATTGTTATTATAATTGTTTTTTGATATTTTTTGTCTGACCACATTAAACAAAATAAGCTTTAAAAATGTTTTAGAAGAAATATTTTGTTTGCAATTATAGCGAAAGGGGCAGACTAATTCAGAAAAAACGTTACCTGACTAGTCGGGTAATGACTTATTTGCTCGCCCTAGAGTTGCTATATATGAACTGAGCTCTGTGTTATTTAGAGCAAGGTCCTTTCATGTGTATGTATACCTAGTACACATACATAGGTCATCTCATCAAAGTTTAGAAGGCCATATTTGAGCCCAAGTTCGATCTGTCAGTTTCTGACATAAGTGAAACGCCGAAGTCTATTCCCCAAAAAATGACTGGTTGTAGTGCACCAAACTCTTCTAGCAATTCCCGGAATGGTGCGCGTTTGTTTCTTTTTCCAAAAGATAAGAAAATAAGACAAATTTGTTAGATATGCGTAGCAGTCAGAATTGGGAGATTATGTAAAGTAAGCAAGTTTGAGTTTTAATAAAATTACATATAGAAATAATATAAATTATTTAACCATAGAGAGAGGATAGTTTTTAGATTACACACTCTTTTATTACCGTTTTATATTTCCCCTAGTTCCATTTTGAAGAAACGCAATTTGAAACAAAAAGAAAAGTTGAATGGCAAATATTGAAATGAAACGCAATTCCTACGTTATTGTTTCTAATATAGTTACAGTTAATAAGAAACGTAAAAGATTAAATGAAGAAATAGATGTAGTTGCAATTAATAAAAAAAATTAAAACTTTTAAAGACAATAAAGGAAACATGCCATTTAATTGCCAAACACAATCATTAAATAATACTGGATATGTTAAAGAAAAGCCTAAAATAATTGAAGAGTGTGGAAGGATTGAAAGAGAGAGCCTCAATATACTTTAAAAGATAATATTA
Source organism: Agrypnus murinus (assembly GCA_929113105.1). Taxonomy (NCBI): domain Eukaryota; kingdom Metazoa; phylum Arthropoda; class Insecta; order Coleoptera; family Elateridae; genus Agrypnus; species Agrypnus murinus. The sequence continues at coordinate 112,678,133 of OV816028.1, read as the reverse complement.
CGCACATTCTCATGCAGATACTAAAAGGAACAGAGACACTATTCACTTCAGGCTTTAAAAATACCGATGTGGCCGCTGGGAATTTTGAAAATGGCGGTGCAAGTATGATTTGCAGGATAATTTTTAATTGCCTACTTAATATATTCTTAATTTTTAGCTAGTTGAAAAAGTTTAAAAAGCTTAAAAAAATTGTAGCATCCACTTGCATCATATTCTATACTGTACAGACATTTATAGAAGTTAGATTTCCGTCCACGGCTTTTATATGGCTTTTTGCCATATTTGGATGACAAAAAAGAGAAACTCAAATACAGTTTGAGGGGGATATCATTAATAAATTAGTTGTATCACAGTTAAAATATTCGTTTTATTTGTTATTGTTGTTTTGTTCATATAACAAATAAATTCTCGCCATTTTAGACCATCATTTTTTAATGTGTTAATGTTTTCGTGGTTTTATTCAGTAGTAGTAGTTAATATTACTCAATAACAGAAGATAATTCGAATGCCCAAAAATATTATTTGTTAATAAGTTAATACGTTATTATTGATTTGTTTTAATTAAAATATTCGTAACCTTTTCTGTATGTTATGTAAATATCTGGTTTGACAAATTCATGACAAATTAAAATTGCCGCCAAAAAGGCGCCATTTTTGTACCCATTTCAAAAGCCAATAGTGGAAATGGGTGAGATAACCTTTACTTTGGATATAATTATGCATGCATCAACTGACCTTGATTTAGAGTTAAGTCAGGCATGCTCTCTAGTGACATTTCATATTTTGAAAGTATTAAAAGGTTGGTAATTATGAAAATTGGTTTAGTAAATTAAACTGTCAATATGACAATTAAATACATCTGAAATTGGGTACAGTTAATACTTTATTAAAAGCTGTCGTAAATTATTAGATATAAAATTGATATACTATAGCAGTTCTAAAAATTCTTGTTGCATAAACATACAGGAAATGCAATGCTTTAAGATGATTATTAAAATTTAAAATAAGAAAGTAAATTTAAAGTATAAAATACACCATGGAGTATTACATTGCATTTTAATTTAATAGCGCTGTATGGTACCCGGTTGTATGTAAATTCTCCGAACGATTAAAACCTTTATTTGGACAAGATGTGTCTATCGGACACACAAGCAATTCCAAAATCCAAATAGATAAAATACTATGAAGCAAATATTGCTGTTAGTACCTTTTTATATTTTCCTAACTAATGATTATTAGTTATTACGTTATATTAGGTAACCGTGAAAAATATTTGTTTTTTTTTATAATGCAACCTGAAAAATGTGTCCGTTTGACACACATTGAGTTTTATATAAATCGTTGCCATCCAGGTTCGATTTGTAGATGGTAATGAATCCTACCCGTGAATTGATATCTAACAATTTAAGCCTTCGAAGTCATCACCTGAGATGTTTTCGTTTCATGTGAGACTTTCCTCAGGTAAATGGAACGGTGGACGGCGACATTATAACGTCATGACAATCTACTCTCTAAGTTTTCTTTTATAAACCGAACGTAGAAAAGCATTTATGACGATGGAGTATAGTTATTAGGTGCATAGGGCTTGTCTCAAAACGCGTACGAGATATTCCAACCTGGGGATGGAGATATGTCCAAGGTGTACCGGGAGTGGGTCGGGAGCTATGGACCAGAACGGAAACGACGACGAGATTAATAAAGGACAAGAACGACTCAAAAGGTTTGTATATAAGACCTCCTGAAGACGTTCCTAGTTGCACACATGGTGCTGGTAATGGTGATTTACAATTGCATACATTTTAGATTAAAACAGAGCTAAATCTTTTCATCACTTTTTCCTTGACACCTTTTGTTCAGATTTGCAAGATTACCCTCCTTGTCGTTTTGGGCTTTGTAATAATTATGGACAGCGGGAGAACCTACGAGAAAACCGATATATGATGTTTGAGGGACGTCTCGGGTCATCGAATACCGCGGAATTTGCATTAGGGTTATTTAGTCAACATGATCCAGTGATGGCCCTGACAAGTGTTCTGGCAACTTACTTTCCTTCTGGGATATGGAAAACAGTTTGTTTTCATCATTCTCCGCCGCTCCCACGCTAAACTCCTAACTTACGACTAGAGCAGGGTAATAAATATTTTATAAAAATAAGTTACTTGCACAATCTATTTCTTACACGCTGGTAGGACATTCTGATTAGTGATTGTTTTCCATAGGACTGTGCTTAACAATTCTTGCATTTAAATGTATTGCCCAAATTCAACGTGGTACATGTTATTAGTAAAATTTCCCATTTACAGTGGTATCCTATACCAAAAAATTGCTTATATCTTGGAAACGATTTAACACAATACTAAAGTGGAGTGTTTTTGACAGTACTCAGGAAGGTCTAAGACTGTGCTATACTGACTTTTCCTCTGAAATAATTAGGGGAGCTAATATTTGAGAAAATGTGTTTTTACATATTTGTAATATTTTTGAATATATTTTTATAAAGTTACATGTAGACTAACATAAGTGTCCTAAAATGAGTACACCAGGTTTTAGTTTAAGATATTGAATATGAATGTTTGCATTTTGAATAAAGATCGCACTCCCTATATCAATTTTCCATAGTGCAATACACCGAATTTGGTCGTGACCGTACATTCTGTTCTCAAAAACATAATTGTTACAGTCTTCTCAGTTTTTCAAGACATTTATTTACGACATATTTATAAAGCTATTTATATAAAAATTTCCTGTAATAGGAGTAATAATGAAATATATATTTATGCATTAAGGGAGATATGGATATGTTTTTTTCCTGATGTTGACGTGGTTGAAGTCAACCGAATATCTCCTGTGGTGTATACAATATTTTATTTTATATTTATAAAATTTTATTTCTCAAGAACATTTTATAACAATAACATCAAGGATTTCGTGAATGTGTAGTAGCTATAGTTGCGTGGTTACCATGAGGTTAACAAATTAACATTAGAAAAAAATTGTCCTGGAAACTCCCTTGGGAGGTATGAGTTGCTTTTCATAGTTTGTATCTATGACGAAAATATTCCATATCATGTTAATAAAAAATAAAGTAGTTTTTCTGGTAAGGATTTCCATATTTCGAGAATAATGAGAACTTAAGTTTACAGACCCGTATTAAAAAGTACAAATAAGTAACAATTGATTGAAAACTGCATTTAGTATAATGTATAAATAAATAACATAAATACTGAATGCTATTATATAATAAACTATACTAAAATGGGATGTATCTACTTGATCTTTAGAAAAGTTAAACGAAAATATATCTCAATAAGAATAGCTTATTACATAAAAGTCTACGCCCATTCTTCCGTCCAAAGAAATGGAAATTCCTTAATGATAACAGGATTATCCTTGTCATCAGCATAACAGTTCTCGTTCTGTTGACAGTTCAGTGTTGCTTTTGAATACATGGCATATAACCCGCTTTCCTCCGACTGAAACCCTGAAACCAAATCTGTTTACTTCGCGCTTAAGTCAGTCAAAACAACGTTCAAGAGAAAGCCTTGTAATTCCATTAGTAGAAGCCTGGGCCTTCGCATTTGTAGAAGGATAATTTACTCGGATTTCCGTTAGCATCTTATGAAAGAAAAGCCGAACATAAGAACAAACACGTTAAGCCACCTACCGATTTTGCTAACATTCTACAACTTAAGACATTTGACAGAGATAAGTTGGTTGTAAACTTAACGTCAGCATGAAATACTGACATAATCGTTAACATAAACACAACTTAAACTGCAGGTTTCATGAATTTACATATTTACTTAAATTATAAATCTCCACGCCTAGTTCATTTACAGTTTCCTCCTAGAATTTCTGGGAATTAAAGTGTTAGAAGTTTTAGGTGGTGCCCTTTTTGAAGAGGTTTGCACGATTATTACACAATGTATTAAAAGCGAACGCACGAAATTTTATAATAAAAGAATTGCAGGAAATTATTCGAGATTTTGATTAAAGATTAGTTTAGTTATTATTTATTTCTTATTGTGTTTGAATTGAGTTTCATCAAAATTATTATTATTAATGTAACTAAGCTGCAGGAAAATTTCCGAAATGATTGTGTGTGTTTAAAAGTTCAGAGTGTCAAAACATTTCGAATTTTATAGAAAACATTTCTTTGTTCTTAATTGACCCAATTAATATGATTATTAAAGTTATATTATTCATAATTAAATTCAAATGCCAATATTGTTTTGCTAATTATAGACTTTCAGCAAATATCAAATTAGATAATAAATAATTAATTTACGTCATGTGTGTGTGTGTGTGTCTGATGGATGTAACATATGTTTGGTAAAAGAGGCGATCAAACAATTAATTGTTATAGTAAATAACTTGATAATTAATTAATTCGTTGTAAATTGACCCCGCATTCTAGTGATTCTACGTATATTTTAAAATATTCTCATTAAAATACAGTGGTGAAAAACGTAAACATTTTATTGGTTTAAATATCGAATGTATCTAAAGTATAATCAAAATTTATTTTCTCGTCATGTAGCAACATATATTTACTTCAAAATTGTTTACGTCAGCATAATTTTTATTTTTAGGTTCGATTTTAAGTGATGGGTTGTTTTATTTTTTCTGGTAATCGGTAGCGGCCCCCCTTCAGATGGGTTAAATCAAGGGTACTACTTTTTAATGGGTCATTTTTTCTGAACTCAACCACCGGATAGCTACAAAAATTAGCGCAACTTAGAAAGGCCTGCGGGGACTCATTTTAAAGCTTAAAACCTCTACTTTCGAATGTCACATGGCTCTTATATAAAAAAAAATATATTTGACCCCTAAAACAGGGTAAACACGTATCCAGTTCCAAAAAAGTATTTTTAAAGTTGAGAAAATTAGAAAAAAACATTTTTTTTAATTTCTTTTAATAGCATTGCATTCTTCGTCAAAGAATACATAAATCTTGTTCACTTTGTTTTTTTCCTAGAGTGCTTCAATTTTGAGCAAAATTGAGAACAACAATCTGCCATTTTTGATAGTTTATCATTCTTTCATTGAAAATGGCGTCAGATAGAAAAAAATGATAAGAGTAAAAAAATATTACAGACCGATTTAAAGCGATTTTGAAAATACGGTTATAGGTGTCGCCTATCTCTAGGTATGAATAATTAAAACCTTCCAAAATTATGAAAATTTTCAAAATCGCTTTAAATCAACCTGTAATTTCTTATTCGTGTTCATTGAGTAAAAATAAGCACTTTTTACTCTTATCATTTTTTTCTATCTGACACGACATTTTCGATGAAAAAAATATTAAACTTTCAAAAACGGCAAATTGTTCTCAATTTCGCTCGAAATTAAAGCACTCTAGGAAAAAACGCAGTAAGCAAAATTTCTGTGTTTTTTTGGCGAAGAATGCGATGCCGTTAAAAAAAATAACAGAAATATTTCTTTTTCTAATTTTTTTCGACTTTTTTTCTTGAAACTGGCAGGGGAGATTGGGAATGTTTAACCGGCCCGGGAAATTGAGCTACACAGGCTTCATGTTTTATTGCACAAGTCGTAGGTAGATTGTTTGCATATACAATTTAAATAATAATTACAATAAGAAATAATTAAAATATCGATTTTATACAACTATACTACTTAACTAAGGTCATGAGCGTCGCCAGGGAAAATATAGGGGGGGGATGCAGATAGACAAATAAAAGAATATTTATTAACAAACAGAACCATATAAAACATCAGTTATAAAATATAAAAAGTCTAAAACACAAGGCAAAACATTGCAAAACAAAATAAAATATTATTCCAAAACGTAAAATAAAATAGGCTGAGATTTACTTTAGCAGGCAGAAAGGAAATTTAACGCACCCTACCCTTTCGATGCAGCTTGACGAGCTGAGTCGAACGACACTAGTCCCAAGGTGCAAAAATACCCCGTTCAAAAGTTATGCCACTTCTAGCTCCCTATGTTGTCTATGGGACAAGCTTTTTTTATTGAAAATCAGTAGTACTACATTTAAGTCAGTGGTGTTCTTGGTGACTTTCATGACCCCGTTAGGTTAATTTAGGTTGGGTTAGGTTAGTAGAAAACGAGGTTTTGAAACTCACTGCACCGTTTGGCGATACTCACCAAAGTAACCAATAAGGATTGTTATCAGGTTTGGTTAGGTTAAATTAGATTAGATTAGGTTAAGTTAGATTAGTAGAAAACGAGTTTTTGAAACTCACAGGTTTGGCGATACTTGGTGATAAGTGGCCAATGATGATTGTAGGTTAGATTTGGTTAGGTGGGGTTAGTAAAAAACAAGTTTTTGAAACTCGCTACAACACCGTTTGGCAATACTCACCAAAGTGACCAATGAGAATTGTTAGTTTAGCTTTGGTTAGGTTAAATTAGATTAAGTTAGGCTAGGTTAGATTAAATTAGATTAGGTTACTAGAAAACTGGTTTTTAAAACTCCCTGCACCGTTTGGTGATACTCAACAAAGTAACCCGTGAGGATTGTTAGCTTAGTTAGGTTTGGCTAGGTTATGTTGGGTTAAGTTAGGTTAGGTTAGGTTACTAGAAAATGAGTTTTTTAAACTCAGGTTTGGTGATACTTGCCAAAGTTACCAATGAGGATTGTTAGGTTAGACTTGGTTAGGTTTCTTCGATGGATTTTATTAAAAAGGCTTCTAATTCATCTTCAGCTGCTATCGTCAGATGTTTCTGCCGATTTAATTTTTACTTATTAGTTTGGAAAATGTTTGTTTGTACGACACTTAATCCACACCAAACTCACTTTCACCTAATATTATTCAGAAAATACAAACATGTCCGACGAGAATAATAGATTTTTAAAAATATAATATACATAATCTTTAAAACCCCGTATATCTTTCGATGTCGAGGTGTAGAGCGCACCGAGCGAATATGTGGATATAGTGGATATGTGGGTGTGAATCGAGGCAGCGGAGCCATATAGGCAAGTACACTGCGCTCGTGGTTTACCCATTCGAGTACTTTTCGGGGCAAACTTGACTTAACTCTGTTAAGCGATATAATCCACTATAACCACCCTTCCGACTGCGGGCATAAGATTTTTAAAAATGTAATATTAAAAACTGGTATAATTCAGAAAGCTGGAAACAAGTAGAAAAAGTATTTGAAAAAGACAAATCGCAAACTTTTATTTCTCAATCCTTTTGTGGCACAGTGCACGTGTTGTATTTCTTTGTCGGAATTTGGAAGACCAAAAGGGCCAACGAAAGAAATTCATTTCATAAATTATAGGGCGTTTCAGTTCCAAATTTCGAGGTCACAATAGCTTCTTTAGGTTTGGTAAATGTTTTATATTTATGTGAAAAGGCGGGCGGACGGCCACTGAAATGTGAAACACATGTAAAAACAACCAAGATTTTTAAGTATTTACTACACATTAAAAAGATCGTTTCCCTAACTTATAACTTATAAGAAAAAATTATACCCCGGATTCCTAAGTTTAGCTGACACGTACACTGTACCGCAATGGGTTGAAGCAATAAAGTTTACTACCTGACAACTCATAAACGCTGAGAAATATTTTTACTACAATGAAAAATAAAGCTTATTATAATATCTGTATCAATTGAGAGACCATCGGCCTCAGATTTTGTTCATGCAACGGCCGCTCGGGATTTTCCCGATTTCCCGACTGGCCAATCCGCCCCTGGTCAAACTGGATAGGTGTTTACCCTGTTTTAGGGGTCAAATATAAATTTTATTACATAAGAGCCATGTGACATTCGAAAGTAGAGGCTTCAAGCTTTAAAATAAACTCTTGAGGCCTACCTAAGTTGTGCCAATTTCTGGACCTAGCCGGTGTTGAGTTCAGAAAGATATATATAATTTTTAATTTGAAATATATTATTCACAACTCTACACTAAGTACAGTATGATAATTTAATAAATACTAAACTATAATAAAACTTTGCTCTCCTTCCTACTGGCAAAATCATCGATCACGCTGTCAAAATTTATCTGTCTAGCCAAATCGCATGCCATTGTCAAAGTCCCCAAATCAGATAATTTACTTTGCGTCATGGTATTTCCCTACTACATCACAAAACAGCATACAACACGTCTGACAGAGTCAAACGGAGAACTGAGAAGAAACAAATGCCGATATTTATTCCCAATAAAAGGAAAATAAACAAATTGCGACTCGTTCTGGAGCGGGTGATGAGTCATGAGGATGAGTGTGGGTGAGGTGTGAGACTGAGAGGGCCGTTCACACGTAAATATTTGATTTCTTTTGAAACAAAGAAGAGTCGTGAGCTCGCGAGATAATCGCCGAGAATAAATTATCGTCAGTCCAATATCAAATGTTTATATAGTAGTATATAATATATGTACTTATAGAGATATCAGTAGTTCGCACGATAAACTGATCGCACGCATGAAATACCAGCAAGTGAAGGGTCTCACACGTGCATCGAATCTCGGCGATTCCCTCCTAAATTTCAACGTAAATTTATAAAAATAAAATAATATATTCTTATTTATAATAATTAATATATTAATCGATACAAAAATGTCATTACGTAATGGTGATCGTGTGGCCCCGGGGCTGGAGCCCTGCTTGCCCCCCTGTCGTCAGGCCTGCTGGTAATTATTAGTTGAAATTGCAAGTGCACATGCCTGTCAAGAAAAGAAACAGGTTAACTATAACATTATTATCAAGTTGCCCTCGGAAAATTCAAATTTCTATAGCGGTTTTACAGACATCATAACTCTTACGAGAGACTGCGCTTATTTCAGTATAATATTCAAATAATTATTCGAATATTTAACATACTAAAATAATGGAAATGGGCACGTATTTTGAAACTGATAGGAAATAAAATTCCAAGATAGAGCCTAAGCGAACAAAATTTTAAATCTGGACTTGATTGGAGTTAATTACATGTGGCTGGGAAAGACATCATAGCTTTCTCTACAAAACCTGAAAAACCCTTTGAACTGATTAGTCCATAAAAATTTACAGATCCGGTAAATCCAGATTCGCCACGCTCGCAATTTACTGATTTACGTAAAATACCTAAAACGGTATTTTGATCCAGATTGCTTAATGAATCATAGAATTGGATCATAGATGATTTGTAGAATCAAATTATTTATGTTTGGCACGAAAAAGAATTACTTATTATTGTATTATCGAAATATTATCAAAATAAATGAATGCACTTTTATTTAATTACACTACCTCTTACTACATTCATTCAAAAAACTCCATCCAACTTCTGAAACCTGACTGGTCCGTACAACCATAGCGACACAAAACGCGCGAAAATCCTGAAGAGTTCAGACTGGTCTTGATGCAAAGATTCGATTAAAGACTTATAAGATCTGGCTCGTGCTATGTATCTAGTCCAAATACATCAGTTATTAATTTCGTCATCAGTCTCTGTAACTATTAGACTAAATTTCATATTTGCATTTAAATTGGCCGAGCACGAAGCTACGTGGGGGAGGATTAACCTTGAACTGCTACTAACTTGTTCTGCAAGAATCACCTTTAGAGTGTTCATTAATTCTCTGTCACGTATTATTTAGGTTGACGGTTTTTATCGTACGCAAAATAATCCTTAACTAATATATAGTTCGAAAATCGAACTCATAACCACCTTTCTGCTGAAATGATACAAAATGCGTAATTAATTTTTCCGTCTGTTACCTGAAACTTGCGATTGCAACTTGCATCTCACTTTAACGATACAATAGTTAGTATAATATTTAATATTGATCCAGGAGGTTCCTTTGACAATTGTTTTCTATACTCATTTCCCATCAGTTTCGTCTGGGAAATAAAAACTACGGTCAAAATAGTATATAAAAAGCAGTTTAAAATAAGACAAAAAGAAATTTATGGTTTAAGGAAGGTCGTTTTGAGGATTGAAAATGTAAACAGTGAGGCTAGGGGTTATCCAGAAACCGATGTTTTTGAAAATTTGTAATCACGGATGCCGATAACCTCTCATAAATTTTTTAGTAATAAGTTAGCAAACACATCACAAGAAAACATACGGAAACTATTTATTTTCTGATAAAGTAGAAACTAATGGCAATAGGACAACACTTCATACACTCTGTCATTTTAATGCGAATTTCCAATTAAAATGATACAAAAACTATTCCCTTTTCTGATAAATAACTGTTGTAGCAACACTATAAATCGTAAAAGCACGTAGGTATCTAACAACATAATCAAAGAAATTTAACACAAAAATAACAAATAGTATCTTGTGACTGCTGTAAAAGGATTAAAAATGTATGTATTAAATTGTCATCTTATAGGCTGACGTAACTGGGAACTACTAGCTAAGGGTAGAGAGTAAATAAAGAGTAAAACCCAGTTTAACATTATAATAAACCAAACTAACTAATACAGAAACATTGTGGCGAGCCTGTTTAAATACGATTACTACTTCTATAATATGCCGACATACGCAGTTTCTAGACCTGCCACAACTTAAGTAACGAAGAGTCATTGATTCGGCTACACGTGGAAATGTCGGGCATATAGAAATTAGGTCTAATGTTTCTTGTATGTGGACTAAATGCAACCATCAAACACATAGAGATATATGCTAGTACTGTGTGAGCAGCAAAGTGATCGTGTTATATTTTTGCAAACTTCTTGAAAGTGTTCATTTCTATCACCTTCACAGCAGTATCTAGTAGTTGTTCGTTTGCTAATCGATGAATTATTTAATCATAGATTTCATTCGTTCTGCTCTGGAGTAGAAAACGCTTTAGCAATATTTTAATATAAAGCGAGACACCATTAATAAATAAATGTATTACTTAGTATAATTCTATCCTCACAACAAGATTTTTACGTTTTTACTGCATATATCAGTGGATTTCAACATGTGGGGCGCAAAATTACTAAAATTCAAAAAACCTTTTATTGAAACCAATATAAGAAAAGATGCATTCTGTTAATACAAAAAATAAAATGTGACAGATTGGAACTACGGTGGGGCGCACTGGCGTAACTTTGCTATTTGTGCGGCATCTTAGCCTTGTTGTCGCGTATCAACAGCAATAGAAAGCTAGATAGACAGAAATAGTTTATTTTTACAATGTCGTCAAAATAATGATTTCAGTTGTATACAACGAAACAAGTCAATTTTACCAAATACTGTCAAAGGAACAAATATAAAACTGTAGTTACATTTTTAAATACATGTTGGCAACATGTGGTCCTGTTGAAGATTTGCTATTAATAAGAAGTGAAATGATCATCGGTCGCTTGATCTTTGTATCGATTGTTTTTAATATCTTCTCGTACATCCATTGGAAAGAAACCGATTTACACTTCTGTATGATGGGTTGCCTACTTACAAGTTTTTATCGCAATTTGACAATGTTAATTGTAAAGTTAGAAAAATAATTCGTATAAAATAATATTAGAACTCAAAAAAATTGGGACTCAAAAAGGAGGCGCGCTTAAAACTAATGTGAGAAGTTGGGCCCCCCAAGTCTCCAATATTGAAATTAAAAGAAGAACTTAGCCTCGTATTGCATTCAACATGAACTATTTGAGTACGGAAGTCATTGCTTATTTACTGAGTCTGCTATGTTTTGCTTATGGCTTGCTGAATATTGAAAAGTTTATGTTTCTTGAATTTGTAATTGAATTGTTTTTTGTTCAAACCTGAGAATCCAATATCAAATATTAGAAACTTTAACATAATTTAGTTTAGATGAAACAGTTGAAGGTAGGTTAAATTATTAGGACATTATAGGACAAGGGAGATTTTTGGAATACCACCACCTACACTACCTTGTTACAATTGTTATTTGGCTTTTGCCCAATTCAATTTCACGTTAGTGTTTAACCTAAACCTTTTTCTTCTTAACAGGTTTTTCCCCATTGTGATAATTTCAGTTCTATCACTCCAAATATGGTCGTGTTTGTGGGCACAGCTTTTTATTGATTATTCCTCATTTGGTGATGTTTCTGTTCAGGCTTCTTCATTGGTAAATTTGGTTCTATCACTGTCTTATAGAAACTTTTGATAAGATAACCATTTTTGTCCTTTTGTGAAGTTATCTTGCACTTGCAAGTAGTGTGTGTGCTTTATTCCTGTATTAGGAAATTTTGTTAATTTCCCTCTTTAAGAGTTTCTTTGTGGATGAAGCAGATGAAGCACATAATAAATTCCTGGTGATTAGTGAGTTTCACAAAGGCGATTGCTATTGCCACAGGAATACAACTTGTTGGTGTGTATCGCTACCAACTATATGTTTACAAGAGGTAATAATCTTCCCTGTGTCAAGGTCTCAAGCCAATAAAAAACATCTTTTTACGTTTCTTTCTTGTCTTTAGCTAGGTTTTTACCTTATTGGCAAAGTACCATCCAAAACGTTGGGTATTGTTATCCACCAACGAAGCTATCATTTGGAGCCGCAACTAAAAAGCTTAGTGTATTACTGACAATCAACATACAGAAAGAAGACAAAAACAACATTTTTTGACACAGAATTACCTCCCATCTATAACTGTAGCTATAAACATTTTCTCTCTGCATTCTTTTTAGGCTGTGTAGTAGAGTAACTTTATTATTCTTTTGTTGTTTCAAATATCTTAGTGGCGCAGTTGACAGTTGTAATCTAAATTACTTTTTCTACAGAGATCGTAAGTATTATTCTAATATACGTTTCTGTTAAGATCTTTAATTAATTTGTTACTTTGATTAGGTATGTGTAATTATAGTATTTTAACAACTGTATAAAAATTATTAGTTTTGTCAAATTGTTTATATTGATAGGTGTTATTTGCGAATTAATTTTTGTGTGATTTATAATTGCTCTTTTGTTTTAATCTTGAATATTGATTTTAATATTAATCTTTACTATTGAATATGTGTGTTCCTTTGAATAAACCTTTTTCGGTTTCTTGTGTATCGGTATCCTGTCTTTTATTTCTATTATTGCTTGTGCTGAGTTCAAACGGTTGCTGTTAACTTATAGCAGACGTTTGCCGGACCCAAACATTAAGTAAATTCCAGGTTTATGTTTTATGTTATAAGTTTTAATAGAGTTGGACTTCTTGTTAACACTGCGGGTTAACCGGTTAGGAAGTCCCGTTATAATCAATTTGTGGCATTTGTTATTAACTAGGTGTTATGTTATTAAACTACTCAAAGATATACCCTAAAGTACAGTGACAGGTGTAAAGATTTTGAAAATTGTATTAGTAAATCAGAAATTATTACGAGAGGTAACCCAGTTGCCCTAATATTACTAGATCTCGCACTTCTAAGCTTTCTCATGCATTTACATGAGGTGAACATATATTCAAGGCCAGAAGTAACAACCGATTGTCGCATAGAATGCCTTTTCGATTCAAAATCTCGAAATTGGCAAACTGCTATAGTATGGTGTTAGTAGTACCGTACATATTTCTAGATATAGTGTAACCTATATCTACCTATATACACAAAATTTTAGAGATTTATTAAAGAATAAGAAAATTGTTGTAATGAATATAATAATTCATAAGGCCTATAATTCATAATACAATAATTAACAAGGCATGTAAAGACATGTAGATTAGTAATCTAAAACAGATCCAATTAAGTATAGTCGTTCCACTGAAATAAAAAAGTAAAAACTTTGATAGTGATAAACTATTATAAACTGTGTACATAATTATGTGTGTAATTAAAAAATGGAAATTAATCAGTCGAGAAATTTAGGAGTCATAATATCAATTAATAAAACTTAAAAATGTTGCAACCGTCTGATGTTTCATTCTACTTTTAAAAGTTTGACACTTAAGGGTAGTTTTAGTTTATGGTGAAATTATCACTTAGAAAAAACATTTTCCGTATCTATAAGTTTTTGTTAGATTTCGATATATATAATTAATTAATTATAATAGTATTTTCTCTTTATTTCAGGTAAGTCGATCATACTCTTCGGCATCACGAATAAAGTGCCAACATGGTAAGTTTGCTGACTGTAATTCAAAAGTGTTCATACTGTAGTATTTGCGTTTAGCGGCAATAAACGGATTATATAAAGTAAGCAAAACCTTATCGATAAGACCGTTAAATAGTTAATAATTTTGAAATTATACATAGATTTTACACATTTAAAGGTCAAAAGAGGGTGGCAGTATATATTAAGCACAAAGGCAAAAACTGAATTTCGAAGTGTATGCAAGTCTAGTGTGAAGGATATTCTAAATTGGATAGTTCTATAAGAAAAATAGAAAGATTGCAGAATCTAGTCACTGAAAATTTAATTCAGTATTGTTCAAATTGTAACAGTATTCATCTACATAAATATGTAATTGGGCTTCATCTGATTGTAACCGTCAAGAAACATTTTCCTGAAAATGGTCCTTAATTGTCCTCCTACATACCGTTTTCACTATCAACAATTCAATCCAATTTAAATTTCAATCTATTACATTTGTTCTACATTACGTATACTAGTTTTCCCATCAAATTTAGTTCTATTACTAACCGATTTCAGTTTGTAAGGCTTTATTTGTCATCACTAGGTATAGGATTTCTATGCATTTGCATGTTTTTTCCGCTTATAGCAAACTATGCAGAGTTATATTTCTACATGGTTAAGCCACATATGAATCACATATGTCAATTTGAAAGTGCACATAAATGCATATTTAGGTGTTTTTTTATAAATGCATGCATATTTTAGCATTTTTGAACGAGTGTGCATATCTTACCACTTTTTGAGCGTTTTACATGCTTTCATTATGAAATTTCTAATATTTTTTTAATAATTTTAGCATTTTAGACAACCAACCAAGGGCGGCTTAGTTGAGTCTAGGGGAAACCCATAATTTAAGCTTATTGTGAAATACTAGGCTTTAAAATATTTTACTGCCTTAGCCATCTGTGTACTTGTTAATATTTTCTAAGAAAGAAAAAGTTTCGACTAAAATTTAAATACTTACATCCTGCAGTATTATGATGAATAGGTATTAGGAAATCCCAAAGACCCTTTGACAATTTCCTGTTCATAGAAAAATTTGCCTGTACTTTTGTTTACTAAACTTGTAATCTTTCAATTAAGACAGTTCAGAAATTGCAAACTGCATTTCAGTTTGAAATTTTAGAGTGTAAGGATGGGTAAAGAAAAACGGTCTGTGTCTGTTACAATTCGAAGTTATGTTAAGGAATTCAGTGTTTTTACAACTGACGATAAGGTGTTGTATTGTACAGTGTGCGACGATAAAGTGACTGCAACGAAACGTTTTCAAGTTACACAATATCTGAACACGGTTCGACATCAAAAGTGTATTGCCCTGAAATAAAAAAAGAAACATTGTTACCGGGGTACCTTAATAATTCGCGCGGTGAGTCCAGCAAATCGATCGAATTTAATAAAAAACTATGTAGTGCATTAGTGGCTGCAGATATCCCGTTAAGTAAAATTAATCACTCAGCATTTCGTAATTTTCTGGAAGAAATTTCAAAAATGCCAATACCCGACGAGTCTACACTCAGCAAAATTTATTTACCTCGTTTATACGAAGAGACCATAAAATCAATTAGAAAACATGTAGCGAATAACTACCACTTCCATTGACGAATCTACTGACACTACTGGAAGGTGCGTAGAAACTTCATTTCCTTCGTTTTGTTAGTAAAATTTAACTAATTAAAGACAGCAGAGCAATTTACGGATGTTTTATTTTCTATTTTGTTAGTTACATATTTAATCACAACAATATTTTTGCTTGATTAAAATATAATTTTTTTTAAATAACTATTTTGCGCTAATTATTTGTAACCGACTAATTATGTAGTTCGATAACATAAAAATCAAATTTTAGTTTTCAGATACGTGGCTAACGTTATAATTGGCGTTTTAAATTCGGAGAACAATCCCAAATCCTATCTATTAGCAATGGACGTTTTCAACAGCACCAATCATTGTTCTGTGGCAAAATTGTTTAATGATTCGATGGCTATTTTGTGGCCGGACGGCATACAGTACAACAAAGTACTCCTGTTCGTCACCGACGCGGCATCGTACATGATCAACGCTGGGGCAGGCTTACAAGTTCTGTACTCTATACTTTAACTCTATAATTTCAGATGTAAAAAAATTGTTTGTAAAGCTCCATATCGCATACAAATATTTAGGGAAACTGCTCAAGAAGTGCCTCGCCCACCTGAGCCTGTAATAACAAGGTGAGGTACTTGGCTTTCTGCAGCAGAATATTATGCAACTTATTTTGATATTATTAAAGCATTTGTAAATAAACTTAATAAACACGATGCACTATGCATACAAAGCGCACAGGATGCTTTTAATACTAAGGAGGTGAGGGCAGAATTATTGTTTGTTTTGACAAATCTTGTGCGTTTAGCTAAATTAATTCAGAAATTAGAAAGTCAGGAAAATTCATTAGATGAATCTCTTGAGCATGTAAAATTTTAGGTGTTTCTTTGAGTAAAGTAAAAGGGCCAAAGAGCTTGACTATAAAACAAAAATTTAAATCCGTTATAGACAAAAATCCTGGTTTTCACTTAATTAAAAGCATAAACGATGCATTATCTGGCCAAGACATTTTAGACGAGCTAAAACATTATTCGCTTGTAGAATTAAACAATTTTAAGTATGCCCCAATTACGTCTTGCGATGTGGAACGGAGTTTCTCAAAATATAAAACAATATTTAGGGATAATAGGCATATGTTTACCTTTGAAAATTTAAAAATGTACGTCATTGTGAACTGTACGCTCTATGTTTAGAAAATATAATTAATTAAATTATTGCATAGGATGTCTAATTAAAATAATGTCTGTAAATAAAATGTAAATAACGCTAAACAGGTGTTTTTTTAATAATGAAAGTGTATATACTTATTACAAGTTTCTAATAAACGCTTATTTCATGATTTTTAAGTGCATATTTAAGTGCATATTTCACGTTTTTATAGTGCATAAGTGCATGCATATTTCAGCATTTTTAAGTGCATACAAATCCTATACTTAGTCATCACTATCACTACCATCAATTATCAGTTCTAATGGCAACTGTAATCTATTTATAATTAAACCTCTCTAATTCAGATGGAAACTGAATTACTCAAACCTGCTTTAGTTATTTAAGTATGCTTCAACAGACAAGCGTTTCCATTTGTTCTAAAATGCTTTCATTCCAGCCCTGTCCATTTTATTTATTAATCATGCTAATGATACAAGCATATCTGCATGTGTACAAATAATTAAAACACTTATTAAGGCTTATATACTGGGCCTTAAACAAACTTTTTTAAGTAATAAATACAGTAAACAACTGAAATACGAATTCGGAATATTTCTCATCCGTGGAATAAAACGTTGCATATAAATAGGGCATACCGAGCACCATCTAGATCCACTAACTTAATAAAAACGAGAGAGCAAAACAAGTGTGTTTAGCATACGACATTTCATTAGGTGCTCTAATCGAGTTGGCGGTGGTCTGTGTGTGTGAATCTCATAACAGACGTGTTTACACTGAAATATTTATTACGAACATGCTAATCAGTCGCTTTCGTTGTTCCCAAATTAAACAAAGCCTTGTGTAGAGCTGTAATTTTTGGGCAAACACTGGACTTGCACGCTAGGGATTTAGACTAATTGCATAATGTTTGTAAATGGCGTTAGTACTAAATCTAACCAAGTTTTACTAAATTTATGCCAAAACACAGCAATTTAACAAAGAAACATTTATAGCGAATCAGTACGTTTGCTGCATTGCTGTTCATTCAGAATCCAAAGCGAGGAGTTAAATGAAGAGATTCTCACAAAAGCGAAAGAGACAACTTTCTACAAGGTATCGTATTCTATACCATTTAGAACCCGTATTATTGTCAAGTAACTGATATACCTACTTAAAACTATGAATGAAACGGCTTTTAGTTCTTGTTTCAAAAGAAATACTTATTACATAAAAACCTGTAACGGGTTGTTTAAGTAACTCATAAATAAAACTATGACAACTAATCAGGGACAATCCTACGACGATGCAACGCAACGGTAGCAATGAACATGGGTGGTCAAATTTTAGGGGTTATTTTTTAATTATGTTGTGAAGTATTTCGACGGATGTTAACAAAGAAAAATAATGAACGAATTATTATCACCATTATCATCAACTAGTTATTTGTGTCTGCTTCTAGGCATAGAACTCATTTGCCAATCCCTTCGATTTGCTGCAATCTTCACCCATTTGGTTTAAATTGGCTTTATGTCAGCTGACCATCTTGTGCAAGGGCGTCCTCTATTTTGAAAAGCGTCTTTTCTGGGTCTGCACTCAATAATTTGCTTTGTCCATCTATTATGTGATGTCCGGCCCAGTTCCACTTTAGGAGATCTATTTGTTCGACTGTGTTCGTTACTCCACTCATCCTTCTTATTTAATTGTTTTGTATCCTGTCCTTCAGAGATACACCTCAACATCGATCTCTCCATCCTCTTTGTGCAACGCGTATTTTATTCACAGAGTTCTTTGTCAGTGTTAACATCTCAGTACCATAGGTTAGGATAGGTAGCACATGTTGATCTAAACCTTTTTCTTTAAGCATATTGGAATATCAGATTTATCAGATGGAATATCAGATGCTATATACATAATTGTGAAATAATAATACAATACATATAAATTAATTTCATGTGTCTTCCTTAAATCTAACTGTACTTGTTTCCATAAGTCGTTTTGTACTTTTAGTTTAAAGATTTTTTATTTTCTTTTACACATTTCTTGCTTTCTTTATGACACTGACAATTTGCTTGTACGCGCTTTCGATATCTAGGTCCCACTCTTCCGGTTTAGGTAAAGGTTTTAATTTGCATGCTACCATTTCTTGTAGTCCTTGTAGTTGTTCTTTGTCCTTTCTCTTATTATATTTATTACTATAATGCTGATCTTACTATTCTATGGACGCTAACTAGTATACACATGTTAAGCACCTGTCTTGGATAATCTTCTTTTTATTGCTCATTACATAATTTTTTGACGCTATCCGTCATCTGGCATCATGCCTTCTATGGATCATAGAGTTAGGTCACAATTCTCCCGTGCTATTGGGAGTTAGGAGAAACCGAGAACTTATTTGAGCAGGGTTTACTAAGTTGCTGAAGTAGGTCTGTCCTTTACCAGGATCGTAGAAAAGTATCTGCCCGCTATCTATAACGAAATTATAGTTACATAAAGAAGATTATAAATAAAAAGAATTATAGTTCATATGTATTTGCTTTTATTTTAAAATAATATAATGTTGCCAAACGGCTACAATATGCACAACTAGTGATATTCGTTATGAACACACTACGCCTCTCACAATTTTGTGCGTGAACCCTGTACTTAGAATACTCACCCTCATATATCTAAGCTCCAGAACAGGCTAGTACTCCAGTTGGTCAGTTCTAACTTCTCTTGGAGGTATATGTTGAATCGAACCTTTCTTCTATTTTTGCCAATTTCTACTTCCAAATGACTTGGCCTGGCTCGTTTCGAAAGACACCTTTCTGCAATTTCGGTGCGAAGATATGCTTTTTCCCTTTTTCTGTAGAACCCTTCTGTATAAAAACCAAGCATTTACACCAGTCAGATCACCCGCCCATAATTCTCGAATAATGTCCGAATAATCCACGCATACCGTCCTCTTTTCTTTACTATCGTATCTCTTTATTTTTGATTTGAGTTACTTTCCTGCAGATGATGACAGAACTGAGTAATATACGTGTTACCTTTCCAAATTATTGATGAGACATCATCTACTTCAATCTTTTCCTCCTTCAAATTTCTTCATATTCGGAAACTCCTGCTAGAACAGAAAGCTTGAAATCCTACTTATGGGATAGACATAGACATAAGGTATCTTGCTTGATATAATACCGCACTTCTGTGACACGCATTATATTAATACAATCTTTATAGTTATGAACGGCCTTGTTAGTTGTCGGCAGTCGAAGTGCTAGATCGCCACTGCTAGAGTTGAAATGATGGCAGTTTGGCACATATTCTAGGACATTATCCAAAGAGAACACTGAATTCCTTGGTGAAGGATATGATCTGCTTCTAGTCTCTTTTAAGGTTCTTTAAAAGTACATTACCTTCTAAACTGTCTATGCCATGACTGCTACAATATTAGTCGGTATGTTCGTTTACGTAGGAGCTATCATTTCCAATCCAATCTGTAACAGGACCTCATTTTATGAAAATTTTAGTATTTCTTTGGCCAAAAATATCGAGAAACAGGCACCATAAGTTCTTAAATAGGTTTCTTATGAATGCACATCTGTAACGCTGTATAGTTTCATAATTTTATTGATTACTAGGTGACAATTGCTTACCCTAATTAGTAAGCTTTACTCACTAACGCACTCTTAAAACACTGCTGTTTTTACTGATTGTTGCTTTTGCTGAAATACGAAAAAAGAATTCAAGCTCGGATCCTCACCTCTCTTTTGGTCATCCAGTGCTAGGTAGCGCAGGCTGTTGAAATACGAAAAAAGAATTCGAGCTCGGATCCTCACCTCTCTTTTGGTCATCCAGCGCTAGGTAGCGCTGGCTGTAAAAAATATACCGAGACACATGAATGAATGAATGAAAACACAATGCTTGTACTTAAATATTTTTAAATAGGTTCCCATGTTCAGTATCTTCAACTATTGCATTGGACGAGGGCTGAGCGTTAATAACTTTGACTTACAACGCTCGTCAAGCGTCACAAAAGTCGAATAAATATTTTTTTGCACGTCCTATCCATAAGGCTCTACTTTAGTCCCCCAAAAGAGGGAGTAAAGTAGCACTTTTACTCCCTGAGGGAATAAAGTGTTTCCATGACAACAACAACGAGTAAACAACAAAAAAAAGTAATCGCGGTACATGTTAGGATTTATTATCCTGAAACTATGTGATTTTGGCGTTTACAGAGTTCAGTTGTCAGAATGACATGTAACGAAATTTTAGGAAAAGATTTTCGAAATTTTGAATTTTTGCGATTAAATCCTTTAGGACGTGCAAAAAATAGCGTATATACCACTGGAATAAAGTGCCTTTTAATCCCTCATGTGTTTATTTTCCTCGCTAACATTCGGAACTAAAAGATGCACTTTAGTCCCTGGGTATATAATTTTAATTAATTTTAATTTTAAGTCAGTGTGAAAACTTTTCTTCCAATTCATCAACATATTTTCTTAATTTCCCATTCACGTAAGCAAGCAGTGTATATGTATGTAAATTATTATTTTACTTTAATAAGTTGTTCATTTTTACATATCTAGGTTTCTTATTGTACAATATGATGCACAAAAATGTTTATACTTCTGAATGTCTTTAGCTTCTTTTATCACACTTTATTGCAGTTGCCAGCGACTTTTAATTACATAGAGAATCGCCCTCATATGTCACATGATTTAAACTGACGAATCATAACCCCGAATATTTTGATAGCAACCAATCACAATTTAATTAAGCGGAAATTATCCCAAGGCAAAATTTTGGAAATAATCTCCCTAGGGCTATGGAGAAATTTCAGGAGATGCGATACGACAGTAAATTAACAAAATTAAAAATTCATTTATTTAGTAATTATTAATATGAAATGTACAATTGTTATATATATTTTTGTTTGATTGTTGTTCACTAATTTCTTGGGTATCTTCAAAAGTTATGTTGCAGCGATTTTCCACACATCGAAGATTTTCTACGATTTTCTTGTGGTGTTCTGAATCAAGTTTCAAATACGGTTTAACCGAGGACGTACTTGAATGACCAGTCATTTTGATTAATACCTGATCCTGTATTCCTGACTTTGCTAGGTGTGATACAGTTGTAGATCTGTGGCTGTGGTTAGTAATTTTAGTTTTCTTTATGTCAATATCAATTTGTTCCGCAGCTGTTTTGGTCCATTTTGACATTGTATTTTTTCCTATGGGACCATTGATAAACCAAGGTAAATTGGTGCCTGGCTTCCAATTCTTATTTGTGGTAAGGAAAAACCTCTCAGTAGAAATGTTTTTTCCTCTTTGTTGAAGGAGTTTCTTGTACAATCTGTAAAAAAATACATTACTTTATGTACAATAAATGAAATTTCGTACGCTCACCTAACTGGACACAATGATTTATTTCCTTTATTAGTAACTATCCATTTTGAGTCAGTGAGTTTTGCAGATCCTCCTTGCGCTGTTTTTGAAATGATGGGATTATACTCGATTCTCCCAGTCGGTTGACCTGTATTGTCAAATTCTTCTTTAAAGTATGTGGTCAAACAAGCCGCTCCTTCCCCACCACGCCAGGCTATCTCGTGTGCTGCAATATGGTAAAAGAGTTTCTGCAATCCATCAGGAGTATTTTCGTCATATAAGCTCAAAATTCTTCCGACTTCCTCTTCCGTAAATGCGGCAGAACTTGAAGTTCTATAATCCAGATTCATTTGTAACGAATTTCTTTTGCAATCTCTACTATCTCTGGCACTTTTAAACATAATGTCAGAAAATGGATCTACCTTTAACTGGAATTTCTCAAAATAAATTTCTTGTATTTGTTTTGCAACTGAATTCCACATAACCTTAACAACTGCTTCTTTATATTCTCCTCCATCTTTTTTCGGCATATTTTGCCCCCTGTCTTTTAGTACAGTACTTAGGACTTCAGGTGAAGCTGGTTCTTCTATTATATCATAGCCCCTTTCCTTACAAAATGCTTGAAACTGACACCATACTGAATTCTTCGATCGCACGGTGTTAATCGGAACTCTTTTCTTAATTCTACGATCGATTTCTTCAGTATTAACTGCCCCAAATCTTGAATTCATTGCACAATATTTGCAAAAATCGGTTTATTGAATTTTTTTTGCAAAATTTTATTCTACACAACAACATAGTCATAGCAACGATCGCAACCATAACGACGTATATGGCTCAACACATACTAGATTTTCAGTCTTAAATTCATGTCAATTTGTTAAAGCTTTTTTTGGGCGATTCTCTGCCGAATATTCCTCGGGACAGTTATATTGCCAGAAATTTTCACTCCCAGTCTAACCCTCGTGTTTGCCGCTCAAAATTACCCTCGGGCTAACGCCCTCGTGTAATGTTTTCGCTATAAACACTCGTGTCAAGACTGCTCGAAAAAATTTCCAGCAATATAACTGTCCCTTGGTATATTATATTTGAAAATATATAAAACATCTAATTAGTATTTCTTTTTGATATAAAGTTGCATTCCAGTACAACACATCTACATTTACATATATAGCATTTTTTAAAAGCAGAATATTTACTTGATGAAAAACAAAAAATATTAAAATTTCAGTGAGGTTATGTGGCAATACTTCGATCACAGTGCCATCTCACTATGAGCATAAGAACCAAAGACATAATAAAAGAACAATATAACAGAGAAAAACCTTGCCGATAACACAGATATCTTTCATTTGGTCGTAGAATTTCTTCCACTTTTTTATTCAAATTAGTTGTCGAAGACGGGATAGCGTAATTCAATGCTATTAAACTGAAATAGTTCTTCAATTCTTCAAACACAGTTGTTCGTCGGTATAAAGCGAAAATTGACTTTTTGTCCCTTTTCTCAGAAACAGAATATCATCACGTCTTTTAGTAGTTGTGCACAGTTATCAACGCAGTGATTGAATTCAAACTGCGTTACTAATACGGTTTCCAACGGTCTTCAAAGTTAAACATGCTTGTTTCAGTCCGTCTCGGAATGTTTTCATTCATTTTCGCCATCTGATTCGGTTGGTATCGATAGCAAGATTTCCTGAAACCAGACTTCTTAAATTCCAAACATCTTAGTATTTGCCACAAAATCTCCCATTTTCCATTTTCATATACTACATTAATAGTCAATGAGATTCTGTGCGGGTTATGTGAGTGCTGCCAATTCTCACTGGTTGGAGCGAGATTCTGAGTAGCTCTCCAGACGTCTGAGCTTGGACAATTTACTCATCTCGATGTATCGATTATATTATAGGCCTGGTGTGCCTTGCGACAGAGCTCCGTCTTTTCTTTACCTAAAAGTAGAAACCCAATGATTACCGTAAACGGGTAGTTATCTACGATGTGAGAGGTTATATACTCTCATCAACATCCCTTAAAATAGTGCCTGAGATAACCTTAGTCGACTCTGCCGTAGTGGTATGTCCGTCAAATATTATGGTATAAGTCCAGAGTTCAAAGTCCAGAGTACTAGACCGACCGTTTAGGTTATGCCGGGCAACTATTTACCTGACATCTTCCATAGGCCAGAAGTCTGGGAATCACTGACTGAGATATACTTGGTTAGTCTCTCCGTACTGGATCTAGACTTAGTCTACAACTATCCATTCACAAAGTGGTGGGGACTTGAGTTCAATAATCAAAGAAGGTCACAGTCGCCTCGTCTGTACATTGATACTGAGACTAGAGATAATTCACCAGATAAGTCAGTGCTTCGACCTGACTTCCAACATGACGAGTACAGAACACCTCTTAGTCTCGAACTTCTTTTGATAACTTTCCTGTGAAAGTTGTATTTCATAACTGTCAATAAAAACTTCAAAATAATCGCAACATGAAAAAAAACCGTTCGTCCGTTGCCAACTGTGGTATTAAACTCCTCTAAAACTACTAAATGCAGAAAAGCGATGAATGCACACCAGTCACCAAAAGTCCTGATGCACCTTGAAGACTGTGCATCTGCTTTTAATTTTGACGCCAGCTTGGGAAAGACCAAACTGACGTCTAATGAAGGATGGATCCTTACCAACTTTGAAATTAAACACCTCCAAAACTATTCAACGTATAAATGCGCGACATATATACCAAATAAAAGCTCTAACGTTAAAGATTGCCCAGGTAATTGAAACTGGGAGAAGGACCGATGTACAAACAGAATTCTAGGGTCATTTTTATTAAATGGAGCGGACTTGGCGGATAGTATGAAATAAATGGCCTTTGTTGTCACTTTGGTTGATCAAAACACAAACAAGAGCTTTTGAAATAGCTTCCAAAGCCGATTACTTTGCCAATCCCTTTTATATCGTAAACTTAGAGGTTATCTAATTTCTTTTTTTCGGATATTTCATCTGGCCCAATGTATAAATTATGTTTTGAAAGAAATTTTTCTTAGAAATTTTGAAACGAAGTTATTTGACTTCTAAAAAAGTTTCTTAAAAAATAAAACTTCCAATTTCAAGTTACCTTTTCCATTGGGCCAGCTATGGAGTTAAAGTTTATAATTCGTTTGAATACACTTTTGAGTTCTACTTAATCTTTTCTTTGAATTGCTGTCTATACTAGATGTATCTATTGTTAGCTACCTTGCTAAATGTAGCTATAACTATTTCCAGCAGCCTATCTATTTTTTTAATATTTTTGAAGAAACACATTATAAACCATCTATTGCAAATATCAATTCAGTGTATTATATGTAAAGATTCTGTAAAGCGCAATCTGAAACTTTTGGTCTACGCTATAATATTATAGTGAACAATTTGGCCTAGGAAGTTATTTGACTGTTCTTCCTTAATTACTTCTAATCGGCCTTTTAGCTTGCTTCTAATTGAATGCAGTTAAACTTGGGTAAACTAGGTTTAGGCAATAATACTCTGATATCAAAACTAACTTTGCAAAAACACTGTCACTGATGCTAAAATAAGGAGGAGCATGAAGAATACTAATTCCATAATATTTAACATATTTATTTGCATAAATAAGCATTTACAAACTTTTGCATAGCTAATATAAATAAAATAAATTATAACATATTCGAACCATTTCAAAAATCATTTAATATCAGTAACCACCAGATGGAGGCAGGTACGTTTGACTAGGACGATATTGTCCACTAAAATCACCAGAATATCCTCCAGCACCAGCTGATCCCAAAGATCTCAAAATTGCATCTGGGATAGGTGGTGGGGTAGGAAGATGTGCTCCAACAGGGTGGAAACCATTCTCATCGGCTGTGTAGGTTATAGAGTACCGAACGCCATCAGGTCCCGTATACGAAAATCCACCCTGAGCAGTTACAGCAGGACCTTCTGGGCCGGGTGCTCTTGGTGATCCTTCTTCATGAGCGCTTATTCCATTTCCAGTTTCATAACTATATCTATAATTGCCGTCACCATTGTTAACATTCTCATACCTAACAATTGGAATATGAGCACCACCGCCACCATAATATGCTCCAGCACCGGCACCAGGTGGGATATATCCAGGTAAATGAGCAGCTAAGGCAATGCTCAACACTGAGAATAATATTAACTGAAAGACAATGAAGAAATAATTATTAGATTGGAAGAAGAGTGTTTTATTACTTACAGTTTTCATTTTGATGTTAGGTTTTTTCCTAAGTTGATCTGCGAATGATTTGAAATAATCGATTTGATCTATTTATAGCGGATGTTGAAAACCCCACCACTACGAAAATAGTATCGATGAGTGTCGGTATTTGTATCAGAAAATTTGCAATCTAGATTACTGTAAAGACGTGCAAGGTTAAACCATGATGATGTACATTAGTATTTTCTTTTAATACAAAAGCAATCATGGGTGTGATCACAGAGAAAGGTGGATGATTTGTAAGGTACTAGAAATATTTCGTTCATTTTAGGGATTGGTCTCTACAATTACTATTAAGATTCATCCGTATCTGGGCCATTTCTAACAAAGTACAATAAATTATTCGTGATAATGAGGACCTTGGCTTCTTGAGAATCTGAAAACGCCCTTTATTCAGAAACTGATCGATATTACGTAAAATTTAATCACTTAATTTTTGAAGAATTTTTAAATTAATATTTTAAATTAAAATCCTTCAAGAGAATCTTCCTTTTAAAATCGTGATTTGCGAGTCTATACTTACATGACGTTTAATTTTATGATCAAAAATTGTCTTTATGAATCCTCGTCTTAATGTCTTCCATGGCCTTGTGAGAGGAGCACCATTATGTTTAAGGAAAAAATATTGGGAAAATATCGTAAATAATAAAATAATCTTAAAAATAGGTCAAGAATTTCGGTTAAGCCTGAAAATTAGTTAATTCCACTTGAATTGTAATTTATTGTAGTTGATAGATGCCGTTGAAGTCAACCTGACCATTACGAGGGTTGTAATGATTTAATGAATTGCCTTTAGTTAAGGTCAGAGAGCATCCGTCGCTGGCTTAGTATGTCCATTTCTGTGACGGTCTTAATTAACATTGTTTCGGAACTGCAGCGATTTTAAATGTTAAATAGATCTTTAATTAATTAACTAAGATTCAAGCGGTAATTTTTAGACAAACCGAGTTACAAGAGGATATTTGAAATTTTGTTGTCTTTTAATTTTGATTTGACCTTGACTTTAAGTTACTATACGGATTCATAATTAGTTATAACATATCGAATTATAACCAAATGTTACTTATCGGAATAATTAATTCTTCAGATTTGTTAATTAATTAAACGATACTTGCAGAATTTTCTTGATGTAGCTTGTGATGTAGGTAGTAATTTGAGAAAGGTATGGCCAAGGAATCTTCTATTATTAGTTAATGAGACAATGGAACGTTAGTTGATATACGTCTAGGATACTATCCTTTGACATAATTATGTTTGTGTTTCGATTTTCAGTATTTGCTTTGTTGGGATACTTATTTTTTGTCACAATTTCATTTTATGAAGCATCATTACTAAGCATTCCTACTCATCTAGTTTTTTCAGGACGAAATAGTTTAATTTAATTATCCTTGATCATTTCACTTCGAGTCGACGCTGGTAGTGGGGCGAATGCTAGGTACTAAAAATACTTATAAATGAAACTGCTGTTGAACCATTGTCAGACTTTTATTTGACGTTTGAGAAAGCTGATTTATCAGCTTGAATATATGATATGTACCCAATGTATACTAGAGTAACAAGTAAGTTGGATATATATTAGTTGAAGTCGATGTATGAAGTCGTGACCAGTATTCAGTCGCTTATAAATGCTGAAGTGGAAAGGTTGTAAGAGGCACGGGAGCATTATGGCTTATTTTAAAGAAGGTTATTAGTATTTTTGAATTTTATTAGTAGAAAATTAATAACTTTTTTCTATACTAGTAGTTCTAGAACTCAAAAGTAATTGAAGCCGGTTTAATTCTGCAATAGTACGTCTAAAGTTATAGCAAAATAAATAAAATTCGTTTAATTATACACGTCTGTTTTCATTTATATAAATGAATTAATTGATATCAATGAGTTCAATACAGCAGGCTGTAAATTATTGTTTATTTGTTTATTCGATGACAGTAAACGAAGTACCAGAACGAGAAACTTGTTACTCTGATGGAAGTACCTAGGTAACGATGACCTACCAACCCCCTCTTGTGACTTTCTACAGTAGCAAGGAATAGTAAGATATCAGTAGTGTTTCACCAGAGTTTTGCATTTTTCTTGTTCTTGTCTTGTTCTTGCACAGATTGCAAGACAAGAATCGTAATCCGTTCCACAAGAATCTTTTCTGCAAGAAAAGTGCAAGAATAGCAAGATTTCTTGCATTTTCTTGCATATTCTTGCAGTCTGGCTAAAATACAGATTTGAAAAGATATTGGTATGTTTGAATTATTATTGGACGTGTTAGTCTATATTATGAATTTATAATATATTTTATTTATTTAAAAGCTGTTTTAATAAAACAAAAAATATAAAATATTTTTCTATTACACAAATTCTTATTGGTGTGGTAACTAATAAGATATCAACATTCAGGCGATTAGAAATTACGTAATAACCTAAAAGCTAAAACAATAAAGGAAAATACAGAAACGTAACTAAACGGCTATTATGTTTGATTATTTATTATAGTTATTAGTCATTGAAACGTCGAACCAGGAATTAACGTATTAAGGCCATCTTCAAATAAATCAGAGTACGTTTGTATGATTGCACTACACTATCAGTATCTTGCCCGTTTATAAGCAAAATATTTATTTTGTTCGCTACGCCATTTATCTGTCCGTAAATGTGCCCTTGCCTGTGTTAAATATTGTTCTATTGGCTTTATTGGTCTATACGTACGCTATGCGAAGTCCGATTGATTACTGACAATGATGTTGTGATTCATTAACCCAGCGGTACAGCTAGTTAACAGCTAAATCCCCGAGTCACAACAGTGTAAGAATTTCAAGAAATGGGGAAGTCTTGGCGTAAATTCCGACCGAAAACATGCAAGACAAGAAAATGCAAGGGTCTTGCAAGCAAGACAAGATTTTTGTTTGCAAGAATGAAGCAAGACAAGCGTTTATCAGAATTCTTGTCTTGTTTTGCAAGAGAAGACAAGAAGTAGTCGTACAAGACAAGAAATCTTGTCTTGTTTTGCAAGACAAGACAAGAAGTAGTCTAGAAATCTTGTCTTGTGAAACACTAGATATCAGTAAATGGTTTTTCAATTATCATCAAGATAATACTACAAAGTACAATTTAACTGTAAGAAGTATACTCATACGTGGTGAGATGTGTAGCAGTGTTTTTCATATGTTTCTTCGAAATGGTCTTTTTAGTCTTTTACAGTCACACCCCGTATTTATAACTATCACTGTCTTCAAAGAGTTTATTTTTGCTGCTTCCCATTCCCGCCGTCTCGATATCATTTAAGTGAGTAATCAAAATCTAGGTTAGCCGAGGGACCTGCATTTTACAAAGCTCTGTCGCTAACTAATATTTATAAAATAAGAGCATATTTTCTGCAGTCTCATTATACATATGAGCTCTTGCTTTTTTATTCTTAATTAATGATACAATGTGGCTGGTTACCTTTTAAAAAGTTGATTCCACAAATACATATTAAATAATTTTGTAACAATCAAAATCTTAATTCTGTAGTAAAACAAATTGGTGTTCCTCGTATAATAAAACAAGCTAAATTCTTCTAAAGCCCTACAACTGGGCATAATATTGTAATTTTAATAACATTAGACAAAGTAAGCCAGTGACAAGTTCTGATTAAAATTCTTTTTGGGCATGGGGTAATTGAAAGGTTGGCTAATTCAAATAGAACTGCGGTTGGCTATAAGCGTCAGCGCGTTTGATTTCAAATTTTAATAAGTTTAAATAAGCTGTTTAAGTGTTAATGTGTGTAGCTGAAATGATTGTTAAGTTTCCTCAATATGGGAACGCAATTTCTAACACATCAATTCGAATCACACAACCAAAATCCCTTACCAATTAGAACACACTAAATAAACAACGCTATAATTTTTATACATTTATTTCAATAAATAACTTCCTTTAAATATTAATTATATAGATTGATTTGTCATTTTTAATTTCTTAAGCAATTAGATTTTATAAAAGAATAAAACAATGTTTCGAAGGCTTCTGAAAGAAGTACTGTATTATCATAATTATTCTGTTATGAATATTAAAATTGTTTATTGTTTCAAAACTACTAAGAAGGCAAACAACTTTACTCCGTTAGAATCATTATAAATTTAATCTATAATCTAAATTGTTTCAAGTTTCCAGAACAGATACACTGAAAGTTTGCTTACAGTTAAAACATATTAACCTTGAATATTATGATAGTTCTTAATTTTCCTATTTATAAATACTATTGCTTAAATTATTGCAAACTAATCTTGCTAATCTTCTTTGTCGAATAGTTTCAAACAACTTAAAGACTATCACTTACTTTTCTTATTCTTCAACTAATGATGATAGTAACTAGTTTGAATAAATCCCTTAATCAAATTCGTTCTACAAGCCACATATAAATTAGATGATTTATCTTTGAAGCAATGTAGTTTTCTAAGATTGTTAAACAAAAGCCAAGAAGATAACTCTAAGTATAGCGTGTTGAAGACGTTTTTCGTTCACGACTTTTCACGAAGTTTTATATTTAATGATTGCAAAATTTACAAAAACACGTGTTTTACAATTTCAGAAAATGGAAGCTTGTGTTATGTTTCACCACTTGCTAAAAAAGTTGTGTTGTTTTTTCGGGAAAGGCGAGAGAAAGCACCAAGCGGACATACATCATCAGGCAACAATCAACCTGATTGGTACATCCCATAGCGAGAGTTAACGTGAACTTAAGCGGCAAAGTACTGACAGCGAATCCACGTATCGTAAAGCAATATTACCGATTTGTTAGGTACCTTACATGAATATCTCATACCAATCTAGTACTTTGTAAGGATTTAGGGGGCGTTGTATATACATTTTTTAACTTTACAAAAAATAACTTATAATCAAATGATAATAGTAGTTTCCATAAATGAAAAAGGGAAATTTGAAAATAACTTGTAGATTTCCTATAAAATACAGATTCATATAATAGATTTATTAAAAATAATACGTTAACGTACATAAATAAAAGACCGGATTGGTGCGAACTTAAACGAGCACATCGTGTTATGCTTTTATGCATTCCTATATTAATATCGATAGCTCCACCACAGGATTTCAATTGCGAACTGGATAAAATTAGATGGAAAATTTAAACATTAAAATTTTATTCTGTTACAATCTGAAATAGTAAGGTTTTATTATCATTGTCCGATGCAAATGCAGTAGTGTCGCATACCTTACACTTAATCTGTAGATGATTACAAGAACTGAATAGTGGTTTCGGACTACAAATGGTTTTTCTAAGAAAGTACAGAAAGGCAGTTTTTTAACAAGAAGATTAACATTCAAAGCAGTTTTTTATTACATGAGTGCGGAAAAAACTTTCCACACTAATTTTTGCTGCATGTGTGCAGAGTAAATTTTCCACGCATTAATAAAGATACGTAAAGGACTACACTTTTTATAAAAAATTCATTAATTTTAAACAGTGTAAAAAATAAAATTAATATCTAACACACTTTTTTGAAATGGCCGTTTCAAAACTATATGATCTTATGACTTAAACTGATGATGATGAAACTTGATGATCCAACTTTGATGCTCGTTTTACGATGAAGTACTTTCAGTATTACATTCGATACATCTGTATATCTGCACCTTCCTTACGGACATCGATTAAGTAGTTTTGGCTGAGCATATTGGAAAATTTCACTTGATATTACAAGCTAGCTAAATAAATAAACGTATCAGAAGAGGTCGTCAACATTGAAATTGTCCCGTAGTAACTTAGCGGTAAGTAAATCACTCGCTCACCTCCCTTTGATTTGCGTGGCTTTGAACTATTAATGATTAAAGAATAATCATTAATGCAACTTTGCACTGGCTGTTGCTCTAATCAATAAAGAGACACGATGTCGACATTTTCAAATAGCGAGAAACCCACTTCAAAAATTGCAGTATTCGGCGCGCTATGGAGTTACGGAGCTATACATAAAAATATCTGTGTCATATTTATGATAA
The DNA here is from genome assembly GCA_929113105.1 of Agrypnus murinus. Lineage (NCBI taxonomy): Eukaryota > Metazoa > Arthropoda > Insecta > Coleoptera > Elateridae > Agrypnus > Agrypnus murinus. The sequence continues at coordinate 112,645,799 of OV816028.1, read as the reverse complement.
CGGAAGAAAATATAAGCAGATAGCAGAAGAAAATAATCTGTCCATTTTACCAGGTTCTCGAGTAATTGGTGAAATAGCAATTGTTGGCTTTGGTAGAACAGTTATACCGTCACATAGGGTTACAACAGGTTACATCTTACAGACTTCCGCTTGTAGAATATACATAGAACATACTTCAACCTTAAAGTAGCTGCAGCATCGGGATCTAGGTTACAAATTCAGTTAGTTGCTTTTTTTTGTCATGTTGGGAATAAAATTATTAAAAGCTGTAATTCAGAAAGCGGCAGTGAGTTGTGATGAGTAATTATTCATTACACACGGGTCGTGAGTAATGACTTAGTATAATAATATGTTTTTTAACTAACTTAAGATCAAATAAAAACTGACTTCTAATAGTGAAAATGATAAAATTCGTACTCCGCCGGACGTTTTAAAATCATTAAAAGTCACCTCTATTAACTTATGCGAGAAAAATCAAGAAAGAAGTACAAAATGGCGTACAAGGTCAATATTCGAAAAGTGCAGCTTTTTATTGAATAGGTAGTCATAGAGAATGTATAGCATTCTATTTGCGTGCAATGGCTATTACTCGTTCGGATGAATTACGGCACTCGCCTGCGCCTCGCATCGCAATTCTGCCTCATGAGTAATACGCACAAAATAGAAACCTCCTACCTTTGCTTTTAAAGCATATAATTGCTCCGGCTAAATAAGATTTATTGTTAAGCATCAAGCTCTTCACAAAATCGAGAATCTCAGGCGGGTCGCTTTAATAGAGCACTAAATAAATGATTTAGATCTAGAAATATTAGTAATATGCAACAAATATAAAACAGTTTTTCTAATTTAAAATGACAGAAATTTATTAATTAAAAACACAAACAAAGATTGAAAATAAATTAACTTCAGATACCATAAACTTTGAAATATCAATCCCAAAATAGTATAATGCTTTTTATCTGAGGAGTAATATTTCAACAGAATTCTCAATTACTAAAATTAAATAAACTAAATTTAAATACCTCACTTTTAAACCGCCAACAGCTTGTCAACTGTATCGTTATATCAGCAATTCCTGCTTCCATATGGTTGTACAATAAAATAATGGAAGAAGGTCAAACACTTCCTTTAATTATATTCAAATAAATGGTTTTACTAGCCCGAAATTAAAATCCACATTCTTGTTTAAATTATATGATAAAAATATGATTATATTCCAAATTCCAATCCTACATCCCTACACACTGTAACGAAGATTCATAATTCAATTATCAATTAAAAAAATCTATTTTTTTTTAAATTCCACAAAAGTATTTAATGCATTTGTTGTTATTGTAATTATATGATGTTATTATTGATATATTATAAAAACACTTGTATTCACTGAACTTCGATGAATAATAAACACTTTGACGTTTTAAGAAAAATTACAACCTAAAAATTATGACATCATGTTTGTTTATATTTTTTTTAACTCATAACGAGAATTTGTTACAAAAATGGTCGCTCTTTTATACCCTTTTTGCAAACAATTGAAAACTACATTAAATTTTGGTAAAAGCAATTGAACTTTGACAAATGATTTATAACATAGCCAAATTATTGTCTATAAATTTTAACTATTCTTTAAACTAATTAGATAAAATGGTAGCTTAAAATATTCCCTACCATTGGTATATTGCATTCATATTTTCATAGCGAAATAAGACCACCATTGAATGTCGGTCGCTTTATCTTTATCTCATTTTTACACAACTATTACATAACTAAAATTGACTTAATTACTTAAAATTACCTTTTTACACCTTCCTATCTTGACAAAATTAAACCTTATATACTAACAAACATTGTTTACATACTTTCAGATATCAACAAAATGAGAATTCAAGCTAAATACACTATTTCTGTCTACGAGGCATAATCGCTCATACTTGTATTTTATTCCACTAATATCATCTGCAAATATCAGCCACAACATTAGATAGTTTCAATTCTGTGCTAAAGAAACTACATCACAATCCTGCATCAAAACATTTACACGATAACTGTAAATTTTTTTTATAGGAGAAAAATTAATGATATGAAAATTTCGTTTACTTAAAAAATAATTCTTTCTTATCAATAAACTCAGGTAAAGCAGTAAATATTTGTATATACCCCCATTACAACACACCTTGTCTGTTTTAGGTGAAATCTTAAATATGGCCTCAACTGAATTTAGATGCTTTATCAGGTCAACGTCTCATATCGTTAGCTAATTCTAAGGAAAATCAGCTTTACAAATACCCTTTTACTGCCTAGTGTGTGCTAGTGTGCTTGTTAATTAGAATAAATTCTTTTATAACTTTTTGAAAGATAATCTTCTCAATAATAATTTTGAAAGTGAGGTTAGGCAACTCATCTAACGTTTCGTTTGAAGATTTCTATCAGTGGGTGCATTCTCTATATTGTAGTCAAATAACATGAGAGTATGTTGCACACAATGATTAAGTTAGCTTCAGATTCATTTATAATGTTTGCTACTATTGTCAATACTTTTATGAGAATGTGGGCGAGAAATTAACTCTTTCATTAAATAAATTTGTCAGCACCCTCTTAACAATTCCAATTCACATAATTAAATAATAAAAATGATTTTAGCCATTTTTAATGTTTTGTTGCAATTTCCTTAGATGTTATTGTCAATAATGTTTCAATCAAGTATGAATATAACTTTTAAAAAACTATAAAATATAGAGCCATCCATTTTTAAAATAATATTTATGTTAGATTAGAGAGTAACATTTATTATATTCTGTAAAAAGTATAAAAGCTCTACCATTTTGTGTATTATGGTAGTATTACGAGCTTTCCACTGATACTTTTTCACAATTAATGTAATGGGTTTTCTGCAGAGTACATAACAGAATAATCCCGTTAAACTCTATTTACATTTTTTGCAACATTTTCTCTTAAATAAACATGAAATTAATACGTAAATAAATTTTGATAAACAAATTTTATTTTCACCCAATTATGTCGGTTCGGTATTCACCAACATTTTTCACATAGTATTCAATAATGAATTTATTATAGCGTTAGACATAATTCACGAACACCTGAAATCTGATAACCCACTTTGAAACACTTCGTGTTATGAATAATTTATTTACTTTGTGGCAGTATGTAATACTGCTTTATTATTTATCGGATAATGGACGAAAGCGTTTTCAGAAATTCTTTAAAATAAATCTTTTAGGAGTGTATTATAAGACGGTGAAAAGCGGTTGTCTATAATTTTATTCGTCCCAAATAACTACCAGGTTTACCCTAATTTCGTATTGGGAATACAGAAGAAAAAATATTTAGGTCAGGTAACAAAGAAATCTAAACAATATAAAGACTGCAGAACTCTTAGTTATGAATAATTTTACTTTGAATTTTAATTTTTGCTGCGGTAGCATTTACAGTTGGATAACAAAGCGCAATTATATATTCTGACGTAACGTTAAGTTAATTTAGCTAGGTACACGTTTCTAGCAAACTACTCGTAATTACGAAAACACGCATCAATCTATACGAGCTCTGATATTTTCAAAAAATTTATTTTATTTAAAAAAGTCTTAAAGGGTTGAAGCATTAATGCCGTACGTGGGATTATCAATATCATTAAATTAACATCCACTATTAATTAGCTGTGACTAATAACACGTGATTGGTTAATTATTCAAAGCAAGTTAATCAGTTTGTAGTAGGTGGTAGGTTAATATATAAAACACCTTTATTTTAATATATAAAAAGATTTATTCAAAAAATACAATCTGTATTTGTATGTACACTATGGGACTTTAGTAATGATTCAGGTCTGAAACTAGTTTTATGCAAAGAAAAATTACTTTAGAAAGAAATGTATAATTTTACAACTATTAGAAAGGATATAAATAATATAAAAGTTATATACAGAAACAATAATATAAAGCAAACTTGTAAAATGTATGGCTAGATTCAGACTCAAATCATTACTAAAGTCCCAGACTGTACATATTTATATTTTTCTCCCATTAAAATATTCTAATTTTAATCAATATAAGGCATATTATAATTTTCCCTTTCTGTAATACAGTGAAACCTCTCATAATGGACATCTCCCATAAACGGGCATCTCTGTTGTGCCGGCAGTTTTTCCTGCACCGATAAAATGGCAATAACTTATGACAGTATTCAAACAGTTTAGCAATAGTGTTAGAAATAAAGTCATACCAATTATTAGATTATTAAAAAGTTTTTAATCAAAGTGGGGTAAACTAGAACAGAATGCGTTTTCAAATCAGAGAAGATGTTATATCCCGTTACACTCCAGTGGACACTCGCTTGACCGAACACTCTCTTGGGCGGACAAAATATCTGGAACCGAGGCCGTTCGATTAAGAGATGTTCCACTGTATATAGATGTACCTAATATAATATTTGAACGTTATAAAATGCTGTAAAATAGTAGAAGTGTATTTACAGTGTGACCTCGGTCTATGACTCGCGTATATATATATATATATATATATATATATATATATATATATATATATATATATATATATATATATATATATATATATATATATATATATATATATATATATATATATATATATATATATATATATATATATATATATATATATATATATATATATATATATATATATATATATATATATATATATATATATATATATATATATATATATATATATATATATATATATATATATATATATATATATATATATATATATATATATATATATATATATATATATATATATGATTAGAAGTAATAATGCGCGTAGAGATATACAAGAAAGAGTTATAATAATGGGATATCGCGCAACAGAGAAGAAAGAAAAATAAGTTGCAGCCGTCTACACGTGTTTCACACTTATTAGTGATCATCAGGACGGCATAGCAGATGGAATAAATATAAAAGCAACTAACTCAGAAAGATGTAACAACACAAGGTTTCACTGATAGCAGCCAACCGCACATTTGCAGTATCGGCCTGAAGACACTGAGTTTTCAGTGCAACAACAAACGTCACTACGGAGGCAGCTAAAGCCACTACCGTGAGACAACCAATCCCAAAGTATATCAATGATTAGAAGTAATAATGCGCGTAGAGATATACAAGAAAGAGTTATAATAATGGGATATCGCGCAACAGAGAAGAAAGAAAAATAAGTTGCAGCCGTCTACACGTGTTTCACACTTATTAGTGATCATCAGGACGGCATAGCAGATGGAATAAATATAAAAGCAACTAACTTAGAAAGATGTAACAACACAAGGTTTCACTGATAGCAGGCCGATACTGCAAATGTGCGGTTGGCTGCTATCAGTGAAACCTTGTGTTGTTACATCTTTCTGAGTTAGTTGCTTTTATATTTATTCCATCTGCTATGCCGTCCTGATGATCACTAATAAGTGTGAAACACGTGTAGACGGCTGCAACTTATTTTTCTTTCTTCTCTGTTGCGCGATATCCCATTATTATAACTCTTTCTTGTATATCTCTACGCGCATTATTACTTCTAATCATTGATATACTTTGGGATTGGTTGTCTCACGGTAGTGGCTTTAGCTGCCTCCGTAGTGACGTTTGTTGTTGCACTGAAAACTCAGTGTCTTCAGGCCGATACTGCAAATGTGCGGTTGGCTGCTATCAGTGAAACCTTGTGTTGTTACATCTTTCTGAGTTAGTTGCTTTTATATTTATTCCATCTGCTATGCCGTCCTGATGATCACTAATAAGTGTGAAACACGTGTAGACGGCTGCAACTTATTTTTCTTTCTTCTCTGTTGGGCGATATCCCATTATTATAACTCTTTCTTGTGTATATATATATATATATATATATATATATATATAAATTTTCTTATTCTTTAACCTTATATATAGATATAAAATATATTTGATTCTTGGGTATAGGTTATTTAAATTAATTAACACAGTTTTACATGGTTATGTCGACGTTTCGCTCACACATTGGAAGCACACTTTTTTTTATTGTTTATTGCCTACAAAAAAAAAAATTTTATAACATTTTTTTCTTTTATAATTAAATCATTATGAAATTTTTACACATTTTAAATATTATTATTTTGACAGTTACGTACCTTGAACGGTATGTTTGAATTTACATTTTGGTTTTCCCATTATCGTTTTCTATTACAGTATATTTATTACTGTTTTTGAATTTTTCTTTTTGGAATCTTATAGTACATCAAATTCTAAGAAACTTTTGGTTGAAATATTTTTTTGTATCTCTTCGGGAAAGTGGTCAAAATGATCACCGAGAATTTCGATAAATTTTTGAAAAATGAAAAATTTTGTATTTTTTAAAAATTTACGAAAAAATAAACATTTTTAGCAACTTTTTTTTTCTTTTCTTTTTTTTAACGAAAAATTTTAGGACTTAAGAGTTTTAGTTTTTATGACAACTAATGGGTTACGTCAACATTAGTTTTCAAAAATAAATTAGTTTATTAAGTATACAGTTGTTTTTGTTCGTCATGGCAATGCTAGCTTTGCGCATTCTCAACTGGTTTATATTCTAATTCTTACAGAGACGAAAGCCACTCTCAGTTACTCTTAAGAGGAAGATGCAAGATTTGCAATTTCAGACTAACTAGTAACTTTATTTAAGTCACGATACACCCACAACGGTATGCCAGCTTCACGACCAAAACTCGTTCTCCGCGCGCATGTGACGTCGCTGCGAAGCAACTTTCCTAGGACTCTAACTTTCCTCCCATTTGATCTCTTCCAGCTACACAGTACGGTGGGTGTATGTTAGCAAAAGCGGCTTTAAATAATTAATTTTAAAATTCCTTTTGTTTTGGTGAGTGTAAACTTGTGAAATATCGAATATAACAAGGTGAAATTCTTACACAGGTATATATCGAACAGTATGCCTGGTTGTGCTGTTACTGACTGTTGCAATTATAACAGGAATACAAAAGGAACTGGTATAAAATACTTTCGATAAGTAAGTAACAAGTAAGTTTGCAAAATTTAAAGAAAAAAATGGAAAAGAAAATATCTAAATTCACAAATTCTAAAAACAAGTCAAGGTAGAAGGCAATATATTTGTTTTGTGAAAAGCGAATACTTTGAGAACTGTTTAAACTGTTTTAATTTCTCATTAAGTAACATTGGCTTTGTAATTAATAAAAATAAACAATTTTAAATTTAGTGATATGGTAACTTTCGATTATTTAGTATCTACCTATATATTATTTTTCTAAGTACCTCCCTAACAAATTTTACTATTATATATATTTTATAGAAAGCATAACAATCCATATCGGCGGTACATGATTAGTAAATTGTTAAAATTTGGAATATTTCTGAATCGTTAATAAAATAAATCGTTATATGCACCACGGGCAATACGGGCATAATTATAAATAATAACATTCCCTCATACTATAATTTATTAATTATGCCTTTAATATTAAGTGGCTAATATTAGAACGATTATCAAACGTCAAACTTTACTAACCATTGTCATTATAAATGATAAAAACATCATTATACATAAGAACGTAATGCGAAACAAGCCTGGTTTGCTTCGCACTGACCTCACAAACCAGAGAAGGATAGACTATCGAGCTGCGCGTTGTCATACCGTTGTGGGTGTATCGTGATTTAAGTTACAGCTTGCTCATACTGTGCTAGGTAGCTACTGAATTCGGCTTAAATTAAATTTATGGAGTTAAATGAACTTTGTGAAGTAAAATGTAGTGAAGCTGAATGGGACTACTTGACAATATACGATTTAATTATTAATTGACAAATCACATAAGAGTTGGTGGAATCTTTAAAAGCTAACCTCACAATTGTGAATTTTATGTAGCTAGTAGCAAGCCATTCTTTTTAAACGTTTTAAAACGTTTTAATTTTTAATATTATTCAAACTACTATTAACTTCATACTTTTTATCATATGTAGGGCTTACCTTGTAATTATCGAGTGAGAGACTTTCGATATAAGATGAATGGCTTGTCTGATTAGCTATCTGTCTATTTTTCTGTATGTAAACTATTTTTTCATAAAAAGTTGATTGCAGGTTTTAAGAACTTCCTTTTTTTATAGTAAGATTTATCCAGTTGAAATTAAATTGTAAGATGATTAGAATTTGAATATCATGGCTTTCTTTGCGTTGGATGTAGAACAGCCAGAGCATGTTTCGACTGTTTTAGATGTACCTTTACAAGCAAATACGGTGAGATTCTGAAGTATAAACATGGAGTATTCATGTTTATTTATACTATCCCTAAATAAGACAGAGCAGAATTGAAATAAACAAACCTTTTGCTGTAATAATGTGTAAACGGCTTAAATTTAAAACAAAAGGTAGTAGTAGTAGTACAGTAACAAAAGCGGATAGAGAAATGTAGATTTGTGTAGAGGTAATGCACGGAAGATAAAATAAAATAGATAATCGCAAACAAACATTTAGTAGGTAGCGTTCTTTTAATTACATAAAAACATGAAAGAAAACAAGAAAAATCCAGGACACCGGATTCATCACCGGGTTAGCCTTCATCATCACGGCCTTTGTCACTAAACTAACACACTTGTAATTATAAGTAACACTAAGTGCAGAATTGGTATGCTGTTGGGATGAAAGTGTAGCTAAGCTATATTTTCCATCTATATTATAATATCCAGAATATATTGGTCAAACGAAAGTGCAAAATCCTATAGATAAATAAACTTGTTCTTTATCCTTTTGTATCACACAAGCCTTTATGAACTAGCACTACCGGCAGGTTTACAGATTTTTCAATATTCCAATATCTAACCCTTCCCACAGTTTGCGCTTTTGTACAACATAATCTCCTGTTTATATTTGAAAATAAATGTTGTAAGGCAGGTGTACAGAAAACAGAATAATTGTTCGGCCCGGTGTATTCTATTCACAATGTATAGAAGGAAGTAACTACGCCTTATGGCAGGTAAAACACCCAAATTGCTTTAACATGACTGCTTCATCCATCATCTGCATTTACAATACCGTATTGAAGTGACCATAAACGTAGCAACCCCAGCGATTGCTTCTATTCAATCCCTGACAACCGAATAAAGAAATTGCTTTCTGGAAATAAAAGAATGCGCTTAACAGAAACTGAGCATTGAAAAATGTTGATATATCTTTAAAGATTTTGTTCTATTTCCTTGTTTGGTTATTCCTTTTTGAATTTAACGAAATGCTAATAATTTCTACTTGCATCTAAACTATGTAACAACTAACGGCTTCTGCATTTTAACTATGAATATCAATTACAACTTCCGCCTTCAGTAAAGGAATAATAATATTAAGCAAAATGATAAATTACAGACTTAAAATTTATTGTATTTATTTTGCAAAATGCCGACTGAGAAAGATTACGTTTAGAGTACAAGACAATAGATCGCTTAAAAACCTGACATTTAAATTTATCATCGACGTTTTAATTAGTACTCGCCTTTTGTATTCTTGTATCTTGAAAGGTTATATTCGTGCTTTTGAAGAAATCGATGAATTTTGTTTTATTAGATAAGATAAGCTTGATATAATTGACACATTTTAATCCATTTCTCTCTTCCTTCTAAAAGTGTGAAGTTTTAATTAGCCAGAAATTGCTTTCATAAACTAACGGTATTGGTGGGAATTCTTTTTTAATAAATACGGATCAGTAATGTCGTTAGTTATCACTTTTTTACAATTGAGTTTTACCCCGCCGTATTCCCCGTCCGTTTTTCCCCGGGTATTACAATCCCCCGATTTATACTCCCTGGGTTCAGTTTTACCCCGCCACATGTTCATGCCGTAAAATCTCTATTCCTCTGCGTACAATCATTATTTCTCGATTCTAACCTAACCTAACCTAACCTAAAATTAATAGTAGAAACTACTACCTAAATGGAAAATAATAAGGAGGGAAAAAGTATGCCGGGGAAAACTGACCACCTGCGTTGTTTTACTTCTTGTTACATTCTCAGTTAGCAAGAATTAATTATTTCTGCAACTTTGCTTTAACAAAAAATCACTTATTCGAATTCAGAGACTGTTTCCTATTTCGCCTTTTCGTGGTAGGCCATTTTATGATTTTACAATCGCAGCGCGCTGTCATGAAACTGCTTTGGGTGAACGGGAGACCACACGACGTTCACCCCTAGAACTGGCTGCCTTCTACCCTATCCCTATCAAAGGCAATGGACGAAGCTGTCAGATAAAGTGTGTGGTAGAGAAATTCGTGAGAATTCTCGACGGTTACTCATACCGATCAGGGGGAGCCCTGGTAGATGAGACCGGTGTGGGCGGATTCGAATCTCGCCTAAGAGAGGAGGTCATTTATGGTCACCAAGGAACCCGCTGCTTGGCCGAGGGCAATCATGGTCACCAAGGAACCCGCTGCATGACCTAGGTCATGTAAGGTCACCAAAGGAACCCGCTGTTGCCCGAGGCCATTTATGGTCACCAAAGGAACCCGCTGTTTGACGGAATCTCTAGTGCGGTGACTAGAAGTGAGGTTCATCCCATGTGCTAGGAAACTGCAAGCCGCCAGGTAAATGTGCTTAGGAGCTGTCCTGGCCACCCTTTGATCCGGACTGCAGCTGGGTACGGTGATTGGGAGAAGCTCCGAAAGCCATTACACTTAAGGATAGTTGAAGCGAATATATAGCCTCTCACTATTAAGACAACTTCACCAATATCGGGTACTCACCGGGAGTCTATAACGTGTAGACTTTAAAGAAGCTCTGTCGAGGGCCCACCAAGCCTAAAATTGGTAGATCGGGGTGGCAAAACCGCTTAAAAACCAAGTCCTGCCACAATTGAGGTTGGATTCGATCGGGCAGTGGTCCCACTTTGCAAGAGCGCATAGCTGGGGAATAGTCCTATGCTGGACGAGGTACTTGACCCCGTATGAAAGAGGACGGGATGGTGCCGGCGGGTGAGCAGCGTGTTAAGTCAACTGCTCGGTCACTAGTGAACGCTTAGCTAGTAGAGCGTGGATAGGCAACCTCGCTCCTACCAGTGAGTTAATCTGGGAGCAATTGCACGATTGCCGGTTGTGCAACTTGCGCGCTGATTGGGCGTATCCCAATCACTTCCTCATGGAAGGAACGTGGGGGTATGTTAGCACGGGTACCCCACGTAAAACAATCTTGGATCTACTGTCATGAAACTGCTAACATTTTTATAAAATAGAAGATTCTCTTGCTAGGAGAACTTTTGGTCTTCTACCACTCCACTTGCCATAGATACATTTCTAATGCTTTCACTCTAGTTATCTTCGGTTAAATCCACAAACTACACCTAGATCTCCAACACAGTATTTTCCAAGCAAATCCACTTTTGATCTGGTCTACACATCTCAGTTCGAAGTAAGTCGCTTTATAATCTGCAAACATATCAATTCGTGATACAGCCAAAGCTGCTGCAAAAATACTATAAGATTAGGATCTTCTGAAAAACACGACAGGAATCTCAACAAAACTGCAAAAGCCAAAATATTTAATACAATTTAAGAATCCCCAATTTTGTCGTAGATACACGAGAAATCATTAGTCGTTCCGTTTCAGAAATTTACAGAAACCCTCATCGTCTCCGACGATATATAGTACAACATTAAAACTGAATGCTCTTGCTAGGACAGCTTTGGTCCTTTACACTGGGTTGCTATAACCTACATTTCTTAGATTTCTTTTCTGTCTGTTTTTACTTGGGTTATTTTCACATGGCATGAAAAATAATCGCCGCCGTTGTGATTGCTAAACTAAGGGTCCTCTCTTCGAATCCGTTACCTATTATACAGACGATTAGCACTGTTAAAAATTATAGTAAAGAATTTTCAACCGGCCTAGAGAAATCCTCAATATCCATCAACGAGATTTTCTTCCAAGTAAGTTCACTTGTGAGTTGGCTTCCGAATTTCCTTTGGAGGTAGTTCTAAGCTTCAACCATTGCGTTTCAGTAATTTTTTTGACACCCATCATGCCTTCTAGAGATAGGTTTCTGGAGCTTTTAGAATCTAATGAATCTGTAGAACTCACCAGGACTGTATGCAGCTTTTTGAATTTTAGGAGACCAATAGAAATTGCCAATTCAAAAACCTGAAGAATGGAAATATTTTTCTTATGTTTTACATAATTATTATTATGTTGACAAATCCAAGAGAAAATCGTTCAACAAACCGCGCTTGCCCCGAGCAGTAAAATAATCGCTAATATATTTATATGCTACGACAAATTGTTTTTCCAGCAGCAGAAAGTAATATCGTATATGAATGAGTCGAGAAATAAAAGAAAAAAGGAATACAATGATAGGTAACATATTGTGCGAGCAGCGGCTAGCATGTTTACCTAACAGTCTAAGAGTGTAAACTGGATTCCTTGTTCGAATTGGTAAAAAACCAAAAGGTGTTTTTTTCTGGGATAAGAAAGTAAAATCGTAGGCTCTGTTTCAAGCAATGTTTGTTCCTCCAATCCAGGTGCTTGGGAACCCATGCCACTAGGTGGTGAAATCTCTTCTTGTTTGGCTATGCTCGGCATATGATCCAAGCAATTGGTATCAAAACGTATGAGAGGTGTTCTTCGCCTTAATTCTGAACAAATCTATATTTTTACCACAATTTAGCTTTTGAGACGAAAAACATATACCTCCTGTTGGGTCAATCGAGAGTTCTAATTCTCATTTTCATCATTTATGGAGTTCAAGGTTCTGTCTGTAAGAATATCAATCCTATAAACAAACTATTGCCTTTTATCAAAAAAAACATTTCTTTTTGTTTGATTTTTATTTAGCAAAAAGTGATACTCCCATCATTGCTTTAATTGCAAGAGAAGAAATGCAGTATGAAATTTCCTTACGTGATAAATGAAATGTACGTTAGTTTGTTACGGTATTCAACGTAGGTTGGCGTAGTAGCTGTGAAGATGTCGAAGTTTTTGTTTTGCTTATAAGCTACGTAGGTAAAAGACAGTAACAGTTACATTTTATGGTAGTTAATGCAAGGACGATAATTACTAGGTACGAAAAAGCAATTTAATTAATTTTAAGTAAAAATTTGTAAAAAAGTCAAAATAAATTTTACCTTGTTAGGATGCATTTTGTTTTAAAACCCTACTTCACCTCTGCGGTTGTGCATCAATTCTTCTACATTTTACACTATTATTCTAAAGTCCGGGAAAAACAGCAGAGCGTTAATTTAAATGAACCTATTAGGGAAAACTGCAACAGTACCTGTTTGTTTGGAAAGTTTTAGTACGATTACCTATGTTTGCAAATGAATGTACAGTAGAAATTACTTATTCCAGAGTTTTTCAACCCTTTTTAAGTTTGCATTTGTATAAATGAATATATTGTAATTAACATTGCTAAACCACTGAGGTAAATACATACATGTGTGTGGTATGAGGCGGTGTTATTCTTAACGACATCCACAGATAGCTGTTTACGTGGTTGTCGAGACCGAATGCTTAACGTGCCCATCAGACAGCACGGCGAAGTGTACTGAGTCTTTATATCGACGAGAAAAATCCTCTCATAGTTCCGGGGATCGATCCTGGGCCACCTGAGTTAGACTGTTTACCCCGCGGCCACCCACTTCAGTACTTACTTTTAGTAATCACTATTTCCATTATCTACAAGTACATATTGATCTAATAATAAAATGGCAGTACATATTTACAATAAAAAACAATAATAAAAATATGCTATGTGTTTGAGCCGTCATTAATTCTGATCAATCTTTAATCAACTTAGTTTGGAAACGTACCCGGTATCCATGGAGAAAATAAAAGTAATCACTACCATCCAACCCCCAATCTCCAGTGACCCGGTCCTTCGAGTTTTTGAAGGCCAGCCAGCGCAGACCAAAAGGTACATTTCCAATATAATTAAAAATTTTACATCCATTTACAACCCATCACAGAACACTATGTTTAATATATACCTAAGCAGCATTTTTAGTCATCGCTACGTACCAGCAACTACCGCTGGAACTATTAAGTTTTTGCCACGAGTCACAAGCACGTAATTGCTACGGTATTATTACTTGTCTGGGACCAAAATGGGTAACAATTTTTGGGTAGCAGATACGTTGCAGTAAACTATCTAGAACTTGTCCAGCTACGTTTCGGTTATGTTTAGGCTACGTAGCGGGAACGTGGTGGTGTAGTAATTGCTACTTTCTTGGAACTTGTTTTCGCTTTTACACATCGTGTCGCATGGTTGCTCTCTCTTACTCTTGCAACTTAGCAAATATTCTATCATGTTCTATACTAATGCGGCGTTCGTATCGCAAATTAGATTACTATTTTATTTGTAATGTGTACTCAATAATACAAAGACGATGAAATGTTTGTTTACAAACAAAATCATAAACCATTACAACTTTTCTGTTAAATGTGATGATAGGTCGAAAAATAACAACAATATTCTATAAATATTTTTTTAATAAAAAATGTGTTTAATATAATATGACAAAAATACTTATAAGTTGATACACCAGTGGCGTGCGGTCCATGGAAGCAAGGGAAGCAATGTTTCCCTTGAGAATTTATTAAAAATAAAAACCACTGCTAACAAAAATATTTTTATAAAATTATGGTAATCGTTTATTTAAATTTGTAATATTTAATCAACTTAAAGCTCAATATCAATTCCGTACAGCAAAAAGTATAATTATTTAAAGTACTATTTTAAATTAGGCTCATTAAACTTGCACGGAAAGGTAATACCGATTCAAATGTGTTACATACACTGCATATAAGCACTGCTTATAACTGCTCTTCTCTTAGCCTTGGCGTGAATCAGCGGGCGTGGGGTGATATAGTAGACGATGCTGTTTGGCTGGTGAGCATTGTTTAGCCGTTATGTTTAGTGTGCTTCATGCCCAAATGTTTATTTATTATAATTTGGTTATTTGTTCGATTTAGTGTTTGTTAAATTTAATGTTACTTAAGTAATGTAAATCTGCGAATGAAACTGTATTTTGTTGCATTTTATTATTTCAATTTATAAGTTGGATTTTTTTAAAGACAAATAATTCTATTTAGTTTGCCTGTATGCAAATTTAAAATTGCATTATCGTCACGACTGCAAATTCAGCTGCTTCGGTGAAAGCTTCGAGTACTTTCGATATATCCGAATCGGGGCGATTTCTTGTTCAGTTTGTAAATTATTAATAAAGAATTTTTCGCATACAGTTTTGGAGAGAAATTACAAATTATTAAGAAAGGCAGATCAAAACCAGAACTTTCAAATTTAACAACAAAGATTAAAACCTGTACCGCTATTTTGGTAAGACCGGAAAATTGATACATAGTAGTAGTTTTTTTTTTAATAAAGAATGATAGTCAACAAATTCCATAAGTATAAAGTGTAAAAGTGCTTCTTTGAAAAACTTTTAAGCTTAATAATTATAACACTGTTTTTTATTGTACCTAGCAGGGGCGGATCCAGAGAATTATTTTGAGGGGGAAATTTTTGGAAAAATAATTGTTTTAATAAATAATAATTAAACAAACATTATTTGTTTCTATTCTATGTAAACTTATTTCTAAATTGGGGGGGGGATTATTCCCTCCCCGTTAATCCGCGCCTGTACCTAGGTGTATTATAATTAAAATCGTGGTTGCTTCCCTAGCCTAAATTCTCACCGCACGCCACTGTGATACACATGATAGAAACCATTTTTATATTATTCCTGTTATGTTCTTTTATGTGTTTAAATAAAAGATACTCAATTATTATTATTAATTAATTTTATTAATAAACAGTGAACAGGGAGCATTACATACACAATGCATAATACTGTACAAGATGTGCGTCCACCAAACCGACTCAAGTGGTACTGACGGACGGACTAGGATTGACTAGTTACTTCACTATAAATAAATGTAGCCAACTTAAAGCTACATACATAACAATTCCTAAGGCACAATCTGGCACCAATTTGTTATTTTTATTGAAGGTTATATAGTAAAACATCTAATAACAATCAGAACAAAGGTCTATTATTATTATGTTGTAGGGTATTGAAAAGTGAGGTCATTTGTTTAAATCTACTCCTTGTTAAATATTCAGTGTAATTGCATTGAAATAATACCAAGACTGCTATTAATCAAAAGTGTGTATGTGCGGGAACAGAATTTTTCTGTTATCTTGTTCCCAACATTTTAGTAAGTGCTAAAATTTATAATTTACAAAATTCAATTTTTATAACCTATAAATTATAAACAAAACAGATAACCACCCCTCGCGGGTGGTTATAGTGCCATCTACTTTCCTAACATTTAAAAATAAATCTCATTTTAAATTACTAAAATAACAACCTGTAAAAATGATAAATTTAAATGATTTAGTTTCCTCCAAAAATGAATACTCAAACTCACCTATAATAAACCCCCATCTACCTTCTACCCACCCAACAACTATCCAGGAACATACACCTTTTTTGAGCCTACCAACCAATTCCTCTTTACTATCTCAAATACAGACATCTAGAGCTCATCCAACTACTTCAAATCTTAAATCACTTTCAACTTACGCATCCATTACTCAGAACTTCTCCTCTCCTAATACAACGCCCCAAGTTTCCCTTTCAACAAAAATACACAATATTAGCAAAAATCACCAGCCCAACAGACCGCACTTTAATCAAGGAATATTATACGAATACATTGAAAATACACCAATCCTCGCCTATTGCAAGGCCGTAGGAGATAAGATTGGTCCATCAAATGTAATATTCGCCAGCCCGATGTCTAATCATCGTATATGCATATTTTTAAAATCGAAAAATCTCGTTGATCAGTTTATGGCTACTCATAACGAAATTATAATTCAAAATCAGGTTCTACATGCTCGAAGATATGTAACTCCAGCAAAAAGATTACTAATCACCAGAGTGTGTCCGGTAATTCCACATGATATTATAATAAATAAAATTAAAGAATTAGGCAACACTCCAGTATCCAACTTAGTTTATTTACATATCAACTCGGCTAATCCAGAGTACCAACATATTTGTAGTTTTAAAAGACAAATTTATATTAGCCAAGATAATTATAATATACCTGATTCGATATTAGTCACCTATGAAGGAGATAATTATAGAATTTTCTTGCACTTGGAAGATTCCTTGTGCCCTGTTTGCCAACAAGCTGGACACGCATCACCAAACTGCGACCGTCAACACAAGAATGGAACATCAATTAATACTTTACCTTCCAACTCTGGTGAACCTGAAACGGAAAATACACAATTAAACCAAAACAAAGATACTAGTAATCAAAATCTACTCACATTCATAAATTCAGATAAATCATCACAAATAAACAACCGCGATACATTTACTACGAACACATCCCTGGATGATAGAATTATATCAGTGAAACCAACTGATATAACACAGCAAGTTACCCCAGATCTACCTCCCAATACACAAAAAGAAGAGACGAAGATGACCCAACTACAAAACAGCTCATCACCATTAGCTAAAAGAACAGCAGAAGCTATCTCTGTGTCTAGTCAATCAGAATCCCAAGGTAAAACTCCAAAAAAGAAAAAAACGATCACAAAAGAAATTAAACTGGAAAAAGAGGAACTCATAACTGAAATCCGTAACTTAAAGATAACACCGACAATTAAAGATCTAGATATTACGAAATGCGTGGCTGAAGCAGTATTCTCCAGTGATCCAATCAACACTATTCGATTATTTACAGACAGAATCTCTGACGTCAAAACTCATATGGTTAACCTACACCCATACCTACAATCCAGGTATTTCAAAATGAAAGTTACAAGAAGAATTACTAAACTTAACAAACTCTTGGATCCACATTATGCAATACACGCCACCCCAACTACGACTGACGATGAATTATCCCAGGACCTTTACTCATTTTAAATCAACTTATGGAAATTCTGCAGTGGAACATTAATAGCTATTATACCCACCTACAGTACCTACAATTGCTAATACGTACTCACCAACCACACATAATTTGCCTCCAAGAAACGCTTACCAAAGTTGAGCATAGAATACAATTAAAAGGATATGAATGTTATCACACACCAAGACCAATACAAAATATAGCGAGCGGAGGAGTTGCAACATTTATAACAGCCACATTACACTCAGAAAGATTATCACTACAAACGAATTTAGAAGCAGTAGCAGTACAATTACACACTCCCGCTAGACTCACCATCTGTAATATTTACTTACCACCAGACGCCGCTGTTACTGTAAACGACTTAGAAAATCTATTTCTTCAACTTCCAAAACCTTTGATTATAGTCGGCGATTTTAACGCTCATAATCCTATATGGGGTTCGCAAAAACTCGATACAAGAGGACGCATCATTGAAAAGTTTATAATAGACAATGATCTTTGTCTTACCAATACTGGAGCACCTACACACTTTAACGTAGCTAACCAAACATTCTCCAGTATAGATCTGGCCTTATCAACTCCGTCGCTAGCCCCTACGTTAACCTGGTCCCCCCTTTCCCAATTACATGATAGTGACCACTATCCTATCAAAATCAGCATTCACTCTCCCTCTCCACCATCAACCGTCAAACTACAACAAAAATGGAAATTCGAATTAGCTGATTGGGCCAAGTATCAAACACATATTATCCAACACCTAACCTCAAATTCCGAAAATCAAGATATAGACTCAGAAATCCAATTGTTTAATAATATTATGTTAGAAGCAGCACAATGCTCCATCCCCAAGACAACCCCCAACATCCAACGTTATCCAGTCCCATGGTGGACTCCCCACTGCAGAAAAGCCATACATGCCCATCACCAAGCATACAATCGTTATAAAAAAACTAGAACACTTCAAGATCTCATTACATTTAAGCTGCTGAGAGCCAAAGCCAGGCGTATCATACGCGAAAGTAAAAAGACATCTTGGGCTAAATTTATACAATCAGTCAATAGTAACACTACAAACAGACAATTTTGGAATAAAATCAACAGTTTTAAAGGCTTGCCTAAAAATTTTTCCATACCATTAGTTTATGACATCAACAACGAACCAGTTACTGACCCTCACCATATCGCCGAGATAATAGCACAAACATTGGAAAATAAATACAATGAAGACTATCATAATCCAACCTTCGAAGAATTAAAACGATCTGTTGAAAATACCGCTTTACAATTACCTACTGACTCACGCCATCCGCTTAACCAACCCATCACTATGGAAGAACTAAATCATGCACTAAAATCAGCCGGCAATTCAACACCAGGACCGGATGGAATCTCTTACATTATGCTTAAAAACCTCCCTCTATCAGCAAAAGCACATCTATTAAAACTCTACAATCGCATTTGGTCAGACCAAGTCTTCCCAACGTTATGGAGATCCGTTACAATATTACCCTTCCTAAAATCTGATAAAGATCCTACCCGACCAACTAGTTATCGTCCCATTTCCTTATCCTGTTGTGCCTGTAAATTATTAGAAAAAATTATAAATTCACGATTAATGTGGTACCTTGAGACGCAACACCTTTTAAATCCTCATCAAGCCGGTTTCCGAAAAAATCGTTCAACTCTTGACCACCTTCTTAATCTAGAATCAGCAGCCTACGAAGCCTTTGCAAACCGTGAACATCTTATAGCAATTTTTTTTGATATACAAAGTGCTTATGATAAAACCTGGAAACACCTAATAATCAAACAACTTCTAAGTTGGAGCATCACTGGAAATATCACGTCCTTTATATATAATTTCCTAAATGATAGAAGATTTTGCGTCAAGATAGGTGATACCTACTCATCCAAAAAATCTATGAACAACGGCATACCTCAAGGATCACCTATAAGTTCAACCCTGTTTTTATTAGCTATAAATACCATTGGGGACAAACTTCCGCAACACATTAAAATTGCCTTATATGCGGACGATGTTGCCATTTACACTAGCAGTAGAGATCTCACGTTATTACAACAGCACCTACAACGTGCAATAACCATTTTAGAGGATTGGTCAAACCAAACCGGCTTTACCTTTTCACCAGAAAAAACACACGCTATGCATTTTACCAGAACTTACAGAGAACCTATTAACCCGGTACTAAAGCTCAATAATAAAGCTATAGCATATCAGGATTCTGTCAAATTTCTTGGCATGTACTTTGACCAGAAATTAACTTGGAGACGACATATAAAAGAACTCAAAATCAATGCTTTTAAATCCTTTAACATCCTTAAAGTCATGTCTAACCGTCATTGGGGAGTTGACCAAACGTTACTGCTTAGACTATACAGGGTTTTTATTCGTTCCAAATTAGACTACGGAGCTCCCATCTATGCAGCAGCCACTCCCGCAATACTCCATACCCTAGATCCAGTGCAAAATGCTGCTTTACGACTAGCGCTTGGTGCTCTACGAACATCCCCAGTGGACAGTCTACAAATTGAAGCTAGCACACCATCACTCACCATTCGCCGAAACATTCTCACAACAAATTACGCTATTAAAATCCTAACGCATCCTGAACATCCATCACATAAAAACATTCTATTCCAAGATCAGCATAATGAATATCACAATCGTCCACGCATTAACAAACCCTTCCATATTCGCCTCTCCCAGCTCCAACAACAACTTCACGCTAAGCTCCCAAACCTTTACCGACCATTACCACACCGAAATGTTCCTTGGATTCTACCCCCCTACAAAATAAATACCACGCTCCTCAAATTCAACAAACACACCACGCCGCCGATTCTACTTAAAATCGAGCTTCGGAAACTCATCACCACCTTTGATGGCCCAGAAGAAATTTATACAGATGGAAGCAAAATGGAACACCAAGCCACGTGTGCCGTATTAACGCAAAATGGACAGGAGAAGATACAACTCCCAGATTTTACATCGATCTACACAGCTGAGTTAACAGCCATTCATCAAGCACTGAGGTATTCGCAACAGAGCTTAAACAGCAACATAGTCATACTAACAGACTCATACAGTGCACTTCAATCAATTCAGCAACTATATCCTGACAATGTCCTGCTTCAAGATATCCATCATCTCCTACAGCAGCTTTACCTACAAAATAAGACCATCACCTTCATATGGATTCCATCACATGTCGGCATTTCCAAAAATGAAGAGGTCGACCGATTAGCAAAAGAAGCCTTTCACAATCCATCCACGGTTATAAATAAAATGGTATATCACGATGCACAAAAAAAACTACAGCATATCATTCTACAACATTGGCAAACCCTATGGGCCCAATCAAACAGTCAACTCAAATCCATCAAACCCACTGTGCATCCATGGAAACACATACACTGCTTTACTCGTCATCAACAAATATTACTTACCCGCCTCCGAATTGGACATACCAACATCACACACGGTCATCTCTTCCTCAAAAGTCCAACACCAAACTGCCCTCGTTGTGCCACACCACTTACGATACAGCACCTCTTAATTATCTGTCCGCAATATGCTACTCAACGGAAGAATCTCCAACTTCCCAATACCCTACAAGAGGCTCTCAATCCAGACATATTCAATCAAAACCGGATCTTGAACTACCTACAACTAACCAAACTTATTACAAAAATCTAAAACCCGCACTTAAATTATAACTTAAATCAAAAATATTACTTTGTATACTTACCTAGTTATCATACTTACCATACTTAATATTTAATTTACCATAATATCTTTAACTATATAATCAATGTAAACTTTTCATACAGGTGCTAATAACCATTGCTGTTGAAGCACCTTAAATCCATATCAAATAAAAAAAAAAAAAAAAAATCAGAACAAATGGCAAATCGCTTCCAGCATTTTACAAGTAAATATGAAGATGGAATAGTTTACGAAAAATTACTGTAAAATTCTCCTGGGTAGTAAAGACGGGAGTTTTACTTTCAATACTACTGCAAGATTCGGCTACTTTAAAGGTTTAAGCAATGGTTTCAGACAGATGGCAGGAACATTCAGTACAATAACTTACCCGAAGTTACTTTAAAGTTTTTAAAACTTTAAAGTAGCTTCGGGCAAGTTACTGCTACACTCATAATACCATTTTGAAGTTGCAACGACTTTAAAGTAATTATACTAAGTGGTAATACCGTTCCACAAACTTTAAAAGTAACTTAGAAGTTATGGAACTACATAGTTCCAATAAACAGTATAAACAACTACATGATTACTAAAATATTCCGGATTGAAGTAATTAAACCTATAAAGTCATAAATTTAGTTGTAGTTGCGTAACAACTACTCAATCAAGGTTCCGATCTCAATTTCTGCTACTTAGATACTGTTTGGGATATGTTTGCCATGAATTTGAATATAAGATAGACATAAAGCTGGTACTGAATCAAAAAGTTCAAGTTAGAGTATGTCATCTTTTTCCGTTATACGTGTTGCTACTAACTGACGATTGCTGTATGATGAAAAATCAAACATTCAGAGTACAACAAGTAAGCCATCTAGCTTGTGCGTAAACTTTCTAATCAAATGAAACCTTTTTCAAAATAATTTCAATTTAGTGAAGTACGAAGTGAATCAATCAATTTTTGTATTATTCTATTTGTATCATTCTAGTCGACATAAGGAAGCATTGTAGCTTTCAAAAAGGCATCTAGATTTTTATCTTCTTTTCTTTTGTAGGATTAGGTCGGATTAATAAACCTAGTAGGTCACGTTAAGTTTGTCTTAGTAGGGGGCATAGTAGTAAAAGACTAGAATATACCAGCATACCATAAAACTCTGTAGGCATCTTCCAAAAAAAGTGTATATAGAGTATAATATGCACGGCTAATCATTCTTCTACTGTTTTTATCTTTCAACATGAGCAGCAATAATAAGAGGACTTTCAACTTGAACTTTCAAAGCAAAGCACCTGCTCCGAATACCATCTTACAATCATTATCTGAGTAACTTAACAATGTAAATAATAATCGGCATGTAGTACCTACTCTTGCAATTTTCTCTGGTTACTGCTTATTTTTTATCAGGATATGGTAATGCGATAAACTACAAGCCACTAATAAAAATGCAGCAAATTAACCATGAAAAATCATATATTCGTCATTTTATTTTATAATTTATTGTAAACAAACATAAATAACAAAGGGAACATAAAATGATCGTTACATTTTAAAATTTAAATGATCCATAAACGTCACGCTTCCACCACAATTTAAAAATCGAACCTAAAATTCAAGGTGACCCTAAAATTTTTATTTCACGCTGCAAATGAGAGATATATTACTGAATGGTTGTATATGAATACTTTTATGGGGACGTAGAGCCTATTTTGTTCGGCAATATAACTCGTGTGAGGCTTGATGGAACGAAGTAAGGGCACGCACCTGCCTACCTGCCACCCTATGGCGAGGGTACCCAGGAGAGGGAACAAGGGTACCGTACGCGCTGCGGGCCACTTCGGCTATAACCAGCTGTAGATTAGAATTTAAAAAATTGTGTTTCAAATTATCTTTGAAAGAAATAAAAAATATTTCCTTTTGACTACTAGGTTATTATTTATTCATTTAATTATACCATGAAATTCTGTCATGTATTAATGTCATTACATGTTTTATAAGAAAATATGACATGTCACCACTAATTTATCTAAATTAGTTTTTTCGTTGGTAGATAGTAGTCGTATCGTGGTCATTAATTATATAAGAATTAATTTTTAAGTATTTTATTAAGAATACCAGCCACTTCAATTTGTTTTATTTTTTTTTAGTATCAGTGATTATAATATTTAAATTAGATCGGATTTATAATTAATGAACAGAATGACCTTAATTTATTACTACGCATGTAATGTAATGCCATCTCTGAATCGTGTATGGGAAGGTAATGGGAATTTATTAATTTATTAAAATATAATAATAAAATTATAGTTAACATAAGACTACATATCAGCAGAATACTGAATTTTTGGTATAGATTTTTCTTACCAGGAAAATATTTTGAACCTGCTGGGCAGACATTTTTAAGTACGTAATCTTTGAAAATTATTTTGGTAACTTTTCATTGTTCAGCTGACGATGTGAGATCGTAACCTAATAAGGCAATTAAAATAAAGTTGAGGCAAAATTAAGCCAAATTTTGAACTAAAACAGACAAGGTGTGTTGTAATGTTGGTGTATGCAAGTATTTACTAGCTTACCTGAATTATTTACTATATAAGAAAATTATGTTTCAAGTTAACGAGATTTTGAGATCATTAGGTTTTCTTCATTATCTAGCATTTACAGCTCTTGGCTAAATACAATTTTGATGATGTTTTGCTAAGCACTTTCTTAAATACAAAATTGAAACTATCTCGAATGTTGGGGGTTGCTTTTTGTCCAAGATATCATTGGAATAAAATGCAAGTATGTGCGACTTTCAATTGCAATCTCAAATAATGTAATTTAGTTAGTATTTTCATGTTATTGATATCTAAAAGTATGTAATTAATGTTTAATAGGATATAAGGTTGAATTTTGACAATATGGGAAGATGTAAATAGGTAATTTTAAGTAATTACGTTAATTTTAAGTTATCTGATAGTTGTGTAGGAAATGTCAATATAAATATCATATATCTGTGGATAGGGGATTTTTTGACTATCTATTTATCGAATAATTCTATTAATTTATTTAAAGAATAATTAATAGTTATAAATAATTATGTATACAATGTATTTAGTTTAGAAATTCTTTGTTTGTCACCATAAAATCACTGTAGTAGTCTTTTGTTTCAAAAAGGATATAAAAAGAGCGACCATTTTAGTAACAAACTCTCTATTATTTTAGAACTTGTAAACAGTGCACACATGTTGAGAGCAAAAATTTCAGATTTTAAGTTTATGTTGTGTAATTATTTTTTTAAGTATAACAACGTTTAATTACAATAATAATCTTATTGTAACTAAAGCTTTTTCTTTAAGTACTTTGAATTTATGAATGGAACAATTTTAAATACAATTGGGAATTTCTTATTTGATGATAAATTTTATCAACCTTCGTTAGAGTTTGGATGTTGGATTGGAATTTTAAAATATATTTATTATATGGACTTACCTTATACTTATAATTTGAACATGCAGATGGATTTTAGGTTTGATTTATTAAAACAATTTATTTTGATAATTAAAGGAGTTGACCTTCTTCAATCAATTTTATTTTATAACCATAATGAAGCAAGAGGATTGCAGATTTAAAACAAAACAGTTGGCAAACTGTTGGCACAAGATATTGGGTTAATTTTTAAGTTAAGGTATTTAAATAATTTTAAGTAAACTTTAGTAAGAAGTTAGGATTCTGATGATGCCAGAAATATTACTCCTCGGTTAAAAGGCATTAAACCGTTTTGGGATTGATTTCTCAAATGTTCATGGTATCCAAAGTTTATTTTCTTTTATATTTTAATTTTTGCTTGTGTTCATGTTTAAATAAATTTCTGTCATTTCTCATAAAAAATTCTTTTATGTACATTACTTGTGTTCCTAGATCTATATTTATTAAGTGCCATATTGAAGCGATTCGCCTGAAAGCCTCAGTGTGGTAAAGACTTTGAAGCTTCACCACGATTGTAATTAGCCGGAGCATTTATTTTAGAAGCAAATGTAGATGGTTTGTATTTTGTATGCATCATCACTGTGTTATCACCGAAGTCTGTTGCTGTGTAGTTTGTACTGTTATATAATTCCATAACTTGTTGCCCGAACATAAGGCCTTTTATAATAATATACAGCTCATATCAATCGTAGTAATATGTATGATCAACGCCAATTTAAAATTAATAAATTGGCTTTATTTACACAGGTAATAGACTCGTTTTGAGAGAAAAGA
Organism: Agrypnus murinus; assembly: GCA_929113105.1. Classification (NCBI taxonomy): domain Eukaryota; kingdom Metazoa; phylum Arthropoda; class Insecta; order Coleoptera; family Elateridae; genus Agrypnus; species Agrypnus murinus. The sequence continues at coordinate 112,619,906 of OV816028.1, read as the reverse complement.
AATTTGAACAGTTTTGAACAAAGAAAGTTTTAAAGCGTTCACAAAAAATAATGTTTAGCCATGGAGTGTAGATTTCATATTCCAAATACATACATAATCCACTTTTAATTATCGGGATTCCACACAAACCCTTTTATGGGAATGCAACGGAGATAATGGAGCTATTGTAGTAAGTAACTACATTATGTTCCCCTATACTGTATCACTGGTACAACTTTCATTCCTTATCCTAAGGAGTTCAAATACGATTGTATAACATTCAGTCGTAACCGAGATTTGAACCCCTGTCCCTCTTATAGTGAAACAAGCTTTCTTCCACTTAACCACGAAAGGCCTATTCCAAATAGACAACATCTAAATAGGGACCTAGAACCTGTACTTCTTCAACTACTATTTGGTTGTTTTGTTCATTTCCTTTTGAGAGAGTCGAACTTTGCACAGAATGAAGCTTTTTGTTGGGAACATTAGGCCTTTGTATGAAGTTACTTTTTTTCGATCAACTCCATATGTTGAAAATCATACCCCATCCACCAGTGTCATAAATGCACATTTTAGAACCAGTCAGCTATGTAACGGGTATATTTCCACCACCTTTTCATTTGGAGAAAAGTCTACTCTGCTATGGCATTTATGGCAATGGATCACTGAATAGTGTCACCATCACTAAGTTATTCTTTCGAATAGGTGACGCAAAATACTTGTTATTACAATAGTTTTGGAGCTCTATTTGATAATTTGATTGGTTGTAGTTAACATAAAAATGCCACTTCTCCTCAATGCTATAGGAACGGTTGAGAAGAGTGTACAGAGTTGTACTCAGAAAAATCACAGATTTAAGAAATAGTTCTTTATGAACTAAAAAAGAATTATTTAAAAAAGCATACATCTTATACTTCTAAATAAATAATTTGTTTGCCATGTACAATAATTTGACGCCGGAATTTGTCAGTTTTCTAAGTTTAATTCCAAACACTGGAAAAGTTTTATTTTAGTAAAACAGCAAAGAAAGTTTTGAGTAATTAACAGCTTTCAACTTTTCAAACTACTCATTGCAATAGTAATAAAAATATGGTTAATACTCAGATATTGTCTAAAAATGTAAGATTACGCAATAAAGAATGCAGAAGATGTGGACGCCAGGTACATGCAGCACAACTATGCAAATCTATCTCTGACACCAACTCTTTATGTGAAATTCAATGTAAAAATCAAGTAGCGGAATTAGCTAGAAAGAGTCGTTAGCTAGACGATTGCAAATGGATAGGATCATCTTTCGATTGAAGCTACCTGAAAACCGCCGGAACGCTACTAAAACAGCTTAAAACAGAATGACTAAAATAGAAGTTTGTCACTACAAAATATGTTTTAAGATTTTGTAAACGTAGTACCTACGTTGACTTTAGTCAGCGAAGATTTATGGTAACTAAAGATACCGCCATTGTACAAATTTGCAGTACCCTTTTCACCGTTTTTGAACCTTCAACCCGCGAATAATATTAATAATAATAATTGTTATTTCTGTTGTTAATTGCTTGGCTACTTTATAAAATACCATTAAAATAAGTGATATTATAACTCGCGTGTTGTGCACATTTTGCACACTCGCTACCTGCGGACGCATACTATAGCTTTTATTACAGGGCGACATTTAATATGGTTTAATTTTAAATTTCATATAATTTAAGGAAGGAGAGATATTTCCGATGATTTAATTTATTTACTAATTACAACGAACCTGCCAATTAATTATTAAGCCACAATCAATTACACTTTGCTTCCTCATAGATATATACATTGCACATTGGTGATTTAAAAAGACTAATACCTATTTTATGTAAGTCGGAAGTATTTTTAAACATTTTTTTTGTTTACTTCTTTGTAGTAACGAACGGTAGTTTAATGCCCTAGGAGAAATTAGGGTTCATAATTTCCGTTTTTTGCATATCTGGATTTTCATGGTTATCGTTGTATAAAATCAACTTTAAAAACTTTTCAGGTGCGCCCAACCAAGGCATTACCCCACCCATAATTAGTCCACAAACTGCTTATTATCATATCACGTAACCCGGACACCATTAGTAAAAGAGGCGATTTACTAAAGCTATCAGTAGATATATTCTCGTGTATCCCAATTTGGAAAAAAGTTAATTATAGTATAAAAAAATATAATAATCTGGAATTTAATATCTGACTCTTATTATAAGAATATTAGTTTTTATTCCTTTTTATTATTTTATTTGTTTAAATAAAATGCCCACATTTTTGTTGGTTCTTTAAACAGTTAAATAACTTATTTAAAGTTATTAAACATTTTCCTCTTTTGTCGGCTAAACATAATGCAATCATGCGAGTATAAGATTCTGGAAAAGTTCGGAGTTGATTGTTTTCGACGAAAGTAGAACGAAAAATTGGGATTTTAGAATTACATAAGCATGAATGAGATATAGTCCAAGTAACTGACCAATTAGCAAATTAATCCAATTAATACTTCTAACCGCAATCAACTAAATTAAATCTAACCTTGACATTTGGTATGGAACCGAAGTTAACGTAACAATCACATAAGCAATGACCACTGCGCAACTGCCTGCGCAGAAAGAACAAAAAGTGAAATTTAAATAAGTGCGATTAACATCCTATAATCTCTGACCCTCTGTAGCTTAGCGGTGAGAAAGCCGGGATCATCATCAGAATTCGATTAGGTCCCAGATTCATACCCCGGAGAGGTCAAGTAGGTGTATAATTCGAAGTTAATATAAAATCAACGACTATAACTGCATAAGCAATCCGGAGTTAATGTAAAATTAACAACTATGATTGCAAATACGCCTAAATACGGAAGGAGAACTACCTTCGAAAACGTTGTGTGAATGAAAACGTAACCATGAATGCGATGCAGCCCAATTAACTTATCAATTAGCTTTTTAATATAATTAATATGCAGCTGTTTGTTAATAATACCTCCATTACCTCTACCAATGGCTAAATTGCGATTGAAGTATTAGAGCGCTCAAGTGTCAAAATTTTTGATTATAAAATCTTAGATACTTTGTTTAATTTGTTATTATATAGTACATACATACTTATTTATAACAAATATTTTTCAACTTTTTTTTAAGTCAATTGACAAAAAATCATGAAAAATTGAGAAAGTTGCAAAAGACAAAAATTTTTCCATCCATAAAAGATTTAACCTTGAAATCGACTTGAATACGCGTCATTTGTTTGGAAGCCATTTTATAATAATTACCAAAGGCTACGAAATAAAATGTGTAAAAACCTTCCGTTTTTATATCTCAGCAATTTCTTGTTAGATTTTAATGATCTTGGGGTCTATTTAAAGCTGTGAGTGAGTTCTAAATACGTACATAAAAATGTCTTTCAAAAAACGTTTTGCTTTTTCTTAGATGCCCACTGTGAAGACCATATTTGTTTTAGTAAAATACCAAAAAAATGAGAAAAATCGGACGAGTAGTTTTTGAGAAAAACGTTTCGAAAATTTCTATGTAGAAAAAGAAAGAAATTTTCAGATTTAAAGTAAACTGTCATGTTTATTAATGTTTCTATATACAAGATCTTGTTCAATCAGATCGAATGTCACATGTTTAGCATCACAATTTAATTTTAATGTTCCTCCAGTATTGTAGCTTTTATCTGGATTTTTTAAGCAAAATTTTATACTACCTACTTTAGGATTAAATTCCCCAATATCTTATATGACACAAAACTTTAATAATATTTGTAATATGCGAAATATTAATAACAACTATTTAGCTTTCATTGAAGATAAGGCCGCTGAGATGTACTATTGTCACAGTTTGATTTACTTTTCTCTTTATAATTTCATGCTTTTTTAATTTTTTTTTCATTTTTCTATTTATGACAGAAAGAGATCAATTGTCAATTAAATTTTCTAGATTTAACTATTATACATAAAGATAACTCATTTCAGAATAAAATATACAAAAAGGGTACACATACGATACAGATAGCATAATACAGAATTGTTCAAATCACCCAGACCACACCACCACCACACCAATATTAAAATGTCGGCATTCAATAGTTTTATTCACAGGTTTGTCACGATGCTTTTACCCGAAGAAGATTATTTAACAAATGATATGATGCAAAAACCATAGACCGAATATTAAAAAACAGTAACAAGTCTTCAATTTTAAAAGAAATTTATATCATACAACCTCGTTTCAAAAACAATAAACACTTCACATGGTTCAACTTTTTAGGAAAGATTAATAGAAATTTAAATAAGAAATTTAAAGATACCAATATCAGGCCTGCTTAATACAATAATAACACACTTAAAAACTTAGTTAATAACAAAATTGCTACAAAGAATATTCTAAACAAATCAGGGGTTTATGAAATTCAATGCGATCAATGTGCTTATAAATATAAAGGTCAAACTGTTAGAAGTTTTTTCATTAGGTTTAATGAAGACATTAGATCCTGGAAAAATAAAAAAATAATCTATTTTAGTCGCGCATCTTTTAACATATAATCACTCTTGTTCCATACAAAATTTAAAAGTTTTACACCTGGAAAAGAAAGGCACAAAATTGAATATCTTGGAAACATACGAAATAAATAAAGCCATAAAACGTAATGAGGAACTTATGAATGACCAGATGGATATTCTAGAAATACTTGCAAATAAAACTACCGTTAATCCTTCTTAGTCTTGTACATATCACGTATTTAGTTATAACGGGTTGCTACCCTAGTCTTTATATATTCTTGTAATTTTTTTTAAAGTGTTCAGTCTTCTGACGATGGTGTAAAAAACTGAAATTAAGCTAATAAAATATAACTATTTGTGAAACTTAGCCAAACGTGTTTATTTACTTAGTAGAATGTTTCACCTAGCGCCTACGACGGATTCAACCAATCTTATTCAATATATCTTCTAAGATATTGACTTTTAGAAATTTAGAAATATTGGTTCTAGAACTACTTTGTATAATTTTTGGCAATTTATTTTCCAAGGTTTTTCTAATCATAAAGTCATCAGTGATTTCCTAATCAGAATAGCTCAAGAATTAAATCGGTATCATATAATGTCACTTACCTGTGATGAATTTCCAGTTTTCTAGAAATACCCTAAATAGACCATTGTTAGAAAATCAAACCAGCATGTCTAACTTAATTATATAAAAATTATGATCTGGAGGTAAAGGTTACACAATAAACAATTTCTCTTCGCTGGACTATTCCTTCTTTTTTACACCGAGATGACCAGCAGTGAGCACCCGCTGAGTCGGTCCAGGTATTCTACGATAGGCGTTATTTTGATGTCTGCAGCTTGAACCTCGTTAGTCTTCTAATCAATCATGAATTTTATAGGGACAGCTATAAATAATTGAGAAATGATGACGCTAACCAACCCTCTCTCATTTATAAATTTTTTATATTTCAATTCCAAACATAATATGCATTTTTGAGTTTCTCTGCGTTTGAATCATAAAGGGTTATTATTTTTGAAGAAAACAAACAAAAATATCACACAAATAGTGACATAATACAGAAATATATTCTGCGACTAACTCGGCCTTTGTGAATTTATGTAGACAATATTTATGCTTTTGGTTGTCTCAAATGCACGTGCAATAATGCACCGCAATATGATGAATACGTCTCCATCGCTAGGAGCATTAAATTTAAACTAGAAAAGCATTCTGAAAATGCCTGCTCGACGGTTTTTTTTTTCTAAAAAGACTGCTTTATTGCAGGAAAACTTCAGCTGTAAAGTTAAAATTATATACTTTATTGTTTTATTATTTGTTAAACAAATTGCCACAATTGTTCTAGCAACAGCTTTGAAAGAAAAAATATTACACTGAAAGCGACACAGAACCATGTTTAATGGATTTCTGAAAATAACAGAGGTTGAATTATTGAGCAAACTTCAGTTCACTTTCAGGAAAACCTAGGTAGTTAATGACTTGCATTAATTCACTAAAATGAATAATAAACCACATTATTTAGATGTGTGTGTCATAAAGTTTAAAAAAATCGTTATATAGGCGACTGAAGGATAGCCTATGATGCTTATGATAATAAGGTCAGGCCACTTCAAAAAACGGATGATCCTTGTTTGGGGTTATTGTAAACTTATTCTTTAGAGCAAAGATAAGTCAAATAGAACTATCCTACCATTGAAATGATAGCTTCGTAAAATACCACCTCTATTCTAAGTATGTATTAATTGTATTGTAGTACTGACGTTAAATTATGCCAAACCCTCATCCAGCAGTATTGCTATAGAGTGTAAGGAATAATCAACATAAGGTAGTCCTACAATGGACTTAGGGATCGTGTAGTAGGGATAATAAATAATAAAATCAGAGCTTGAATAATGTATTATTTAACTAATCAAACCACCAACTAGTCAAAAATATTAAAAATATCTTTGTCCAGATGTATATGTTAGTATATTACTTACTTAAAAAGGGCACAATCTAAAAAACCAAATATTTTGTTTTTCTGAATGTTTCTGTATCTGTTTCATTTTTATTTAAGAAAATCAAATTCAGTATTGTAAGATTAAAGCTCGGTGCCCTATTTTACTTAATATTGCTGTGGATTTCATTGCTAACAGCGACAATTAAACAAAAGAATTTCTACGCCTCTCTACTATTTTATCTACAATTTGTGACCAGTTGGACAAAATTTTAATATTTTTGTTGGTTCGTTATATACTTGCTTATCTGCAATCTCTTCTATATAATTTCTGATGTAGAGGTTGATCAAAGACTTGACCATCGTTATCTACCACGTCTTTAGCTTGGTTTCAGTTGTAGCTCTTCGTCTCTAACAAGTTAATCGATACCAATTTAGTGGTTTCGGGTGTCCTTCTGTCTTCTTCTGTTCAAAAAGCAGTGGAAAATTGTTGTGACTAAGACGCGAAGCACAAGTATCGTAGGTATAGTTCATCTAACTAGTTGCATGTCGTTAGTTAAGTTATCTGTTTCATGACCACTATCACCTAGTCACCAGGTAGCGACTAGTATACTTATAACTATATATAGGAATGTGTTTCATGAGTCAATCTTGTTGAATCGTCAGATATTTAAGTTGTATACAATTTATTGTACACTGAGTTTCTTCTACATTTTCAAGAGAAACGAATGGACTAGATTTTTAGGATGTTCCCAATTCTTCTACTTCAGATAGTTTACTTAAAATTACTGCTTTTTGCTTTTCACCATCTTTTGTCCTTTACTTGCTTCGATTTTTACGTTTAGAGTTTACAAACACCAGTAGAGAGTTTTTTTATTAGCATGTAATTGTGCACCAAGAATGGATTCCTGAGTGTCAGACAGTTAAATCTGCTTACTACTTGGGTGTAATGAAACGCCTGCGTGAGAGAGTTCGCAAAAAAGACCCGATTTGTGGCACCAGTCCTGGGTGCTTCATCATGACAATGCGCTCTCTCACACAGCCTTCATGATCAAGCAATTTTTAGACAATTCGACCGCCATGGTTCTTGAACACCCCCCCCCCCTACTCATCTGATTTGGCCCCCTGCGATTTTTTTTATTTCCCAAAATTGGAGAAAAATTGAAAGGGCACCATTTTCAAACTCTGGAGTCCATTAAACAGTCAACGTCAAAGGTGTTGTCAGGGGTAACAAAGGATCAATTTCGCGAGTGCTTCGAAGGCTGGAAAAGGCGAATGGAGAAGTGCATAACAGCTCAGGGGGAGAACTTTGAAGGGTGCAATGTGTAATATTATACTGGCTTTTCAATAATTTTTTTATAGCAAAAGTACGCGAATTTTATTGTCATACCTCGTAGGTTGTTTTACCAATCTTTAGGAAACTCAGTAACTCAGACAAATACTAAAAAATTAACTACATATTTCTTACAAACCATGGAACTCAACTGAATTTTGCTGCTACGGACCCCATCAATAAATAAATAATAATCTTAGAGATAAGTAAAAATTCAGTATCTAAACCCTTTACGAATTTTACTTATTTCTTGGATTTTCGCGAACTAAATGTATACTTAAGTAAAAAGAAAATTGCATAGTGCCCAACTTATAGTTGGCGGGACACTTGTTATCGACCCACGAGTACAGATGAAGAGCTACGTCGAATTGCTGAATAAACAAATTTGTTGAGAGTATTAAAACGAAAGAATAAACAAAAGCGTTAAATTGATTCCTATTCTAATAATAATTATTATTATTTATAACATAATATTTTAATAGCAGCATATCACATTTCTTATCAGAGTTTTTCGTCTTTGTCCATCATCATCATATATGCTTTTAGATTCATTTGGCAGCCATTGTGTCATTGTGTCCCCATCCATTAAAGGACTCATCTTATATCAAGAGTTGGAAATGGGTCTTTTAAAAAAGACCCTTCAAGGAGACTTCCTCTAGCATACAGTTATGTATTTGTCTAATAGTTATGTACAAGTATGTGCGTTTCTAACAGTAGGCTGTGTTTAAATAGACTGTCACTGAATTTTTCAGAATATAATGAACTTCCGGAATGAAAACTGCGGAAAACCTGTCACTAGAAGTTGTGAAGGAGCCGGACATTTGAGCTTGACAGTTCGGCGCGGCCGTTTCGGCGACACTTCGGCGAAGGGACGCTTCGGTGCGGACCACTAAGGCGCAGGACACTTCGGCGCGAGAAATAGTCTAGTATTATTGTAATGAACAAACTCATTAGGTACTTACAGGTAATAAATACAGTATGATCGATGAAATACAGTATTCCATAAATACAGTATGATGAGAAAAAGCTCCATATTTGCCAATCACAAAAGCTCGTATGTAGTGCCAGATTTAAGAAAAAGTCATTTTTCTAAACTACTAAAACATTAAAATCAAATTTCTGCATAAGGGAATAATTTGTAATAAGAATTTAATTTGTTTATTTTATATTGTTTATAAGAATATCATTGATTTGATTTGATTGGTTTGATATTCATGTTAATAACTTCTAAAAAATAAAAAATTCTATAAAATCAACTAATGACGTAGAAAAGTTGATATTAACATTGAATATCGTACCACTGATAAATACGTGTCCCACTTCACGAATTTTGTCTCAGTAGGTAACACTTATAAATTGATACTGCTTATAGTCCAGAGTTTAAAGACAAGAGGACTGGAAAGCACTGGAATAACGCAATTTAACCAATCCAATCGAAACTCTGGAATTAAGAAGATGTATGTGTGTATATAAAAATAAAGAAAAGTTACTCTGATAATAGGGTAGCTTGTCCCACAAAAATTAGACTAATGGCCCAAAAAAACATTTTGTTTAAAGATCTCCAAAGGTTTTACCCTAATTTGTCGCGGAAAAATTTATATACACCGAACTGTCGATCGATGTGTGCCCGCGCCTAAGTGTTCCGGCGCCGAAGTGTGTCTGCGCCGAACTGTTCTCGCGCCGAAACGGCCGCGCCAAGATGGCCGCGCCCAATTGTCCTAGACCGAAGCTGTCATTGACTATGAACGAGACAAGCATTAGACATGACTGTTGTGTATGAATTCTTGGAGGGTTTGTGATATATACTAAGTGTAAATTATATTTAGACGATACTTACAGGGCCGCCTACTCGCTTTTTTATGTAGGGGCCTACCTTAGTTAAACTTAAAAAATTGAAACATTCTCATAATTTGTCTCGGAAAAATGTATATGCACCGAACTGTATTTCCATCGATGTGTGCCCGCGCCTAAGTGTTCCGGCGTCGAAGTGTGTCTACGCCGAAGTGCCCTTGCGCCAAACTGTTCTCGCGCCGAAATGGCCGCGCCTAGATGACCGCGCCTAAACGACTGCGCCCAAATGTCCTAGACCGAAGCTGTCATCGACTATGAACAAGTCAAGCATTAGACATGACTGTTGTGTATGAATTCTTCGAGGGTTTGTGATAGATAGTAAGTGTAAATTGTATTTAGACGATACTTACAGGGTCGCCTACTCGCCTTTTTTATGTAGGGACCTGCCTTAGTTAAACTTAAAAAATTAATATATTCTCATAAAATGTATCCCCATAAAATATAGAAATAATAATGCATCACCTTGTACCTACCATTACATTGTAAGTTGTACCTGCGGTTTACGAATTATTAATTTTTAAACACGGTTATAAACTACCTATAACGGTAATACTCTTTATGGGTAGCTTTAAATCATTAATAATAAAAATCCAATTCCATTCTAACTCTTAAAAAATAAGGATTAAGAAGTATGACGTGGGTTATCTGTGCCATATTTATGACATTCAACTGTCTCACTGCCAATGCCGTAACACTTTTCGTATCGGTATGGTTACATTTTCTAAATCATAATTTGATTAATCGTGTTCCACTTTAAATTAAATAAGTAGTAAATATTTATCCCTAAGTTTTTAAAATTTCGTTGATACTTCTGATTTCTGATGAATTCATGAATGAATTCTGAAATTCAAACCTCTTAGACTTTTTCAAAGGCGCGCTTAACGTCAAAAGAATTTCTATTGAGTTTGTAGCAGGTTATGAAGCATGGTATCCAGTTAATGGTATGGCACGCCCCGCCATATTATCACTATAGCCTTTTTCTGAATCTGTAGCAACGTGAACGATTCAGAAGTTCGAAGTTTAGCAACTTAGGTTGAGGTTTATCTGAATCATAAGATCGAAAAGTACTGACCCATCCTCGAGAATCCGTATTTCTAGTTTCTAGTTGAGGGCAAAATTGATTTCAGGATCCGTATTCTTGAGTTTCGCATACGAGATAACGTAATTCTCTATTACCTTCTAACATTTGATTGGCTAAGTTGCATCTTATGACGTAAAAATTACGTCATCTCGTATGCGAAATTTGTTCGTATGAGTTCAAGAATACGGACACAGACATTTCTATTTCTATCATTCAGAAATATGTGCAGAGCCTATATGTACTATGCGAGTTTACGGGAAGCATGCCATTAGTGCCTTTATAACTTTGCTGTAGTATATCACGGATGTTGTATCTGTTGGGCAACAAATCTTTAAATTATCTAATATGCAGTTTTAAAATCAAGTAAGTTGACGTGATTTGTAACTACCAATACTAAATATAAAATTTACTCAAACAAGTAAAGATGCACCATTAGCCACGAATAGTTAACAGGACGATTTTAAGCCATCTTGATTTAGTCGCTAAAAGATTACCGCCAAAGCCTTTTTCCATAGACTCTTCATAGATACGAGAAAGGTCCCTTAGTTAGACTAAAATTAACTTTACTAAACGTAAATTCGGTGTACAGCTTCTTTAACTTGTCAATTTCCTCGTAATTTTCGTTCTGTTAGGAAAAATTGTTAGGTAAGAAATAAATCGCATCTTAAGAAATCGTATGACTCGTCAAACGTCAAAGTTGGCTTTGGTTTTGATTGGGAGTTTTTGATTAGGCCGAAATTTAACGCTCTTGCGTTCCATACCACCAGGTTGTAACCTGCTGGTTACAACCATCCCCGAGTGTCTACCATATTTAATGAACCTTTCAAAACAAAGAATTTACATTGAACTTTTTATGCATATCCACAGTAATCCTATGAAAACCTGAAATAAAAATTCCAAACTTTGAATCCGCCACTATAAGAGTCCTGCAGAATTTTCATTAGTTAATATTTTTTCATAAATTATTATTCCTACACTCACACATGAACAGGTTTCACTTTTACTTTTATTAAAAAGTACTACACTTTTTTTATTTTTATCAACGCCGCCGGTTACTTCAGCGTGTATGTTACAATCGACCATTTATTTATTGGAGTCTATTGTTCAGTTGTATAAAAACACGCGGTATGTCTATGTAGTTTTAACCTATTTAGAGCTTATTTTTAGGTTTTGGAGTTTCACTGTCATTAATGTTTATCGTGTCGATCGAAACTTCAATAAGATAAGAACCCCCATTATGTCCTTAAATAGGAGTGTCTAAATAAATAAGATAGAATTAAACCAGTACATTGCATAAGTAAAATGACAAGCTTGATTAAAGCCTTTCCTTATCTAAAATGTATTTCCTTATCAAAGTTTCAATTTCAACGCACTTTCCCGACCCCAAAATGAAATTTTCCGTTATAGATTTATTATGGTGCAGAAACTCATCCTACATGATAAATATTTTATAAAACCAAATGAAGCCCTACGACATACATAAATTATAAGTTCGAACAATTTGCTTTTGAGGAGGATTCTACAAAATTATAAAGAACTGTTGAAATTCTATTGTGTACGAAAACTAAAATAATTTATTTCCCATACAACACAAAGATTTCAAGCGACACATCACACACACAAAAAAAAAGAATACGATCTTTTTAGGAGCCTCTAATGTATTTGAAATAACCACAAACCCAAATAGAATATATTTCAGTTCATTTGAAAGTTGATCCGAGAAAGAAAAAATTATATGCGGTTTTGTCAAACCCTCCGGTTATTGTTAAGCGTTAACCTCTCGTGTCCCCTTGCAAAGTGCCATTCCCTTGCAAGGGAGGATCGAACCACAGCACCCGTGCGGCCACTAAAGATAAATAAATAAACAATTTCTGGAGTCGCTTGATGTATTGTAAATGCGTGAGTGTAACATCAAAGAATTATCTGATGCAACTCTTCTTCGTCTTCGGTATTTCCTTTGTTGTTGTTCCCTTTGTTTTCTTAAACATTCTTAAATCGTTTTATTATTTTCTTTCACCACGCACACTGCAAAAATATTTACATCTGATAGCAATCAAAGATAATGTTGATCATTTCTTGTTTTTGTTTCAAAGGTATTTAGAATAGAGCAATGAAACACTTAAATTTGTAGATGCTTCTGAATTATTTTACCTAAGATGCTTTTGGGTTTTCAGCTAAAACGGATGGAATTTGTTGACCATCTTGGCGTAGATCAATTCAGATAGTTGCTAGTGCTAATAAAATTTGCAAAATGTCATGTAGCTATAAATTTTGCAGGAAACGAAACTGTATCCATCAGCTTTATTGTGCAGCTGTATCTTTATTGAACTCTATTAGCATCCAACGTGCAATACGTATGTATCTTGCGATGGTAGCCCATTTTTAATGATACATACTGTCGGGATTAAGGGATTGGAAAGCTTCAGGCACTATTTTGAAGGCTTCTCCTAAACCCCATCAAAACCTTTATGTTTAAAATACAACTTCAAGAATTCACAATTCAAATTTTTTGGATAAGTTGAACAAAGCACAACAAGGAATTATTCCGGTTGAATACAATTTAAGGCAGATATCTGCATTTTCCAAGTTCCAAAAGTTATGAATTTTGGATTGGTCTCATATAATTTTCCAGATCAATGTTAAAAATTAGGATTAGTCAAAACAGAATTATAGACTACACTTTATAAAATTGCTGAGAGAAGATACGATCTTTGTAAATGGGACGATCCAAGTTGTTTAGAATATTGAAAGAAGAGCACTATCGGATACAGAAAATATATCTTTCAGGTCATTTTCACATTGACTTCGATCGGATAACTAGCAGCAAAACTAATAATGTAGGCCTAAGCCGAATACAGTGCAAGAATTCTTTTTTCTAATCACTCATTTTGCGTTAGTAGCTGAACAATATCAAAGTTGGCTAACAATCAAAAAGTCATTTTAAGTGTTTAGATCTCTGACGTGTAAACACGAAGAAAAGTTCGTGTGAACACGCCCACCTTGGGTCTAGACTGCCAGTCAAAACTACGCCCAAATGGCCGCCAATAAGGACCCAATGAACAAGTAACAGTTGTATCTTTGCAACACATATTTACTTTGAACATGTGAAAAAAAAATGATGATTCGAATTTGTGTACTGTCTTAATCTTGGTAAAAGTTTCCACGACAAAAGCAGTGGTTGGTACACGGGAGGCTCGTCTTTGAACACTTGCAATGAATCCGGCATCACTTCTTTGCACCCACAACAAATCAGTTCTGACATGGACACTAAACTCTGGCCCCAAACATGCCCCCTTAGTAATCAGATCGGTTAACATGTTCAAGAAGAGTATCTTCAGGTGGGATGTCTTCAATGGTTCTGTTGACACTTGCAAGCATGAATGATGTGCGGATATGCATAGTACAATGAATTTCTTAACATTTCTGAAGTGAACAGGATCAACAGAACTGGATCGATCTGACAATACGGGAGTAGCAGAAGATCCATTTAAATGCCATTTTATGACAGATTTAAAATTTATAAAAGTTTTGTACATTCCAAGCCATGCACATGCACTTTTGTTCATTCTGATGCATCTTCAGTCATTGTGAGTCAATTGTATCTAAAACCGCGACAAGTACTTGATACTTGTGACAACTTCTTTCCTTCATTAGTGGTTTAGCGGTCAAAATAAAAATTTGAGGCAGCTTCTGTACAATTTGAAAACTTTTTTAGACTGCCTAAAGGTAGATCGTAGTTTGAATCTTAAGGACGATTACCAGTTTCGGAGCCGGACATTTGGGCGCGGCCGTTTAGGCGCAGCCATTTCGGCGCGGCCGTTTCGGCGCGGGACACTTCAGCGCGAGAACACTTTGGCGCAGGGACACTTCGGCGCGGACTACTTAGGCGCAGGGACACTTCGGCGCGAGAAATTGTCTAGTACTTCACGAATTTTGTCTCAGTAGGTAACACTTATAAATGGATACTGCTTATAGTCCAGTGCTTAAAGACAAAAAGCACTGGAATAACGCAATTTAACCTATCCAAGCGAAACTCTGGAATTAAGAAGGTGTACGTGCGTGTACATAAAAATAAAAAAAGATAACTCTGATAATAGGGTAGCTTGTTCCAATAAATTAGACTAATGGTCCAAAAATACGTTTTGTATAAAGATCTCAGAAGGTTTTACCCTAATTTGTCGCGCAGAAATTTACATGCACCGAACTTTTTTCATTTTTTTTGTTTTTCCATCGAAATGTGCCAGCACCTAAGTGTCTCGGCGCCGAAATGAGCCTGCGCCGAAGTGTCCTTGCGCCGGACTATCCGGCGTCTAACTGTCCTCGCGCCGAAACGGTCGCGCCGAGATGGCCGCGCCCAAATATCCTAGACCGTTCAATTGGTCTGCATTGAAGAAATTGTAGAGAATGTAGTTTTTGGGTATAAAAGGTATACTTTCAATTAAAAGAAACCGAGTTCAACTTCTTAGCATAGTGAGGCGACGCTTTGTCGCGTCAAAACACATAATTGTTATTTATCCATGACCAATTGGAATTTGTAAATTCTGAAATGAATTTTGATAATAAAAACTTAATATTCTAACTATTGTTGCGGAATAAATAACTTACTTATGTATTTTGCATGTATTTAAATTTGAATTTAACTTCAGGTTTAGCAGTCGATGCGTCCACGGTATAGTAGATGTCTTATCCTGGCATATGTTGCTTACTAGTGGTAAAACAGCTGTCGTCATCCAAAACAAATTCTTTTTGAACAAAATTTCGCGCTATCTATTGGCAATTAGATATAAGAACAGTTGGTCGTAAGCTAGAACTTCTGTTTCTTTCTAGCTGTAGTTTTAACCTTTTGCTGGCACTTGTGGCACTGATGTGCTGCTGTGTACAACCAAATATTTCAGCTTATCTTCTTACTCCAACTTTGTTGTTAAATTGCTTTTTCCTATTTCATGCTTACAAAGCCAATTTTGTAACACTGTTTTGGTCAAAAACAGTATCACAAATTTCAACTTTGTAAAGCTATTTCAGGGACATTTTTATTTGTACGCACTTTGATGTCACTGTAGATATCTGCATTACTTATAGAGCATAGTGTATTAAGGATGGTCCGAAAGGTTCGACTGAAATCTTTCTATGGGTGCTGGATTTGTAAACGACGCAGTCCTCCAGAGCTGGATGTCGTACAACCATACAACCATACCGGATTAAATTTCCAATCCGGTACTTTATAGATCACAAGCTTGTTGTGGAGGGAAAGCTGAGAATGTCTAAATTTCAGATTGAGTTGTATGCGTTAGGTCCATATATTGGTCCTCCAGGTAAGGCCTCGATCAAGGTGAATACCGAGGTACCTTGCATTGTCAGATTGTGGTACCAGTGACCCTTTGAGAGTAATGGGTAGAAAGGTATATTTTTGTTTTACAAAGGTGACGTGCACTAACTTGGTTTCTTTGATTTTAATGCGCTACTTTTTGAACCAATCTTGTATCACAGTGAGGTGGGTTTGTAATTTTGTGAAATCCCTTATTGGATTTTCATTTCTAGCCAACAATGTGGGCAGATCACACGGCGTTCACCCTTAGAACAGGTTGTTGTCTACTCAATTGGATGACGCTATCAGAAAGAAATGTGTGGTAAAGTTACACCTAAGTGTTTCTCGACGATGACTCTAAAACGCAGCGGAGGAAGCTCTGCTAACAAGAGGGTCCGGTGTAGGTGGTTTGATTCTTACCTGACGTCAGGGTCTTTTATGGAGCTAAGTACCCCGCTATCTGACCTAGACGAATGGAGGAGAATCAAGTAAAGTTTATCTAGGTCAGAGAGTTTGCTAGCTGACCTATGAGAAACTTCATGCCACCAGATAGCGTTTCGGAGGTGACAGTATGGGAGTCCAGCTTTGGCTGTGCAGTTCCAGTCTTCGGATTCTCAGAAATCGTCTAGAGACCTATGACACTTAAGGGATGTTGATGCGGAGATACATCCCTCACGTCTCACGTTCAAGACAACTTCACCTTAACGGGTACACACCGGGATGCTGCTTTGATGGGCCCTATAAGTAGTTATAAGCTCTGTCAGGGGCACACCTGGCCTAAAACTTGGAATTCGGTGTGGCAAAACCGCTTAAAAACCAAGTCCTGCCACATCTGAGGTTGGATTCGATCGGGCAGTGGCCCCAACTAAGGTTTGGTGAAGGAACTTATGAAATTTCGTCACTAATTGATAGGTCCGCCGTGTACAGTAACTACTATAGTGATCATGTTGGTAAGTTCCTCTTCATATTTGACTTGGAAAAGTCCGTCATATAAATAGTACCGTAATATGAGGTAAATGTTATCAGACATCCACTTCTTTAATTTATATTATAAGCCTTTGTGCCAGACTTTATCGGACGTCTGACTTACGTCGAGAAAGACTTTACTGCAATATTCTTTGCCTTCCAAGTTGGCGTTTATGATTTCTAGTACTCTATGCACTTGCTCAATGGTGGAGTGCTGTCTTCTAGAATATGTTCTTAGGAGAATTAGTCTGTTGAGTAACAGATTTTCAAACAATCTTGAGATTAGGAGCAGGTGGCTTGTCCAGTTCTGGATTAGAATAATTTTTTAAACTTTACATTGTCCTGGGAAGTGCCCAGTGCTTAAGGTCGCATTAATTATAAATGTTAGCATTGCGATGAGTCCCTTAGGTGAAAGTTTTTTTAGAATTAGTCCTGTTATTAAATCCTACCCGGGAGATTTCTCTATAGGTAGCTCTTTTATTAGATCTTTTAACTTTTTCCCTTCGACTGTTTCAATCGGTAGTGATAGTTGCACACGGGGCATCTAAAAAGATGCCTATTTCTTCTTCGTCGATTCCAGGTCACCCAGTGGTTGGAAGACTTTACTAGAAATATTCGGAAAATCTCTTATTTTGATTTTTGCATTGTTTTTTGCCCAGGTTGCGTTTTTTTCCCGGATTGGTTTTGCGGTTGTTTTAGTCGTTTTGTAGCTTTCAGTAATAAGTAGTCAATAAACCTTTGATGAACTCTTTAAAAGTCGCGTCTCTGTATTCCGGCAGCATCTTCTTTAGTTCTCTTGTTGCAGCATTGTATCATTGCTTTTCTTCAGGGTATAGAGTTCTCTGTCACTCATTTCGTAATCTTCTCTTCACTTATTTCAATTTTATTAGTGACTTCCTCTGGGTAGCCTCACTTCCTGAGTTGGCCTGGTAGTGTATGATTCCCCTGATTTGGCCTGTTGATTTCTCAAGTCCCCCTTTTTTGGGGCCACACCCCCACAACCCCACCCCCGAAATTTTTTCAATAGTGTAAAAATCTATGCTATGTGGGAATTTTAGTATTTTGATTCGGAATTTTTATAAATTCCTAAATACGTCACTGAGCATAGCCAACTTATCTATTAGTCCTATTCATCTGATTTTATAAGTATAGGAGAAAATCTAAATTCTGTACGATCCAAAATATTAGTTGTAACCCGTATATACTCCATATTGTAAATGTGCTAGGTCAATTAATATTAACACATCTGCTGTATAAAGTAATTTCAGCTAATGAAACTTTGCTGAAATATCCAAGATATTTTTCCGTGCACGAGCTGCACTTTTGATTTCCTTCAGAGATTGCATAATTAATTTTGTTTGTAACACGGTATTGCATGCTAGAAAAACTTGATTTAATCATTTCAGACTTAACTAAACCTGAAAAAAATAAAATCTGAATTACTTTATAATTAAAATTAATTATCAGCTACATTCTTTAATGTTTTAGTAGATTAGAAAAAAAACTATGAATATTTAAGCTTAAGGCTATAAGTTCATTAATTTTATCATAAAAAGTATTTTCTATAATTTCATACAACTTCCTTAAGGCGTGAGTCTTTCCAGCACGTCTGTCTAGCACTATTCAGCTTTTTGAATACTGCCTGAAGGCATACAAAAAGCACAATTTACTTCTATTCTTTGTGTATTGTGCGGTCTTTCGGTCACACGAATTAAGATTTCAAAAGATACAGCTGGAAGGTGTCATCTCATTTATGTATTTCAGCGCAGGTACCAAAAATAACAAAATCGTATTGCAGAGAGAAACTACATAGGAATGATTATTCTAGCTGTGTGAGAGAGGAACATGGTGTATAAATCACAGGCAGAGATGAATGTTATGGAAGTGTGATTTCCTGACCGTTTTCCAGGTGTCGGGATTAGTTTATGGTAGGGCTCATAAACGGGTAGTTTTTGCCGGGAGTTTATTATTTTCTTATTTTCACGTTGTAAAAATAGGATTTCCTACAAAATGACAAACGAATGGTTTATGACTTGTGAAAATCATGTTGTAAATCTCGACGAGAAAAAATATTTTTAACAATAAAGCTTCAATTTATTTATCTCGGCACCCTCTTGTTTATGACACGTTGTAAAAGGGAAACTAATCGGATTGAAGTTTTAAGATCTTTCTTGCTGTGCCTTGTAGTAGGATTTGCCGACTACACCAACGAAACCTTTAAAAAATAATCAATAAGACGTCTACCCTTATTCTACAGAAAAAGAAATAGAAATGTTTTCATATAACAGAACTTAATTTAAGCTTAAGTTGAATTTTATTTAGGTCTGGAAAGCTGTTACTTTTATAAAAAGGGAGTCTTATGGTGTAGCAGAATTAATACTATAAAAAGATATCTTCATTTTAAGAATTTGTGCGATCTGAAATGATACATTGCTTGTTTCTTTTCTTTTTCAATCGGAGGAATTTACTGTATCTACTATAGTTCTACATTAGAGGATTAATAGGAATTCTACAAATAATGGATTTGGCTAGACTTCAGATTTATTATCGAGAAAGCTTCAGTTTAACATGATTCGGAACACATTTTTAAACCAGATAGATTGAACGTTTCAATCTTTTAGACTTATTTCAATTCCAAGTTAAAGAACCAAATTATATTTCAGCAGGATATTTATCTGAAAACAGTTTAATGTAAAATTTTTACTTTTCTCATCCAAAAATGGAAGAAGACTTGAAAGCCCACTCGTTTGTAAGCTTTACATTATCCTAATCGAGTCTACAGGAACAGAGTGAAGGTCGTAGTGAAGTATTTATCTGAAGATGCCAAGATGTTAGATTAGATTTTAGATTATAGAGATAGCCCCAGCCAACCCGGGTCCAAGAACTGGATTCGGGCTCTGCCTGTCACAAACCAGGAGAAATTGGGGAGTGATAGAGGAGTAACACCTCGCTAAAAAACCTGGGTTCAGCTGGCTCCGGCTGATAGTACCCTGTAAGGGCCCCTATCCACGGTTACGAATGAAAACCACAACGGCGATAGAGGCGGAGAAGAGAAACTTCAGCACGGCGAAATCGGCGGAAGTGACAACCCTGATTTTAGGGGAAGTATAAAATCATCGGTAGCGTCTGTACTCAGAATGAGCGGCTGCCAACAGCGTCTGTACCCATATTGGGCGGCAGAACCACAAATCGCCAACCCGCATTTAGCAAGCGTGGCTAAATATGCTAAAACACCCTTCAACTATTATTTTAAAGAAAAGAAAAAAACGAATTTCAAAACTCAATGTAAACGACCCAGGTGGGTAGGAATAATTATCCACAGTCTTACACCGATCAGTCGGGCTGTTCCAAGGATTCTGGAGGGGACAAAGATTCGTTAAAACAAGACAGAGGCCACGCTAGACAAAGAAACGTACAATACTCGATCCATTGCAAATGAAGCAAGAATAAAAGAACTAATCTATCAACTAAACAAAATCAAATGGGACGTCCTAGGTATAAGCAAAACTCGAAAAAGAGGAGAAGGAAGCATTAAAATATGATCAGGAGATACCCTATTTTACAAAGGGAAGGAAAATTCGAGCCATGGGGGTGTAGATATCATAACACACAAAAAGCTGACTACTCACGTAAGACATATGAAAGAAACATCTGATAGAGTCATATATATAATTATAAGAATAAACAAATTAGTCTCCCTAAAAATCATCCAAGCTTATGCCTGAACTAGTAGCTATGAAGAAGAAGAGGTCCAAAAATTCTACGAAGATATATCAAAAAGCATAAATGAAAATAAAACTTATCATGTATTGGTTATAGGTGACTTTAATTGCAAAGTAGGAAAACAAACAGAAAAAAGGTGAAAAACAAACTGCATGGTTTGGGAATCAGAGATGAAAGAGGACAAATGATGGTACACTTCTTAGAACAAGAACAATTGTACAATACGAGTACATTTTTTGCAAAGAATGATAACAGAAAGTGCACATGGTTTAGCCCTGACGGTAAAACCAAGGATAAAATTGACTATATTCTGAGTAAAAACAAATACATAGTACAGGATGTAAATGGTTTAAACAGATTTAATACCGGGAGCGACCATCGTTTGGTACGAGCAGAAATAAAAATAAACCACAAAATAGAAAGATATAAGAAAATGAAAAGAATACCATACAACACATAGACTATAAACAATTAAAACTAAATGCCCACGAATACCAGATCAGCATGAAGAATAAATTTGAGGCATTACCAGGAGAATGCCAAAACATTAGAACAGCATAAAGGTATGAAGATATTTAGAAGACAAACAAGTGGAAATAAAGAGATAGTAAAACTAAAGAACAAAAATGGAAACCTTGTAACAGATAAAAGCCAAATCTTAAAAGTAGTCGAAGACTTTTATGAAGAACTGTATAAATCAAAAGCAGAGAATGATGCGGACGACAAAGAAAGGAAAAGAAGAGTGGTAAATGTAAATTCTGAAGATATTCCACCTATCAGTAGAGAAGAAATTGAAAGAGCCGTAAAACAAACCAAATATGGAAAAGCAGCTGGAGAAGATGATATAACAATAGAAATGATGAAGGAAGGTGGGGAGGTAATAACAAAAAAGTTAATACAATTGTACAATCTTTGTTTAGAAAAAGAAGACATACCAACCACATGGACAAATGCTATAGTAGTATTGATACACAAGAAAGGCAACAAAAAGGCGTTTGATACTGTTGAAATATGGGCAGTACTACAAGCATTAGAAAGCACGAGAATAGATAGCAGATACAATACGTAGCGCGTAATGTACAACGTACGGGAAGTTAAAGGATATATTCGAAATGAAAATACCATTACACCTCAAACGTCAATTGTATAATCAGTGTATTTTACCAGTAGTGACTTACGGGGCCGAGACTTGGATGCTCACGAGAGAAATAACAAGCAAATTGGGAGTGCATGAGAGAAGATTAGAAAGAAAAATATGAAACTGAGAGACCATAAAACAAATAGGTGGATAAGAGATGGAGACCCTGGGACGAAAGAAGAAATGTGGGACGACCGCAAATCAGATGGAGTGATGACGTGAAAAGAACGGCGGGACTAAACTAATACAAGGTGGCACAAAACAGAGAACATTGGAAGAGTATGAAGGAGGCATATATTCAAAGAATAGAAAATGGCTAAAATAAGAAGATGAGATAGGTGACTAATATAGAGATATAATTTGCGGCTCAATATCTTGCATCTATTAAGTATACTCTTTTTGGATAAAGTCCGCTGGAGTGTACAGCCTATTTCGCTAATGGGAAGTCTTGTTCAATCCATTATCAATCGCATGCATTAATATTGTAAAGGTAGTATTAAAGGTAACGTCACAGCAGACTAACCTAAGAGGTTTTGTTTCTATGGGACGGGTCCTGTGTAGCTATATTCAAGATGAGCACCAACACATGCTAATTATACAATAAATGAAGTGTAGTTTTATATTAAATATCACCACAGCATTCTGTCAGATTTAGCCAAATCCTCCAGAAACCAAATATACTAGCTCCACGGCAGTTTTGTTAGATACTTAGAATATGTATTTTTAAAATAGCTAACAGCTGCTTCGTTCCATTCTATTTTGTGTCCTCTATGTCATCAAATCTTTAGAGGGTATTTCAGTTTGGGGAACATGCCAAAAATCAGCTGATCAATTCCGTGTTTTATTAGAATAATAAATAGCTGGATAAGTTGCGCAAAATGCGCAGTGACATTGCCATAAGGAAGCACCCACTCGGTTACACTTTCTTACAAATCAGACCGTTTTCTTCTCACTGCGTCCCGTAATCGCTTCAGCACTTCTAGGTAATATGCTTTATTCAATGACTCACTAATAGAGCATATTCATGGTGAACAACATCTTCCCGGTCGAACAAAAACAGTGAGCATTGCCTTGATGTTGCTCCGTACTTGACAGCGTACTGTTGTCTTCTCAACAGCGATTACGTGATGCCATTTGGAAGGGGTAACCATCTACGCCTGTACTAACTGGTGCATACATGTTTTTTACAGTAACACTTGTAACCTCAAAGTTACAGCACAAGTTTGGATAGATAAGTGAAGTTACTTAATTCTAATATTCATACATTTTCAACAGGAAAAAATATAACCAAATTAAGACGGTTTACATCAAGAGATGCTCAATTAGACTTTCCGGACTACTCTGTATGGTATGTTCAATACAAAAGTTTCGCCTTTTTTTATTGAAGGTGTTATACCTTTTGCGACAACAAAATCAAGCTATCTGCATATTTGGTATGTAAATGAGCTGTTTTGAAATATGAACACAAAAGTGTGAAACATCAAGTTCAAGACAATATTGTTGGCGGCGAGTAAATCTATGTTCTCGGTCACTTTTGCG
This sequence comes from Agrypnus murinus, assembly GCA_929113105.1. Lineage (NCBI taxonomy): Eukaryota > Metazoa > Arthropoda > Insecta > Coleoptera > Elateridae > Agrypnus > Agrypnus murinus. The sequence continues at coordinate 112,596,550 of OV816028.1, read as the reverse complement.
ATTAGTAGATGCGATGGTGTAATGTTTGCACCTAGATACCAACTGATTGGATAAAAATGATGATGATAATGGTGATAATTAATGTTTTGGTGACTGTTATAGTGTGCAAAAATGGCGATATCCTTACTTTTTAAAGTAACATTTTTTCTTGAAAAGATTAGAGCAATTATTTAGATGGCGATTCTAGCGCAAAGGTTGGTACATACTTGTTATTGCCTTTCAGAGTTTCACGATAGGCAGAGGCACAGACCAGACAAAGAATATCCACAAAAATATGTTGCCAATAACAGACTAAATGTTTTTTTGGGAAAATTGTTGGATATTTTTAAAATTGTTGATCGTGCATTTTAAATCCATAAAATATGTAGACTTGGTAAGAGAAAAAGATCCTTTGATGATGGTACTTGCTGATACCTGGTGCCTGTTTTCCATGCGAAATCTTAATATGTATATTTTTAAGTTTATTCTTTTAGTAACTCTGCAGGTCAAAGAATAATATTTCTAATCGCGAATATGATGGCGGTGTAGTCTGAAATGCTTTAGTTAAATAAACAATTGATAATATATACTCGATCTTTATCTCAAAAGATTTGTTCCGTTTGTAAATAGCCAAAATTTCCGGCGTATAGCAGTTGACAGTGAAAAATGACCTTACTAGCACCCAGCACATAAACTTATTTACTTTTGTTTATTGTTTCCAGCCTTATTTTGTGAAACTCCATAATCATGAAATAAATAAAGATTATTAAAAGTTTCACAGTTTTATTAAAATATACCTGACAATATTGTTTCGACAGCTATGCTGTCATTATCAAAGGTAATATAATTATAAACAAACACGTCGCTAAGGTAGATACAAAATAGGTAACTAGATAAAATAATAATAATAATAATAATAAAAATTAATAATAAAAATCATAATTAAACATCTAATACTTCCAGTAACGGAGAATTACTGAGCTCAAGTTGTTCATTCATTAAAGGTACCCTGAGTTTGTGTTTGTATATCTCAAAGGCTTCTAAAATGTCTAATTTGCGTTTGTTATTACAAAAATGTAGGAATTTAATATTATTTTGAGGAGTCATTGTGTGATTTTGTTCTAAAAGGTGTTTGGCGTAATTCGATTTTTCAGGATGTTTATTTTTGTAATGACGTACGTGTTCTTTATATCTTATGTCAAAATTTCGAAGTGTTTGTCCAATATATACCGAACTACAAAAAGAACAATTTAAACGGTAAATGCCCGATTTCATGATATCATGTGTTCTGTCTTTAGCATTAAATAAAAATGAAAAAGTGTTAGTGTTGGTTTTAAATGTTATTTTATAATTGTTGGTTTTTCTTAGTATATGTGCAATTTTTTCTGATATTTTGCCAAAATATGGTATAGATATGTAATTTGTGTCTTCTGTTTGATTGTCAATGGGATATATTCTTTTGATAGCTAACCTATAATCTTTTTGTTTAATTAAAGTGTCAATCATGTTCGGATTATAATGATTTGCATGTGCTAGTTGTTTAATGGTTGATATCTCTTTGCTAAAATCTGATTTTGTTAGTGGAATAGTTAAAGCTCTGTGTACTAATGATCTGTATGCTGCTATTTTATGTGTATTGTGGTGACAAGATTTATTTGGTATTGTTATGTCTGTTTGTGTTGGTTTTCTGTATATGGAAAATTCAAAAAGATTGTCTGCGTTAATCTTGATATTTAAGTCTAGAAAGTTTATAGCCCTGTTTTGTTCTGTTTCTAGTGTAAATTTTATATTAGGATGGATATTGTTTATAAGAATTAAAAATTCATTGATAACCTCAAAAGAACTGTCAAAACAAGCTAAAATGTCATCAACATAACGAAACCAGAAGATAATGTGTTTAGAGAGGTTTAATTCAAATATTCGATCTTCAAACTTGTCCATAAATATGTTAGCTAATAGAGGACTTAGAGAATTACCCATAGGTAAACCATCCTTTTGTAAATAAATTATGTTATTAAAAGTGAAATAATTTTGACTTATACAAAGGTCAAATAATTGAATTAACTCTAACCTTTTAACTAATTCTATATTACTATTGATCAAGAAACTATCTAATAATGGAATACATTCTTGTGGGGGTATTCTGGAGAACATGTTGCAAATATCAAAACTAACAAGTTTTGAATGTGGTGGAAGATGTATGTTTTGCAGCTTATCTACTAATTCTAATGAATTTCTAACAGAGTATTTCGATTTGTAACCTATCGTGTTAATAATCTGGTTCAGTTTTTTGGATAAAATGTGATTAGGTGCATTGATGTATGATACAACTGGTCTTATTGGCATATTCTGTTTGTGGGTCTTCACTAATCCATACAGTTTAGGTATTTGTGGGTTTTTATTAATGATTTGTTGCTTTTCTAATTCTGAAAAGCAGATATTGCAGTTTTCTAAACCTTGTTTTATTTCTTTTTGGAATTTTGTGGTTGGGTTTTTGTTTAACGTTTCAAAATTTTCTTTATTAATAAATTCATTAACTTTTTGTATGTAAATATCTTTAGAAAGAATTACCAAAGTGCTACCCTTATCTGCTTTAACAGAAATTAGATTGTTCTCTGTGATTTTCTGTTTTATAGATTGAAGAAGTGATATGTTGAATTTGTTAAAAGAGATGTCTTTGAAACAGGACAAAATGTACAACACATTTAACATATCACTTCTTCAATCTATAAAACAGAAAATCACAGAGAACAATCTAATTTCTGTTAAAGCAGATAAGGGTAGCACTTTGGTAATTCTTTCTAAAGATATTTACATACAAAAAGTTAATGAATTTATTAATAAAGAAAATTTTGAAACGTTAAACAAAAACCCAACCACAAAATTCCAAAAAGAAATAAAACAAGGTTTAGAAAACTGCAATATCTGCTTTTCAGAATTAGAAAAGCAACAAATCATTAATAAAAACCCACAAATACCTAAACTGTATGGATTAGTGAAGACCCACAAACAGAATATGCCAATAAGACCAGTTGTATCATACATCAATGCACCTAATCACATTTTATCCAAAAAACTGAACCAGATTATTAACACGATAGGTTACAAATCGAAATACTCTGTTAGAAATTCATTAGAATTAGTAGATAAGCTGCAAAACATACATCTTCCACCACATTCAAAACTTGTTAGTTTTGATATTTGCAACATGTTCTCCAGAATACCCCCACAAGAATGTATTCCATTATTAGATAGTTTCTTGATCAATAGTAATATAGAATTAGTTAAAAGGTTAGAGTTAATTCAATTATTTGACCTTTGTATAAGTCAAAATTATTTCACTTTTAATAACATAATTTATTTACAAAAGGATGGTTTACCTATGGGTAATTCTCTAAGTCCTCTATTAGCTAACATATTTATGGACAAGTTTGAAGATCGAATATTTGAATTAAACCTCTCTAAACACATTATCTTCTGGTTTCGTTATGTTGATGACATTTTAGCTTGTTTTGACAGTTCTTTTGAGGTTATCAATGAATTTTTAATTCTTATAAACAATATCCATCCTAATATAAAATTTACACTAGAAACAGAACAAAACAGGGCTATAAACTTTCTAGACTTAAATATCAAGATTAACGCAGACAATCTTTTTGAATTTTCCATATACAGAAAACCAACACAAACAGACATAACAATACCAAATGAATCTTGTCACCACAATACACATAAAATAGCAGCATACAGATCATTAGTACACAGAGCTTTAACTATTCCACTAACAAAATCAGATTTTAGCAAAGAGATATCAACCATTAAACAACTAGCACATGCAAATCATTATAATCCGAACATGATTGACACTTTAATTAAACAAAAAGATTATAGGTTAGCTATCAAAAGAATATATCCCATTGACAATCAAACAGAAGACACAAATTACATATCTATACCATATTTTGGCAAAATATCAGAAAAAATTGCACATATACTAAGAAAAACCAACAATTATAAAATAACATTTAAAACCAACACTAACACTTTTTCATTTTTATTTAATGCTAAAGACAGAACACATGATATCATGAAATCGGGCATTTACCGTTTAAATTGTTCTTTTTGTAGTTCGGTATATATTGGACAAACACTTCGAAATTTTGACATAAGATATAAAGAACACGTACGTCATTACAAAAATAAACATCCTGAAAAATCGAATTACGCCAAACACCTTTTAGAACAAAATCACACAATGACTCCTCAAAATAATATTAAATTCCTACATTTTTGTAATAACAAACGCAAATTAGACATTTTAGAAGCCTTTGAGATATACAAACACAAACTCAGGGTACCTTTAATGAATGAACAACTTGAGCTCAGTAATTCTCCGTTACTGGAAGTATTAGATGTTTAATTATGATTTTTATTATTAATTTTTATTATTATTATTTTATCTAGTTACCTATTTTGTATCTACCTTAGCGACGTGTTTGTTTATAATTATATTACCTTTGATAATGACAGCATAGCTGTCGAAACAATATTGTCAGGTATATTTTAATAAAACTGTGAAACTTTTAATAATCTTTATTTATTTCATTATTTACTTTGGTTGTCTAATGGAAAATACATTTTTCAGATACATAACCTATCCATACCTAAAATACAATTAAAATTGTCAATTCATGATTACTTCAGGCTGCTACATTGAACTTTTTGTTACTAGTTCTACCTTATCGGTGAACTAATCTTCAGACTAACGTTTCTGTAGGAAGAACATCACTCGAACGACTAGAATGACATTGATTGTGCAGCGAGAAGTACTTCCAGGCAATATATGATACTGGAAAACAATTAATATTCCGTTGCCTATGCTTATATACACAGTCCCTTTCTCTCCTGTATCACAGGTCCAGGGTGAACAAACAAGGAGTCGCTGGAGATGTCGGACTTCCATAGTATCTGAGACTAGCCCGGCAATGGCTGTCAGTTCCAGCCGTCGGATTCTCAGAAATCATCTATAGACTTACACTTAAGAGACGTTGATGCGAAGATACATAACCTCTCACGTTCGCCTGGTGTGCCCCTGCACACCAGGACTATAGCTGGAAGAATGGGGTTGGCAAAACCGTTTAAAAACCAAGTCCCGCCATACTTGAGGTTGGATCTGATCGGACAGTGGCCCCAACCCTGACTCGGTGAAGCAACTTATGAAGGTATGAAAGAGGAGTGGAGGGCTCCGATGTACTGACCTAGGTTGGGGAATGGTCGTAATGCTGAACGAGGCACTTGGCCCTGTATGAAAAATGACGGGAAGGTGCCGGCGGGTGACCACGTACTAAGTTAATCGCTCCGGTACTAACCTGGTTAGCTAGTAGAGGGTGGATAGGCAACCTCGCTCAGACCAGTGAATAACTGGGAGCAATTGCTATACAATCGCGTATTTCAGTTACTTCCTCCTCAGGGAAGGAGGCATGTTAACACGGGAACTCCACGTAAAACATTCATGTAATTGTATCACAGGTCCTGTCAATCCCTTTCGGTTCCCAGAAGATTTCCTCAATGAATTCAGTTCATCCATTCCATTGCCGTTTGTACTCCTTCGTACTAGGTCTTTATCGGCCTTCCCTGCTTTCTTTTTTGTGGCGGGTCCAATTTCATAGTCATTCTGGATATTCATCCCTCTTTCCATTATTTGGACGTGTTCCAATCATATTAATTGCCCTGATTCCGTTTCATCAACTGTATCGTCATTGATACTCATAATATCTTTTATTCTTTTGTTCCTCACTCTATCCTTTCTTGGTATTTCTGTGGCCCTCCTTAGGAAGTCCATTTCTAACACTCTTAGCTTTCTTTTGTTCTGTTCCGTCATTTGCCATATTTCAGCCATGTAGTACCACGCTTTTTGTATTCATTCTATAGTAACATTGTACCCTAGGTAGCGTATTGTCTAGTGTGCTGGAATTTTTCCCAAGAGGGCCAGGTTCGACTCCTGATACCGGTAGATCTGGTTAAGGTTTTCTGCAATTTTTCCTTAGCTGTGACACAAATGTGGGATTTGCGCTGTTCCATCTGTAAGTCGGCTGCAGCCACACGTTGCGCCTACGTAATAATAATAATAATAGCCCCCCTCCATTCCGTGCAAGCTTCATATCTTCTGGGGGCTTGGTTTGCAGGTTACGGGTTGTAGCAATTATTATTATTATTATTGTTATGGTATATCTGAATTTTTGTTTTTCTAGTTATATCCTTATACCATTCTATTGCACCTATTACTGTTTTGCTCTTTTTGATTCTTTCATTTATTTCGTTTTCATTTTGTCTTTCTTCCTTTATCCTCGTTCCTTAGTAAGTGTATTCTTTACATATTTTTTTTATTATCGCTCCTGTGCCCACTTTTAACCCTTCAGTCTCCGTCTAGTATTTTGTCTTGTCTAATGTTAGTCCCCATTTTCCGTACTTTTCTATTCCAGGCTACACTTTCTCTTCCATACATCTTTATACACTCTCCGTGAATAAAGGCATAAATTACTTTATGTATATGTGGACAGTAGTCCATCACATTGTCTAGAAGCATTTCTTGCAGGACAGCTATTGTTACCATATTTGTCCGAGTTTCATTCTTTCTTCTGTACTGATATGATAGTTCATATCAGTACAGTCTGAAATCAGTACAGAAGAAAGAATGAAACTCGGTCGAATATGGGCACAATGACTATTCTGCGAGAAATGCTTCTAGACAATGTGATACTTCTGGAAAGTGATGATATTCTATTGCCTATGCACTCTTCGTGTTTAATCGCATATGAGTACTTTATGTGGATTATTTTAAAAGCAAATCTTATGTTCCGCCAAAAAATAGAAGCATCTTAAAAGAGATAATTACAGAAAGGAACGCAAAAAGTGCATTACGGTATATTCATCTTTCTACAGTTTGGGAAATAAATATATCAGGAATCTTGTCTTCATACGTATCATTCGTACTTCATAAAAAGGTGACTTTGGAGTGTTTAATTGAGCACCTTGGTTTCATAAGCCTTAATTGCTTCCGAGTCAATGAAATCATGGCAATTATCGTTATGCTATATTATTACTGCAGAATGTTCTGAAATTCTTGGTCCCTATAAACTTCACCTGAGAACTGAGTTCATACGCATATGTTTCAGTCCGAGAATGAGACTACTATACGACAATGAATAGCCAGACTGCCAGATACATTGCAAAAAAGGGTAATCATTTACACCAATGTTTAGAATACTGTTTAAGGACAGGGGATGTTTGAAGAAATGAAAATAAATTATTTACATCTCTATTCGACTCTCCAACATCAATTATGACCTACTAACTTTGATGCGAAACGGAGACAGGTAAAATCGTCAAAATAATGACGAAACTAGTAGCCGATATTATGCGTCTGTTCAAATTCTTTAAACTTTTGATAGTAGAACAAAAACTTTAGAAACAGAACAAGAAATTAAAAACCAAGATAATGAATACTCGACAATGAACTGAACAAGAATATTGTTTATATACTCTATTTTTGAATTAATTCATATCCTCTTTCTTGTTTATATCTAGATCTACATTCTTTATAAACCCGGTTTTATTTTACTAACCCTTCCTTCCTATGAAATAAGGGCTTGATTGATTGAGTTAACTTGAAAGCAACATTTATACGAATTAAGGTTCCCTAATTGTTAGACCAAAAATGACACATTTATATGGTATTGTTATTATGTAAAACAGCCTAAAACACAATTAACTTGTTTAACCCTCACCAGAAAATCCTGTCAAAAAAGTCCCTCATAGCATTCAGGTAAAATCCTTTGTAAGGCAATAAAAGGATCAAACATTAAAAAAGAACATCATCCTTTTACAAAGGTAATTTCATCTAACTTCTTGGTGGGTATATAAAGACAAAGTAAATAATAAGCAATATATACCTACATATGCTTACTGTATATTCTTATCTAGTACAATTACATACAATTTATATTTAGAATTGGTATGTTACAGTAAATACAAATTTAGTTCAGTTTCACAAATTATGTTTTAATTATTAATGCCGTTAAAGAGCACAGGTTAGTAAACATGTTTCAACTGCATGATTTAATTATAAGATAATGGACATGAATAGTGGACATTACAACCTACACAGGTAATTTAGAAAATGCTTTGTTAAATATTTTAATTCATTCGCCAAGTCTTCGTAAAACCGTTAAAAACTGCACATCCTATCCATATTTAAAAAGTAGTATTATTTGGCGTAGTAGGTAGTAATGGCACAATTTACTATTTAATACGAAGAGAAAATGAGAACGATGCAAAATGTGAAGTTAAAATAGAATTAACGCAATAAAACAGAAAATAAGAAACGTGCATGTGAATGATGGCGTGTGATATTTGGCTGTCATACCAATTATAATATGACAGTTGGAAAAGGTAACCTATTTTTGCTAACGCCCTTTATATTGATTAGTATATAGTATTCAAGCAGTTTTAGAAGGGAAAGACTTAGACCCTTGTGGTAGTACTATATAAATATTAAATAAAATTTGGGGTGAGCTTAGACTATCAAAGCCCTCTTTCTAAATTTGAGTAGTTGGCTCCATTGAATTCCCTTTTAAGATGTTCAGCAGTAGTTCTATACATCGAAACAATTTATGGTTTCTCATCTTTGCACGCAGAACTGTATTTGTACGGCTTTATAATTTATACCTTTTCAGTTTAATATTGCACACATGCCTTTTTCCATGAAATCGTGCCTTACCAGTCTTATCTTTATTACATACTTTCAAGACGTACTGCAACAACTATAGAATTAATACCTGCAAAAAATACTCGTAATAATACACAATTTTAAAAGAATATGGTAGATATTTAAGGAAATTACACAGAATTAAAAGTAAAGAAAGCCAGAATACAATTACTATAAGAAAACTTCCAAGTCGTAGATAAAATTGCATTCTCAGTATACAAAAACTTCGGCTTGAGCTTGAGTTACTGATATTAAGAAGTTTACGAGATGGTGATATCTTGTTTTGTGCGTCCTGTTCGTCTGGAAAGTCAACCTGAATCCTTCTCGTTTGGTGCGGAATAAAAATGATACCGTTTATGACTTCTTATTTGGTGCGTTGTTTACCTGCACATCTATTCTGCCCATATCTGAATATCAGGCATTCGATGGCTCTTTAATTTTTTTATTAACCGCACTTTATGTATGAAGTTTGAGTATTTTCGTAATAACAGCAAAAGTCATAAAGCAATTTTAGACAAGCAATTTTTGGTAATAAAATAAATATGTAAAATAAATATATTTGAATTTGTTTATTTTGTCAGAGCAGATGGCTATTCTAGACAAACTGGAATCTCATTTGCAGATGTACTTTGTAAGGATATGTATGTTGGCAGGACTTTCATTCACTGAAGTACTAGCTTGCAGTCGCCAAAGAGTTTGAAGCATTATCGGGAAACAGAGGAAAACGTATTCTTCAAATAGACGATTTCATTTTAAAAGGTAATACTATTGGTCCAATTATCAAACTCATCAGGAATACTGGTGGTGCTATTGAAGTTTATATAAGAATTACCAGTTCACTCTTACATCCATGTTACTTGGGTATCAGCATCCCTACTAGGGAAGACTTGATTGAAAACCAAGTTGGGAATATTTAAGTATAGAAGGATTAGTAAAACCTGTGAGAAATGATATGAAAGTCAAGAGTGCAACGATCCTAGGCCACTGGAAACGCTCATAAATCTAAGACAAATCATTCAAAATGTATACTTGAAGGTTTATTTTGAAAATTGATAATTTGAATTATCAAACTTTCGTTCTCATTCGAAAAAGAAACCAAAGAATGACTAATCGAGCTACTAATTAAATGCGATTGGTAGAAAGATCTCAAAAAATTCTACATTTTTTGTAAATCGATCATAATCTAAAAGTTCATAACTATTTACATATTTTTTCCGAAGATTTCAGAAGCTTACTTTGACTTTTGAATGAACCAACTGATCTTGGCCAGCAAGCTACTTTCTACACGTGAACAATCCATGAAGGCCTGTACATCATGGCCTAACTCAACGCCAAAAGCTAGATATACACGAAATATTTGGTCTTAAAGACAGGTAACAATGCTGTGGATAGGAGAAAGCAGCAACGGAAACTATTAAGTCACGGATCAGACAAATTAATCGATTTTATAAACCTATTTATGATTTCGTAGCTTAATAATGCCCAGCTTCGTTTGAAACGATATTTTAATTGGACAGCGAAGACTACAGAAGCAAGACTTAAAAACAAGACCTCTGCGTAACCCTACCGAATCGCTAGTTTGGGAATGTGTAACTCCGAACCATTGTTTTAAAGTGCTAATTAATGTATACATTAAAATACATAATCCCATACATACACGCATTGGCTGAGTTCATGTTTCTTTTCGATTTGACTGGGCAAGCAATCGACCTTGAGTTAAGGTGTAGGCCATTGAGTGTTAAAATGGGGAAATGTACCATTGGTTTTATAAAATCTATTCGCCTAGTTGAATAATAATCGGGAACCAAAAGCAAAAAGCGCTTTTTCCCAGAGCCCAACAGTTTTGAGCCCACGCTGTACTGGAGAAGTGAGGTATTAGATGCTAAAGTGGAATGTAACATCATTTCCAGCAACATGTAAATACATTACCTATTAAGATTCTAGGAGCATTAAGTATCAGTATCATGCCCCAGGAGCGTGATCACAGAGCGAGTTACATTAACACCAATGTTGGTCTGCATGTTGCATTCTTCGGCTAACTAGTTATTTTTAGGGCCGATCTATTCACCTCCTTGTAACTTTATCTGCTAGTTAATTGTCATGGATACAATTGTGGAAACAATTGTAACTATAGCAATTAACTTCCAGATAAATTTAAAAGGAGGTGAATAGATCGGCCCTTTTAGTGTCATGAATCATTCACCAGCTTCTTATCTTTTACAGGATGCAAGTATTCGTAGAGTATGCATAAAAGCACATTCCAGAAGCTTCCGCCCAAGCATCTACTAACTCTTCTCTTTGGCTAAAATCTAGTTTGAAACCCGTTAATAGAGCGCCGGAGTGATGAATTAAAGCAAATATTCATTCGCGACATTGCAATTAGAAAAATCCCAGTCAGTAAGTTTTGGTGGATTTGTGATTAGCATTTTGACCTCATACTCCAAAGGTCGCAGATGCGATTCCTAGCCAAGCTGGCAATGTTTCATAACGGAGAAATCTTAAAACATGTCTTCTACTCGGATAAGAATGTAAGGCCGCAGGCCCCATAATGCAATGTTTGGCACGTTGCAATTCACTTCTAGATCAATGAGAGTCGAAGTGTCCGATGTAAGAATTCGATGGTAGATCATTATTTGCAGAAAGACAGCAAATTACCTAATTTAAAAATAGTAAAGTACTGCTTTTAGAGTCAAGGATACACAGCACTCTATTTGTGATTAGTATCTTACAATCGCACTCAACTGAAACACTGCTAGAATGAAGAAGCAAATCCAATCTGCGAATATCTGGAGCATCCGACTACATATTAATGGGATATAACTGGAAATACAATGAAACTCTGATGAAACATTAAATTGACATAATCTAGTGCTGTTTCTAATTTTGTTTCTAGTGCTGGAACTATTAACAAATCTTACCTTTCTGGACCGAGCTCCTTTAGGCACTTCTCGTAGCCCTAGCTATCGTCGAGCATGCGGGCATTCACTACCACATCGAAGCCACCCAAATATGGCCTGGACTTAGACAATTCACACCTGATATTCCAGTTATAGGCCTGGTGTACCCTCAACAGCCCCCGTCCGAATTTACCTAAGGTAGAGACTCAGTGAGTTGCCTGTGGGGATAAAATTGTCTTGGATATTAGAAGCCATATTTGCATCAACATCCCTTAAGTAGTTGTCGATATAGACTTATTTAAGGCTCTAACGGACTGGTGCTATCCAGGCCCCGCAGACCGAAGCTAAGCTAGCCAATTAAATTAATTTTTAAGAATTTTGTATAGTCTGATTCTTTATTAGTCTTACGTTTTTAATAATGGTTTCTACAAAGATGTCTTAGATATGCCCAAAATAGCTATAGTAAAAATTCAGTGTCAGTTTCTGAAGTATTTGAAGATTCTTTAAAGTACCAACGGATGTGTTGTTTCATTGAAATTGTAGACTGTAGTGTAGACTGTAGTATGAAAAATCAATTTTTTATTTTAATGTACTATAAGTTTGTTTTGTTATTACAATATATTTTTATGATAGATACCTTTTGAAGTAAATTGGGTCAGCTTTATTAGAAAAGTAGTTTTGCTTTATGAATACAAAATTGCTTTGTTGTATGTAGTATGTAGGTCTACAACATATATTCAATTCTAAATATGTAATATTTTCAGCATAATTTTCTATCATTATCTTACATTGTTCATCATGAAAATGGATTGCTTCAATAATGTATCCGTCTTGTACATTATTAATCACTTATTAACATAAGATTTTTCTGTGAAGGCCTTTTTATAATAACAAATACAATCAGAAACGAAAAATCGATAGCCCAAAACAAAAAAAAAGATAAATTAATAATTAACCAAACAATAGAAATCCTGAAATAATTTCAGATGATTCATATTTCTACCTGAGAATTTTAACATATTCATTCTTTTTTCAACAGGTTGTTTCACAGAAAAGATATTTATGATTATGATGAGTTGGTTTATCGAAAACTGAAGGAATGTAGCAAATAAAATAAATTGTGATGGCTGTTAAAGGATCAAAACCGATTGTGGTGATGTTCTCTTGATGATTCGATAGTGTCTAGAAAGGACATAAAGAATGGTTTATTCTCTTAGTTGGCAAAGCCATTGTTGAAAAAGGTTCCCTAGAACGTAATAGTTTTAACGAACCTAATCATTTATTACAACATCCTAAATGTAACGTTTAAGGTATTATAGATAAATCTGCGAAGATCTAGACCCAAAGATGGTTAGATTCATTATGATTATATTATGTTGATAAAAATTCAATCTCGAAGTGTATTTCCCATTAATCTTATGGAATTAGATAAATGCTATTGTCATCGAAAAGTGATTCTTCCTTTTATCCGTGTTGTTTTTACATATTATTTGAATATGAAATATTAAATTATGAATTTAAAGCGTGGGTGGTCTTTCAGGTATTTTCAATATAGAGGTTGTCAAAGAAGAAGGATTAAAAATAAACATTAGTAAAGTTATCTACAGAAACAGCAGGTTAACTACAATTATAAAATCTATAATATTTTTCTATTATCTGTTCATCACTCATTTACGAAATGCTTTCAGCTATAGATTGATAAATTTCAAGATACAGTAGAACTGTCCCTATAAATATACCTTATTCAATAGTATTTTATTTGGTATTCTATCGATTTGACATTGGTGTAATTTAATTGTCAAATTATTTTAAGAAGAGGATTTGCATCAAAATGTATTCACTTTCGCTCCTCACAGATCGATTCGTTGCTTGGTTGCAGCTATTCATTGAATCCCCTTTAGCCGCAGAGTGAGAAGTATCTGATTTTAGTATCAACGTTGAGTGTCGTCTCGTATTTTGCTCTTCGTCTTTTATTAAACATTTTTAATATTTCATCGGGTCCTTTTTAATATATTGTCACATACTTAGTTATTATAAAATGGATTGTTATTTTTATTCAGATTGAACATTAATCGTGGAGATAATAATTGTCAGTATCTTATACAGAATCTACCTGCACTATCTATTTGTCGAGCAAATTAAAAACTGTGGCTTTCCACACACTATTAACGAAAAGTTAGCGACGCACTGTGGGGCGAAAGATAGGAAAGATCGCGCAAGCCTTATAATCCACTAAAATAAATAATTTTTACCGATTTTTGTTGTTTATATGTACTTTTAAGTTATAGGAATTGATATAACAATGTTAGAGCATTATTCATTAAGTGCAATTAATAGTTTATGGCGTTATGTTTAATATTAGTTAGGGGAAGTTTATCTATTTTCTTCATTATGCCTGCTGCTTATTACAAAAAGTGAGAGGATTTATGTTATTCCAGCAAAGGTATTCTATAATGTCTCTATTGTAATTTTTTTAGAAGTACATGGAAAGACGTTCTAAAATTAGTAAGGCTGACATAAGTTTTTCAATGTAGGTAATTCAATTTTCAATCACTCACCATGAATTGTATAATACAATGGGAGGTTTAAATATTTAAGAAAGAACTTAACAAGAAGAAAAATTTTAAGTTGGCATTTATAAAGGAATTACTATCCCTTAAGAAATAACAGTACTTTCTATTTTAACTTTTTACAATAATTGCCAATATTTCATTCATAAATATTCTCCATTTTACTAAAAGGTGTCAATCATGCTGTTTGTTATGATGCTTTCACTTTCAGCTTTGTTGGATTTTTATTACAGTTATTAAAAAAACTCATTCTGCGTAAGTAGAGATCATGATAACACTTAAACAAAGCCAACTTCTTAAGGGGTGGTATTTAGTTATTTTTAACAGTTGAGATATAAGGTGCAAAAACACAATGTTACGTTATCAAGAACTATGCATGTAGTAATGCGAATAATACCGGTAAAGATTTCTTGCAGTGCCTACAATAACGGCTTTTAACTTTTTAATTTGGATCGAGTTGGATTTGGTTTTGTATAAAAATAACCAGGAAGCTTTGGTTCTTTTTTCGACATAAATTTTAAAGCGGGCATATGCGGGCGTTTTTTTATAACTCTAGCAAAATTTGAATTTTAACAAAAAGAGTTCTTACGATTTAGGATTTTTTTAAATAAAAACTACAACACATTTTCATGTTTTTTTAAGTTGTTTAGCTACACGTACTATGTCTCTCTTTAATTTTTAATTTTGGTCTCAATAAGTTTCATTTAACAAAAGTAATTTAATTTTAAATCTCAGCCTGGAAATGTCTAGAAGTTGTTAGTTCAAAGTAGTAACGACTCTGAGCATCAAAATTCTTATCAATAAGAAAGATTTTTTTAATTTTGCGACCGGTTCCAGATGCCCTGAACATTTTATAATCAAACGCCAATATGCTTTTTATTGTTTACACAAGTTGGATTTTTATCCAATAAGCGGTTTTTGTTAAGACTCGCCCCACAGTGCGACGTTATTCAAAATAGTTTAACTTACTCAGTTGTACTATTAGAGTAATTTTCTGTTATTATCTGTAAAATGCTCTAATCAAGTTAAATATCTAATTCCAGAAATGAATGTTTTTTATATAGCTATCGATCGCTTAGTTTAGTCATTTACACCAGGGCACTTACTAATAATAATCATTTGCACGTAATGGACTTCAACCGAGCTTTAATTTGATGTACATTGTACAATACAAGGTTTTCAAATAGGTTAGCATATACTACCATGTAAAAACTGCGTATAGCTTGTTTGATCGTAAATGTGTCTTTGAACGTGATCTCGAGTATGCCATTCTACAAACGGTTTTTGAAATTTATTTGTAAAACTAACATACACAAAATATTGTGATATTCACATAATCTAGATCAGCGTTTCCCGACCGCCGATCCGCAGAGAAATATCAGTATTTTTAAAAATTTGACTGAACGAATTTTTTTAATTCGTGTTATCCTGGAGTTAACGTAGGGTCAAATAGTTTATCGGAGTTGTCCAAGAGTAAGCTCTGAGTGAATTTATACGAATCCGGCGCTATATATACATACTTGATATATAACTTCGCTCCGTGCCTATGTGGTGGGGTAGTATCCAGCATATAATTATATGCTATTATTTGAATTCTATTTTCTTTGATTTATGCACTTCTAGTTTCAGTTCTTTATGTCTTGTCATAAACCAAAGTTTTTTATTGAAACATAGTCTGACCACTTTATTTTCATAATTTTATGTAGGCATCCTATCAGAAATACTTGTAGTGGTTTCTACGTTTTAGGTCATCTTTGACGTTTCGCATCCGTATAGTAAGATGGACTTTAATATTAGTATTAAGCATATGAAGTGAATTGAAGCTGTGATGAGTTTATATTATTATTTTTTTAATTTTTTTTAATTCCCTTTTCCTAGCTTGTTTAGCCTTCTTTATTATTTGTATTATGTCTGTGTTTGCACACCCGTGATTACTAATAAAACTACTTGATAGCAAAAACTATACATCTCTTGTATGTGAACTCCATTTACTACGAATAACTGGTTAATAGTGCCTTTCGCATGGACTTTGGATGGACAGTTATAGTTTGCATAATCAAGAATATTTAAGTAATTTTGGAAGTCTCATCTTATTTTGATTCCACTTAATAAAAACGAGTACCTAAAACTTTTAAGAATTTTGTATGAATGTCGAAAGATTTTAATAACTTTTTCAGCTATATTTTTTATATCATCTTCATTTGGTGATTTCATACTGAATGCTCAATATTCAATTAAAATTAAAAATACAAGTTTTCCTCCCTAGAGAGACAAAATAAACACTTTTCCTTCCCAGGGAGGTAAAGTACTATATTGCATAAAGGTAGTAGAAAAAAATCGTTTACATACTCTTACAGATCCCTAATCGATAACAATTCTACAATTAGTCGAATTATGATTATAATTAGGTATACTATAAGAACTGTAGAATTATTTCTGAAATTTTCTTTTGAAAACACAACTTTTTGCAAGTTACATTTTTTAACTCAGTAAAATACACAACGTTTATAAATATCTAAATCAACGCCATTTCATAATTTTATTGTTGAATTAATACACAGCGTGTTCAATCCACCAGACCAAACATTCAAATCTTTGAACATAAATTTTTTTTTAAAATGAGACACCCTGCATATTTATATTTATATATGATTCAGTTTTGAGTCTCTGTCAATTCATACATATTTTTTTCTTCAATAATAAAGAGTATCAAAGTTATCAGCGTTTTTATGCTGCTTACTATTTTATTATTATTTATAATTGATTTCTATTTATTAATATTTTTTATTATTATACGATTGCTTTACGATTAGATGTGAGGTATAGTTAAATCGGAATTATGTTGTTGGGTCATTTATGATCAGACAAATTAATTCTAGAGAAATACGTAGCAAGACAGTATAGAAACGCTGATAGTTTTGAAACTGTTCAAAACTATCAAGCTGTTGTAAAATATGAAATATCTAAGTTAATTGGAAGAGATTAAATATAAATATACAGGGAATCCCATTTGGAAAAATGAGCTTTTTATGTTCGAAGATTTGTATCTTTAGTGTAGTGGATTAAACACTCTATATATTATTTAACAATAAATTTATGAGAAAATGTTCACTTGGTTATTTATAAGCGTCGTGTTGTCGTGTATTATTGTAATTAGTTAAATAGAAGTTACAGTATGTAAATCTACCATTTTAAGAAGTGTTGCGTTCTCAAAAAATTCAACGAAATTGAATTTATTCAAAAACTGTGCTGCAAAAAGATTTCGGGTCTTCAGGATATATGTATAAGCAAATAAAGTGTAGAATCGAAAATATACAGGGTGCACCATTCAAAAATAAACAAATTAATACTAACCGTAGGGAAAAGATTCACTCCGTATGTACAAAAATTTTATAAAATTAAAATTTGTTTTATACCAACCAACTTTTGTATCCAACTATTTTTGTAACTCATACAGTTTTCATTGCCAGCTTGCGTGAGCCACCCTGTATGTACGTATTGCAGTGATATACTCATAAAAAGAAAATTCCAAGTTCTGGTCACCAATTATAATTGAGGTGAAATTCAATAAAACAATAGTATAAATATATCACTACAATATTTTTTAAAATTTTTAAATAACAATTCTGCCCTGTCACTAGCTCAGATTTAATCTCGGTTAAGCAATCGACAAATATCTCTTTTATCTGAAATAAATCAACCTTACCTTGCCAAATTTTGTATCAATGGGTCCACCTGTAATGATGACACCTGGGCTGGTAAAATTGTAACAAGCTGCTAAACAAATTATTTCCACACAAGAAAAAAAATAAACAACAAACAAAATCCACAATTATAAATATAAACACAATTTTATTTAATCATAAATAAACAAAACATAAAAAAAATAATGGGAGAGAGACTAATTACTCTCCTAACTACCAATTAGCCTTTTTTTTATTGTTGGGGATTTCTACCTACTTTTTATTTTATCTAATCTACAAATCCAAAATCAAATAAAAATTAAATATTTTTTTTATAAAAAAGAAATTATCTCAATTTAGTAAATTTTCTTTTTCATGAAATTAGGTTAACCTTTCTCAAAATTTTTTAATTATACGGTTATATTCTTTAATAGTTTCAATGTAAAATAGTTCGATATCTCTTTAATAAAATGTTTGTCCGAAATTATTTTTGACTGGCCAGTATAATGAATTTTAAATCACTTACGATTTTCCACAAACTGGATACATCCTTTAACCGATCCCAGGAACAACAGACTGCTTTAATAACCACTGCCAACCTCTTCACTGGTGGAAGTGTAAAATTGCTTGATTGCAATAAAATTAAATCTTCTTAAAAAATTTCTTTCAGATTAAACTTTTGATCTGATATGAAGCCATCCAAATCGATTCTATAATTTATATTCTTCTTGAAATTATGACGATAGCGTAAGTTATATATATTTTTCTTGCACGAAATCTTATTTTGTTTTATATCTATAACCTCCCTTTATTTTTTAAATTATGAAAATGCATGTTTTTAAAGGTTAATCAACATAGAAACAACACAACCTCCTCTCACTGCATTCTGGAGATTACTGATTGTTTTTCTCATTGTAATTTACATTAAAAACATATAGAAACAAAAACAATATAAAACTATCAAGTCAAATATAAAAATGGATTGAACTGTCATTTAACATTTTTCAATAAAATATAAATATCTTTAAATTTTTCATTTGGTTACATAAAAAGAAACCCCAACACAACATTATATTAAAATAACAATATAACATTTCTATCTAAAAAACCCAACCCATAACTTACAATTTGAGTCGAACAAACCAAATTCACACGGTCGACTAAAATTGTATAAATTTCCATTTAAATAGGTCCACAATTTTACTATCGGCACAGGTCTGTGGACATTTTTAAATTGAATTGGCTAAAAAAAACACACATTGGACTACAAAAACTTTATACAGCTTACACAGCCAAGATGTTAACCAACAAAACTCCAGCAATAACTTCATAAACCTACATAAATTAAATTAGAACTGTGGCTCGACAAACCAACACTAGGAACCGTAAAAAGAAAAATCACCCATTCTTAAAAATTAAGTAAGGTAAGTAACTTTTATACATGCAAATCTACTCATAATAGCCCGTTTTATTTAATTATAGGTGCATTTTATCAAATCTGAGCTATTGACGGAAGATTAAGATAATATTTCAATGTACCAGTCGTTGTATTAAAAATTACAATTATAAAGTTATATACACACTTAACTAGTATCCTTTTGTTGAAATATAAAACTTTTTATGCATGTTAACATAATATGAATAAATTATTCCACTAAAGAAACCCATTTTTAAAATTATTTTCAAAATTTGAGATTATGTAATGAATAGATCGGAACGTTAAATAACCTTGCATGAAATGTAACTTTAACAAGAAAATATCGCAAATAGGATGTATTTATCTAAATTCCTGTATTTAGCTGGCTTCAACCGTACTTTTGAAACTATAAAATAAACCTTTTAACATGGATTAGTTTATGAACGCCTTAAAGATAGGCAACCCAAATTACCTATATACAATTTTTAACTGCATATAACACAACAGTATGTATACAGTGACGTGACAGAGTTAACCGAAGCCCCGCAAAATATTTAAAAGCGCCCCAGAAAGAGTTTACTACAGGATATAATAACTGAATAAAATTTACATCTATATGTGCTGCTACATCCTTTACCCATATCAATCAATATTGTGTTGTATATAAGTTGTATGGACTTGCTAAAAGTCGATCCGTACTTGCTACTCACCTTATTTTGAAGAGCATTTCGAGCGAATGCTCTCCATCTATTCGATAGCTACTCACAACTATTCTCTCAACTCAAATCTTTCTTATATTTTATATTTATATTAATTTGAAATGGATTATTTTACTTTACAGTTGTAAAAGTATTAAATTTCTTAAACCATTCATTCAGTAATTTCACGATTCTAAGTGTAGCTAGAAAAATAAATGAATGTAGTGTTTTCCTGTACCGTTCAATTATTAGTATTAGACATTATGTCCGAGTGGTTATTCTGCGAAAATAAAGTAAGACGATATCACATGGATTTCCCTCCGGTCAGCTATTTCTCACGACGCCAGCTAGAGAATGCGTGCGACCGAATTAAAAATACTGTTCTTCAATTCCTCTGTAAATTTCTTCTATTACTTATAAATTATGTTAACTTTTCCCCCTTATGTTTTATTTTAAATTTTCTTCTATGCTTCCTTTTTCTGTATTATTTTAATAATTTATATTTCTTCTTTCACTTATTACACTTAACTCTTCCTCTTTAAAAAAACACTAGACTTCTCTTTAATATTTATTAACTTATAATCTTTTATTTTCAAGAACTTTATTTTACAATTTCAACCATATTCAAAAAACAAAATATTTTTATTAATCTCTCTGAGAAACCTCTAGTTCATTTATTTTACTTGTTATATTTATTTTCACAAGAAATATCACCCTTCTATGATGATTGTTACTGCCCTTTCAATAACAATGCTTATCACTATAGTTATGATAAACTAATTTCTTTATTTAAAATTTCAATTTTGCATTATTATTGAAGGTACAGTTTTAATTTTCATATGATCCATTAATACCCTTAACTAATATACATAATTTTCTTTTTCAGGTTGACCTTTGACTAAGATCTCCTTTCTTTTATCATCCTAATTTGTATTTAATATTGTAAACTGTTATACCTTAATAAAGATATGCTATTCCAACTTGATTTATTGTATTTTAATTTTATATTGAGTTTTCTAATCTTAGAATATCTTTAAGACATTGTTTATGTTTTATTTAATGATATCCAAGAACCACGTCTGAACAATGATTCTCCAAAGTTTATAATCGAATGTACTTTCTCACATTATTTACCCTTTAGTGCAAAAGTGACCATTGCAATATCTATGTATGTACTACCACGGCCTGCTGTCTTTCCATCGTTCAGTTGGACTATGGCTTTTCTGATTTCGTTGATTGTAGCCCGTACTTTGGCTAGTGGCAATTTCTTTTTAAAGCAAAATTGTTAAGAAATAAATAGGACAAATCAATTTATAGGGCATGAACACGGAGAGATGTTATTTGCATTTGCGTACTAAATCTACATTTACATACCACCTAAGACTTTTCCATGTCAATGTTGACACAGTGTTATTTTACAGTACCATTTTGTTAAGGCAAGATTGTTTAAAAAAACTAGAAAAAATTCTTTTAGAACTAGCTTAGAACTTCTACGTATCTAAGTATCTATCTTAATAACATTAATTGCTTCTTCCACGAGGGTGGTTTGATAAGTCAGTGACTTTTTGAATTTCCCGCGCAGTAACTTTAAATGCAACACTGCTCCCGTCAACTGCAATCTATGAATAGACTACTGTAAAATTTTGAGAAGGCTGCGCCAGTTAGTTTGTGTTTGACAGCCATTGAAAGCAAACAACCTCGTGAATTTTAACGAAAATGGAAAAAAGTGAATTTCGTGTGCTGATTAAGCATGATTTCTTGCGTAAAAAAAACCATCACCGAAACCAAGGAAAGGGGTGATAAATACTATGGGAACCCATGGAATGATATTGGACGATCAGAGAATGAAAGTGCGTGAGGTGACTGAGGCTGTAGGCATCTCAACTGAGCGGGTACATCACACTTTACATGAATATTTGGACATGAAAAAGCTATCCGCGCGAAGGGTGCCGCGATTGCTCACACTTGACCATAAGCACCATCGTTTGACCACTTCAAAAGAGTGTTTGGCAATGTTGAGCCGCAATCCGAACGTGTTTTTGCGGCGTTTCCTTACCGTAGACGAAACATGGATCCATCACACTACACCAGAGACCAAGGAACAATCAAGACAAAAATACAAAATCAAAACAAAAGTGCGGTTTGATTCCTACAGGAGGCACCACAGTTATTTGATGGTGTTAATGTTATTTCCGAGCTAGTATATAAGCTCGGGTGATAGTGTGGAAATCGCAGGCGGCTACCCCTAACTCTAAACAGTCTGTCTTAGGGTGCCGTCTGTGGTTTACACACATATCACTTTAAAATGGTGAGCATAATAGTCGTCCATATAGATCTTTAAACTTCATAGTTATTAAAACTCACTTTATTAAAAACACTTTTGTGTTTATTTTGTATTTTTGTATATTAATTATACGTTCGGACGCTCGGCCGGATTTTATTTTGTATTTTCCTGTATTGGATAAGCGAATTATACCACCTAGTGCGGTCTGATTCCTACTGGAGGCGCCACAGTTATTTGATGATGTTAATGTTATTTCCGAGCTAGTATATAAGCTCGGGTGATATGTGTGGAAATCGCAGACGGCTACCCCTAACTGAGGAGAGCCAAAAGCTCCAGTTCTGTCTTAGGGTGTCGTCTGTGGTCTACACACATATCACTTTAAAAGCGTGAGTATAATAGTCGTCCGTTAATGATCTTTAAATTTCATAGTTATTTGTAATAGTTGATGTTTATACATCAATTATCATTATTAGATTGTATCATTCATTTGTTTACATTTATTTTCCATAGTTTACAAATTAACATTGTTTTTCTGATTCACCAACAAATACAAATACTATTAAATACTGAATCGTCCAAGTAATTGTTTGTATTTAATATATATCACATACCAATAATAGTTTCCTTTATAATTACATTTCCATAATGTAGATAATACAATTTGAGATCTAAAACTAGTAACAACATTATTCTTGCATTAGTGTAATTAATATAATTTAAAAACTACAGGGATTTTTCTTTCTGCAAGTAACGCAACTTAAGATTCAAAGACAACTTTGATAAACACAACAATTCCAAACTAAAGCAACCTTTTAGGGTAAATAAAGAATACTTCAAGCAATTCAGAAAATGTCTCATTTCATGAATTAATCATCTTCGTTGCAACCCAAATTACGAAAAATTTCAACCAAACAATGGAATACTAAAGTGAGAAGATAGAATGTCCTACAAAATTACCAATTTGAAAACAAGCACTGGACTGTTGAACAATACACTTTACAGAATTACAGAATTAATCCGGAAATCATCAAACCAGGTCACTTTAATTTTTACTGCATTTTCCACCATTGTTCAATGCATTCATAATTCTGACTGTATGCGTATTTACATCACGAACCTACAGAAAGCAATGTGAAAAAGAGCCTCTGTCATATTTTATAAATTCGTTTATTTAATATTGGTTCTGTAAATTCACCCATATCGCATTTTTTACGTAGATCCAAAAAGTTAACAATCAGTATGAAAATCAAAACACGTAGTGGTTAGATTACAGGAAAGCTGAAAAAACTGTTGTAACAATATTGATAACGACATTAACAAGGGCATCCATAATGTTTGATTAATAACAAGATTGAATGCGTTGGTTCTTTGACTTCTTTATTTCATGACTAACAAGACAAATATTATGAAGAAGGGAGAGAAGCTTATTCAATTCTATTAATCCAATCACTCTTGCATATTTTATGTTAAAAAAATCTCCCTTTAACAATCGACGAATCAACCCCTTTCTTAATTTTAATTAATGAATCAACAAGATAAAAACTTTATTATGTGCATACATTTAAGCATTTGCTAGATTTATTTAAATGAAAAATTTATTTTTGGTTTCACTTCACACAGAAAATGTTTTTTTTTCTGAGTTATATTTTATTCCGTTTGTTTCGGATTTCAAACTAACACCCTGACATTTGTTTCGCAACGTTTTAAAGTACCTTAATTTTTCCACAAAACTCCACCATTATAGCGTTCAGTGTCGGAATGGATAAAAGGGCAGTGCGGTAAAGCACAGTCACGATCACTACCAATTATATCCCCGTCGCTAATTCTTTAGTTAAACGTTAATGTACACTTCCTTTTTTGCAACCGAAAAATGATCCCACTTCTCTTTCTGCGTGACATTTTAGTTTTTCTGTCCTTTAATAGCAGATGTAAAAGTTTAAAGTTCTAATATGTTACTCTTTTTTTTACAGGTTATAAACGGAACCGACAAGTGGGACAGAATGGTAAGTTTATTATACGTGATACTTTTTTGGTGGGAGAATTTTGAATGCTATAAAAAATATACTTTGTAAACAAAGTTTTATTAGATTTTCACTGCTCGATATATTCAATAAGGTGGAACGAAAAAACTTTTTCCAAAATTTTATCACTTGAATCAAATATGGGCATGAGCCTCCGAACATCCGTCAAAAATTCAACAAATTTTTCGATTTTAGAGTTTATAAAAAAAGTAAACAAATCATTAAAATTATTTGTAAGAGTTCATGTTTAGACATGAACTCTTATTTAACTCCAACCTGGATAAGACGCTCAAAATTGTAAGGAAAGGTGACAGAAACTATAGAGAGACAGTCATAGAAGAGCACATTTCGTAAGTTCAAGAACCTATTTATATGGAAGAATTCATTTATATAGGGTACGTTGTACTTCACAAACTTCCATAACATGCCATTTTGTACAGGTAATCTGTAATTTCTTATATCTTTGAAATTATCTATCTAACGTCTTTATTTCTATTGCATGAAGGTTTATCTCAATACACTTTGTTAGCAGTCGGGTGTGACGGCACCAATATAAATACGGGAAAACATGGTGGAGTCGTCAGGTTACTTGAAGAGCGCTTACAAAAGCCATTGCAGAGGATTATCTGTCTTGTGAACCTAAGCGTACACAGGAGTAATCAGAGTTGCACTAGAACACTGTGAGAACCTGCCTTTAAAGAACTCTCAACCTATCAAAGAAAAGTTGCCAAACATAACAGCTATGAAGGTTTTAAGCTCTGATCAACGCCACTTACACAGAATAGTATCAGCTGTTGTGACATGAATGTCAAGTTTGTTTTACGTGGGGTACCTGTGTGAACTTACCCCCAAGTTCCTTCCAGAAGGAAGTGATTGGAATACGCCCAATCATCGCGCAAGTTGCATAACCGGCAGTCGTGCAATTGCTACCAGATCAGCTCACTGGTCGGAGCGAGGTTGCCTATCCACCCTCTACTAGCTAAGTCGCGCATAGTGACCGAGCAGTTGACTTAACACGCTGCTCACCCGCCGGCACCGAAGTACCTCGTCCAGCAATAGGACTATTCCCCAACTTGACGCTGTTATCAAGAGGGACCACTGCCCGATCGAATCCAACCTCAAATGTGGCAGGACTTGGTTTTTAAGCGGTTTTGCCACCCCGATCTACCAATTTTAGGCTTGGTGGGCCCTCGACAGAGCTTCTTTTAAGTCTACACGTTATAGACTCCCGGTGCGTACCCGAATTTGGTGAAGTTGTCTTGATAGTGAGAGGCTATGTAATCGCTTCAACTATCCTTAAGTGTAATGGCTTTCAGAGCTTCTCCCAATCACTGTACCCGGCTGCAGTCCAGATCATAGGGTGGTCAGGATAGCTCCTAAGCACATTTACCTGGCGGCTTGCAGTTTCCCATTGCCCAAAAGCGGGATAACCTCACTTCTAGTCACCGCACTAGAGATTCAGTCAAACAGCGGGTTCCTTTGGTGACCATAAATGACCTCGGTCAAACAGCGGGTTCCTTTGGTGACCGTACATGATCTCGGTCATGCAGCGGGTTCCTTGGTGACCATAAATGGCCTCGGTCAAACAGCGGGTTCCGTTGGTGACCATAAATGACCTTGTCCCTTAGGCGAGATTCGAATCCGCCCACACCGGTCTCATCTACCAGGGCTCCCCCTGATCGGTATGAGTAACCGTCGAGAATTCTCACGAATTTCTCTACCACACACTTTTTTTCTGACAGCTTCATCCGTTGCCCGTCAGCAGGATAGGGTAGAAGACAGCCAGTTCTAAGGGTGAACGTCGTGTGGTCTCCCGTCCACCCCAAGCTGTTGTGACAGGAGTTGTTTCGGATGATTTGGTATATAAATCTCCAGGAAAACTGTCGCATGCAAGATGGTTAACTCGCGCGAATCGCATCTTACGTTCGTATGTATCAAGTGAATCACCATCAACACAGTTGATTATATTGGCCACATTTGTAGTGAAAGTCTATGCACCAACCTGGTTTGCCATTAAAAGTCAACTATCTTGCAAGGATGGAGCACGTCGTCTGTTGAAACTTATTTCGAACTCTAGATACTTGCCACAAAACCTTCAAAATGTTATCGATTCTGTCATCGAACGCAACTGTTATTTTGCTCATCTAGAAAATCTTCTACTGGCAATGATAACTGGTGAACAAAACCATATTCGAGACCTAGGAGCTCGCAGGATATTAAAAGCATAAAAGCTGCCACAATCATCGACCCCAAGAGTGTTTGAAGTACCTCAATTAAATTTACCAGCTGCATCCAACATTGATTAGCTGGCAACAGAAAATAACTGAACCACTGCTAAGACGATGCGGAGGCATTAGATGTCATTCAAGAATCCTAAAAAAAATCTACTTTCTTACTTCTTATAAAGGCTAGCTTTCTGCACTATTACAATTTGAAAATAGGAAAAACATTTTTTTGTTAATTTTATGCTCCACCCTAATATTCATTGCCATAATATAGAAACACAATCTACTCTAAAAAACGAACTAGGTTGGTTAAACAAACGATTAGTAATACACTACAAATCAAATAGCAACGGCAATCCAATAGCACTACACATTCATCCATTTAAATTTAAGTTTAACATACAGACAGGTAACAAAAATTCAAAAATCATTTTTGAAGATCACTTTAATTAGGTCAGTTATAACTGTAATTAATCAAAAGCATAGCAGGTACATAAATAAATTCTCTAATGAAGTAAATAAAATTGATTAGTAAATACTTAGTTTCACAAAATTCTAATCTATCTGACAATTGTTGCGACAGCTAAGCTGTTATTCATGGGCGTCGCCAGAAAAAATAGGGGGGGGGAATAGACAAAAATGAGTAGTAATAAACATAAACCATATAAAAAAATCAGTTATAAAACATACAAATTCTAAAACACAAAAAAGAACGTTGTAAAACAAAATATAATATTATTCTAAATTACAAAATAAGATATTAGTCTGCAATTTACTTTAGCAGGCAGACAGAAACTTTAAGCAACCCTACCCATTTGATGCAGCTTGACGAGCTGAGTCGAATGACAATAGTCCCAAGGTGGACAAAAAAGTGGACGAATGAGGATTGTTACGTTAAGTTAGTAGAAAAAAAATTCGAAACGCACTACTCCGTTTGCGATACTCGTGAAAGTAACTAATTGTTAGCTTAGGTTTGGTTAGGTTAGATTAGATTAGGTTAGGTTAGGTTAGGTTAGGTTAGGTTAGGTTAGGTTAGGTTAGGTTATGTTAGGTTAGGTTAGGTTAGATTAGGTTAGGTTAGGTTAGGTTAGGTTAGGTTAGGTTAGGTTAGGTTACTAGAAAACGAATTTTTAAAACTCACTGCACCGTTTGGTGATACTCACCAAAGTAACGAATGATGATTGTTAGTTTAGGTTTGCTTAGTTTACATTAGGTTAGGTTAGTATAAAACGAGTTTTTAAAACTCACTGTACCGTTTATCTTCTTCGGTCTGATCCAAACACATCAATCTATTACCAATTTTAATATTTATTTAGTTTATATACGTTTTATTACTTGGTATGAGTTATTTTTATATTCGCACCCTGCACTTTCGACCAATTTTCATTGGTTCGCGGATTACGTCTCTCACTAGATGCGCAACGCGTTACCCGTTTCCTTATAATACACGTTGCTTCAAATGATCAGAAGTCACGTTTTCGCACCACTACGGTCACAGAATATGAATTAAGGTATATCGAACATTACCAGTTTACTGCGAATTTAATTAATCTATAGTAGTGTCTAACGTGTTAATTTAATATTAGTAAAATAATTTGTGTATTTAATGTACTTAAACTGTGTTTGCGCTGAAGTAACCAGTGTCGTTTGACCCTTTGACAGTTGTGGTGTAAATGTAACTAAAATATCCTTTTTTAATGTATGCAGTGACGGAATCAAGGGAGGCTAATTAAGATAAAGATAAAGCTTAAGCTAAAGCCTATCATGTGCCTTTTACAATATAAAATTCTAATTTTTGTTTCCATTATGACCTTTATGGCTCTTTCCAAAGGTCGAGAAGCCTTTCCTAGAATCAAATATTGAACGCATATAAAAATTTTATTATCTGTCGTTGAGCCGGGGAGCGGCACGCCCCCTTGCCCTGCAGTGGCGTCCTATGCCGGTGTCATTATCAAAGGTAATATAAAAAAATATGGAAGCATTTGATTTATATTTAGTATATAATTTATTTATTTAATTTTTGTATTATTTTTTGTAGTATTTATCTTAGCAACGTGTTTGTTTATATTTTTATATTACCTTTAATAATGACAGTTAGCTATCGAAACAATTATAGATTAAAGTAAATTTACGAAACTACTTACTAATCAGTTTTATTTAGTTCGTGGTTATGGAGTCTTATTGTTTTTAAGCAATAAACAAAATTCTCTTATCATAAAATACTTTCAAAAGTATTCCTCTCTACTAATAAAATGACAACAAAATAAAATTATTTTTCTATTCTGCTTCCCTTCGAAAATAAATTCCCCCAGAACCCCCCGGAAACAAATTTCTGGCTACTGCCCTGCTCTCTAGTGTTAATTATTTGTCGACAAAATTTAGTCATTCATACAAATATATTTTTCCTCGATATTATAATTCAGCTGAGCAAACATTTAAAAAAATTTCAAAATAAACAAAGTTTTAAATGCACCTTACTACTTATTAAAAGAGTTCCCGGTATTGCATCCACAACCTCTATCATTATTAGTGTTATTGAGTAGATATAAATATTTTATTAACTTAAACTTTCTTCCAGCCCCATTTCCTATACACCAGGAATTGTTACCTTTAGTTGTACGTTAATTAAAATTCCCAATGAGAAAAAATAATTAGTTGCAGAATTTTAACAAATGCATATTTTATGTGCATATCACAATGAAGACTACTTAATTGTATCTAGCAGACCTGAAAAAGCTAAGAAAACATTATATCTTGTCTCGGGTTATTTTCCCTGAGAAGTTTGGCGATCTTTTATTTGTTGTCTGCTGTAAATGTTATTGTACTAAATACATGGTATAACACAAATGCCTTCTCGACTAACAGAGGATGGTGGTTTTGACTTGCGAATTATACAGACTTTTCTTTTGAACAACACGCTCATACTTTACAAGTATAACTTCTGATTTTTTTTCTTACTTCTTTTCTTTTGACGTCTATTTTCGTCTCATATTTTCAGCAGGATTGATGCATAATTGCTGTGGATACTATGTACGTACATAAACGAATGTGAGCACTCTGAGCAAATAATATCAGTCTGGTCTTTTTATACTCCATGTAAACGTAAGAAGTAATTGCAAAGGTTCAAAGAACAACTTCTTTTACTCGTCACGTTGCTTTCACTTTTAAGGGTAATTGGCATTTTGGAATGAATAAAATTGAATAATTTTTGAAGATTACGGAATTCTAATATATTGTAATGATTCTTCGGTATTAGAGAAACGTAAATACAAGTTAGCAAGTTACCCATCATATAATTTATCCATGGTCGACGTGTCACTGGGAAAAAGAGAGTAGGTATTGATTTACCAACTTGAAAGAATTCTGAAGAAAATACAGTAAATCAGTGTCATCCAGAAGAGGTACTAATCACCATCAGGCAGGTAGTATGTTTCGGGAGTATGTCAATAGATAGTGTGTGAAAATAAAGTTATCTTTACAATGTTTAAAAAGTTAAAATAAAACAAAGAGAGGGAATAAGCATCTCTTCTATAAGGTAAAATACCGTAACAAGCACAAAGAAATTTCGAAGATTGATCAAGAGTTAATTTACTTACTTAGTTATAGCGATGATCTATCTATTTATCTAAGTGCAGGTAAGTTTTATCCTGATAACTGAAAAAGAAAATTATATATTTTTTTATATCCTTTAACATTAATAAAGAAAAAGCTTACTTCTTTGGGCAATCTAGTGGTTTAACCTCAGTGAGAATGACAGTTTTAATTAGAATATACACATACAATTTTGACATATTTTAATTACTTTGTCTCATTGTGTTAAACTACTGATAAATACAAAGAAACAAGCAATATATCCAATTCTCATAACGGGCAAACGAGGAGAAAGTTCAATCACGAACTCAGCATTGAAATCTCTCCAAAAAAGAAAAAATTAAGAAATAAAATTAAGATGACTGGGCATAACAAAATCATATGCACAGAGTGTAAGGCAATGTAGAATCCAACATCAGTGCAGAGTGCAACATCTATAACATAAGCGTAGTCTTCTTGAACCACATAAGTAATATAAAGAATTAGGCAGTAAAAATTAAAACATTGACGATTACAATTACTAATATGTTCAATGGTGTAATGAACGAAATCATAAGGATAATGAATCAGTTCTTTGGAACAAACAATATCATTTGTTGATTCAATCAACAGGTTTCGTTATGCTAATGAGGTGTGTTTTCATGATATCAACGAATTAATCTAATTAAATATAAACAACATTTTATTGACTCAATGAAAAAGTTCATTGAGGCAAAGAAAAAAGCCGATGATGAGCTTTCATTAATATTATGAACAGTATTTTTCTCAGCACAGAGCTGAGCTGCTGACTGATCTCCACAACTGGAAGTCATTTATCCGTATAGTCTTTGACTAATTTATCCAGATGAGTTGACGGAACTGAGAAGATGTCACGGTAATTCAATCGTGGGTACACGCCCAGCTCGACCTCTTCGCTATACCCTTAATTGGGTGAAACAAGCAGTATATCTGTACCTCAACATCTAACGATAGCTGCTATCACCTAGATATTTGACTTCTTTCTGGTGAAGTAATTCCTTATTGTTTAGTGGCACTTTGCAATCATGGCAGTAATGTGTACATGTTGTATCTCGTTTACTTTGATTCTTCATCGCTGCAACCAAGTCTTCAACTTACTCA
This sequence comes from Agrypnus murinus, assembly GCA_929113105.1. NCBI lineage: Eukaryota > Metazoa > Arthropoda > Insecta > Coleoptera > Elateridae > Agrypnus > Agrypnus murinus. The sequence continues at coordinate 112,565,299 of OV816028.1, read as the reverse complement.
GATGGATTTCTAAACGTTAGGAAGCCATTATGCGATTATGATGAAATGCAATAATTGCAGAATCGCCTGCAAAAGTGGTTAACTGATGTATTTATTGATTATCGTATATCTTCAGTATAAATAAAGTAGATAATGAGACCAAGGATGCTCCCCTAGTTATGGAACTGCTTAATGGGTTGTTGAATAGCAGAAAATGGACTCAAAATACTGTGTAAACTGTCTGTAAGATAGAGATCTAGAAGTTGGTGTCAACTGCAGAATGTTGTTTCCAAAATTCGAACTGGTATTGCAGTATGATACTTCTTAATTCGTTCATGATTACTTAAAGTTTTTTGAGGATTAGTTTTTTTTTGCTATTTTAGTCACCACGCCAATCTCGCACTGCTTCATATGGTACATTTTTTATAGTTTACGGTGTTATGAAGTCGTATCCGGGTGATTTTCTATTATTTAATGGTTTTATGATTTTATATACATATCCGTTGTTTTAGTCTAAAATTTTGGAACAAGACATTTCCTGATGTTTGAAGAACTTTCAAGAAGGCCCGACATTACAATCGCTTTAAAGATCCAAGAGAATTAGCCCGCAGTCCGCACTTCTTGTATTTGTATCTATTGGACGACATTGGAATAAATTTGGTGTGTTGTGCCCCTTTGGACAAAGTCAATTCCAGCGTCAGTAAGAGCTGATATCACGTCACTAACATAATGAGCAGGCGCAAGGTCTGGTCAAAATAAAAATGGACAATTTCCTTTTTTCCTTCCTTTTAAGACGCTTACAAACACATTCTTTCAGATAAACTACAGCATTAATGGTCTAGTATGAAATAACAGTTCACAGATATCCCCATCTTCGTGTTTGCTTGCCATGTCAAAATTTTTTTCAAAAAAATATTTCCTTTGATGCCACTTTCTGTTCTAGAAGGAGAGCAGCTTCTGGCAGTTCATTACAAAATTCAACATCAGGAGCTTGCGCTTACATGATCCATTATGAAGAAATGATGTCCACCACTTGGAACGCTTAACTTATAGTTATAAAAGTCTAGCGCCTTTTTTTGTACCTTTCTACTTGATTATTTTTCTAAAGGCGCGTGTTTAACTTCTGGCGAGTACTAATGTTTAATTCATCTTTCATTCGGTGCATCGATTTTTGATACCTAAATATTTTTATGTCCGGTCGGGCGATTATGACCTATTTAGCGGCCTGTTTTTAGAGAGTAAGTTGCTAAATTAGAGCTCTAGGGCTCTAATAGTTATTTATGTATTAAGGGCATAAAGAAGCTTTTATGGCCAGAAGCGCTATTTCTAGCCCGAGGCGTCAGCCGAGAGCTAGGAAAAGGCTGTAGGGCCATAAAAGCAAGTTATGCCCGAAATGCATACACTATTTTATGCACAGATTGTTTTTATCTCAAATCTATTATTGTGTAAAAAATATAATTAAATGAGTACGTAGGTTACATCAAGCCACTGTACGTATACTTATGTGCATATATACGAAGTACGTTACTATAGTTACTATCTAAAATACTTAATTTCAGCTTATTTTCATTGGTGATAAGTTTACAAATTATATTAAGAACCAATCAAGTTCTACAAATACAGCCCTGACATTTAATTGACGTTTCATTATTGCCCGTCGGATCATAAAGAGGCCCTTGGGCCATAAAAAGACGTTTATGTTTATATGAGTCTTGCAATAATAGTCTAATTATAATGCATCTGTGCATAAAACTTATTAGAACCCGCTAGAAAAATAGTTACCCTTGTTTACGCCGTCTCCATAGTAACAACAGTAATTATATACTATTGCATCTACCTACTTGAAATTTTACACTTTTTAGATTATTTTTATTTTAAAATTAAATTTAATTTAAACTTAGGCCGGACATAAACTAACGTATGCATTTCGGGGTTAATTAGTGTTTTAGAGCCCTTTATCGTCTTAGCGCCTGAGGCGAAAGCCGAAGGCGCTAAGATGATAAACGATAACGACTCTGAGACGATAACTGACTCTGCGGGCTCTAACACGCTCAATTAATACATAATATACTATTATGCCTATATTAAAAAATAATTTTCAATCTAATTTGTTATTGTATTTTTTTATTTTGCCTTCTAATAATAACAGATTTAACTTATTACATACAAATTTTTTGTGGTTACATACAAAGTAGTGCTGTAATATAGCTTTAACTTACTATTTGTAATTATGTGAAATCACAGATGATATCCTAGGACGGCTTTTAGTTATTGATGAATATCTTTGCTTGTATAAATTTAAGAAAGAAAAAATAAACAAATACGCCACTGTATATGCTATGCAAATGTGTAAAACACATAAGAAGATATATTTTGTTTGTTTGGGTGAGACGCAGTTTCAGGTACGCATTATAAGCGTGCTAAAATCTCTCTCCCTTTACCAACAATAAAAACGAGACGCGGTACTCTTTACGTTGTTTTGCAAATATATTTGCTTGTATTATACCTGGTGCTTTTATTTTTGTCATACATACATACATACATAATCTTTAACCCCTTATACCTTTCGGTGTCGAGGCGCTGGACGCACCGAGCCACGAGTGGATATGCGGGCGTGAGACGAGGCAGCGGAGCCATGTAGGCAAGTACGCAGCGCTCGCGGTTCACCCATCCGAGTACTTTCCGGAGAAAACTCGACTTAACTCCGTTAAGCGGTATAAATCTGCTATAACCACCCTGCCGACTGCCGGCATAATATATGACAAAAATAAAAGCACCATACTATTCATGAAAAATCAACGCAAAACGTTTATTCCAGTCATTCTTTCAAAATATGTATTAAATTTAAAGTAATGTTAAATGTAATTTTGTTAAACTTTAAAAGTGTTGTTTCGAGAAAAATCGACTTATTTCGCACCTCTTTTTTACTAAAAACCTTTATCCCCTCTTCTGCGGAACTTATTACAAGTTATCTCCAACGGAATGAACCATTTCAGCCTAATGTAATTCTACTATGGTGCTTGGTTTTGCATACTATGTATAATAATTGCTATTCCGCAGTGGATGATTGTATTGTAGATGATACAATTCAGTATTTTCGAATTTTAAAAACTCGACCATTCTTCAATTTGTTTTCCCCGTATACTGCTGTACAACATAATAATAAATCAATTCAGAAAATTGGAAGTTTGTATTGAACTATATTTGAATAATAATAGTAGTTTCCTTTTCTATACCATGAAAACCCTTTGGAATATAGCAGCCTTTTTTTAGCAATTTCTCCCAGTTGCTAATCTTCTCAGTCTAAGTCGATCTAAAAGTCTTTGTATATTTAAAAATGTTTTGAAATCTGGATAGTATGCTGATCATGGGGATCGAACCCAGGACCTCGTGATTGGTAGTCAATGGAGTAGACTGAAATGCCAGGCAACTCATGCTAAAGAAATACCACCATTTTGGGACAGTAACTTTCTTGATCTTTATGTTGCAACCATTCATCTACCATTACGGTGTTAACGAGTACGGAAGGCAATGTTGGCATACTGTGATCAATATGATGACATTTAGTTTTTTGTTTCAAATCTAACTGCTGCGTTGTTTCTTGTACATAGGTATATATCATTTAATAGATTCTTCTACGCTGTTTTTACTAACTTCTATTAATTCAAAATGATTTGTGGTGTGAAAAAAAGGTTGAGTGTAGATAACGTGATATGAGTCAAAGGAAAGAAGATCAGAAATAATTTCTTAAAATCTCAAACTCGTTAACGTGACGTTAAGATGAAGGATAATACTGAAATGTGCCACAGACAAAACAATAACGTTACACAGAAGCTTGTACTTGTACTTAACACCTAACGAGGATTACTCGTAAAGTACTTAGAAAAGTTAGGTTATATAAATAAATGGATACATTTAATCTTTAATCTCAAGTCATCTTATGTTAAGACGTTTCGAAATATGATTGTTTTTAATGATTATTATTAACATACGGTACAAACAATGTAAATTCTCGAGGTGTGTCATATAAATACAATAACGCGCCTCCGTTTGAGGATTTTAAATTATTGCTGTTGGTATTTTAGATTTAAGCAGTAGACAACCTTATCAATAATTTAAACCAACATTTTTTGAATCTATTAACAATTCTATTATGTTAACAATTTAGCCATACTTGTGAAATATTACTGTGTATTGTTTAGCTTTTCAAAGTTTGAACTACTTGCATCCAATTCTTATCATTTCTGCACAATGAATCAGCAGTTGTGCTTGAATAATGCACAAAACAATAAGTGTATGAAGCATAAAATGAACATAAACATATTCTCAATCAATTTGTTGAACACGAACAATACGTCCGTATAATATAAACTATATTATGTATGTATGCGTTATGCAAGGGCGGACTATAAATGGGGGATGACGTTGCAATCGCACCCATTTTAAGGTATTTGCATTTTTCTGTACCTATAGGCTATAAATTCAAACGATCTGCGCTGATCTAAATTATATAATTTATGGCCATCTTTCATGTACTCTAGCCAATAATAAATTTTATTGTGTAAAATGTCTTCGTTTATTTTAGTCTTGAAATGTTGAGATGATGCAATTCTCCATTTTTGTCGTGGTAGCAGATACTACAATTTTTTAGAGTTGAAGTTCGAAGTTTTTGTCGCATTTTTTAAAGGTTAAACTAAAACTTAAAAACTACTCGTTTACAGATTACCACGATTTGGTGAATGGTTTTTGGGTTCGAATAACGTGGATTCATATACAAGTCCGAATTCCTGATCTGCTGTGTTGTTTCTTGGCCTTTTTTGCATGTTAGACGGGGTTAATGGGATGATCCTGTAGGTGTAATAAAAAATAATGGTCAGGAGTATATTAGAAAATTGTTTATTATATAACCAGATGACTACCACATAACTCAATTGAAACTCAAACCCAAACACCGCGGTTTGATTCCGGTTTGGGATAGATGATTTCCCACTTGGCATAGTAGATGCAGATGCAGTACTTCATTCTAGTAATAAGAAAATAACTTCACAGAGCTAGTGATGGGCGACGGGAATATTCCCCGCCGGAAATTTATTTTGGGAATTTAGAAAAATCGCCGATAAATTCCCGAAAAATGCAAATTTATTTTTTTACTCCATTAAGTAAAACGCAAGTAAACACGCGTCAAAGCGTACACTGCCTGCACATAGTAGCTCAGTGCGTATGGCACTTGGCTACCAATCTTGAGGTCTTGGGTTCGAATTCCAGGAGTGTTACATTGGAATTTTTAAAAATATCTAAGGTTTCCAGATCGACTCAGCCTGTGAAAATGAGTACCTGGGAAATAATTTCCTGGAGTAATAATAGGCGGTCGGTGCGTAAAGCTAGCCATTTTACCACCCTTGAGTACTGAACGGCTTGAATAATAGCAGCCTACCCTGCTATACCCTAATGGGTCTTCATGGCCTGTAAAAGGGGACTAAAGACCTGCAACCAACACGTGGCCAGTTCTAGCGTTAATTTAACGTGTTTAATGTACATTTATCTTTGATGTGCATTGACATGTGGTGAATTGAACTATTTTTCGGATAATTTCTTTATATTGGGCCTTCTTTAAACCAAAATATAAATTCCCGATAAAGTGGGAAATATTCCCAGATATATTTCCATGAATATTCCCCAAAAAATAAATTCCGGGAATTTACCCATCACTATGACACAGACCAAGCAAAACATGTTGGGGTAAGAATTGCGGGATATCCTTTAAGTAGGCGAATAACATGGTTATAGGGTTGTGTACTAAGGCCGAAGAAAGAAGAAAATCTTTGATTATCACAGAAATCGTACATGTTGGCAACTGCCAAAAAAGGATACGCCACAACTTTTTTAGAATAAAATTACACAAAAACTTTTTGCACGTCGTCCGACCATGAAAAAATAATAACTATATAAACTACACAAAGAGCCTTAATTATAGTCATTTATACGCATGTACATCTGAAAACGTGGATTGAACGCGTATAATTTTACACAAAATGCATATGTATAAACATTTTTTACGGGATTGTAAACTATGTACGTGCGTAAATCTTATACGCATTCCGACCCTAATTTAAGTTACGTGTAAAGTACAGTAGTAAAAAAATGTTTGCCTTTTTTTGTCAATTTCGTAAGAGATGGATTTAGATATCCAAGAGATTCATGGCCGGTTTCACAAAGCTGGATTAAGTTCTCATTAACTTAATCATGATTACATTTGAAATCCAGAAAAATAATTGGATAACATTTCAAGTCTCTTAAGTCTCAGCCAACGAAATTTCTGGATTTCAAATTTAATCACGATTAAGCTAACCAGAAGTTAATCAAGCTTGGTGAAACCGGGCATTAGAATTACTTAGATGAAATTCTTGATCTACAAAAAATGGAAATACCCAGGAAGACCAAAAGTTTATAAAAAGGGTAGTCCAGTCAAACTGGACGAAAAACGGGCTTAACTTGGAAAATAGAAGTACATGGGATTTTTTTCTTCCAGCATATAGGGGGGGTCTAGAAAAGCTTAACTTGAAGTTTTCGACCTCAAATTCATATGAGCTTTTTTCGCCATTTTAAAAAGAAGTGAACTTGAAAGTTGATGAAAGTTTGAACTTTTTCATTTTTTATATTACGCAAAAAAGTTTCAAATAAAAGTTGTAGACGATCGTATTGTCGACAAAAATACTTTATACAAATTTTTTGTCGGACCTACTGTTACAGAGATAATTTGAAAACAACACTTCATCTCTTCTTTTAAAGATGGCGGAAAAAGCTCATATGAATTTGAGGTGGAAAACTTCAAGTCAAGCTTTTCTAGACCCCCCGTACATGCTGGAAGAAAAAAATCCCATGTACTTCCATTTTCCAAGTTAAATGTTTAGTTTGACTGGACTATTTGAGATGTACATATACGTATATGAAAGATGAATTCAGGCGAAATTACCGGTGATTTTTAGTGGTAAATTTGCGTTTGCTTTTTCTTCTGAAACACACTCCTTTTCCTTGTCTTTTCCCATCGCAATCAAATTCGGAATAATTATTCTCAAAATTAGCTGGAATCAGATCTCTAAGAATCCAGTCAAACTATTCAGGTAGATCTCCCGCCATCCCTCCTATTTCGCATTTTTTAAATTGCAAAACCCATCTTTGCACTCCTTTTCATTCTTCACCACTGTTTCTTTTGTCTTTGGAAGATCTCTGTTGTACCCAGAAGTTTGCCTTTTTAGATCATTCTATTACATCAACTTTCCCACGCATTAAATCTAGTAGTATCGACTTCTCCTCTTGTCCCAAGTTCGAACTTCTTTGGACTTCAATTTGGTAAAGGATTATAGCCGTGGAAGTGTTGGGACTAACATGCTAGTCCCTTATCTAAGCGGTCCAGGATCTACTCCCAATATTGGCAGCTCTGGTTAAGGTTTTCTGCAGTTTCCCTTAGCTGCAACACAAATGTGGGATTTGTGCTATGCCATCTGTAAGCCAGCTGCAGCCGCACGTTGGACCTGCGTGATTTTAATAATCGCCCTTCCTTCACGAGCTTCATAGCTTTTGGGGCCTGGTTAGCCAGGCAATGGGTAGTAGCAATTGCTATTAGGTAATCAATTTTAAAAATAGCACCATTACCAAAGTTTTCTGTCGTGTAATTTATACGCGTACAAATCATGTGGAATTACCTATATGGGGCATTCTCACAAAATGGTCTAATTCAAGAATAAAAAATAATAATAAAAAATAATTTATTTTTCTTTATTATTAGATTATATCTCACGTCAAGAATAATTAACACTTCATAAAGGTCAGAAAATCCGACTATTTTTCAAGACGACTAATTGACTATTAAGGTGTAGTCTTGAAAGATAATTGGATAATCAAGGTTTCCCAGGAAGAGTTATAAAAACAAAAAGAGGTTTTAAAAAGTTGTAAACGAAGTACCAATACAAATTTTGTAACCAGAAAATTTATAAATATTGCAACGAATGGGAAAGCCCCTACATGGGCGACGAACGAGCTAGAAGATTCCGTGCCCATCTACAATGTTCGAAACAAGGCATAATATACCAGTCTAATCTAGTGCATTCTAGAAAGATTATAGGGGATATATAAAAACGCCGTCGCACACGGGAACGGCAATTATTGCTCAACCGGTAAATTGAATATGTGCTTTGTGTAATTAGTAGTCAAGTATCAGTGAATAAATAAATGTTATAAATAAATGTTGTATTAAAAATACAGTCCTTAAAAACCCTACTTTAAGTTTGTAAATATCTAGCATTTAAGTTCGTTAACAGCTTATAATTATAGTGTTTGTAATTAGAGTATGTAAATAATATTTCTCTTGTTAATAGACGATTAAACAGCATTTTTGGTGTTATTTTAAAAAGAACGTTACATTATAAAATTTAAATAATTACAAAGTGTAAAATACCTGTATATAAGTATAATACTGTAAATGTGAAGAAAAGTTTATAAAACAGAACTATTTACCACAAAGGTGTTCGGGATTATTCATTGGATTACACTGGTTTGGATATCATATTCCTTATATATGGCTTTCTGCAATCATTTGAAAAAGAGATTTCAGATTTTCTTAATGATTGATTATATCTCGATGGGCAAGGTATAATCAGTTGATTTCGAAGCGAGGGGAGAAGTGGAAGTTTCTCCATTATCCCATTGAAAAGCCGCTATTGTTTTTAGTGTTGAAACAGAGTAAAGTGAAAGTATTATTATTGAGAATTATCAGAAAAAAGAGAATTAATATTACTTACCTCTATGTTGTTAGAAGTTCTTTATATCGTTAGTTGATATCAGATCATGGTACCGAAAGTTGCAAACCTGACTGATAAGTTGTCCTTAAATTTAAATTAAATTTCATATAATCAATTACCTTATAAAAAAACAATCACAAAAATTCAATATTTACCTAATAAGATAATTAACAAGAGGTTATGTTATTGTCAACGGCATCTTGTCATCTTTTATATTTTATTCAATTGAACGGAAATTTAACAGCAAAGGAAAAGATAGCAATTTTAAATTTATTTTATTTAAGTTTTTATTTGAAGTTAAACCTAGGTATTTTGGTATAAAAGGTTTGTAGTCTCTATATAAAACATACGGGATAAATACTATTATCATTTCTGTGATAAAGATGATATATATTTGGGAATTTCATTCGTCTATTTAAGGTCGTTTGATTGCTTTAGTAAAAAAACTTATGGGATATTCACCACAATAAAGTATATCTTTTAGTCTATCTATAATATGTTCCTGCTCATTAGCGTATAGTTTTGAAATAGGTAAGACTTTAGTAGCCCCTGTGATAACAAATCTATTTATTAGCAGATCTTTTATTATTAGAGGAGTTTAAGATGTGTTTATACAGGGTGTAACTAATATAACTAGAAACCTTATAATGGGGGTATGATTTGTTTTATTGTTTCGTATTTTTAATGTAATGCGAGTAAAATGGGCGTACTTAAAATATAAAATGTGATTTTCTCGAAAACTAGCAGAAAGCGACCACTTATTGATAAGGAAAATAAATTCTACATCATTACAGCTACCTCCCACTACGAGGTTTCTAGTTACATTAGTTACACCCTTTATATACACATCTAATAATAAAATAGCCTCTGCCGGAAAGGCTGCCCTAAAATATAGAACTAGTCAAGACTTGATATCGGAGAAGAAGTTACTTGACTTGAAGTAATTGAAAAGTGCATAATTTTTTCAATTTGAAACCTTAGCAAATACTCGTTAAGATCTATCTAAAAATATGCCTGTTAAACGTGCATGTCAACCTCGGCTAAAGATAGCCTCTATTGAATATCTTCATTCAAAAAAATTACAGATTATATATTTTATAGACCCTTCAGAAATAATATTAAGACAGTAATATCGAGAGGTGTATCTTGAAACGACGTTTTTTAATTCGTAAATGCTGGTTACTCTGGCGGTTTTTAATTATTTTTTATCACACACGTGAAACATTCCGTAGGTACAACCGTTATTTCGTGCTAATATTCGTATTACTAGGATACAGCATGCATTTACAGTCGGTATTTCACATATTCATGTATACGGAATTTTCTGAAAAGTAAAAAAAAAAGCCAAGCAGTCGGTGAATTGTAAATATATGCCAACATCAAAAATGAAACAACTTGAGGACCATTGTTATGCTGAATATGTCCACATTTCATTCAACAGCTAAACAATTACGACTTGGCAATTCAACAGAATTTTTTAGACCAGCTTGCTCAGATTCTGAATTAGAAAGATCTTCTGCTTCTAACATATGAGGCACATTTAGAAATAATTTGAGGAGATGTAGCAGTAAGTAAGCTTTTCGGTATTAGGCAGCTAGCAATGTAGAACAATTTCATTCCTTACCAACACATAATACCACTATATTAAACTCCTAAGTTCTTGGAGCCTGAACTTCTTCGACATATCAATCTAAACTCGAAACCAAAAGTGTCGAGAATACAAAATATTGTCTCTTTCCATTTCTTTCTGAGTCTTCCTAGAGCTTATTTAGATTAATTGAGCTCATCGGTAATGTCCGTTAAGGCATACCTACAAAAACATTGCTTTTAAACTTTAACAGATTATTTGATTAATTTCCTTACACTCAAGTCTTTTTATGGTTAAAAAAGTTTATCTGTTAACGAAATGTTGTAAACTATCAGATTAAATTGCTTCAAGTGAATCGAGTGTAAACTGATTTTGTTACATGTACAAGTTGCATTTAACTTAGGTAATCAATTTCAAAAAGTTTTTAACACCAACAGATTCTGGCAAATTGAAGTTTTCTACAACTTTGTTAACTTTAAACGTTTTCACCTTTTCCGTAGTTACCATTAGCAGACTATTCGATTTAGCAGAAAATGAAATATGTTACTTGCTTTACATTTTTTTAAATTGTAGTACTTTAAGATTACAACGGTAAAAAAGTTCTAGTGAACTTTTTTGAACGTTCTGTTCCAGACTAGGTCATTTTGTTTTATTTGGATAGACTTGAAATAACACGTCGTTGACTACAAATACAAGAACATAACGTAGAATTAGACTAAAGCAATACAAGTTGTTCACCTGAATGTTTGTGACTGTGGAGGAAAAGGGTGTAATAAGGGTAGTATGTGTCTAACAGATCTGGATAAGGGGTGAGAGTGTAAACTAACGTAGCCTACACGCGCTGTACTCCAAGCGCCCCATTGGAAATACATTACTGTGTAGGGACCTAATCTAACCCCATATCAGATACATTTTGTACCCTCGGGAATGCGGTATTGACTAGTCTGCGGCAAAATACAACCTAAACGTACAACTATGTCTTGTTCCTAATATATTGCTATATTTTATTCATAAATTTGGAGCTCAATGCATAATTTTTCAAGAAAAAGAAAATGTGAACTTTAAGAGAAAACGCGCGTCTGTATACAAGAAGTAGTTTTAGTTTTAAGCAAGAAACAAGAGAGAATTTGGAATGTGCCTTAATTTAATATACTATACAGTTAATATTTTGCTTTGGTCATTTTCTAACTTTTGGGGCTAATGGAATCATTGCGTTTTTAAATATTTGTATCATAAAGTGATTGAAATTACAGACCATTATTGTCCATTATTTTTATCTAAGGACCTCTGCCGGTGGGACTGTTAAAAGTGCCTTAGGGGATGTCCCTCGCAGTACCTATTTCCTGAATTCATATTGTACCATGATGAAATGCAATAGCTGAAATTATACAGACACAAAATCAATAAAGAATGGCGTAAAAGGGTTACGGGTCTAGTATTCGATTTTTAATGTGTTCTATGTAGATAGTTTGTTTGATTTATTTTTTAACAATACTGTTCGATAGGGATGCCGATTTTTTAAAATGGTAGCCTTTGCCTTATTGCATCACTTACTTACAGGCAGTAGCGGCTTGCCCTTACGGTCATTGGTCAATGGCCCTGCAATCTTAATCATTTAAAATTTATTTTTCTTTCACACTATGCTTAGATAATAATTATTTTAATAAAGTATTTCTTTCCAACTTAATTCATAGCACGTCTGATCTGCTAACAATCACCCCCACTTTTCATCTTGCTTTTAGTCTATGTAGTAGTTGGGGCAACGATTCAAATCGACCAGGAGAAGTTGTTATAGTGCATAAATAAGCACAGTGGAAGAGGGAAAAGGAGAGAAATATAATAATTGAATATGTCAGAGCGAGAATAACTATCGCAAGGTGACATGACTAGAGCTGCGCATAATAATCGATTAATCGGACCTTCGATTAATTATCTTAATCTATTAATAGATTAAATCGATTTATTGATTATCAATAGTTTGAGAAAATAATCGTGGGTACGATTAATCGATTATTCGAACAATCGATTAATCAGTCACTCGATTTAATCGATTTTCTATTATCGATGTCCATAATTGCACAACCCTAGTTGCTTCTCAAACTTTGCTTGAAGTAGCATAAACGACCACGAAACGCTTGATGATCAAAGGTCTGCTGGAAATTCAAAGCAAAAGACTTGGAAAAAATGGGCCAGTTTGTTCCATTGAACTTTCCATTTACTTTCATAGATCCAACGTTCCATGAAATAGAAAGATGGAAAGTGGAAGATTACATCAAAGTTTATTTTGACGATTCAGACTTAGAGAATATTTGCAATTGCACAAACGTGAAGTATTTGGGAGAAAAGGAGAAACCCATGCACCTATCTACAGCAGAAATAAAGAAATTTTTTGGAATAGCTATTCTAATGTTTTGTCTGAAATACCCCCAAATTAAAATGTACTGGGCTAAAATGACTCAGGTCAACGTAATCGCTAGATCCGTGACCCGCGCTAGATTCTTCCTAATAAGGAATCATGTAAAAGTTGTTATCGATGCTGATGTATCCGAAACAGTCAGGAAGGAAGATAAACTCTTTAAAATTCGCCTTTTACATGAAAGAATTAAAAGGGAATGTTTGTCACTCCCTAGATACGGCGAGGTTGCAATAGATGAGCAGATAATCTCTTTTTCTGGAATTTTACCAAGGAAAACACACTTTTGTGCACAATGACGCGACGAATCTAGGTGTTGGACCGTCTGCTGTTGTAAGGCTATCTACCACATTTCTGGAATGAACACAGATCTACGTAGAAGATATTTCACTACCATTCCATTACTTGAATACATGCTAACCAAAAAAATCACGTTACAAGAACTATCATGAAATCCAGAGTGCCTAAATCTGTGCATTTAACATTAGACAAAATAATGGCTCGAATCGACCGTGGTACTTCGGAACAAGATGTTCGATCTGACGGGCATATGAGCATTGTTCAGTGGTATGATATGAAGCCTGTCATTTAGGCCTCAACAACTTTACAATTGATCCTTCTGATGAATGTAAACGATGGTCGAAGAAAGTCTCGAAATTTATTATTATTAGTATAGACCTCATTGGTCTTCAAAATTTCAAAATTTCAAAATTTCAGAAAACGATACTAAATATTTATGTTCATTCAGAAAAGGCTTTATACCATAATATAGAAAACATGAATTATCAAAACAAGTGATTAATTGGACCTTCGATTTTGTTTTTAAATAATCGGTCAATCGATTAATCCAATCGATCGCTTATTCGCTCAATCGATTAATCCGATCAACCGATTAATGGATTTAATCGATTTTCGATTATTGATCTTGATAATCGCACAGTCCTAGACATGACATGTGACATGCGTCACATTATTTACGTTTGCTGTGCATTTTATTTCGTTATTTATTATCATCGTTATAATTTTATTGATTGATTTTTCAAATTATAATTTATATAAAAATATACTATAGCAAAATTTCAGAAAACGATACTAAATATTTATGTTCATTCAGAAAAGGCTTTATACCATAATATAGAAAACATGAATTATCAAAACAAGTGATTAATTGGACCTTCGATTTTGTTTTTAAATAATCGGTCAATCGATTAATCCAATCGATCGCTTATTCGCTCAATCGATTAATCCGATCAACCGATTAATGGATTTAATCGATTTTCGATTATTGATCTTGATAATCGCACAGTCCTAGACATGACATGTGACATGCGTCACATTATTTACGTTTGCTGTGCATTTTATTTCGTTATTTATTATCATCGTTATAATTTTATTGATTGATTTTTCAAATTATAATTTATATAAAAATATACTATAGCAAAATTTCAGAAAACGATACTAAATATTTATGTTCATTCAGAAAAGGCTTTATACCATAATATAGAAAACATGAATTATCAAAACAAGTGATTAATTGGACCTTCGATTTTGTTTTTAAATAATCGGTCAATCGATTAATCCAATCGATCGCTTATTCGCTCAATCGATTAATCCGATCAAGCGATTAATGGATTTAATCGATTTTCGATTATTGATCTTGATAATCGCACAGTCCTAGACATGACATGTGACATGCGTCACATTATTTACGTTTGCTGTGCATTTTATTTCGTTATTTATTATCATCGTTATAATTTTATTGATTGATTTTTCAAATTATAATTTATATAAAAATATACTATAGCAAAATTTCAGAAAACGATACTAAATATTTATGTTCATTCAGAAAAGGCTTTATACCATAATATAGAAAACATGAATTATCAAAACAAGTGATTAATTGGACCTTCGATTTTGTTTTTAAATAATCGGTCAATCGATTAATCCAATCGATCGCTTATTCGCTCAATCGATTAATCCGATCAACCGATTAATGGATTTAATCGATTTTCGATTATTGATCTTGATAATCGCACAGTCCTAGACATGACATGTGACATGCGTCACATTATTTACGTTTGCTGTGCATTTTATTTCGTTATTTATTATCATCGTTATAATTTTATTGATTGATTTTTCAAATTATAATTTATATAAAAATATACTATAGCAAAATTTCAGAAAACGATACTAAATATTTATGTTCATTCAGAAAAGGCTTTATACCATAATATAGAAAACATGAATTATCAAAACAAGTGATTAATTGGACCTTCGATTTTGTTTTTAAATAATCGGTCAATCGATTAATCCAATCGATCGCTTATTCGCTCAATCGATTAATCCGATCAACCGATTAATGGATTTAATCGATTTTCGATTATTGATCTTGATAATCGCACAGTCCTAGACATGACATGTGACATGCGTCACATTATTTACGTTTGCTGTGCATTTTATTTCGTTATTTATTATCATCGTTATAATTTTATTGATTGATTTTTCAAATTATAATTTATATAAAAATATACTATAGCAAAATTTCAGAAAACGATACTAAATATTTATGTTCATTCAGAAAAGGCTTTATACCATAATATAGAAAACATGAATTATCAAAACAAGTGATTAATTGGACCTTCGATTTTGTTTTTAAATAATCGGTCAATCGATTAATCCAATCGATCGATTATTCGCTCAATCGATTAATCCGATCAACCGATTAATGGATTTAATCGATTTTCGATTATTGATCTTGATAATCGCACAGTCCTAGACATGACATGTGACATGCGTCACATTATTTACGTTTGCTGTGCATTTTATTTCGTTATTTATTATCATCGTTATAATTTTATTGATTGATTTTTCAAATTATAATTTATATAAAAATATACTATAGCAAAATTTCAGAAAACGATACTAAATATTTATGTTCATTCAGTAAAGGCTTTATACCATAATATAGAAAACATGAATTATCAAAACAAGTGATTAATTGGACCCTCGATTATGTTTTTAAATAATCCATCAATCGATTAATCCAATCGATCGCTTATTCGGTCAATCGATTAATCCGATCAAGCGATTGATGGATTAATGGATTTAATCGATTTTCGATTATTGATCTTGATAATCGCACAGTCCTAGACATGACATGTGACATGCGTGACATCATTTACATTTGCTGTGCGTTTTATTTCTTTATTTTGTTTGTTTGTTTTTTTGGGCGAGGAATCAGGATGGCGGAGCATCCTTCGTACCTCATGGCACCGATTGCTATGATCATTTGGCCGACCCTACTAGAATTTAGCCGAATTTGGGGGAATTCCACCCCCAGTAGGGATTTTTAACGTGCCAAACATCACATTGACACGGGACCTACAGTTTTACTTCCTATCCGAGAAGAAGGCATGTTTTTAATTTTTCTCCGCTATGAAAAATTACCAGCTCGGCCGGGGATCGAACCTGCAATCCTTGGATTATTAAGCAAACATGCAAACCACTAATCCACCGAGGCTGGCTATTTCCTTATTTATTATCGTCGTTATAATTTTATTGAATGATAATTTTAGTATATTAGTGTACGAGCCCTATCTGATATAAATTGGTCCAAGGATAAATTTTGTTTTTGATTTGTGTTTCACATTTTATATTTGATCTCGAATTAAAGTGATTTATTTGTTGCTAATATCATGCAGAATCAAAGACATAATCGTTTAATCACTGATAATTATGTGTTGAACGCTAACGATTAATTACAGAAACCTACATTGATTGGTCCAATTCATGTGAAACAGGACTCGTATATGTGTATATAATAAAAGTTATTAAAACATGTCGATCCAAGAAATTTTAACTTTAAATTTGATCAAATAACTGAATTCTTATAAGCAACTCTAATTTAGACAAAGACCAAGAACAAAATAAATAACTAACTAAAATTTAACTAAATCTAAACTATTAGAAGACCAAGGACAGGCGTAAGGAAATTAATGGATACAAACCAATAGATAAACTTTGATAAAAATTGTATAAAGTTGTTTAAATATTATTCGAATTTTTAAAAATAAATGTAGGAAAAATTAACAATTTTGCTAAAATATGCGAATTTAATTTGTTCTTGCAAACAGAATAGAATTGAATGGAATAAATTCAACCAATCTAATACTATTTTGGGGATTGTTTGAATCGAATACCTGGATTTCTCGATTTTATTGAAGTCGATTTGTTTACAACACATTTTTTAATTTAATGCTCTAACTTTCCACAATCGAAGCAAACTGTAATAACTTGGCGCAATTGACTTTTAAAAGAGTCAAACAGTTATCGATTTTATTTGTTTACCTGCGTGTAATCAAAGGTTCAAAAGTAATCAGCATTTCAGTGTATATTACCAGTTAGAAGCATAAACATTGAAATCGTGGAAAACTAAAAAGCAACAAAGGCTGTTTTCAAAATTAAAACAATAACAAATAAAATGGTAAAGCATGCTTTATCACACAATTAGTCATACCAATACACAATATAAAAACCCAAGTGATAAGGATATACTATTAGAAATCATTTTAAGATTAAGAACATTTTGTTTTGTTTAGTAGCATAAACAATTTTAGGTCAGAATCGATATCGAGATATATATATACGTTAAAATATCACCTATTAATGTTAAAAAAGTATGTACGTAATTTCTAATATTTGTATGTTATGAAGGACCATAATGCACTACATTTAACTTAAATACATCTACAATTTTTAAAAAATTAAGTTAATTGTAGGGTTTCCTAACAATGTCATTCACTACTACTATTATTTTGTATTTTATATTCAACGACAGATGTGATATTAAAAAGCTTAAAATGGTATTCTGTTAGGGGGAATTATTGTTAGTGGTGTTAGCAGGGGTTCCAGAAGATGAACACATTTTTCTTTTTTTTCCGAGGAGAAAAATGAGATCAACCAAATGTTTCACAACGTATTTTATTTACTGATAAAGAATTATCTAGAGGAAAATACCTTACAGTTAAAATCTAATTAAATAATTAGTTGTATATAAATACAAGATAAAATGATTCATTTTGCTATTGATTAGATAAGTGTTACTAAATATTTTTATTTAATTTTAATTTGTTTCTTTTGTATACAGAAAATCTTTAAAATTGTATATTCTCAAATCCTTAAAGCTTTTGTTCTCACAAATCTAGACTTCGGTATGTATTAATTGCATATTATTATAAGTCGCCTTTAGCTACTTTGTTATAAATTTGAATAGAAAGTTACAAGGTGGTCATTTTGTCCGACAGATTAACAAAGTTGCAGGATTTAAAAATTATGGAAATTGCTACTTTTTGCGAATCATTACTATGTTTAAGCTAATCTATTTTAAGTGGTCACATCCTAATTATATACCATACACGTAACTCTTCCAACTAATATGAGGGGGTTATACGTACCTCTACCTATTACACATTAATACGAAGAGTATAAGAAATTTTAGTTATTTTAGTTTATATTAATTATTATTATATATTATTTACATATTAATGAACCTATTGTGTGATCAATGAACAATACTAGTAATAATTTCTATAACTGGCTATGATTGTATTGAAAGTAATTTTCAACCCTTCCAACACAACTCTCTTTTATTGCCTTTTTAGTTTTTATTATTATTAATATTGCATTGTTTCCTTGTATATGTTTACATTATAGTCATATTAAGATTCATAGACCAACAAGTGTGCAACACTTGTAATTATGTATCGTTCTAACAACAATAATATAGTGATCAATATTCGTAAAGAAACATAGAAATTCATGGTTCAGCGTTTGTACAACTACAGTGCAAAGGTTTTCAACCTTTTTATGCCTTGTGTTGTCTAGCAGAAATTGTTTGTATATGTAATATACTATTTTTGGGAAGAAGAAAAATCGAATCGAATGGAAATTTAGATTTGTATTTAGACTTGCACTACCAATTAATTTAGTAATTTCCTTTAAATTCTTTCTTATTTCCAATAAATTGTATTACTAAACTGCAAATATATTGTAATGTTCTTTTTAAAATAATAACAAAAATGCTGTTTACTCGCCTATTAACAAGAGAAATATTATTTACATACACTAATTCAATCTTAACTAATTATTTAACACTATAATTATAACCTATTCACAAACTTAAAGTAGATTATATAAGGACTATTTATTTATTATTACAACAATTATTTAAATATTTATTTATTCACTAATATTACTAATTACACAAAGCACATTTCAATTCGCCGGTTGAACACTAATTAAATTCTCTTCTATGCGCGACGGTCAATTTATATCCGCCATGTAAACGTTCTAGAAGACGTTGGAATATACCTCGTCGATATGTCATATATCTCGAACATCTTAGACCGGCCGGGAATCTTCTAGTATTGTAACTCGTCTAGCCGCCAGCCAATGTGTCATATATTTCTCGAACGTTCTAGTATGTCCTTCGCGGCGTATAGGGAATTTCCCCATTTGTTACAATTAATTACCTAATTTTTTTATAGTATGAATCAATGTTTTTGCACGATCTATATAATATAAAGCTCTAGTTTACTCCCTCGAAAGAAGCAATAAGGTACCTGATTGACTCCATAGGAATTAAGGTGTTTCCATGAAAAACTTAGGATCTATTATTAACCTGGAACTAGGCGGTTTTGATGTTTGCAAAGTCAAATTGTCAATATGATATTTAACAATATTTTCAAAAATGTCCAGGATTTTTGCGATTAGTCCTTTAGGTGCAGAAAGATAGCGAGTATACATGGGACTAAAGTGTATCTTTCAATCCTGAGCGAGAAGTTTATTTTCCCGAACGTAAACAAGGCAAATAAACACACGGGACATATCATGTACTTTTATTTTTTATTATTAGCTTCAATTAACGCGCCATTTTTGCGTAACCAATTAATGATGGCACTCAAGCATTCCTCGATTTAATTTATTAACATTCGACAGAAAAATATGACGCATAAACAGTACTAGCGTAACATATCATTAGTGTAAGTCAGGACAGTGGTCGTTATAGTTATAACAAATCATACAAGCCTATATCAAAATTGAAACTCCAGCAGGACCCATCTCTTTTGCACAATCTGCAATTGGTTAATATTGGGGATCGGTTGTTTTCTTACTAATTTAAAATACTCTTATATTAGTATAACTATTTACATATTATTCGAAAAGAAACCTTAAGTACTTTCCAACGGTATGTGACTAACTGGTGGACATTGAGTATAATAAAGTCAAAGGTCAATTAGAAGTCGGTTGAGCAATACTGTGGAAGTGTCCGCTTCTCCGGGATCTGTTCCTCTGCTATCTCAAAAGTTTCCCTTTTGTGTTTAGAGAAGGGATATCCCCATAGAAGTCTTTAAATCAAAATATTTTTTCAGAATATATTGCTTTTGGACTTACAGTTTCCTTACTGGATAACTGTGGATAACTGAATTACCTGTGTCGACCGATGTGGCTATTGGTTTCATAATGATCTAGAACAGCATGGCTAATATGATGCTATTTTATTCTTTTTGTTCAGTGTAAATGCATAGGACCAAATAATAAAAAAAATAGCATCATATTAGCCATGCTGTCCTAGACCATTATGTAACCAATAGTAGATATTTAACACATTTTACAGTAGGTTGAGATCATTCGATAAGAAACGGAGGTTAATAAATCATTGGGGCGATTGGTCTAACAGTTAATTTCCAGTGGTAAAAAATGAAGTGCAGAAACAACTTACAAGATCAAAAATCCGCCGAATTTCCATGGATGTAAAATGCACATTAATTGTGAATGTACTCATGGACAACCTATCTGTTGTCCTTGTCCAAAACCACTACAATGAGCTTCAGTAACTGACCCCTTTACTGCTTACACTGGACTCCAATTCTCCCCAGTTTTAGTCGTGCCGTTAATATGAAAGTTACATACGATAGTAAACAGAACATTTACATGTACACTCTAAGCTGCTGGGCAATTTCGCAACTCAGTAATTTGAAGATATTTTTTATTTAGTACTACCTGGAAATACATTATAATTGACATGACATGACAACAATTGCTTATTTAACGAATAGTGTTTTTACCAAAAATATACCGTCAACGTATTAATGCAGATGGTGAAGTCCAACTTGGATCTAGTTAAACTACAGGAATTCAATATTACTTATATAGAATTCCAATCTTCAGATGTTCAGATAATGTTCAGATAAAAAAGAGTTTTATTTAAGATTGTTTTCAAAAAAATGTTCCTAATTTTAATAATAAAAATGCGGAAACAAAAAAACGATTTTTGATGATAAGCGATTTCGACAAAAAATGGTTTTTTTTGCCATTGCACTGTTATTGTTAAAATTTGGAACATTTTTTTAAATAAAATAATGTTTACATATGAAAAGTGTTAATTTAGCGAAAAAAATTTTACGCTATCTCCATTAATAAACAAGAACGCATAGTTCGCTATTTCTTCATATATATCTTAAATAAAACACTTTTTTGTACGAGAGTTAATAGCATAACAACCGCAAAGGTTTCTTTCTAACCCCTGCAAAAATCTCCTAGATATATGAGATACACTTTCTGAGAAAAAAAATATTTAACTCACTCTCAATGAAATTGTTCCTAAAAATGGGTACCTTTTATTATGTATCGCCTGATAAAAATAAAACAATACCAGTTAGAAATATGATATTTTACTGTTACATGTAGAAATGAATTTACTATTAGAATATTGAATTTGGTTCAGTACTTTTCGAGCAATACGCTTTCAAAGTCAGAGGACTCTAGAACAAAAATGGATAGTAGTCAATAGCGTAACAAGATTTTCGAATAATAGTTATCTATGCACATGAATCTTGACTAACCCTGTATACACGAAGAAACATCTCGTATTACAACGCCCGTGTTTCCTAATATACTATAATTCTATGAATTAGATGACCGAATGCCAAATATAATACAATATTATTTTTAGTTTAAAAATAACTATATTATTTATGGATGCACCCTGTATAAAGTTTAGGAACGTCGCACAGATTTGTCATTTTATGGAACCCAAAAGAAACTTTATCTCCGAAATGCCTCCAGATAATAAGAAAATACAAATTCCTGGTCCTTATTTCTGACTCACTCTGTAGTTTGCAAGATATGTCCTTTACTTAAATCTAGAAAATTGGTCTAATTTAGCCTATATTGACACTAAGAAATAGTGCAAAATTAAATTAAATAAATATTAGCACTTCTGTAAATGTCACAATTTTTTGATATTTAAAATTACAACAAAAAGTCGCTATAATGAATGAAGGTTATTAAATTATAGTTATTTTCAATTTTAGGCTCGAGGCCAAGATTTAAAGCACGACGTGTTAGCGGAGTGCTTTAAAAGATGCCAAAAGAGTTGACGGTAAATGTGTTTTTGCACTCGTGTACACACAATTATAAAAAGCACTAATTTATTGTAAATTTTGAGGTTAACTTTGACAGATGTCAAATTAGCTACATATGTCACAAAGATATATATTTAATTATACCGGGTGATAATGGGACTATGGCCAAGGTTATATCTCCTTTATTTACGAATCAAATTATGTGAAATTTGGTACAGAGATAGTAGATGCAATTTAGGATATACTGATAGGTATAGTCAAAATGGTCGAGTTCCGGTTTCGCTGGAGATATTAATAACCTGGATCTTGTACTAGAAAAATGACTTTTTTGTAAAAAAAACAGCATAGCAAATTTTAATGCTTCATGGAGGACTTGCTGTTGATGTAATTGAAGAAATAACTATTTTTATGGTTTATTAGAATAAATTAGAACAGTTTTAACCCAATTATGATCTATGTTAAAAAAGAAAATTGAAAATTGGCAAATTAGTTAGATGTAATTTGACTTTTAGTCTCCATGTAAATGTAAAGACATACAATAAAATATACATAAATGTAAAAAATGTGAAATATACAGGATATGTATTGCATTTAAAAACCAAGATTATTGCCGTTTCCGTCGAAACCGAAATTTGACCATATTGACTTGACTTACTATAGTACAGTAAAACCAGCTCAAAAATTGGCCAAACCCAAACATCAAAAAAAAATTCTACTCCGCTCCAAATTGTTCTATCACTCCTCGTAGTAAGTGATAAAAAGTTGCATGCACCAGAGCGTCGGGTTTGGGGGGCAGTGGGGGTGAAAAGAGGATAAAGTTGTATGTTTCAACAGTTTTTCGCAAATATCTCGAAAACTATGAGGCCTAGCGCACTTTTTCTCGGCGCAAAATTAATCTATATTGAATTCCGAACAAAGATGGTTCTACACATTTTTGTGCTGAAGGCAATGGTTACGGAGATATGGAGGATAGAAATATCAATATGTTTCAGTTTACTTGGAATTTCTCGAAATTACTTGAAAATCAGCAAAGTTTTGATATACAGTGGTACCTTGGTTTGCGAACATAATTCTTTCCGGAAATGTACTTGTAATCCAAAACACTCGTATATCAAAGCGAATTTCCCCATAAGAAATAATGGAAACTTAAATGATTCGTTCCATAACTATTTCGTATTCATATAAAAATGATACACGAATACAAAATGCAGTATAGTTTCAGCACAGTTAGACACATGAAGCGTTAACTAATGCGCGATTACTAACGCGTGTTAGTGACTGTATAACATTGCATAAGTTGAGTATACATTCAAACGCTCGATTTTCATGAAGCCAGTTGCAACGCGCAATTCGTGAGTAAGACTAGCTCACCAATTGACCAAATCCAAAGATAAAATAAAAGTTCTACCCCGCGCCAAATTGTTCTATATCCTCCTCGTAGTAAGTGATAAAAAGTTGCACAACCCAGAGCGTCGGGTTTGGTGGGGGAGGGGGGTGAAGAGCCAGGAGAAGTTGAAAGGCTTGGTTTGAGAAAATAGAGGACGGAAGGCGGTGAGGGTAAGGGTGGTAATAAAGAGGAGGGGCCGGCCAGACCATCTACCCTCCCAAGGCTGCTTGAGTCAAGTTGTAAGTTCTCTTGTATGTTCAGTTGCATTTGTATCTGCGTTCCCTAATGATATTTTTACCCCTTCCCATATCTCGGAAACCAATGCCTTCAGCACAAAAATGCGCAGAACCATTTTTGTTCGGAATTTAATGTAGATTAATTTTGTACACAGAGAGATTATCTGAATGTTTTACGTGGAGTAGCCGTTATTAACATACCCCCACGTTCCTTCCAAAGGAGGAAGTAATTGAGATACGCTCAATCAACGCGCAAATTGCATGGCAATTGCTCCCAGTTACTCTCTGGTCGGAGCGACGCTGCCTATCCACCCTCTACTAGCTATCCAGGCTAGTACCGGAGCGATGGACTTAACACGTGCTCACCCGCCGGTACCCTCCTGTCCTCTTTCATACGGGGCGAAGTACTTAGTCCAGCAATAGGACTATTCCCCCAACATAACTCAGTTGATAGAGGGAACCCTCCAGTCCTATTTCATACCTTCACAAGTTCCTCCCCGAGACAGGGGTTGGGGCCCCTGCCCGATCGAATCCAACCTCAAATGTGGCGGGACTTGGTTTTTAAATGGGTTCGCCACCCCGATCTCCCAGTTATAAATAGGCCTGTACTAAATCTCACATAAATTGGTTCATAAATAAACGAAATAAAATAAACTTCGCCCTATTTAGTCTCGTTGTCACCCAGTATACCACTTTATGGGTTATGTATCTGACAAAACAAATACAAAAAATTGTTATTGAAACGATGTAAAGACAGCATTAAAAACAGATCAAGTACAGTGGTACCTTGGTTTACGAGCATAATTGGTTTAAAGCACTCGTAAATCAAAGCAAATTTCCCCATAAGAAATAATGGAAACTCGGATGATTCGTTCCACTATTTATTATTCATATAAAAATGATACAAAATACATATACTATACGTATACGTAAAAATAAAACAAACGATCACGCGCTCGTCTCTGTAATTTAACTGATAAGATAAAACAACAGACGAGTTTGAAAGGTTCAGTAGTCACAAATTGATTTTATTTAAGAAGAGCTAATATGATGCTGTACGTGTACATATTCGATTTAATTAATTAATTTAATTTTCCCTATTTTGTACTTCTAACGGGTTATAACTAAAAATTTGCATAATTACTTTTCTTTAAATGACGTCATTACACTGTGACACTTAAAACATAAATCAAATTTATAACCCGTTATTAGGGTGTATGTATTCATCGTTGACAAATAAAATGTTAAAATGTAAAACCTGCTGACATTTTTAACAGTTCAGGTAACATTAGATGCTGTTTACACTCTTATCTTATCGTATATGTTTACACAGATGTTGATGACGTGTTGACCCAAATTCTTCAATTGTTAAGGATAATAATATGTAGTTGTGATGACGTGACGGTCGCGTATATGTATGTATTAAAAATTCTAGTCGTAATGCAAGACATCGCTCGTTAATCAAGTTAAGATTCATTAAAAATTTTCGCTCGATTTTTGTATTATTTCGTACTTCAATAGTTCACCAAAGTTGGTGATAACTGATAACAATCAAAACAAATTTGGAAAAGTTTTGGACAAAAAGTAGAGTGTAAGATTTTGTCGGTCATGTTTCTATAATTATATCTGCAGAAAAAAAGTGAAAGAATTTTGAAGAAAATTGTTCTTTTGCTTATTCACCTTCACATTATTAGTTGAGGTGATGTGAGAATAGTATATTAAAGTATTAGTTTCATAAGACACGTTTTTAGCGCACGCGTCCGAGTTTAGAAAACGACCCAAGTTTTCTAATTATGACAATTGCGCTAAAACGTGTTATGAAACAAATACTTTATACTATTTTTTCTATTTGCGTTAGTTCGGTATTAAATAATTACTTAGGTATTAAAAAAATTACTTAGTTTTAAATAAGATTTGTTAGGGATATTTTGGTAAGTAGCATAGCAGTTGGCAACACTAGAAATTATGCAATTTTGTTTTTTACATAACCTTGCTTAACTTTAGGTAATCCGCGCGACGTAGAAATTCCCATTCTTATCTCATATACACAACGCCCGCTAAGCAGCAGGACCTCGTTCAAATTTGCCAGGTGTATTATACGTACTGTTGAAAATTATTATAAATTCAAAGTAGAATGTATGCCAATATATTTGTGACATAAATAATTGCTACTTAATGAATTAAAAACTTGGATGAAATAAGAATAATTATATTTCATTTCATAGAATAAATACCTTGTTTGTTAAAAAAATTAATGAGGTATAAATACAATAGTATTTTCAGCAAAGAATGATTTTTGTTAACCAAAATAATTATTCATTTGATCTTTTGGATATTATAACTTATAAGGTAAAGATATTATGTATAATTTTATAAAATTTAATTTTATTACGTTAAGTTTATCGTGAGCTATTAATTGCAGATACACAACACAATGCATCCTTACGATGTCAGTATCAAAATTTACAATTTGGTTAATTTTAAAGTAAAAACTGTTACGCCCTTACTAAGACTAATTATTATTCGGCGCATTTATGTAGCCTGCAATACTAGTTTAGCAAGCGTTGCATTCCAGTTATAAGAGTTCACTGCGTAAATAACATAAGTTTGACATTCTAAGAACAGCTGTCTAACAGTGATATCAACTTTAAAAAATAAAATGTTACTGTTTCCAGTATTTTAAAAAATTTTAGCATTAGGAAGCCATTAGGACATGCAAATATAAAAAAACGTTGTTTGAAATGATTTTGAAATTTTGGTTTGAATATGACACTATTTGCTTTTTAATTATTGTGTGATAGATCACTTTGAAGGAATACCCTCCTTCTTCGGTTAGGATCCATATACTGTGCACCATTATAATATTTATCAAGAACTCAGATTTCCTTTTGTGTGTTATTCCACTAATTTGCGTAATTTCTCTTCATATGAACAGGTAAAAGTAGTTATATCATCCCTCGTGTCTATTATTAATATTTAATTTGTCAGTGTTGTAATTATTTACCCAGAAAAGTGTAAATCTGATGACTTATGTTTTTGTCACAGCCATAGCTGGTGTCATTACATGTAATTAATGACCAAATCCATCATCCCAAATTAACGGTAATCTGGCGTTAAGCTTAGTCAAATAATAAATTGTTTGTTGGGAAATTAAGCATGGTTTGTTGATTTTTTTCCTGGTTAGGAATATATCAAAATTATGTATTAAATTAGTCCTGGAGATCATATAATTTGTGATCGTCTTATTACACATGATCCCAATTATTAGGGTTTCAGCAATTATTTTATTTTTTTACCATCAGATCAAAATATGAGAAAATTAGAAATTTCAGCGGTATTTTACTGGTTGTCTGCTGTCTCGACAATTTTAAGTACAAACCGTATAAAAAATATAATTTATTACGCCTGGTTTGATGTACTCAATATTTAGTATGTACTAGAATTACGATGAAGAGGGTTGCCAGAAGTCAGCAGGAAGAGTTAACCAATTGAATTTTAATACGAATAGTGGTTTTGCAAAGGGATAATAAACCATCCATCGATTCGATGCCGATTGTTATTCTCTTTCAAATAACAGCAATTTCCAACTTGAAAAAAATACAGCTCTCCATTATTCTCCCACTTATTTCTATGTTTTCTGCTACATCCATCATTCTCGGACAATATTTTATATCATATCACATATCTCCGATTTCTTTTTTAATTAATACGAACTGATGTTATTGCTTCATATTTACCCTATTTCCGTAATTTCGTAACCCACCAATACCCAATTCAAGCCCATATTTTTGATCCTGTTTCTAATCCTGTTCGTCCTGACTGTAAATTCATTCCCTGACTCGTGGTCGACGGCACAACTCGCACATTTATCCTTCATCCAGTGGGATATTCTCCTCTTTTATTAGTCGGTGCCTTTAGTCGGAATTGTTCGTTCGGTAGCGTTTCACTTCAAACTGGGGGTCTGGAGAGCGTTTGCTCAACTTCTTGTTTGGACGTTATGTCAGTTCGTTTGGAGCGTTCGTTTAGTGCATATGGATGTAGAGACGGCGCTCGTTACACGTAGTGTTCTACAAACCGGAACTTTTGAAATTTGTTTATTTATTATGATTTAAATTATTGTTGTTTATTTTTCTGTTATTTTCTACTTACTGGATTAAGTGTTTTTTTTGTTCTAAAAAACGTTAAGTGTATTTGATAACATCATGGAGGAGATTTTTGGGATTTTTATAACACCCTCTACACAACACCAAGATGTAAGTTTTTTCTTATAATATAATCAATTTTCTCTTTAGCAAATTTAGATGATATTATTGACACCCAACAATTTGGAAAAAATAAAATTTGTTTATGTTTATTCTTTTCATCAATGAAGGTCATTTATTCTTGAACCATTACGTTGTGTATTATACGCTGTAATAATAATATTTCTCAACTTTTACATCTAATTAATGCAAATTTATAAAAGTTTGCTTTGTAGTTACTACGTTTGATAATAATAATTGGAATTAAGAGTTTTTAGCCCGCATTTTCATGCCGAAATTTTTGCAAGTTTAACTTTTGCCGAAGTTTTTGATGTATTTACATAACATTCCGAAGAAATAAGCGAATTAAGTTTCTGGAAAATGGAAATGAAGATGAGATGAAATTTCAACCCTTTGCTTGTCTAAAACCAAAAGTCTAAGACCAAAGGTCTCGACCTTTTTATTACAATTCATGTATAAATACTTCCTTAAATTAAGAATTCCTACCATAAAAAAGGAATCATAATAAGATTTTAACAATAAGAGTAATCAAGATGGTTAAATTATGCGTTTTGAAATTAAATTTCTTTTTTGATGATGAGATTAAATGAATGAACCAGATTGTAAGCTGAGATACACGAAGTTGGCCTATAAGACGATTATATCATCAAGAAGTAAACACTGGCAGAATGTTTTTTGAGGAATTTAAATAAAATGTAAACACTCGGTTATGTTTTGAGGTCGCTTGAAATTATAATTTCAAAAGCATTCATTACGATCTTAGGATTCCCGCAAAAAAACCTAAGAGCAAATAGAAGATCTTCTCTTATCTCTAAATAAGCACCAACGGATGTGTAAATGTTCACAAGATTATTCTAGATAAAAAAAAGTGAAAACGCCACAGAACTCTCACACCTTGAAAATTTCAATTTAGTGTTTATTCAAGAACCTCCCTCTTCTTCATTCAGTTTGTAGTTCAGATCTACTATGCGTGTCTCTAAAGATAGGTTTACTTCACCATTTATTTCTATTATGTTGGTACAATCTAGTATAATGATGAAGAAATTATCCATTTCATCCTTGAAGGCGCGGCTGAGAAATGGTCATTTTAACAGAAATTACCTCTTTTTGTTGAAGAAATCTCTGTGTAGGTATAATAATAAAGGTATTAGATATAACATTTTTGAGATTTTTTTTTATTAGACCAAAATATTTTTAAATTGGTGGAATTGGAATGTAATTGCCTCAAATTAAGTAGAATAATATTTTCATTCCGACTCCAGAGCAAAAATAATAATTTTGAGTTTTTGCGTTCTTTTCAAGAACTGTTAATTATAATTAGAGGGAGGCTTACATTTGCACCTGGAAAGCTTAATTAATATTTTAGACGTTTGTTTATGTAAGGTAAATAAAGAGTCAATATGCTATTATTGAATTCAACAAGCCTTAGAAATGACTCTAGGGTTTAGTATTAGGTTGATCAAAATTAAACTATCTTCAATTAAAACGATTTCGAAAGGTTATAATAAATTAAATCCAAACGAATTCTACCTCAGAGTGGCTCAGAATACAAAATTGATGTACTTTGGACCGATGTTGATGACCTCCAAATATTTACAGGTGTAAAAGATCCAAGAAGTCTTGACCAGAATTAATTATTCTTATTACCATAATAAATTAGTTGTTACGTTTTCAGTCCTTTATTAACGATTAAAAATTTGTTATAAGGCGTTCCTTAATGACAAAAAATGATACCAAATTCTTCTGAGCTCTCCACCTGCTTCGGTTTATACGCTGTTAATCAACGCAAAACCCTTCATAAAACTCTTCCTTTGCTGCTACTAATCTTGGCTGTATTTTCATTAAAAAATAAATAGGATTTTTGTTAATTGGCATCTCGTATAAAAAAGTAATTTTTTATACAATTAATGATTCATTTGTTTTGAAACCATTTAATGGAAATTTTATTGAACGTGGGTTGATAACCCATTAATTTTGCCTTTACCCAAAAATATTCCAAATTTATAAAGTATCCTCTTTAAAATTTTATTCGGATTCATTCTATTTGTTTTTTCTTTAATATTTTATTCTTTCTAGGTATCCTTCATTCACAAACCTTCGTACGAGTTGGGGTTTGATCATTGACGTTTTTGAATCTCCCATTCATGAATGTAATAGGAGAAAGGATATATTTTTTTTGTTTGTTTGTAACATAATAAACTAATAAAGACGTTATGGAAGAAGAGAAATTAAAAGAATGTCCTACTTTCATTATTGTTATTAATATTACAGGTCTTTAGGATAGCAAAAAGAAAAAATTGCTAACAAGAAAGTTGCTGCAAATTTTCATTAAAAAAATGTAGTAATAATAGTTCCAGTAATAAAAGTGTGATTGTGTTAAAGTAGTTCAAATTAGAAAATATGTACTTAATTAAATACTTATCTGTGCAACGATTAAATATTTTTCAAGATTAAAACCTAATAATATTTTCATTTTCTTCTTTGATTTTTGTAACTAAAATTTTTTAATGGTAGAATTCGTAATAATAATTAATTAGAATGTGTGAATTAATTTTTGGGGGGTTTCAATTGTATCCAATTCGAGTTTATGTGTAATTAGCATCCTGAATGTCGCTAAACCGAAAAATTCTTAAGAGTTCTTAATAAATTAAGTAGAGTTCTAGAGCGGCTTACAATAAATATTAACACTATCTAGTTCTGGTATTTTAAGCAAAGAAATCGAAAATGAATTATAGGGCACTAAATTCACGTGACCCATACGTATTTGCGCAAAAAAGAGTTCTGATCTCATTTTTCGGCATATTTGTAAGAGTTCTACTCTCTAGTACTGCAACTCCTAGTAACCGGACAAAGTTAACAAATTCAACTCGAACAACAATTCTGAGTAGCACCCGAAGAGTTCTATGCAGAGTTATTAATAAAACGGTAGATCAACTAAAACTTTCAAAAGTTATAAACATTTTAATGAGGCCATTTCAGAAAAACTTCTGTAAACCGGATAAAGTGTAATCGATTCGACTCGAACAACAGTTATGAGTGACACTCAAAAAGAGTTTTGAACAAACTTAATGGTTCCCTTAGAGACGAAGACAAAGAACTATTAACTGAAACGTCCCTTGTTTTAACTTTTAAAATTTTTAATTTATTGATAGTTCTGTACGGAACACTTCGGGTGTTACTCAGAACTGTCATTAGAGTCGAATATGCTACACCTTATCCGGTTTACTTGAGTTTCTCTGAAATGGCCCATTTCAATTATTTATAACTTTCGAAATTTTTAATTAATCCATAGTTTTATTTAAAGTTCTGTACAGAACTTCGAGGTTAGTCATCGAGGGCTAGTCAGAAATCTGCTCAGAACTATTGTTCGAGTTAAGAAATCACGTATTTCTTAATCGCGAACTTTAAATTGTTTATAATAATTAAAAATATTGTTTAATATGTAGTTCTAATAATAGTTCTGTACAGAAATCTTCAAGTGCTACGCGAAACTCTGCTCAGAACTATTGTTCGCGAAAAAATCACGTACAATTTCTTAATCAGAAACTTTAAATTGTTTATAACAATTTCAACAAGACACATTTCAATCGTACCGTAACGATTTTTAAGTAGCACATCTGAATTGTTAATAATTAAAACTATTGTTTATTTAGGAGTTCTATTAACATATCTATATAGAACTCTTGGAAGGCTACTGAGAACTCTACTTAAATCCGTTATTTTGTTAAATGTAATTTTTTTCATAATTTCATTTATTTATATCTTTGTTAATTAACCGGACCTATTGAACATTTTCATCAGGAATTCCAGAACTCTTATAATTAGTACAGTCAAACTCACTTACAACGAGCACGGATATAACGAGATCCCGGATATTACGAGCATTTTTACAGCTAACGTTTGAAATCGTATTCACCTAATGCTAATATTACCCATTAACTACGTGTACGTTTCCCGGAAACAACGAGCAAAATTTTAAGGATAATGCTTCTTGTGGTAGGCATATTTCTGATTTATGACCTGCACCTAAACTTTCAATTACTTTAATCCTACTTATTTTTATGATTTAAGTACGTTATTCTCGGAACCGAAACCTTTTCAATGTGATGGTTAATAACAAATGTTCCGGCTTCTGTTTGATTTTTGTAAACAAAGGACTCTGTGCAAAATTCCGGTTGCTTTCACTTAAGATTTTGCTTTATATTTTTAATCCTACTTATTTTTATGATTCAGGTACATTATTACCGGAATTCGGAATCTTTGTAATGTGAGAATTAAGAAACATTAGTTTTTGCAAGTTGCATTTTTGTAGTCTGGCCTTTCAGTTCTACTCTTTCTTTGGCGGCATATGGCTAAAAGAAAAGTCTTTTCGATTCCCGCGAATGAAACAATGTGAAAAGAGTGATGTTGATAAAGCACTTTTAAGTTGGTTCAAATTTAAACGAAATTTTGGATTGCCTCTTAAGTAGACCAAGTAAACGAGGAAATATTACAAGAAGTAGTTAGTTGGTGAAGAAAAAGGTGATGCAAAAAGGTTTTTCTTCTATAGTCACAAAAAATGCGTTAGAAACTTGATGCATTTTTTAAATTACGTTCTTGCGGTAATCCGATAGTTTACGTATACATATATTATTAAATTTAACTTAAGAGATATTCGTTTTAACTCCTTAAAAAAAGACTACAATACATCATTCATCAAATGAATTGCAGTAATAATTTTATACTTGTTTTTAAAATTTATATAAACACAAGATAAATATTTTTGCAACTGCAATTTTTTCTTCTCTGTTATAACGAGCATCGGATATAACGAGCAAAAACCGGCGGTCCTGAAGATCTCGCTGTAACCGAGTTTGACGTATATTGAAAAATGCATTCAGAACTCATTTTAGCGAAAATATGGGTGCCGCGTGAAGTTAACACCCTACAATTTTTTTTTGAACCAGAACTATTGTTAATTTTGTGCACAACTCTAGAACTCTATTCAGAAGTATAAGATTTTTTGGTTTTGCGGAATTAAGGGTGCTAACTTCGCATCCCGACTCCAATCAATTCCAATTCAAGCTTTAAAATATTAAATAATAATAATAAATAATACAAATCGCTGAACTATTACTACTATCTTGTTTTGTAATTTTAATAAAATCTATAATAGTTCATAAAACTGTAAAAGTCTGAAGGATTCCGAAATAAAATTGATTTTCGCAAACAGATTATATTTTTGTGGCTATCCACAGCTATGTGGGAAATTTGAAATTTATTACCCATTTCGACGCTATATAGAATGATAAAAATGGATAGTAAAATGTTCATAAAATGATTCTTTTTTTTAATGCGTTTCGATATATTAAACTCCATAAAATGAGTTTTACAGATCAAAAGAATTTATATTATTCGTTGCTAAACTTCTTCCACTCTGATGTATTTACTATTTCGCATCCAGTGGCTGAACTCTGTCGATGCATGCAAACTCTTTGAAATCTGAAAATAATATCGCTTGTGACTATTTCAATTTTGAATTTATTAAATCAATAATTGTTTTTCAGTAAATCTGATTTTTTGCTGACACAGCAATATTTAGAAAACCGGTCTCTTGGTAAAATAATATAAAAAATTCTCCAACACTAACTTGCAAACAGAAAATAATACTGCAGTGGTTCACTTTTCTATTTAAAATATTCACGTCCAACATTTTTTAATGAGGATTCCCGAAAAATGGTGGAAACAATTGTGATAGTAAAAGATTAAAATCTGTTTCTCACTATTTACAAATTCTTGCATATTTGAGTTTCGTGTAACCAAGTTGTAAGTTTTTGAACTTGTTGTTGGTTATCATTTTGCTTGCTTGGTCCGTCTAACATCGAACTTCAACAATGAAAAAATCATTTGAAGTACATTCGAAGCTCATATTTTTTCGGATAAAGAAACTCACATTAGCAAGTTCGCGTACAAATCAAAGCCAACTTGAGCAGGTTTATTTAGAACCTATACTACCTTTTATTGTTAGACATTATTGTCACTTCATATCGTAAAAATTACAGCTTGCATTTTTCCGTTTAGCTTTTTTTGCTATTGAAGGACTTTTATACACAATTTGCCGATTGACCTGTTTTTTATCTATCAATAATTTACCTTACACTGCAAATTGCTTATTAAATTTGAACTGCTAGATTCAATTACCTTTTGCAGTTTTAATATTGATTAGTTTCGACGCAACCAGCCAACCCCATGAACGAGAAGTTCAGTGTTGTTTGTTAGTTAATTTCTTATAAATTATTTCGGTAATGTCCCTGGTTGTACCTTTTGTTATTAGCAATTAAACACTGATCTACCAGACAATAAACACCCTAAAACATTAATTACCCTCCATTATTAGCCCAAAATTTACAAAACGTTATCGTTTCAAATTGTAGCTAATAAAGAATTTATATTCGCTATTTCAATTCGCTCTATCTGTTCATTTACTTTTGGAAAAGAAATTTCTCAAGATAAAGAAACTGTTCGTTCTCTCATTGCAAAAGGAAGTAATTTATATTCGAGAAAAATTTGAATATTAAAATGATTCACTTCTATGTTTCCAACTTTCAACTGTAATAAGTAACTTCTACAGTGCCAAAATGTTCTTGTAGCACTAATTTGAAGTTTACGTAATTAATTTAAAAGTTTTATGAAAGTACTTTTTATAACTGTATTGTAATAAAAAAATTTTATATATTTTTTAATTGGTTTATAATGCAAAAGTTTTGACGTGATTGGAATGTAAATAAAACACTTTTTTTTTGTTAATTGCGTTACTTTCTAGAAATAAACAGTGATGTAGAAATGGCATCTGAATGATGCCATTACGAAAAATTATTTGTAATAAATACTCAAGATTTTGCAACATTATCCGAAAATATTCATTAGAGTAGAATGTTAGGTTAGTTTGATCAATCATAAATAGGGAGACAACGACGGAACAAGAGATCTACCAGTTTGCATTCTAGCTGCATTTTGGCTTAACATTCTTTAAAGCAAAGCTCGCATTGGCCTGTTGGCATAAAATAGAATTCGATCGTATCAATGTTAACTCTTTGGGCAATTTCAATGTCAATATGACAATACCTAAGTGCAGAACACACACCAATTGAGACCAATTGGTTGTTTGAACTAGGGATGAAACAAACGTTTAATAAAATAAACGTTTAAACCATCAAAAATTAAACGTTTACACGTTTAAACGCTTCCCTGGAAAGATTTATGAAACCATTTCTCTATAATCCTATGTTGTTTTGATTTTTAATTTATACGCGTCATAAAGCGAACGACTCACGTTAGTTTACGTCTACCACCACTAATAAAAACTACTAAGATAATATACGGAAAGACCCCGGCGGGATAAATCGCGAAGTGCGCTAAAGTGCGTCTGAAATAAGCTGTCGCAAGACGTAAATAAACTTGAAGTAAGCTGACCCTTGAAGCTTCATTTACGATGATGCGCGTTTGCGTACCGTGTGCGCTTAACTCGCTCTTACGGTTTCCGCGTAATATCGAATGGAAAATGATATTGATGAAAATGAAATACACCACAATTAAATCAGACTCGTCACTCGCTATTTAAAGATAACAAAGCCTAGTTTAAAAGAGGTGTTTGCCCTAAAAACGGCAATTACAAAATAAATTTAACAAAATAAATAAAAGTTAACGAGAATTGGTTGCATATACGTGTTTCCGCATTAAGGTAAAGTAGCTTAAGCGTTAAAGAGAACACGTGCGCGCCGACTAGTAGCATCGCTTATGGCTGTTTACGTCCTTGCGACAGCTTATTTCAGACGCACTTGAGCAAATTCAGCAATATACAAAAATAAATATAATAAACTGTGTTTTATGTAAAGTATTTTTGCGTACACTAAAGATGATGATGCGTGTTTTGATTGTGTTACTACCTTAATCGAGTACCGTATTGGGTTGAACGTCGAAATAACCGCGAAGAAAGCAAATTGTTGCCTTTTAGCTCTAAAGAGATTATTGTTTGCCGTATAATATTGATGTTCCGTTGAAAATACTTTCACATATACATACGCGTTTAAACGTGTATATTTATATTAAACGTTTTTTTACTACTAATCGTTTACACGTTTAAACGTTGCATCCATAGTTTGAACGTTCAAACATTTCCAAGATTTTTATATTTATTTTTTTACTGATGCATAAACTACTATAACAAAACCAACACTCAGCTGATCTGCAAGGTGCAAGAGATGATCTTTTGAAGCAACTTTAAAACCAAAGAGTCCTGATAGCAATCCCAAAACTTTTTACTAATTCTGGTCATGGTAAGTCTATACGTATTGATTGAGTAGCTGTTACGTAACTACAACTAAATTTATGACTTTATAGGTTTAATTACTTCAATTTGGGATATTTTAGTAATTATGTAGTTACTTCTACTATTTATTAGAACTATGTAGTTACATTACTTCTAAGTAGCTTTTTAAAGTATGTGGAACGGTATTGCTACTTAGTATAATTACCTTAATGTTGTTGCAACTTCAAGTAATATTATGATTGTAGCAGTAACTTGCCCGAAGCTACTTTTAAGTTTTTAAAACTTTAAAGTAGCACCGAAAGTTCCTGCCACTGGTCTGAAACCATTGCTTAACCTTTAAAGTAACTGAACTATACAGTAGCATTGAAAGTAAAACTTACGTTTATGCTACCCAGGAGAATCACTTGAAAGTAATTTTAGTTTGGAATTTGGAGGTTAATTGTGTTTTCGCAGTGGTAGTAGTTTTGCAAGTTTTTAATAAAAATGTCAAAGGCAAATGCAATAAGAAAAAAAAGAATTTTAGATATACGTCCACATTTTATAGAAAATTAGAACAGCAGTTAGGTGAAATCAGTGGAAACAAAATCAACTGTTTACAATACAAAATAGAAAAAAATAGGGATGAGATCACTGATAAACCATCATGTAGTAAACAAGGGTGAAATATATTCCCCTTTTTTCTTTCGTCGCTACAACTTTAAAATGAGCCATAATTAAATAATAATTGTTATTAAGTAGCAATCAGTATAAAAATATTGGTTGTTTGTTTACGATTGACGTTTAAATTTGAGGTTAAGTTCCAATGGGAATTTTGCAGTGACATTAGGAGCTAGAAAGTGGCTACGGAAACCGTATTTTATACTTCGTGGTAACAACAACCTAGAAGTAGAATTTGTTTAGTTCCTGTTACTGTTTATAAAGCAACACAAACTTTAGACGCACATTTTACAGTTAATACTACTTTAAGGTGACATTTTCAAAACAACTCCATATTTGCTTGTAAAATGTTGAAGGCTATTAATCAATTTGCAATTTGTTGCAATTGTTAAAAAGTCTTTTACTATAACTCTCAATAAAGATAACAAATCGATGTCAAATTGTGCCTTGGGAATAAAATTAAAATGGTTTCTATCATGTGGTATGCTAGATTGACAAAATAACGAAACATTTCATCTCTTTATGTATTATGTACGTATTACAAATAAAATAGTAATCCATTTTGTGACACGACCGCGGCATTAGTAGAGAAAGTGAAAGAATATTTGTTCAGTTGCAAGAGTAAGAGAGAACAACGATGCGCACGATGTGTCAAAAAGAAAAAAAGTTCCAGGAAAGTAGCAATTACTACGCCGCCACGTTCCCGCTACGTAGCCTAAAGGTAGCTGGACAAGTTCCGGAAAGGTTACTGCAACGTATCTGCTACCCGAGAATAAATTGTTCCCCATATTGGTTCCAGGCACGTAACAATACCGTAGCAATTACGTTCTTGCGACTAACGGCAAAAACTTTATAGTTCCACCGGTGGTTGCTGGTACGTAACGGTGACTAAAAATGCTGCTTGGGTTTAAAGTTAAAAACAGAAAAATTGCGCTTGGAACTTGCTTAATACTAACTTTGCTACAGCTTTTTGTTAAGTGCAAATTTTCGAACTTCTTCAAAATTTAATCTTTGTTTAGATCAATAGTTCACATATAAAATCAAGATTATGGGTTTTAGTTCAAGACTTATAGAAATAAAACATAGTAAAAGTACCAAAAGTGGCAACAGATACTGCTGTAAATACTTCGATCTGCAATAACAGCTTTGCTCTACTATCAATATGTGAAGAGTTCTTAAGGTTATTAATTTACCTACCTAATAAGTCTTTCTCAGTTTTCCTTAGGTGAAAATAAAAATGAAAAATGTTTATTTATAAAAACTTTATTTATATATAGTATATGTAAAGAAGAAATTGAACTTTTCACAATCAAAATGAAAGATGATGAAGCCCAATCCATGGTCTTTAATGATAAAGAAATAAAAAATGTTGAAAGAATTTGTACTATAGAATTCTTTTTCTAATAACCGAGAATTCTTCAGAAAATATAAAAATAACTCCGAGTTAAACTATTTTAAGGAATTGGATACAAGTTTCAGTTAGGACTGACAATGAGTAAAAAGTTATTTTACGACAGTTTAAACGAGCTAGACATACTTCACGATTCGTAATGACAGTAATTTCTCAGGAAATAGACCACCCATGTTTATTTACTTTTATCATTACCTTTTTCCTCTTCACTCATCTAAATCCATTTATATCAAGCGATGAATGCTTGGACAAACATTTTATATTTGCTGATATCAAATATATATTTCTATTATGAACGGAATAGATAAAAAGCGCATGCGGTTAAATGGTCAAATAAAATAAATAACGATAATAGCAACAATAATAAATATAACGAAGTGTTTAGTATAAAGTAACTATGTTGATAACATTGAATGATAGATAGATGTCTGGTAGAGGTTAAAAGCCCAGAAATCTTGAAATTAGGTCAGCATTTGTTTGACACTTAACGATTCGATGCTTATACAGCATAATAGTGAAACTCAGCAACAAACTTTCTGTATTATATACTCTTCCGAGTTCATCAATAATCCCAGTAATTTTGAACTTTCTTAACCTCGAACTTGTTTTATTAAAATAGTTTGTGGTAATAACATAACTTATAATAACAATAATTGTATGTATGTTCATAATACATAGATTAGTAGAACATTGTTATGTAAAAAAGGCTTATGAAGATCACAACCAATTGAAAAATTAAAATTGGATACCAATAATGCTAGTAATGATTATAATTTCAACAAATTAATCAGTCGTTTAAGAATTAATCCTGATTGAAAAATAATCTCCTATCTGTCATATCATTAATTTCAGTCTGATAACAACTGATAACAAACTTAATAAACAGACTGCTACACTGTACAATGATGACCTTTTCACTTTCAATAAGCATTTAATACGCGCGATTTCCTATTCTGGTTGCATTCAGAAGTTGAGAATTCTTCAATTTCTATGACATAACTTAATTATTGGCGGAAAAAAATTTGTAATAGTGCAAAATATTTTGAAAGAGATCTTAAGATTAATTCGACTTTTTGGATACGCCAAGGACATGGGGTCAGAAACAAGGAACTTTTTAGACAAGCTGTTACCCTAGTATGTAGTTGTAATATATCTGTAAAGGTGCATAGGCACATTATATAGTATGTACTACAATAAAAGAAACTATGCCAAAAAACGACGTTTCTTTCGTTGGAATGTCAATATAAGGCTGTTTTCGAAATAAACTAGCAAAGCCGATAGCGTTGTAGCGACGTCTGATGCGTATAAAGTTCTAGTGTAATTTGAGAAGGGTGTTTTATACCGTTTAAATAAAACAGCCAAACCATATGCATTACTTTGTACATTTTTGGACTTTCAGTGTATTTAAACGGCTGTTAACAATAAAGCGTACTAACAGTTTCATCTAGTATAATATACTTAATAGAATCCGGGCTACTTGTCATACTTATGGTACAACTGCTTTTAGGAAAAATATGTCGAAAAAATATTATTTTAAATAATATCGTAAAACATCTTAACCTAACTAATAGGGCTCGACCGAAACATCAGCATCAGCGCCGCTTGTCCAAAACATCAAATGCCGGCAGGATGTACCTCGTACGACTGAAAACACATTATGTTCGACATAATTAATCATACCTTTTCGCAGTTGCACGTAAGGCGTAACGATGCATACCACATTTTTAGGTTAGTAACAACAAACAGCAACCTTAGTGTATTATTTTTTTTTAGGTTAGAACTGATCACCCGCTTGAGAAAATCAAGTTTGTTTTTCAAAAGAATTTTGAAAAGCCCGTGCAGTGTATTTATTCACCCGCATATTCATTCTTATTTGGTTTATGTGACTGTTATTTCTTTATTATTCGTGGTTCATTACCTTTTTCCAGGTCGCTGGAGCTTAATCAGTAACACGATTGTGAGTGCTCTTGACCACTTCTTAAAAGGCGTACACCGATTTCCAGTTTTTGTGAATACTTTCAAACAACTTCAGGTATTTCCAAGTATTCCTAGGTATTTCCAAATATTTCCAGGTATTCCTAAATATCTCCAGGTGTTTCGAAGTTTTCCCTGTGAAACATACGTTTTTTAACTAAACTAAATAAACAAAGCTTAAACCTTCTAACGAAAACTTCACATTAATTAAACAAGTTTAAAACACAAATTACGATACTTACTCGTACTGTATATAAAATGCTCAAAGTTGCCGGTTTGAGATTTAGCTCTTTCTTACA
Source organism: Agrypnus murinus (assembly GCA_929113105.1). Classification (NCBI taxonomy): domain Eukaryota; kingdom Metazoa; phylum Arthropoda; class Insecta; order Coleoptera; family Elateridae; genus Agrypnus; species Agrypnus murinus. The sequence continues at coordinate 112,524,562 of OV816028.1, read as the reverse complement.
AATTTGAATTTCAGGTCGTAGGTATTGGTTCTGCAGTTGTCTAATTATTAAGGGATAAAGGTTTCGAAACACAATAACATACACTAGAAGGGCGCCATCTGATTATGAAGCTTAATAACAATAAATAAATAGATCAAATAAATCTGTCTGAAACCACTAATCGGAAAATGAAATCAGACCGATATAAATTTAGTGCAAAATCTTAGTTAATTTCAACAAAGTCAAAATTTAGTTTAATGATGATATGAATAAAAACTTCCATAATTATATGGTTCTGTCTTACTGGCTTTAATTAACTTTAAAATCATATTTATTTTAGAAAACACAAAAAAAAATAAGATATAAGAAAATTACAAATTTTAAACTCAGAAATTCAAGTAATAATTCCCTACCTAAGGGCTCTTGACTATTAAAATTTGTTAATGAATAAAAGTTGTATACTAATTACGTATAAATAAAAAAACAGACTATAGAAATATTACAAAGATCCAAAGAAATTCACATAAATATTTAACATTCAAAAAAGAAATTCATAATTCACAGTACCTGTAGTTATCGGTAATTCGCAAACCAAATTAACGCTAAATTGCACAAAAATGACTATTGCACACACCAAATAATCGCTGCTGAACGGACAGAAACTGGAATGTTCGTAGATTTCTGCTTTCACATTATTCAAGGATGCAATGAATTAACCCTCGTAATGGCTGTATGAGGTGAAACTATTATTCACGAATTCACCCAAAATAAAGTGACTAAATGCAACCATAAAACTTATATAAGATTTGGTTATTGAATTAATTTTAAGAACCATAGGCTAATGTGCGTTATTTTTCTTAAAACAACCCATTTGTTATTTAAATCCGAACTGAATTTATAAAGCACATAACTCGGATTTCATTATTGATCCGAGATTTCGATCACTGAAGATAAAATCTGTAGTTATTAAGTTTTATCGGTATTTCGGTACGAAAACTATTTTTATCGATATACGATACGATATTTATTTCCATCGGTAAACTGTATTAAAGCTATGACACTTTTTAATAGGAAAACTAGATTTCCCATTCTTTAAGAACACAAACATCCGGAAAAATATTTAACTGCACAACGGTACTTTTGCTAACCGCAAATTCTCAATTAACGTCCGGAAAACTAATTACACAGCGGTACTTTTATTAACTGCAAATTTTCAATTAACTAGGCACGGGCAATCCGATATCCGGCCGTTAACAAAATAATGACGTCTCTATCAACTGTACTATACTGCCTGGAGACTTAAACTGAAGTGAAACTCTTGTTTTTTAAGGCGCTGGCTCTTTTCTATGTCAGAATGCTTTTTATTTAAATGCTAGTCGACTTCAACCAATAACGGGGTCGCGTGGTTTGGCCTAAACGAATCGGGACTATACTCTCCACGTGTTGATAATAAGGGAAGTTTTCTTAATTCCAATATTTTGATCCTAATAGACTAAAAATTACGTAGTCTTGTTTTCATGAAGGAGAAAATAGAAACCAATGTTATTTTAAAGCAAGTTTTGCAGACATATCATGTTTTTAGGCGCAGATGTAAATAACCGAAAGGGATTTTTAACACGTAGCAAGCATCATTTATTAGATAAAGGAGATTTTTTATAATATTTTACGCAGAATATGGAACGAATTTATAATATGGAACGCAGAACTGCAATATTGTCGAGAACTATATAAATTTTGCTGTGTTTATAAGCTTTCAAGGTTTTAACAACGAAGCCATTTTAACTAGCGCACACGTGAGTAAATAAGACGCAGAAAGCAATAATTTATTACCCAAATGTCCTTTCAATTCTATGAGAATTTGAAACACAATCTTTTATAGGTTTATTTGTACCAAATACTAACATGAATTCAAGTTACAAGAAGAACGTAAATCTGTAGGACCGGAATTCACATTTTTTTAGTAAAAATGTAGACAAAACTACATTTATTCAAGACTGATAAAAAAATACCGTTACACCTGGTATTTACAAAGTATTCCTAGCAAAGTGTACACAGTGATTTCAAGTTTGTGGAAATACTTTTAAAAAACATCAGGTATTTCCAAGTATTCCTAGGTATTTCCAAGTATTTCCAGGTATTCCCAAATATCTCCAGGTGTTTCCAAGTTTTCCCAGGTATTTCCAAAGTATTCCTAGCAAAGTGTACACAGTGATTTCAAGTTTGTGGAGATAATTTCAAAAACATCGGGTATTTCCAAGTATTCTCAGGTATTTCCAAGTATTCTTAGGTATTTCCAAGTATTCCCAGGTATTTCCAAGTTTTTCCATGTATTCTCAAGTATCCCCAGGCATTTCTAAATATTTACAGGTATTCTGAAGTTACGTACAGTTGTTCCCAGTTTTTGGGAATACTTTAAAAAACATCGGGTATTTCCGAGTATTCTCAGGTATTTCCAAGTTTTCCCAGGTATTTCCAAGAATCCCCAGGCATTTCTAAATAATTTCAGGTATTCCGAAGTTAACGTACTGTGGTTTCCAATTTTTGGGAATACTTTCAAAAAACATCGGATATTTCTAAGTATCTCCAGGTATTTCCAAGTATCTCCAAAGTATACCCAACAAAGTGTACAGTGGTTGATCCAGAGGGACCAATCACTCCCTAAAAACATACCGTGATTTCCAGATTTTGGAAATATTTTCAAAAAACATCAGGTATTTCCAAGTATTTCCAGAATTTTCCAAATATTTCTAGGTATTTCCATTTTGGGAATACTTTCAAAACATCGAGTATTTGCAAATATTCCCAGATATTTCCAAGTATTTCCGGACATTATCAGGTATTCATTCCCAAGTAAACGTACAGTGGTTTCCAGTTTTTGGGAATACTTTCAAAAAACATCGGATATTTCTAAGTATCTCCAAGTATTTCCAAGTATCTCCAAAGTATACCCAGCAAAGTGTACAGTGATTTCCAGCAGTGGTGGATCCTGACGGGTCATCAACTCCCCAGAAAACCTACAGCGATTTCCAGTTTTTGGAAATACTTTCAAAAAATCACGTATTTCCAAGTATTTCCAGGTATATTCAAAAAATTCCAACAATGTGTAAAGTGAATTACACCAGCAGTTGACCCTTCGAGTATAACATTTATCAATAGTATTTTGAAATTTACCCATTTCATTTTACACATCAATTCAAATAGCTTTTGACAACCTCCAAAGTCGTTGGTTAACCTGTAATTATTTATAATATATGTAAGGGCACATATCGTCGTATTGGAGGTGAATGGTCTTAACTTAATACAAAACACGTGTGGGTTGGGTCAGTTCACCTCCATTACGACGATATGTTGATGTCATACCTATATCTGTTATTCAATATCACAGGATTTGTGTTTGGGACATTGCCGACTGGTACTTTCAAGCAGCCATAGTTAAATGTCAAAGTTTAACATGGTCGTTAAACAACCTAACCTAACTTAACTTCACCTGACCTAAGTTGTGATGCTATTTAAGTTCGACTGGCACTGTGGTTGAAGGAGAATTTGTCACATTAATCTTTTTGACGAGTTTGAATTGACAAGATGCAGAACCGATAAAGGACATTCTAAAACCCTTAAAATGCATGTTCGCGCATCCGCATCTGTTTCATAGACTTGATTGTGTTTGGCCTATGGGCCACAGACTTTAATGGATTTCCCATAGATTCTGACATTTGATCACCTATAAATGTTGACTCTCAGGGCTGAATGATAACACTAACCCACAAAATAAAAAAAAGTTTTGTAGTTGAAAGGTGAGGTACCATACCGTATGCTTTTTGGTGCGCTGAAAACGAATCCGTATTGACCCATCACCCAAGGAATTTTTTTAAATGTATTTTTATAAATTTTTCCAGGTGTTTTTTGAGATTATGTCGAAATCCTTGGGTGATGGGTCGATTCTGACGCCGGATTCGTTTTCAGCACACAAAAAACAAACGGTATGGTACCTCACCTTTTAACTACAAAACTTTTTTTTCTTTTGTGGGCCTGTTACAAACCCACAAAAAACAAAAAAGCTTTGTAGTTGAAAGGTGAGGTACCATACCGTATGTTCTTTGGTGTGCTGAAAACGAATCCGGGATCAGAATTGACCCATTACCCAAGGATTTTTTTTTAGATGTATTTTTATAAATTTTTGGGATGTCTTTTGAGGTTATGTCGAAATCTTTGGGTGATGGGTCAATTCTGATCCCGGATTCGTTTTCAGAACACCAAAGAGCATACGGTATGCTACCTCACCTTTTCAACTACAAGACTTTTTTTTATTTTGTGGGTCTGTGTAATTTGAGGGCATGAATTAACTCGGTTTAGTCTAGGGTTTCGATTGATACCCCTAATTAACCCCGACGCGATATCACGAAAATGGAACTCAGTCACATATTTTCTTTGTACATAATTTACGCCAGTTTCGAGAAAATCTGGTCAATTTTTGACTTGCAAAGAAAATTTACATTAGCAGGTCACTAAGCAAGGTACTGTAAAAATCAAAACCAACTTGTTCAGTTTTTTTTTTACCATGAATAGTTCACAAGCATAAATGGGACCAATAGACATTAGTGACGTGAGTGGAATTTCAATGAACAAACTGTGTGTAATTTTAGTACTTGCAATGGGAAAACTCTCCTAATAAAATAAACTGAAGAGATCAAATCCAATTGAAAGTATAAAAATAGAATTGTTGATGGGAAATAATCCAAACTTCTAGGGTTAGTGTTTTCAGATTTTTTTTGTCGGGAAAAAAAGAAAACCACAATTGCTTTTAAAAGCAGTTTTATCTGCTTTTATTTGTTCTCTATTCCCATATCACTAACAATTTCCAAGTTGTAAAGCTAAAACGGTGCAACAGAGAGAGTTTAACGGATTTAAGTATGTGGAAAACAAACATGTTATAAAAGTTTGACAGAAGTTTTTAGTAACCTGGGGGAAACATTACCCAATCGCAAGTTCAATGTGCGATAACCTTATCACATTGTGTATACCTACTAGGTATATTAAATAGTACAACTTACTGTTGTACTTATTGCACCTTGTTCGAACCCTCGGGACAAGAAACGAACAAAACAGAAATTTTTATTTTGCTAGTTGTTTATTCATTGATTTTTTTATAACAAAGAACCTTTTGGAGGTTAGGTTAGAAAATTATTCATGGAAAAAACTAATTTAAATCATCTATCCAACCACTACGGTATTTTCATGTGGTTTAATAAAAGCAATATACATCATTATCCCGTAATAACCTCTATTGATTGGAGGTAATCATTGAAGCAAGGGAAATTGATGACTTGATTCATACGAATTTAATTGTAAACTAATGCCCGTCTTTTAAAAACTTTTTATTAGCTTTAATAATTAATTCCTGATCGTTTTCGAATTATCCTAAACCTGTTTGATAATGTATTAAAATAGGCATTGAAAAATATTCAATTTATAAATTTTATCAATCGATCTAAAAATAACTTTTTGTTATATTATAAGATTGCACGGTTCTATATTGTGGTAACGATAATTCTTCTCTGAACCTTTTATCTGTACTTCCTGAACAACACACACACAGCTCTATTTTTGTTGACTGCTGCATTATTTATGTACATAAATAATAGTGGCTGGCACCCTCTACATTTGCCACCAACTATGATGTGACCTATAAAGGTTTTTTATATTTTCCAACTTTTACATAACAATATTAAAATTTTTGCAGTTTATTCGGATTTAGAAATACAATTTAAAATCTTCATTTGAATAATCTTGGCTGGTATATTTCATATCGTATATCACTCTGAAGGATTAGGAATTCTGGTCGACGGTATTAAAAGACGTACATATTAATATGAGGGTAATAATCCGGTGTTTTTGTTGTTGGGGCGAAAACCATCTTCGGTAAGTTATTTATGATTATTGAAAATTTATAACTTGGTTTAAATTGAAAATACAAACATAACATATAGCAACAGACTTCGGTAAAAGCACAGTGATGATATATACAAAATATAAACCACTTACCTTTAACATAAAAAAACTGGTGTGAAGCTTGAACCTTCTCACAACTGAGACTCACAGGCGGGTCGCTTTTAATATAGGGCACTAAATAAATATATATCTAAGAAACATAAGTAAAGTACACACAAAAAAATAAACTCCAGAATTTTCTTTAAATTGAAATGACAAGAATGTATTAAACATTGAACACACATAACACAACACAATAAAAAAATTTAATATTAAAAGAAACTACAAATTTTGATATCATAAAAAAAGAAAAATCAATCCTAAGATAGTCTAATGCCTTTTATCGGAGGACTAATATTTTTGACATCATCATATTTTTAATTTACTAAAATTATTTAAAACTAAATAAATACCTTAAAATATTAATAAAGTTTAAATCAATATTTGGCGTCAACAGTTGCTAACTGAAATTGTAACCACACAATATCTATTCTCTGCTTTCCATATGATTTGAAATTAAAATGGTGGAATGACAAACATTTACCTCTCGTATTCATTAAACTCCAAATAAATGGGATTAATAATTAAAATTGAAATCCAGCTGCTTAGTTGAAATACCGTTAGTCTATTTAATAATTGAAAAATTATTTAATACATATTTCCTTTCTTGCATTCATATTGTAACAAAGGTAGAAAATTTCATTATCCATTAAAAAAAATTCCTCTGGTAAATAAAAAAAATATTTCACAAATAAATTTATAACACTGAATATTAAATAGATTAAATGTAATTATTATTAAATGTAGAAGTTTAGTTCAAAGATTTATAATGCTTATTTATCACTTTGACATTTTAAAAACAATATAACCTAACATTTTGAGTTTACAAAAATTATCCAAACTAACTACATAACCTTAATTTTTTTAAATTTCGCTTTCAGCATAAGTGCCCTATGAAGGATCTAAAATAACAGAGAGTTTATCACCAAATCGGTCGCTCTTTTTATATCTTTTACAAAACAAACGAATGTTTTAATGACATTTTTGGTTATAAACAAAAGACAGTTTAGAACTAAGTACTACATAACCACATAATTGTTTATAACTAGTAATTATTGTTTAAACAAATTCAATAAATAGATAGCCAAAAAACTTCCTTTTTAATGCTGTATTACACTTAATAAATAATACTTAATAAAATAACAAGTTCAGTAGAATATGTCAACGAAATCGTCTTCCATATACAACTGTCAAATAACTAAAATTAAAGTAATTGCTCAATCATGGTAACTTGCTATGTTAACGAAATCCGACCTTACATCCTATTGAACATTATTTACTTATTTTTAGATGTGCAAACTATGAAATAATAGGTAAATTACCTTATTTTAGAATGCCATGTCAAAACTCAGAATTTTGCATTTTATTTCTATGATATTTTCTATAAAAAACAAACCCAACAGTTTGCAGCAACAGGAACTGCTTGACAAAATAACAATGAAACATTTTAGCCACAAGCTATTTAATCCAACTAACGAAAAAGATTTTAACGATTTCATTATCTCGTTAAATTGAAACATAATTTCTTCACATTAATAATGCAGTTAAGGTAGCAAATATTTGCACACATCATCACTACCATGCACCTTGCCTGTTTTATGTCAAAACATACCTTGACATGGCTGAAAATTCATTTTTTTAAGTGCGTAAATAAATAACGATATTAGATCATTAGCTGACAATGAAAATCTACCAAGATTGTAAGAAAAATCAACTTTAAAATTTATCCTTTTACTGCATAATGTGTTCTAGTGTGCATATTTATTAAATTAAAACTTTTTCCTTGGCATTATTAAAAAAAGTATGAAAAAAAATTTTTTTTTCTATGGTTATGCAACCCAACTAACATCTTTTTAAATAGGGGTGCATACTTCCTATCTCATGTCAAATATCATGACAATAAGTATACTTTTATGTTAATTTTCAAAAATTAAATTACGCAAAAAGATAAAACAAACAATGTGTCAAGTAAGAACACACCGAAGGTACCCTGAAGCAGTATAATCTGGAAGAAAAAAAACACAACCCGTTGCAGCACTTTCTAATTAATTATCGATGCCCATGTTTATCTCGATTTAGATATCGAACTTAGATATTTTAAGTAGAACTTAGTACTTCCTTCTGAATAGGATTTCTAATAAATAAAATTTTATTATATTTAAGAATTCAATCAAGTAGGTAGGTCTATATTTGAAAGAAACCTCTTCAATGAGTTCCACATCTATCTATATAATAATAGAAAATTGAATGTATTGTAGTGAATTAGGAAACGTCGGGTATATCGAACATTCCAGAGGCTTCGAAAAAGATCTACACCGCTCTGGAAAATCTCCACAAGGGATATATAAACACTACGACCGCACGAAAAAGTCGACGATTACAATAAAGGATGGCATGGCGCTTTAGTGAAAATAAATACAGTGCGATTCTAAAGTATGGAATAAATTCGAAAAAAGGGAAAGTATTAATTTTTGAAAAAATTCCATAAACACGTCAATTTTGTTTTTAAAGTCCCCACTTTTTGACATAATATTCGAATATACAGGGTGATGCGTTTAAGTGTGGTGACGTCATCGGCATTTTTTTAAATGGCAACTTGCATTTTTTATTCCATATTCTGACAAATCCCTGTTAGGGGACATGGTTTTATCTCATTATCTCCTCGAGTTCGCCACCTACAGACGGTGACTTTTAGGGGGTTATTTAACAGCCCTCCATGAAGGCCTATGCAAAAATCCACGGACTTTCCTCAACTTTCCGCTATTCATGAAATTTTGTTGTAAATTGACTGGACTATAGTTATAGCTAGCAGGGTCTTATTAACTAACGGGAGTAATAAACAAATATTCAACCCCCGCATGGGAAGGAAAATTGAAGTACGAGCATAGACATTTAAAATTTGATATATATATATAGTAATTAAAGGTTTTAAGGTCTTAATCAGGGACCTGGACCCAAGTGTAAAAATAATAGTTCAGGTTCTGATTCTGAAACGACACAAATATAGGTTTTTGTGATTTCTTAGGGTCCGGTTGCGATCCCGTTCAAGTTCCTGGATGAAGCTTCTAATAAGACGTACACTACATCAAGAGTTATTGTCTGTTTAACGATGAGCATACCACCAAGCAGCGTTTAAGCACTCATGAATAGAGATACAAAAATAAGTACACTAATGCAAATTTGTTGTATAATCAAACAGGCTTTGGAATACAAGACAAATGGTACTTTTTGCTACTTCCCATGAAAAAGGGTCCGTGTGACGAACTTGGGTGTACAATTAAAACGGTTATCAAAGCATGCGAGGCAAGAAAACATATGGATCAAATTACACTAGAATTATATTGGAACGTAATAAGGCGAATACAACAAAGCCTACATATTATGCATCTAAAAAGGGGGCATGCAAATCATACTTCCGAACAAGAAAACAGAAGGTATAATATGGTGGCACCCCCACTACAAGATTTTTTAACTTACGTGATAATTAGGTGCTTTTTATGGACTCTCGAATCCTCCCAAAAATAAATAATTTTTGGGACCATGTCCATTCCGAGAAAAACCAAATTCAAACTTGCCAGCGCCCATTTTCCCTTAAGATAGTTAGACATATCTTCTTGGTTTCAGATTTTTGGGCTCTTCGAATTCAAATATTTTGAAAATTCGAAAAAAATTCTAAAAACTATAATAATATTGCGATATACTTATGAATGAATCATGGGCGCTTCAATTCTAAAGCCCATAAAAAGCCTATAATTATTACGTAAGTTAGAAAAAAATGTAGTAGGGGTGCCACTTCCGGAACCTGAATTCTTATCTTTTTCAAAGCAAGTACTCGAATCAGAACCGGAACCGAAAAAATACGGTTTTATTCGGCTTATTAGGTTCTCTCAATTTTTTTTAAATATTTTAAAGACCCTGCCTGTTTGTTGTTCCGACCACGCCCACTATGTAAAGTACTGACGTTATTTGATCATCGCACTTTAATATCACAATTATTCGTTACTATATTTTTATTAAAGTATGTCTGTAGGTATGTAATCTTCATTCCTGAGTGCTTGGGCGCTGCTGGATGACATGCTCATCTTTACACGGAAAATAACTGTGCCAGTATTACACATTTTCAATTCCTTATTATTTTACTATACTTAGGCTGCTTTAATGAAAGATTCTCATTTAGAACTAACTCCACGACTAACATGGGACGACTTACGACCGTTCACTTGTAACTTGTAAAAATGCCAATTGAAATATATCTTTCAAAATACGTGCTAAACTGTAAATCATGTCGTAATGCTGTTTACAAATATGTTAAATTCATAAATAACATCTCGCGCGCGAAGCTCCCCTTGCCGCCGAGTTTGACTCGGTCTATCTCGGCAACCGTGAGCGCAACACGACTGTGCGTGTGCATGGTATGGTTTTAAAGTTTTTATCGAGATCTATTCAAATAGACGGTTAGTTTGAACGGGTTGTTTTAAAAATTGTCGTCTTGTGAACACTTTTGACGCAGTTTATCTGGACAAATGTGAATTCAAAACGATTGTGCGTGGATCTTTAAAACAAGACCATGTACCATTGGCTATAAAAAATTAAACAAACGTTTTGAAAACTGAATAGAATAGCTGCAAGTCGTAGTCCTATGCTCTAAAGTGAGGCTCAATCAGAACTAAGTGTACCCGTGTGTTAAAATTCTATAATAAAAAAATACTACCTTATTTTTTTCAATTCAGTAACAACTCCATTTGTAGTGTGTGGTGCAGTTCTAAGTCGATATTATTGGGCTGGTATAATCTGTTTTTCTCTTTCTCTTTGCTGATGTCGGCTTTTTATGCTGTGCCTGGTTTTTAATTTTGCGAAATTCAATGCCCGTTCATTCAAGTATAGTTATTAAATTACTAGTAATTTAAATATACTTTTTTATTTCCTTGTCTATGAACTTCATGCTCGTTTGCCTTTTGAATTCCAATATAAATTTACCTTGTCTTTTCTGTATTCGTGAAATTTGCGATTCAAATTGATTAGATTGCAGGGAATCTCTAATCTATGCTGTACTCTCTTTTACTATACCTTTACTAAATTTAAATAGATCAACTGAAGTTTTCAGATTTTCTATAAACAGGATTGCTTTAAAGTAATTTAACATTAGAACATTTATTCAAAATCATTAAGTTAGTCCTGAATTACTATCAATTTCCTACGGTTAAATTGCTAAAGCTTACCGTTCCTTGGAATTGCCACTTAATTTTCTTGAATGATCTCATATCACTTTGGATTTCTAATAACACCCTCAACCATTTACCTTCATTACATATGAGATTCTTTTCCATGAGTCCTCCTACACAAATTGGTAGTACTCATAAAGAAAAATGCATCTTCAATTTCGTAGGAAAAAGTGTTGAATCTTTCAAATTAGGAAGTCGTTTTCATAATGGAGGTATTTAATTCATACAAAGCAATACCTGCCCATGGTTATAATAAATTCCAAGTCCTACCCAAAACGGTTCAAGTTTCAGTGTTTTTTTTTCCCGCCCACAATGCAAGTGTTTTAACAGGTAGTTGGAAACAAATTTGTGGCTTGGTTATTACATAACTTAAACTACACGGTTTGTATGGTATTTTGGTTAGAAATCGTTGTTTCAGAAGGCGTGCCCTGCATTCCACTTACTCAAAATTAGCTTGTTAATGTAATCATACACGTCTCCTTTAATTACAAATTTGAATATCACCAGTAGAGGTAGCTACTTACTATTTGGTTAGTTACAAAATGATAGCTTTATTAAAATCGAAACCGTTTGGTATGTAATTTTTTCCCAAGTGTTACTTTTCATCTTGGTAAAGTGACACGGAGATTGACGTACAAGATTGAGATATTGAGATTCATATTTTTTGCCATCAATTGAAATACATTTCAAAGGTGTCATTTGTGTGGAAAATCTCATTACAAGGTGTATTTTTTATATATTCTTCTTCGTTTTGTATATTCTCATAAAGGGCGGAAGTAAATAAATTTTGCTTTCTGTTTTAATCTAAAAACTTGTACACCAAGTAGAAATAACAAGACAAGCGCTTGCCTGGGGAAATACAATTACCCTGGCCGATGTGCATGAGAAGCGTAAATTGCGATTTTATTAAAATGGTTGTGCAAGCGCAGACTTCAATTGCACTTATAAAATGCATACGAACGACATTTATAAAAGTAAGCAAACTGGTAGTGATTTACGAAATACATCTTTTTGCGCAATAAATTGTTTTTTTTTGGCAAGCAATAGAAAAACGCGCTAAAGTAATTAATAATTTTAAAACTGCCTTCTCCTTGACCATGTTTTATGTCAACTAATGTATCGTTTTAGCTTCAGTCTATGACATAATGTAGTATGTATACAAATATAGTATGTGCATAATTTGAACTTCTACAGGCCTTGGCTTACATGATAATGAAAATGATATCATGTTTCGTTAATGTCAGTTGAAAATATTTCTTTTTAAATACGAAAATGGTTGCCATGTTAGATTAGATAATCGTTAATTAAGTTTTCATTATTCATGGCTCCTCGTTTTTTAACCATGCATTCCTAAATAGCCCAAAATGTGTACACATCTTTAAAACTATTGGTTAGCTGTGAATATTTTACGTGGAATTGTAACCTTTGGGAATTCCGCATCATTCCAAGTGCTTTTTTTGCAACACATTGGTCAGATGTTTCAGGATGCTGCTTACCATATACAGTGTTCAAAGAAACAATGAATTCTACACATGACTACAATGAATCATATTTCCAAAATAATTATACTTGTGCAGTCTTAACGATGGATACGCCAACAATCAACACGTCTTTTAATCTACTATAACACAGAAGAGCATGAGGAATAAATTTCATTTAAAAGAATCCTTTGTATATCATAGTCTCTTGGACACCCTATATATGTAACAGACGTAATTTACCAGAAGCACTGATTGCTCTTAAATAATTTTCCCAATTATCGTCTAGGAAATGACTCGGTTCAATTAAAACTGCATTAACCATAATAATAATAATTTGCTACTGCCAGGAAATTCTTTTCTAGACTTTTCCAGAGGCGGGTTAGTCATACCATACAGGATAGCAGAAATAACGAAATATAAAAAGAAAATAATGCATTAAATACCATCATTGAGGACTAAAATGATGAAGATTAGAAAGGCCATTTAGACCAAGAAATTGGAATTCAAAGAAAAGGAAGGGGGGGCGAATCAAAAAGTGTGATGATAAATGACAGAATCATAGATTTAAACAATAAAACAATCGCTGATTTAGTTACTTTTAAAATTTCTAGTAATCCTAACAATTTATTATAGATTTGTCCACAGCACCAAACTTAAAAACCTGTTGCTTGAAAAGCATAATACGGATTAATACAATAGAAGATGTAACTTTTGGAAGATGGTAATTATTAGGTCTATTGTGGATCTATAGTGTAATGATTAGCACAATAGATTTCGAGTACTTATGAGACTTTGGTGCTTAGCGTCATACAGTGTTAGTCTTTTGAATTAAAATACTATTCATGGTTCAGATGAAGATATCAGTATATCGCATTTAATTCATAGAGAAAAACTGCATCTTGAAAATAATAACTTATAGTCAGCTCTTTGTAAAATATATGCAGGTTCTTGAATATCACTGGATCAATACTAAAATATTGACTTAATTTTACAAAGAACAACCTACCATAATGTAAAGAGTTTGAGAAAGCAAAGGCACTTCATAAATCAAGATAAGAATTTTTGTCATTCTCTAGCAGAAAGCAAAGAACTCAAAGGAATGTGGCAAAATGAAGATGCTTAAACCAAAATCAGAACTCTTGCAATGCTTGAGTAGAAGGCAGAGAACTAGATACTGTAGCAGGATATTACTTATATTAATTAATCTCATCCTGCAAAACACCGTATATTTATATATTTTTTGCTATATTTTTTGTATAAATGTTAATTGTACTTAACATTTGCCAAACCACTGAAGAAAATACATACATACGTGCGTGCTATAGGGCGGTTATTTTTGAGACATCTACAGAAAGATGTTTATGTGATTGTCGAGACCGACTGCTTAACGTGCCCATCTGACAACACGGCGAATCAAGGCTTTATCAACGAGAGAAATTCCCTCGCCAGCTCCGGGGACTATCTTAGACTATGGAAGTCTATAATATAAAGGATATTAACTTTTTCAAATCTTATGCCGAAATATTTATGAATCTAGACCTAAACGTTTATTAGCCTGAGACTAACCAATATTGTAACAGGTTACAGAACAAACTAATTGATCTCGCTTTGCAGCAATAACTGTTCTGTATTATGACATGAAAATATTAATATACATAGAATGAAAAACGAAGAGATAATAAGAAGACGCTAAATGAGAAGACTTAGAAGAGCTAATAGAAAGAGAGCACACTTGAACACGGGAGGTTTGGAATGGTCGGTAATAAGCATGCCAGAAAAAAATTCGAAAAAACGGATAAGAGGCAGATCGAAGAAATCATGAAACGAACAAATTGTTAAAAAAGCATGAAATAGTGGAATACTAAAGACAGGAAAGTTCGAGACGTTTGCAGCAGAAGAGATCCGCGACACTTATAAGGCGCAAATAGGAACGGTTCTTGATAAAATCAATAGAGTGTTGGTGTATGAACAGTAAAAGATTGTTAATAACTATAATAAGCGAAATAATACCCTCTTTATAAGAAGAGATTTTAAGCACACTTTTGATGGTGTATTTAGGTAAAAGGTGGTATTTGGCGTAAAGGCATTCACTCTATTGCTAAACCTATGTTACGTTGTCAAACGCAAGTACCAATGAAATATAAATAATATCCACGAAAGGAATTGTAATTTTCATAAACAGTTATTTAGACCATGAGAAAAATATATCGTCGTGTCCTGTGCATCCCTTAAGATCTAATTGAGTTCCTTATCAAAATGTACAGACTTATATACACTAACGCCGCTCATAAAAGTATTTGCCCACCTTGCATTTTGTGTATTTTAAACAAATGTAATTAGAAGCCAAACATTTTTTATTCGTAATTTAATCAACACAATGAACAAAATAGTATAAATGAAAAAACTTTCATTAACAACTCGATACTTATTATATTTTATTCTCATCGATGTAACCACCCTTTGCTTTAATCACTGCTGCGCATAGTTCTGGCATCCTATTTAGTAATTTTGTTAAATATGCAGTATTAATTTTACCCCGTTCTTCTTCAAGGATGTTCCACATATGTATGTGTTGTTGATGTTGGACACTGTTTTCTGACTTCTCTGTCTAATTTGTCCCACAATAACTCGATAGGATTTAGATCTGGACTCTGGGCGGGCCAGGTCATCACTTTTAAAACGGTTTTGCGCTCTAATCCTTCTAAATACTGCTTGCATAGCTTGGAGGAATGCTTTGGGTCATTATCGTGTTGAAAGGTAAAACTTCTGCCAATGAGTCGACGTCCAGAGGCCATAACATTTTTCTGTAAAATTTCTTCATAACCTTCTTTTTTGAGAATTCCCTGTATTTTTGTTAGATCCCCAGTCGCACCTGCACCAAAGCATCCCCACTCCATCACCGAGCCTCCACCATGTTTAACAGTAGGAATTACACAGGAGTCCAACATGCGCTCTGCGAACAAATACTCTTCGCTTAGAGCCGAAAACTTCAAATTTCAACTCGTCGCTCCACAGCACTCCATTCCACTGTTCGACAGTCCAATGTTTATGTTCCCGGGCCCATTGTAATCTTTTAATTTTATTTTTATGTCTTAGCAACGGCTTCTTTATGGCTACTCGGCCAAATAAACCCGCTTTTACAAGTCTTCTTTTAATAGTTGAAGAACTTAAGAGGATCATCTCTTGATTCATTGACTTGAGCAGTGATTTCTGGAGCTTTCAGGCGTCGATTGCGTCGGCTAGATAGTACTATGTAATTGTCTTCGGCGGTTGTAGTTTTTCTTGGACGTCCTGTGCGTTTTCTGTTCACAAAACTCTTCGTAGATTCATATTTTCTTACATTGTAGTCAACTGTTCGACGTGGTATGTCTAATTCTAAAGCAATTTTTCTATTGCTTCTTTTTAATTTATGAAGAGCAATGATAAGAGAACGTTCATCAATAGATAATTCTTTAGTTTTCCCTATTGTACAAAATTTATGGCAATCGACAATAAAAACGTTGTTTCTTGAAAGATACCCTATAACTGTAGTGTGTGTGTTAGTGCCTTACAAGTTTATTCAGACTGGATATTCAATTCATATTCATTTTCATATTCTTTTTCGTGGTCAGCAACAGTAAGATATATTCATTAAACAAACAAAAATACAACAATGGTAACGTAATAAGAAACAAAAGCGTCTTATAGTATGTAACGCCACTCTACCAGTCCAAGAAAAACTACCAAACTCTTAGAACACTGAGACAGAGTAGTTGTCGACTGTGGTATACAACGAAATTAGTCTACACGTGACATTTAGGGACATTGTTTCAAAGCATACCAGGATTCTTAACTTTTGTGAAAGAATACGTGGTGGGCAAATATTTATGAGCGATAGTGCAAGTTTAGATCTTCGGACAGGCAACCAAAAATAAATTTGTTGAACCGCTCTGAAAGAATTTTTCTGATTGATAGATCTATTACAATTTGCTCCATTACAAGAATGTTTGGAAACTGAATTTACAGATGTAAATTATCTGCATAACATTAAAGTAGCTGAAGATACAGTTGGCTGAGAAAATAATCACCTGATAACTCCAATTCTAGCTAATTAACTCACCACAAAAATCTTAAGAAATTACCCAAATCGAAACACCTAAAAAATAGAATCCAAAGCATCTTGTGAATACGATTCTTTGATTAAGGGCCAGCCTCTTCACCTTGTAACTGTCATGGATACAGTGTAGAAACAATCATTACAAAATCAATTAACTCCTAGATTATAAGAGGAGATGAAAAGATCTACCCTATAGGAAATTAAACTTAAAACTGAAATGATGTCAAAGAAAGATTAGAATTTAAGACGAAAGCACTATAATGGCAAAAAGCGATATCACCAGATGTTAGTGTGTGACCACCGGAAAATTTAGTATCAACCTGGGATTATCCTCAACACAAGAACTAGATATAGAAAAAGCAAGTGGTTGGTACAAGGTTGGTAAAAAGAGGTGAATTAACCAGGAGGTCAACTAAACTGAGAAACGCTTCCTTAAAGTTTGATGCAGCTAACGGTATACTTTAAGGTCAGCCGAGAGAGGGTTAAGTAGGTTTCTATTTACAACATAGTATCCGCAAACAGACGTGTACATTTTGCAACACTCCGGGAAAAGCGAGAGGGTAGAGCTAATCATTGCATTTGAATGTGTCACATTCGATTGCCAGAACTGATAATGGTAAATAAACACCGACGTGGCATGAGGAAAAAGAAGACCATACTGAGTGGAAAGGTGAAAGATTGTTTAAGTACAACTAAAGTGATTCTATAACCATCGACAAATACAATGCCCAAACAGAACTAGATATTGTGAGATTGCCCAAAACAACCTCTTACTACACTACACCCTTATTTTGGAAATGAGAAAGACAATTAACTAGAATAACTATTGGAAGTATTTTCCATCCCATACCATGTTAAGATCTTCAGGAGAATATGCTTTGGGCTCAGAACTCCCTTAGAAGCAATTACACCATTTCCAAAAATCCAGTTGCAAATTTAAATTTAAGTTTCCTTAAGAAGAAATAAATTGTGAATGATAATAATCCAACGACTTAAACAACTAAACGTATCGTAGTTGTTCTTCCTCGTTTAAGTAGCCTTTATTGTCGTCTTTTTATCTCCTCGGGTACTATGGAAGGCCAACTATTCCACAAAGTATTTACGACTTCCTTTGTTCCCCATTTAAATCGTTGTTTTCATAAAGCCTATAAAAAGAAATTGTTATGGTTAGTTTTACTGCAGAAAGCATAAAACAACTTCATTGAAAGTCCATGCATGACCTATGCTGCATTCATTCTTACCGTTCACACATAGTTTTAATATTACGTAAGTTGCCCGAAGCTTTAATTTGCATTTTAAAGACATATTCAACAATCTCAGGTAAAGTTTATGCCTTTTAATATTTTAATACGCTGCTAGAATACGTTCAATAGGTTAGAAGCAGGGGTTAAAGAAGTTTCGCGTGCCATTTTCCCAGAACGGAAATTACCATTATTATTCTTATAAATAAGGCTCGGCGTTATTTAATATATACACTTCACTCGTGTACGTGTCAGAAAATGCTGCCCTGCACGTTACGGCTGCATATACTATGAATGTAGTTCGTGACTGCATCGTGTAAAGTTTAAGGAACTTATATCGTAAACCTACATGCTTGAGATGCAGCTTTCAACGCACAACATATGTGTTTAGAAACACGTCAGACTTGCTTTTGTTTGCAACCTTAGAACATGTCTGAGCTGATGGTAATTTGGTTTACTTTATAGTCTGGAATACCTGACGAGTGACGCGACCTGCAAACATTTTTACCTCCTTATATTCGCTTCGCCAGCTTCTCAGCTCGGAGAATCATCCATTTGATATTTTCTGCAGGACTGGGTCCTGAAAGTTTGGTAGTGAAATTATGGTCAATTTAATATAGAACATTTTTGATATAATTTTACATAGATTTTCTGTTTATTTTTTGCCTTCTTCCCTTCGCTATATTGGATAGTACATATTTATTGGTAATAAATTGGAAATGTGCTTTATCTGATGTCGTTAGTTATGTTGGTACTCTTGGGATATGAAGTTAATTGCAATTTATGATATTATAGGCTGTAATACAAAATTATCAAGATTTATACTAGAAATTATCGATATTACCTACAGAGTTCTCAGGCTTGAATTATTTCCGCATGAAAATGTTTTATGGGGTTGACTGGAGATTAGATAAGAAACGAATGCAGCTACTTTGTTTGGCTTGGTTTCAGTTTTTGGAATTGGAGAGTTGCATACTGAGAAACATAGCAAGAATTCTATAGTGTCTGGCAAATATTGATCTAACGAAGTCTAAAATTACCAAAGACTTTAAAATCAACCATAAACATTTTATGAAGTCATAGTTACGCCAATGGATGTTATTAAAGATGTTTTAATAATGTAACCTCCACTCGCGTATTTTCCAACATTTTATTTTCTAACCCATAGATCAAGGTTAACTGTCATTTCGTTTCCTTCACTTATTATACATACATATGTAATGTATACATGTACACTTAATAATATTATTATGTATATTGTGTCATTGTTATAATAATAGGCCATGTTGTGCGCAAGCATAATTGACTTACTTTTCTCACGTTGTTATACATCTTCCAGTTAATTTATTTGTTGATTGTTGACTTGCTTTCAGGAAATAAATAGCCTTGTTTAACACGTTTTTCGGTTAATTTTTATCTTGGGTGTATTTAACTCCTCGTGTTTCCTTCTTGGATAAATGGAATTGGAATCTGGAAATAAAAAACTAGGGATGTAACTTAGCTTGTTATTCGGTTTTTATCATGTGGGAAGTAAAAGGGTACTTTTTGCATTTGATAGTAGTAGCTTAGAGATCTGGCTGGTATCTGGTTTAGATAGAAGGAGGTAGTACAACAGGTGTCAATTGCTGGTTTATTCAATCTGTTTTGGTATTACGTAACCTTCGACTGTGTGTTTTGTAGTTGTAAATAATTGAGGCGAAAGAAAATGATGAACAGCACTGTTAAATTTAAATCAAGATTGACAGAATCTCGCAGAATCTCGACAGCTTCTATTAAGCCGTAGCATTACGAATGTTTACACAGTACATTATTTACATGTTATTTTTATTTCGTTAATCTATTTGTAGACTGGGGCGTACTTAAATTCGGTAATACATACTTTAGAATTTCTTAAAAACTTTTTATTTTGAAGATTTCTAATTTTACATTTACGGCAATGTGGCTGCTTAGGCGTGTAGGTCAGTTGATATGCCTTACTTACGACAACTTATATATGCATGCGCTGTTGAGACCAAAAAGTAAAAATACCACAGACAAACATGAAAAGATAATTTTAGTTGTTTACCATTTACATAAAGATACACAGTACTTAAGAGGGGAATGGGGATCTCCCGTGCCTCCCCATGTTGCATCTGAACGAATGGAGCCTTCGAGAGTGAAAATCTTCAAATCACGATTACGATGGTGACCTGAAACAGATGCTTGCCGCTTTACATTGGAATGCTCAAGAACCAGGTATACACCAGGTTATCGCCCCTCGTGTTGATTGACACTCGGGAAACTAGAGTAGAACAAGCATACCAATACTACCCGGTAATCAGTCGTGTCACTGGTGTGACTTTAACTATTGTCTCCCAGGTCGGGATCGACTGACAAATCGCACCGAACTTTCAGCCTCCAAGCAGAGATAGCATTGAGCACTTAATCTATTTAAGCTCATAATCAAAACTACATAGCAAACAAATCTGCAGTTTTGGCCTATGTAGGCTTCTTGGTAAGGCTTCTTTTACATTTGCCTACCTTGCATACAAATCACCGACCGACTGCCTTATTTTTATATATTTTTAGATGTTTGTTTGAGACTGTGCCAAACCATATTAAAACGTAGGGTTAGAGGAGTTGCTAATTGATTACCGTACATTCTTTCGTTTTTTTACACTCCGATTGGAGGTTACATGGAATTCAAAACTGCCATTATTTAAGTTTTACCTACATTAACTATTATCATTTACTATTTCATTAATAATACCAGGATCTGTGTTGATCAAAATGAAGATAACCCAAAAACGATACGAAACAGTACATGCAATTCAGGCTTTGAAGTCTTTCACAAGATTTACAAGACAGTGGTGACCAATTGATGGATCTGCAGGTGTGGTAGTGAGTAAAAACCATTTGCAACTTGCAACTACGTGTAATCTACATTCAATTCTTCATTTACTTCTACAAAGTAGAATTTTTTATTTATTTCTAAAGTTAAATTCTAAATCGATTTTTGGCATAACAACTTCTGAGAGCATTGATTTGAGGCTGACTTCTGTTGTATCAATATTTAAATTATGTACCTATCAATTGTATCGATGTTTGATCAATCAAGCTCGTAAATTCACTAATATGTAATTGAACTCCAGTTTGTATGTATACTTACTAACTACTTGACTTATAGTTGACGATGCCATTTACAAACCAAATACAGTAGAGTTAACCTTAGAGCATAGCGCAGCGGTAGCGCGAAGCGGGTACATAAGGTTACTACAGCACCTCCGGTGTACACGCTTGCGATTGCCGATCCAATTGCCATCCTCCTAGTTGGGTAAATTAATTCCTCTACATACCTTCACACTAAACAGAAATGGGCAGTATGCAAAATCAGGTTGGTACTCGACAAGACTACAAGAAAGTCTTCCAAATGAAGGTTTTTGTTTCAATGCATTATCTCAGGTATAATATGATGGCAAAAAAAGGCACGAAAATCACGAACTAGTGCTTTCCTAAAGCAGTATCGATATTATAAATCCTTCTGGAAGACGCTTGGGAAGATCTCTATTCTGTCGATTTGGAACCGCACGGTTTAATACTCTTAACAATAGAAATCCTAGTCTTGATATAGTTAGTATTTATATTAACTGAATAAGATGGCGTTTTCGATTATGAAACTTTAGATTTCATCATATTGTACAATAACCTCGAATGCTTTCACGTCAACGAATGTACGATAGTAGACCCTGCGTCAGCATTGTTTGTGTAAAGCATGTAGCTTTAGGATCCATGGTGTCAAATTTCATCCAATAGCTGATAGAGTTGCTGATATCTTTAAAGATCTTTCTTAGTATCAACTAAAGACAAGTGATATTTATTGGTTTGTTTTGTGGTCGGAGAGTGAAGAAACTTGCTAGATTCACTAAAAGCAATTTGGACCTTTAGGGAAGAAATTATTTTCATTTCATAATCTTACCTGACGTATCTGAAAACATCTTGGTTGTTTCTATTACATCGGTTTCTGTGGATGTCAGCCATAGCTTATTAATCATTCTTAGTATTGGTCTTAGAATGAATGAAATTACCAAAAATACATCAATACCAATCAATACCGAAAATCTGTATCAGACTAGATGGTACTGTAAACTATGATATGCGCTGTAAGCGCGGGTCAGGGTGTTCTGGGGTTGTCTCGGTATTTGTAATAGGCCCGCTTACGTAGTGGCGCTTGTTTGGTTTTCGGTGCTCGGTGGTACTCTCGGGCGCCAATTATTTTAACGTGGTATGCTCCACGGAACCGGGTAACTGCTAGTGGGGAAATGATAATCCAGGGAACTGCTGGGGTTGCTGAGGTCGGCCCTGTCTGGAACACTTCTTGGCATCAACCTATTTCTACTAAGACACTTAGAAAAAGGGTTATCAGCAAATAAAAGACACAATCAGAATAGCAAACAGCAAGCAATTTATTCTTATTACTAGTTCCTACAAACTTTACTACTACCCTAATAAGCTTACGTTAATAACGGAATTTCAGGCAAGCGGGGTGTAACAATACAGCGTAGCAAAAGCGAACCAAGCGTGCAGGTACGGTGCTAGAATACAAGGCCGGATAACGGGGTGTCGCATGGTAACGGACGTACCGGGTAAGGAATGCAAGGAACGGGGCCCCCGGAATACTCGCAGTGAGGACTCGGAAAGATCGGACAGGGTGTGTGGATTGAGACCTCCCGAAATACTCGCAGTGAGGTCTCGGACAGGGTGCAAGGGATGAGACTTCCCGGAATACTCGCAGTGAAGTCTCGGACAGGATTGCGGAATGAGACTCCCCGAAATACTCGCAGTGAAGTCTCGGACAGGGTGTGAGGAATTAACAGACAAGAGCAGGCGGAAAGGGAATCGGAAAGTCGGTAACAGGACTTGCTCTTATATTCTCCAAGAACGGTCCGGTCTGCTGGGCTGGCTGGCTGGGAGTCCTGGGCGCGAACTCAATAAAACATCGCTCCGCACTTGTTTATATAGGCGCTTTCGGAGCGTGGGGGAAAAGGTAAGAGTAAAACGGAGCGGCGCACGCCAAATATCGGTTAGGGAAGGGACGCGTGCTTTCGCTTGAGTCGGCCGCTTATCCGAACGGTTTGAGGTTGCACGGAAGATACGGATTTTAATTCTTACACCCAAAATAAATAACCCAATTTAAGTAACTTCGTTACAGTGCCACTTCCTTAGTTTTGGCCTTTAATTCTATTCAATACTTGAAGGTTGCAAGATCTAAAGAGCTTCATGATTTAGAGGCCCAAACTCATGTATTATACATACAGCGACAACTAAAGACTTTAGTGTCTTCAGTCTTGTGAAATTTGCGTTTTTCTATACCATCCAAACAGCTTTATCTTAGCCATCTTTTTTTTTGGAGAATAGATCTTCTATAGTTCAAATCTATACTGAAGTCTATCTGAACATATTGAATTAATCATCCATTCTGTGATCTCTCCAATCTGTGAATTTGAGTTGACTTATTAATGACAAAAGTATGTTTTGGCAAACAATATTTTTAATTAAGTACATTAATATTGTTCGATATCGATTCCTAGTCCTAGATCATTCCAACTAATATATTGTAGTTCCAATTAGTAAAGGCTTTAAGGTAGAGAATTCAATTAAACCTGTATTTCTATATCTTAAGAAACACAATAAACCATAAAATATAAAAATTTATGTATACCACAAACCATTGAAAAATAATGATTTGTAGGTAGATAATTTACAGCTTTAATGTTAGAAATTCACAGTCTGGTTTGTTTGCATCATCTTTCCAAGAAGAAACCTGTTGCCATTAATTAATAATAAAAAAGAGCATGTAGGTGAGTCTATATTGGTTGGTGGTACCTGTATAAAAAATTGAACGTTCTTCCAATTTATCTTTTTCTCATTTATGTAAATTATTAATGTATTTTTCTTTTCTGTTTCAGGTGAGTATTTCTTGATCGGTTCCATTCATCTCAAAACTCAATTAAGAAGGTAAAAATATTATCATTTTTAATTTTAAATCAATCGAGGATTAAAGATCAAAGAGTGTTGAGTCTACCTATGTTAATTTTTTCAAGAAACTCATTAATTTTCAGTAAGTAACGACAATTGATGGAAAAATAATTAATTATGTACGGAATGTACTTCTATTAAAAGACGCGGCAGTCGATTAACTTTTAAGGATTAATCGATTGTTCTTGCCTTTTCGATCGTCATAGTTTAAATTCTCGATAAGATGAATGCAGGAATTAATTTGAAGAATTTCCAATGTTCATTAGTTTACTTCCTGTTGATAGGCGAGAATCTTTGTTACTAATCGGTGTAGAGTGTAGTCGTAAAACTTGGAACAACATTTTAAGAAAGATTTGTGCTATAAAAGTTTTACATAGCAACTAATAGTTTTAGTTGTTCTATAAGAGTTTTCTGAAACAGACGCAGGTTAAAACTATATATTTACCAAGTGAAATAAGTAATTCCAGCACTAGCAACCTCGTTTTTATGTGAGAAGGATCTTAATGTGGACCAGGATGGCGTTTGGTTTCAGCAAAATGATGTTCCACCCCATTATGCCATTTATGTCCAAGGATATCTGGATGAGGATGAAGTATTCCAAAATAAGTCTTGTAAGGGAGATGAAACTGTATTCTGTGTGTCATTATTTGAAGAAGAACCAATGGATCGATAAAAATGATAGCTTATCATTTAGAAGACGTTATTAATGACTTCATAACTCCGACCAGCCTATTTGAGAAACTATAAAATTTGGGCAAAATCATTTTGACCAATTTTATTTAAATTTATAAAACTTTTCGACCGCAGTAATGAGAACAGGTAGGATGTTAAATTGTTGAAAGATACAATTTCTCAGACAAAAAATGTTATAATCCCATTAGTTCCAACAAAAACCGTGAAAAGCAATTGGCCTGGTCACCACTCCAACTACTCATTGTCTTTGTTGTGGTTCCGGTTCTTTAATATCGCTATTAGTAGACCGTAAATGTAATTCGATGCTAAGCAAGCAGATAAACTGTAGCCTTAGCTTCTTGTGGAATTCTATTTCAGTATAAAGTTACGTTTTCTGGTTCATTGACCAAAGAAGCAATGTTCTGTGATATATTACAGATTGTATTTTTATATTCTAGTTGTTGTATAGGCTTGCTTGTATTCTGGTCATACATCAGGTAAATTAAATGTCGGGGAATTATCTTGGATACTTGAATACACGTCTTGGATATTTCGGCTTATGTTACTTTGTACGTGGTTTGTTTTTGTAATGTATCTTTTTCATCAGGTAGTAGGGATTCTTTCGTATTATTTGTTGATTGTTCATGAGCAAGCACACACAATTTTTATTTTTGCTTGTTTTTAGCTTTAATGGGTAATTATCCATTATTCATTAGGCGGCATAGCCCTCGTTCTAAAATACCTTAAATGTAAATTCCGTGTTTTTCTGCCTTTTTTGAAAGGGCTATTAATTTTCAAAATACCGTCGTTTTCACCTTTCATCTTTTTTTTGCTAAAAAATATTTTTAAATAAACTCAAAATAAACACACATCCGTGTAAATTTATTCAGGAGTTTTCACATTATGCTGAGCAATTTTCACAAGTTTTGCCACATCTGATCCTCTTTTCATTGTATAGTCATAAAGAATTCATGTTGTTGTTGGTGTTGGGAAAGTTGGACCTTTATCTTTTTTTGTTTGAAAACTTAGTATGCATTCTTCATGAAGGATTATTTTCAGGACAGTGGTTTGAATAAAAAGTACATATATACACATGTGGATTAATATTCTACCAGCAACAGGGCATTTGTAGTAGCCCACGATTTTGGAATTTATATTAGTAACGTGATGTTGAATTTCTCTTTTTTTACCTTAATTTTGGTGATTCATTAAAAAAATTCCATGTATTTAACGAACTTTTTTTACAAACACACGGACCGGACACATAAAAATTGTTATTAAAACTCTCTTTAGCCATGAATGAAGATAAATGGAATAAATACTCCTGAAGTGTAAACCTCATTCAGAAATGTATTTTAGGAATTATTTTTATTAGAAATCCCTAATTTCATTCAATTCAATATTTTTCAAATAAAATCGCTATTCAGTTCAATATAAAATCGAATTCGTGTGTACTTAGCACCCTTAATTTCTTGAAACCAAAAAATTCCGAGTTCTGAATAAATAAAGTAAGAGTTCTAGAGTTGCTTACAATATTAACAATAGTTCTGGTATTTTAAGCACGGAAATCGAAAAAATGATTTTAGGTTGCTAACTTCACGCAGCACCCTTATTTGCGGAAAAAAGAGTTCTGATGGCATTTTTCGGCATAATTGTAAGAGTTTTAGAGTTCATTATAATATTAACGATAGTTCTGGTATTTTAAGTCTAGATGAATTTTAGGTGCTAACTTCACGCGGCACCCATATTTTCACAAAAATGAGTTCTAATGGCACTTTTCTAGAGTTCCTCATAAAAAAATTGAATAGTTCCAATTAATTAATAAATATATAAACAATTAAAAAATTTACTATAAAATTAAATTTGTCAAAATGACGATTCTGAGCAGAGTTCTGAGTAGTCCCCGAAGAGTCCTGTACAGAACTATTACTAGAACTCCTAATTAAACAATATTTTTAATTGTTATAAACAGATTAACAGTGCTACTTCAGAAAAATCGTTTCGGACCGGCGGAAATGTAATTTGACCAGCTCGACGATAGTTCTGAGCAACGTTCTGAGTAGCCCTCGAAGAGTTCTGTACAGAACTGTTAACAGAACTCCATAAGTAACAATATTTTTAATTGTTATAAACAATTTAAAGTTTGTAATTATGAAACACGTAATTTATTGAACTCGAACAATAGTTCTGAGCAGAGTTCTGAGTAGCCCTCGAAGAGTTCTGCATAGAACTATTAACAGAACTCCATAATTAACAATATTTTTAATTGTTATAAACAATTTAAAGTTTGTAATTATGAAACACGGAATTTGTTAATTAAGCAGAACTATTTAAATTTTTTATCAGGAACTCTAGATCTCTTACGGTTATGCCGAAAAATGCGATCAGAACTCTTTTTTGCGAAAATAAGGATGCTGCATGAAGTTAGCACCCTAATATAATTTTTTCGATTTCCGTGCTTAAAATACCAGAACCATTGTTAATATTGTAAGAAACTCTTGAACTCTACTTTATTTATTCAGAACTCTTAGAATTTTTTGTTTTCAAGAAATTAAGGGTGCTAAGTACACACGAGTTAAAGTCGGGTGTTGAATGATTCCTGTATCAGAAAACCTATAATAGAAGATGTCTCACAGAAGTTACGAAGAAGTCTATTGTTTTTACCAAAACTATAATTACATAATCGTAGAAATATCTAAGCTGCATCGGCACTGCGAATAATGTCTAACAGTTTACAGACCCAGCTTTTCTTCCAAATAAGACGATTCGAAACAACTTTGATTAATCATTACATTGACCCATCACCCAAGGATTTCGACATAACCTCATAAACACCTCAAAAAAGTTATAAAAATACATTTAAAAAAAATCCTTAGGTGATGGGTCAATTCTGACCCCGGATTCGTTTTCAGCACACCAAAAAGCATACAGTATAGTACCTCACCTTTCAACTACTAGACTTTTTTTTATTTTGTGGGCCTGTGTTATTGAAAAGATGCTAAGACTTCCAATTCTTTGGCAACTGTTTTCTGATTTATCTTGTTTTTGCCTGCCTTAGAATTTCTTACATTCATATATTTTTTTACGAAGCATAGGTTACTGAACCGCCTTTCCAGTTCCCCATGCTTTGAACGAAGGAGGACGGAAAAGTATGCTTTTTTGTTCTTCTTCTCTTCTCCAATCTTCTCCATTGGCATTTTCCAAATAATAATAAAAAATGAAATACTATCGATAGTTGGAACTATCGGATAGATGCTGTTAAGTATGGATACTATCGATTATTATGGGAAGGACTCCCGCATTTCGTAGTTGTTCGAATGAGCGAAAAAGTTGCTGCGAAGTATTATTCTTTACACTTGGACCATGTTAATCAAAAAGGGACTAAGCGCCAAACTAAAGATCGCTAGAAAAAACACTTTAAAGATTTACGTCTGCATGCGTCTGATGACTGTGGCGGTTAGTTCATCAGTATATTTCAATGTAACAGAAAAGATCGCGTTTGGATTTTTCTTGAAGAACATTCTAAATATGTATCTTGTTATGGTAATTGGTACCTTAAGCCCTTTTTCGTAAAAATGTCGATTGGTCCCTTTCTGTTTAACATAGTCCAATTGTTCTAATTTTTTTATTTTTTTAAATCATAAAATAATGAACAACATCTATTTTATTTTATTTTAAAAATTCACGCAGTCCGCTAGAAGATGTGCAATCCGTACTGGCTTTTTCTGGAACCTGACTGTATGCCTATTTTCGCACAAACACTATTCGGGCTTTCGAAGAATTCAGTACTAGACCTAAAATCTCAGTATTGGACATACCAGTCTTCAACCAAACCCAAAACGAGTATGACTATCATTATAATCATATTCAGCATATCAAACCATAGTTAGATTCCACTGCTCTCGATCTTGAGCTATCTGTTTTCAGTTGATGTCGACTAGCCTTTTAATATCGTCAGTCCATCTTGTTTGTGGGATTCCCTGGTTTCTTTTGTTATTGCGTGGCTGACCTTCTATTATTTAGCGAGTATAACATTTGTTTGTCATTCTGAAAATGTGACCGGCTCAACATTTCTTCGTTCCTTATACGGTTGTATGACAGTAGAATGTATGACTTTACATTCATATATTTAGTGCATAGATTGGAGTTAACTTTGTGATTGATTTCAAGCTCTAAGGTAACGACAGTGCATGGGTACTGTTATCATTTGTACTTACCCCCCGCAA
Source organism: Agrypnus murinus (assembly GCA_929113105.1). Lineage (NCBI taxonomy): Eukaryota > Metazoa > Arthropoda > Insecta > Coleoptera > Elateridae > Agrypnus > Agrypnus murinus. The sequence continues at coordinate 112,495,582 of OV816028.1, read as the reverse complement.
GTTTAAGGAAATGTTTGCAGTTTTTGTTTTAGGCTCATAGCTTTGTGAACGTCACTAACGGTCAGTTGTCGAATGCGAGGTTCTACTTCAGCGCTCTGCGAAGGAACAACAAGATAATAAGGAAGAGTTTGCTAGAGGCGAGGCCTGGCGCCTGCTCTCTTTAAAGAAGGCCGGATATGACAATCAAATAATAATAAATCAGCGCCAAATAAAAGAATTAATATACAGTATATGTCTAATACATTCTCGGATTGACTCCTGCACAGACCGGTGGCAATATCTATCCGCTGCTCCTGAACTAACCATATTAAGCCTAATCTCCAACGTCTACAGATTTTGTAGGTACTGCCCAATGGTTGCCGTGTAAGAGCATGTTTGATTTTGTCTATGTATTTTCTTCTGTTATAATTTTGCAATGGAAACACGACCAGCGATAAGATTTTACTCCCGAGGTCAATTTTACCATAAATTTCTGCAGCCAAGACAAACTGTAAATTCTGCATCTTATTTGGAGATTATGAAACGCATTTGAACAGATTACGACGTGTCAGACCCGATTTGATATCTTCTGGATGGAGATTGTTACTTCCTGCATGACAACGCGCACGCACATTCGCGACAAGTCACAGTGCTCCCGCATCCTGCGTATTCGCCAGATCTGGCTCCGGGGGACTTTTTTTTTTGCTCAAAATCAAATTATGCCTAAAAGGAAATTTTTTCGATGATGTACTAGCGGTTCAAGCGAACGTAACACGTCAGCTGAAGGCGATTTCGGAAGCAGAATATTACAACCGTTTCCAATAGTACCGCCGATCTGCTGTGTGTATACAGCGAGAAGGGGACTATGTAAAAGGAGAGAGTAAATAAAAATTTTTATGTAAATATATTGTCTTTTTAGCATTTCAATTCGGGAATTTATTAGAGATGCTGTGTCTACGCATCAGTAGATGCAAGCAATTCAGCAGGTCAACAAACCAACAAAATCAAAATTTGAGGGCAATCAAGGAAGTTTCCTAGCACAGCACACAGCAAAAAAATACTATAAGCCTTTTATTAATCTAGGGGATTGAGGCTAGCCTTCCACAATAGTACAAGTTTAACTACATAGCATAGGTACTAAGACTAGAAACTGCGTTCACATAGGAGTTGAAAGCAGATTTAACCCAAATTTGACTATGAAATTAACTTAATATGAATTTGGGTACAGTCTCGAGTAAGTACGATGAAAACCAGAAGAAGGAAGACACTGGAAGAAATAGTAATATTTGCAAGAAAGAAGGTAGAATAGAAACAATGGGTTGAATAGCGTACGGATGCTTAAATGCTTAAATCCGACAAGGAAAAGGAGTTTTCTATCCACTTTCCCTTCTAGAGCTTTATTCCAACAGTAGTCAATAAATTGCTTCCTGGTTGATAAAGACGTATTCAGTAGAACCATATCGTGTGCAGTATCAGATAGCGAATTTGTATACTTGAGATTGTGTGCTCTTCAAATGAAACCTACTATCAAAAACAAACGTACTGGTATCGACAGTGTTGCCGGAACTACAGATAAAACTGTATTTCTACCGTTTTGAGGTGTGATCTACAGTTCTCCAGTTTTGACATCGTTTTTTAGTTTCTTCTTCTTTAATAAAAATTATTTCGGTCACTTGAGACTCTTAATTTTTGTGCTGCCCTCTCTTAGCGAATATATATAGCGAAGTACATTATTATTACTTATTAAATGAGACCTATAATGAAATTGTCTTATTATCGATAAGTTTCTACTGTAAAGCGGAGTTTTCTTGAAATGTTTTTATCGGATATAGGATTTTTTCACCCAAGAATTTCTTGCGGGTCGACTATAAAAGGAAAACAGATCGAATTTTTGCGTCAGTCGTATTAAAAGCTATCAACCGCAACTAATCCAGCCCTGAATAGAAACAGTCAACATAATTAACCACTACGTTTATTTAAATTTATGAGTCTACCGCCTACTGACATCTACAGCTATTTTACTTAGAGTTCTATGGCCACCACCAGTTTTCATCTGGATATCGGAAGTTTTTTATCCCTCGCTTTCTCTATAGGCACGTACCGTACGTATTTGTGCGTCCCAAATAGAAATAATGTTTTTGGAGAAACGTTACAACACGGTCTGTCTTAGAAGTTCCTTATCTGTTGTCGAAAAGATATGGTAGGTGGCAGGACATGCGAGAAGTCCCCTCATGCATTTCTCATACTAACTATGCGAGTTCATTGTCTGCTTGTCCATGGTTTCGAAGGTCCTTTGAGACACTGTTCTATGTTCTGAGTTTCACTGAGACTATGTTCTGTTGGAGAGTTATTATTACATATCAAAAGTCAAGAAAATAGCTACAATAATAACCAGGCTTGTTAAAAAAAACTATTAAAAACGATCATGCTGCTTGCGATTAATAGAATAAATCTCCAACATAAATTCAATTAAGAAAAAATTGTAAAAAAGATCACGAAAAGTATTTAAAAAGAAACAAACATTCCATTTAATAAACAACAAAAAGGTTATGTTGCGCAAATTATCGTGAAACTAAAGTTAAATTTACTTTTTAGTTAGTCCGTCTTTTGATGATGGAGGTCAACTAAATCTAAACCGGTCGGCAGGTGTTGTGCCATAATGAATACGAAATTAAGTTTTTGTGAAACTTGCTCTTTAAGGTTAAAGAAAAAAAATGTTAGGTTATTTATTTTTACACTAAAGATTTCGATTGTTCCCTTATCAATGTCAACATCGGTGACTTTCTAAATATTTGCCTTTTTTTATATTTGTGTTTGATTGTCCAAAACAAAGCGGTCATTAAGTGTCCCCAAAACTAAAACGTCCAGACAGAACTCAATACATAATAGAAGATCTCATTACTATTACTAGGGAAAAAAGGGCAGAATATCCATTCCCAAATGTGACTCCGCTTATACACGCAATTTACTCTTTGTATATATTGTGGTTGTTCTATGCGTCATTCCCATGTACATGACCTCCCCCATATCAACCAATTTAATCATTTTTATCAACATCGCTTACAATTTACTCGAATCCTCATAAAAATTGCATTATCAAGATATAACAATAAACAATTAGTATTACATTACACACATGCAATTCAAAAAAATTGAATAGGATGTATTAGGCCAAAAAACGATCTCTTAATTTAGAGCTTGCAATTAAGAACGGCTTTTTTTGACATAGAAGCTCACCACAGAGTAATTAGTTTGTAAATTTGCGAATTTTTATATTATCCTTTTTGCTTGACGTGATAAAAAATAAATTTCATTAAAACATTTTTTTTGCATACACTTTAATAAAAGTAGCAAAAAGTTGAGCAGCTAAATTATTCTTTGCCCTTGCTTTAATTGGAAAAGACGTTTTAATTTTTGCAAGAAGTTTTCAAAAGGCAAAAAATGACAAAAGGATAATTTACGCTTCACAGTTATTTAGTTATTTTGGCTGAGAAAGAATTTCATCTTTTTTTGTAGCGACTACTGTTAACAGGAATACCGGGTGATCCAGAATCATGTTCCAAAACACTAGAAGTCGAATTAGGTTACTATGTTTACAACAGTTTTATTAGATAAACATTCATTTGCATACAATAAAATCCTTGCTAGATACTTATTTAAATACTTTCTGCATACAATAACACTCAAGAAAAATCGCTACTTTTTTTTCTGTACTTGAACACGTAATGATCAAATGACCAGAGAACACAACCTTTAATAAATTTATTCCAATATGTAATTTTAGAAGGAATCATGTGGTTGTTGGTAGTTGTCTGGTGAATTTGTGTAGGCATTATTATTAGGAGATATTTACAAGTTGTTATGGTAAGACAAGTTTCAGTTTATTAGTATAAAAGCAACAGGAAAAGTTTTTAATCGTCCGACATTTTTAATGATTTGAGGACGACTACTTATTGCCTGAATTATTATCCAATTTGCCAACTTTGCACTTAACCTGTTCTTTTTACAACTATGTTTAAATCCGATGAAACTATTTTGTTGTTTCAAAACGTAATTATTGTAAACTCTAATCAAGGCTGGTAATCAAAGCAAGAGCAAGAATTACGCTTTGAACTAATTAAAGATCGTGACTGGTTGTACCATTGTTATTGCATTTGCGTCAGTGCACTGTTATTTCCTCGTAGGACATACTTGGGTCGTTTGAATAGTTGTTATGTGGGCTTTTACCTGTGCTGTACTCTTATTTTTTTAATGGGTAAACATTGCCGTAGAAATTGTTTCCGTGTACCTGTACATATGTCCTTTGATTAGGAAATTGGTATTTATAAAAATCGACAATATGCAAATTCATAACAAACAAATAGTAACCTTCTGCACAATAGTCTATTTGGGCATAGTGATTTGCTTTTTATGGTTTAAAAAATAATTTCTTGCAGGAATTTATGAATACCCTATAAATACATACATGTTTAATCACCTTTCTAATAGTCTTTATGAAACATTAAAGATAGAAAACGTACTGAAGTTAATGTTCATCACTTTATATCGTTGTACTTTGTACGTCGTCCCTACAAAGGCTACTCAAAAGACAAAATTTCTACGCTACTCATTCGCTTAAAACAAATCTACAATTCAATTCACTATTCAATACCATGGAAACGTTTTAATTGAATGGGGTTCGAGAAAAGACTATGAATATAGTACGTACTATTGCAAGATAAAGAATTGGCGTGGCAGATTTTTCCTGTTTAAATAGGACTCTATTCCGTAATAAAAATATAAAATTTGAAACGGTGACTGCCTAAGTTGGTGTAATATGCCAAAATTTTTAAAAATCCGCCTACTTTATAATAGAACCGTATTATTATTATTCGCTAGTCTATTCTGAACTTGCTAAAAGCTTTAAATTGGAGTTTGGGTAATTTAGGCCCTCACCAACTTATTTAATCAGTGAGGATATTCGGTTTAAACAGATATCCGTCGTGAACGGTTCTGTCTTTTTGCGCGAGCCTGCGCTGGCGTTCAGGTGTTATAGAAGACATCCCCAACCACTGCTTAACACTAAAGTCGGGTTTCTCAACCACTTCTGCAAAACAATGCTCAGTAAGGTAAAGAAAAAATAGAAAGGACTAAAGCAAATAAGCATGGCCAAAAACTTCTCTTTCTGAAAAGCCTGCACGCAATTCGTGCAGCGTATCACTAAAACAAAGCATATAAAGTAAGGATACAAACAAAGTTCGTTCACGCTGACTTACATTTATTGATCTTGCTCATTAAATAAATTATAATACAATCTAATAGTGACCATAGGTTAGTAACAAGTAGGATGGTGATAAACGTAAAGCTATAGAGAAAAAAACTTACGAAGAAAAATATAAACAGAATAGAAGAAAGCAGAGTAGTAGAAAGCAGTATCAACAAAAAATAAAACAAGATCTCCCTGTTAACTTACATGAGAGATCTATAAATGAAATAAGCTAAATCATAACAGAGACTATGAAAAGAGCAGAAAACCAAATGGCTAAGGAAGAGATTAAAAGAAAAGTGCAAAAAGTTAGTGAAGAAACCAAAAAATAAATGGAAGAAAGAAGACAGTTGGTAGCAAAAGAAGAAAGAAACTCAGACGAGTATAGGGACTTAAATAAACAAATAAAGCAGAATTTGAGAAAAGATCAGAGAAGAAATAATTAAAACAGCAATAGAAAATAAATCTCAAAGAACTAGAAATACTAAAAAAAAGTAGTAGAAGTACTAGAAAAAGAAGTACTAAGAAGAAATCTCTCTTATGGAAAGAAAAAGATAATAAAGTTGAGAGACCAAGATGGAAAAATAACCACAAATATAAGCGACATAACGGAAATTACGGAAAAATCTGAATATTTAGAAGAGCAGAATTTAGAAAACAAAAAACCAAGAATAATGAACGTAAATTCGGAGGATATACCCGAGTAACAATAACAGAACTAAAAAGCGCACTCGAAGAAATGAAAAACCGACGAGCTACGGGAGAAGATGGAGTAACCACAAAACAGATTAAAGAAGGAGAGGCGCTGTGGAAACAAATTTGTATACTATTTAACAAATGCATTGAAGAGGGAAAAATATCTGAAGGATGGAGAAACGCAATAGTGATTCTTATATATAAAAAAAGGGAACGCAACGAAACTGACAAATTACAGACCGATAAGTTTGCTATCACAAATGTACAAATTACTGTCGAAAATAATAACAAATAAGCTTGATTTTATCAACCATCTGAGCAGGCTGGATTTCGCCGAAACTACGGAACGTTAGATCACCTACAAACCCTAAGAACTCTAATAGAAGAAACTACAGAATACAATTTACCTATCTATCTAGCTTTTGTAGATTATGAAAATGCATTTAATAGTGTAGAGCACTGGGCTATAATGGACGGTCTTCGAAACGGAAGAATACACTTTAGATACTCTACACTAATTAAAGGCATATACAACAATGCCACATTCATCATTAAACTACAAAAGGACTCAAAGCAAATAAAAATCGAAAAAGGAGTAAGACAAGGAAATAATATATCTCCGAAATTATTCACAGCAGCTTTGGAAAATGTTTTTAAAAGGGAAGAACAGGGAAATCAATATAAATGGTGAAGCGCTAAGTAATTCAAAATTTGCTGACGATATAGTGCTGATCACAAATAAATTTGAAGAGCTACAGCAGATGTTAGAAGAATTAAATACAGAGTCGAAAAGAATAGGATTGAGGATAAATACAGAAAAAACAAAATACATGTCGAGCATAATAGAAGAAAATCAAGGACGGTTAATAATAGATAACGAAGAAATAAAGCAGATAGAAGATTATGTATATACTTAGAACAAAGAATAACTAAAGGAAAGCTGAATCAGACAGCGGGGTTAAAAAGAACAATACAACAATGATGGAGTTCTTTCGGAAGGTTAAGCTATGTGTTTAGAGGAAAGTTCTAAAACTACCAAAAAACCCAAGTCTATAATCAGTGCATTATACCAGTAATGACGTATAGCACAGAAACCATTAACAATAGCAGTAATCAACAAAATGAAAATAGCCCAAAGAGGAATGGAGAGGATAATGCTGGGTATATCTCTGCGCGACAAGAAAAGAAACACATGGATAAGGCAACGAACAGGTGTGGAAGACGTTGTAGTGAAAATAACAAAACAGAATTGGAACTGGACAGGACACGTGGCTAGAATGAGTGAAGAAAAGTGGACCAAAAAGATTATGCAGTGGAGGCCATGGGAAGGAAAAAGAAAAAGAGGACGACCAAACATGAGGTGGATTGGCGACGTCAAAAAAGGCACAGGCCCAAAAGGATACAGTTGGCACAAAATAGAGAACAATGGAAAACCATAGGGGAGGCCTATGTCCAAGGATGGACGACAGGGACTGAATAAAGAAGTAGAGGAATAAAATTTAAATAAGAAAGGGTTATAATCATGGGATATCGCGCAACAGAGAAAAAAGAAAAAATAAGTTGCAGCCGTCTACATGTGTTTCACACTTATTAGTGATCATCAGGACGGCATAGCAGATGAAATAAATATAAAAGCAACTAACTCAGAAAGATGTAACAACACAAGGTTTCACTGATAGCAGATAACCGCACATTTGCAGTATCGGCCTGAAGGCACTGAGTTTTCAGTGCAACAACAAACGTCACTACGGAGGCAGGGATTGGTTGTCTCACGGTAGTGGCTTTAGCTGCCTCCGTAGTGACGTTTGTTGTTGCACTGAAAACTCAGTGTCTTCAGGCTGATACTGCAAATGTGCGGTTGGCTGCTATCAGTGAAACCTTGTGTTGTTACATCTTTCTGAATTAGTTGCTTTTATATTTATTCCATCTGCTATGCCGTCCTGATGATCACTAATAAGTGTGAAACACGTGAGACGGCTGCAACTTATGTTTTCTTTCTTCTCCGTTGCGCGATATCCCATGAGTATAACCCTTTCTTGTATATCTTAACGCGCATTAATACTCTAATCATTAAAATTTAAATATTCCCTCGCTAGAAATGCACTTAACTAATATAATTATTTATAATGTGGGTGCCGGTAATACGAACCTTGAATTAAAGTACGCTATTTTCATAGCGAAACAAATCTGCTTGTCAGGTTTTCTCTTCTCTAGAATGCACGTTTTAACTTAAACCTAAACTTTACACCTCACAGTGGTGCCAGTTATAACGCCGTTATAAAGACAATTTAAATTTATACTATTTATACTAAAGTCAGCAGGAGTACCTTCTATTGTCTGTGTAGTACAAGTCTGGTCATGGGCGCCATTTTGTGTCAGCGGGAGATTTAAATTTAGGGTTTTTAGACTTAGCGCGTGACCCTTATGTTGGCGACACTTGGTTTTTATGATTCATTCAATGCTTTTTATCAACAAATCACCTAAAACATTTATTAGGTTATGTTCTCGTTTTAATCATATTAAAATTATCCTACCTTGGTGTATTGCTTTAGTGCGGCTGTAGCTCTAAAAAAAATGTTTTTTATTATATAAAAAGTAACGGGAATTAAAGACCACAAACCACTTTCAAACAGAAAAATGAGCAAATAACAAATACGTAACAAATTGACATTTCGTAACAGCAAGAACGAAGTGTCGCCAACATCAGGGTCGCGCGATAAGTCTAAAAACCCTAAATTTAAATTTCCCGCTGACACAAAATGGCCCCCATGACCAGACTTGTACTACAGAGACAATAGAAGGTACTCCAGTTGACTTTAATTTATACTGCGCAGTTGCGTCTTCTGTTGGCCAATTTCCAAAGTAGGACACACACCCCCGAACAAGCTCGTAATATATGGATTGAAGAAATTACATGGACGAGGACTTACAATCAATTAAAATTCCTTGTGATTGTGCTATAAAGACCCATAGATAAAGAATTTTACCCCTGGTCAACAGTATTAGCCTTTAGCCTCAGTATATACATTTTTTATAATACAATTCCAAAATTCGGGATGCGTTTCGTACATTTAGATTAATCTGAATAAATATGTTATCTTTATCCCTTTTCATAAGTTTTTGTATTTATTAGTTGGAAGTATCACCTGCTGATTTTGACGTAGAGTAAAAGCCATAGAGCCCAGAGATACTGTTTATATAATCCATTTAATTACACAAATACGTCAAGATCACTCTCGCAGCACAATCTAGCCTATCTAGAGCTACACTACTACCAATAGATTTTCATAGATCTATCGAGATCGCAGACTAACTCTCAGTAAAATGGTCTCAGTATTGTATTTAATGTTGGAGGGCTCTATCTAAAGTAAATCTATGGCTCCCCGCTATTTGATACTTTCTGATTCAATGCTCTGCACAAAATATCTTTTACCTTTTTTGTTTAGTGATATTACACCTGTTCCAAGAATAATCCAAATTGTGTTTGCTCTTCGAAAAATTCTCCAATCGGGTTCTATAGTATAGGAGCTACTCGTACAGCAATCTTACGCCTATAGAATTGTGATTATTAACTAAAAGAAATTACAGTAACTCAAAAGTAAAAACTAAAATCTAAGTTCCCACATCATCATGTATTCATAAACAAGAAATCTTCATTTTGCAATAAGTGGTTATCAACAGGTCGTAAATTCCAATCTAAGTTGAGGCGCTCACAAAAATGCAACTTAACGGAAAGTAAAATGCGTGAATTGAATTTGAAATTCTTTTGGAGTATTTAATGGATCTCAAAAGCATTCTTCAGTTGCTATCTGTAAATTAAGTTGAAAATATCTAATAATATTGGGACAAATGGAAATGCCAATTATAGCAATTTTAAACCTTGATTTTTGACTTTTTAGTAGTTGCATAACGGATTTATTAATACTACGAGCAACACGCGCGCGCGGACTGAGAATGTTTTATTTCCAGTTTTTACAAAATAAAAGCCTTGTTTAATATAGTAAATGGTATAATTATCTAATCTGCAAGTAATTTGTATAATTTCTTGGGGAAAGGTTTTTGTTGTCTAGAAGTATTGGTTGACAACAAAATTGTGTAGGTGTTTCACTGCCGTTCCTGTTAAATATTTATGAATAACAATTAAAATGCCCCATTAATTTTTTTTATTAACTCTATTTTATGAAGGATATAGGTGTTCCCTAGCTGTAAGTAATTTGTTACTCTGTATGATTTATTGGTTGCGATAAGTGTTAAAATAAGTGTTCTGTAAAAATAATAAAGAACGAGAACCTTGTGTTTCAGGTAGGTCTATGTATATTTTAAATTTGAAAGTGGATACGACAAAGTGAAATGTTACTCTACTAATAGTACTTAATAAAAATAAATTAAAAGGCTCTGATAAGATCGGTTTCTCTTAAATAATAATACAACAGTAACCTCATTTATCGTGCACTTGCATCCGTTCAAGGACGTATCTTGAACCAAACCGTCGCACAGTGTGCCGCTGTTTGAATTTTATACACTATTGGCATGACTGGTATTTTATAATCGTACACGACACTGTTGTGTTATCGAGACTATGATAAAGTGTGCACCTTATAATTTTTCAGTCCATTTCATTAAAATTCATACCTTTCACTTTGTTGAATTTTTTTACAATAACCGATTATTTAAATTTTATTAGACATAAAAATTCGATTCCTGAAAGATATATAGGAAACACACCAAGTTCACTGAAGTTCAAAATCGTGCAACTAAAAATTACACGTTCCACACCTTGATCATATATTGATAATATGCCATATTTAGTAATATCTAGTTGTAATTATTATTATGCTTGGAAATAATTAAAGGCAATCGTGCAACGTTTTCATATTTCCTAATAATTAACGTTTATGGTGTTTTCTGATTATTAAAAGTACAAGTTCACCGTGTATACGAACCATATAATACATGTTTTGCTGTACTTGCGTGACAAAATATTTCCATACCTGTTATCTTAACAAAACTAAACGTAACTAATAGGTTTAGAATTTCGTAATGTCATTCCTTTTGATGGTGTTATCCAAATTAGTATATTTAATCAACTTTTACTTATCCTGTTTAGTCATTGAACTAACATTAAACAAAGAAGAGTTTTCTTTCCTATTAGCTTAACAAATGTCAATAGCAGATTAGAGAAAATTCCGGATTAAACCCAAAACAAAAGAGGCGACGCTAGTTGATGATACACTTTTGCTCAAAAAGTTACGAGCAGTGTTTAAAGAATTCCCATTCAATCAATATGTCCCATTAAGACATAGTCAGACTTTACCAGTGGTTAGATAACCATTAAAGAAAGAAAATTCCTATAGTATACCATTTTTCTCGTACTTCTATCCTTTTGGAGAATAACGGCATCGAAGTTCAGCCTAATGTTTTCAAATTTAATAGTATGAATGCACATGACATATTTTAAAGTTCAAGGTGATAAACAATACTACTTGTTTTCGAAAATGTGCAAGCTAGCATAATAAAGTAATAACCCGTCTTTATTTTGGCCAAGTGTTTCGTGGAATAAGAACAGAAATAAATAAGAAACGTACTCTCGTTTGCTATTAAGTTTCAAAAAAGCTGATATCAAGCGTTTCAAATTAAGCGTGCCCATGACGAGACTGTAAATATATGACATCCAATTTTTTTAGAATATTTTGTGCGAGTAACAACCGCAGAATTGCGTTTTTGCACTTATGTGGCATTCTGTATGCTATTCGAGAAAAATAATAATCCTTCATTTTGCACTTACGTGGAACTTATGTAAACAAATCCTAAAAAGATTAGAAACAAACAAAAAATCGGCCAATTTTCATTCGTATTATTGTGGTGTGTATTCTATATTCTATTCAAGAAAAAATGAAGATCGTCCATTTTGTACTTACGTGGTACTTAACGTGAACCAAATACTAAGAAGATAGAATTAAATAAAAAATCGGCCATTTTGCACTTATGTGGCATTCTATATTCTATTCGACAAAAATGAAAATCGTTCATTTTGCACTTACGTAGTATTTGTGTGAACAAACACTAAAAAGATTAGAAACCCATGAAAAATCGGGCAATTTTCACGCATGGGACATTCTGTAATCTATTCGAGAAAAAATGAAAATCGTTCATTGTGCACTTACGTGGTACTTACGTGAATAAATCCTAAAAAGATTTGAAACAAATAAAAAAATCGTTCATTTTGCACTTATGTGGTAGCATTCCACATTCTATGTGAGAAGCAAACATGAAAATCGCTAATTTTGCACCTACCTGGTACTTATATGAAGAAATAAGAAATCCTAAAAAATTAGAAACAAATGAAAATAGGCCAATTTTTACTTATGTGGTATTCTATATTTTATGCAAGAAAAAATGAATATCGTTCATTTTTCACTTATGTGGTATTTATATGAATAAATTATAAAAAAATTTGAAACAAATAAAAAGTCGTTCATTTTGCACTTATGTGATGGCATTCCATATTCTATGCGAGAAAAGAAAAATGAAAATTGCTAATTTTGCACCTACCTAGGTACTTATTATATGAAGAAACTAGAAATCCTAAAAAAAAATTAGGAACAAATGAAAATCTCTGGTGGCATTCTATATTCTATGCGAGAAAAAATGAAAATCGTTCATTTTGCACTTACGTGGTACTTATATGAAGAAATCCTAAAAGAGATTAGAAACAAATAAAAAATCGACTAATTTTCACTTGTGTAGTATTCTATATTCTATGCAGGAAAAAATGAAAATCGTTTATTTTTTACTTATGTGGTGGCATTCCATATTCTATACGAGAAAAAAAAATAAAATCGCTAATTTTGCACCTACCTGTTACTTATATGAAGAAACAAGAAATCCCAAAAAATAGAAACAAATGAAAAATCGCTCAATTTTCACTCATGTGGCATTCTATATTCTATGCGAGAAAAAATGAAAATCCTTCATTTTGCACTTACGTGGTACTTGCTCCCATCTCTTTAACCCGTCCAAATAGTACTCGGCGTTTTTCTCTGCAAAATAATTGTTCACGAAGGTGATTGCCTCCTCATTTGCCGAAAATCTCTGTCCTCCGAGCGCAATTTTTAGATGAGGGAACAAAAAGAAGTCGCTTGGGGCTAGATCTGGTGAATAAGGAGGATGGTCAAGCAGTTCAAACCGTAATTCGTGGATTTTCGCCATGGCAACCGCGGAGGTGTGAGACGGCGCATTGTCTTGGTGAAACAGGATTTTCTTTTTCTGTAAATGTGGCCGTTTTTCCGCAATTTCTGCCTTCAGCTTGTCAAGTAATGATGCGTAGTATGCTCCTGTAATGGTTTTTCCTGTTTGAAGATAATCGAAGATTAAGATAACTCCATGACTATCCCAAAAAGCAGTCGCCATCACTTTCCCAGCCGACATAACAGTTTTTGATTTTTTTGGAGCCGATTCCCCCTTCACAGTCCACTGTTTTGACTGTATTTTTGTTTCGGGCGTATAATGGTGTATCCAAGTTTCATCAACAGTAATTAATCGGCGCCAAAACTCTGATTTATTGCGCCTAAACTGCGCCAACAAAGCGTTGGAAATGTTCATTCGAACACGTTTTTGGTCTAACGTGAGCAAACGCGGCACCCAACGCGCGGACAGCTTTCTCATGCCTAAATCTTGATTCAATATGTGACAAACACGTTCTTTGGACATATTCATAGCCTCTGCTATCTCTCTCACTTTAATTCGACGGTCATTTAGCACCATTTGGTGAACTTTAGCGATGTTATCGTCAGTGGTTTCAGTTTTTGGACGTCCCGAACGTTCATCGTCTCCCAAGCTGGTACGGCCACGTTTAAATTCAGCTGCCCAAAATTTCACTGTGGTAAATGATGGCGCAGAGTTCCCATACACAGAGTCCAACTCATCTTTGATTTGCGTAGGCGTATTGCCTTTCAAAAACAAATATTTAATGACAGCTCGATACTCGATTTTTTCCATTTTTACTAAAACACTCACATCGACTCTCTCAAACGATTGTCAAATAACAACTGCGCATCCAAAACGGCTGGAATTTTGGTGAGTACCTGTCAAAAGATGCACAACGACATTCCCTAGCTTTTATTGACGAGGGCTGCCATCTTCACGTTAAGGTCGGAAAGTTTTCAGACTCAGTATTTCAGCCATACAGGGTGTAACTAATATAACTAGAAACGTCGTAATGAGGGGGGGTAGCTGTAATGGTCAATTTTGCTTGTTAAGTATTTTCTTGTTTGTATGGATTTTCTTGAAAACTAGCAGACAGCAACCATACTACTCCCCATGACGAGGTTTCTAGGTATATTAGTTACAGCCTAATAGTAAATTTCAAATTGGCTTTCAATATTCAAATCTGCAGTAACGTTAAGATCAATTCAATTCTAGGAGAGCATATGGTCATAAACCTGTGCATACCTTCAGAATTGTACAAAAAACAATCTGGCAAAATAGTGAACAAAGGAATACGTACATACATTATTTTCTTACCAGATATATTTACTACAGTTGCTAAAGAGTTGAGTATTTAATTCTCAAACATAACAAAACAAAAAAGGAGTCAATTCACCTGTGACGATGGTACGTACCCATAGATTAAGCTAATATCCATAATGCTTATACTATATTTTTTAAGGAAAACCGACTGCTTTTATAGATGTCCACGTGACATACACCTAAACTAATCTAGCTTATCCATCAAATCTACATTTATTTGAATAATATTAATATACACACACTTAACTAATCATCGCAATTTTAATAAACTGTATTATTTGCATATTGACCATATTTTGGCATCATTTGCATATGAATTCAGGTTATGGTAATTACGACCAAGCAGTACAAAGCGAAAGATCAGAATCTAAAAGAAAAATTGCGCTGATTGATTTAATACAATTAAACATTTTTACTTGATGAATCCATCACTGTTATAAAGTCGTACCGTCAGCGATGACCTTCATTAATACAATTATGGCGCGTGTTATTATTAATGTATAATTCAACGATGCAATTTAATTTTTTTGCGCAATAACTTGAAACAGTAAAAATAATGAAACGAAGGTGTAATAGCTCATAAAGGCAGATGCCACCACGATTATATCAACAATAAACTTAAATGTTTGCTTTTAATAAACATTCCGACAAGACGATATTTATCCTGACATTGGTATAGGTAGGTGTGACTGTAAAAACTCTCTTAAAGGTTCATTGTACAATAAAAAGAAAACCGAATCCATTTACCGTTCTAACGTGTCAAAAGCCAATCGTTGGAGCTTATCCTTCCCAGGAAAACTCTCTCATATCGTTTTATTTCATTTCGGTTTTAGTTTGTGCAATGCGCCAAGTTAGCGAGCTATATGAGATAGGAAATATGGCCGCGTGGCGATGCGTTGTTGTAATAAATTTTAGATTAAGGCTTCGAAAATTCGTTTCTGATGTGTATTCGGGTGGTTTGTAACAAATGCAAACGTCAACACTTCTATTATTCGATTTGAATTATGGATTGTATTCAGGCTGGTATCAGATGACGAGACTTGATTCAAGAACTTCCTTCAAACTTAGATTAGTTTTACCCCGACATTCAGTGCAGCGCTGTAGTCCGGGACGTTATTGTGATTTGTTATTATTGGTTTACTTTTAAGTGCTATCTCTTTTCACTTGGTGAACAACAGACTCGAATTTGTTGTTGATGCAATAGCATTTTATCTGACTAGAATGGGTCAATGTTCTTGTTTTGCTTTAAAATTAAATTACCTAGTTGTACCATCTTGTACGGAGAAGGCATGTGTGGAACATTACCGTGGATAACACAACCGCGAAGAACTAGTTTTATGGCTTTACTTAGGTT
Organism: Agrypnus murinus; assembly: GCA_929113105.1. Taxonomy (NCBI): domain Eukaryota; kingdom Metazoa; phylum Arthropoda; class Insecta; order Coleoptera; family Elateridae; genus Agrypnus; species Agrypnus murinus. Next base: position 112,479,779 of record OV816028.1, on the reverse strand, counting down.
AAAAAAACTCTACGAGTTGCTATAAACGAAAAACATTTCATGTTTAAAGATTTCCTGTTTATGAGTTAACGACGTAATTACCACAAGCACGGAATGTACGCTTACTACATACTATATCTTACTTAGAGTAGACTTGAACTCCGAAATTAGATTCTTTAAAAATTCATTTTCCATCTTTGTTAATACTATCAAAAAGAGCATAGGTATTTATCATCTTGCTCATAATTAACATATAAACCAGTCAGTGGTTCCCAAACTAAAACTAAAAATATATAAACTTAGGTACACTATCTATTTCTTATTTTAACAAAAAAACTAAATAAATTAGTGTGAAGGGCAGTACTGTTTTTTACAAAATGAGAAATCCTCGGTTGTAGAGTAAGAAAGTGCCCAAAGTAGACTTTTTGCAACGTCAAATTTGTTTTCTATTCATTCTAATGCTTGTACTGACCTTACGAAGCGTCTGCTGAAGCCGTAATCGATCTCTAAATCCTCCCCGCGATTTTTTTGATGTCCTACAGTTTGGGAACCGTTGATTGAGACTGATCTAGAGTGAGATTATTGGTTAGAAAACCATATGACGTATCAGGACAATTTGCATAAAGAATGTCACTACTTCTCAATCATCATCTCAATCATTCTTTACTAAAAATACTATTGCATTTATTTCTCATTAATTTCTTTAACAAATAAGGTATTTGTTCTATGAAATGAAATTTAATTATTCTTATTTCATCGAATTTTTTAATTCATTAAGTAGCCATTATCTTACATACAAGAACTTTACGTATAATACACGATACACCTGGCAAGTTTAAACAAGGTCCTGCCGATTAATGGGCTTTGTGCGTATCAGACAAGGATGGGAATTCCTACGTAGAGCGGAATGCTTAAAATTAGCGAGGCTACGTGAAAAGAAATGCAGAATTTTTAGTGTTGCAAACTGTCATGCTGCTTACCAAAATATCCCTAACAAATCTTATTTACAACTAAGTAGGTTTTTTAATTATTTAATAATGAAACAACGCAAATAGAAAAAACAGTATAAAGTATTCGTTTCAAAAGACGTTTTAGCCCACTTGTCCTTTAGAGAATTCCCAGCTACGGGGGCCGTTTTCTAACCTCGGACGCGTGCGCTAAAAACGTGTCTTATGAAACTAATACTTTAATATACTATTTTGTGCAACCGTACGCGAAGTGGATATATCGCATGCGCAATACAGGATGTGAAATGCAATTTTGCGGCCGTTACTAACTCTTACCGTTACTCTTAGTAACGGCCGCGAAGTAACTTATAATATACGCCAGTATAAATATTTACTCATTTTTACGATTTTTTCTACAAAACTAATTGTTTTATTTATGTCATTTCCATAGAAACGCTGCAACTTGAAAGCCACCTTTCTATTTTCAACGAACTAAACTGCTGGTTTTTAAAAGCAGTGGAATTTAATTACATATTTTTACAGTTCTACAAAAATGTTGTGTATACCTTGTCCTTGAAATTCTTTAACGTTCTCGAGATTGTCCTACCTCGGCCCCAAACGGCCTGGCGGCAATTATTCTCCTGGTACATTAAAAAGAGATTTTGCGACCTTAGTATACTACACTATTTGTCTCTATTTTCATATTCAAACGAAGTCATTTGGACACACATTTTGTCCAAAAGAGGTTCAGGACACGAGGTTCAATATTGGAAACAGTAACATTTTATTTTTCAAGTTGATATTGTTTGAACAGCTGTTCTTAAAATGTCAAACTTATTCACGTAAAGTTGAAAAGCAAATGCAGAATTAGAATTTTCCAAGTTGCCAACTGTCCAACTATTTAACAAAGTATTCGTAATAAATTTTGTTTAAAACTAAGTTATTTTTGTTTAAAACAATTACAAATTAACGCAAATAGAGAATAGCATATTAAAGAATAGTTTCAGTTTTAGCACACACGTCCAAGTTTAGAAAACGACCCGCGCAGTGGCGGGGAGTTTTTTAAAGGACAAATGGGGTAAAACGTCTTATGAAACGAATACTTTATACTATTATTTCTATTTGCGTTATTTTGTAATCATTTAAAAAAATAACGTAGTTGTAAATAAAATTTGTTAGGTATACCTTGTTACGTAGGCAAGTTAAGTTGACAGTTGCCGATACTAAAAATTGTAATTGTGCATTTGTTTTTCAAATTTATATCGTAAATAAGTTTGACATTTTAAGAACAGCTGTTTAACGCTGATAAATATAAAATATTATTGTTTCTAGTGTTTAAATAAATCTCTTTTGCACACGCAAAATGAGTGTCCAAATGGCTTCATTTGGACACGCAAGTAGAAAAATTAGTATAAAGTATTCGTTTTATAAGACACGTTTTTAGCGCACGCTTTCAAATTTACGAAGGACAAGGATACTAAAGGCCAAACAGTAAAAATAGTATAAAGTATTCGTTTTATAAGACGTTTTAGCGCACTTGTCCTTTAGAAAACTCCCCGCCACTACGCGGGCCGTTTTCTAAACTTGGACCTTCTAAACCAATTCTTTAATATACTATTTTACGCAGTTCAGTTAAATTTCTGATCATTATTTGGTTATTTAGGCTCTTCCGACAATAAAAGAAGGCTTCAAGTATAGTTCTATGATCCGTTATTATTAATTCTAAACAAATAATTTTATCATCAATATGGGTACCTATGTATGTGGTACCTATGCGTTAATTATTGAAGGAAAAAACCGGGAAGAATTATATTTTACGACCTGAAAAACCGAGAAAAAACCTTGAATTTAATAGTACCACTCTTGCTTGTGTGAGTACAATGGGCGTACTTAAAATGCAAAAACTTAAAAGTTTGATTTGTTCGAAAACTAGCAGGAAGCGATCACATGTTGATAAGCAAAAAAACTTTAAAAATCAAGATAGGGATTTACGCCAAAAATCACAATTTAAATCACCACACACATATGACTTGCTAAATTAATGAAAGTTTGAGCAAGAAGAACGTTTCAACGTGTTTAATTGCAACTGTGTCTTACCGCGCAATTAAGTACTATAGGATTTTCTGGCTTTTTATCGAATCAGGGTAGCGGAAAATCGCTATGACCATATTTGGAAGCTCAAAAAAATACATTTTTACAGTTAAGTCGTTCAAAGTCGATGGCACTATTTAGAAACATAAAATTAGGATTTTATCGAAGGGAAAATGTTAATTAAGCCAATATACAGGGTGTATACCAAATACAAGACATAATAACTTAATGCCACAATCAGAAAGTCTGTCCGTTACAAAGTACATGAAATATTTTAAATTAAATTTAAGTATTTAATTACTTATCCTGTAGTACTTTACTGTATTTTAATATAATTTTATTACTTCTGTGCTTACCGAATGGTTGAAAGTGATATCGCTAGTAAATTTGCATTAATTTTGCAAATTTTACATAAATTATGAAATTGTTTTATTTTTCAAGTATTTTTGAGATAGCATACATTTTGAATTCGTAAAATTTCTTTTAAGATATGTAAAATCTTTAAATTTTCTATTAAAATTGATAAGATAGTTTTGCATAGACCTTTTTCTAGTTTGAATTTTATCAGCCTGATTTTATCACAAGTGCTTTTACCTTGTAACTTCTCATGCATTTTTTTTAGTATTGATTAATAGAACCCCCTAAGGTATAATATTAATTAATTATACCAACCTACATATGTTTCACACCTTACTACTAGATAATTTGTGAATAATCTACCTCTGAATATCAAACAAAAATAACCTAACATTTTTGACAAAATGGTAATTTTTAATCAAGATCAATATAAAAATTTGTTTTATAACAACACGACAATTACGAAAATTGTTCGCTACCGATAAAGATAAAATTTTAATTTGTAAAGTGGATACCGTTTACAAGTTTCAAGCCTCCAGGTCCGGTCCGCCCAGGCGTCGCCGCACCTTCTTTTTCCTTCGTGGCCAACTTTCGATCAAATTCTGAACTTCATTTCATTAGCCACGAACCAATTACTTTTATCGTCTTGTTATTAAACTCTCAACATTTTCCGATAAAGTTCTTGGTGGGAGCTTTAAAAAAATGTCAAATTATTTTTCATACTCAAACGAATTAATTCAAAAAAGGGGATGTCTTGCTGAAAACTGTTTAATCGTCGGACTGAAAATTAGACTTGAATTTAAACTTATAGCAAAGAGGTTGCGGCTTTTTTATGTAAACCCAGGATATGTCAAGTTTAAATGATTTGATGTCGCTTATAAAAGAGACCTTAATTAAGTACACAGCTGCATTCACCAAACTGGCTCTTATTTTATTTTAAATTGGACACTTGAAATTATGTTTAGGTTGTTTCGTCTTCTTTAAAAGTAGATATCATAATTATGTTTTGGGGTTACTCCTCGTTTCGCTGCCTACTCAACTACCCATATCCGCCATAAATAGCGATTTGATAACCCCATTAGAATCCCAAAATATTCGTTTTGAACGAATCTTATCCAACTCAGTGGTAGACTTACCATAATAATATATTTACCAATGAAGTGAATTCCCTGCTGTTTGTTAAAAGATTCAACCAAAGCTTCAATAAAATGAAAAAAGACAAAGGTAGGTGTACATATTTTCTCTCAGCCAGTCCCATTTGTAATTAGAACGTTATCCTTCATCTTCCTCGAAAAGTGTTTTTATATCTCCAATCAAAAAGCGACGAATTCAGGAAAATACATCAAATAAATATCTCTTATTATCTGATCGTCCCCACATCTTCGTGTCATCAGTCAAGCTTCGTTATTGTATCGCTCTATTTTCTCTCCAGTTTTAATATTAGCTTCCCGTTTCCCGCACTTTTCGTTATCTCGATATTACGCGCTCTGCATCCATCTATCCCAGCATTTTAAGAAGGGGACGAAATACCCTCGACTGAGACTCGCCAGACATTATTCACCCAACTTTCAAATTTGCATTGCAAGCATGTGATTGTCAGATACCTTTTGCTCGTTTATAGCACACGGGCAAACCTTCGTGACGATTTCCCAGCCATTTCCCGGACATTTACAATTTGCCGACTTTATAGACTCTCCTTTGATGTTGATGTTGAAGTGAAAATAGGGAAGTATTTTTCGTAGTGTTGGCATCACAAAATTGACGAAGACATTGATGCTGTAAATTATTTTTTATCGAGGTAGCTATCAAGGAGGAGTGGTTTTTCACTTTTCAGGAAAAAAGGGGTTTTTAAAATTTCTAAAGCATTTTTTATGGCCATAAAACTCTTCAGAAGATCTTTAATCTCTCTTGCCTGGTTTACTACTTTTTCATTGCATATTTGCCTAGAAGTTTATTCTCTTTTATCAAGTATTTTCTTTTAAAAGCAGTCTTGTGGGAGCTTGGTGCGGTTATCTGCCCACGGCGGTCGTCACCTGCGCGTGGTTACCCAACTCTCCCAGTCTCAGACTGGAGATTACACTATCTCCCTTTATGCGGGGCCTTTATAAACTTTTAGTTAAAAGTTTTGCGGTATTGTCGGGGATTCCAATTTCTCGCCAATAAAATATAAAATGGAACGACTTGAAATTGTATAAGATCATCAAAAGGCGAGTTATAATAATTTGAAATTATAATGAGGCCTACGTGATAAAACGTGGATGGTCGGTTGTCAGGCACTTTTTAATGCGAAATAGGTAGATGGAAGATTTATAATGACTGATAACCGGCATTTATATTGTAATTTTATACTTCAGTATAAAAGCGAAATGAAACAGAAGCGTTAATGTTAAGGAGTCTTATTACATCTTTACCAAGTCCTTTCAAAATCAATTGTTTTTTACAAAACCAGACAAGAAAAAGTTGGAACGGAAATAAGCAGTTCAGATTCGAAACATTCGATGATTTTTAGTTTGTTGGAAGTGTTGTTATCCTAAAACCTCCAATCCCGGAATGGAATCATAAAGGAAATTCAAATATTTTGATCGCAAATTTTATTGCCGTAGCGAACTTTGGCAGATTTGACAAACTATGCAATATGGAGGAGGATGTTTGTAGTTCAGAGTTTGGATGAGGTTTCGAATATCATAAAATATACTTTATTGCTGTATGTACCTTTATCGACCAAATATGCAAACACTCTTGCAAAACATGGAAAGTTCAGAGTATATTACTATCCACAACTTATTCATCCGATATTTTTTAGGGCTTGTTTGTGCTGTGAGTTTTTAATTACTCTGTACACTTTCTATTATCTGCATATATCTTTAAATATTTTAAAATGATTCTTGAAATACTAGAAATTCCCGTTTGGAATCTGGAGTGGAATTCCTAGCTTTATGTTCTAATTTTCCTAGGTTTCCAGTTCTAGGTTTGAGTAATAAGTAATGTAATAAATTCTGCCATGACAAGGTTGACTCCTGTTAAACATCTTATACTGTTATAGACTACGTAGTCCGTCCTATACGGACTAAAGTCTTAAGGTCCGAATGAGCTTATTTTGACAATATTCAGAACCACTGATTCTCCAGAACACCCTGATTAAACCAAAAGGCTATTAATCAGTCATAAAGGTTGGCCAACAGTTGATACAGTAAAGTTATCAATAAAGTTACTAACGATTAAACTTTTCTTGGAATATCTAGACAGTGTCTTTACTTGGATCACACGATCCAAGTGATTCCTGTAAAAGATTCCCGTGTGAAGTATCAATAAGACTCAATTATGTTGTTATTCCCGGAGATGCAGCTCGTTCCACTAATCACTGAGGAATATCAGCTTTCAGATATGTATGACGACGACGTTTGCGAATATCAGGTAACATACCTAAAAAAGGCTATGTGTGGATTGCTAAACTCAGAAAGCCACACGCCTGAGACAGTTTTGCTGGCGTATATAATAATAATAATTAATAATTGCTACTACCAATTGCCTGGTGAACCAGGCCCGAGAAGTATGAAGCTTGTGCTGGAGAGAGGGGCGATTATTACTATTACGCAGCCCCAACGTGCGGCTGCAGCCGACTTACAGATGGTATAGCACAAATCCAACATTTGTGTTACAGCTAAGAAAAACCTTAACCACATCTACCGATACCGGGAGTCGGATCCCGGACCGCTTGGGCGAGAAACCAGCACGCTAGACACTACCAAGGCTATTAATATTCTATATCTAAAGATTGAATCGGATACGGATCGGATCAGAAATGTTGAAAAGTATGTGAAAGTATCTTATTATCCGAAAGTTATCCGATTATTCGAAAGGTAGCACTCGAAAAGATATTTGAAATATTGTTTTAGTTTGAATATACCGGCTGGAAACGCATGGGCATGGTATAGGGATATAAAAGCGTTCATAAAAATAGTGGAATGATGCGATAATGCGATCTTTATCGCATCGTTGCACTATTGTTATAACGCTTTCATGTTCCTATACCAAACCCATGTGTTTCCAACCATCCATGTCTTCGGACGTCGGAAAAAATTCGGATATCGGATAAGATTCGAATGTCAATAGAATTCGTATAAAAATTCGAATATCAGGCGAAAACTTGGATGTCGAATAAAACTTAGATATTTCATAAAATATAGAATAAAATTTGGATGTCCAATAAAATTTTGATTCGGATATTTCGATTGGGTTTTGGATACTCAATTGAATCGGATACGACGTCGACGGATCAGATCGTGGATAGATTTTTTTCCTCAAGTTGCACCTTTAGCATTCAGTGAATGTTTTCCGGGAAACATCACGCTGCCTTCTTCAAATGGATTATCTACAAGTAAATTCGCACATGTAACTGAAGACAAAGATACTTAAGAGGGAATAAACATACAATTGAATACGTTTTCACATCTGCATGAGTTGGTAGTTGAGCTGGTTCTATTATTATTAAAAATTCATATTGGTGAATGGCTGCTGACACGCCCACGACCCAAAGATAATGACTTATTTAGTAATTAGATCATTTATTGTTCAATTGGAAATTCAATTATGTTTCTAAAATTTGTATTATTTTCAAAATTATGTATACTTTGTAATTAAAAGCAATCACTAACTATAAGTAAAAGAAAGATTACTCAATCTGCATATATTTACTAATTTTCGTGTTAAACCATGTTCTCCAATTTCTTGAACCAAACTAGAACAGTCGATTGTTAGAAATTGGGCCTTAATTGACTTTTATAAAATAATATTCTTGTTTTACTATGCAAATTAATTTTTATTTTTCTTTGTTTCAGGTGAGTATCTTCAAGAAAATAACCAAATAGCTAGAGTTTTGTTGGTAAGACAAGTCGCATTTTGTAGTATCTTAGAAGTAACAATCCATGATACTCAGCCCTTCATTTTGTATCCTACTGGTTTTGAAGCTTGTCTCAAAATATTGTCTTATTTAACGGGTGATGTATGTGAATTTAGGGCTGTGCATAATAAACGATTAATAATTGATTTATCGGACCTTCGATTATTTTTTAAATATAATCGATTAAATCGATTGATCGATTAATCAGTTGATTGATTAATCGATTAATCAATCAGTCTATTTAATCGATCGATTTTTTAATCGATTTTTTATTATTGATGTCCATAATCGCACAACCCTAGTTGCTTCTCAAAATTTGGTAGAAGTAGCATTAACAACGATCACGAATTGCACATCTGTTTCCCTATGTTTCTCAACTAAAGCACAAAATTGGTGATGTATGATGTCGTATTCATACTATAAGTACAAGGTATGACCATAGCATCTGACCAGGATCAAACAGAATATACACTGCACACAAATTGAAGCAAATTTTTAAAGATATAATTTATATAAATATACTACACATTAGCAGAATTTCAGAAGACGCACTATTTATGTTAATTCAGAAAAGGCTTTACACCATAATATAGAAGACACGAATTATCAAAACGAGTGACTAATCGAACCTTTGATTATGTTTCTTAAATAATCGATCAATCGGTTAATTGTTTTTCGATTTCGTTTATCGCACAGCCCTAGATATTATAATACAAGAAAAATACAAGCTGTCTATAAGATACAGCTTGATTTTGCCCGATCTTTATATAAAGCGTTATTTTACTCCCTTAACACGCTGTCCTGCGTGAGCGACTACTTGCGGGCGAAGCGAGCGGAGCGGCCAGCGCGGATTTGTCAAAACCAAGAAAACAATGCAGGTGTCCTACGTGAGATCGCGTCGCCCGGATCTTCGCTAGACGCGGATTTCAGGCGGTTGACGCGATCAAATTATTTGATATTTCCGTCTTCACCGCGTAGCCGCATCTGAATAGTCAGTATAGCAGGTAATGTTTTGTTAGATTGAATTTAATTTTAAAAGGGAAAACCAATAATAAAATTATTACTTTTGAAATAATTGTGAAATAAATTTGAAAAATTTGTTAATATATTAAATAAATGGAAATTTTCCAAAGGACCCCGCAGAATCCTTATGGAATGGCTTTCACCAAATTCCTCTGAAACGTTGAAAGATAGTTTTCGATGTGTAGATCAAAAGTGTCACTGGACACAAAGTTCAAAAAATTATAGTTTTAGAATTACAGCCGTTTGAAGTTGGCAATTTTTGCACCCAATAGAATCCTTATAGGAAATGGTTCTCGGTTAAATTATTGAAACTTCTTCAAGAATTGAAACAAATTCTTGAATGGGGGGCTGCTTCTCAAATAATCTAACATTAGAAATAGTAAGAGTTTTTCCGTGTCCTTGTCATCTTCTAAATTGCACACCAACAACACTGCTTTCTCCATGGCCAGGTTGCAAACTACTGATTTTGCAAATACTGTTCTAAACGAAAGAGGCTACGATCGCATAATTGACACTCGAACAGGTCGCTGCAGCCGCATGCAAAAAGTCGCGCGTCTATAGCCGCTTCAGCCGCGTGATGGCACTCCATCTTAAGGTATCGCTATCTGTTCAATCTGGTATCTATCTGAGCAAAAGTATTTCCATGGTGACAACAATCAGTAACTACATTAGGTCGTATAAGAAATACTATAAGATAGATAAAGCTACAAGAATTGTAGCTCTCGGACTTCATCTTCAAGTTTCAAACCTTGAGAAAAAAGATGCTTTTCTCTGCCTTAGTGTGTAATGTACTAATGAGTCTTTCTCGATGCACAACTTTGAGTTAAAAGGATACATTCAAATTGAAAAGCAAGCGTGTAAGTTCTGCAGACAAATTATTGTAATAAATTATTAGTTATTTTACTACCTTAACAGAAAGTTCCATTTTACTCCCCGTAATCAGGGAGCAAAATGGTATTTTGTCTCCCTAGGGAGGAAGTGTCCATTTTGTCGCAAGAAAAGTGTCTTTTCCCCTTCTCTCATTTACCAGACGGATGGTATAAAAAGCAGATATGAAGAAGTTTCTACAATATTCTTACATTCTTATAAAGTTTTTAAAATTTTTTGTGCACTCAACAACACAGGATCTTTTCTTTCCTCGTGTATAAAATTTACCGTCGGGATGAGAAATTCCGATTTACTCCATTGTTGCACAAATAGCTACTACGTTCGACAAGCACGAAGTTTGACGGCGATAAACTTTAGCGTCCTAGGACAATGCAATAGTATTTTATGCCTGTTTGCCGGGTTGATAACTCATACATTATCGAGCGGTTGAGTACAGAATGTTTGAAAGCAACCAAGCTAAATGAATCATTAGGCTTCTTATTAAGTTCTGGAATCTGTTTTCACTTATAGATCTTCAGTGACGGGAAAGAGCTTTCTACGTAGTTTTTGCCTTTCTAACGTATACTTGGTGTCAACAAAGCTTACACTAGACTAAGCTTGTTTGTGGATCTTACTCGTTTTCTTTCATTCCGAAGTTTATTGATATAAAATTTGTGAAAAGTCTTGAATTGACTAACTCTGAGTCTAAAATCTAGTAGGTTCGGCCAAATAATCATAATTGTTGGTGCCATGAGGTACGAGGAATGCCCAACCACTCCGATTCCTCACCCAAAAATAAATAAAATACGAAATTGAGATACATGTTAAAATAACTTCAAAAATGAATTAATAAACAACTTTAGGCAACAAGCATGTTTGGTTGAGACCAAAATTTGCAGTATTCAAGTTATAGGCTAAACTTTTCTACATATTTTAGTTAAAATATATTTTTTCTTTGTAAACCCGCTTCTTTAATCATTTCCGCCCTTAAAGCTACACCTACCATAATTTTCGGATCTCGTTAAGCCTGCCTGTAATAAATTTAAACTTATCAACATTTAGCTGATAATGATGTAAAATTTTGGGGGTGTGTTGTTGATATGCTCCTGTTAATGATCACCGCGCTCTAAAAGCGTTCGTACGCTTTTTTCAGGTTATGTAATAAATAATGTCGTAATGGGTTGAAAAGTTCCTCATAAAGGTGTTTTATGTTAACATTCTGCTTTTTTGACAGTGACTTTTTTTGGCGTAGCATCCACATGCTTAATTATTACTTCTATTTTTAGCTTCTCGCAAGTAGCGTGGGTTTATGGAAGATGTTATCCATTGAATATTATTAATAATAAAATAATCAAATTTAGGAAGTAATAATGGTTCCCCAAGATTACAGATAAATATTTAAACAATTTTGTTGTGTAACATTTAAGCGTTACTTGACCGTAACATCGAAAAAAAGATATGTATGCCTATTCCCATATACAGAAGTTTATAATTATAGCAAGCAGTGTAAAGATAGTTTTAATTAACAACGTCCATGTTGTTCTCTTATAGAAATTACCTCATGTAGTTTTGTATAATAAGCACCTTTGCAGCAATATCAAGGTCATTTATACCTAGTTCTCGACTGCAATACATACATACTGATGATGTATAAACCGACCTCAACCGGTTTGTTAACTTTTTATGATTTTTATCAGTTTCCTAATAAGAAACGGAAATTTTTCTTTCTGGTATGATCACATCCAAAAAAACTTTTTTTCATGACTAATGTAATTAAAACAAACAAAATATAAAAATTCCTGAAATTTTATGTAACTAGATGAGCAAAATGCCGAGGATGCGCAGATAAGATCTTGGTAATACTCAAATATCCTGTAATTAAACCTGATTTTCTGTTCTGTTGTCACGAAAGTTGTAATTAATTATAATTCATAAATTCATGCTGGTTGTTTGTTGGCATCACGAAATGAAATTTCTAAGAAAAATTGGAACAGCCAGTGCGCCAGTGCTATTTTAATAATGCACAAACCATTAATGAAGTCATGTTTAATAGAGGTGGAGTTTTAGTTGATAATGTAGAATAATGTAACATAAATTACTCATTATCGCCTCACGCTCACGTATAATGTGACTCATATAAAAGCCAACCATTACACTACATCACGCCGCGCGAGATAAGCCTTTTTTCTTCAAAAATTTTTATCGGAACTATTTTATGTTACCTGCTATCATAAATCATGCAGATTTATTAATGTACACAATGTGCAAGTACAAAGCAGTCGTGCATAACATGGAAAAGACAATTACATAAGTTTACAAGTACTTTATTGCTTAATTATCCGCGACAATATTTAGCTTCACACTTTGCATCTTGAGAATGCCTACAATAGAATAATAATTGTGTTATTATATAATTTTCAAATCATGAGGTTATGGATGGTATAAAAAGGTGTAGCATAGTTTTCTCCAGTCTTTCCCTCCAGCCATCCATTTATAAATTTTATCATTTCAATAATAATCACTTTGTTACTTAATAATAGTTCTTTTATTGTTATTTCCACTTTCTAGATATGGGATATTTCTTCCGCTAATTTATGTAATTTATGATACATTAGTGTGTAGTTTCTTTCTTCTAGCTCTACTAACAATGAGAAAGAGTCGAAATTAACATCTGGTGATCTATTTCGTATAATAATAGAACTGGAGCATAGAGCAGCAATGAATATCTTCCATCGGGTTCTATTCTGTGCCACCATTTTGAATTCTTTCCAGGTCTTCATTTCAGTTCTTCTCCATGTCATTTTGCATCTTACTCTAACTCGACTTCCTTTAAGGTTCCATTAAGTGCCTTTTTCGTTATGTTGTTTGGCTCTCTTCTTAGTATGTTCGTAACCACGAATGGAGTTGCTAATTGTGAAATCGGTATACTACTATTAACCGCAGTTAAGTTAGGTGCCAAGAGTCGACTATGATAAGTTCTCGAGTCTAATGCCAACGATACTTGTAAAATTTCAAAACACATTTGCGCTGCTGCTAATGTTTTCATTAACTATTTCCAATGAAACGTATCTGCAAACCTGAAGCTTTATGTGCCAAGAACTACCACCACAAATACACATAAATAATAAGCCATGAATGTGATACAAGATAATATAATTAATATTACAAAAAAGCGAAGAACTAGATTGACAAGAAGAGCAAGAGCTTCAGTGATGTTTATGTTATAATATCACAGGAGGATTTCATTGCTCAGAATCATCATAACACTAGAATCTTTAATGGTAGCATTCATTCCCTAATTTAGCTGAGTTATTAAACCTCATTCAATATTAACATTATTATTAAATCATTAGGTTGCTAGAATCTTTAATGGTAGCAATCATTCGCTAACTTAGCTAAGTAATTACAACTCATTCAATATTAACATTATTATTAAATCATTATATTGCTGAATTAATACTAGCGCGGGTATTTACCTAAAATCAACTTGTTTATCAATAATTAATAAAGTAAAACTCAACAGAAGATCACAGTTTGTACTAACACGGCTACTGGTTAAAAGTAGATTAGCTAAACCACAAATGTTTCCAGATTATTTATAATTGTTCAATACTTTATACGATTACAAAATAAACGTGTTACCTCGCATGCCATAAATGTCATAATGGGGAAAACCTTTACGAATAAAAGCATGTATTTAATATTAAATTAATTATAGTCAATGGTCTACTGATTATACTTAGAATGAACTTCTAAATATTCTTACGGTTACAGCTGGTACTCCACGATGTAAAATTCTCCAGGTGTCGAGAGTACGAATCGAATGGTATACTCAGGAACACCAACAACGGTGTGGTAATTTTATTCACGTTTATTACAGACCAGCGATTCCCAACCTTTTTCGTTCGCGGACCGCTAAACGACGTAGCATTTGCTTGCGGCTCGGTAAGGCAAGAAATTAAAGAAAACATTTCACAAAATAAATCTTATAAAAATAAATTTACTTTTACACTGTATAAGAAGAATCTAAAATAAATAAATATCCATTCTTTATAATAACAAAAGTCGGTTTTTGTACCTCATCCGTTTCCCCCCATACAAAACCTCGAACGAACAAAACGGAGACCGATCCGAAATCGTACGGGTTTCGAGAGGCCAGGAATTTTTCTTTTCGCCAAACGAACGTCGAGGAACGATGGCATAGGACGGCCCATCGTTCAAAACCAGAATGAGATATCTCGAGACAGGGAGCGGAGATATAACCGAAAACGCTTATATGGCGAGTGGGTTTCGGGAGCGGCGATCAGAAACACGAATGGGCGGTCGAGAATACGGTCAAACGACCCAGGAGGCAATCATATAAGACCTCTAAAACTGGTTTTACACAGCATTTGAAGAGGAAACATTTTGAGATTTGCCTTTGATGCCTAAGTTAGTCGTTTTGGCTCCTATGGTTTCCGAGATACCGCCACACGAAAACGAGCGAAACTCCATAGAGCGGAGAGAGCTATAGATACGGAAAAACCAATAGATGCACCGCTAGGTACATACTTACCTTTTTTAATAATGATTGCATATAGATTGTACACGTTAAAAAATACAAACGGACAAATCTAAATTAACGTGTTTTCTGTTTTAATAAAAGAACCTTTAGTATACTTCAAAAATTTATTAGAATGAAATAATGAATAAAAGAATTTTTATTACTGCATGCTTTTACAGTAAGGAAATCGCATTCATTTATACATTTTAGATACGTTTTATTATAAGATTTGGATCTAATAATTTCTAAAGCCACATGTGTAGATATCCAAAACATCGCCCTGCAATTAACACTTAATACAAATGATACCTAGCGAAGGCGATTTTCCCACTGTAAAAAGATGCAGTAATAAAAATTATTTTTTATTCGTTATTCCATTCTAATAAATATTTAAAGTTTGCAAAAGTTTTTTTTTATTAAAACCAAACCGTAATGACTATGACTTTCCTTGAAAAAATGTTAATTTGGATTTGGTCGTTTGTTTTTTTAACTCGTACAATCTACATACAATCATTAATAAGAAAAAAGGGTAAGTATGTACCTACTCCTAAACAGAACTATCATTAATAATATATTTAATATTCATTTGCACCTAATCTATCGGATTGAAGAGTCGGACAACTGCACAAAACGCATGCGTTAAGTCCAGGATGTGTGAGTGATACTCGGGGGCTAGACGCTAGTTTCGATCGTCCCCAAAGACCCCTTGTCACACCTAGCTCCAGCCCCCGGAAGAGTATAGGCAAAAAACTTTTCCGGTAGAAACTGCGCTGTCGAAGATTCCGAGGTCAGATTTTCGCTCCTACCTACAGTAAGGCGGGGACAGTTTTTTTACCGCCTCCGCTTAAACGGTTTACCGGAGACGGACGAGACTACAAATCTGAGACGAGAACCACCCAACGCATCGGCACACAAAACGGTTCGGTTCGAAGCAAGTTTTGCGGCCTTGAGAAATCCGGATTTTGATCGTTCGCGTTAATCGGGGACGCAAGACAAAAATTCTTTCGGTTCCGGTATGCCTAGACCCATGCGGGCCGAACCCGCTTAAAAATTCTAAAATGGAAGATACTACCCTATCAACACCGTCAACTCCGATAAACCATTTGATAAAATTTTTAAAAACACTGTTATTTCTCTGCGGACCAGCAGAGATTTCTGACGGACCGGTACCGGTCCGCGGACAGGCAGTTGGGAAACGCTGTTATAGACCATCTAAAATCTAAAATCAAAAAACTGCTATAATAAACAAACGAATCATCAATGTGCAGTTCGTGAAACTTCAATACACCACCTAATAGAAAGTTGGCTTTGTGGAAATAAAAATTTGTGTTGAGCGATTCATAAAAGAATCCTGCATAAAATAACACATTAAAGCAGCTTAAGCGAGGTAAATACAGTCATTTTACACCTTGCAAAGGTGTGAAAACGTGATTCAATAACCTCAAAAAAAGGAATGCTGGTATAAAATTCCGCAACAGAAATACACAAAAATGTATCACCAAAATTACGATAGATACGCTAAAATCATTTACATCCATAGGCGCCCGGAAGGGGGCGCAAGTCCTTGCACTTGCCCGCCCCCCTGGAAGTTGAACAATTTGAATTTTATTGAAAATCTTGTATAATATGCCGTTTTTTCTAGGCTTGCCCCCCTAGCATGTCATTTATTCTAGGCTTGCCCCCCCCCCCTAGCATGCCATTCATTCTAGGTTTGCCCCCCTTGGACAAATTTCTGCGAGCGGCTATGTTTCCATCAAATGAATCAAAAGGAAAACGTAATTTTCAAAAGTGATGTCACCAGGTAAAACTTCTGAGAAACGAGAAGCTACGACTCAAAAGTAATTTATCCCACTTCAGAAAGACATATTAACAATTTAGTGGACACTGAACCAGTGAAAACGCAAAAACTAGAAACACAATTATGCAGGATGCTACGCAATCCACACGTAACAATCTGTCCTGTCTAATTCCATTTTCTTTGTCTTATTTTTAGTTTCAGTTTCTTCATTTGACACACAATCTGATCACTATATTTTCATAGTCTTACGCACCTATTGTGGAATATTTGTAGTTCCTAAACTTGGGCCATCTTGATTTCGCAGCCATATAGTCAGATGGATTTATTATTAGTATGTACCTATTAAGAATATGAAGTTTCCCTTTTCTTGTGAACTGTGAGAGGTTCCATATCTCTTTTAACATTCCGAATATTTGTTTAGTTTCCTTTATTTTTGTATTATGTATGTCTATGTCTGGATGTCAATAAGGTAGCAAAATTCAGCCACTTCTTGTATGTGATCTCCATTTACTTAAAACAGCTGCTGGTTAACAGTAGTTAGTAGCTATATGGAGTTAGTTTTGCTTATATTTTTCAAGTTCTACTAATTTGCAGTTAATCTATCATTTTGTTAGCTTTTGTCAGCATGTCTAAGAAGGTACGTGGCAATAGGTGGATATTCTCAGCATGATCAAGATCATTTAAGTAATTTTGAAAGTCCATCTCATTCCATTGCTTGGAAATTTTCATTGTCCAACTAACGATGTTGAAAAATAATAGTGGTGGTAAGTGCCATCCTGGTTTTACTCCTCCGATGATAGGTATTTGGTGGCTACATTTACCTATATGCAGCACTCTGCGTTTTACTTGCTCTGTTCGCAGTTTAGAATCGTTTATCTTCTTCTGTAGATCACTTTATAAAATCTAAGCAAGATTCTAGTTAGTGTTTTTTTAAGTGTAATGCAGAGTTAGTTGTTGCATCTTGTACTATCTACTATCTCCTTCTTTAGGCAATTGAATTGTGATGCCTTCCTTACATGCTTGTAGAACTGTTTCTGAGTTCCACACTTTTTCTAAGATAGGTTGTAGTTTGGACGATACAGTCCGTAAATAAACTTTTAGTAATTCTGCATATATTATACTAACAGATCCTGATGTCTTTCCATCTTTTAGTTGGACCATTCCTTTTTTAATTTCGTTTACTGTAGTCTCTGTCTCGTTCTTGTTGGTTTGCTTTTGAGTTATGCAAAATGTCTTCTTGTGTTATCATATTTCTATCTTCATCTCTTATAGGTCTATTTAATGTGTTAATGTGTTTTGTTTGCAAATTTTTTTGTAATTCTGTGCATTTCCCTCTTGTCTTTATTCTTCTTAACCTTGTCAATCCAATTATCGTTTATCTCTTCCAGCTGATGGTTCTGCTCTTATTTCTATATGTTTTGGGATTGTTCTACCAATCGTTTTTCTTCGATTGTATCGCTTGGTTTAATCTTTACTTCATGTAACTTTATCTTGTTTTAGTTCTCATTTAATAGTCATTCTTTGTTGTGCCTTTTGTTCACTCAATAATGTGAGTTTTTGTCTTCTCAACTAGTTTCTTGTTGTTCTCTTTGCTCATTTTTTAATGCTGATTTATATTTTTCCAAAGTTTCTTAGCTTTTCAGCGTTATATTTGTCGCAGACTATCCTGGAGTAGTTAAGTACTTGAGTGTGTTGCTATTTTGATATGTAGTTCTCCTCTTATTAAGTGGTGGTCACTGATAACATCTGCACCTCTTTTGTTCAGGGCATCTAGTAATGAAATGCGTCATCTTGTGTTAATTGGGGTGTGGTCAGTTTGATTTTGAGTCAACTGATGAAACCCACGTTATTTGTGTGAGAATAGCGTTCCTCCTATTACCATGTCATTGTGCAAAAGTTCACCATTGTTTCTGTCTTCCATACCGTGTTATCTAACAATATTTTTTAAATCTTTATTATCAACTCCAACTTGACTAAGGTCATGTAACCTTTTCTTATTTTTTCTATTAAATATTTGTGTCAACTCATAATTAGGAGGTTTTTTATGTTCCATGTGCCTATTCGTGTCTGGGTTTTTATGCCGATAGTCGTCATGTAGAAATCCGTTCGGCTGTACATTCTTGGATATTCGTAAATCTAAATTTGATTAAGATAGAGCAGACCATTTTGGCCACCTGTTGGCCTCCAGACTTGCCTGTCCCATACGTACATGGATTTTATTCCATGCAGGTAATATGGTTATTCCGTCATTACTCGGTCGCCAAAGCATCGTTTTCTAAATAGTACGATGTACCGCGAGCAGGTGAGATTGACGTATGATGAGTGACTTCAGATATTGGCGCATGATGAGTGACTTTAGATATTGGCGCCACCCCTTGCATCCACAACTGGTGTAGGGTAGCACATAAAGATTTTATTAAAAATACCACCCTTACTAGATCATTCAAATTGCAAAAACCCTAAGGTTTTTAACTGTGCATTAACTAAGTCGCTGAAAGTACATAAATAGGATCAGTTTTTAAAGTTTAAAGAAATATTGTGCTAAAAATTGTATATACATTTTTACAAATTATTATAATTAATTGACGATTAAAATTCTTTCTCTTCTAAAATATTTCTTTACAACTACAACTATGTAATAATATTTATCACTCCCATTCTTGACTGCAAAGTTATGAGAAATATTTCTCATTTCAAACTCATTTAAAAATCCTTTTGAAATATTACCACCTGCTGCAAGAAGATGCAAAATTCCACCAGGTGATTTAATTAATTTCACCTGTAGAACTCCAGTTTTCTCATAAAAGTTTCATTCTCGATTTATTTGCTGGTGAACCTCAAACGGCGGTGGCAATGAAAAATTTTAAACGTTTATAAAGTAGCAGATTTGTTTTTATTTGATTACTACAGCAAGTAGTGTATCTGCATTAATTTAATGTTACATGCTCTACTCATTAGCATGCATTGCATGTCTTGTGGGGCTTCGTAAAGGAGGCAAATAGTAATAATAAAATTGAGGATTGGTAATCAAGTATCGAGCAGTATTGTAATCCGTTATAAGGTATGGTAAGTCTGGGTTGCTAATTATCTTGATGATGTATCTCGTATATGACCAACTGGACTAGATTATGTATACGGGAAATGACTTTATGCAGTGTGCCCTAAAGGTGTTATTCGATGGTTTTCTTAGATTTAACACTTATTTTATCATGATCTTCAGGCTTGTTATATTACCTGGAGTTACTAACGTTAAGAAAATAATATTAATGTGATGTTTTCATTTAAGCTTTCAAGGGCCCTAAATTCATTCTTTAGTCGAAACCATCCTGTGTTCAGACGTTTTACGTCCTGGTTGTTCTCACTTCATACATCACCTAAAATAGAAATTCTCAAAACGCTGCTGCGTTCGTATGGTCATTAATATAAAACCCGCCATAGCATTGCCAAATATATTATCAAAGGCTTCTGCACAGTCAGTTGGGATTTTGTTCAGTCTATAGTGGGTCAATGGGATCTATGTGATAGATGTATAAATGTTCTTCACCATGAGTTACTTCCATGATTTGTTACTGCATGGCCTTTCGTATGACCAATAAGTCTTCAGCGTCTTGGTGATTGTTCATAATATCATTTTTCAACAAGTAATTTTGGTATGGTTTTTCCTTCAGGAGCTTTTTGATAACTCTTTATTTCTTCATCTTGGTCTTGCTTTCGTTCTATGGTTACCAGCCAGTTGTTGGCTTTAAGCAAGTTTGACGGGAATCTGCTAAACGCATTAACTTAACGAATCTTTTCCAGTATGTAATCAAATTGTTCAAAGATATAATGCCCCTGTCCATTTCGCTACTCTTGGTGATGGTTTTGATTTTTTCATCGTTTGTTCGAAGGCTAACCAATATGTCAGTATTTTGAAATTGCATCCCAATAGATAAACTAGGACCTTTTTAATTAGTTGATGATAGCCAGAATTTCCAACTTGTAACTTATCTATTCCCTCTCAGCTGGGACCGTTTTTCTACTGAAGTAATGAGAAGTAATGAAATGGATGGAATTGGTTGTCTGCAGCTTTCTGCAACTGGACAGCTCTATATCAATTACTACTTGTATTTTTATGCAAGTAAGAAGATACTTGCAGAAATAATCCGACAAGCTTATAAATGAATGTTGTACTTGTTTGACTGTTTTAGGTTTTAGAAATTTTATGTCAGCTTTGGTTTTATATGGTGACACTTTTTCTTTTTCTATAGTGTAACCAAACAATTAGATCTTTCTTTTAGGAATGGCTGTTAATTTACATACCATATTCACTTGCAGTCATACCATTTTTAGCCTCTCGATTGCCTCATCTTCAGTCTTAGCTAAAACTACCAACGTCTCTGAATACTGTATTTATAATCTTTTGGATTATTACTGGGGAGTTACATAGTCCAAAAGGTATCTTTTTAAATAGATTTGCATAAAAAAATATGTTTCAAGTCGATACTGCAAACAATATCAATTATGCAACTTATCTGATATAACATACCGCCAATGTGTGGATTGGGGTATGTTGGGAGAAAGACACAATGATACTACAGATTTAAATCAAATAAACCATATATTAAAAATAAAACATAAAAATGAAAAATGATAGTTATAATAGAAATAATAAAATCGTTACTTAGGTAACTAATAAGTGAAAGGGAGATATCTGATTATACTCCCTGATGAGGTTAAATACAAATAAATTCAACTATAGTATAGCTCCAAGATTTATAGCAATTATAAGGTACGATTGTGTAAAATTCTTACCCTTTGCGTTTATAATAAATTAATCCAATTTCTCTGCCTGGAATTAGTTAATTAACACTTTAATTATTATACTCTCGTGTTTAGGCGCACGATTGTAAAGTATACGTTATTATTATTGTTGTTTATTGTATGAGTTATAATTTGGAATATTTATGTTTAAATTATATTAAAATTCTTAAGGTTACAATTAACTAAATGAGTCCCGAATGTGCTCTTTTTGTTGAGCTAATTAGGTAGTGCCAAACCGTTCAAGTGAAGAATCTATCGGGAACTGACTTAGAAGTCAAGCTTTTGGAGCACCTCGCCGAAAAGCTGATTCTGTCAAAACTTTAGTAGTTTTCCAAATGGTAATGCTAAATTGCAAAACTGAACCCGTGCATTGTTTTGCTTATCAGAACGCTACGAGTGAAATTTGCATCATCGTTTCCTGTCTTGCGATAACCCAACTATTATATTTCGTGTGAAGTGCCTATTTAGCACAGTTACATTTTATTAAATTAAGTTGATGCAGCTTAGTGTTTCCTGTCTTAAGTTTATCAAAGACCAAGAAGGTATATTTCCTGTGAAACACAGCGTCAGTAATAGCTTACATTTTATGAAAGTAATTTATGAATTAATAAAGATTAAACAATTTAATTAGATATACCTGGTGCCCTAATATTTTGGTACGATAATTAAATGATTATCGGCGGGTTGTTACACTAATATGTCTTCGATTAAAGGAAGTCGGTAACGATATGACATTATGATTGTGATGCTCTTTCTACTGTCAAGTCTCTTCTTTGTGGTTAAAACCATTTAACTTGAAAACTCATATACCGGCACTAACCTCAAAATGTAACTAGGTCTAAAATTGGCATGATACGCGAATCGTCTTCGTTTACATCTTCATTCTCCATTGCTATCGACTGTTCTTGCAACGAATTGCATGTCGGGCGTCTTGGTCAATGGCGTAGAGTACATTATGGGACTCCCCGATACCCAGTGTAAAATTCAATCTTTATCCATCATCGTTTCTAGTTATATCTAGTGGTCTTCAAGATTAGACAGTGGTAGATTAAATTTAATCTTCGTCCTGTCACGCATTTAAGAATTTTACATTTAAACCAAAATGCAAGACCAAAAATTATAGAAGCCTTTTAGTTTGCTTTAAAGACAATCTTTTATTTTTATCTTCGATTTCAAGAAGCTCGCGGAAAGTCCATATTGTGAATTGTGGTAGTTTTGGGGAAGATAAAAATTATCCTTTTTAGACAAAATTGGCAGATTTCTTTAATTTAGTGCAGCTCAAAAATAGAAAGGTTTGCTAAGTATTTTTCGATTAAATTTAATTTTATCGCAGAAAAACACCTAAATTCAAGATACCCAGCATCAAAGTGCTGGAAGATAATCTTCACTTTATCGATAATGACTTTCGAGAGATTCTCAAACCAATATCAATGTTAATTAAGTAGAAAATAATTTATGAAGAACTTGCTGGAGTCTTCTGAGGTGTTTATAACACAAACCCATTGAACTGAATTAATTTTTATGATTATGGTAATTTCTAAAGTTAAAGTCGATCAGCTATAGCCAGAATATTGCTGTTCATTTAACTATAAAATAAATTCTTTCTAATATTGTTTATTTTCCTGTTTATGATATGTAATCATATCAAAGCATGTGTAAGACAGCAAAATACAGTTATCTGGAGGAGTTAAAATCCATGTTTGTTGTTGCTTTTATAATTTCCCACTGAAGTTCATAAAATATTATTTTGAAGAATAAATTAGTGATAAAATGATTGGGTTTTTGGTATTGAAACATTAAATTATACAATATTATAAAAACTTTTTTTCTTTGTTGGTGATTAATTTTTTTCCAACACGACATTTTTATACTCAACACCCAATTAAATTAACAATTAACTGTTTTATCTATAAAGCATGCATTTAACTTTGACCTTTTCAGTTCTTGTAAACTTTTAAGTGGTTTGCTTGATAGGATTCCCATTATTATTACCCATAACTTGAAATTTAAGATTAAACCAGATCTCCCACTTTTTATTGAATAGAGACATCCAATTATTATCTATCATTCTATAAAGGCTAGTTTCTAGAAGCTTCTGTTTTTAAGGTTCAAAGGTCAAAAACTCCATTCTCTCTTTAGTTTCAAAATGCTCTCACCTCTGATATATCTCTTGTTGTGTTAACCACTTTATCAATATTGACACTTTGACGTACTACGAGTCGTCACCCACAAAGCTGTATTTTTTTTACTCTCGTTCAACAATTTCAACTTGGTCATCCTCATCACGATGTACTTTTTATTTGAGATTCTTATTTGTATAAAGTTTAAATATTTACACACTTGTTCTAAATGTGTATTCTATTGGGCAAGTTCGTTCTTTCTGTTTATTGATGGTTCAAGTCAGTAAACTCGAAACAATCAGTAAATTTGACTGAGTAGGCGTCTTTGAAAATGTTAAGTTCAAGATTTAATTAATTGGGTATTAATTATAAAGTTTGAAGAGAACTATTAGCTCTGCTTTGACAGTTGTTGATTATATTGGTAAAGCTTGGTTGAAACTAGGTGATTGATGATGGGTATAATAGTATAGCTTTTAGTTGATCATGTTAAAACGTCTTAAATAACAATAATTAATAATAAATTAAAGTGATTCTTAAATTTAAAAATAATTCGTAAACATTCTTGAAATATCTGCAATATTTTACACAGGTTAACAGGAGATTTTAGGAATCCCTGTAGTTCTGAATAAAAAGAGTAGGAATTTTCAGGGAATTTCTGGAATTTTACTTTTCCTGAGATCTGGTTTGATTTGAAAACAACCCTCTTTGACCCACATGAATTATTTTTCTTAAATATTATTTAATTTTAAACGTTGGTCTTCATTTGAATCAAAAAGCTAACACTGGTGAAAAACCTTCCAAATTATCCACTAACATGAAATGATGGAGATAAAATCCTGAATAATCAAAAATTAAAAAGCTAGTAGAGATGGATATTCATTTAACATAAATCTTGAGAACTGATTGCTTCGTCTTTTTTAAAAAGAAACTCGGTTGTGCAAATATATGTTATGCGCTAGTCCTTGGAAAACTAGTTAATTCCTATCTATTAACACTCTGCTAACTAGATTTTTCTGTTTGATGTTTGTAGAGGTAATAACTTACTAAATAGTATTTCTAGATCTGGTAATAATGTTTTAAAATAAACAACATCCACCATTAGCATTCATTAATGAAATTAAGTTGCAACTTTAACGATTTCATTAAGATTAATTATTGCCATCATAACCAGCTGTATTTTTGCATAAACCGTCATCTCTATTCCGATCATATATTTAATTTTTTTCCAGCGCAACACGAATCGAATTAGCAGTTGTAATGCCCCTTTTTATTAATATTAAGACGTAATGTTCGCCGCTAATTAATTAAGTTGGTTATTTTCAAAGTTTAGAAAGTGTTTTTAAAGGAATAGAGAAACACCATTACATAATACAGTAATCTCCAAAGTGATGGATGCGATTCTCGATCCCTACGTAAATAGACATCGTCTAAGTAGATATTAATAATACATATAAAAAGGGGAACACATTGCTTCATCCCTTGCTTAAAGTTTAAACATTTCAATTTAACTTCCCAAGCAAAACCCTCTTGTACAACTTTTCACTACTATTGATGAATCTTTTATATCATGTTAGTAAAATGCACACTGAAAAATTAAATAAAACTATTACTTAGAACAGAAAATATCTCGCTTTCTTAAAACATCGGTATGTTGCACAGTGTTCCTGTCATTATATGCTAAATTATCAATAAAAAAAAATTCGACAAACAGTGAATAAATAAATGGCTTTTTTTAATAAATTCACAATGTGACAACAACACAGCGAAACAATCACAATTTATAGTAAAGATATAAACACTGGGCATCTCAGTTGATGATTAAAGTAGACCAGCTATCATTATTTGAAGAGAAGTATGATACAACCATGAGAAAAAGCTTGGAAATATTTCAAGACATCTGGGTACAGGCAAAATCTTCAACAAAGCCTAGGGCATTATGTTCAGGGTGGGATTATGTCATTTGTCGTTATTTATTTATTATTTATGTTGTAAAAAGAAATTTTTCAAAGAATACTACTATAAAATAGTTCCAAGAATTATTTCACCCTTTTTGAAACTTCCACGAATTAATTTCAATATTCCAAGACAATGTAGGTTAAATTCTTTCAATAGAAATACTACTATAAAATAGTTAAACCTTTTAACAGAAAAAGAAGTTGTTTCAAGAATTATTTACCCCTTTTTAAATTTCCAAGAATTCATTTTAATATTCAAGGACAATTAATGAAGGTTAGTAAAAAAATGTGGGTTAAATTTTTTCAAAGAATATTACTATAAAATAGTTCCAAGAATTATTTCTCCCTTTTTAAGTTTACACGAATTTATTTTAATATTCTAGGATTTAATATACTACTTCGATATTTCATGTACATAAAATATCAAATTAATATTTAATTTTATAGATTTACTAAACACAAAAGTATAATTTATGCAAAAGGCAAAACATATCTAATGTTAAAAATAAAAATTCCCAAAAGTCACTAATCCAGCGAAAGTAAAATTACGCACAACTGAGATAACTGAAAAAAATTAGTAAACGAAAAAAGGAATTATCTAAAATGTTGAAAAGACTTTGCACTTCTACGGTAAAACACGTGTTTATTCTACTGAATGACCCAAAGGGGCTAATAGTTCTTTGGTGCTATTGATACCATTGACGTCTATCCAGATGTGTACTCAATTAACATTTGTTGGAATTTATTACATTATTTTCAGGTCAAATTCCTTTGTGAAGTATGAATATTGACACTTTCCTATAATTATAAAATTTCGATAAATCTCATGCAATTTTTATTTAAACACCTAATTCTAGGGGGGATCGTTCCAAAATTTGCCACCCTGTAAAATTTACAGCCCTAGGCCCGGGTCTATTGGGTAATACGGCGCGGCGCTAATTATGTTTGGTGAGCAGCCGTAGAAATAAACCCGTAAAGCTAGCAGAACCATTCCAGCAGAAACGCTACTAACTATAGTATTCATAATTCAAGCATTCTTAAAGGCCATTTAAATTTCCAAAAATTAATTTTTATGTTCTATTATTTTTTTTGTTTTTACTGGTTCTGCTAGCTCTAAAAAAATAGCAGACCCAATGTAATACGTGTTAATAAAAAAATACAAAATGGTAGAACCTTTAAAACAGTCTTGACTTTATTGCTATAAGAATTGCACAACATCCACGATGCGTAACACATCAGAAATATTGCGTAAGAGTCTATTGTCCATTTAGGAGTGAGCTAGTCACTAAATGCTATTTATATAGCCTTTAAAGATCTTTTAATTGTTCTGTATTAATATTTCGGTCCAAGGCTGTTAAACACCTTTTTGTTTAGAAGCTAGCAGCACCTGTAATTTAAAAAAAATAATAGAGTCTAGTGATTAGTTTTTAAGTATTTATATGGCCTCTAAAAAGCCTTTCATTGTTCTGCATTAAATATTTCGTTTCAAGGCTGTGAAACCCTGTTTTCGGGAGTGGGTGCGGCTAATTTTCATTAAGGTAGTAAAACGCGCAATTTCAAAACAATAGAGGTTAAAAATTAATTCTTAGATTTTTAAATAGTCTTTAATTATTCTGTAGCCTGCAATTAAAAAAATAAAGCCTATTGCTATAAATTAATTCTTAGGTAAACATTTCATTTCAAAGCTCTTAAGTTTTCGTTAGTGGGTGCCGCTGAGTTTTTTAAAGCTATCAGAACCCGCAATTAAAAAAAATAATAGAGGCCTGGAAATAATTTTTGGTATTTAAAAAGTCTTTAAGTAGCCTTTAATTATTAAAATGAATATTTCGTTTTAAGGGTGTTAAGCTCCATTTTCTTTCGTGGGTCTGCTAACCTATTTTAAAGCTGACAGAAAAACAAACAAATTAATAGAGCATGAAATTACTTGGAGCTAGCCAAAAAAGTGATGCTATAACTCGATTATTTACCGTTCGCATTTCAAAAAGAACACAGGTAAATGACCAAAACATTGAAACTTTCCACTCCAGACAAAGTGGCTGGATCGTCAGTCTACTGCACATCGTTTTGAGAGCAAGAACAGGGATCATTTAATGATACTATATAATACATAAATATGGCCTTTGAACGCTTTCTAGAAAACTAGGTTGCCACCATCATCAAATCTAGTAAGTAGTTTGTATTTGCTGGCTAGCAGCACTGAAACTTAGTAGCCTGTGTGCTGTACATTTCTCCAAATTAAAAGGAAAATAGTTTCGTGGTATTATACTTGCTTTACTTTACACAGAGTATACTTCAACACCTTCAAAAAATAAGTGTGTTCTTAATTCTCCAGAAGTCATCCCAGTCAGTAAGTAGTTTTATACTTAACCCAAACTCTTCTTATTTTATTTCACTTAAATCGTAATATGGTAGTGAGGGCCTTGTATGCGATTATTTAGAGGAAGGTCTCTGTCTTCCCGCTCCCTTCTTCCCTCTCTCCCGTGGGGCATAATGAGCTCTAGACGTCTAGGCATCATTTTAATACAGAATGATTCGTGCAGTAATTCCAAAGTTTTGTCGTTCAGAGTACAGTGATGGGCATTTACACCGTTTACACTATATAATATTTTGTTATTATTTATAATATTTGTTACTAAGTATTTAACTACTAAGTATTATTTTTTAATTAAACGAATTAATAAATTCCAATATCTTTATTATTTCCAAATAACAAATTCGAGCTAGGGTCTTGCTGTATGCTCTATTAGCCCATGTGCAAAGATGACACTGAGGCATCACACCAACTAATTCTACGGAATTAACACTAGCTTCTTAACGCACTCCTCCATAATTGGGACGGTGAAATAATATTCTCCTTGCATTCTTGTTTTCTCTCCTTTGTTTTGGTTACCTAACTCGATGTAATAGAAACTTTTGCGATTACGATTTTGCTAACTTTTTCAAACTGGCGCCTCTGGTTTATGCTTGAATAATTTATGTTTTATTATGAACCACTTCGAGGTGGGCAAATCAACTTTTAACAAACTTTTCCACAAAAGAAAAATGCACACCACAATACCATCGCATTTTAAATTCTTTCAAATTGAGAATATCCAAAATATTGAAAACACGAATATGAAAAATGATTATAGAAAGATTTGAAATTTTTGGATATGCAACGGAAAACCACATATGTCAGAAAAGATATCTATAATGTTATCAGATTTAACTTTTTTCTTCAAATTTAGTTACAACTTAAAATCAAATAAAGTTCAGCTGTTACTTGGACTAATTTATATCCGATATAATAATACCCACGTAACAAGTACGTAAGGTAACCAGATGTCCCGCTTTTGCTTCACCTGTCACGGTGCCCACAAAATCTTCAAAATGTCCCGCTTTTTATGAATAATCACGATTTTACGAACATATTTAGACAGCAAAACAGCTACATTACGTTTATTAGTTGAAACAATAAACGTAATGGAGAACTTTTTAATTAATTTTCTTCTAACGTCTTAATTGCAGTCAATGATATTTAATATTGATATCCAACAGAGTTATACTTCTTTTCAAAAACCAGAGATTATTATCTTATTTTAATTTGACCGTGCCAATTATAAATATCGCACACTTTATTTGGGTTTAAATACAAACGCTGAATTAACATTAATTACAACAAATAACCGTAGCGGCATCTATATAATGCCAATCACACTTATTATCAACCAAAAGTAAAATCTAATAGACCCCTCAACTAACAAAAGGTGTTCTTGGCAATGACGAAGACATGAAAAAGATGTATTTTTTACGTATTTTTTTTAACGCACCAAAAATATACCGGGAGACACGTAATTATTACATGCCATTGGGTAGCAATTTGGAATATTAATTGTGGCATGCAAAAAGGATTAGAGGCACGTAATTTTCATATGAATTTCTATTCCAGCGCTACAGTAGTTTTGGAAACAGAGAAAAGCAATGCGCTTTAGCTGAAAGACTGTTGGGATTTCATACTATTAATAAAAATCAGTTTCCGGTCAATGGATTGCGCATCTAAAAATCATTCAAAAAATGTTCGAAAAGCTTGCCTAATTAATTATTTATGGGGAGGGGGCATCGATAATTTCCCGCTTTATTGATTTAGAAATCTGGTCACCTTACAAGTACGTGTAAATTTAATATGTTTAAAAATAGGGGGCATATGCGCTTCCATCCTCATCAGCATAATAAATTTATAAATTATATCGGATGCACTAATTCTCTCGTATGTAGTTTAAAGTTAATTATTTATGCAAGACATGTATGCATGCATATTTATGAAGTTAAATTGTTAATTACAAATATGTAAAAATAAAGTATGCAAGCATTTAGAAATCTCATGTTATAGTAGTGAAATTGCATAATTTGTTGGAAGCTGTGTTTATCAGTGCAGAACTTTTATGTTGCTCCCTTTTCTTAATATGAAAAAAATGTATCTAGAGAGATGCACTATATGAAAATTTATACCAAACAGATGATATGTAGAAAAATAAACAAAGTTATTAGAGGATGCAGTCCCATTGATTCCGTGTATCCAGAGATGCAATAAAATTTTTATTTGATTTTATCGAAGCGAAGTAACTCTCTTCTATATTGCCTTATTTTATTGCCGTACACAGAGTATATCCTGTATGTACTCTTATCGTATAATATTCCCTCATCGATCAGCCCAGCCACTGCAACAACAGCAGCTTTCAGTCTTCCC
Source organism: Agrypnus murinus (assembly GCA_929113105.1). Classification (NCBI taxonomy): domain Eukaryota; kingdom Metazoa; phylum Arthropoda; class Insecta; order Coleoptera; family Elateridae; genus Agrypnus; species Agrypnus murinus. The sequence continues at coordinate 112,449,673 of OV816028.1, read as the reverse complement.
CCATTTAACCTCCACCCCATCGTCTCTTATATACCTTATATTTACAGGGCTGAAACTCTTATCGCACTGCTCGCGGAATAATCCACCATAGCTAAAGTATGATTAATATGTATTTTATAGTTTCTATTCTCTACTGCTGATCCTTATCTTTTGTCTGGCCATTCGCCTTGGGACTTGAACTAGTAACTAGTTACTAGTACGATTATTTTATCTACTACGTTAAACCATAAAAATTGCCTGGTTTCCATTTTATGGGGGGGTCGATTGAGATGTTAAAAGATAATACTTTAATTTCTTAATTAAAACGAAAGAAAATTACCATATCTGGTTTTCTTCAATTGCCTTAATGCCTGGGCGTAACCGATAGAAGGGAAGTGGTCGTTTTGAAAAGGGGGAAATTTTAAGTTAATTCCGACTTTCAAATTACTGTAAATATTTTAAAGAAAATTGTAAGCCCTCGAGTATTTCGTTTACTCTTCGGATAGTTTAATTATATGGAAGTTTTAAAGTTTCATTATAACGTGGAAATTAGCCTTTATTTTGAAACTTGAAACAATCTTTTACTTAAATGATACTTCACATTGTTTTGCATCTTATGTTTATGCATAACACTTGAATTAGAATACAAGTGCAATAGAACGGGAAGCTTAAAACGAGCTCTCTTCTAGCATCCCTTTCCAATTGTATCTAAAATAGGCCAATTTGAATAAGAACAATACATTCATTGTGGTTTGTCGTGACTGGAATACGTTACACGACATTTTGTTGGATAAACTGACACAAGTTAGGTTAGGTCGATTTGTAATTGCGCATACTCATTAAAAATATACATTATTATGTACATATTATGATTGTCGTGTATCTGCTCCCGGCTATTTTGTGTATACATAACGAGTTGTTGATACTGGGTAATGATGAAACATGGAACTGCATACACATATCTATCGAAAAGTAACCCCATAAGTAATATGAATCGAAAACAAGAGTTTAGTACATACCAACATATAGACACCATTTTATGTGTTTGCTCTGCCAAATGTTTACTGTTACACCCTTTTATTACATGTTTACGAGCTAGACAGTTTTATTTTGGATTAAACTTCCATAAACTGCCACGAACGACACCAGCAAAATACAGGTTTATGTTTAGGTATGTTTATAATGCGTGTAATTTTGTTATGGAGACAGATAAAACGGACATATCCTTGCGGAATTTTTATTAAAGTGGACGCTGGTCTGTGTGATGAACGTTCCCCCTTGTTTCTTAAGGAATTTTTATATGTTTTGGACCACCATTACACATACACTTCACTGTATGTTTTTGGCATTCTCTAGTTTATTACTGTTCGGGTACTCCGACGTTGGTATGTAATAGTTAGCTTAATTTCACTCCTACTAGTGTCGCGAAATATGTGAAATAGTAGGGTGCCCGCTCGCCGGTAAGTCGCTTAGTTTTGATGTTTATGGGAGTTTTGAGAGTAAAAGCTGGGGCTAGTTGTATTCGATAGATTATAATTCATTGTTATACCAAAAAAAAGTCTGCCGAAAATTAATTAGTTTTAGGGTACTTTCGCGTTTGTCAACTCATATTTCAGAAACGAAGCCTTTAATTGAAAAAAGTCGTTCTTATAAAATTGTAGACCGCGATCTTTCGCTTCTAACGGTGTCACTTTTATATTTTTAGAGATTACAATAATTCCGTAAAATAATAAAATTTAACACCAAACACAATTTCAGTTGTATCGACGCTTGTACTTCTCGATAGCCCCCCTTATGTTTCCGGCCCCGCGCGCACCAGTTGTCTATGTTCTTGTGCTAATAAATACACCTAAAAATGTATTTCGTTTCTCTTAAATTAATTAATAGATGCCTAATATAAGTTTAAACGCATTAAACATTTTTTTAGAATAAATAATTTAAATAGAATAATATTTTTATATCTTCGCTATTTACCCCTTAGCTAATAATAATAAAACAGTATTCCAGAATAGTTAAAATTATAACATAGACATTTATTTTTTTCCAAAACGCTTGATAACAAAGAATCTCATAACCATAAGTAACTTTTTATTTTTTGGCTAGTATCATCTCCTGCAAAGAGATAGTAAATTGACCAAGAACGAAAAAATGTAAAGACTTGGGTGTTCCTGTGTACTATTATCAGCATTATTCACTGTCGACCTTGCTTTCCTCATCTTCTTCATTAGATTTTGGATTTGAAGGGCTTTTTGTACACATTATTTTATTAACATTGTGGCACGTTGCTTGGCCCATGCACCTACACGAACCTATACATGCAATATTATTTTTTCTGCAACTGCACCATTTCTGTTTGCAGTCTGAAAGTAAAAGTCGTAAGAAAATAGTAAAAAATGTACAAATGTACCTATAATGTGCATGAAACGCTGGAAGATTTTGTAAAAGATGTTCTATTTTTAAGAGATGACCTGGTATGAAACGAATACTATCCTTTTTTCCGGTCTTTATCCAAACTTCTGGGGTTAAATATTTTCTAAAGTGACATAGCAGTACTAAGACGTTAGTGTCCCTGCATTCGATAATGCATTTACTGCAGCAGGGTTTTTTAGCAGATAATATATGTAGCAGAATCGTTGTGTCTGCTTCGTCATGATTCGAATGCAACAAATCATCTACTAGGCCAAAATTGCTTCTGTATATGTTGGCTTCTCGAATAGTCACTGATTTGAGTTGATAAGAAATTCGTCAACTGATTCTTATTAAAAGTAGAATGAATAAATAACTGCCGAGGTAGTAACAATTCGACCGTATCCATAATTGTCTCAATTGATTTACCGGACCCTCTTTTGATTCTAGTCATATTTTTGATTGACATGTTATGGTGATCTAATACCAAATCTACTCGTTTAGCCTTGTATGAGTTAATAAATGTGATCGAAGAGAACGTTCTTGAATAACCCCCGAATGTCTTAGTGTTGATCGGTTTGCCCAAGCTCTGTACCAGTGACATACCATCATAAATATAATTTGCGCGGTAAATTAAACAAATTATCTTCTAATAAACACAACACGAGTTTATTTCTGCAGTTTTCACACCAGAATGAACAGTCTGGCCTGGCCCTTAATATTAACATTCTCTTAAATTCAATATCATAAATTTTATACTTTAATATATACAACTGAAACTAATTTCTTATGAAACGTAGGGTTGTAGTGACCCGTAATGTCAGTGATCCGTGGCTTAGCTGAATTCTACTAATACCTATTAAGGGAAAACTAATTGATTTACACTATAATCGTTTAAACTTATATTATTCATCTAATAATTAATTTAAGAGAAACGAAATACATTTTTATTATTATTGGTGTATTTATTAGCCCAAGAACATAGACAACTGCTGCGCGCGGGGCCGGAAACATAAGAGGAGTGCACGAGTAGATACAATTTAAATTGTGTTTGATGTTAAATTTTATTCTTTTACGGAATCACTATAATCTCTAAAAATATAAGTGATACCGTTAGAAGCGAAAGATCGCGGTCTACAATTTTATAAGAACGACTTTTTTCGATTAAAGGCTTCGTTTCTGAAATATGTGTTGATAAATGCGAAAGTACCCTAAAATTAATTAATTAAGTTTCGCAAACGAAGTTACAAGCATTTAAAGTTTATAATTCCCGTAAGACTCAATGCTTTGCAAAGATTTGTTTATTTTTTTAGAAAAACGGCTACAAACTTTACATCGAAACCTACATGAAAAAATTGATCTAATAACGGTGGATCACAGGTCCGTGAAGCTAGCACAACCATTATAGCACAATCAAATAAAACCTACGTAAATATTTCGTACTCATTAATTACTAATTAATTACTAAAAAGAAAAATTTATTACTGTTGCCTTTTAAAAAAAACCCGGGTTGTTCCAGCCTCACAGTGAAGCTAGCACAACCGCACCAAAAATAAACAACGATTACAAAAAACTAACGTACTTATTAATTACTAATTAATTACTCAAAAATCAAATTTATTACTATTGCAGAAAAAAAGATATTAATGTTAAAACATCTAAAAATGTATCTAACATGGGATTTTCCGTTTTGAATAAAAGAGAACGGGACTACAATTTATTACTCCAGCACAACCGACAAATTATGGTTTATGTCAACAAATCTGATTAGTCAGAACCAGATTCTAGCATATTTCGACATAATTACCGTGTCCAAATTCTTTAAAACACACATAATACACCTTAATACGGGAATTTCCAATCTGAATGAAGTAGGACGAGACTACAATTTGTTACTCCAGCAGAACCGACAAATTATCGTGTATATCAACAAATATGATTAGCCAAACCAGATTCTAGCATATTTCGACATAATTACCGAGTCCAAACTCGTTAAAACACATACAATACACCTTAATACGGGAATTTCCAATCTGAATCAAGTAGGACGAGACTATAATTTATTACTTCAGCACAACCGACAAATTATCGTTTATATCAACAAATATGATTAGTCAGAACCAGATTCTAGCATATTTCGACATAATTACCGTGTCCAAATTCGTTAAAACACATACATTACACCTTAATACGGGAATTTCCAATCTGAATCAAGTAGGACGAAACTACAATTTATTACTCTAGCACAACCGACAAATTATCGTTTATATCAACAAATATCATTAGTCAGAACCAGATTCTAGCATATTTCGACATAATTACCGTGTCCAAATTCTTTAAAACACATACAATACATCTTAATACGGGAATTTCCAATCTGAATCAAGTAGGACGAAACTACAATTTATTACTCCAGCACAACCGACAAATTATCGTTTATATCAACAAATCTGATTAGTCAGAACCAGATTCTAGCATATTTCGACATAATTACCTAGTCCAAATTCGTTAAAACACATACAATACACCTTAATACGGGAATTTCCAATCTGAATCAAGTAGAACGAAACTACAATTTATTACTCTAGCACAACCGACAAATTATCGTTTATATCAACAAATATGATTAGTCAAAAGCAGATTCTAGCATATTTCGACATAATTACCGTGTCCAAATTCGTTAAAACACATACAATACACCTTAATACGGGAATTTCCAATCTAAATCAAGTAGGACGAAACTACAATTTATTACTCCAGCACAAACGACAAATTATCGTTTATATCAACAAATATGATTAGTCAAAACCAGATTCTATCATATTTCGATATAACTACCGTGTCAAAATTCGTTAAAACACATAAAATACTCCTTAATACGGGAATTTCCAATCTGAATGAAGTAGGACGAGACTACAATTATTACTCCAGCACAACCGACAAATTATCGTTTATATCAATAAATTTGATTAGCCGGATCCAGATTATAGCATATCTCGTCATAATTGCCGTGTCCAAATTTGTCAAAACACATAGAATATACCTTAATACGGGAATTCCCAATTATGTTGAAATATGCTTGAATCTGGTTCCGACTAATCAAATTTGTTGATATAATTTGTGTAGGGCTGGAGTAATAAATTGTAGTCTCGTCCTACTTCATTCAGATTGGAAATTCTCGTATTAAGGTGTATTGTATGTGTTTTAACGAATTTGGACTAGGTAATTATGTCGAAATATGCTAGATTCTGGTTATGACTAATTAGATTTGTTGACATAAACCATAATTTGTCGGTTGTGCTGGAGTAATAAATTGTAGTTTCGTCCTACTTGATTCAGATTGGAAATTCCCGTATTAAGGTGTATTGTATGTGTTTTAACGAATTTGGACATGGTAATTATGTCGAAATATGCTAGAATCTGGTTTTGACTAATCATATTTGTTGACATAAACCATAATTTGTCGGTTGTGCTGGAGTAATAAATTGTAGTTTCGTCCTACTTGATTCAGATTGGAAATTCCCGTATTAAGGTGTATTGTATGTGTTTTAACGAATTTGGACTCGGTAATTATGTCGAAATATGCTAGATTCTGGTTCTGACTAATTAGATTTGTTGACATAAACCATAATTTGTCGGTTGTGCTGGAGTAATAAATTGTAGTTTCGTCCTACTTGATTCAGATTGGAAATTACCGTATTAAGGTGTATTGTATGTGTTTTAACGAATTTGGACTCGGTAATTATGTCGAAATATGCTAGATTCTGGTTCTGACTAATCAGATTTTTTGACATAAACCATAATTTGTCGGTTGTGCTGGAGTAATAAATTGTAGTCCCGTTCTCTTTTATTCAAAATGGAAAATTCCACGTTAGATACATTTTTAGATGTTTTAACATTAATATCTTTTTTTCTGCAATAGTAATAAATTTGATTTTTGAGTAATTAATTAGTAATTAATAAGTACGTTAGTTTTTTCTAATCGTTGTTTATTTTTGGTGCGGTTGTGCTAGCTTCACTGTGAGGCTGGAACAACCCGGGTTTTTTTTAAAAGGCAACAGTAATAAATTTTTCTTTTTAGTAATTAATTAGTAATTAATGAGTACTAAATATTTACGAAGGTTTTATTTGATTGTGCTATAATGGTTGTGCTAGCTTCACGGACCTGTGGATCACGTACGATAGATAACTCCAAAATTATGAATTGTGCCCTTTGCACAGGCCAATTTTCGGCCAACTTTTTTTTGTATAACAACTAATTATATGCTTTCGAATACAACTTTTACTCTTAAAACCCCCACAGGGTGACACGTTTTGCCTCACTGGGCACTCTACTAAAACTCAAAAGAAAAATAGAATGATGTATCCTTATGTTATCATATTCATATATTACAGAAATCAAAATAATAATCGAACTTGCATACATCTGTATATGTGCTGCTACAAACTAAGAACCCTACATTGTATACAAATCATAAACATAAGAAGAGCTAAAAATAATTCTGTACACTGATATACACCTATAAAATCATGAAGTCATTTTACAAAAACATAGTCGGTTTTTTTTCCCACAATATCAATACATTCTGGACTATTATGTACATCATAAAAATTATGACATGACACAGGTAAGTTGTAAAACTAAAATATCCCGTGGAAAAAAAACGACTATAACTCTGCAGTTTTAGAACTTTATAAAAACTTATAATAAAAAAATTAAAATGAATGAAACTCTATACTACTTATTTGATACATTATTGTTGTAGTAACACAACTTTGGTAAAGTACACGAGTATTAAGTTAAAACTTATTCTCCTTTGTAATAGAGGGTTTATTGAATTACCTATTGTTTCTAGTGTTTAATAGAAGGCGAAAGCACTGATTAGAATGGCTACGAGACTAACAATAACTTTGTCTCTTCACGTAAGTGTAGTTAACAATTTGTTTTCTGAAAATTCAATTAAGATGATTTTGTAAGATAGGTACCAATTATGAATTGTAATCACTTGAAAACAAATCAGTGAAAACAAATAGTTTCGAATTGCTAATTGTCAACATACACAACGAAGTAAGACTAGAAATTTTAGTATAATTGTAATTTTTTTATAATAAAAGGTAATTGTGTTATTTTGACATTTAATGAGATTCTGAAGTATCTACATAATAATAATACCTAGCATTTCAAAATAGTATTCTTGAAGTGAAAACCGATTAGTTGATTGTTGGAATTTCATTGTATACACTATATTGACTTTTGGAGATTTAGAAATATCAAAAACCTAAAGAAGTGTTACAAAGGAAACCGCTAACAACATCTCGTCGTTTTAAATAATGTTGAAAATGCAAGTGATTAGAATTGATCTACATCTAAACTTAAACCCTTTAATATTTTTTAAGATGTTGGGAGGTATTAACATGACCATAGACATTACTTTGAGGGATGTGAAAGTGTAACTTTTGCCTTGAGGTAATAACTTCACAGGAGGTACATTCAGAAACTTTGCTTGGAAGTTGCTTCCTGTTATAGCTTATTTTCTAAGTTGCTCGCGAATAAACTTATTAAAGAGGTATATTGAACCGGTTACGTCACTAGTGGAAGCTACCACAGTAAATTGTAGATATATCTAAAAATGCATCTGCAGTGCCATTTATGCACGAATTTGAAAGCGTACAGTTGTACATTTTAATTTCTTGGTTTTTCTATTATTTATAAATAAATGGCTACATCCTACAAGTATGTTCAATAAACAGCAATAAATTTGATATGGCATATAATATAAAAGACTAGCTGCAATTACATGTTTAATGATTCTTAGGCTATTAAATTATGCCTTCCTATCCAAGTCTGTGGAATAATATGGATATAATAGGTGTATCAGAAACACTTGAGGGGAAAGGGACGCTTCACCACTTCCAGTGGTAATATTAATAATAATAAATAAACAAATACAACGACAATGTGGAAAAGACAAAAACAATTATAAAAAGACGATCTTGCTGACGACGACGACAACATACCGTTGATATGAATGTTTGATACAATTCTTACTTTAAGCTTACTACCTTCAAATTTAATTAAGCCGTTGTTGATACTTTCGGTGCGTGATTCAAAAATTTGCACGAACGTCCGTGTGTTCCGTCCCGTCTTATCACTAAAACACGAATTGAGATACGCTCAATTAGCGCGCATTGCCTACACTTCACAATGCTACCAGTAACTTACTGGTGGGAGCGAGATCCATCCTCTACTAGCGCTCCAGACTAGTGTCGGAATAGTAAACGCGCTCACCTGTCGGCGCCTTCTCCAAGGAGATGTCCTATTCCCCAACATAGTTGGGGGACCACTGCCCTATCGAATCCAACGTCAAGTGTGGCAGGACTTGGTTTTTTAGTGGTTTTGCCGTTCCGATCTACCAATTAAGGGCTTGGCATACCCTTGACAGAGCTTCGTTTATAAGTCAACATGTTATAGACTACCGGTATGTACCCATTTTAGAGTGAAGTTGTCTTGAGCGTGAGAGGCTGTATTTTCGCTTCAACACCCCTTAAGTGTAAAGGTTCTAGAGCTACTTCAGGTCATAGGACTCTCTGCTGACAAGTCAGAGGGTGATCCGAATAGCTTTCGGAACACAACTACCCGATGGCATGCAGTTTCTTATTGGCCAGAATTTACCCCTTCCGAACGGGATAAACCCCACTTCAATTCTCCTTCATAAGATTCGGAGCCATAAGACACCGTATCCTAGGTAAGAATAAAATCCACCCACACCGATCCTCATGTTAGCAGAGCTTCCCCTGCAACGTTTATGAGTATTCGTCCAGAACTCGTTACCGACTTTTTCTCCCACACGATTTGTTATACCTCACCGCGTCATCTGTTGCCCGGATGTTTGGTATTGGGTAAACTGGGTACAGTCAGTCCGGGTGAACGCAGTGTAATCTGCACAGCTAACCCTACAACATACCCTCAGAAGTAATCGAAGCTATGAGAGAAAGCGGAATAGACATCTTATCAAGATTATCCAAAAAACATAGACAACTGGATGTTGGCCAAATGAATGGACGAAGTCGATGTTCATTCCAATACACAAAAGGGGGTATTAGGAACAGTGCGAGAACTACCGTCTTATTGCATTGCTGCCTCACGCGAGTAAAATTTTACTAATCGTTCTTAACGAAAGGCTAAAAACTTATATTTCCTGGCAAATACCGCCAGAACAAGCAGGCTTTGTTAAATGCAGAGAGACTCGTGAACATATTTTGAACTTGAAAGGAGTCCTGTGAAATTAACAAATCGATATTTATTTGGTTTATGGACTACAACAAAGCCTTCGATAGCTTACGTTGGGAGAAATTATGCGAGGAAGTTATGCTAGAAATGGAGATACTTGCAGAGTCAACAGAAGAAACAGAGCGACTATTAACGCTGTTAGAGGAAGAAATCAATAACTACGGACTAAATATCAACTATCAGAAGACAAAAATAATGATCTTCGATAGATTACAAAATAACGGACCAAATATAAAACAAGTGGGGAAAAATGCTAAGTAGTAAACCAGTATGTGTTTCTATATAGTACTAATAGGTCTTATTACCAATAATGGCGATACTACCCTTGAAATTAAACGAAGATGTGAGATGACGAGGAAGGCAATAAAGGACTTAAACAAACCATGGTCTGACAGTGACATAATCATAAATACAAAAAAAAAACGTAAAAACGCTAGTGTTCCCAGTCTTACTATATGAAGCAGAGTGTTAGACATTAAAGGAGGAATAGGAATAGAGAAAGATGAAGATAAATCGTAAGAAACGTGACGGAGGCTCGCAAAGCTGGTCAAGGGGATACGAAGCTATTAAATTACAGGTTAAGCATTGAAACACACTTAGGCACGATATGCAAGTTCAATGAATTGAAGGAATGTAGAACAGCTAGCCTTAATAAAATAACATCGATGGAGTAGAAATACTTACAAGAATACATGTAACTTACTGCACTATGCCCAGAATTAACTGTAGCGGGCAGCGTTATTTTAACGTGGCTCACCTAGAAGCTAAAAACCACGGTCCCCCTTTCGGAGACACGAATTGAGATACGCTCAATTAGCGCGCTAATGCTATTGCAGAAGCTACCAGTACACACTGGTGGGAGCGAGGTATACCTATCCAGACCTCTACTAGCTCTCCAGGCTAGTACCGGAGTTATAAACGTACTCACTCGTCGAGACCCCTTCTCCCGGCATAGGAGACGGCCTCTAGTCCAGCTTCGGACTTTCCCCATACTTTATGGGACTACTGCCCGACCGAAACCAACCTCAATGTGGCAGGCTTGGAACGGTTATGCCACCCCGGTCTACCAAGTTATAGGCCTGGTGTGCCGTCGTCAGAGCTTCGTTTGGTTCCTCTAGCAAACTAACTATATCGAACCCCGGTGTGTACCTTTTTGGAAGGTGAAGTTGTCTTGAGCATTGAGAGGCTATGTATTCGCTTCAATACTCCTTAAGTCCAGCGGCTCGAGACAATTTCTTTGGATCACTGGACTGGAACTGACAGTCATAGCGTGATCCACTTACTTTCGTCTCTGAATCCTTCTGGCTGGTGGCATGCAGTTTCCTATCGGCCGAAGATTACCCCCTCCGACCAGGATAAACCTCACTTGAATTCCCGTCCATCAGGCTTGTCCAAACAGCGGGTGACCAGCGGTGCACCATAAATGCCTTCCCCTTCAGGTGAGTATCCAATCCACCCACACCGGTACTCATGTTAGAAGAACTTCCTCCTCAACGTTCATGAGTCCCCGTCGAGAGCACTTACGTCACACTCTACCACACATTTTATTCTGACTATATCGCCCTTTGTCCAGGATATCTGGGATTGGGTAGAGTCCAGCCAGTTTTTTCGGGTGAGAGCCGTGTGGTCTGCACCGCGCACCCTAACTTACAAGAATACACTTTGAAACTTACAAATACCTCGTGTAAGGTAATTGCTTACAAAGATTTTTCGCTTTTACTATAACCTAGATCTGTGCTCCATGGCGACCAATCTTAACTTGGTTTTGCCTTTCTGCTTCGGTGTTGGTGTTCATATCTCTTTGTTTGGCATTTCCTGTGTTTCTTTTTTTTGTCGATGCCCGTCTGTACCGATCGTCTTCAGCAGTTCTGTAGTCATGAGTCTGTAGATGATTGGAAGGGTTTGATGAACTAACCTAATAACTCATTTGGGCGTAATCAACTTCAACTTTGACTCAAGTTTTCAATGTGTTAGGGCTTTTGCGGTTTGCTATGCCAAGATAAACAGACAAGCACTTGGTGCCCATACACTAATAATTGAATACTTGACTGAGATGGCTACTAAGTCTGAGTGCCACAATAGAGTAGGTTAAGTTTATGAGACTGAGACTTCAAACCGAATACTACTGTGCATTTTTGTGTTTGTTTAAGTACTAAAATGAACAACTACTTGAATATACCGTTGTGCTTGGTACTTATGTGCTTGTATCATCAAGGTGATAGGACGAAAGTTGCAACTTATTCCTAGTGAGTTCTAATTTTCTTTTAATTAAAATTTTACGAAAACAGAACTTATATGAAAAGACATTATCGTTATCTTTTATGAATATAATATCTGGAACTTAGACTGCCTTTTGCAAAATCTCATGTAATATAGATAAATTTAATATAGCACCAAATGTTCAAGGTTGAAAGTTGAAAACATTTTTTGGAAAAATTTAAATCATTAAAAATAAAAAGAGAAAGTAACAAAAGAATAAGAGGAATTGCATTACATTAATCTATTGCGAATATTACGGCAGCTGCAATCGTGCAAATTACTTGAACAAGTTTGAATCGTTTGAACTTAGTTAGTTCCGGAAAATTGACTTCGCGTAGATGCTTTGCAACTGCAGCAGGAGGACAAATTGCGCGGGTATGTTTGAATAATTGAAACAGTTCTTCTTGGAAAAGTACATTACTCTAGTAGTATATTATTTTACTTGGATTCCCTTTTCGTAGGATTTAGTTACTTGTGTGATAAGTTTGTAAATCAGGAACAAACACGTAAATACCCATCGAGTATGTAGTAATGAACCTTCTTCTTATGAGTCTGAAAATGAACATTTTAACCTGTATCACAAGAATATTCTTGCTTGGATTTCAATAATTTGCCGTAGAACACTAAAGTACCTTCTGAGTTGAATTTACCGAGTATCATTGTTGTGTAGATCTGGACTGGTCTATATTCTGAGATGGATAAACAAAACTTTCTGAGTTGAATAAGTAGTGGATCATTATCATTGTTGAATAGTTCTGCAGTGGTCAATATTCGAAACGAAAATGTAAACTTAGCGTAGAGAAGCTTTCAGAACTATAAAAATATACCTCGGAATGTACGATTGACTGATTGAATCTCGAAGGCCGATAGATCTTCCCAATAAGAGTGTAAGCCATATGCCTCTGGTTTTAGTATTTAGATTCAGATGAAACGAAAATCAAGCTCAAGATCAATCAATGAGAGAAGATCAATTTAGACATTTCAGTTGAACTTCTGGCCTAATTTGGAGCTATACCTTTCCTTTATTTCCATTAGCTATTGCCATTACTTGGAAACTTTGTTTCAGAAATTCTTAAAAACAAAGTGTTTGCGATTTGTAGTTTGTGCGTGTATAATTCTGGGATTTGACACAGACACTGGATTCAGTACCATAGAACATACAGTGGAACTGAATGCTGTAGGTTGAATTCTGAATGCTCGATGGTTGGAAGCCGGAAGCTTTTCTTCGATGGAAGATAAGAGGCACAGTGACTTGTCATGAATGTTAAATGCTGACATACATACAGTATTATTGATTCTTTCCATTGATAAAAATCCAGTTGCATAGACATGCTTTATTATCCATATCTCTATGTGCTCGTCCTGTGACTAAGTCTGTACTATGGAATGCGTCCAGGAATTTCTTTATCCAATCATGACGATTACGTTTACGATGCCTGTACGTTTTATCTTAAGAGAAAATAGAACTAGTTTATTATAAGAAATGTATCAGTTACGCTTACTTTAGTTTTGATTATAAAAATTAAAACATTTAACATTAAAACAAAAAAAAACTCGTCCCTGCAGAGATATGAATAATGCAGCTAACTAGATAACGGTGTAAAACATGAAAGTAATGATGAAGTAGTCAACGGAGACATAATAATTTGAAATCCTTTTAAGAGAATTATCTTTTTTATACACCCCACTATGATATTATTAGGTTTTATTTTTAATAATCATGGAATGACCAGCTAGAAACCCTCAAAACACATTACCAAAGCAAATTTATTGGAGTGGAAAATATCTCCGGAGTTTTTTTCGTGGGTGAATGTCTGGTTGTTATTTATTTTGGAGGAGCGTCATACTCCATTTAACAAAAGGGCGTATTTTCAGTAATTTGGTTATTAAATCAAACGTAAAAACTGCATTTACATCGGTGACAACTGAGAAATTATAGTTGTAAGTTTATAAAAGAGGGCACAGCTAATGCGTGATAAGTACAATTTTAACCTTACAAAGGCCATAATCGTTCGAATGTTGCGTCCATGGAATACAACTAGGGCCTTATTGGCGACATGCGTGCAATAATACACGTGTCCGTTAAACACGCACGTGCAACCATGATTATGTGAGAACCCACCGTGTGTTATAAGGACGCCTTACGGTTTACTTTTAGTACTTTTATACGGTACGGGGCACAACTAAAGGGCTAATGTGACAAGTAATTTCCTGCATGCCATATCTCTGAGCTTATAGTGGGGAGAGAGATTGTACACAAAAATGAGTCGTTTACTCTTTTTTACACGAAAACTGATAAGCCTCAACGATAACCGTAATGGAATATAGTATAAATGCGGAATTCCCTTCCCGTCATCAATTGTACATAAATGAATTTTCTTTACAAAAATTACAAGAACGTTCCGTTTGTGTGAAAAACACTCATTTAATTTGCCTTTTTTATTTTTTTTGGCCACATAACCAAGAGAGTCACTGTGAAGCCTTTAAACAAATTAAAGCGAAGTTATCACGATGCCAGTAGATGGTGTTGCATGTTTAATTAGATTTACACAAGCCACATATGCACCGAGATTAATAATGAATAAACAACTGCAAAGTGCGCTTTATATGCATTTACATGGTATATGAGATCAAATTACTTGATTAAATACTGTGTAATGTTAGGTTTGTCTGTTACTCTTCGGTAAATACACACTAGGTTAAATATTAAATATGATCAATCCTATTCTTACTTGCCTTTAATAAACATACAGAATTAATGGGAATTAAACAACAAATTACCTATAAGAAAATGCGAGGCAGAGGGCACCATCTAAGTATTGTTATATGAACAAGTCTTTTTTGACTGGTAAGGGTCAAGATTAGACTTCATCACTCCAATAGCAATTAAATAATTAGCTACTGCCAAAGTACATAAATAAATAAAAGTAAGAAATGCTCCTATCTACACCCATACTTAAGCCTTGACGGGAAATAACGTTTGGTGAGCGCAATCGGGAACTGCTCAAATATTAAGTACAAATTTTAAGATCTGCCATCAAGCAAAATAGTTACTATATCCACGGGCTTTTCAGGTTGTACGTAATCAGTTAGTACTTGAACTTTAATACATACGGGCTTGAGTATGAGTCGTTGCAAATATTGCGTTAGAAATTGCGAATCATATATGTAAGAAAAGAAAATATCACGTTGTTACTTTCCGAAAGTTGTTAACTTATATAACAAATCCATTGGGAAAATGCAATTCCAACAAAATATAAACAAAACTAATACAAAATCATGTTTACAACTTAGAAATCTAATATATTACAATTAAGAATGCTACCTATAAAATTACTACAATAAAGTAATTCTCGGTATCTTAAATATAAAGCATTGATATTATATGGGGTTTTTATATTTACTATTATTTTTATTAAGATTAAATTTTACTTTTTCTTGCATTATATACAGCAGCAATTATTTTACTTTGACCTACCTGCAAAGTACTGTGAGTAAAATTCTTCCGGAAGAGAAACAATTTTGCAGTCCGCAGGAGCTGGCGGTGATTTGCGGTCCTGTGCCCCACTTCTCAAAGTATTCTGTGACACAAGAATTTCAAGAGCATTTCTTACTTTTTAGTTGTTTACCTTGGTTGCTGCAGATGATGAAAAATAGTTTCTTTACAATTAGTGTTGTGAGATAATGGACAAGGACAGCTTACGCATTATTTTCTCAATAACATACATATAGGCACCAAAAGCTACATACAATCCCTTAATACCTCAGGCAATACCAATTAAAGATCTTTGGACAATTTTAAGTAGATAATAGTTAAGGATCTCTGGGTCTCTTTTTACCATCTATATCAAGAATCGTGATTTTGAGTTATGGTAGATAACTTTTATTACTTATATCCACACTTGTTTTATTTAACTCCTACTCATATACATTTATACAATCTTAATATAGCAACATTTACAACACTCAAACAAATAAGATTTTCCTTATTCACAGAAAAAATGGAAATAGAAAAAGCAAATTACTCATATTTATAGCGTTTCTAATTTAAAACATAAAACAACCTCATACATAAGAGGGCTAAAAAAATATTAAAACCATTCGATAGAATTTTCTACCAATGTTTGATTACGCTTCATGGTTAATGAGTTTACATCAAAGCAAATTAAAGGATGAATAAAAACTTTTTCCGTCTTTCAAATTATTTTTCATAATTTTAAATTCTTACTTTTAAGGTTTTTATCAATAATTAAAATGAGATATTTAATTAAATGTAACGCAATTATAGTAAAGAGTTGCTCAATTTTCATTAAAAAATAAATTACTAAGACTTAACGACGAATAATGGAAATTCTTTCGTAATCATTGTTCTCTGTATTCTTATAGTAGATATTAATTAATGGTGTTTACGAAATCATTCAGAAATGTTATTATTGCAGGAAATTTGTGGTTTCGGATAAGAGCGATATTGTATGTTGAATTAGTTACAACAAATAATACATCGAATGCGTCATTAAAGTAACGATTTTAATTTGTAATATCTAAATTAGACACAGGAAATTAATACAGAAAATAGTGACTCAAAAAAAGGTATCTATCATAGGGTATTACGTCTATCATCACAATACCTCGTTATTTGGAGTTTCCAAAAGTGATGTATGTGCTTTTACGCACAACTGAACCGAAAGTGCTTGTTTACATCTAGGATACCATGATCGAAACTTCAACATTACGCCCAGTGTAAAGAAAATGCCCGCTGTAAAAAAAAAGCCCGCAAAAACCGGGCGTTTTCTTTACACCAATCATAAACACATGACAATGACGGCTTTTATGTCAGCCGCCACCTTTGTTTAGTGGTGACAGTTTTTGAGTAGGTAGTTAATAATAAAAAAAGGTTATAAGGATTTATCATTTATCATAAATCAAAGTGAACAAACTACAGCAATATTTTACTTTTGATGGATGTTGAACGTACAATTAGTTAAGTTATGGAAGACAATGCTGCCAACAGAAATAGCACTGGAATTAGACTCAACACACTGAACATTAGAAGTTGAACAGAATGTTTCAATATTTCCTTGTGGATTTTCTTCTTCTGGTGTCGACTGAGGCTCAACAATTTTCAAAGTTGCAACAGATTTCTCGGTTTTCTCGCCATTCGCATTTCCAAGAATTAGCCGGGAAATCTTATTTTTCTGTTCTATTGAATCTTCCAGGTACCCCTCAGCTACGGAAGAACTTTTCCATCCCCCATGTCTTTTGAGGGATGTCATGTCAGCTCCATTATCTGCTAATAAAGTGGCAGATGTTCTTCGAAATGAGTGCCCCGTGTATTTCTCAGGATTAGGAAGTTGAAGAAATGTTGCAATTATTTTGGGAATGCCTCCAAACACGTTCTTTCCTACAGGTTGAATTGTACATACATTCTTTGTGTAGCGTAGAAAGAAACGGCGATGAGGTACATTTTTTGGACGCAGTGTGACATATTTCTTGTACAACTCCACTCCATGGATGGCATCATTATCAACAATTGTGAACACACGTTTTTTGTTTGTTTTGGTTTTCGGGATAGTCACAATAATTACAGATCCTCTATCTTCTACATCAGATATTGACATATTGGCAAGTTCTTGTCTACGGCAGGCTCCATAAATTCCAAACACAAGGGCAACCTGTCCCTCAAAACATTTTTAAACAACGCGCACATTAATTACCTACTATCATACCTTGGTCATTAAATATGTTTCATTGGGAGCTTCCGTAATAAACTTGATCACATTTTCTTTCGACAACACCATTGATTTCTTTGCTTCGTGTCCTACAGTATTAATTTTCAAAAACGATGTCAATTTATGATAGCTACTAATGTCAACATTTTTTTTACCAATAACGTCCTTTTAACCATCGAATACTTGGCCCAAAGAGAACTAGACTGATATTTTTTAGACTAAAAAATTAAAAATAAGGAACATATTTCATTAAAATATTACTAATAACATACCTTCTCGCTAAAATATGCAAGTAAGACGGTTTCATTAACAACATTTACTTTTTTCTCGCGCATCCATGATTCTAACGGATCATACTCAGTTTCATAACGTTCTCTGGATTTAGAAGGGAGTAAGCCAGCTAGAGCTTCTTCGGCTGCTTGTTCAATTTCTGGTGAAATACCCGCAGACGCAGACGCTTCAACACAATTTTCCATTTTTGCCAATTTCACAGAACGCCAATTTTCGCTTTGAGAGTTGTTTTGTTTACACATCAACACATGGCAACCACCGCATTATTGTTAGCAGCCACCTTCGTTTTGTGGTGACAAAATTGTGAATAAAAATGTTTGAATAAAAATTTGTTTCGGTTGTGCGTAAAATGTTGTACGTACCTCTGGCCGTAAGTAGATTACGCCCTTAGCCAAATAAAGGCCCTCCTTCGTCGGGCCTCAAACTTTGGCTGCGGGCGTAATCTTACACTTACGGCCTTCTATACGTAAATAACTATTATACCTCGGTCAACTCTTGCCGAGCAAATTTATCCGTATCGTTACCAAAGCAAATTAAAATCATATGTCAATAGAAAAATCTCATTCAAGTAAAAGCAGCACATGACATTGTGTACTCAATAACGAATTCTTTACTTCCGAAACCTCACAGTGCAATACACGGTTCCACCTAGAAGAGCCGAAAGCTGAATATTTCGAATTCTAACTTTCCAACATTGACAAGCTGTAACATCTGATGGTGAATTGTAAAAAGCTTTTGACACGTCCAAGAAGACGTAGCTAGTTGATTGCCGTGTCCTTTGGTCACATTGAAGAAGATATTGCTCTTATTCGCAGAAGCGATGCCATGCAACTGAATAAAAGATTTATATTAAGCATCTAAAAGCACGAACAAATTAGTTGTTTTTAAAAGAAATACAATAACTATTGAAATGAGTTATGCTTGAAGTACCAGGATAGTAAACAAAAGGCGAACCATGGAATTATAGATTCCATGACTGATTGTCTCAATTCCGGTAAAAATCACCCGTGACACGAAACATTGCATTTAATTAAAATTCTTACATTTGAGGACGTTAGTATAGGTCGCGTTTACATGCATTTATGATTAATCAATAACCAAAAATAACAATTTTTGTGGGTGCAATACCAGGTATTTTTTCTAGTAACTAAAATTGTTGAATTAATACTTGCTCGGTTGAATCATTATAATTAGAAAAGTATCTTTTGTAAATTTATGAATGATTTAAAATTTGCCGTCAAGCAAGAAACAGGAAAAAAGGGCTTTTTACCATAAAAGATGGGAGAGAAAAAGAAATTTTGTGATGGGAGAATTTTTCAAGGGAAAAGTGACTAAAGGATTAAGAAATTAAATCGATTTAATCTATGCAATCTTAATTGAATAATAACTAATTAATTGTTGTAATCCTATGTAAAATTACTACCCTACCTACCCTCAAAATAGTGAGGAACGTTAATTTTTCTTCTATAGTGAGGAAAAGTGAGAAAATCCATTTTCTCTTTCTAGAGAGGAAGAATTGTAGTTGAACAAGTTGTCGGCAGTTAATTTATCGAGAAGCAAATTTTCGTAATTCAATTCGTAATACAAGTTCATTGTATATTTTTGAATAAAATTTGTTGTTAGAAACTCTGATAGCCTTGAAACTACATATTTACTTTTGAAAAAAAATGAGTTAATTGAAATATAATTTTAAAAAAAGAGATTTTTATTTGGTAGTGAAGTAAACAACTTGTGTACTATTCAAAAATAAGTTTATGTAGAAATGTCGATTTAGGTCTTTATAAGTTCCGTATCTGTATTTATATAATCAGTTTAAATGCGCCGTAAATCATTAAGTAAATTTATATTTTTAAGGAAAGTTGTATTTATAAAAGAAAATAAAAAAGAAGATACATTTATACATCAAAAACAGTGCGGAATTCCAATATAATATGTGTTTCTTATACCTCTGAACATGCAGATTTCCTGCTTATAAAACTCGTATGTTCAATTATTAAAATAACACGTCCAATGTATTGACACCTTTGACAATTATACAACCAATCTTACTATTTTTTGTTCACATGTTCATTCATTCGTTCATTGTCATCATGTTCACTGCAGCCTATGGCTTATTGTGATTACCCTAATAAGTAAACTCGCAACCAATCTGTAATTGATATCCCCTGAATCAACAGATACAGGTCCTTTACAGGGTGTGCCCGAAAATCTTCCGGTTCTAGAGTCGGACTCCGGAATATGTGTTGCCATTTCCTGCACAGCGCATCGCACTTGCATAGGATGTGTAAAACTGTTTCTGGTTCCTTGCTACAGAGCCTGCATGCAAGGTCACCATTGAATTTACCGATTTTCCAGAGGTGTTCTTTAACAGTCGCATGTCCTGTGAGAAACCCCATGGTTGTCTTTAGCTGTGGCCTACTTAGATTAAGAAGTTGTGCAGCTCTCTTTTGGCAGGATCCCTTGTTGAAGGTTTTGGTGAAATTATGCCCTGGTCGATACTTCCAGTACATTCCATGATGAGTGCGTATCCTCTCCTTGATAAAGCTTCAAACAGCACTTCGTGGGATTCCTAAAGCAGGTTCTGGGTTCATGTAAGCCTCACTAGATCCCTGCCTAGCCAGTTCATCGGTTTTCTCATTGCCGTAGATACCATAATGCCCAGGTGCCCATAGCAGTTTTACCGTATTATGTTCTGCCAGTGCATTGAGTTCGTTGATGCATTCCCATACCAGTCTAGATGATGCTTTAGTGCTTGATAAAGCCTTTAAAGCTGCCTGGCGATCTGATATAATATAGATCCGCTTGCTCCTGTAAGTCCTCTTACTGTTTTCACGCGCACACTGTAGTATGGCGTATATTTCTGTCTGAAAGTCAGAGGCGTACTGTCCCAGGGGAAAGCTTAGCTCTACCTTGGGAGCCTCAGCATATATTCCTACTCCGGTACCCTCCTCGGTTTTAGAACCATCTGTGTACCAGATTAGGCTGCCCGGTGCAATTGGCTGTCTAAATGTCTCGCTCATACCTCGGTCCTGCATGACCACCTCGAATAGAGAGTCGTCACATGTTTTTGAGGTCATGTGGTTCGTCCTCATTTCAAGCAGAGGGCCTCCCAGACTATCAATTATTCTAGTATGAACTAATTTTCTTAATAAGTTTATCTAATAATAATGTACACAGCAGAAGGAAAAAACAGAAATTTTACATTGGTGTTTTGACAAAAATAGTTTGAGAATTGTTTGTAAATTGTATTTGTTCACTTTAGGATTGTTATTTATAATGATGTGTTCAGTTTGTAAGGTCATATTTTTTCCGATTAGGCTGTAGGAAATAATAAAAATTATTGTTAAAATATTTTTGCGTTTTCCTTAATAAAATACTTAATTTTATCGTTGTGTACCATACAGTAATCACAAGCGTGCATTTTAAAATTCAAATTTCACTGTAACTCACAGCTGTCATATAATATTCGTTGCAGGGATGTCAGTGCGTTTGACGTGTTATTTTAATAATTGAACATATACGCAGAAAATCTGCATGTTTAGAGATATAAAATTCAAAAATATTTAAATGATAAAATCATAAATAGTAAGAATATGTGGGTTTAAAATAAAAACGTTGACAGTAGCCAAAAGAGAACGACTCTTTCTGTAAACACAAAAATACGTCTTTTATTGTATATTTTCTTTCTGAATTACTTCTTTAACTCTAATTTCAGTAAATATATGACATTATCATGCTTTTCTTTTTGTTTCAGGTGAGTATCACCATCGACAGTGGAAACTTTCAAGAGCCCAAGATTTCCTCAAATTGAAAAGTTTTCAATCCCTCCTTTTTCACCAAAAATGGTTACAAATAAGGAAGTTGTAGGAAGCTTGGAGTTGTTCTTAAGATATCTCTATATTTTGCCAATTTGTTTTCGTCAGTAACAAGTACAGCTCTTGAGGGAGAAATGTTCTGAAAACTAGACATAATAGAAAATGTTTTACTCTTAAACTTAACGAGATTATACTTTTTATTGCAACGAGCGCCGCTTGTATTATGTTATGTTGTTTGCGTGGAAATGCAACCGTTAGTTGCAGTGAACCGTGAGAAATTCGCCGCGGATATTTACAAAATCCTTTGAAAAACCCCCGATAAGATATCCATAAATACGTGCATTTATGCCAAATGTTGAGAATAAATCGACGTATTGTGCCATTTATGTTATTTATAGTTTTAGTACACACCCATCCGGCTTTTCAAACAAACCTACATTATCCATCCATACAGAACCGATATGCGAGGGATAAAGCCCGATACTGCAATAAATCACAGATCTCAATTTTGCATCTGAATCTGTTCGCTGCATAAAAAACCATTAAAAATTGTTAGACCACTTGAAAAATACGCATGTCTTGTTTAGGATAACGATACGTAATGAATAAAGAGGGGCTGTTAGAAGGGCGGATTGCAGTTCATGGTCGAAGTAATTATTCTACCCAGTGGAATGGTGCGGGTCTTAAGGGGTCTGAAATGAAACACGTACTAAAGTTGTGGAGTACGCGTCGTGTAGGGTGAATAGCGCCCCAAACTCGGGGGCGATTCAGGGGTGTGTAGTTAGTGTTGGGTGCAGATGGTTATCGGCTTTCGTGCGTTACACGGTCTAGGAAATGACTCCATATTTTACTGCTAATCTCGAAGCGGACTGTTAAGTATGGCCCGTGTGTAAACAGCTTTATACGTTATTGGGGATTTTCATTATCGACAGGAAATGAGCAGAATTAGTTCACTTTTTTAAAATCGGTAATTGGAGGTGTTGTTTAAAATCTGAACTCGATGTTAATAACACGTAAAGCTTTTTAATCAGTCAACATAACCTCTGTTTAATCGCATTTTAACGAATCGTAAAATGATAGTTTCTTGTTTTAATTAGCTTTTATTTTATTATTATGCCATGCGATAGCATCGATTGTATCGAGAGATAAGAATATAAATGCATTCATTTCCGGTTTTAACTTTTAGATTCACAGTTTAACTGTCATTTTGGACTTTATAACCCGGTTGAACAACCTTAATCAGCCGACCAAAAATCCTCCTCTGCCTGGTTGCTGCTGCATCATCCAGTTAATTACTACAATCTACTACAGTAGTCATTAAGATTTATCTGTAAATTTATCAACGTTGTAGGTAATAATAATTTCTGCTAAATTCAAATTTATAGGTTTCATCACGCGCTCTTCTTTTTTTGTATGTTTGTGGACGCCGAACTTTTTTCTGGAGTTTTTAATAAACGTATAAAGCACGGGCAGAATTTTGGGTGTAACTGAAATTTATGATCGTTCGTGAAATTATCTTCGTGATTATTGCTAGTTTGTATTTAATATCAAGACGGAACTGTCAAAAGATGGATAAAATATTGATCACTTTCGTTATTCCTTCATAAAACATATAAACTTAATCCCTCTACCTTAAATTATATTTTTACGAAGAAATTTATAATCTTATCGGGAGGGTATACCCTTTTTAGATTTATTCGTTTCTTTGATAATAGCTGCTGTGAAACAGATGATGCAGCGGAAAAAATATGAAACTTTTTTTTTACTAAAAGTTGGGAAATTGGGGCAAACTTTTACGATTTGTAGAGTTTAAAAAGAAAATATTTCGTTGAATCACAGATCAAAGACCCCTATTATATGAGGTTTCTTAACGACCCAAAAATGCAAAGCATGTGAATTCGGCAGGGAGTATTGAAAAGGTTGTCCACGCCTACTGCATCTATGAGATCATCATTAGTTTGCTTGTAGCATTGGCATACCTTAGTTTACAAGATATTTATGGCGTGTTGATAATGTATGATTTTTGGAAATGTTTTAAACTCTGAGAGTCATATTTCGAGAAAAAAAGCACAGAATCGATTCGTTGCTGCATATTGAACTCGAAGAATCGTAGTCAAGGTTTAGCCGTGTGGGACTTCAACGCCCCATAGTAACAGTTGTAATAGGGCAATTGGGATATCTGCAATTGCACCTATAGCCGTTTTGGTCATTCTGATAATTCAATAATAGCTTCAATGTTTTATTTATTTGAGCATAATACATATCACATTGTTTTTTAATGAAGCAGATATAACCGAAAACTGCACTATTCCTGATGTATGCACCCTGCTTGTGTTAATTTACATGCCGTGGCCAACTAAAATGAATGTAGTCAAGGTCATCTCCTGGTTTTTAAAGTGTTTAGTCAAAAATATCATCAAGTAAAATAATGTCCAATGATGTAAAAGATGTGTAAAGTTAGCATATCAAAGATTAAGACTTAGTTGCATAGTTGCACATACTTATTCTAACAATGATGCCATTTTTCAAAACAGTCCTGGAAATCACTTTTTGTGGGTGCTTTTAGGCGCTCTGCCGTGGTCGCTTTAACTTTCTGTATTAACTCAAACCGTTGTCGCTTCATAGTAATTCCCAGTTTTGGAAAGAGCCAGAAATCGCAAGTAGGTCAGTCAATGAATGCTCAAAAGGGGGGCATAGACGAAAAAATCGGCACGCAAGAATTCATTTCAGGGGTTTGTTGGACAACCCTAACTACGATACTAGCTAAAACACAATACTAAAAGTCCTGGGATTTGTGAATAGTCGCAAAGGGGGGAGGGGGGAGAGCAGGTACCATTTTCAGTTTTTCGTTTATATCTCAAACAACGGTTAGCCGTAGCTTTATAAGCAATATGTACAAAATTGAAGATCATTTCCTACAAGCACGTCCCTAATTTATTTTTTTCGTATCTGTTAGAGATACGTATAGTTTAAGAGATATACGCTCGTCAAAATCGGTAACTTCCAAAATAAAACCTTTCCTCACGTTTTCGCATTAACTTTTCCTTTTATCTTCTTTGCCATTCATTTTAGACAAAATGTTACAAAGAAGTTTTAGAGAATTAAATTTTCTTTAAAATGAGTATGATCGGCCTCTTCGGTCGGTGCAAGTGATAAGATGTCACGTTTGACGTTCGCTGCCGACTTCACAAACGTTTAGTAGCAGTAGAGATTCAAGGCTATCTCCTTAGCGGTCGCACCCTACCATCTTAAGAAACATTTCTTCCCTTCTTTCTCAACCTGAGCGTGTGATGAGTTGGAGTTTGAGAAGACTTCAGCGGCTTTCTGAATGTCACGGTTCTTTGGTATAGTTTAATAAAACCAACTTTGCTTTTTCTAGATGCTGCTGAGGTTGTAACGCAGCTTGTGAAGACGCGTAGGAAGAGAATGTCCTTTAGCTCCAGTTGTGACACCCTTTGTCTGAGAATTTTTAGAAAATTTTCAAATTGCTTTAACTTTTGATCCGTTAAAGATACAATATTGAAGATTATACTCATTTAGAAGAAAATTTACTTATGTAAAACTTCTTCTTTGAAACCTTTCGTCTGAAATGAACGATAAACAAGATGAAAGGAAAAGTTAATGAAAAATGTGAGGGAATTTCTTTTTTGGAAATTAGCGACTTTGACGAGCTTATATCTCTTAAACTATAACAGATACGAAAAACTAAATAGGTGCATTCTTGTAGGAAATTCAATTTTATACATATTTCTTTTGAAGCTACGGATAACCGTTTTCGAGATATAAGCGAAAAACCGAAAGACCCCAGGACTTTTAATATTTTTACCTCTTAACTAGTCCAAACAAAGTCCTGAAGTCAATTCTTGCCATTTCCATCTACAACCCCCTTATCGACTGGCCTAAAGGTGCCAAATCAGCGAATACGGCAGGTGCGGACACAATCTTTTTATTCGCCAAAAACTGTTGGATAAAGAGCGATTTATTACAGGACGCATTGTCGTTATGCAAAAACATAACCATTCGCCCACTTCACCGGCCTTTTTTGACACACATCATTCCGCAAACGATCTAGTAATTCCCTATAATATTCAGAATTCACAGTAGTACCTCCACCCGAACAATTCCTTCATACTCGAAAAAAAAACAATCAACATCACCTTGATGTTGAATTTCTAGTGACGCGCTTTTTTCGGCCGAGGTGAACTGGATGTTTTCCATTGCGAACTTTGAATCTTAGCCTCAGGATCATAACCAAGACCCAAGATTCATCACCGGTGATAACACCCTTGAAGCCACACGATCACGCAAGTTCAAGGAAATCATGTGACAGCAGGTTTGCCTTTGATTGGCTATCAAAGTGCGTGCGAACAAATTTTAGACTCACCCGTCTCATATTCAAATCTTGAATTAAAATCTTTTGCATTGAACCGAATGAGATGTAGAGGTCATTAGATATTTCTCGAATAATCATCATCTGTTTGCTCAAACCTTTCATTAACTTTTGCAATCTTTTGGTCTATGCAAGAAGTCGAAGGTCGTCCACACCTTTCTTCGTCGTCAGTCGATTCAAAAACTTTTCGAAATCTATCAAACACACTTGTACACAGTTCTAAGAGTTACTGCAGCTTCTCCGTAAACTATTTTTTTCATTTCACGTGTTTCTGTTGGAGTTTGAAGAAAAACTTAATGTTGAAACACTGTTCACGATCCATTTTTGCGACAACGTGCAACAAATAGCTTTCAAAGACACCAATTGAAACTAAACAAATGAATTAATAGCGTCAAAACTTGCTAGATCATTACTAGAACAACTTATTATCAGTTTTTTTTATTACATTGCGAGATGTCATAGTATGGTCATAGTCATGTCAATGGTCTAACAACGAATAAAACCAACATGATGAATGTGTACAATGCTTGGTAAAGACATTGGTATATGAACAATCGAGCTCATGCCTAAAGCCTGCTACAAACTTGACAAACTATTCAACCCGGTTGTCATCCGGATAGATGAAGCGTAATGACGCACTGTTTACATTTGCTGAAATTTATTGCAGTAAATAAGTTATGCCTTGTGATTATCTGCAATTAAGGTATCTCTTTAAATTGTGTTTAACAAAGTGAAATGGATAGGTATTATTGCCTTCATAATGTCTACTAAAATGTATTTCTTTAATTAGAATTATATAACCGAAATAGTAAAAAAGATACTTACCTATGTAACTAAAAACCCAGTTGTTACAATAACCCTTTTATAAAAATGAAATATATAAGTAAAGTAAACACTACATAATGTTGTTTCCCGCTTCTTAATTTTATGTATCTGCTCTTATTAGTTTTATTGACTTGAGGAGACGTATCAAATATCTTTCATAACCTGAAGATCTATCGGTTGAAACAAAAATAGATCTTTTATGAAAATAAAACTATACAATGGCTTTTAGTAATTTAATTCTTTAATGTAGTTAAAAATGGATATATAAAACGCTAGAAAAAAAGTTTAGGGTTATAATCTGAAAATGTTTGTTATTTATGGAATTTTAATTGTTCGTAATTGCTTAAGTATTTTTTACGATTTTTTAGAATACTTTTAATTAAACAAACAGATTTGTGTGGACGTTTTGACGCTAATGATATCTATTTAATTGTGAAATGAACACAATTGAAAGTATATCTTTTATTATTGCAATAAATTACAGCAAATGTAAACAATGCGTCATTACGGTCCATCTAGCCGGATGTTATCTTGGTTGGATAGTCTGTGGTGGTTTTAAACATGCATCTCGGATGATACAAACATGCTCTATTTAGAAGAGCTTAGATCTGTCTAGGTGTGTAATCCACATTACACGAGGAACCAATATGGCGTTCGTCGCGGACTATTTAAAATGTAGAATTAAACCACTGGGAACTTACAAACCAAGAATTTTCAGGAAATCTATTAAAAACTGTCGATTTTTTCGATGTTTTCCGTTCACGAATTAACAAGCATACAAAACGGAGCTGGAGCAGGCTATCTTAGGACAAATATTTTTTACTTTTCTGATAAACGCTAACAACGCTAAATCATTTTGGTATTTAATAATGGCCCCTAGGACATAGGTTAGATTAAACTGCATTTAATTAACAGCCTAGAAAAGTATTGAACATTTATCCGCGTATGCCATCGTTTTTCTCCGTGGCACCCTTCATAAATGTGAGCTCAACTTTGTAAGGTCATAAATTCACAACGCTACGAGGCAGATGCTACGTTTAGGTGAGTTGACTAGCTCCTAGCAAAATTCAGGTCATGATATACTAGTTCACCACGGTAATAGGAACTATTTTTTTTAAATATTTTGTTCGTTTACTGCTCAGAAATATCTTTACTACCTGCCGTTCATCAGTTCATGTCTATAACTGTTGGGACTGTTCTAGTGAAATAAAAATCCTTGCAATTTATTATGTATTCCTGCAAAGATGCCATAAATACTGATAAATGTTATCATCGATTTTAATTTCTGAGAACATTGCATGGCTTTACATAAAGTGTTTCCAAAATGTTCTAATATTTTATTAATGGTCGTTTAGAGCTTTTTACGACCCTTTAAATTTTCATAGTTACTTTGAGCCTATCAATCTAGACATTCTAGATAGAGGCAATTTAAATTTATAACTGCTTACAAATTGCAATTGGTAAATAACTAAAGCACAAAATATTAAAAAGCGTTTTAGTAATAGAATTTTATAGCTTTGAAGATATTAAGAAATTATTTATTTTAAGATTTATATACCCATCAGGATTAATGTCATCTAAAGCCAGCTTTGATAGGGCGGTGGTATGTAAATAGCAGAGTAAGCTTCTTTTCTAATTAATTTTTTTGGTAGGGTACTTACCAAAGATGAAGTTTTTTAGAGTTATGAATAGAAGTGAAGTTGCAGCGTATTGCTCCTTAAGATTAACTTAGCTCAGCCATCTTAAAGTTTATTTTTCAGTGCTTTTGGAAGCAGGGTTGCCAGACGTCCCGGATTCTGCGGGATTGTCCCGCGTTTAAAGCTTTTATCCCACGTCACGCGATATGGTTATATCAATATGGGACAATATGGTTATATTGTCCCGCAAAGCAAATTTTCTTGTACATACATTTACGAAAGGTGTCTGACGGGAAGTGAGCCTAAGGTATTAAAAAGGCGTGAGTTATTTTGTTTTTTATTTTTCAGTATAGTCCGCTTGAACATCAATACAACATTGACAGCGGTTATACGGCAATTCTAACCCGCGTAAACACAATTTCAGTCAGATTTGTCTGCGAAATGTTTTTTAACGGCTGCTTTCATCTCATTTTCATCTTGAAATCCCCTACCATGTACCCTTCATCTTTCCAGCACGCTTTGCAACATTCATGTAGGAAGGTGCATTATCATAAAGCAAGAACTTGCCGGGTTTTAATTTTCCTCTTCTGTTTTGTTTTAGTGCTGCTCGTAATTGATCTATTAAACTCGCATAATACCCGCCGGTCATCGTAGATTCTTTGGTGAGGCAATCAATAAGTAATATATCATTGCAGTCCCAGAAGATGGTTGCTGCTTAGCGAACGTTCGTAGCACCTTGAATTTGTGAGGAGACTTTTCGTCCTTTTTTCGCCACTGCCTATACTCCTGCTGTGATTTCGGGTTGTAATGGTAAATCCAAGTTGCATGGGATGATATCATGCTGCGGTATATTGGATCCAAAGCATTCACGTATATTTCCAGAACTTCCAGAAATGGTAAAACAAATCTGGCAACCATGTTTGGAAGTGCTATTGTCTCTTTGTGTGTAATATGGCAATATACGCAAACGACTTTATTAAAACGAAATGAAGTGCATAATAAAAACCTAACCTTAAACTCTTTAAACTTTTAGAGTAAAATCTTCAAAAATTGTGCACTTTAGCAAAATATACATGTATATATGAATTCACTCGACCTCATTACTGTTTCATAGTGGCTTTTTAAATTGCATGAAACATATATATAATGCATAAGGGCATTATCATAATCTAATTCATATATCTTTTATATAACTAGGAATCTTAAGCAGCATTCTGAGGAAGTTTCGCATTTCAAAAGTAAGCACGTGAAGTTTTCGGAAGTGTAAATCTCAGGCACGGAGTTCTTGCAAACATTGTTATGCAACAAGTCGGCAAACTTTTTGCACATCATAAATATCATCATTGTCACATTGGACATTTTAAAAGTATTATTACTGTCTGAATATTTAAAAATATCCTTCTTAAATGCATTGCAGCAACTATATAAACTTGTGGTTAGAGAACTTTCTAGTAGTAAGATCCCCTCTGTGTGCATAAGCTATGCATAACAATCACTTCTATTATATCTAATCCATCTTCTTGTGTAAACTAGAATGCTGTGGGCAAAAACACAAACTTAATTTAGATGCAGATGCACATGGTAATGTAACTTGGGAAGAGCCAAGTCTCTTCTAACCCCCTCGG
Source organism: Agrypnus murinus (assembly GCA_929113105.1). Lineage (NCBI taxonomy): Eukaryota > Metazoa > Arthropoda > Insecta > Coleoptera > Elateridae > Agrypnus > Agrypnus murinus. Next base: position 112,419,426 of record OV816028.1, on the reverse strand, counting down.
TTTTGTCTTATAATCCACAACTCATCAGCACCAAGACACAAGCACTTGCTGCGGAAGCTGGAAAGTTATTTACCCGAAAATTCCGTTCTTATCCATGACATTTTCATTATGGAACCATCTATAATAATGTGTTATTATAACATGAGTTTACAAAGTTGAAAAGGTTAAATGAAAGGGACCTTAATTTCATGTAGAAACTAAATTATTACAAAGGGAACACTTTGCTAAAGTTTCTGAACTAAACATGCAGGTTACATTAGTTATTTATTGATTGATGATCCGTTTTTAAAGAGTATGAAGGCGGTATTTTTTATAATGTGCTACATTGCTAAACGCTTTAAACATTTACAAACTACTTCGAAAATATCTTGCTATGGTAATATATCAAACCCAAAAACGTTTAAAAGAATTCTGCTTTAATGTTTGTTGCAGAAATGCAAGATTCTTTCTGAACGATGCTTTGGACAGAATAACAGTTTAAATGCAATCTTTTTATTAGAACTTTTCCAAGTCTTAAGACAATATCGCAGAACATTTCAAACCTTTAAGCTCAAAAAAATATAGTAGATGCGAATTCAACCATCGATGTAGAATTGTAGCTAGTCAAAGTAATGAGTTAATATGAGTCAAAATGAGAAAAAAATTAACTTGACAGATAGTTTAATCCATTTAATATATGAGAAGGATGCAAAAATCAATTTTCAATAAATTTACTACCATAAATAAGTTCAGTTTAATCGTTATTGTGAAGACTATACATTCTTAGGCATTTTGAAGAGAATAGGATGATCTCACAAGTGACTATTCTTGGAAAAAGGGAAAAACATTGTAAATAAATAGTTATTCTACAAAATATCTTATTATATCCAAATTATAATTAGCCTTGAGAGTTGAAACAGGCCAAAGATTAAATTTAGACTTAATTAAACTACATTATAATTAATATGAAAATTTTTTGCCATGGTTTCTTATTTCTAAGACTAGGTGTTGATAACGAGAAAGAAGAACAGAAGAAAAAATAATACTTCCAAGAATAAAGTTGCAAACGGGGATAATATCACTGGTAGGCAAAAGAAAGTTTTTTTCTGAAAAGACCTCCTGCATCCGAATATGACCTCAGTTTTCCCCCATCACCCACCGTTTTCGAGGGACGCCCCCTCACCTATTTTTATCACTTTTCCATAATTTGGAGGGACGAAAAGGATTATTTTCGCCTTTACATTTCTTCTGAGGGGCTAGAGAGGTGAAAAGTTCTAAAACATGAACATTTGTAGCAAGGAGGTAGATTTGGGGGGATTTGCCCCCTTAAATTGTAAAAAAATCATTAAAAATGATCGATTTTTCCGGTTTTTTTCCTCAATTTTTTAATTATTCTAGCTTCCAGCCCCCTGCCCCCTCATCCTCTCTCAAACACCCCGAAATAATAAAAATATATAGCAGCAATATATAGCAACAATAATAAAAATATATATAGATGAACACGGGGAACGATTCCATCAAGACATCAGTAAGTTCGAGAGATTTTCAGGAAAGTGGAATGCGAGCATGTTGGCTGAGTACTGCTGGTTTTTGGTACGAGAAACTTCTACCGCAGGGTATAAAAGGAAAGCAAGCACCAAATGAAGGGGTTATCTTATTTATTTATTATTGTTTACATTTATTATTTTACTTTTTATTTATTATTCTTTATATCTAAAAAAATCCTTTTCACCCCTCTAAATCAAATTCATGGCCATAAAATTACTATCGGAAAGTGATAAAAATGAGGGAAGATAAGGATTACAGTGCAGGACTATAGTGACAAGAGCAATGCAAGTTTAAACTTGTCAAAGCATGAAAATTCCTGTGCAAACCTGAGCGCGCGGGTTATTGGGAATCTTCCGAACTGTTGCTATATATTTTTATTATTGTTGCTATATATTTTTATTATTTGGGGGTGTTTGAGGGAGGATGAGGGGCGCTGGAAGCTGGAGTTAGTAGGAAATAAGTGAAAAAATTTGCAAAAAAAAACGGGAAAATTGATAATTTTTAATGATTTTTTACAATTTAAGGGGGCAAATCCCCCCAAATCTACCTCGCTACAAATGTTCATGTTTTAGAACTTTTCACCTCTCTAGCCCCTAAGAAGAAATGTAGAGGCTAAAATTATCCTTTTCATCTCTCCAAATTATGGAAAAGTGATAAAAATAGGTGGGGGGGGGGGCATTCGGAATCAGGACGTAATTTTACATAAGAATCAGCAGGAATGGTGTCAGGGACAGAAAAAAAATTTTATTTTGCCGACCAGTGTATTTATAAATAAGTTGGGTAGAGAATCTAAGAATTGGTAAAAGTAAAGGTAAAGTAAAGAAACAATTTTTCTAGTGAGTTTAGAAAGAGTTAAAAGTATATAAAATAATTTTGTAAAAGACAAAACAGATATTTGAGACATACAAATGGTTCCTACATGTACTAATGTTTGATAAATGTTAAGAAGATACTTACTTGTGATTTTCACTTAATACCCACAGGCGATAAAATTGATGATTGGAGAAGTACATAGAGGTAAATCGAAGCACTGCAGTAACAAACAAAACTCAACATTAGTTGACCTATCTTTAGGAAAGTGAAAACTGTTGTCATTGTGCAATTGAAGCTACACCTAAAAGAAAAAATCATTGTACTAAGGTCATCACAGGCAGGTTCGAAAGATAATTGATAAGGTATTCAAACGTGTGTTGAACGTGAGTAATAAAGAAGACATCTCAAATAGTTAAAAGGTTATATTTATATACAGCTTTGGTAGTGTAATGTCTAGCGTGCTGGACTTTCATCCAAGCGGCCCGAGATCGACGCCCGGTGCCGGCAGATCTGGTTAAGATTTTCTGCAGTTTTCCTTAGCTGTTACACAAATGTGGGATTTGCACTGTTCCATTTGTAAGTCGGCTGCAGCCGCACGTAGGGCCTACGTAATAATAATAATCGCCTCCTCCCTCCCGCACAAGCTTATAGCTTCTGGGGCCTGGTTTCCAGGTTATGGGTTGTAGCAATTATTATCATTATTATATAAAGGAAACCAGTGTCCTACATACAAATACAACAAAAGTGTACACAAGGTACGCATTTTATCCTTGAATACTTAAAGAAGAAATGGTTTACCAATAATCTACCAAGTTGCTGGTGGGTAATTCATCCTGATACCTATAAAAGAAAATTATCATTAAAAAGTAACCTTTCATTTAATTTAGTAAAGTCTTGCCTGCTCATATAATCTAGTGGGTTAACCGCGGTCAAGACATTTCTCATAATGTTATTTGACACTTGAAAAGCAAAATTCTCATCGTGTTAGTTACTATAATAAACATTACAGGATAAGCATTTCTCAAATGGGCATATGAAGAAAAATTCCAAGCAGATAGCTTAAAATCTACAAACAGCCGTAGGCAATGTGTATAGGTCTGTAACGACCACCATAAAAATATAAGCATAACACAAACACTTCACTCTTCATGTTTCTTCTTTCTGTACTTTTTTAACAATTACTTATGGGTAACTGCATATATTTTAGTTTTCAACATGGTATTTTGAAATATTTTCTTATACAGAAACAGCATTGTAGGTAAATAAAATTGTTGCTCTAGTGATTAAATACGTATTTGCGGATGTCTGAGTGATATTGCACATATTATTTCTAGTTAAGTCAATATATTGCAGCGGATGACGCACCGTTTAGAGTTTAGAGGCTTGTAGTGGTCATCTTGGCGTTCAAGGTAATATGAGCACCAAAACGTTAACAGTTTGAATTATTTGGGTTTATTTTTCAGATATGACGCGTAGGTTAATAGTCAATAAAAAATCAAATCGTGTTGTAATTTTGAATATCCTGCATGCTGTAATATTCTTAGTGCTCGTCGCTATTCGTACAGTGAATTGTGGGCCAAAATGAAATGAAGCTAAAAAAAGATTGTACATTTTCAGTTTATTGAAAAAAGGTTTATTTTGCTGAAACTTTTGTAAGAGTTCTGCTCTATAAAGTTAATCTGAAAAACGAAATCATCCCAATAATGAACAGTCTTATGTTTATCCAACCTAATTTAGGGAAGCTCGAAGTTCACTAGATTAGCACTACGTGCTCTTCTTTCACATACGCATATTGGTAGTTTTTCAATATGTGTATATACTATGTACTCAACGATGGTATAGTCATACATGCACAATAAAATTGCATATATTTTGAGCAGCCGTAGGTAATGTGCACAAATCTGTAACGTCCAAAATCATAAAGTTCCGTGTTCATGTTTCTTCTGTCTGCCTCGTTACCGAACCCAGGTATCCGATCCCCATTCAAACTGAAAAAAATTCTCTACAGATTTACATTTATAATTTAATTCAGTCAATATAGACTTTTGTTTGATTTAAAGCACTTTGTAGCAGCATTATTTTCGGGCAAAAATGGTATAAACCATATACAGTGAGAATTTTATTTCACTGAACATAGGACTATTGACATTCCCTATGTTCAGTTTTAAAAAAGCCAAGTCAATGCATTGCGAGCAATTAAAACATATCCAAGCAACCTATAAAACAATTGCTATTCGTAGTGTCATTAGAAAGTGTCAAAACTGTGTTTTTTTTTTCAAAGTTTTTGCCAAGACAGCTGCAGATCCTGACCTGACCTGAAGCTGTCTTTGGCATCAGTGAGGACTTTATGCCTTTATTATGATTAATTAATGAATATTCGTGTCGATAATTATTGTCAAGGATTACAATCATGTTGCAAACATTGTCGCTGGGTAGGCAACCAAACTTGCAGGTCTGCTGGTAGCTGGTGTTTTTTTTATTGTACATTCTTTTGACACAACTGAAATTATTTAGTTTTAGGTTAAGTATAATTACATCCAAATAGCAAGTTTAAACAGAAACTTTTATTTAAATTACTTTAACAAATGTTCAAAGTGACCACCCTCCTGTTCCAAACAATATGCTAACCGATTGTAAAATCCTTGTACACTATTTCTAAAAAAATTTGGATTTATTTCGTTGCAGGCGGTAAGTATTCTATTCTTTAGCTCTTCTGTATGCTCTATTACTCTATTATTGTAGACTTTGGATTGGATATAACCCCAGAGAAAGAAATCATTTGGTGATAAATCTGGGGACCGAGGTGGCCAAGCTATGGGGCCAAATCTTCCAATCCAGCGATCCTGGAATGTTTCGGTTAGGAAGCGTGTAATAGGGCCCGTGGAATGTGGTGGAGCGCCGTCCATTTGAAACCATGGGTTTTCAATATTTAAAACTTCTAGTCGTGGTATAATGTTTCTCCGCAGAAGTTCCAGAAATTTGGCAGCGTTTAGGGTGCCATCGATAAAAAATGGACCAATAAGGGTACCGTCAACTATTCCAGTCCAAACATTAACACTCCTATTGTATTGAGTGTGTGTTAAATTTTGAACGTGCTTGTTTGTACGTGACCAATACCTGTAGGAATTAGCAAAGAAGGATAAGGAGAAAGGAGAGAAAAGTGTTAGATACAAACCGATAATTCTGTTTATTGACAGTGCCATCTAAACAAAACGACGACTCGTCTGTGAAAACTATTTTTTGTAGAATATCTTCATTTTCATTTAGTAAATTAAATACTGTTTCACAAAAATCTGTTCTTTTAATTTTGTCAATAGGAAAAAGCTGCTGGTGATTGGAAAATTTGTAGGGTTTGTATTTATACTTCTTGAAAGTTTTAAGCACAGAGTCTTTCGAAATGCCAAATTGCTGTGCTACTATCCGCGAGGGGGTAATGGGATTTTCTTCTGCATAACATAATATTTGTATTTCTCGTTCTTCTGTTAAAACGGGGCAAGCTTTTCTTCTTTTTTTATGTGAATTTATTACACAACCTTCACCATTAAATTTTTTAATTATGCTATGAATAGTTGCGACAGATGGTATCGGTCTTTCGGGATAACTTACGGAAAACAAATCGCGCACTTGTCTCATACTATTATTGGAATTGTACCAGTTTACAATGGCAATCTTTTCATCTTTTGAGTACATATTGCAAAGCACAAGTTGAAAAACTTTTTAAAAAAACAGTTTTGACTTTTTAATGACATTAATGGCAATTGTTTTATCAGAGGTTGCTTGGATATTATGTTGTAATTGCTTGTAATGCATTCCTATGCATTACCTCTGGTAACACAATTGACAAAATTAAATGAACAGATTTTTGTGAAACAGTATTTAATTTACTAAATGAAAATGAAGATATTCTACAAAAAATAGTTTTCACAGACGAGTCATAGTTTTGTTTAGATGGCACTGTCAATAAACAGAATTATTGGTTTGTATCAAACACCTCGCTTCCCTTTCTCCTTATCCTTCTTTTCCAATTCCCACAAGTATTAGTCACGTACAAACAAGCATGTTCAAAATTTAACAGTCCTCTGGAACTTCTGCGGAGAAACATTATACCACGACTAGAAGTTTTAAATATTGAAAACCCATGGTTTCAAATGGACTGCGCTCCACCACATTCCACGGGCCCTATTACACGCTTCCTAACCGAAACATTCCAGGATCGCTGGATTGGAAGATTTGGCCCCATAGCTTGGCCACCTCGGTCCCCAGATTTATCACCAAACGATTTCTTTCTCTGGGGTTATATCCAATCCAAAGTCAACAATAATAGGGTAATAGAGCATACAGAAGAGCTAAAGAATAGAATACTTACCGCCTGCAACGAAATAAATCCAAATTTTTTAAGAAATAGTGTACAAGGATTTTACAATCGGTTAGCATATTGTTTGGAACAGGAGGGTGGTCACTTTGAACATTTGTTAAAGTAATTTAAATAAAAGTTTCTGTTTAAACTTGCTATTTGGATGTAATTATACTTAACCTAAAACTAAATAATTTCAGTTGTGTCAAAAGAATGTACAATAAAAAAAACACCAGCTACCAGCAGACCTGCAAGTTTGGTTGCCTACCCAGCGACAATGTTTGCGACATGATTGTAATCCTTGACAATAATTATCGACACGAATATTCATTAATTAATCATAATAAAGGCATAAAGTCCTCACTGATGCCAAAGACAGCTTCAGGTCAGGTCAGGATCTGCAGCTGTCTTGGCAAAAACTTTGAAAAAAAAACACAGTTTTGACACTTTCTAATGACACTACGAATAGCAATTGTTTTATAGGTTGCTTGGATATGTTTTAATTGCTCGCAATGCATTGACTTGGCTTTTTTAAAACTGAACATAGGGAATGTCAATAGTCCTATGTTCAGTGAAATAAAATTCTCACTGTATATTATTAAATGCCATACAATTCTCTATGTTCTGGTTAATGTAAATTTTTATTTACTAAATCGGCGTGAGAGTGATGACATCATTGAATTTTTTTAAATTACATGATAGGTATTTTTTACTGAATCGATAGCAAGCTTAGATAAAATAACAAAACTTTAGTTATTTTGATGGTTTGATGGTTGATGGTCAATAAGGGAAAATGTAGAACAAAGCATTTCTACTCTAATTCTACTACTAGTAGTAGTGTTGTTCAAAGAAATGAACAGCATATTTAACCTTATGTATTTACTATAATACTTCAATTATGTAATTGTGGCTTTATGTGTATTTATCTCCTAACTCAATTAATGAATGAATGGTAGTTGAAATGAGTGAGACAATTACCTTTTATTTTCAATCATAAGAATATACTGTTTTTTAATTGTTCAGTTAGTGGAATTAATAATAATAATAATATTAATTGCTACAACCCATAGCCTGGAAACCAGGCCCCAGAAGCTATAAGCTTGTGCGGGAGGGAGGGGGCGATTAGTATTGTTACGTAGGCCCTAAATGCGGCTGCAGCCGACTTACAGATGGAACAGCGCAAATCCCACATTTGTGTCACAGCTAAGGAAAACTGCAGAAAACCTTAACTAGATCTGCCGGCACCGGGAATTCTAAAATGAGTTTCAATTTATTCTATTGATTATTTATTTTTCTACTGTTTTGTTCTACATTTTCCCTAATTGAAGATTAAAGGTCATCAGAATAACTAAAGTTTCGTTATTTACCTAAGCTTGCTAGAGAACCAGAAATCAAAGTCTACTAGTCGTGAATCGTTTTTCACGTTTTTCTTAAAAGATTTCTGATGTAAGAGTATGAATATTTATTATGGCTGAAAAGATAATTGTACAATATTTTATCGATTTCAGTAAAAAAATACCTATCATGTAATTTAAAAAAGTTCGATGACGTCATCACTCTCACGCCGATTTAGTAAATACAAAATTTTATAAACCAGAACATAGAGGATTTTATGCCATTTAAAGTTGCTACAAAGCGGGGTGCTTTGAATCAAACAATTTGTATATTCTGTTGATATGTATATGTAATACTATTCTCCTTTTTGTGTGAAGATGAGAACATTTCACCTTAACACGAATGAAAATAAAATAAAACAACATTAAACTTACAAAGTTAGTAACAACATATTCTACATCTACGAAAGTTTTTTTATGTAGAAATCTTCTGGAAACCCCCTATTTGATAATTTCCATCTGAAATAGCAAAAGGAAAACTACAATAAAAAATTACAAACAGCTTTCAAAAAGTTAGTTTTCATACTTTTGGCCGAATATATTTTTTTATGTGCGCAAACTTTTCTAATATATTAGAGTGAAAAATAAAGTTGTGTATAATAATGAAATTTTGCTTAAAAAATAATGCACAAACGTGCACGTCAAAACTACTTTTTCTTATTGATGAATTAGTGTTTCTCTAGATTTATTGTAATTGTATATTATGTTAATAGTACATAGCTAATTTCAATTTGAAATTCCATATCATACACACATAGTTGTGACATTTACATTCATATGGTACATTCAAAACCTTCTCTCGTGTTTTATACAAACTGCACGAAACCCCCGAGTTCAATCCATTTAAATACTATACACAGCATTTAGTTGTCACGGAAAATAAATTACCTCTCAAAAATAAAACCATCAAGGTGTCAGTATCAGAATTAAACATGGGCAATATAACATGTATATATACAAAGCTGTCTAGGTTCTGCTTTTCTGTTTACATGAATACATGTACTGTATCATTACTTTCTATTAGCAGCAAATAGACTTAAAATGGTTTTTGATTGAAACCTTGATCGAATAAATTCAATAATGGAGAATGCTCATATAGCAGTTGAAGTTTGGCAAAATGTTTCTTTCATAAACGAGGGGTTTGATACTCAAGAAATTATTACTTTATATGTATATCTTTATAGAATACACTGAGGGGAAGTCTGAATAGCAACATCCGGCCTGAGGGACCAAAATTGCATATGGAGAAACAGCAAACTTTCAATTGCGTTCAGCTTGTGTATCACTGAACTTTTTAATTAGTTCAACTGACACTACTGATCAAAAAATTAAATAAACCGTTTTCTCAAAAGCCTTCTCTAGGAATTATTAATCGATTAAACCCCCGACATAATCGTTTCAGAAATTTCCTAATTCTATTACAACTACATGTGTGAAGACGTGTCATCCTTCATCATGTAGTGTTTATCATTTTGTTAATCAATTGTATGACGTAATTCTCGTCGCGGATTGTTAACCGTCAGGTTCACTCACATAACCGACTGTATTCCACAATTACACATTTGCACGTGTCGGTTTGAGCTTTCAGCTCGTTGCCCTCTATTGCGCTCTTCATTCTGAATTAACAATTTACAAAACTTCAATTTTTTTCCTGTTGTTTGAAATGTTTTTGTGGCTGAATTTTCTTTTTATACATTTTACTGAAATGTATGATTTTCTTTTTCACGGGACGAAATTAGTTTTCTGTAAGTTATATTTTGCTTTGTTAGTTGAATAAATGAAATACAGAGACGCAGAGGCGAATCGCAGATTTTTTCTTCGGTGGGCATTAGTCATTGACTAGGCCAATCTTGCCTCCTCACTATTAACATGATTTTTGATTGAATTTGATTCTAGGCATCAGTGGTCTCCATTTCGAAGAACCATAACTCCTAAGATTTAATTGATTTACAGGAAGACGTATATTTATAACTTATTGCGATTGATTTATAGATATTGGATGAAATTGATGCTGAATTGAAAAGGGACTCTATTTTACATCCAGAACGATAATCAACTAAGAAATACTATAATGAAAACTCACAATTTTCACCGTACGTCTTACATTTCAGAGCACATAACAGTCAGACACCTGAAGCTTAAAGTTTCATATGATTCATAAATTCAGTGGTCTAATAATTTAAATAATTTATCAATCGAATTTGCATATTTTAGATGATCAGAGTTTCAAACTTTAAAGAGGCCCTAGACTCAAGGGGGTTCTACACAAACTCTTATGGGAGTGCAACGGAAGTAATGGAGCTATTGTAGCAAGTTACATTACGCTCCCCCACACTTTATCACCCACACAACTTTCATACCTTATCCTAAGGAGATCAAGTTTAGTACGATTGTACTAAATTTTTAAAATTCAGTCGCAACCGAGATTTGAACCGTTGTCCATCTGAACGAGAAGTAGGATCTCGACCACGAAGGGCTTTAACAGAACCACGGATTAAAATGCAGTAAATGAATGAAATACCGGGTACCCCATTATATTTTGACCCTTTTTAACCTATATAACTTTTTAACTAATTGAAATAATGAAATGCGGTTTTCACTAATCCTCTTCTTATTTTTGAGAGTGTCCGTCTTTTTGTGTCCACTTTCGGTTTAACTGGAAATGATATAGCCTATTTTATTTGTGATTTCATATGGAACACCATGTATATATTTTCACAGATGTAAAGTACATTGTTTCATATTTCAATAACATACAGTATTCATTTTAAGAGCTTATAAAATCATCATCCTGAATAATAACCATGACAAGTATGACACGTTTGGAAAGGGGAAACAATAGGGTTTCCAACTGTGAAAAAATATATACTGTGTCCCATTTGTAATCACAAAGTTGCCCTATCCCCGACAATAGGCTATGTCATTTCCGGTTAAATCGGAAGTGTGCCGGATACTCAGACAAAAAATAAGAAGACTGGTGAAACCCGCATTTCATTATCTCAATTAGTTCAAAAGTTATATAGGTTTAAAGAGGGTCAAAATATAACAGCATCAGGAAGAAGGCCACAGCTGCAAACATCATGCAGTATGTAAGCTATCAAACATTAAAGACTTTGAGGTATAGAGATATAGCAGGCTTTAAACATTGGAAGCTTCTGAAGTTAAAAATTTAAAAGTTTAGCTTTTTATAGTTTTTTGCAAAACTCAACTTCTGAGAAGTTTGAGTTTTAGGAGTTCCAAAAAATTCGTTTCTGTGGTTTGTCTAGATTTCTGTGCTTTAAAGACTTTAGAGGTTCATAGGTTTCAAATTATGAAGAGCAGAGATCAACGTGTAGGAGAACCAGAGCTTAAGAGCTAGGTATCTTAATATATTTATAGAAGCAGTAGACAGGAACTTCCCTTAGAGTCTTGGTTTCAATCTCACGACTAACTTAACAGTCTTTATCTCATGCTTGAAGCTTGAGATTTACCAAGTTTTTAAATATATATATATTCATATTTTTAAAATTGCCATAACCTCTACGACCAAAATATAGCAGCTTTACAGATATATAATTTCAGAGTACCAAGATAGAGATATAGTTTCATACTTCCACGTTCTGAAATGTAAAGTATTGAAGATTCAAGGAGTTAAAGATGCGAGCTTTGATCTTTCATATTTTCTGAGTTCAGATCTTCCTATATATAAATTTCCAAAATAAACATGGAGTAGTCCCAGAATTTCTAGATTTCTAAGTGTAGTGTATATCTTCATTTTAGATTAATTAAAATTACTAAGATTGAAAAATCTCAATTTTTTACAATTTTTACCATGCAGGTTCAAATTCTTATTTATAATTTTTTGTTATTTTTTCTTGATCTAGGCCAGTTAGTAAGTCGTTCTGAAAACGTTGTTGTTGAAAAATCGGGGGCAAGCTGGATTGAGTGTTATTTTTATAATTTTACGTGATCTGATGCCCTGAGATTTGGCGGCCTTATACGCAAAAGATGGTAGTGTTAGAAATATTCGTGAATATGTGGTTCGGGTTCACTTTAGAGCAAAATTTTAAGTTATCGAATGTAAGTAATGTAAATTTATTGGTTGCAGCGTTAGATCCATCAGAAAATGCATAAATTCTCATTCCTTTTTTGTTTCACTATGTTTCATTATAGGCGAATAGACTATATTAGACCTACAACACGACTTGGATACGTCAATTGTTGAAAATAACTTTGCAATAGATCGATACAATACAAGAGAATAAGAACAAACCCGAAAAAGCGAGATAATGCCCAAATAAAAAGAGTATATTTTATTTCAGGTTAGCTATAAGAGTTAAAATGCTTACCGACTGGCCTACATTTCCAAATTTCAAATTCTAGAATATTTAGAATTGCCAGAAGTTCCAAATTCACAGAATTTGTTGCTTTTTAAAAATTCATAGCTTCAGAGAATTGGTGGTATTAAATTTCAGACATTTAAAGTTTCGGAGACCTAGTGGTATCAGAAGGTTCTGTATTTTAAGCTCCCTAATTTTTTTGTTTATTAATTATAATTATTTTGTTTATTAAATATAAAAAATAGATAACTAGATCAAATGATAAAAATAATTTAAAAAAAATTAAAAATTAAACAGCTCATTCTGTTCATGTATTAAAGATACCCTGAGTTTGCGTTTGTTTATCTCAAAAGCTTCTAAACTGTCTTAATTTTCGTTTGTTTTCACAAAAATGTAGGAATCTGATATTATTTTGGGGAGTCTTTGTGTGATTTTGTTCTAAAAGGTGTTTGGCATAATTAGATTTTTCAGGATGTTTATTTCTGTACCAACGCACATGCTCTTTATATCTTAAGTCATAATTTCGAAATGTTTGCCCAATATATACCGAACTACAAACAGAACAATAACAGCTACCTTGTACTATGTCATGATTGCATTAACTGAATTCTCGTGGTTTCTTTGTCCTTGAGTATAAGATTTTATACAGTATACAAGAATGTCTAGGAATGATGAATCAATGGTCGTGACATTTATATGAGGACTGGGATTAATAGAGTGGTAAACGTTCATCTTATTCTTTACTCAGCAAACCTGGAATCATGGCATCAGGTTATGTGTACTAAAATTAAAAGAATGTTATACTAGGTACTTTAGATGTATTTGAATACAAATACTTAGATTGATTTCAAAAACGATTATCTTTTTTGGTGTCTCAGCTGCATATCTTTTTCTACATCAGAAAATGCAACAGAATCTCACTCTCTGAAAGGCAGGAAGAGCTATTTGTTTTCAAAGACACGATGACGAGAGTACATAAACTCAATTGAACATTGACTGTGCATTTATTATTAGTTGATATTTATAGAAGATGCACTTCTCGGAGAGGAAGCTATAAAGCTAACACACCAGCGCGTGACGAGGTTAGATGAGTTGATTAATTATTTTACGTAATGCATTTCTGAATGCTAAATACAGGTGATACACTGTTTTTTTCTGTCGTTTTATACGTAATTGTATATATGTGTGTACATCCTGAAACAGTTGAAATTCGTAAATCAATCAGAAGCGGTAAATCAAAAATAACCCAATTTACAATTCATTCATGATCATCTCGCACATAAATCAAAATACATAGTTGAAATTGAAGATGGGAAAAATTGAAAAGTATGGATAGTAAAAACTACCGAATAGCGAACTAAAACTCAATTTTCGTTTATCTTGAAACCAGACAATCTAGAGATTATCAACTAAAACTACTTAAAGCACGCGGTGCATACCAAATCGACTACAATGTAGTAACATAACCTCGTAACTTGGATGGTGCATTTACAATCTAGCATGAAACAACAACTATGTACTAACTGAATACCTGTTTTGTTAAATTATTGTGGGAACATTGATTTTTAAAATGAAGGCTACAATCAATTTTCGTTAATATATTGTTATTGTTATGTCTGCGGTTTAACGGATGGAATGTACGACGTATTTGATAAATTTCCATAGGCTGCTAATGTTTATACAACAATTCCAAAGATTTTAATTGGCGTTTTTACCTTTCACCGCTGAATAACTGGATGATTATTTTTTTTAAATAAATGTCAATTTATTACCAGCTAAATTAAAATTGCCTGAGCCTGAGTGCGCACACCTGGGAGTGAGTGCGTGCGTCCGTGCGTGCGTGTGTCGTATATGCGTAAAGTAACTGCGTTTACTGTTTTGCTGGAATTCCTCAGAGTATTACACCTCTCCAATTTTAGTTTCCATATAACCCCATGTAGCAACGCATTCCTGCGTCAATACTCGTTTTAATTGACTAACTCCAGAGAAGTTTACCCTCTTGCCTTTTGAGAATTCTTGAGATTTTGCTGGTTTTATTAACAAAATTAACATTTCTAGGTATAATGCATTCAGTCTACTACAATTCGACTTGGCGACTTGTTTCTGAAATCCAACTTTCGAAATATTTTTCAGGACGAGAACCTTTTCTGAATATTTGATGCAGAAATTGAATGTGATTGCACTGTTTTACCATTCCCGGAAATGAAACGGAATAATTTGAAATTATAATGGTTGTATAAAATAACGAATTAGTGAGATTATAATATAGTATGAAAAGCAGTGAAATATATATTCGCATGTGCATAATATTGCATTACGCCCAGTAAAGCAGAAATCTGCCGGTGCACCTGCTGCAATCTCACGGCCATAAACAATAAAACAATTATGGCATAATAGTCACGCAGATTGTTACGTCTAGACTTGCATTCAATATATATGGAGCGAGTTTTAAAACACGTTTTATGTCCATATATTATTAATAAAACTTGGGACAATTTTTGCAACCCTATCAAACATAAGGCTGCTTGCGTGTTAGTATTTTCTCTGTATTATAAATTTATAAACTGGTTGGTAATACTGCTCTTATGCAGTAACTTGATTAACCAAACCGGCTTACTGGTAAATAATTGAATACCATAAAGGAAAACTTATTAGATTTGAAGAAAAATTGCTTCCAATAATTCCATCTAGGAGTATCTCAACATAATTGAACAACATTACTATAAAAAAGCACATTACGATAGCTGCATACTATGGACTGTAGGAACATATAAATGGACTGCAATATATTGAGCTTTTAGATTTCAACAGTTATGAATTGGGCATTTTACATTTTTGAGTGGATATGGAATTTATATATGAACTAACTTAGAGGCGTCGTACAAGATCTATTGTTGCAATATATCTGGCTAGAGCTGTCACCTTGCCCAACTGGTAGCTTTATAGTTTTAAAGTTTTTAAATATTATGCATCTGTAAGTACGCATCAAAACAATCCTTTGTCTAAATTGGTATCTCTGTTCTTAGCGCTAGCCACTGCATTTCAAGAAACTCAAGAAAGTTTTTTAATTTAGACCTTCTGTAAGTTAGACTTATACTTCCACACGCGTTGTAGTCTATAGCAGCCTGACTTTAACGTTTAACGTCAAAAAAGCTGGATTACGATATATTGATGAGAGAGGGCAGTGGCCGAAAAGTGTCAAAATAGAAAATCATGACGCAGTACAATACCTCTACTATCAAAGCAACAAATCAGGAACGTTAAATCAATTCTGTTCTGTTCAGAATGTTCAATTCTAGTCAAGCTGCATACGCAAAATGCTAAGTTTGGTGTCATTTCATTTAATATTAACAAGAAGGAATTTGCTATGGAAGAACATAGTTTGTACTAGACTCATTAATTCTCGAAGTAATTGTACACAATTGCATTAAATGAATGGGCACCGATCTTCGTGAGATTGACTTGGCAGTGATGACTTTCAATGCCAACATTTCCTTATGCATCTGCATTACCCATGGGTATAATTAGTAGATTGCCATAATGGTATTACTTTCAAAAAGATTATTGCTAACTAAAAAAATAAAAAACCATTTTAAATCATAAATCTTAAACAGTTGAAAGGCATACGTATTCCGTATCTGTATCATTTTTACTAAGAATTTTTACAGAATAGTTTAAAAGTTTTTCAGATCGGAGTTGAAAAAGCTCAGTGTTGACAAAATTTAAAAATCGCAGAAAGCCCACGGCTCTATAAGTTCTATCTATTTTAATTCCAGGGTATTTTAAAAATGAAATCTGATTTGAAATTTACATTCGGGCCTGAGTGAAGTGGTATACAATAAAATAAAAATATGTAACTGTAGACCCGTAACTGGATATCAGATGTGCAAAAGAAAATCAGAAATAAAAAGATCAGTGCACTCCGCCAATTCTCAACTTGTATTAAAATATTTTGTTTCATTCCATTCTTTATTGCAATGGTTGGCAACGTCTTTACTAATTAATAACACCCTCCTCAATGGCTAACTTATGGTGCCCGCCGTGCATCGATGATTTGAAAACTTCATAGCAGGGCTGTGAACTTTTTCTCAAAACCAAGCTCTATCGTTCGAGAGGAAATAAATCTACAAACTAGGAAACAGTTTTCCGGATTATAATAGATCTCGATTGAGGCCTATTAACCTACAGCTTCTCGACCAATGTAATTCGACTCATCTGGCAATGTTTTCAACTCCATTTTTTGTTTTGTGGAGGAAGGGGGAAATCTTCAAAAGACACCGGGCTAATCTAGGCGTGTCAGATTCAATTGGGAAGGGAACCCAGATGCCTACCGACTGCACCCTTGCGTGCAGATGACACAATGGAAAACCTATCTGTATTACTTCATCAGCGTCACTCTTCATTCTGTTTTATTTTATTCCATTCTGCTACCCTTGAACCCGTTTTATAGTTTTCTCTAAGGTATTTCATGTTGCTGTCCGTCTATCCTGAAGTTTTTTTGTTTTGCATGATCTGCTTTATCATTTCGTTGATGCCTGTCCTTTTTCTATCGCTCTCCAACATACGGGGTATGATAATTTCCGTGGTCAATTATTCATTTAATTTGTCTTGACATGTTCTTCTTAAAGCCTCCCATATTGTGGTGTGTTTGGTTGTATCTACTTCATTATAGTATCCACTTATCGCTATTGCCCTTCTTCATTCTGTTATGGTATGCTTGGAAGCACCCATTCCCAGTCAAAAATTGGTTACAAAATACCCTCTCTCGCCATGATTCCTGTTAGCACATGGGGGAAGTTGGGATATTAGCTGTCTTGTGCATCTTCCTGTTCTTGTTCTCACTCTTCTTGCCAGATAACTAATGTAGCAGCACTGGCTTCCTTTTCTCTTGCCTATGCTAAATGTGAAAGGCCTTTCCTTGGCAAGTAGGTGTAGCGTATATTTCTACGGATTGTGCGATATGCACAATTCTTATAACAATATGCAATTCTTATAACGATCTTTCTTTGTACACTTTCCAGCTTTTTTTGGAAGCACTCTGTATGTAAGCAGTTTTTCCACACTGGGACTCCGTATAAGATGATAAGAGTTTGTCACTACCCTCATCAGTTTTATTTGGGTCATGCTTGGTCCCCTTATATTTGGCAACAGGCGACTCTGCCTTTGCCTTCGTGATCCATGTTCATGTTTCTTCCCATCATGACAGCTAGATATTTATGTAGTTTAGGCTACTTACATCCTTCCCTGCAATATTTGCTGTGATGTTTACTCTGTTGCTACTGTCTCCATTCTTATGTATGATCATAGCAAATACCGTTGCATGGGCTACAGATAACTATTTATATTTATGTAGATTATTAATTTCCATCTTTTCCGTTTCTCAAAGAATATTGTTGTATGATGAAATTGTTTGGTCTTATTTTCCTCCCCAATCAACTTCTTTCCATTTTCTTAAAACTGTTACGGGGAGTTGATCGGTACCCCAGACGGAACAAATTGTGATCAGGTAATCTCTGCTTTCGGATGAGATTTTATCATTGTACCTGAAGCATCTGATGACAATTGGCACATTGGTCAATAAATAGTTGGTAATCAGGGTAGAAAGTGGATATTTTTTTTTGAAAAGTTTGAGGCTGGTTTCCATCATAGTTAAAAAATCTACGCTGGATGCAAAAATTAAAAAAAAAGCAACTTGTCAATTGTTTTGTATGGGGAGGATTTAATTTGAACTTCATCTTTCTCTCCCTTATGTCTTGGCGGTGAATTGAGTCTTTGTTTTTCGTGCTTTATCTGCCGTACTTTACACTGCCCAATTTAAAACCTTGATACAGGTTGTCGCAGGGGCTTCAAAATCGGCCGATTTGCCCGAAATCACCTTAATATACACAATATGAGCATCCAAAAATTGGAAAATAATAGATGCGTATTTGTGCACATGGCTTAGATTGTTCACCTTTTATGGAGGAGTGTAATATTTGTAAAATGACACTAAAGGCACACATATTTTCGACGCGATGTCCGTCGGGCGCTCTATTCCATGTTTACCCTATTGTGCATTGGCTGGAATTGTCTTGGTTTATACGTTCTTGAATATAAGGAAAAATCGAAGAACTGCTCCAAATGCAAAGTTTTAAGAAAATATTTTCCATGTCGAGGTTCACAAATTGGTTAATTAGAATTAAATATTGCTATTTTTAATTAGGCACTTTAATCCGTTATTAACAAACATGTTTTCACATCTGCAAAATTCAAAAAAATACCCTCTCTCAAAAAAGTGTCGTAAACAACCCTGAATTCTCTCAGCAAGTAAATTATTCACACCTAGTTAGTGTTTTCTAAATTTGAATTAAATGAAAATTGGTAAGTTAAATTAATTAGCATTTTCTTAGACAGCCTAATTTTATAACACTCAATAAAATAAATTGGCAATTAGTAAGTAATTCAAGCTTCGTTGTTCATTTTCTTATTGCATGTATTTTCTTGGGTAATTAGTGACACATTTTTTATGAAATTCATTGTGCTATAAAATTATTTACTTAATTGTTAATTTGCAAAGTTTTCGAAGAGTGATGTCAGGCGCTCTTTGGATAATTAAAAGGTTCTATTTGTTAACAAAGATTTCAAGTTTTAAAGAAGTACGTAAGATCGATACTTCAACGGGAATTAATGTTGTCTAAAACCTATCAACTTTCAGGAAGAGTGTATAATTTGAAAAAATTCCACTTTAAGTCATTTGCAAGAAGTAACTACCCTGACATCTATTTGTTACTGTTAAGTTCTAATCAAATAACATGAACTGCAAGAAGTAACTACCTTGGCATATATTCGATGATGTTTGTACTAAAATTTAGATACCGAAACCATTAAAAATGATAACCAAATTATAAAAAGACTACTGATTTGTTTTATAAGTAACATTATTATAGTTTGTCTAGAAATGTAAGAAAATGACTTTTAGGTGTCGGTATTTCTCATCATTTAAGGAGGATACAGCGAAATGTAAAAATGTAGAGAATGACGTGAAATTTAAACCTCGAGTTCTTTGACACTTATTCTATTCGGTAACTTTTTTTATAATCTTCTTGTGTACCATTACCGAGAAAAATGGAAAATAAAATCCAGAATTTAACATGGGCTCTTATGGAGACCATCTAACCTTTAGCAGTTTTAACGAAAAATTATGATGAAGAAATGTAGGGAATCTGATAAAAAACTGAAATGACATACTCTCATATTCGAAGAACAATGCTGCCTAATATTTTTGAAATCTTGTGTCTAGTTAATGCACAATAATAATTTAAAATAAACAAAACAAGAATTTTTCACGACATATGTGGAAAGACAGCAGAGATGTGACAACACCTCATAGCGCGCGAATTCAAATAACAGAACAGAAAGATCATAATATAATGACTGTTATAATAATCTATATTTTATTGTATTAACTAATAATCATATATTTTATTAATCAAATTATGTTGAACAATTCAGTCTTCTGCGTTAATAATATCAGAATACAAATGTTAATTCGACGGAAATATTGCAAAATGTAAAATTACCTTTTGCAATGTGATGAATACAATTTATCATCACAATCAGAATATCCACGAAATCAGTAATACAAACAAAACTAATTTTAAAAATATATGTATTAAACCTCAACAACTTTTTATATATTTCTTGTATCCGCTTAGCAGATTGTAATCTTTAGACTATACAAAAGTTAAAAAATAGAATATTAACATCTGTAATTGCATACAAATTACAAAACATTCAAAATGTTTCCACTTATATTTTGGGATTGACTTTTGGAGGTTAGGATGTCAACTCAATCGAAAGCTGAAACCTAACACTGCTACCAACAAAATCGATTGATTTCTTTGAGGTGTTGCTACGATTCTTAACCTATTTACATTTATATTTACACTTTCAACAATTAAACAAATGCACTCCAATCGACTTAAATTATTTTAATATATACAAATAATTAATAAATGCATTATAGGCATTCATAATACAATGATTTTGTTCAGTTTTAAGAATGTTAATTTATTTTTTTATCGATTGGTATTTCTTGTTAGAGCCTATGTAAAAGCATAGGAGATATCCCCTTGCCCTTCACCCCGCAAAGATCCGCTGTAACCTCCTTAACGTGATTAGTGCTTCCCAGGTTCGTAAAAATCATTTTCTTAAATTTCTAGACTAACCATATCTCTATTGTTCATTTTTCTCATTCGTTCTTTCTTTAATCTTTTATAAAAGTACGGCAGTCACAATCATATACAATTTACAATGTTTACCTTTCATATAATAGACAATAATTTCAATTATGTTGATATATTGTGAATTCTAATTGAAATACGTGAATGTATTTTAATTCTATTAGTACGCACAAAAGAATTCCTTTAATGTCCGTAAACGGTTTATAAATATTTAATTTATGGAATCTCGTAGGAATATCGTAAATAGTTAAAACCTTGACGCATCGTCAAGACTAAAATAGTGTATATTGCACAAGATCGCACGCCGTGAAGTTGATGGATACATTGCTGCTTACTATGCGGAGCTGGTTTCCTTCAAGCAGGATGCAAGCGGAATGCATGTGCACTTCCCACACAATACAAAACATTTATCCATTGCCCCAAGTGCCCTTTACCTCTTGACTGTGGTCGAGATAGGTTTGTTAACGAAGTGCTATTGTAGAGGGATTAATTGGTGTTGAAGATTATAATTCCAAAATGGATGTTAACTACTGTTGGTCGAACCGTTCGTTAAGCTCATAACCACCATTAAGCGAGGATTTCTGAGGTCATAACCTAAACATTTTAGATGAAGCACCTCCTCGACAAAGTTACACAGTTATACTATATTATACATACGTACCTGATGGAGATAAGCAAGTGATGAACTTGTTATCAGCATTGTCGTGATATCAAGCGATTTGTCCGGCTCTACATGCTCCGCCAGATAAATGCGGTGCCCCGATTCTTCCATCGCGTTTGTAGAAAATATTTCCTGGATTCGTATTTCTAGCATAAGAAATGAGCTTCAGGATCCATAATATTCTGGAGAAACATAAAATTCTACTCACATTTCAAGCTGATAACACAATAAGGAACGTGTTTTCGTCGTTACAATGATTTTTTATTGCAGCATGTTGTATAAAGACAGTTCCTTTCTCCAAAAACTCAGTCGGACTATAAAAAAATCTCAAGTTAAACGTGATCTCCATCTCGCATAACGTATTCATATATCCGGTCGCCTGAGGCGCCACTAGATTTCCCTAGATGGAGTATTTTACTTTCAAAAACACAGAGCAACTTGCGGAGTGCCCTCTTCTTGCTGCCCAATTTACATCCTTCTATTGTCTTCGCTCAGTTATGTTTATATAGGACTGACGTTATCATGCAAACCAGCGGCCATTTTTATCGCCTAGAGGCGTTATTATAAACAATATAAAAATTCCCCAGGTTTTTTTATAAAATATAGTGGGCATTTATCAGCACTCCTGAGCCTGGCGGACTCTGGACTTTGAGAAAGTATATAAATGCGCTCCTTGTTATTGTTCTGTTTCGTATGTATTTATACAAGAGCTCTACCGGATCGGTTTTTAGTCGCCGGAATACTCGGAGAACTACTTGCTAAGAGATATATGAACTGTTTTTGTACACGAATCCTGAGAGCGCCCCGTAAATTTATTTTCTGTGCGGTAGCTGTTTTTATTTTTTATTATCCGTATTTTTCGTGGCTTAGCGCGCACATAGAATACATTATACTCCACCTTCTAGTAAATTGTGTGTTACAAATACTGATTAGATGCGTCTTCTGCCTCGCATTTCTTTTCAGATAAAGACTAGTAATCTCAAACAAGCATCTTTGCTAAATGGCGCGTCGGCAGTTTGACGTTGCCCAACTTAAAATACTGCCCGCCAGAGAAATTGCAACGCTAGAACGAGAGTTGTTTATTTGATGGCTAAAGAATATCTTACAAAAAAACTTTTAGTCGTTTTAACCAATGTCTGTGTCTACTCGCAGACGATTTCTGTTCTATTGCAGAGACGTCTGAAAGAGGAACATTCCGAAGCATGATTGATCGATAAATAGCAAACTATTCAAAAAGAGACACCATCTTGTAATTACATTAGTATAATAAGAATTTTACATTTGTTTATTAGATTAATGTATAATTAGGAGAATGTTTTGCTAACGATGTTATAATACAAGAATATCTAAATCGTTTAGGGAGACTGAGGTCACAAGCACGGATCCAAATGAACACTCGAATGGCTACTATTACTTAAAGAATTGAACGGCACCATTCGGTCTGATGTTCATAAATAATCGCAATGAATCTTAACAGACAGCCTTAAGAAAATCTATAGAGATGAATTTCCAAAAAATCTCTATAAAATAGTTTATTGGTCTTATACAGGGTGATTCGAAGCTATAGATACTGTAATGATATTTCGATCGAGTTTAATTATTTACTCAAGTCGATGTTGTTCAAGTTAATAAAAGTTCATTATTGATTTAAAATTGCTTGATGAACAGAGAAGAGGTAGATGTGATGTTGAACGTTCATAACATATAGCTGACGTTCATATAAAATAATTCATGAAAACAGAGATCAAGTTTGATTTATCTATTTAGTTTATTGTAGTTACATAAAAGAAGTATTTGGGTTAATAGGTTATTACATCTGAAGCTCAAACCTGAAAAGAAAATTGTTATTAGACTTAAGGAAAAGTTGTAAAATAGTTTTTAGCATGTTTAACAATAGTCAAAACATAACATTCCATTTGAAATATCAATCAAAATTTATCCATAACAACCATCCATCAATAATAATGCATGGTTATAATAGAGATATCTAATAATGAGAAACAATAATTAATCATTTAAAAAAAAGTTAATTTTGTATTGTAAATCATAAAACAAAAAAGAAAAAAAAATATGAAGGTGATAAGAATGGTGGTTGGCTAAGGGAGGTTGTTAGAAAAATTTTGGGATAATGGATGTAATAATTTTTTAGAATGAGAAAATAAAAAGCAGTTTAAAATATAGTAAAAGGTGTTATTTATTTCAACCAACAAATAAAATAAAGAGTTTACAGAAGAAGAAGTTTTAAAATATGGAAACATACTCACTACCAAAAAGAGGTTCGAATCTGATACAATCTTCGGATCTTCAAAGTTTCATTTGATCCTAGAAGAAGAGAATAGTTACTTTAATAATAAAGGTAAAGACAAACAGGTACTCTTGACCTACGATATTTTTAGCTGTCTGGCAATTCTTCGTATCCTGAGTTACACCAGATTCATAAATTCAGGGCAGTTCAAGAGCGCAGGCGACTTACAGGTTCCTGAGAACGTGCTACAAGAAGGGAGAAGCATTATTAATTAAATAACTAAAAAGGTTTGTGAAAGTGTTATTAAAAAGCAGAGCATTAGTGTCCTACCAGAAGGTTAAAGTGCAATTTTATAAGTTAATTTAAAGGTTAAATCAACGTACCATTATTATTGTAAAGAGTTTCAAGCAGATGATGCACATAACCTAAAAATAATAAAGAATTTAATTAATTTATTTAGAACTAAAATACTGATCAAACTTACCTCATTTTATAAAATTGTTGAAATTCATATGTGTCGTTATGGACAACACGTCAAAATATTAGTTTCAAGGTTAAGCAAAGTTTCCCATTAAAGAAATTTCTCAATAGTTAAAGGTTACTGGAAATTCCATTGTACTATAATATTTTTAGATAAACTTTGAATTTTTCCAAGGAAAGGAACCCATACTTGGAAATTCGATTATACTTATTTTAATCTCATTGTAAAGAAAAATCTAGTAAAGGCAAATAAAAAAAATAAAGGCGACCCTGAGAGATAACTTTAATACAGCGAGTGCAGTTCATAATAAAATTAAAATATGAAGGCATTCTATTTGCATAGCTGCATAACATCGAAATACACATTCCAAGAGCGGATGGGGACCTCATTTTAAGCAGAAGTCATGTGCCAAGTAATAATGAATAAGTAACAAACACACAATTAAATACTGTTTGAAATCACGAGCAACGTAGTCATAAAACTAGAGAGAAAACTAAAAAAATCATTAGCCAGCTTCGGTGGATTAGTGGTATGTTTGCTTCATTAGCCAGTGGTCGCAGGTTCAATCACCGGCCCAGCTGGGGAGAAAAATTAAAACATGCTTTACTCTCGGATAGGAAGTAACACCGTAGGTCCCGTGTCAATGCGATGCTTGGCACGAAGAAAATCCCTACTGGGGGTGGAATTCCTCCAGTATATTTTAGAAGGGTCGTCTAAATGATCATAGTAATCGGTGCATCGAGGTGCGAGGAATGCTCCACTACCCCGATTCGCCCAACGCCCAAAAAGAAGTAAATAAATAAAATTATTCACATGCAAAAGAAACCTGAAAAATGCATTCACAATTTTTAATATTTTTTTAATTTTATAATTTAAATATACAAATTTGAAATTTAGAAAAGGCACTTAAATAAAACTGTAACATATGTTCATAAGCATTTTTCAAAATGTCTTGATCTTGGGGTAAACATGTGTGCGAGAAAGTCTGTAATTCACGACTGCCAACATCGACATCAAGCTACGATGGTGTTTTTTACCCATTGCTGGTTTAACGAAACCAACCATGGCACGCGCTCGCCTCGGCGAATAGTCGTCACTTCAAAAATAAATACGTCGCAACTCCAAGACTAATCGTCAGGGAGTCATTTGTAAACATACTATTCAACTTCAATCTCGAATCTCACGACCAATCCAAAACGTTTCTGATATAGTTTCGAGTCGCCATTAATCCACTAATCCAACTAAATTACCACAATATGTGGTAGCCACCAAAGCAGTATAACTACTTGCAGTGCCTGTAATAGGCAGTATAAAAAAATGTTTCTGAAAAGAGCGTTGTTGCGCCAATTTACCGTTTGCATTGCTTCCTACTGTTCCATCATATACTACCGCAGTATGCAGTTATACATACAAGGGTACACTACCATCAACTCATGTATAAAATCACACACTCTTGTGCACTCGATTTGCTTCCGTCGAGATTACGCGGCACCTATCATCCGCTGGTTGTCTTTTGCTGTCACTATTAAATTCAACAAATCAGTTGCTATTCACCAAACTCGTAAAGACGAGATCACTCAATTCAACCACAGTCAATCCTAACGAGTTGATCAGACTTTGACATCATGTACCTACAGCAACCCTTAATTAGCTTTAAAGGCTAAATCAAAATATCTTACTCGGCAAATAAAATCAAATAAAACTAGTTGATGAGTCAACTCTGGTAAACGGGTCGTAAGTATAAATGGTATATATAAGATGCGAACCAGTTTTATTGTCCTGGGATCAAATCTGGATGAAATTTATTTTCTATCTTTGCTGCGACTTGGAAATCTTCGTTCAGCTGCGCTTGAAATGAGAGACATTATTCGTTAGCAAGTTCCGAGCTATAATTTATCTGTTCACCAGTGATGAAACCGGCACCATCAGGCACAGCAGTCGTGTTTTCCATCTTCGCAACATAGTACCGAATTTTGTTAGTACTGCTGTTGCGTGGGCATAATGATAGGTTGTCAACCTTTTTCCGGTTTCTGTAACCAAGTGGAAATTTAGCAGCGCATGCCGTGTTGACAGACTTGGCTGATTCACGAAAAAATTCACCCTCGACCCTCGTACGTACAATAGTTTCTGAGATATAAATTTTTTTCAATTCACTGTCATTTTTCGACATTCCGAAAAAGTTCCGTTTCTTTCGCATTTTTCGTAAATATTTCAAATTTGGCTGCTCCTTGATACAAAATGAATTTTATAAGAGTTAAAGAGAATTAAATTGCCTACAAAAAAAGTTGGTTATTGAATGTCGTGCAACCAATATGACAGTTGCGCAGCCGGCTCATCACCCAAACATGGGAAGTTTTGATATGTTTTTATACCAATTTTCAGCCTTTTCCCAAGTTTTTCCTTTTCAAGACGTTATTTACCTGTGCTACAACCTGACTTCAGTTAACCTATTCTAGCTAGCCAAGTTGCTGATCTAACGCAACTTTGGGCAACCACCGATTGTAGAATGAACAAACAGTGGGAGCACTATAGTATCTGTACTACTGTATTACGAAAAATGGTTCTGAAAGTAGTAGCGTTTTGTAGTTGTTCTGTCAGAAATGTATCTATTCTAAATTATTCCGTCAAGTTTACCCACTACCAAGTTAATCCGGCACAAGCACTAATCTACCATCTATACAGATTTCAACTATTCCGTCACATATCACTGCAATTACACCTACAACGAAACTGCATCATCATCATCAGCCCACATATAAAAACTCACACTCTTGTGCACCCTCTATTTGCTTCCTTTGGCATTACCTGACACCCTACCATTTTCTAGTTGCCTGTTTCTGTCGCCTGAACTTCAGTAAACCAATTGTCATTCAGTAGACTCCTAACGATAAAGCTTGAACAACCACTCAATTTAACCAACGAACGCCCGATTCTACTAGTAGTTGAATAGACATTATAAACCTAAGCCTACCGTTCGTTGATTTTAAAAACTAAATCAAAATATCTTCTTGCCGAATAAAATCAATTGGTGGGCCAACTGTGGTGAACGGGCGGGCCGTAGGTTTTCTTTAGCATATATAATCAGACATAACAGCATAAAACCTCCTGTTATCATAACCTAATGTACTGTTCAATCAAATCTGTTAATTATCTGCGTAATCTGATACCGATGTATCCGCACCAGGAGTTTTTACCACGTTCGTTGTGTATGCAGCACTAGCACATCCTTGTAAGAATGTGTGTGTTTTCTTTCACAGGTAACGTTTAGTTAGTTGGTTAACAAAGATAATAATTAATTAAAATTTGAAGAAGTTTATGTTGACGGAATTAATGGTCAGAATTAGATCAGGTTTTTATGCCCCCCCCCCCCCGTGTCGTCAACATTTTTAAACTCCGAGAATTAAGTTTTAACAATTTTCTAGAATATCGATGATGTAACATCTTTACCCCTGTCAACGTCGAATCGGGACTGGTGGCATAGCTCAATTAAACAAATAACTTATTTCGGTGATAACTATAAGCATGGAAAATCCATAAATAAGGGTCAATATAAGCTGCAAATTGCAGCAAATATACAATATGTACGAGAATGTAGCCTTTCTGATCTGAAGAATTATTATATCACTCTTCAGTGGCGGCCCATAAGACTTTACGATGGGTGGGCTATAAGTGGAATACATAAATATTTGGAAATGTTAAGATATGTCAGCTATTAAACTTGTAGCCTTAATGGTTAAATCAACGACTGCTCATTATGGCTACCAAAATATTTTTTTATTGCAATTATTACTGAAATAGGCATCGCGTGGTCCCTTCCCGATCAAAATAACATTTTCATTTTTTGTGAACCAAATTATTTTAGAATCGACGATTAAATTGGAATTTTATTTGCGAGATCATTTTTGCAAAAAAACGAAAGCATAACCGTGCCGCAGCAATTAAGTAGACATTACTAAAAAGCAAAAACGAAAACAAATAAACGTTTTGTCCTTCTGCAAAAACCAAAGCGTAGATTCGTATATAGAATTCTAGCAGTATATCAAAGCAAAAAAAATGAAAATCATCTTTTCAAAACCCCCCATGGGAATTGGTAGTCACATTCCACATGTTTAGAACGTACGAAAATAACTGGGACAGAGGTAATTGTTTTGATATTATCAATTCCATTCGTTTCTTGTTATTTGTTTCTCATCGTCCCCAACATCGTCATTATAATCTAGCGGACTCGAAAATCATTATAATTCCAATTTCCCGCAATGTTAGCGGGTGCGTGCCTCCGCAGCAATCTGTGTAATGTCCCCCAGCGGGCCGGTAAGCAGCTTACACGGCCGCCACGATGATTGGGCCGAGACCCCACGCATCCGAACTATTATTTTTCTCTCTTATCCACGGGCGCTTAGTGCTATTTGAATGTGTCCCTCGTCGCAAAACTTTTTAGCAGTGTTGAAAATTCGTTTTTATTTCTTCAGGAGATAAAAATTACTTCCGGTTGAGATGTGAGATATTAATTATAACGACTTTGTTGATAATTTTACACAGTTTTACAGAGCAATTGTTACGAACAAAGTTAAGGTAAATTTAACTTTGTTGGCAGAGCGCGACTTTGCGCAATTTGCATTTTACATTCATTTGTGACATATTACCCTCTCCGAGTTAGCGAAGACAAGCAGATGAAATAAATTTTCCACCGAGAAAGAATCTGCTCGTAGATATATTTTATTCCCACCCGATTGCACCTACTTTATTATTGCTTTATGTACGTCATAATCAAATTCAACAGAGTGTGTTCACTACTAAATTATCCTGTCAGTTACATTTAAATCCTTTTCATTTACCCTTTTTAAATGAGAAACAAAAAAGGACAGTATTTTAAGATAGTCTCAATGTGTAAAGTAAATGGTCAAGAAAGTACCGGTTAGTGGAAATACAGTTGGTTGTGACACTGTAAAGCCTACAGTCACCTACAGTTAAAATTTGATCAATTTTAGGCGGATACATTATGAAATTATTATGATAATCCACGCTACTACTTTTCGTATTTCTTATCCAAAAAAATATATTCATAATGCAGTAGTCTATCGGTTATGTGAACTAATTAAAACCAAGCTTGTTCATACGAACGAGATGTTCACTCAATTGAATGTACTTTTTAAAATGGTTTTGTTATATTTATTAACTTAAATACATTTTTATAACTGAACAACACTGTCTGGTATACAAAAATTGTTACTGAGAGATTATTCATACATGCAAATTCATCAAAGTTCTATATTTCGGTAATTGATTCTGTTCATCAAATGTTCACTGTTTAAATTTTTGTTGTTCTTATAAACGAATCGAACATTTAATAGAGTATTCACTCCAACGATAGGCTACTGTATTTACGGTACTTACTGACCAAAATGACTGAAATTACCACCACCATATTTAAAGAAAAATATATCATGACTAATTTTATTTTTCTCTTTTGTTACAGTGGTTACGGACACCGACAACAATGTTAAAACTCTTCTTCATAGGATTACTAATTTCTTCCGCACAAGCCGTTGGATGTCCCACAGGATGCGTTTGCAACGACGACACATACGTTGTGCAATGTGAAAAAAGTAAACTAGACGTTCTGCCAATTACATTAAATCCAGCCATTCAAAGGCTCGTGCTGCGAAATAATAAAATTAAAACGGTGGATGCAGCGTTTCAGTTCTACAAGGATTTGCAGTATGTGGATCTTTCCAGCAATCATTTAGTAAATATTCCTACAAAAAGTTTCGTTTACCAAGAGAGATTGCAAGAACTGCATCTGAATAAAAATAAATTGTCAGCCGTTACTAATAAAACTTTTCAAGGGTTAAAATCCTTGACGGTTTTGAATCTCAGAGAAAACTTTCTGGAAGAATTGCCTAGGGGCTTATTTTCAGTTCTCTCAAAATTAGAGGAGTTAAATCTCGGTCAGAATAGAATATCCAAGATTGATGCGTTGGCTTTTGATGGACTTCTAGCGTTGCGAGTTTTATATCTCGAAGATAATCAACTAACCTCCGTTCCAACGCCATCTTTTCCCGTTATGGGAAGCCTGGCTGAACTTCACGTCGGTTTGAATTCTTTCACTTTTCTTCCTGATGATGCGTTCGAAGGACTGAATAAGTTATCGGTGCTAGATTTAAGCGGCGCTGCATTGTTAAACATCAACGATGGTGCTTTCAGAGGTTTGAATACCTTAAGGAGCCTTAATTTAGCAGACAACAAATTACCTACGATCCCTACTAAACAATTGTCTCATTTGTCACGCCTGGAGGAACTAACGATTGGACAAAACGAATTTACAACGGTAGAATCCAATTCCTTCAAGGGATTAAGTAATTTAAGAAAACTGGATATTACTGGTGCTACTCATTTAGTAAAGATAGAGAAAGGTGCTTTTAACGATAACTTAAATATAGAGACGATTATATTAGCGAGTAACCGGAAATTGGAAACTATAGAGGACGGCGCGTTAGTTGGCCTACCCAATTTAAAGCATCTGATATTGAAAGAAAATGCGTTTAAAACGTTTTCCGAGTCGTGGTTGTCGTGGAACGAACTTAGAGTTTTGGAACTCACCGATAACCCGGTTGAATGTGATTGCCAGATACTGTGGCTTAGTAATCTAATGGCTGTTAAGAATTTAACGACAGTGCAGTGTTTGTTTCCGATGCCCTTGAAAGACAGATCTTTGAGGGCTTTAGGAGCTGACGATTTAGGGTGCTCGTTTAGCGATCCGCGCCAACAAGCGATTTTAGTGACATTGTGTGTGAGTGCGGTGATACTTTTAGGGGGACTAGGATTATTATTGTTCAGATACCGCCAACGTGTTCGCGAAGCCGTTAAAGATTACAAGTGGAACAAGCGCGCGATAAGCAGGAAAGAGCACGAATACCAGAAAACCTTCTCAGACGACGATTATATCATGCGAACGGCTCAACATAACATCAAGCCGATACCGGTGACGGAATTGTAGCTAGAGCTAAGCGCGCCGCCCTCTGGGGTATTCTGTGTCGATGGAGGCGAGGGTCGGCGTGCTAGGCCTCCACGAGGGCCTGGGGGCACACTCCCCGTCACGGGATTCACTTATATCGCCGGAGACTCATGTAGAGCCCACTCTCTAAAGGCTCTCCACAAAGACACCAGAAACGGATTCTCCAGGTATCCCAGTCCTATAGATATTTACCAACATTAGCCACGGACTCGAGTGTTCTTTAAAACTGAGCAATAAATGAATCCATTCCAATATGTGATTTAACGAAAAATAGAGACTGTATAGTAGCGGCTAAAATATATTTTTATCTTTAGACGTTCGATCACGTAACGGTGTGTTGTATAGAAAAAAGTTACATTTTCTTTTTATTCCCTTTTATTTTGGAATATCTTTAAGTTGATTTTTCAATCCGCATTTGTTGCGTGATCTGAACAAGCATCTCAATTCCGTTGTAGAATCAAGTATTTGTGATTTATAATATTCAGATTGTGATAAGAAATGACTGCATAAAATAAACATTGCGTTCCCTATATAGGCGTTATTAAGTTTACTTTTTTTTTTTAAGTTAACGATTTCTTCTTTGGGACCTGGTGACATTAATTCATAGATCCCTGAGAATACCGACTGATATTAGTGTTCATAATAAGCATGTGATCTATGAGTTAAGGTGCCTATTCATAGTGTATCTTATATGCAGAGATTCTTGCCACTTACACTTTATATGGCACTTCACAATTCGATTTGCACGATAGTTTTAATTACTTTTAATATAGTAATAATTCCTTCAAGTTATGTAGTCATTTTAACACATTACTTTACTTTATTGTAGACCAGCATTGTTGCCGAATAATTCTGCATAATATGTTCAACAAAACTGTTTTACAATTGGAATAAAGTAATGCACATCTGAATCTACCCTTCCAGGCAGTTGATAAGATTTTGTATTTTCAATAGTTTTGAGAATATTTAAATCGTCTGTATATAGCCTATATGCAATATTTCTATTATATATTTGTAAATATTCTAAACTAGATCCACAAAATATTTATTGTTTTATTTTTGAATCGTTTGTGTGTGAGATGAAACAAGTTTCACTTAAATGAAGATTATGAAAGAAAATAATGTCCATTCCTTTAAAAAAAATGTTAATTGCAATTTTTGTACTATAATTTGTGGTTGTGATTGTTTCTTTTTACGTAAAAGTATGCGAATTGTGAATGTTATTTTTTATATATACTTACATAATCTAGGTTGAAAGCAATGTTCTTTCTTTTTAGATACCAGTGTAATGTCGTATACCCACTATATTTGTGATTTAAATTACTTTTTATAAAATAATTTATTTCTTAATAACATCAACACAGTGGTGTAGAAAATTTGAACACAATACGATTAAGCTAGTCATAGTAAGTTAAAAAATCGAATGTGTGAGTATCGTATTTTCTTTTTGTGTATAATAAAACTAAGTGCATTTTATAATGTAAATAAATATTATAGTGTTTTGTACATATAACTTTATCGAAACTAATTATTACGAATAAACGAAATATTTGAAAGAGTCTTATTCTTTTTATTTCTTGCTTAATATTGCTATTAAATTGATTATTTAAACAAATATACTTTATTACAATATTATATACTTGTGCATTACAGTTTTTCTTGCTTTCTCCAACCTTTCTATATAAATGAAGCACACATTGCAAAAAATACATTAGTGCTAAAATTTAATACCCATATCAAAAATTTTGTGTGCAAATAAAGCCAGCAAATAAATATTTGTTATTACATTTTTCTTTATTTGTACACTTACTAAAGTTTCCTGAAATTCCCATTATTTATTTGCTGCTTATAAAAATAGAATCAAATATTAAAAAAATATATCAAAAATTACCCAATGAGTTTGAAAAGAAGTAAAACGCTTTTTCAATTGAACATCGATTACACAAAGTTTTGGTAGAAATTCATATACTCTTATTCATTTTATTAATTTAATACTGCATACAGTTTTACTGATATATCTAATACATATTTGCAATGATGGTTTTTATCAGCGCAACTATAAGGCACATAACACATAAAAAGAATGTGTTAAACATTGACTATTGTTCTTTCATAACCATGAAAGAAAAATTCCTATTTAAATATATAAATAAATTATTACAAAGGGATTCAAGATTAAGTTGATTTTATTGAGTTTGGTAGATCTACATGGTACTTGAATCGGTCAATGCAGAAACTGAATATCTCCACTTTTTGTGTAAATTGAGTTATACATGAATTCACCATAATTCAAGGGTGCCCGATAGAATGGTGCAAAAATTCAACATGTCCTGCTTTTCTATAATGTAGAAAAGCGATGGTATAGTACAGAAACTGAAGAAACATAGGACTTGTTCAATCTCTGTAGCGGTATGTCTTTTATATATCTAGGATGCGTTGAAGTAAAAACAGCTTAGCTGATATCAAATGAATCGTCGCGTCGTTTTGACATATGCAAATGATATTTTGTTGAAGAAAGTTCTAAATCAACTAGTAACAGTGTATACGAAGAAGAAAGTGAAACTGAACAACCTAGGAAACAGTTGAAGGTATTTCCCACTGACTCCACAATCTCTCCAAAACTGAAAGATTTCCAGAGCATTATGAAGTACATTGAGAAAAAATTTGACGAATTTTACCAGCAATTTTATCTTAAAATGGCCTATGCAAGAGAAAGAGGAAGACAGCGCAATGAAAGCAGACAATGTTTAAAAATATTTTTATTTGTATTTAGGATTTTCAGATTTATTTGTTAATATTAAGTACAGTTGTTCTTTTGTCACAAACAGTGACGGTTTTAGGCCTCTCGGCACCCTCGGGCAGAGTCCTTCAGAGCGCCCTTATTAACTTTAAAAAGTTACTGTTATCAAATGATTTTAATGATTTTACCAACTTCGACGCCCCAGACATCCTAGCGCCCTCGGGCAGCACCCGACCTTACACCCCCCCAAAGGCCGGCACTGGTCAAAAAATAGTTTCTTGCGTATTATTTGCATTTTATTTGCAATCAATGCAGAAACTGAACATGTCCACGTCTTATATGCATTTTTTTCTCTTAGAATACAAAACTTTAAGTAAATTGAACCATGTGATCTTACCTAATAGATACCATTCTTTCATATCCCAAAAAGTCACGAAAGTCCATAAAAGCAACATTGAGTAATTAAGTTTTTCTTGTTTTTCTCAAAACCAGGTGGTTGGGACATATTCTGTTTCTGCATTGACCGATTCACTTGTAGCTAAACCTGAAAAAGGAAAATTCAATAGTTTTAATAAAATTGAATTTATATCCAGTAACAGTAAAGTAAAATAGCTTATGGATTATAACAATTTGAAATTACCTTGACTACGGTTACTAAAAAAAATCAATCTTTTATAAAAATCCTGCAATAGATAATTAATGCTATTCCATAGTTTAAAAAAGGTTCATAATGTAATGTTCTTTTTAAATAATACAAAAAATGCTGTTTTAATGGTCTATTAACAAAAGAAATATTATTAGCAACACTAATTACAAACACTATAATTATAAACTGTTAACAAACTTAAACTAGATTATTTACAGACTACATATTTATTTACAATACAACATTTATTTTTAACATTTATATTCTACTAATTCACGATGCGCGTATTCAATTCACTGGCTGACTAATCCCTCCTTCTTGCTTTGCGGCGCTTATATCCATTGGTCGATCGTTCCGGAATCTTCTACACAGTCTGGAATATTATAGATGCGGCAGAACCTACTCGTTTTTTCGCGGCCCGTGTATAGGGCTTTCCCATTCATTACAATAATAATCATAATTTAAAAAAATAATAAAATGATATAATAATAATAACAGTAACAGTAATTGTATTGAGAGAATCAGAAGCAAAATTTTGTAATTTCTGTAAGATATTATTAACGGCAAGAAAATAAATGTTTAGCAATTTTAAGAAGTCTATAACCAGTCTAGCTTTATTTTAAATAATTTAAAGAAGAAAAGTTATGAAGAAACATTATATAACTTACAATAGAAAATTAGCAATATAACAAAGTGCATGGTAGGCTAGGCACCATCCCAGACAGCTGTTTGATCCAAGGTCCAATCTAGTGTGTCTAATTTAAGATAAATAAGAAATAAAGTAATTCTTGAACTTTACTGAAATAGGTTATACAGGGTTATATAAGGAATGCAGGTAAATTAGAAATACATCCAAATTACCCCAGCATTTTAGCACCAGTCGACCATTTGATCCCGAGAGAACTTCTAGAGCACCATCTTATATTTAGACTCCCACACATCATCAGTCTTCCCGGACAGCAAGCTGTAAAAAATAAGAAAGGAGCATAGAAATAAATCAAGTCTTCAGGTTTGTGTTTCATCAAAGAGCATTAACACATAATAAAAGGCAAAGCTAGTATTTTCCGCTTAAGAAAAATAAAATGAGGTTAAAGTTCTTCGAGATCAGTTTTATATTAAGCTTAAGAACTCGCCTTGTAAAGTTGTAAGGGACAAAATTATTTATCCTAAAATAAATACGATCCAATTATGAGTATTTAACAAATAAACCAAGATCAAAACTTACTTGAATCACTTTAGGTAGCTATAGAATTCGTAGATTAGGAAAACCAAGTATGAAGTTTGATATTTAGATTTAACAAAGACTCTTTAACTTAACCAAATTATTGTTAAAACAAAAGTATCATTACATCAAATTTTCTTTTATGAATAATGACTTTTCAATAAACAACCCAGTTGAAAATTCATTGAACACTCTTAAATCTCATAAAAGAATAAAATACAACACCTAAATCAAAGAGTAATCTACCATTAATAAAACACCATGAGAGATATTTATATACCTAGTAAATACATAATAAAACAATAAATACACAACAACAGAATTGCATTATTAGATCCTACTGTAATAATTCGCTGCAACTGAATCTGCTTCAAATATACAGTCTGCCTGGCGAAAAAAATGGCGTTATATATTTAAAGGCAGATATCTTTGATCAAAATAAACTCGATAGATGCAACGTATCTATAACTAGAAGGGAATTGTTAACGAATTTAAAAGTTGGAAAATTTCACTATAACTCAGAAATTAATGATCCAATGAAGATCTAGTCTGATAATAGCTTTTGTGTTGGTTGCATTACTATCTAAAGTTTTCTTTTCTGCAACAATAATAACATTAAGTATTAACTATGTAGATATGTGATGGTTCATTGTGTTCAAGTAAAATGAAAAACTAGATTTGATCAGCAACTTCAAGATGTAAATAGTTTTGAAAAGGTAGGTAGCTATGTTTAAAACCAAACTCGACTAAGATCTGTATCAAAGTACACCAGTACACGAGTATGAATACTATGAAATTCTGTACTGTACTCAACTCTGAATAGCTCATGAGATATAGAACAATTTTTTGGGGCTCAAATTCTGCATTATAAAAGATCTTTGTGATTCAAAAACAAGCAGAATAATTAAAAATTTTAAATTTTTAGAAAACTGTGGAGGTGAATTTAAAGATGTATCAATAATGACAGTCTCGATATTTATGAATGTTTTTATTTGAAAGTAAATCAAAGTTCCAAATGCAGACAAACTACAAAACTATACTACAAGAACAAAAATGCAGCATATCTTATTCACTAGTTAACACTTACAGAAAAAAGTCCATATTTTAAGCGTATCAAACTTTATAACCAGCTACCTGTCAGACGACATGAAAGGTATAAACAATCTGAATAATTTCAAAAAAGTGATAGAGAAATTACTTATAGATATGGAGCTGTACTCAACACGTGAATTCTTGGCAAATTAATTTCATGTTTGTGATGTCATTTGATTACGTGTTTTTCTGTCTTTGTACCACATATGTCAAATTGTATGTTATATAGTACTTATCATTTTGTAGTGTTGTATTTTACACTTTACTATTTGTATTAGAAATGTTTCGGATTGTTATTCTATAAAAGAGTATAATAAAAGTAAAATAAAGGAATGGATTGCTAATTTTGATATCTTAAATAAATGATAATTTTTTTATGCAAAGTACTGTTTTTAGAATTTCTTAGCCACAGCAATTGATTTTTTACCGGGACCAAAACACCCCGCTAGAACATTTTACGAGAAACATAAAAATATAAATTTTTTAATTGAAAAACGTAAATACTCTGATTCTTCAAACCCCATATGAACAGGTAAGAGATATTGTGAAAAACGAAAAAATAAATATACTTACCACCTTGTACAGTTTCAGAAGAAAAGCAAGAAACTTTTACTTGGGGATGACGCTGCTAAATGTAAAATAAGCAAAAACGATATACAAACATACTTTTCAAACAAATATTCTAAATCAAATGATAATTGAAGATTTTATCCCCCGGCAAAAACAGAAAATGAAAGAATTAAATTAAACTTCCGATATTTCTAATTCCAAAGAAGTAACAGTAGCAATTCGAAGAATGGCTGTTGATACATCCCCTGGTCCTGTCCATGTTTTAGTAAGAGCTTTAAAAGACAATTTGGCATATCAAGCAATTGTTAAAATTGCTTCAAGAATTCTACCAATTGGTATTGTACCCCCCTTGCTTTAAATGTGCAACAACAGTTTTATTCTTTAAGAAAGGAGATGAGAAAGATCTTTCTAATTGGAGACCAATCACTATTTGTTCAGTAGTATGAAGGTTTCTTAGAACGTATTTTTGAGATAACACTTCGTAATTATGTGTCAATTAACAAAAATCAAAGAGGATTTACTTTCACTCCAGGTACTATCATTAATACTTTATTAGTCAAATCTGTGTTGGATAATGTTAAACAGAAGAAAGGTACAACAACACTAATGTTTCTAGACATAACAAAAGCTTTTGACAATATTGGGCATGGACATTTACACAAAACATTAGAAAAGGGGTAATGCAAGATTCACCTCTCTCGCTGCTTCTCTATAATATTGCAACTGATCATAACTTCGAAAAATCCAGTGAGGGGTTATCAATTAGACTCGGATCTTCCTCCATTAACAATATTAGGATTTGCCGATGACATTGTCATTATTGCAAATAATCGTAACTCTACAATTTACATCTCACCGACATCATAGCACAAAGGTTTGAGGATATTGGCCTTAATATAAATTATAATAAATGCTTGGAACTTTCTATAGAAAACGGTTTTCTCAAACATGAAAGTCAAGATGTACACTCAAACTACAATATCCCCTGTCTATCAGAAGATCAAACTGTGTAGGTACTATCTTGATGTAGTCTGCTAAGACTACATTATTACAACAGTATAACAAAATAGTTCGTCTCACCTCCTCTCTATTGCTAAATAGTTATAAGAAATTCACTATTTTACGTTCTTCAATTTTACCAACCCTAATTTATGAGTTCTTAACCATTCTTCCAACAAAATACCTAATTTCGTTTATACAGCAAATAAAATGATTAGGAGCGCAACTAAGGAAATTCTTCAGATACCAGCTGACACACAGGTCAGTATGTTATATACAGATGACAAATATAAAGGATTGGCATTATTTAACGTTCATTGGGAGATCTATCTGCAGTACATAAACTCTTGCAGAATTTTGCATTATGCAAATAATGTTCACCTTATGCACAAAAATGCAATCTATTTAAGGAAGTTATTGATTGTCTGATACATTTAGATTCATCGGCAGTTATTAGACAACATTTACATCAAAAAGAATTCCTAAAATGGTCACACCTACCTCACAAAGGTAAAGAAGTGACGCTCTACCAAGAATACACTCCTACTAATAAATGTTTTTGAAACCATAAATGATTATCGGATAGTGAATAGAAAGAGGCATTAAAGATGACTGCCAATGTTTGCTGTGTAAAAGCTGATTCTGGTAGATCCCTTAGCACAAGCCTCTGTAGGCATTGCCACAGAGACCGAAACACTTACACATGTTATGGGATCATGCCAGCAGCGTGCAGTGCATACGAAACAGTGGAAGCAGTCGCGATACGATACTTATTTGGTACATTGCTGTAACTTTATTAAAGCGATGTGGTACTAAATTTTTGAAATATAAAGCATCCGTCAGTACGCCAGACGTTCGATTTGATAATGTTGGTCATATTCTTGAATACTGTGTAACTGATCGAACATGTAAACTATGCACTAAAAAAAAGTAAGTTTCTTTGAAAAAAAGAAATATAACGTATGCATACACCCTAAAGACTGCTTTATAACTTAGCACATCAAATAACTCTTTTTCACAATTATTCTTCTATTATCTGAAAAGATAGCAGAAAAGATAGTATCTACCTTCCAACCTGTTGCGGGTAATTAACGTTATCATGAGACTTCACTCAAATCAGAGTTTTCTATTAAAAAAAACAAAACGAAATAACAGAGAAACTACTCATGTACTAATAGGTCAAATGGCTACGTGATTGACTTTCCTGCACTATTCTGCTCTGTTAAGGATAAACGTCGAATCTGCACTTTTGGGATTTTTGCAAATATCACATTATGACATGCTTCTACATTCGTCTGTTGAGATAGAATGCCGTATATCTATATCTATATGCCATATATCTACTTATTAAGGGCTCAGAAACTCTAGAAATTTGTTTGTCGTATCTGCAAAATATGTCGCATTGTTAAGGAAAATAACATAACTACGTTCTGTTAAGGCCATGTGTCGTATCTACAGTACAGATAGGACTTTCTTTCTTAACATTGTGTACATATGCCAAATCTGCTTAACAACAGGTGTTTTAATGTGTTGTTTTGCTGAGTTAAATGAAATGCACCTTATTTTGATTGTGTTTACCTACTGATTCTTTGTTGTGATTAGTTGGTTTATTTAGTAAGGTAAGCTGTTGTTAGCTATATTAATACGATTGATTGTAAGCAGCAGTTGTTGTTTTAGTCAGTGGCGGATTTAGGCACAAGCGTTGGAAGCGGCCGCTTCAGGCCCCGCAGAGGCCTCCTGCCAAGGACCGCACTGGACACGCGACAAATAAAAATTATCTATCTTATCTGTTCAGCGGCCAGGGTATAGACTGTGTGAAATGTGTAATTTTCTATAGTGGTCGTAGATAAATTAGTTATTAGTGTACCAAATAAAGTTGTACTTTTTTATCACGAATATGGAGATTGTTGAACAACGATAACGAGTGATAAAAAATCAACTTTAGTGCTGAGGTGTACATTACGTTTTTTCTGAAATCGTGAAATTAAGAATTTAAAATACAAAATGTGCTTTTAATAACAGTAGAGTAGGCAAGTAAGTCAACGTGGCTGTGTGCGAGATATGTCAAATACATGTGAAACAATGCAAGTAAAAATGACAGATGAGTCCTTAAAAGTCAGTTTTGACATATGTCATTGTGATAGATGAGTCCATAAAAGTTCGCGCATAGTTTGCTAGAAGGCATTGAAGGCAAGCCATTCGGAGCGACAGAGATTATATATTCCTTGCAGGTCTGCTACAAAGCTGTATATTCCGTTACAAAATTTTACCTATCACTCTGAATGCTTACCTTTTCGCACGAAACTCTATTGCGTCGACCGTACACCTTTTTTACCAGTCTGTACACGATACGAGCTGTTGTTCTCACATGTTTCACTATTCTCGACAAAGTTAATTCCCATGCCCACTGTCTACTTAGTTCACATGTCCACTGCGATCCTGGGCAAGGGGCCTCTGCGAGGCTCCCTGATTTGTGGGGCCAAGAGCGACCGCTTCCATCGCTTGTGCGTAAATCCGCCACTGTTCACCGAATGTCTATCAGAAACCATTAATTCAAGAAACTAGTCATCATAGTAGTCGGATGACCGCGCTGATTGTGCGAGAAGAGCAGCATTCGGACCGACAGAGATGATACATTCCTCGCAGGTCTGCGGTGAAACAGTATACTCCGTTACAATATCGCTCTGACTACCACTTGTTTTTTTGTACGAAACCCTAATGCGTCAACCGCACACTTTTTTTACCAGCCTGTACACGATATGATCTGTTTCTTGTTTCACATTTTTGTGAGAAAGTGAATTCCTACGCCAATAATTTTTATTTGTCGCGTGTCCAGTGCGGTCCTTGGCAGGAGGCCTCTGCGCGAGCCCTGACTTGCGGGTCCTGAAGCGGCCGCTTCCAACGCTTGTGCCTAAATCCGCCACTGACTAAAACAACAACTGCTGCTTACAATCAATCGTATTAATATAGCTAACAACAGCTTACCTTACTAAATAAACCAACTAATCACAACAAAGAATCAGTAGGTAAACACAATCAAAATAAGGTGCATTTCATTTAACTCAGCAAAACAACACATTAAAACACCTGTTGTTAAGCAGATTTGGCATATGTACACAATGTTAAGAAAGAAAGTCGTATCTGTACTGTAGATACGACACATGGCCTTAACAGAACGTAGTTATGTTATTTTCCTTAACAATGCGACACATTTTGCAGATACGACAAACAAATTTCTAGAGTTTCTGAGCCCTTAATAAGTAGATATATGGCATATAGATATAGGGCATTCTAGCTCAACAGACGAATGTAGAAGCATGTCATAATGTGATATTTGCAAAAATCCCAAAAGTGCAGATTCGACGTTTATCCTTAACAGAGCAGAATAGTGCAGGAAAGTCAATCACGTAGCCATTTAACCTATTAGTACATGAGTAGTTTCTCTGTTATTTCGTTTTTTTTTTATATAGAAAACTTTGATTTGAGTGAAGTCTCTTTTTAGAGTGAGCTCAAGTAAAATGCAGTATAGACATTTCAATGATAAAGTTAATTACCCGCAACAGGTTGGAAGGTAGATACTATCTTTTCTGCCAACTATCTTTTCAGATAATAGAAGAATAATTGTGAAAAAGAGTTATTTGATGTGCTAAGTTATAAAGCAGTCTTTAGGGTGTATGCATACATTATATTTCTTTTTTTCAAAGAAACTGACTTTTTTTAGTGCATAGTTTACATGTTCGGTCAGTTACACAGTATTCAAGAATATGACCAACATTATCAAATCGAACGTCTGGCGTACTGACGGATGCTTTATATTTCAAAAATTTAGTACCACATCGCTTTAATAAAGTTACAGCAATGTACCAAATATGTATCGTATCGCGACTGCTTCCACTGTTTCGTATGCACTGCACGCTGCTGGCATGATCCCATAACATGTGCAAGTGTTTCGGTCTCTGTGGCAATGCCTACAGAGGCTTGTGCTAAGGGATCTACCAGAATCAGCTTTTACACAGCAAACATTGGCAGTCATCTTTAATGCCTCTTTCTATTCACTATCCGATAACCATTTATGGTTTCAAACCCATTTATTAGTATGAGTGTATTCTTGTATCAGCTATGTCTTCAATATAATTTCGCTTATCCCTTTTAATAGCATTTCTTATATCTTTACTAATTTTCTTGTAGTTCTTTCTTTCTTTCATTTAGCTTAGACAATCTTTTATTTATAATATTTCTTCTCTGCCTAATGAATTCCCATGTACTATCACTCATCCATTTTTTCCTGATAGTTGAAATTTGTCTTATTGTACTTGTACATGTATTATGAAAAACATGTTTGCAGTCTATCCATGCATCTTCAATACTGTAACGTTCTTTTTAAAATAATAACAAAAGTGCTGTTTAAATCGTCTATTAATAATTAATATTTATTTACAAACACTAATGAATACACTATAAATTAACGCTATGATTATAAACCACTAAAAACTATTATGAATTTCTAATACAACATTTATCTTTACATTTACTATTTATTTCGTGATACCCATTTAACTACTCGCTGTTGTCTGACTCTTTTTATCGGCGAAGTCGATTTTATACCCTCCTATAATCGTACTAGAAGCCGCTAGAAAATACTATATATTTCTAGAATAACCGCGTCTGTTTCACAGGCTTCGTGCGATGAGTAATCCTCTCGATTGCTGTAGAATATTCCATTTGTTGTTCGAGAAGAGGTTCTTTCTTTTTCTCTCGTTACAATGCCCCCTTCTTTAAGTCTGTTCTGTCCCAGAACAGGTTTTATGATCTGGTTCCTGTAGAACGGGTCATGACGATATCGACAGTCTTCACCTCGACTACACGTTCCATTACGGTAGAAGTAACAGTCTACACTCTTCGTTGGCCTTAATGCGGGCTGTGGGTCAAAACTGCAGACGAAGATCTTGACGTCCGTACCTCTAAAGACAACTTCCAGCATGTTTCTAACGATTCTCCAATCCAGCTGGTCCCGCCCACAGCCGAGTTTGGGAACTGCCAATTTGTTAATACCCCTGGTAAGCAACTCGATCCTCAAATTCCATAATGCCCTCCACAAGTCGGCGTAACTCGGTTTCTGGTAGTAAAACTGCTTGGTTACCAAGTAGTAAATGGATCGGTCATGATCAGGCAAGCGTAAGGATTTACCAACAGAGGGATTTTGTTCTCGAAGTTCATTCAGCCGTCCAAATTTATTTCTAAACACTACTGCGATCCCCCTGGACATACGGAGATCCTCGGAGACACAGTGGGTAATGGAATAATCACCAGGGACCCGTAAGAGATCTTGTTGCATCTCAGTCGTGACTCCGAATCGCGAAAATTTCTAGTTCCAGAAAACGCAGCCATAAATTCTCTAAATGTTGGCTGATCATCTTCAGGCCTTACGGTATTGATAGCCATCTCAGCCTCATCTTCCCGATTCGGGACTGCGTCATTATTTCCCTCATAGGGCGCCAGACGATTGTAGTGTACCACCTTTGGTTTCCCTCTCGGCAATTTCTGGACGCGATAGATTAGATCATTTATTCGTTTCTTCACCTGGTATGGACCCTCCCAATTTCGCTGTAACTTTGGCGAGTAGCCCCGACGTCTTTGCCGGTTGTATAACCAAACCAGCTGTCCAGGTTGAAACCCTCCTTCTTTGGCTCTCACATCGTACAAAGTCTTCATTCGGTCACTCGAGATTCGGCTATTGTTTCGGGTTCGGTCGTGAATATCCTCCAACTTCTTCTTTAAGTTGATGACATAATGATTCCCGGCTACCTCCTGCTCTATAGGTGGAGACCCAAATTCCAGATCACACGGTAACCGTAACTCGCGTCCAAACATCACAGACGCTGGTGACTGGCCGGTTGTTTCGTGGACCGATGCACGATAAGCCATTAGGAACAAATGCAGGTATTGGCCCCAGTCTCGTTGATGATCGGAGACGACCTTGGCCAAATATTTGCCCATTGTCCGATTCATGCGTTCTACCATTCCATCGGACTGCGGATGTAACGCTGTGGTCCGAGTCTTGCTAATGCCCAACAATCGACAGACTTCTCCAAAGAGTACAGACTCAAAATTGCGGCCTTGATCCGAATGCAGCTCCATTGGCACTCCGAAGCGACTGAAGAACTCTTTGACTAGTACGTCAGCAACAGTCGCGGCTTCCTGGTTTGGTAGGGCATATGCTTCTGGCCATTTGGTAAAATAGTCCATTGTTACTAAGATGTATTTATTCCCATCGTCGGTTTCGGGAAATGGTCCGGCAGTATCTATAGCTATTCTTTCCAGGGGACTACCCACATTGTACTGCCTCATAGGTGCTCTTCGTTTCCCCAAGGGTCCGTTACCAGTGGCACATAGTTCGCATTTACGGCACCACTCTTTCACGTCTTCTTTACAATTGACCCAATAAAAACGCTCTCTAACTTTCTCCAAAGTCTTCTTTACACCGAAGTGTCCTCCTGAGACACCGTCATGGAGATGTCGCAATACTGTAGCCACTCGGCTTCTTGGAACCACGAACTGAGACCTAATGGTGGTGCCATCTTCACT
This sequence comes from Agrypnus murinus, assembly GCA_929113105.1. Lineage (NCBI taxonomy): Eukaryota > Metazoa > Arthropoda > Insecta > Coleoptera > Elateridae > Agrypnus > Agrypnus murinus. The sequence goes on along the minus strand of OV816028.1, from coordinate 112,374,541 downwards.
CTCCAGTACTCGCTTCAGGAGATCGTCTTCTACCTTCAAGGACTCCCATTGGGCCCAATATGCTTTGAGCGTTCTGTTGAAAGGGCTGACGGCCTCCCAGGCAGGCCTTTCTCCCACGCGCTTCCATTCCAGTACCATTTTTAGTTCGGGATCAGCCTCCTGCTGTCGTTGCAATTCTTCCGGCAACCAATTGTCGTTGACGATGGTAGTCCTTAATACTTGGCAAACTCTCTCTTCCAAACGAGAGCAATGACGGCAATCCGTTGGACAGGGTCTTCTTGAAAGAGCATCGGCATTTTGATGACTAGTGCCCGCTCGATGTTCGGTGTCAAAGTCGTATCCTTGTAATCGTTCGATCCACCTTGCGACCTGGCCTTCAGGATTACGGAATTGTAGAAGCCATTTCAACGCTGCATGGTCCGTCCTCAATAAAAACTTCCGTCCGTACAAGTATTTGTAGAAGTGCTCAACGGACTTCACGACGGCCAATAGTTCTTTTCTGGTCACACAATAATTCCTTTCGGCTTTCGACAAAACCTTACTAAAATAGCCGATGACCTTTTCTTGTCCATCCTGTATTTAAGAAAGTACACCCCCAATGGCCAGATTACTTGCATCTGTGTCAAGTATGAATTTCCCTTCTGTCCGTGGATAGCTCAATATTGGTGCTGTTGTCAGGGCACGCTTCAACTGTTGGAAAGCTGTTTCACACTCTCCGCTCCAAACATACTCGCGCCCATCTTCAGTTAACCTTGTCAGGGGCTTCGCTATATTGGCAAACCCAGGAACGAAACGCCTGTAGTAGGTACATAACCCAAGAAAACTACGAACTTGGTGTTTATCTCTCGGTGTTGGCCACTCTTGAACTGCACGAATCTTATCGGGGTCGGCTGCCACTCCATTTTGTGATACGACGTGCCCGAGATATTTCACTTCCTTTCTGAATATGTGGCACTTTTTCGGACTCAGTTTCAGATTGGCTCCACGTAGTCTTCGGAACACTTCCTCTAGATTTTTCAAATGTTCGTTGAATGATTTTCCGACTACAATGACATCATCTAGGTATACCAGGCAGGTCTTCCACGACAGCCCTCTCAGGATGGTCTCAATTAGACGCTCAAAGGTGGCCCGAGCGTTACATAGACCGAAAGGCATAACTGTAAACTGCCATAGTCCGGAACCAATAGTGAACGCGGTCTTCTCCCGGTCTTCAGGTTCCATTTCAACTTGCCAATAACCACTCTTCAAGTCCAAAGTCGAAAACCATCGTGAACCAGACAGGGTATCTAACGTGTCGTCGATGCGTGGTAAGGGATAGCTGTCTTTCTTGGTCACGTCATTGAGCTGCCGATAGTCCACACAAAATCTCGTTGACCCGTCCTTCTTACTGACCAGGACCACCGGTGATGCCCATGGACTGCTGGATGGCTCGATGACCCCTTGTTCTTCCATATCAGTAATAATCTTTTCGGCTTCTGCTCGCCTTGCTAGAGGTAGACGCCTCGGCTGCTGACGGACAGGCATAGAGTTGCCTGTATTGATTTTATGTTTTACTATATTTGTTCGTCCCTTCTGACTATCGTCAAGAGCGAAGATATCTTGGTATCGGTGAACCAAACCCTGTACCTCTTTCACTTCCGTTCTGTTAAGGTCTTCGCACGAACTAGTGACCATACCCACTAATTTTTCACCATGGTCTTTGGGCGCTGGTTTTGGAACATCGGCCATACACCTGGCTACTCGGAATACTGGCACACACTGTCCCACAAGGGTACTCTTCTTCAATGTCACCGGATCCACATTAACGTTCATAATCCTCACCGGTACTGTCTTTCTAACCTTGATCAGCGCTTTTCCCACCAGTATGCTACTATGGATCTTCTTATCACAAACAGGCTCCATCATTCGCACACATCCTACCCGAAGATCTCCATCCAAACCTGCCTCGACAACCATCTCGCTTTGACCCGGCAATATCACATCTTCTGTCAGCAAAACCCTTACGACAGGATTTTCTCGTGGGTGCAACGGAAGTTCTTCGATACCAACCTTCAAAACACCCTCCTTCAAGTCCAATGTAAAACCAAATTTTCTCAGGAAGTCCATTCCCAAGATGAATTCGTCAATGATGTCGGCTACCAGCACCTCATGATCACGTTCTTCACTTCCAATGCCAATCTTCATCTTCACCACTCCGCGTGTTGGTATCACTTCACTTGTTGCTGTACTGAGTTGAGTAGTTGTCTGTAACAGCTTCATACTTGTTCGTAGAACATTAGGGCGTATGATGGATTTTGTCGCCCCCGTATCAATAAGTAGTGGAACAGTTCGATTAGCAATTTTTCCATCTACGAACAAACTACTGGTACTATTCTTTGATGTTACGGCATGAATGGTGATCTTCGGGACATCTCTACTCAAGGTCAACGTTCTCCCCCTCTCGTCGACCTTCTTTAGTTTTCCGACTGCTGAACCAGTTTTAGGGCAACGACGTCGTATGTGACCGTGTTCGCCGCAATTCCAACAACGAGGCCCTCGAACTTCTTGATTCTTCTTACGGTTCTCTTCCTTCTGAAGAACTCTCATTAATAATTCTTCTAGGCGATCTTTGGAACTGGAACCTTCCTCTTCTTCCGCAACGGTTCGAACACGCCCGTGACCTCGGGACGCTTGTTTTGCAGCTTCAAATTCTAAGGCGTGAGCAAGCGCATCATCAGTTGTTCTTGGTCGTGCCAGCCTCAATGATTGTTGTGTTTCCCCGTCTCTTAACCCATCAATGAAGGTCTGCACAGCGAGCTGTCCCAGAAATGAATCGGGTGCCGTAGGATACGCCGAGCAACATCGGCTTCAAAATCCTGCAGGCTTTCTCCATTCTTCTGGATACGATTCTTCACTTGCGCGTGATACACTTGTTGAAGATGCGCGTCTCCATATCTCATCTCCAATCTAGACACTAACAATTGATAATCATTTTCCTGTCCCGCTGGGATTGTTTGCAGGACGTTCAACGCGTCTCCACGCAAAGCCACAGTTAAAGAAACGGCCTTTTCCTTGCCTGTTCATCCGTTGGCCCCAGCGGCCGCCTCAAATTGTTTGTAGTAGGTGGACCAAGGTATCTTTCCATCGAACGTGGGTGGTTTTACTTTTATCCCTACGGCAGGACCCTTTTCTTCTTTAATTTGCTTCTTTACTTCATTAAACTCAAAAGTTGAGGGAAACCGTAGTTGCCTCTATTCTATCTTCCAACATATCGGTTATGTCGTCTTTCTTAACTGTTGATGGTAATTCCATTTGGGCTATTTTCTCTTCTACCATCTTTATTACCCTATCTTGTTCCGCCAATCTACCTTCCAATAGTCCTAACGCGCTGGCATTCTCCAAAAATTCTTCGAAAACTTTATCTTCCTACGCTTTGACATTTTCCAACAATTCTCCTTTAAGCCTTCTAGAACTGTCTTCGGACTTCCTGGAATTCTCCAGTATTTCTTCCTTTAGCATTCTAACATTTTCTTCGGCCTTTTCTAGTAATTCTGCAAACCTTCTAGAATTCTCTTCGGACTTTTCCAGTAATTCCTCTTTAAGCATTGTAACATTTTCTTCGGACTTTCTAGAATTCTCTTCCATTTTACTTAATAACAAATACTAATTTGTTGTGTCATCAATTGCGGGTCCAGGTATTTCGAAGAGGAAACTTTCAGGGTCTTCTTGCTGTTCCAAAAGCCATTCTCTTAGCCGATCTATTAACACGTTTTTAAGACCCGTTGTGTCTAAATCTCGTTCTTCAAGTTCGTGTTTTAAGTCTATTACTTTGAGATCTTTTAACAATTTCATCACCATTTTAAATGTTTGTTGAAATTATTTTTGCCACTAAAAATTTATTCTCGCAGCACTTTATTTAATTATTACGCGATTTTATTTATTTTAAAACTCCACACCTGACAACACTGTAACGTTCTTTTTAAAATAATAACAAAAGTGCTGTTTAAATCGTCTATTAATAATTAATATTTATCTACAAACACTAATGAATACACTATAAATTAACGCTATGATTATAAAACACTAAAACTTTTATGAATTTCTAATACAACATTTATCTTTACATTTACTATTTATTTCGTGATACCCATTTAACTACTCGCTGTTGACTGCCTCTTTTTATCGGCGAAGTCGATTTTATACCCTCCTATAATCGTACTAGAAGCCGCTAGAAACTACTATATATTTCTAGAATAACCGCGTCTGTTTCACAGGCTTCGTGCGATGAGTAATCCTCTCGATTGCTGTAGAATATTCCATTTGTTGTTCGAGAAGAGGTTCTTTCTTTTTCTCTCTTGTTACAATACCTTTATTATAATTTATATTTCTACTTTTATCTAACATCTATTATATTATTCCAAAGAAATGATGATAATAAAATAACTAAGCAAGAAATAATACTTTATTGAAAAGTAAATAACATATTTTTAAGAAACAAACATTGGAAAAAAGTGATACTAAATCTGGGCACGTTCAAATACATCTAATTTTTCCTCCCAACTCAAGTTGGCAAAACCATGGGAATGATTTAGCTTCCATGGAAACGAGTCATGAATATGTATGAACTACTTATTTTACTTTAGGTTAAAACAAAAAGGCAAGAAAACAAAAGTGAAAAAGGTTAGAGAAAAAGCGTAAAGCAGAACGAGAACGCAAAAGAAAGATAAGAAAAGCAGTATAGCAAGAAAAAGAACGAATTAGATATCAGAAGAGATTGTGCCGACATTTCCAGAATTCACCTCCAATAAAGAATATACTGACAATGATATAAAAGTTGATAATTATGGTAATCAGTATATAGGTATAAAATTGGTAATTAGGAATTTTCCAAAAAAGAACATGTTTGTATCAATTGTTATTGGTACGTGACTCTATGTGTCAAAGTGATCTTGCTGAGGAGGGTAAAATAAAAGGGCCTTTTTGAGAATTTGTGAACAAAATGCTCAGATATTTAAACTTGATAATAAGGATATCACTTACATAAAACACGAGCAAATTATTGCAATATTGCTCCAACCAAAACTTGAGTTGGGGGTATACAAGTTTCCGGAAAAATTAGATGTATTTGAACCTGCCCAGATTTAGTATCACTTTTTTCCAATGTTTGTTTCTTAAAAATATGTTATTTACTTTTCAATAAAGTATTATTTCTTGCTTAGTTATTTTATTATCATCATTTCTTTGGAATGATATAATAGATGTTAGATAAAAGTAAGAATATAAATTATAATAAAGGTATTGAAGATGCATGGATAGACTGCAAACATGTTTTTCATAATACATGTACGAGGGTGGTCCCAGAAGTACCCGACCTGACCAAGAGGTGGCGGTAGTTGTTTGAAAATATCACTGTATTGGAAAGTACGCAGTCTATAAAGCATATGTTTCAAGTTTGAAAGCGCCACGTTGTTCAGTATTTGTTTGGCAGCCATCAATAGTGGACGTTGTCAGTGAATTTGTGAAAATGGAGAAAATTACTGATCGTTATGTGATACAATACTTTTATTTGAAAGGCCTCAGCCCAACCAATATAAAAGCTGAACTGGATTCTACTCTGGGTGAGTCTGCTCCTTCGTTTACAACAGTTAAATTTTGGGTAGCTGAGTTTAAACGAGGCCGTACGAGCTGCCAAGAGGAGCATCGCAGTGGTCGACCAAATGAGGTGACGACTCCAGAAATGGTGAAGAAAATCCACAAAGCGGTGCTTGATGATCGTCGACTGAAAATGCGCGAGCTAGCAGACATTACGGGCATTTCAAAAAGTGCGGTACATCGCATATTATCTGAAAATTTGGACATGAGAAAGCTGTGTGCAAGATGGGTGCCGCGTTTGATCACACTCGAGCAAAAACAGTGTCGTGAAAATGTTTCAATTGAGTGTTTAGCGAAGTTTCACAGCAACAAAGCAGAATTTTTGCGCCGTTTCGTAACAATGGATGAAACATGGGTCCATCATTTCACACCCGAGACAAAAGAGCAATCGAAACAATGGACTCAAAAGGGAGAATATAATATACCCTTATAAAAAGGGTATCGAACTTTTTGAACACCGCTGGGAAAAGTGTAGAGCTGAAAGGGGATTACGTTGAAAAATAAATAAATCTTTTTCCAAAATTTTTGTGTTTTCTTTGTTGGGTCGGGTACTTCTGGGACCACCCTCGTACAAGAACAGTAAGACAAATTTCAACTATCAGGAAAAAATGGATGAGTGATAGTACATGGGAATTAATTAGGGAGAGAAGAAATATTAAACATAAAAGATTGTCTAAGCTAAATGAAAGAAAGAAAGAACTACAAGAAAATTAGTAAAGATATAAGAAATGCTATTAAAAGGGATAAGCGAAACTATATTGAAGACATAGCTGATACAGTACAGAAAATTGCATACAGAGGCGACATGAGCGAACTATACAAAAGTATAGGGAAACTAAGTAATAGCAGAAAACGATGATTGTAAAACTACCAAAGAAAGGCGATTTGAAAAAGTTCGAAAACTGTAGGGGCATCACTCTACTCAGCAGTGTAAGCAAAGTATTTTATAGAATTGTAAAGGAAAGAATAGTGACAGCATTAGATGGAGTATTAAGAAATGGGCAATGTGGTTTTAGGGCAAATAGATCAGGTATAGATCACATAATAACTTTAAGAATCCTAGTAGAGCAATCTTTGGAGTACAATGCACCACTATACTTAGTATTTGTGGATTTTCAGCGAGCTTTTAACACTGTTATCAGAGGATATATATGGAATACCCTTCGAAGCAGAGGGATGCCATCCAAAATAGTTAATCTAATTAAGGAAGGGTATAACAATTATGAATGTAAGGTCGAACATAACGGAACTCTTTTATCAGCCTCCCAAACAACATATGGTGTAAGACAAGGTTGTATTCTCTCTCCACTGTTATTTATTGTAACGAGTGCAACGCATCGTCTGGTCCGGCCGTCAATGGGTCGTGGAACATTCCGGAGCGGCAGCGCAATGCACTCAACCTTCTAGTGTATTCTAGAAATACATGGTATGTTCGGGCGACTTCTGGAACGTTTATAGGAGGGTATAAAGTCGGCTTCGCGGAGAAAAGAGCCAGTCAACAGCGAGCCATTAACTGTGTTTCACGAAATAAATAATAATTGTATAGATAAATGTTATATGGGAAAATTCATAGTCTGTAAATAATAGTTTTTAATGGTTTATAATCATAGCGTTAATTTATAGTGTATTCATTAGTGTATAGGAATAAATATTTGTTTGTGAATAGACGATTTAAACAGCACTTGTGTTATTATTTGAAAAAGAACGTTACAGTGTTGTCAGGTGTGGTGTTTTAAAATAAATAAAATCGCGTAATAATTAAATAAAGTGCTGTGAGAATAAATTTTTAGTGTTAAAATTAATTTCAACAAACAACAAAAATGGTGATGAAACTATTAAAAGATCTCTTAGTAATAGATTTAAAACGGGAATTGGACGAGAGGGACTTGGATAGTAATGGAAAGAAAGAAGTTTTGATAAATCGGCTAAGAGAATGGCTTTTAGAACAGAAGGAAGATCCTGAAAATTACCGCTTCGAAATACCTGGACCAGCAATTGATATTAGTTTGTTGTTAAGTAAAATGGAAGAAAGTTCTAGAAAAGCCGAAGAAAATTCTAGAAAGTCCGGACAGAATTCTAGAATTTTAAAAAAAGAATTACTGCAAAAGTCCGAAGAGAATTCTAGAATTTTAAAAGAAGAATTATTGGAAAAGCACGAAGAGAGTTCGAGAAAGTCGGAAGAGAATTCTAGAATGTTAAAAGAGGAATTACTGGAAAGTTCTAGGAAGGCCGAAGAGAATTCTAGAAAACTAATGGAAAACACTAAAGCATTGGAAGAAAAAGTTTTGGAAAATTCTAGAAAGTCCGAAGAAAATGTTAGAATGCTAAAGGAAGAAATACTGGAGAATTCCAGGAAATCTGAAGAAAATTCCAGAAGGCTTAAAGAAGAATTGCAGGACAATGTCAAAGCGTTAGAAGATAAAGTTTTCGAAGAATTTTTTGAGAATGCCAGCGCGTTAGGACTGTTGGAAGGTAGATTGGCGGAACATGATAGGGTAATAAAGATGGTAGAAGAGAAAATATCCCAAATGCAATTACCACCAACAACTAAGAAAGACGATATGACCGAAATGCTGGAAGATAGAATGAGGCAACTACGGTTTCCCTCAACTTCTGAGTGGCCGTTTAATGAAGTAAAGAAACAATTTAAAGAAGAAAAGGTTCCTGCCGTAGGGATAAAAGTAAAACCACCCACGTTCGATGGAAAGATACCTTGGTCCACTTACTACAAACAATTTGAGGCGGCCGCTGGGGCCAACGGATGGACAGGCAAGGAAAAGGCCGTTTCTTTAACTGTGGCTTTGCGTGGAGACGCGTTGAACGTCCTGCAAACAATCCCAGCAGGACAGGAAAATGATTACCAATTGTTAGTGTCTAGATTGGAAATGAGATATGGAGAGACGCGCATCTTCAACAAGTGTATCACGCGCAAGTGAAGAATCGTATCCAGAAGAATGGAGAAAGCCTGCAGGAGTTTGAAGCCGATGTTGCGCGGCTTGTCCGATTGGCGTACCCTACGGCACCCGATTCATTTCTGGGACAACTGGCTGTGCAGACCTTCATTGATGGGTTAAGAGACGGAGAAACACAACAATCATTGAGGCTGGCACGACCAAGAACAACTGATGATGCGCTTGCTCACGCCTTAGAATTTGAAGCTGCAAAACAAGCGTCCCGAGGTCACGGACGTGTTCGGACCGTTTTGGAAGAAGATGAAGGTTCTAAAGATCGCCTAGAAGAATTATTAATGAGAGTTCTTCAGAAGGAAGAGAACCGTAAAAAGAATCCTCAAGAAGTTCGAGGGCCTCGTTGTTGGAACTGCGGCGAACAAGGACATGTAGAACGCCGTTGTCCCAAAATAAGAAAAGTACAACCGTCGGAAAAGTTAAAAGGGGTTGGCAAGAGAGGGCGAACGTTGACTGTTAGTAAAGATGCCCCAGAGATCATCGTCCATGCCGTAACATCAGGGAATAGTACCAGCAGTTTGTTCATAGATGGGAAAATTGCGAATCGAATTGTTCCACTGCTCATTGATACGGGGCCGACAAAATCCATCATACGCCCTAACGTTCTACGAACAAGTATGAAGCTGTTACAGACAACTACTCAACTCCGTACAGCGACGGGAGAAGTAATACCAACACGCGGAGTGGTGAAGATGAAGATTGGCATTGGAAGTGAAGAACGTGATCATGAGGTGCTGGTAGCCGACATCATTGACGAATTCATCTTGGGAATGGACCTCCTGAGAAAATTTGGTTTTACATTGGACTTGAAGGAGGGTGTTTTGAAGGTTGGTAACGAAGAACTTCCGTTGCACCCACGAGAAGATCCTGTCGTAAGGGTTTTGCTGACAGAAGATGTGATATTGCCTGGTCAAAGCGAGATGGTTGTCGAGGCAGGTTTGGATGGAGATCTTCGGGTAGGATGTGTGAGAATGATGGAGCCTGTTTGTGATAAGAAGATCCATAGTGGCATATTGGTGGGAAAAGCGCTGATCAAGGTTGGAAAGACTGTACCGGTGAGGCTTATGAACGTTAATGTGGATCCGGTGACATTGAGGAAGAGTACCCTTGTGGGACAGTGTGTACCAGTATTCCGAGTAGCCAGGTGTATGGCTGATGTTCCAAAACCAGTGCCCAAAGACCATGGTGGAAAATTAGTGGGTATGGTTACTAGTTCGTGCGAAGACCTTAACAGAACGGAAGTGAAAGAGGTACAGGGTTTGGTTCACCGATACCAAGATATCTTCGCTCTTGACGATAGCCAGAAGGGACGAACAAATATAGTAAAACATAAAATCAATACAGGCAACTCTATGCCTGTCCGTCAGCAGCCGAGGCGTCTACCTCTAGCAAGGCGAGCAGAAGCCGAAAAGATTATTACTGATATGGAAGAACAAGGGGTCATCGAGCCATCCAGCAGTCCATGGGCATCACCGGTGGTCCTGGTCAGTAAGAAGGACGGGTCAACGAGATTTTGTGTGGACTATCGGCAGCTTAATGACGTGACCAAGAAAGACAGCTATCCCTTACCACGCATCGACGACACGTTAGATACCCTGTCTGGTTCACGATGGTTTTCGACTTTGGACTTGAAGAGCGGTTATTGGCAAGTTGAAATGGAACCTGAAGACCGGGAGAAGACCGCGTTCACTATTGGTTCCGGACTATGGCAGTTTACAGTTATGCCTTTCGGTCTATGTAACGCTCCGGCCACCTTTGAGCGTCTAATGGAGACCATCCTGAGAGGGTTGTCGTGGAAGACCTGCCTGGTATACCTAGATGATGTGATTGTAGTCGGAAAATCATTCAACGAACATTTGAACAATCTAGAGGAAGTGTTCCGAAGACTACGTGGAGCCAATCTGAAACTGAGTCCGAAAAAGTGCCACATATTCAGAAAGGAAGTGAAATATCTCGGGCACGTCGTATCACAAAATGGAGTGGCAGCCGACCCCGATAAGATTCGTGCAGTTCAAGAGTGGCCAACACCGAAAGATAAACACCAAGTTCGTAGTTTTCTTGGGTTATGTACCTACTACAGGCGTTTCGTTCCTGGGTTTGCCAATATAGCGAAACCTCTGACAAGGTTAACTGAAGATGGGCGCGAGTATGTTTGGAGCGGAGAGTGTGAAACAGCTTTCCAACAGCTGAAGCGTGCCCTGACAACAGCGCCAATATTGAGCTATCCACGGACAGAAGGGAAATTCATACTTGACACAGATGCAAGTAATTTGGCCATTGGGGGGGTACTTTCTCAGATACAGGATGGACAAGAAAAGGTCATCGGCTATTTTAGTAAGGTTTTGTCGAAAGCCGAAAGGAATTATTGTGTGACCAGAAAAGAACTATTGGCCGTCGTGAAGTCCGTTGAGCACTTCTACAAATACTTGTACGGACGGAAGTTTTTATTGAGGACGGACCATGCAGCGTTGAAATGGCTTCTACAATTCCGTAATCCTGAAGGCCAGGTCGCAAGGTGGATCGAACGATTACAAGGATACGACTTTGACACCGAACATCGAGCGGGCACTAGTCATCGAAATGCCGAAGCTCTTTCAAGAAAACCCTGTCCAACGGATTGCCGTCATTTCTCTCGTTTGGAAGAGAGGGTTTGCCAAGTATTAAGGACTACCATCGTCAACGACAATTGGTTGCCGGAAGAATTGCAACGACAGCAGGAGGCTGATCCCGAACTAAAAATGGTACTGGAATGGAAGCGCGTGGGAGAAAGGCCTGCCTGGGAGGCCGTCAGCCCTTTTAACAGAACGCTCAAAGCATATTGGGCCCAATGGGAGTCCTTGAAGGTGGAAGACGATCTCCTGAAGCGAGTACTGGAGAGTGAAGATGGCACCACCATTAGGTCTCAGTTCGTGGTTCCAAGAAGCCGAGTGGCTATAGTATTGCGACATCTCCATGACGGTGCCTCCGGAGGACACTTCGGTGTGAAAAAGACTTTGGAGAAAGTTAGGGAGCGTTTTTATTGGGTCAACTGTAAAGAAGACGTGAAGGAGTGGTGCCGGAAATGTGAACTATGTGCCACTGGCAACGGACCCTTGGGGAAACGAAGAGCACCTATGAGGCAGTACAATGTGGGTAGTCCTCTGGAGAGAATAGCTATAGACATTGCCGGACCATTTCCCGAAACCGACGATGGGAATAAATACATCTTAGTGGCAATGGACTATTTTACCAAATGGCCAGAAGCATATGCCCTACCAAATCAGGAAGCTGCGACTGTTGCTGACGTACTAGTCAAAGAGTTTTTCAGTCGCTTCGGAGTGCCCATGGAGCTGCATTCGGATCAAGGCCGCAATTTCGAGTCTGTACTCTTTGGAGAAGTCTGTCGATTGTTGGGCATTCGCAAGACTCGGACCACACCGTTACATCCGCAGTCCGATGGAATGGTAGAACGCATGAATCGGACAATGGGCAAATATTTGGCCAAGGTCGTCTCCGATCATCAACGAGACTGGGACCAATACCTGCATCTGTTCCTGATGGCTTATCGTGCATCGGTCCACGAAACAACCGGTCAGTCACCAGCGTCTGTAATGGTTGGACGCGAGTTACGGTTACCGTGTGATCTGGAATTTGGGTCTCCACCTATAGAGCAGGAGGTAGCCGGGAATGATTATGTCATCAACTTAAAGAAGTTGGAGGATATTCACGACCGAACCCGAAATAATAGTCGAATCGCGAGTGACCGGATGAAGGCTACGTACGATGTGAGAGCCCAAGAAGGAGGGTTTCAACCTGGAGAGCTTGTCTGGTTATACAACCCGCAAAGGCGTCGTGGCTATTCTCCAAAGTTACAGCGAAATTGGGAGGGTCCATACCAGGTGAAGAAACGAATAAATGACTTGATTTATCGTATCCAGAAATTGCCAAGGGGGAAACCAAAGGTGGTACACTCCAATCGTCTGGCGCACTATGAGGGAAATAATGACGCAGTCCCGGATCGGAAAGATGAGGCTGAGGTGGCTATCACTACCGTAAGGCCTGAAGATGATCAGCCAACCTTTAGAGAATTTATGGCTGCGTTCTCTGGAACTAGAAAAGCGCGATTCGGAGTCACGACTGAGATGCAACAAGATCTCTTCCGGGTCCCTGGTAATTATTCCATTGCCCACTGTGTCTCCGCGGATCTCCGTATGTCCAGGGGGATCGCAGTAGTGTTTAGAAATAAATTTGGACGGCTGAATGAACTTCGAGAACAAAATCCCTCTGTTGGTAAATCCTTACGCTTGTCTGATCATGACCGATCCATTTACTACTTGGTAACCAAGCAGTTTTACTACCAGAAACCGAGTTACGCCGACTTGTGGAGGGCATTATGGAATTTGAGGATCGAGTTGCTTACCAGGGGAATTAACAAATTGGCAGTTCCCAAACTCGGATGTGGGCGGGACCAGCTGGATTGGAGAATCGTTAGAAACATGCTGGAAGTTGTCTTTAGAGGTACTGACGTCAAGATCTTCGTCTGCAGTTTTGACCCACAGCCCGCATTAAGGCCAACGAAGAGTGTAGGCTGTTATTTCTACCGTAATGGAACGTGTAGTCGAGGTGAAGACTGTCGATATCGTCATGACCCATTTTACAGGAACCAGAGCATAAAACCTGTTCTGGGACAGAACAGACTTGAAGAGGGGGGCAGTGTAACGAGTGCAACGCATCGTCTGGTCCGGCCGTCAATGGGTCGTGGAACATTCCGGAGCGGCAGCGCAATGCACTCAACCTTCTAGTGTATTCTAGAAATACATGGTATGTTCGGGCGACTTCTGGAACGTTTATAGGAGGGTATAAAGTCGGCTTCGCGGAGAAAAGAGGCAGTCAACAGCGAGCCATTAACTGTGTTTCACGAAATAAATAATAATTGTATAGATAAATGTTATATGGGAAAATTCATAGTCTGTAAATAATAGTTTTTAATGGTTTATAATCATAGCGTTAATTTATAGTGTATTCATTAGTGTATAGGAATAAATATTTGTTTGTGAATAGACGATTTAAACAGCACTTGTGTTATTATTTGAAAAAGAACGTTACATTATTTTAGTGCTAGATGAGGTTTTATGGAAAACTATGATAAGGCAACATGGAGGAATAAGGTGGAATATGACAGAAACGTTGGAGGATTTGAACTTTGCAGATGATATATGTCTCATTTCAAAAGCTAGCAAGTCCATGCAAGAAAAGTTGAATAATCTAGTCGAGGAACCAGCAAAGGTGGGATTAAAAATTAATATTAGTAAAACAAAGTATATGTGTCTAAATGTGGATCGACCGAAGAACATGTTAGTAAATGGTACGAAAATAGAACGAGTAGAACAATTTCATTTATTTGGGAAGTGTGGTGTCTGTCGCAGATGGTGGTCAAAAAGATGTGTGTAGTCGAATTAATAATAATAATAATAATAATAGGTTTATTTACCAATATATACACGGTAACTGGTTGGTTACTTTTGACATATAATTGGTTGCAGTATAATGCAGTTACAATAAATATGCTTTCAATTAAAATAATAAGATAAGAAAAATTTAAGTATGTAACATGTAAGTGTATGTTAACAAGGTACAAAAAATTTCCATAAACACATATAAAACAATTATCTTTAAAGCTAGCAACATGACTAGAACACAACTTAATTTAATAAATGTTATAAATTAATAACAAGCAACATAAGAAACATGAGTTTATAAGATCAGGTATTAGTCTTAAAATGAAAGCAAAAATTACATACTTTATATCACAGACAGAGCATTGGATTAAAAAAGGCATTTTGTTGTATCTTTTTAGAGATTGCTTGAATAGTGTCATTAAACATGTCTATATCTTTTAGAATTAGTAATCTATTACATGTAGATACAGCTAGAGTAAAAGGTGTATTACCTATTGTGACAAAGAATAATCCTGTATTTTTGTGCCTTAAATGTAATAAAGGTACCTTAAATTTTATAAGTTGTGTTAGTGATGGAGAATCAATACAGTTGTTTAATATTGAAATATAATCAAATTAAAAGATTAATCTTTTAATTTGATTATATTTCATGATTATGGAGTTCCACAAAGTAAGGCTGGAGACAGCAAAAGTTGTTTAATAGTTTATTTATTTTTGGGCGAGGAATCAGGATGGCGGAGCATCCTTTGTACCTCATGGCACCGATTGCTATGACCATTTGGCCGACCCTACTAGAATTTAGCCGAATCTGGGGGAATTCCACCCCTAGTAGGGATCTTTATCGTGCCAAACATCGCATTGACACGGTACCTACACTTTTACTTCCTATCCGAGAAGAAGGCATGTTTTTAATTTTTCTCCGCTATTAAAAATTACTAGCTCGGCTGGGGAATAGTTTATATATAAATAATATTATGACAATATCTCTTCTAGTAGCTAATGTACTAATTACAATTCTACATACATTTTCAATACAATGCAATTGATCATTTTAAGAAATTTTGTTAGGATACTTTGGATATATTCCTGTGATTTTTCTGTAGATCCACCTTGTAAAGGTTTTTTGAACTTTTTCAATATCATTTATTAAACTGAACTGATTAGGATACCATATTATAACAGCGTATTCCAAAATTGAAAGGACATAGACATAATAAAAGTTATATAAAAGAATAACGTTATTAAAATTATTACAATTTCTGATAAGAAAAAATAAACTTTTATAAGCTTTAGTAATAACAGAGTTAATATGGTCATTAAAGGTACATTTATTTGTAAATAATACCCCGAGATCCTTAATCTACTCTTTCGTCTTTAAAATTACACTATTAATTGAGAATTGATATTCTAAGTGATTCTTGGACCTAGTATATCTTATTACACAGCATTTATTTGTATTTAACAATAAATCATTTTGATTAAACCAGATTGATATTTTATTTAAATCGTTTTGAAATGACGTATAGTCACTTGGATTATTCACAACATTGAATATTTTACAGTCATCAGCATATAGAAGGCATTGAGCAAATGAAACCGATTGTGGGAGATCATTAACATATAAATTAAACAATAGAGGCCCCAGACACGAGCCTTGTGGCACACCAAATGTGGAAGTCGATACAGAAGATGTTTCTCCATTAATTATTACGTAGTTCTCCCTCTTCATTAAGTATGACCTTATTAGATTTATTGCACTCTCACTAAAACCAAAGTTTGACAAATTTTTTAAAAAGCACTTCAAAGGAGACTCTGTCAAAAGCTTTAGTAATGTCAGTATAGACACAGTATACTTGGCTACCATTTGTTAAGTTCTCACTCACATATTCAGAGAAAATTGAGAGATTGGTCACAGTACTTCTTCTTCGAATAAAACCGTGTTGACATGGCGATAGAGATTTTTCTGAAATCACAGAGATTGGCCGATAATTAGTAATGTCTGTATGCTCACCATTTTTATAAATTGGTACAATTTTTGATTGTTTCCAAATAGTTGGAAACTCTCCTAGTTTTATTGTAATATTAAATATTTGTGTTAATGGCTGTTTTAATATGTCTACGCACCCTTTTATTATGAAAGATGGGATGTTGTCAGGTCCAATTGATGTTTTTGACTTTAATGTCTTTATAGATTCTTCAGTATCTGATTCTGTTACTGACTGAAAATTGAAAGTCTCCAAACCATAGTGAGTTGAAATAGGAATGTGTACTATCTGCATTTTCTTTGTAACCTGATTTGAAAAAAGAACAGAAAGCTTCTGTTATGTTCTCATCTGAAATAATTGTATTATTGTTGTGTTTCATTTCAACTGGAATTCGGGAATTAACTTTGAGTTCTCTTAGATACTGATGTAGCTTCTTAGGTTCACTAATGAGTTGTTGTTCACATCTTCGCTGATAATCTTCATAAGCAGACTTAATATCCAATTTTATGTCCTTAGATAATTGTTTGAGTACGCTTCTTAAATCTTCATTTGATGGTTGAGTTCTCTTAAATTTTTGGTGTAGTCTTTTCTTCTTCCTTATTTTTCTTTTTATATTGTAAACTAGCAATGTCAGTAATTACTTTTATATACATCTTTTGTTATTATATATAATATATAATAATAATGTTATTAAATACTTGATAGAATAATTCAATAGTAAGTGTAAGTTCTGTATTGTTAATTATTGTTCTCCAATCAAAATCCCTTAACTGACAATATAATTGATAAGAGCTTGAGTTTTGAAAATCATACCTTTTAAATTTGTAGCGAGGAGATTTTTCTTGATTAAGATCAGTGTGTAATGTAATCGCTAAAGCTGGATGGAAGCGTTTATCTTCGGGTACGAGAGTACTATTTTTCCTTTCAACATCTATTTTGCATGTGGAAAAGCAGAGATCTAACAAAACCTTGTCTTCAGTCAAAATATTATTAAATTGTTTGATATTATGTATATTCATTAATTTGTTGTGAGATGTACGTGATCCACTAGCGATGAGATTATCAGATATGTAATTTCTTAAATTAAAATCACCACAGATGATTATTTCCGTATCTTTGGCCATATATTTTTCGACATCTATTTGAGCAAGTAGTGCTTCGTAAGCAGTTAATGACGCTTGCGGCTTTATATATATATCGTTATAATCACTAATAGATGGAGAGCCAGCAACGTATTTCGAGTTGTCATTTTAACAGTCGTGAAAATTTGGGTACTAAATCTTATATACCTGCTTAACACTAAAAGTCGATTCTGGCAGCCCCGTGTCCGGGTTATACTACCCCAAAATTACTAAGAGGGTGAGAAATAAGATTCTCTCTCTAACCTGCAGGCCGCTATATAACTATCTCGCTCGCACTAACATGTACACCTACATATACCTATTTTATTTGTGTCAAAATTTCAAGACTTTTATAATAAAAATGTCACTTTTTTAAATCAACATTTACAGCGTTCTGGCAACATTTAGAAGGGAAGGAAATGTTCTGGCAATATTTTTTATAAATAAAGAACACTAAGTAACCTCCTGAAATTTCATGACTGTTACTTTAAATAAATTGAATCTTAGTACTTTTGGGGTAGTATAACCCGGCCGCAGGGGGCTGCCAGAATTGACATTTAGTGTTTAGCAGGTATATAAGATTTAGTACCCAAATTTTCATTACTGTTGAAATGACAACTCGAAATATGTTGCTGGCTCTTGGTCTATAATGTTTGCTTGTTGAATTTAATTCTGACTGTTATATAGTCAAAAACTTCATTTGAATTTCTATCCAGTAAGAATGGTCTGTATTTGTGAAGGCTTGCCTCACAATCAAAATAATAAAGCAAGGAGTGCTTATATAAAACTGAGTAAAGTGTAGCATGCAAGTAATCCAAATATCAAAACCAAAGTGTTTGTAAATCGTTGTTTGCGGGTTATATTGAAGGTATGGTGGCCAGAAACCATCAGAAATGAAGAGTTATGGAGAAGCACAAACCAAACAGATATAAATATGGAGATGAGAAGGAGAAAGTATGGCCGGCTGGGGCACACTCTGCGTAAAAATGGAAGTGAAATTTGTAAGATACTATAATGGAATTATGAAGGAAGCAGATAAAGGGGGCATCCAAAAGGTACCTGGAGAAATACAATAGAAAAGGAAACAAAGATGACAATTTCGGAGCTGGCACAAATAGCAGTAGGCAAGAAGAGTTGGAAGGACTGTATTAAAACCCCATGTCCCTTAAGGGAATAATGGGACCTATTATTATTATATTATATTCCTTTGGAATAACCATCATTCCCGTCATTCTGTTCAAACAGAAAACTAGTAAAAAAACATTACCTCCAGAAAAATCAGCATTACCAGTGAATAATTCATATTGTAATGAGAAAAGATTCATAAAATAAAACCTCTACTAATTTATTGATATTTCTACATTCATAGGACCCCTGAAGGGGGGGGGCACTTGCCCCCCCCCGGAAGTTGAACAATATGAATTGAACAATTTTTTTCTAGGCTTGCCCCCCTAGCATGTCGATTATTCTAGGCTTACCCCCCTAGCATGCTGTTCATTCTAGGCTTGCCCCCCCCGGACAGATTTCTGTGGGCTCCTATGTCTACATTGTTTCAAAAAGTAAGTCGATATTGATAACAATAGGAGGAATTACACAAAACAAAAAATAAACACTGGATGGCACAATAACAATTAGTTTTTTGTTGATTTCTCAAAACTTACAGTTTGCAGATACAACCTTTATCCTTAACAGGGCAGTACTACAGATTTCAAACTTTAAAAAATAAAATGATAATCGGCTAAATTTGAACTTGATCTTTGACACGGGTCAAGTTGCTGATCCCAGAACTGAATCCTCCAAGGTCAATTATCCCTGTCACCATTGTTATCTGACTGCTTGTTTCTATCAAGTTTTTAATGTGGATGGAAGAACACACAGGCTATAACTATAGGCGTCTGCATACACTTTCGTACAGAATACCTAAAAATGAATACGTTATAGATACCAGCCTTTTATAGCAGAAATAAACAAGAATACTACAAAATCATTTTACATTTATTTTATGTAGCATTACAATTCGGAATAACTTAAAAATTATTTAACATTTACAGCAAGAATAAAATGAAAAACATTTAACAAACGCCTCACTACACTTCCTTAATTTACAGTCTTTAATGCTAACTTTTTATAAATCTTAAATAAATATATAGTTTTACCAGTTATAAAATAACAGATATATTACATTAAATATTAAGCAAACATTTAGAAAATTTATTATTGAATTGTGTATTCATTAAGAGCTTTTGACTTTGAGTTGAGAAGTTCTATTATAATTTAATTGACAAATAAAATGATATAAAATCAAAAGCTCTATACGAAACTAAAGATTTTCCATTAAAATATACATAAATCACAATGAAAATAAGCATATGGAAATTAATTAATTTATTTTTTACTCGCAACTGCCATGCCTAATCCAACCAACGCACCAACAGCTAATACTACACCACCAGCCATTGCCATACCAACTAAACCTTCCTTATCCATCTTCTTCTTTATGGTAGATTCTAATGATAAGACTTGTTGATTTCCAGGCTCAATGCTCAAAAATGCCCTAACATAACTTAACGCCTTGGAATACTCTTTTATTCTGGCATTTCCAATAGCTAAATAATATAAATAATCTCTTTGGCCTTCTTCGTGTGACTTGTACAATTCTTGTAATAAAACAATCCCTTTCTTTATATCTGCTGGATATTTACTTCGAACAAGGCACCAAGCATATTCAAATTGCGCTTTGGGGGTTACATCGTTTTTATAAAGTTGTTCGTGGTAGACTTTCTCAAATCTCTGTAAATTAGAATAAAATTATACAACGGCACAAGACTGTAATTGAATACAATTCTTATTAAAAGTACAAAGGTTGGAAATTAATGAAATAATGAGTCATAACAATTGAAAATGACGTTGTTAAGTGAAATATTGTGAAATCTAGCTATATCTTCATTATTGTTTTTAAATATATTTTAATTACAGTGTACTCATTATCATATGCATTTAAAATTAAATTTTATAATGGAAATTACTTTTAAAAATTACCTTTAAATCGTCTGTTGGCACTGTTTCTGTCAAAACGTCATCCATTTTTGTAATTCACTGTTTATAATTTTGTCGGTAACAAAGAAAATGATTTTATCAACATATTACTCGTCATGATAAAATACTTTAAAGAACTCTGTTAATTAAGAGTATATTGTCCCACTAGAGGACGCTAGCTTGGAAAAATCGTGCAAATTCATAAAAACGTATAGTTTATGCAAATGTCTTGTCCCGAGTAAAGGCGCTTTAAGAATAGAAATTCACAGTATTCGAAAATACTGTAGAAAGAGACCGAATTAAACAGAGTTGAACAACTACCTGGGCAAGATATTTAAAATCTTTAAAGTTTGTTTTGAAAATATACTTATAAAACTATTGTTACTCATTCTATTCAAAATTTCTTTGACACACTTTATAAAATAGAAAATAGTCCTTTTAAATAGAAGCATCTACTAGTTAAACAAAGTTATATAGGATGTTTATGTTTCATTCTTTACCTTTAATAAAAAAAAACCTAAACGAAAATAATAAAGAAAACAATCAAAAAATAGAGGTTTGGGAGTATTTTAGATATTTAAATAATCGCAGAAATTAATGTAAGCGATAAATATAAATAAATAAAAATAAAGTAATAATATAGGCATTTTATTTATGTAAAAACGTTAAAATCTTAAAAAGTTATTAAATAATCAGTTGTTTTAATAAAAATACTACAAACTAAGAAAAACATAGATATAGTCACCACTAAAAACAAAACAGTCACAAAACAAAAATTAAGAAACACCCTTGGCAAAGCAGAACATTCCTAAAATTTAAAAAAAATATTTGTGAAAGATTACAGATTTTTTAAATTCCGCCTCTTTTTAAGTGGATTAGTCAATGGGTTTAATTGTTCTCTCTAACACATTATTCTGTCAATTACTCATCTCTTTCTTGCATGTATTACCTGTGTGCAAAAGTTGGACCCTTTCTCATACACATTCTAGTAACTACTGTCAAGATAGAATCCTGTGAATATACCCAAACTGTGTACTTGCTACCGTTAGTTTATTTGACAGGTAGGTAACTACTGGGAACTTTACCTGAAGGTGAATAAACCGGCCCTTAATATTTAAATATGCCTCGTTTGTATGACCAATCTGATTCTACTTTTAAAACTCGGGGAATGATTATTAGTTTTGATTATTTATTATTTTTAGTATTTTTTACAATAAAAGCTTATTACAGTTAGTACTAAAAATTTAGTTGTTTTATTAGTGTTTACAAAATAATTAAACTTTGTAAATAAATAAACAAATCAAACTCGTAAATAAATTAATAGAATTTATAATAAAGTAGAAGAAAAGCATACGATATTTATTTCTTAAAATAGAAAAAAGGATAGTAGAAGTGAAACGGCTGTTTTGTATTCTAGTAAAATAAGAAACTCACTTGAAAATAACAGTTTTTCTTACTATATTGTTGTTATACAAAGCCACTTTAGGTAGGATAGCAACCTTTAAAACTGGTTATATTTGCTGTGTTGTTTGTAAACACAAGAAACTATGCTCCAAAGCGTACGTCGTTTCTTTTACCAAATTAAATGTGTTGCTTGCTCGGGACAAGACATTTGCTAAAGACTGTACATATATACGGATATACTCTATTTTTTGCTTTACGATTCAGAATAAGATTTGCATTTATATCTTTATAACAGTGTAAATATGTGGTTATAAAAAATAATACTAGCAGTTTTTGAAATTTAAATTTGACAGTTTTGACTTCGAAGGTTAATGGTAAATCTTAACATAAAAATAATGAAAATAGCACGGTATAAGAATTATAAAATATGGAAATATAAACAGTCCTTATTTTTGATTAGAATGTCATTTAATACTAAAACAAAGGTAATTTTCGTTATTTTTATGTTACATTTCACCATTAACCTTGAATTTAAAACTGTCAATCTTAAACTTCAAAAACGTTAAACAATAAAAATAAATTATTTTGCAGTTTTTATATTTACATTAGTGATGGGGTCTCGATACTACCCGAGTGCCGCGACACTTGACAGCCGAAACAATATAGCGTGAGAAGTGTCGACTCTTCATGATACTTTAATGATACTTCGCCTTTACATCATGCGTGCGCTAGTGTAAATGTAATCCAATTGAAACAAGAAGCAGTCAAGGTTCATAGCTTCATAAATCATAAGCAAACTATGGATTAAATAGTATTTTGTGTCTCAAGGGAAGAAAATTAGCATTTGTAGTCCGCAGTTGTTAAACAACTTAGGGCTACAAATGCTTTTCGGTCCGAGTGACATTCAAATGCTTTTCGCCTACCTGTTTGAAAGTTTAAAACATAATTCCAAAAGTTAAACAGTAACATAACTTATTAGTAAATTAAATAGGCATATGCTAGAGGGAATGAATGAAAATGAAAATAACGCCAGACGTTTTTAGTAATTTATTAACTAAACTAACCTAATAATCATTACATTACATACAACAAGGCCGTATAGTAAATGTTTTTATTATTATTGGCAAATAAAAGGAATAGGATATGATTTTTAATTAGTATGAGTTAGATCAATTTATAGTAGACGCATTTGCTACATTTTATGCATACGGCGGACAGCTCGGGTCTCGCACTGTCGCACTGTTAGACTTTTTAGTCTTTAGTACTGGCTAGGCCGCTAGAGAGGGTTGTTGTCCCAGGTCGCTCAGCTCAGCCGGCTTTACTTGTAACCAATAATAAATAATAATAAAAAATATATAAAAAGACAGTAGCTTGTTCTCGAAGTTCAGGTGGTGTACAGCTGAACTTATCGCTTTCAATAATGTCGTTATTGTTGTCTATCATTGTATAATTTATTGAAATTCTTTTTATTAATTAATTGTCACAACCTCCATTTATACATACAATGACACTGTGAAAAGAAAAAAACAAACGACAAATTTATCGACGAAGACATGAAAATCAAAGTTATGATCTAAGAAGCCTAGAAAAATTTGACGTATGTTTTTTATATTTTTAAAGGTTAAGTAGAAATATGTTTCAGATTACATTTTCCATCATATTCCGTTGCTAAAAGTTTTACGAATGAGTTATATTTTTAATGTTAAAAACTAATGTTTTCATTTTTTGATTAAAATCTTTTTAGGATAATGCACAGGAGTGGTCAAAGTATGACAATTTAAATAGTATATTACATAACCAGAGTGGAAAGTGGCATTTTTCGTACGAGTTTGAAATTTACGCACGAGGCGTCAGCCGAGTGCGGAAATCACACGAGTAAGAACCACACTTTCCACCGAGTTATGTACACTATTTTTCCTACGACCAGAAAAATACTTTTTCAAAAAAAAAATTATTTTGATGCTAACAAAAAACAATTTACATTTTATTTAGTAATTTTATTTTTATCATTATTTTCAGTACCAATAAAGTTTATAACTATATGATTATTGTAACAATTTGTGAAGTTAATTGGGGAAAGCGTGTGTGTAAGTGCGTTTTGAATATTGTCAGTATTATTGTTTTATCCGTAAAGGGATTATTATAACAATTAGTTAAATTTCTTGGAATTTGAGAGTTGTGAAAAGGTGTTTGTAAAAATGAGTTTTCAATATTTTAACCATTTAAAACATTTAAACCAAAGAAGAATTTACAGTTAACTACTAACAATGATAAATTAGCCTTTATACTTATGGCGTCTTTAAACAAAAGACTATCATCCGCATATTGAACATTATACAAAGCCGTCGCTGATTATTTATTTATTTAAAATATTTTTAGAAATTAATTATACTCGAAGTAATTATTAAAACTTTTTAACAATAAATCTATAAAATATGAATTAAAACTTCTTAGCAATTTAAATTAAAATATATTGTTGGAAATGGAAAACAAGATTAAAATTATTATTTTGCAGTGAAAAGTTGTTTTGGTGTAATGACAATTGGTGCAGTGAAAATATGTCAAATATCCCTCAATATATCTAATCAATAGTTTTTCATAATAGTAGATGATTAATGTATCAAAATAGTCAAAAAATATAAGCAGGTTCTTATTACTTATATAATTTGCTATTTACTGCATAGATTTCGACCGTGAGATTTGCGAAAGTAAATCGCACAGCCGAAAGTAAAATACACTAGTGTGTTTTACTTTCGTGTGTTATGTTCGGTTTTCTAAGCAACTTGATTGTGCGATATGAGCTACTTTCTGATATGGTCGTAGGAAAAAACAATTTCAATTTTTACAGTATCTCCAACTTAATATAAATAAATCGTGCTTTTATCTAGTAGTAGTATAGAGGTTATGTATTTGACATAAGAGGGCAGTAAAAAGTTTGACATAAGAGGCCCGCAAAGAAGCCTTAACTGCCCTCAAAACAGGACATTTAGAAAGCACTTTCTGATCAGGTAGGCGAAAAAAACAATTATATGAGTAAATTCTGTTATGGTTATATATTTATACATTAAGTACATTAAAAGACATTAAATTATTTATAAAAGCAAATACATATTATGAAACAGA
This sequence comes from Agrypnus murinus, assembly GCA_929113105.1. NCBI lineage: Eukaryota > Metazoa > Arthropoda > Insecta > Coleoptera > Elateridae > Agrypnus > Agrypnus murinus. Next base: position 112,349,837 of record OV816028.1, on the reverse strand, counting down.
AATTTAGAAGAAAAGAAACAAATTCTATAAATAACTTGTAATTCAAGTCTATTCATTGGAATTATTATAAAAACTATTTAAAAATGTAATTTCGCTGACGACGTTGGTCTTTAGTCGAGAACGTGTTTTTGTTAAGATTGAAGATGATACTTTTATTTTGGGTTTTCAGCAAAATAAATTAAATTAATTAAAATTAATGATCATTGTATTTATTTACACGTGTTTCGACAGTAGTCTTTCTTCAAAATACTGTTACATTTTATTTTGTAACTGGGGGTTACTCAGATGGTAGTAATTAATACAGCATCGATTAAATTGTGTACTATATTTCGATGGTCTTGTTCCAAAAGTGGCTAAGTATAAAATCATTGTTTTCGAGAAAATGAAATTCTAACTTTAATCACTTCTATCAAATCAGGGTTTTAACTTGAAATATTTGTTTTTTAGCAAGGTATCGGTTATAATCCACACAAATGTTTATAATACGTAACTGATAAATATTGCTGTAAATTACTATTTTAATGTAATTTTTTACTAAAAAAACGCATATAGTCACATTTGGAACTTAACTTTATTTCTGAATTAGCAAACCATTACAAGCTATCTATGGTAACTATAAAATACTGTAACCTTCTTGTAGTACCAGTTTCTTAAAAAAAATTCTGATCTTCTTGATCATTTATATCTGGCAATACTGTCTCGCCCTCAACATTTGCGTCACCAGTTAAGTCCTTATAAAAGGGCTTGCAGTCATCGGGAAAATTTTTGGCATTGCTGATTTCTGCTAGGTTTTTAAGTTTTACAGCCGATATCGGCCTTTTCTGTTCATGTAAGGGCTTCAAACATTTTTCCATGGTAGCCAACGTAACTCGCCGACCCCTACGGGGTACAATCACTATTTTGTGGAAGACATCATTGAAATCTGTTTTAACGCTCATAACAAAAGGATTAGCTTTTCCATATCTGATGATCCACTTAATGTCATGCCAGTTAATTATGGTCCCATCTTCGTCCTTGTTCCGGTTAACCATCAGAAGTTTTGCAAGGGGTTTCCAATCGATAAAATTAATGTCACGTTTTTCAAAAACTTCGTATTTTGGCTCATTACGCTTAGCATTTTTTGTTATGGTTACCCACTCATGAGGCAAGTACACAGGGATGTTTTTTGCTGCAGTTTCTATTCTGGCATGCATTGAATCGCATTCCATCTGGCTGTCACCAGAAATAAGAAACTTTTGGTCAATGACTTCAATAGGTAGCGTCTGAACAGCATAGATAAACATGGCAGCAACAAACTGATTTTTGTTTTGACCGCCACATGTATCACTGAATGGTCGAACACTTTCAGTTGTCAGAGGGAGGCTTTTAAGATGGTGAAATAAACAGGAGGCTATTTCAGACGGCCCACGTCTACCCTCTATTTCGGTCCACATAAAACACTAACCAGTGTTGTTCCCAGTATTGAAAATCGTAAAATTGTAGGTAGACAGCCTCGTTTTGTAAAACAAAACTGGATTTGTCGGATCTGTTGGAAAGTATAGGACCTGCTGAAGGTCAAAATTACAGGCATGTATTGTGGAGGCGTTTGACTGAGCATCTTTTTTATCGGAATTTTTTTCTTCTCTTGCTCTATCTTTTAAATGTACGTGCCGATCGTAGGTCGCTTGTAATGTAAGCCTGGTTTCAGGATCAGATTTTGCATAAGCAGTACATGTAATACACTGGTCCTTCTTTGGTGTATGAAAGGACAAATTGAAATGAGTATTAAATACGTATCGGTAAAAGCTTTCTTTTAAGCAAGCTTTATTATTTTCTACGCACTCTGCTTGGTATAGCTTGTACATAATAGAAAGATTTAATTTCGAATCTAAGTAGTGTCGTTTTGAGTCTTTTCGGCAATAATGAGATGCCATTGTAGGGAACTTTTTGATGTGACTCTTCAAAAACGTTAGTGATTCTTCTGATATTTTAGAGGTCCGATAGCATCCCCTTCTATCACGTTCAGTAGTAGTAGTATTGGGTATACGTTTTTTAATTGCAAAATTTAATACTCCTTTTTTGATTCCTAGAGTATTTAGAAACATGGTCTTACATACTCTTTTGCGAGAATTCTCAATATTGAAATGAAACTTCAGTGTCTTTGATCGCCTTGAATTTTCTGCCGTTACGATTCTTCTTTTACAGTCGCCTACTTCCACTAAACTGTTTATAAAATCGCGTTGCCTGTCTATGTTTCCGAGTTTCCAGTAAGATGTAAAAATATAAAGTCTTTTTTCTTCACTTAGCTGTGCATTGCATTTGAGTCTAAAAAATTAAAGGTTTTAGGAATAAAAGTTTAAAAAAATGTACAAAAATTACCTGCAGCTCACATTGCAAGGTTTACCTATTGCCTTTCCCGGCACGTAGTCATCCTTGCTGTTAATATACGGGAGCCCGGAGTTTTTATGAATTTTTCGAATGTTTTTTTCCCATAATTTTGGTCGTCTTTTTTTGGGTGTTTTCCGCTCACTGGAAGGATTGGTCTCAATGGCTTCAGGATCAGGGGCAACTTCGTTGACATTTTCAATGCTATTATTTATTTGTCCATCGTCTTGGTATCCGTCACTTTCTAGAAGGTAAGTATACCCTTTGTCGTATTACATTAATCAACCTGGCAATGTTATTAATTTTTTTACCGGAAGAAGGGTTCTCTAGGTCCTCAGGGTCGGGAAAGTACTCCTTATCAACAACAGAATCGTCCGAATAATCAAATACCTGTTCAACTGGCTGTTCTAGAACCAAGAATCGAAACAAGAATGTAATGAAAGCAATAGTATTGTTTTTATGAAAGCAGCTTACCTTCAACATGCTCTGGAATATCAGTATTCTGTAATGCTTGATTCGATGTATCAGCTTCATTAGGTAGATTCGAGTTTAACGCTAAATTTAGTATTTTTTTTCCTCTGGAAACCATTTTACACCTACAGGCTTCAGTTTGTTATGCACATTCAAAACACTAAAAATGCACTGCTAAACAACGATTTTGAATATGGTTTTTTTATAGGTTATGCTTCACGTAAACCGCCGGCTTGATTAGAATCACGATGTATTAGAATATAAGTAGCTAACTACATAGAGCGGGAAAACTTATCGAATAAGGTGGCAGTTCCAAAAGTATGTGGAACCAACGAATATGCTTATTCTGTAGATAGATACTGTTGTTCTTTTATTTTATGGCGGCAATTTTAAAATTCCTGCAAATTTACAATTTACAAAATAACTTAAAATCTACTTACATACATACAATAGTTAAATTGACCTCTCCAAAGACTTGCCAGGAACTAACTTAAAAAAACTAAATTTGATTGCTCCATCCCATCATAGAAAAATTGCTTACAAAGAAATGAAGTTTATTACCCTTGGCAACCTCAATAAAATTGATGTGCTTTGATATTAATAATTATTTGCATTATGCAATTATCTTAATTTTGATTTCTAAATTAATCTTTTCATTTTGTAATATAACCCATCGTAACAATACATTATAAGGTATAAATATAAGAAGCTGAAATAATAATTAGGTACATGAGGAACTTATTCAACTTCAATTATTGATTTTAATTTATTTTGCTGAAAACCTAAGATAAAGTTATCACCGTCAATATTATACTAATACAAAAAAATAAAGCCAGTCTCGGTGGATTTGTGGTTTGCATGTTTGCTTCATAATCCAAAGATCGCAGGTTCGATCCCCGGCCGAGCTGGTAATTTTTCATAGCGGAGAAATATTTAAAACATGCCTTCTTCTCCGATAGGAAGTAAAACTGTAGGTCCCGTGTCAATGCGATGTTTGGCACGTTAAAAATCTTTACTGGGGGTGGAATTCCCCCAGATTCAGCTAAATTCTAGTAGGGTCGGCCAAATGATCATAGCAATCGGTGCCATGAGGTACGAAGGATGCTCCGCCATCTTGATTCCTCGCCCAAAAACAAAAAAAACAAACAAAAGAATAAAATCCACAACAAAATATTTTTATATGTACATCTCATTCAATGATTGTTGGCCAGTTCTACAAATCTGCCTTTAATTTCTTTGTAAGAATGATCAAGCAACTTCGAATTACACTGTAATAAGAGCGATACTGTTCGACACTAAGATTCGTGACACTTCAAGTGTCACGACCACGAATAGTATCACGACACTCGACACCCAAGTTCCCATCACTAATTTACATAATAGTTGTAATGGTACATGCGCATACCATTAATAGTATATTATGTATTAAGGGCTTAATTGAGTGTCTTAGAGTCCGTAGAGTCAATTAATATTTAATTCAAAACAAAAATAATTTAAAAAGTGCAAGACTTCAAGTAGGTAGGTGCAGTGGTCTATAATTTTATTACTATGGAGACGGCGTAAACAAGGGTAGTACAAGGGGGAACTCTAATTTAACAATCTACGCATCTAAAAACAAACCGATAAATAGGTCATAATCGCCCGACCGGACATTATAATATATTATGTATTAAGAAATAAGAATTGAGTGTCTTAGAGCTCGTAGAGTCAGTCAGCGCCTCTGAGGCGAAAGCCGAAGGCGCTAAGACGATAAAAAGCTCTAAAACACTAGTTAAGCTCGAAATACATACGTTAGTTTATGTCTGGTCTAAGTTTAAGTTAATATTTATTTTAAAATAAAAATGATTTAAAAAGTGCAAAACTTCAAGTAGGTAGGGGGTCTATAATTACTGTTACTACTGTAACGAATGAGAAAAACCGACGTAACGAGATGTGCTGGACACTTCTAAAGAATTCTACACACTTCCGTGTGGATATATACCGCGGCCGCGTAGGCCCGGCCGGTAATTATTGTTCAACCGGTGAATTGAATATTTTCTTTGTGCAATTGTAGTCAAATATCAGTGAATAAATAAATGTTCTAAATAAATGTTGTATTAAAAATAAATAGTCCTTAAATAAGTTTGTAAATAGTATCTTAAGTTCCTTAACAGTTTATAATTATAGTGTTTGTAATTAGTGTATGTAAATAATGTTTCTCTTGCTAATAGATGTTAATAGCTATTTTTCTAGCGGACTCTAAACACTCTTTAGCGGGCTCTAAAAAGTTCTACAGACCTAGAACTCGAATTAAGCAATTTACACTCTAAAAACAGGTGCATAAAGAGCCAAAAATCGCCCGACCGGACATAAAAGCTTTTTATACACAGATACATTATAATTAGACTATTATTGCTAGACTCATCTAAACATAAACGTCTCTTTATGGCCCAAGGGCCTCTTTATGATCCGACGGGCAATAATCAAACGTCAATTAAATGTCAGAGCTGTATTTGTAGAACTTGATTGGTTCTTAATATAATTTGTAAACTCATCACCAATGAAAATAAGCTGAAATTAAGTATTTTGGAATAGTAACTATAGTAACGTACTTCGTATAAGCAGATAAGTATACGCACAGCTGCTTGATGTACCTACGTATTCATTTAATTATATTTTTTACACAATAATAGATTTGAGATAAAAACTTAATCTGTGCATAAAATAGTGTATGTATTTCGGGTATAATTTGCTTTTATGGCCCTACTGCCTTTTCCTAGCCCTCGGCTGACGCCTCGGGCTAGAAATAACGCTTCTGGCCATAAAAGCTTTTTTATGTCCTTAATACATAATAGTTATTTATGCCCGCTATACATACACTATTTTATGCACAGATTAAGTTTTTATCTCAAATCTATTATTGTGTAAAAAATATAATTAAATGAGTACGTAGCTACATCAAGCCGCTGTGCGTATACTTATGTAGTTATACAAACTACGAAGTACGTTACTATAGCTACTATTCTAAAATTTTTAATTTTCGCTTATTTTCCTTGGTGATAAGTTTACAAATTATATTAAGAACCAATCAAGTTCTACAAGAAATAGCTCATGACATTTAATTGACGTTTCTTTATTGCCCATCGGACCATAAAGAGGCCCTTGGGCCATAAACAGAAGGTTATGTTTAGATGAGTCTAGCAATAATAGTCTAATTATAATGCATGCATCTGTGCATAAATAACTTTTATGTATTAATGGCATAAAGAGGCTTTTATGGTCGGAAGCGTTATTTCTTATATATACGGAAGCGTTAGGAAAAGGCTGTGGGACCATAAAAGCAAGTTACGCCCGCTATACATACACTGTTTTCTGCACAGATTAAGTTTTTATCTCAAATCTATTATTGTGTAAAAATATAACTAAATGACTACGTAGGTACTATTAGTTTCATAATGAACTAGGACAGCAGGGCTAATATGATGCTTATTTATTCAGTTTTTTTAGTGTAAATGCATAGGACAAAATAGTAAAAACAATAAAAAATAGCATCATGTTAGTCTTGCTGTCCTAGATCATTATGAAACCAATTATTTCTAGTTATTTCTAGTTATTTATTAGTTATTTCTAGCCCGAGGCGCCAGCCGAGGGCTAGGAAAAGGCAGTAGGGCCATAAAAGCAAATTATACCCGAAATACATACACTATTTTATGCACAGATTAAGTTTTTATCTCAAATCTATTATTGTGTAAAAAAATATAATTAAATGAATACGTAGGTACATCGAGCCGCTGTGCTTATACTTATGTGCTTATACGTAAGTACGTTACTATAGTTACTATTCCAAAATATTTAATTTCAGCTTATTTTCATTGGTGATAAGTTTACAAATTATATTAAGAACAAATCAAGTTTTACAAAAAAACAGCTTTAACATTTAATTGACGTTTCTTTATTGCCCGTCGGACCATAAAGAGGGGTTTTATGTTTGAGAGTTTTTGACAAAAGGCATTGCCGTTCGCCTTGTCATTTATTTGTCAAATTTTTTTTGAAAACGTTTTATAACTTTATTTCTGGATGGAAGCAAATTTTATAACTGGATGTAATAAGAATTTTTGAAACATAGACAATTGATGTGTGTACTGACGTATTGGAGGTAAATTGTTCTATATTTAATAGTTGTAATAAATTACAAAAGAAGACCTACAAGAACAATTATGGAAATGCGTGTTCACCAATGCTACAAATAACCAGGTAAATTTACAGAGAACTGCCAAATAATAATAGTGTGTGCAATTTTTGAATTCAACAATTTATTTTCAAAATTTAACTTTGTTTTTATTTCGTTTCCCTTTTTTTTGTTTTATTTTATTATAATTGAAGATTGTGGGATTGATCATGTAAGTTCTTTAGCTAAAAAATTAAGCGGAGGTATTTACGTGATCAGAAATTTGAGAGAAGTAGTAACCAAGCAATTATTGTTAACTGCTTATTATGCATTGTTTGAATCAGTATGCACCTATAATCTGGTAAATTGGGGTCATTCGGCTCATATCGATCGTATCTTCGGTCTTCAGAGAAGGGTTATACGAATTATAACTGGCTTAGGCTATCGAGACGATGTAAAGAATAAGTTTACAGAATTGGGAGTATTAACAATACCATGTCTTTACATGTACACTTGTTTAATATACGTAAAGCAAAACATACATTTATATTTCTTAAATAATGATTACCATAATTATCCAACCAGAGCAAATTTGCAAATAAGAGTAAATTATTTCAGATTAGAACATAGTAGAGTAGGGGTTAACTATTACGGACCTGCTTTTTTTAATAAGCTTCCTCAGGACATTCAGACTCTTGACATAAACAGTTTTAAAAACTCCATCAAACATGTATTGATCGCAAAAGCTTACTATAGAACACAAGATTTCTTAAACGATTCACTGTGATACAATTCAGTATAAAACTATGTGATAATTTATTGTGTGATATTGTAAATTTATGTGATAATTTATTGTGTGATACTGTAAATTGTTAAAGTAACTTAAACTGTAATGCATTAACTTTTAATTATCTATGTACTTGACTTGTGTAAAACTACTGTTATAGCACCAATAAACTGATTGATTGATTGATTGATCAAATAAAAATCAAGCAAGACAAAGAACATTAACACTGTCTTTTGATTCTTATTTTGTTAAATCAAATTGGCATCATTAATTAAATGAATCCATTTTAGATAATAAGGATTTTTTTTGTTTTCGTTTATCTTTTCAATTTTTTTTCATGTGTTTATTAATAAAATATTTAAATGTTTAAAAACAGATTCATTTGTGTATCTTTCTTGTTTTGTGTCCATTAATAGAATTTCGCAGGTAAAAGTTGAACAATAATTTATTTTTTTGTCAAAGAGCGACCCGCCTGAAATTTTCTTATGTAATTTTCTTGAGCTTGTCTTTGGACTTTAAAATCATAGCCGGAGCAAATTTTCTTTTCATCACAAAGGTAAGTGGTGTTTGTTTCTGTACAACTTTTCAGTTTGCCTTGCTACACTAAACATAAGTGAAGTAAATTGTTGGTCAAGTGTTGTAAGGTGTATACTAGTACAGTGCATATCACCATAGAATTTAATGTGATGTTTATTTAAACATTATAATCTAATATACCATAGCAATACGTACCATTATTATTTATAAAAAACTAGTTAGACACTGCAAGTTATAAATAATTAAAAATTTGGAGATTAAAGTTATTGGAAGTATCTTTATTGCAATAAAGTACAAACCTGACAAACTTAGACAAATTGGGTATTTACAATCTGCAGAAATCTATACTTTAACTGCAGTTGCTATCTTCTCTGTTGAGTTTCAAGCATTAGAGAAACTGTATAACCACCATAATTAGCTATGGCTCGTTCTAACCACTTCGTTTTTGTAGTTTCTCTGATGACCTCTCTCTCTCTCTGAATGGTCTTCACTTTATGCAGTAGAAAATTGATCTACAAATATTTTACAGGAAAATCCAAATTCGAAGAAGTCAGATAATGTAAGGTACTTTTTAAAACTGAGAATAAAAGAGAAGTATCGTGTATCTTAATATTAAGAGGTTTAAGAATTAAATACCTTCGGAAAGAAAGAACATTTCATGAGCTCTCTAAAAGAAGGGCCACGTAAACTTGAACGCATTACCGTCGGAAGATTGCTAAATCTTATCGGGAGTTAGGACGCAAACTAAATAGTCACAAAAATACTGTAAAAGAATTTTACAACTTATGAATACTATCTCTAGAAAATGCAGACAAACATCTCCAACGATTTCCCGTTGCCCAACAAGAGACTTGTAAAGAAAGATTACAAGAAATGATCAAACATGTTTTACAACCAATAAAGGCGTTATTTCCTTTCAGGAATTTCGTTTGTAGTCTCCCGGTAGCTCAGTTGGTAGAGATACCGCCTAAATAGCGGAGGGTGGGGGCGATTCCCAACCGTGGTGATACATTATTTATTCTATATGAATTTGCATTCAAAATATAATTTAATGTAAATCATTAATTAGACATAATAATAATTAACCTTCATCATCTAAAATTTATACAGTTAATTTCCATTCGGAATGATTCATAATAATCTAGACTAGATGCTTTGAATATTGATGTTGTTGTCAGCGAATGGTTGATCTTCATTAATAAAATTCAAAAAATATCTAGTTACTTTGTATGTTTGCTAAAATATCTAATTTATATGGAAAACTTGTCGCTTTGCTGGTAGTCGTCTCCCGATAGTTCAGTAGGTAGAGATATCACCTAGATAGTGGAAGGTCCTGAGTTCGATTCCCAGCCGGGGCGATAAATTTTTCTATATGAAATATCTATATTGTATATACGTATGTATACTGAAAAATATGTTAATAAAATAATAACATATGTTAAGTACAGAAGATAAAAAGATTGAATTCCAGCAACTTCTGTTTGTTATAGAAAAATAATATGATATTTTGTAAAAGTCTATGTGTTATGTATTACGAATTTATTTGTTCTATTTATAAAGTTACATATAGTTCTAGAATAGCAATAATATAGTAACCTAAATATTTAAATTTTATTTCTTATTTATCTCACATATACATTCCTGCATTTTCTTGCTGCATTCATAAGTCAATCTGAAATGAATGTACAGATTATTGAAATAGAGTAGAACAATTATTTTTATTGTGAAGATCAAAAATTTAATCAAAATTAAAAACGCACGTATTATTTGTTTTTCTATATAGTCCAGTCAAATTAGAAAAAACAGCGGAAAGTTGAGGTCCGTCGATTTTTGTATAAGCCTTTCTTCTGGGTTGTTAAATAACTCCCTAAAAATCAACGCCTTGTTGTTGAGTGTTGAGTTATCCTCAGTGTTGAGTTCGAAGAGATAATGGTAAGCCACGCCCCTTAACGGTTTTTGTCTTTTTTCTCGGAAACTTAGGTTTATCGAGATGAAGGAGGTTAGGGAAAATAAAGCTTATTTAATTCCATACCAAAAATGGCCGAATGTTTTTTCGTACCTTGCCTTTTTTTGTGTTATTGAAGAAAGAAGATATGCCATACATGAATGAGCAATTTGCACCAGTAAATTTGCTTAAGGAACTTTCGGACGAAACTTTTTGTGGTCTCATATTCGTCATGAAGTAGCTAAGAAAAATCCGTCGAGAGCCAAACGCGATGGTGGTCCAATCATCTTTAGCATCTCGTTGGCAAATCATCAGGATATTATCGTTATTTTTGGTGCCAATTGGATGAAAATTTCGTATTGGCAAGTTAATAATTAATAAGAATAACGATAATATCGCCTGATAGATTTTGCCGAAGAGATGCTAAGGTAAAAGGTGATTGGACCACGATCGTGTCCGGCTCTCAAGGAATTTTACTTAGTTACTTCATGACGAATATGAGACCATAAAAAGTTTCGTCCGAAAGTTTCTTGAGCAAATTTACTGTTGCAAATTACTCATCCATGTATGACATATCTTCTTTTAGTACGAGAGCTAAGAGACAAGAAACTGAACGATAATGATTAAAATTTTTACTGTTAGGAATTGTTTTATTGGTATTTGGGTATGCCAAAATCAATCGTCTGCCGTCTCACAGTGGTAGCATTAACTTGGGGGGTGTATTACAAAACTACAAAGTGGTTGTAAGGATTTGGTGAACGACATTTATCAAAAAAAGCTTGCTTCTTTCGATTCGACTACTTATACTAGAACTAAAAATGTATTGCCAGACGAAAAAATTGGTAGCAACTTCGGAGCAGACGCTGTCAAAATAGCAGGTCCAGTCAAACGATTTGCTGGTAAATTTCTGTGCGGAAAACTGAAATGAATGTTGTTATTGTTTTTTGTGTTTAGTGGTGTTTACTACACAAATACCTATTTCGAAATCCCCCTTTTTTTCAACGGCCCCTGAAATTCTGCACTTCAAACGCTTAAGCAAAAGCTACCCTGAACCTGCCATTTCGACAGCGTCTGCCCCGAAGTTGCTACCGATTTTTTCGTCTGTCAATCCGTTTTTACTGGTAGCATAGGTAGACGAAAGGAAAGACGCAAAAAATGTTTTGGCTTACTAAAAGGTGGATTTTACCATTTTGACAGGCGTCAACAAACGATTTTTTTGGTTGCTTTATGTATAGCAATAAAGCAACCAAAAAAATCTTCTGTCTAGTTAGAAATGCCATCTAAACTAGTCATGCTAATTATTCCCCACATAATTCTTTTTTATAAATGTGGTTCACCAAATCCTTAAAACCACCCCTCTTTAATACACTCCTCAAGTTAATGCTACCACATTGAAACGTAAGACGATCTATTTTGGCATACCCAAACACCAAAAAAGTAATTCCCATCAGTGGAAATGTTGATCCTTATCGTTCAGTTTCTTGTCTGCTAGCTCTTGTACTATTTCTTCAATAACACAAAAAGAAGGCGAGGTACGAGAAAACGTTCGAACATTTGAGGTATGGAATTAGATAAACTTTATTTTACCTAATCTCCTTCACCTCGATAAACCTAATATGTCCGAGAAAAACGACAAAAACCGTTAGGGGGCGTGGTTTACCCTCATTATCTCTTCGAGCTCACCACCTACAGGCGTTGACTTTTAGGGGGATATTTAACAACCCACAAGGAATGTCTATGCAAATCCACGGACTTACCTAAACTTTCCGCTATTCATGATTTGTTCTAAATTGACTGGATCAATATTCTGAAAAGCTTTGATAATAGATATTGAAGATTCAAGTGTAAAAAGCCATTTGTTATTGCATGAACGGTTTAAGACGCCAGCGTGGTACCAGTGTTTTTAAAGACGTGAGTGTAATGTAGAGACTTTTCACACGTGTATCTTACGTTTTTAGGGGTCGTTCTTAAATTACGTAACGCATATTTGGAAGAAATCTGGTACCTCTCACCTCCTTGTAACTTCACGTATCGCTACTCTGAAACTTCCTTCCATTATTACGTAGCGCTACTATCAACCCCCCCCCCATAATTCTAAAAAGCCTATAGCTATACTAAAATATATACTCCGAGATTTTATGACCTAGACGAATATAAACGTCTCGAATACCACGAAATTTCAAATATTATATTATGAAATGATGAAATAACAGCAATAATATAACGGAGAAAAATACTTAATTTAAAATAATATTCATACTACCGTTTTAAATCAATTTGCAATTTAATTAAATTTGTTCTTTTTAAAAAAATTAAATTTACGTAACGATAAAGTTAATACCCTCCCTTCCTTTTGTAACACTGCGTAACGCTATCAAAAGACCCCCATACCCCTTTAAGCATTACGTAATTTAAGGACCACCCCTTATCTACGATCTTAACGCATTACTAGAGTATTCATTTTATTCGATATTTTTTTTAAATCACTTAAATCTTAGGTGCTAAGTTTTTAGCAACCAGTTTGTAAAATATTCATGTCATGTATCATACATATCTCTTGTTGACATTAGCGTGCAATAAAAATTGTATAACACTAGTTCAATAAATGTTAACTTATTACACGAAAAGCAGTGTAAAAAATAGTCATTTTTTGTATGATCGTAGATAATAGATGTTTATCTACGCTCAAACAAAAAGTGACAAAAGTTAACGTTTATTGAGCTAGTGTTATAAAATTTTTATTGGACGCTAATGTAAACAAAAGATGTATGATAAATGCTTTATTAATATTTTACAAACTGGTTGCTAAACAACTTAGCACGTAAAAATCAAAGCACGCTCGTATACATGACATAAGTTTACAAAAAGTTGACAAATTTTAAAATATATTAATTAAAATGAATATTCTTTTAACTTTTAAGTAAAACGTTATGATCGTAGATAAAACGTTGTAAGATACACATATAAAAATTCTCTACATTGCACTCACGACTTTTAAAACACTCGCTCGTACCTCGCTCGTGTTTTAAACCGTTCGCGCAATAATGACTTTTTATACTTGTATCTTAAATATCTATCATGTGCCTCCGTGGTAGATAAATTTAGAAGAATATTGTAAATGCAGTACTTATGTGTATACACTTGTGCTGCAGTTGGAAAATGATTTTCGATTAACAGAAAAAAGAACTAAATATAATGGTGCGCAATTTTAACAATTAACAATTAATTTTCAACTTATTTATCAGTTTTATTTTCAGATATTTTTAGTAAAGTATCCGGAATTCTCGGTTTTGTTACTTCTAACATACAATATCTGATTAATAATAAATGAAATTTTTGTTTCTATTTTTAATTTATTTATTAATTTTATTTTCAGTTTCACTATTTTGTAACCTTAATCAAATGGTTTGTACCACTAGCATATACGGTAGAATTAAAAACAAACTGCTGGTGTGACATAAATAAAAGGTATTTCTTAATTTCTATTTTATTCTAATCTAACCCAAGTATGTTGTAGTATTTGTGTTTGAGAATCACTGATAATCCAGTCAATTTGTACTCAAAAGAGCCCCTAGCGGGAAAGTTCTGGGGTAGTTTTGATTTCTTCCATTTTATATGTTTTTTGGGGTGCTGAATCCGAATCTGAGGTTTGCTAACAATATTTCGTGATGCAACATTGAATAAAATGCAAAAAAAGGAAAAACTTCTTATTTTTTGGCGGTTTTTTGCTTATAACTCGGAAACTATCAACTTTTCGTAAATAACCTTTCAATTCAAAATGAAAGTCCATGAAATTTCCTACAAACTTCACTTTTTAGGTTTTTTCTCCGACAAACCGTTCGGACTCAAGCGATATGTGAAAATTGGCGTGTTTTATCTGTCTCCGCAAAAACCCACTTTTTCTACTCCAAAACTCTAATTTATTATTAAAGGCTGTCAATTAGTGAATTCCTCTCAGTTCTCTGCACATACCTTATTTAGATCGTATATGTAAAGGTACAGGTAATTTTTTCAAAAATTACATAATGTTCAAATTATTTAATGAAGTCAGAAATTGTACAAATTGAGTTACAAAAAAGTTGAAATGCCAACGAAAAATCTTTGAAAAATTATTACATTTTATTATATTATATTACAATACATATGATTATATATTACATTATTATATGAGCAAAAATTATATGAGCTGTTGTCGTTTAGAGGGTCCTGGCTGAGGTTCTTCGAATGCGGCTAGTCCTGGCACAGGTTCGGGTTGTTCTATCGTCAGCGTAATGAAAGAGGTGGTGAGAAAACAATAACTTGTGATCATATCTCAAGGAGAGATGAGTGATTACGAAATAGATTGTGAGATTAGACATACCTTCCACATCGTGTAAGCGTCTTTCTTCAGTCTGTTCTTGGTCTCTTTCTTCGGTCTCTTCTTCGACAATGTCAATGCTGTCTTCCGGGAGCTCGACGTTTTCACACAGCCCTTTCCACAATTACGTTGGCAGCCTTTTTTACATTTACCAGAAATGTGCCGGAGTATCGAGTCCGATGCAGGGTTCAAAGTGGTTGGCACTGGCACAAGACCATTCCTTGTTTTTTTCTACCGCCACTCGTTCGGGTCTCTTTGTTGCTCGTCGATCGTGGTTTGACCGGGTAACCACTGCTGCAGCTGAAAGTAAACTCTCAGTGAATGTTGTCGTGCAGCAGCTTCGGTGGGAGGTAGTGAGGCAATGTTGGTTTTACTTTTGTAAGATGAACCCTCTACATCTCTACAATCATCATCTTGCCGCTGACAAAACCCTACCAGACCATATATTGTTCCTGCATGCGATGAGTGGTTGTGACACCAATTCTGCTTTGTTTAATTAGGAGAAACTAAAATTTCCTGAAGTCCTGCAGAGGAACAATGACTTGCAACCAGTCATTGATGCTTTCAAACACCCTCATGCATACCAGTACGAGATTGCCGAAGCAGAAAACGTGTTTCTCATGGCTCTGTATAGCAAAGGACATGAGACCAGCCTGAACGATTTGAGATACAGGCAATACGTATTGCCTTCATCTTACTAAAGTAAAACCAACATTGCCTCACTACCCCCCACCAAAGCTGCTGCACGACAACATTCACTGAGAGTTTACTTTCAGGTGCAGCAGTGGTTATCCGGCCAAACCACACTCGACGAGCAACAAAGAGACAAGGAGTGGTCTTGGACACAAGACAAAGTGCCAACCACTTTGAACCCTGCACCGGACTCGATTCTCCGGCACATTTCTTGTAAATGTAAAAAAGGCTGCAAACGCAATTGTGGATGCAGGAAGGCTGGCCTCCATTGTTCCCCGATCTGCACATCGTGCGAAGGGCTGTGTGAAAACGTCGAGCTCCCGGAAGACAGCGTTGACATTGACGAAGAAGAGACCGACGAAAGAGACCAAGAACAGACTGAAGAAAGACGCTTACACGATGTGGAAGGATGTCTAATCGCACAATCTATTTCGTAATCACTCATCTCTCCTTAAGATATGATCAGAAGTTGTTGTTTTCTCACCACCTCTTTCATTACGCTGACGATAGAACAACCCGAACCTGTGCCAGGACTCGCCGCCTTCGAAGAACCCCAGCCAGGACCCTCTAAACGACAACGGCTAATATAATTTTTGCTCATATAATAATGTAATATATAATCATATGTATTGTAATATAATATAATAAAATGTAATAGTTTTTCAAGATTTTTTGTTGGAATTTCAACTTTTTTGTAACTGAATTTGTACAATTTCGGACTTAAATAACTTGAACATTATGTAATTTTTGAAAAAATTACCTGTACCTTTACATATACGATCTAAATAAGGTATGTGCATAGAACTGGGAGGAATTCACTAATTGGCAGCCTTTAATAATAAATTAGAGTTTTGGAGTGGATAAAGTGGGTTTTTGCAGAGACAGATAAAATACGCCAATTTCCAACTATCGCTTGAGCCCGAACGATTTGTCAGAGAAAAAAACCTAAAAAGTGATGGTTGTAGGAAATTTCATGGACTTTCATTTTGCATTGTAAGGTTATTTACGAAAAGTTGATAGTTTCCGAGTTATAAGCAAAAAACCGCCAACAAATTAAAAATTTTACCTTTTTTTGCATTTTCTTCAATGTTGCGTCACGAAATTTTGTTAGCAAAACTCAGATTCGGATTCAGCACCCCAAAAAATATATAAAATGGAAGAAATCAAAACTACCCCACAACGTTCCTGGTAAAAACACAATTTGACTGGATTATGACACAAGGAAGACAGATAGGGTTGCTTGTTGGCATTGGTACTTAAGCTACCTGCATCATAAATATATACCTTGATTTGAGAAGTTTTTTATATACACACTATTTAATTCGAAGAGCTTGGTTTCCATAGTATCCATTATTGCAAATAATTGTAACTATGACAATAGAGCTTTCGGAGCAAAAGGAGTTACAATGCCGAACTTACCCTATGATACACATGAATTCAAAATTCCAAAGGCACCTTAGACGGAGTTACTTTTTACTCGTACTATAGAAAAGATATATTTACATACACGTTTGGTTATAGTCTCGGCCGTAGTTCTGGAGCCATTATTTACAGAAAATTCTATATTAAACGACAATTGTTCGACGAAATATTTACAAGGAATAACTTTCTTATTCTGACAACAGCATGTGTTAGTTACACTTAAGCCAGTGAATAACCATGTTCCATTTTGTGTTCCACAAACACGGCTGTAAATAGCAATCTGCAAAATGAAAAAAGAGAACGTGTTTAGTAAAATACAACTAATGATAAGCTAATTATTTTTACTAGTAGTAGGACTAGTTGTTTTCACCTCTACGCTTTCTGAAACAGTAAAATAGTCGATATCAATTCTACTAGCACAAAGGTAACAGGTTGCCTGAAGATTTTGGTGTATATAATACCATTAAACAAAATTATGATTCATCATTCACCAGAATCTAGCTTAAAATATCTTTATGCATAGTCAGGCTTGCTTTAAGTATATAAATTTGTATAAACGAAAAAACAGCTATGTTTATTAGTATGGTTATTGAGTATTAATGAGTACAAAGGATAGC
This sequence comes from Agrypnus murinus, assembly GCA_929113105.1. NCBI lineage: Eukaryota > Metazoa > Arthropoda > Insecta > Coleoptera > Elateridae > Agrypnus > Agrypnus murinus. The sequence goes on along the minus strand of OV816028.1, from coordinate 112,332,497 downwards.
GGTAAGGGTGGAGGGTCATTTTGACTTTCACTTCAGATTTGCATAATGTATTCAACTGATCACTATTAAACTGTTAATGCACAGTAAAAAAAACATGAACCAGTTGCACTTGCATGTAAACAACTTGTCCTAATTTAATCGACGATGTAGTTTTTATTGCATCTAAGTTCTTGCAAACAAAATTTGCGTTTTTTGCTATACAAAAGGTACATCGACGGAGATCCAATAGTATAACGTATGGATTAAAGAGATTAGAATTTTGACAACTGAACTTTACTTCTTAGTAAATGTGTACTTTTAATTTCTTATAATCTCCGAGTATATAACAAACAATTGGCGGTAGACGTTCTTTTGCTAGCTTTGCAAGGATGGAACATTTTTGCATACAACTTTCTTCTCCTTCAGAATTACAATATTCAAAGCTGGATCTAGCTACAGTCAGATCTTGAATTAAAATTGGTTCTGCTTTTTGTAAGAATTTATCAGGGAATACTCCACATTCGCATATTCCACCTGCAAACAAACATATTTATCATAAAAAATGGAAAGTTTTTGACTAAAAATCCAAAACTATTGAATTCATGAAAAGTCTCTCTCTTATGAACAATAGTAGAGTTTTCTAGGTTGAAAAAGTACCACCCTAGCTCAGTTTGTAGTCCATCCCTAAGTTAAGCAGAATTTAGTTGTGGTCAAAAAAGATCTGTGCGGGTGCGGGGGAGGGGGTTTTAGTAAAAATGGAGTGAAATTGAATTTTTATGTTATTTTTTGCGGAACATCATTCGCTAGGTTGTGACAAACCTGTAAATGGTTACATCGATATTTAAGTTGTAAAAAAAAGTTTAAGATATTTATTTACATTGTTTCTTACGGGAACTCCAACTTTTAAAGTCGATTTTCTCGAACAGCAGTTTTAAGGTTTAACAAAATTACATTTAACACTTAATATCTTCAAATCTAGTACATATTAAGAAAAAACGACTGGAATAAACATTTTACGCTGATCTTCTGTGAACACAATGGTGCTTTTATTTTTGTCGTAGGTATAATACAAGCGACGATATCTGCAAAACAACGTAAAGAGTACCGCGTTTCGTTTTTGCTGTTGGATCACGAAAAAGGATTTTAGCGCGCTAATAACGCATAGTTGAAGTTATGTTACACCCACGGTAAACACAATATATGTCCTTATGCGTTTTACACATTGTATATCATACACAGTGGCGTATTTATTTATTATTTTTTTCTTTAATTCATACAAGCAAAGATGTTCATCAATAACTAAAAGCCGTCCTAGGATATCATCTGTGGTTTTACATACTTACAATTAGTAAGCTACAACTATATTCAGCAGTACTTTGTATGCAACCACGGAAAATTTGTATGTAGTAAGTTAAATATGTTAACTAAGAGAAGGCAAAATAAACAAAATCACATCTTAGATTTAAAATTATTTCTTAATAAAATCATGGAAATATTTAGGTACTTACACCTCTTTTCATTGATTTTTTATAAAATTACAAAGACACTCAAACTCAAATTAAAAATACATATTGTGCAATTATTTATTAACTATTTGAAAGAAAGAAATTAAGAAAGAAAGACTGAGTAAACGCATTCAATCTGAGTACTTGGAATTCCGAATCTGCTTTTGGTAAACCATTTCTTTTGTTTTTGCATCATCCAGGACATTTGCACCTTGGTATGCAATAAAATTTATTTTTCATGCAGGAACAAATTTTCGTCGAGCAATCGCAAAAAAATTAAATTACAACTAATTATATAACACCATGAAATTATTTGAATATCTTTTTTTACAATGGCATATATTCAGAGTTATAACATTTGTAGGAACTGATTCCTGGGTTGCGAAAACGAACTATTCCAGTTTCCATTTTTTGACATCCTTGATTTAAAAACTTTCAAAATTGGGTTTGGGCAATAAACTATTCAGCCACTCTTTAGTTTGGTGTGTAAAACGCATAAGGACATAATATATTTTGTTTACCGTGGGTGTGATATAACTTCAACTATGCATTATTAGCGTACTAAAATCCGTTTTTGTTAACCAACAGCAAAAACTATACGTGGTACTCTTTACGTTGTTTTGCAGATATCTTCGCTTGTATTATACCTACGACAAAAATAAAAGCACCATTGTGTTCACAGAAAATCAACGGAAAACGATTATTCCAGTCGATTTTTCTTAATAAGCACTAGATTTGAAGATATTAAGTGTTAAATGTAATTCTGTTAAACCTTAAAAGTGCTGTTTCGATAAAATCGATTTTAAAAGTAGGAGTTCCCGTTTCTTTTCACAACTTACATATGGATGTAACCATTTACAGTTTTGTCCGCAACAAATAAAATAAAAATTCAATTTCACCCCTTTTTACTAAAACCCCCTCTCCCGCCCCCCCGCATAGTTATTTTTTTGACGACAACTAAATTCTGCTTAACTTAAGGATAGACTACAACATGAGCTAGGGTGGTACATTTTGACGAAACATTTTACATTACATTTTATTTGCCCAACGAAAATAAAAACTAAGGCACTTTCTGGCTAAATAAAACTCTACTACAAGTTACCACTCGCTCGACCAAGTGTAATCAATAGCTTTATAGGAGAAACATGGCCGCTTATACTTTACCAGTCGAGGCTAATATTAGCCGAGACTGGTAAAGCGTACCTAACGCCCGTAATGGTTACACTATTTTTTACCCGATCGGATCTATGAGTGAATTTTAAATATATAGAGTAAACATTAACAAAATCATACTAAAAATGTGAATGTTATCAAGTCGGTTAATGCGCCTGGTTGTTATGGTGTTGAGTAAATAACAACAATTTGTGTTGAGCTCTGGGTGGTAAGTTGAACTTACCGCCCTGAAAGCAAAGTTTGTAAGTGAACGAAAACGCCCGATCGGGCAAAAAATAGATTAAGTATTCGTAGAAAAAAATAGCGATTGCCTATTGTTACATGGTTGCTAGACTCCAGTGCTAGTTACATGTTCATCCCAAGCCTTTCTCAATTGTATTTCATAAGGGGAGTCGTTACAAACCATACAACTCTGCCAAAAGCGACTCGTAGACTTTCCATTTTTAAAAGTTGCTTTACATTGAATAGGTTAAATGATGATGTTAGATTTATGTAGAAGAAACCACTTGCATAGCTTAACCTTATAATCAACCCAAAAAGAAGACATGTAAAAGTGCAAGGCGGGTTTGTGTAGGACGTTATAGATTATTCATGTTACGTTCAAATCAAATCATTGTTTACGTTTCCGAAGGACATAAAAACTTAGTTAAAAAGTATCTTACTTGGTGGCTCAGTGCTGTACTCATCAGTTGTATTAATAGATTTATTAAAAGCAACTCTAAGAGACTTCAGTAAATTATGCCGACTTCCACTAATGTCTAAACTCTTGTTCCATGCACTTCAACAATTTACATGTAAAAAACTTTTGATGTAAAAGATTGTATTTAAAGTAGTACCTAGTTAAAAATATATTGTGTGCGAAAAAACATAAAATCAACCCTATATTCATGATTAATCGAATTTTAAATACTCGAGTCATATTTGCCACTATTATGTATGAACTGTCATCATCTGACAAATAAGGTTCTAGATAATTTAGCCAACTTTTACTGAACAACATTTAATAAAACTAGTCATGATGTCTGTTACAGTGTATGAGCTAACAGTGGTTTAATAGTTGACACATCGGAAAGTTGCAGTAGCTTATCTGGATAGGTCTTGTTAGATAACTTCCTGAAAGTTCCCGTTCAAAGATTTCTGTAGGAATGCATCAGTACAATTTGCTGGCATATAGTTAATGAATTTTTAATATCGTTTCTTCGATTACACAAAACAAGACGATAAACGCCTTTATCTATCTAAATTTATTAGTTTCTGAGAAAATCGATAAAAACCATTTGGGAGCGTGATTTACTTTCCGGCTTACCACCGATTTATGAAAACTGCAAAACTGCGTTTCGTGCTAAACTGCAAAACTTGATTGACAATTAAATTTGGTACTAACATCTTCTCGTTTCGTGCGCTCATCTTAAATTTACCTGTTGGATACTTTTTAAAATAGGATTTCTACATACAAATTGTTGATTTTCTGTTCAATATTTTATCTATTTTTCACTCGAAATACAAAAAATCTAATGTAGTAATAAAAAGTATTAATTAAGACCAAATAAATAATTTTCTCATGTTTTTTTAACATCATGTGATTTTTTAAACCAGTTCGACTGCTTGATCAATTGTATGAATTTTCTAAATTAAATATTTTAGCTACTTTTAGATCCTAATTAATACAGGGAAAATAATAATGGATAAGTACATATAAATAGGAAATTTATTTGGTATTAAGAATAAAAATGTATAATATATAATTGTAGGAATACTTCTTGACACTCAAAAACAGCTTTAACAGTTATGACAATTTACAAAACATCCACATCGGCACTTAAGGAGAGTAAGGCTTTCCCATATTAATGTTTCTTTATCCTATATTTTATGAATTCTTGTTTCATATTGCAAATTTAATTATGTTATGGATTTCTAGGAAATTGCAAGTAATATTAGCGGTACATAACAAAGTAGGTATAAGTCTCTCTAAAACGAAATTATTTGAAAGGAATGGATTGGAAGGAATGGATAAATTTAAATACAATAGCACTCAGAATATTTGATGCTTTCGATATTTCTGTACAAAGAAAAGCACTATGGATTTAATATATACGTAATTAAAAAATTCTTGGTTTTTTAGTCAAATTTTGACATTGAAAGAAATTTAAGTAAAAAGTACACTTAATTAGACTGTATTATCTACTTTCCAGTAGATCTGTATTATAAATCAATATTCTAAATTGAGTAAAGTTTCCGTTTGTTTTTAGCGCTACTAATGGCAAATAAAGGATGCTTAAGTAAAAGAGAGTACCAAAGAGAGAGATAATTTGCTTACTTTTGAGCTGGCTCTGTGTTCGCTGAAGTGTAGAATATGAAAGCTACTATCATACTTGATATTCAGATAAAATCAGGTAAACATGTGCGGGTAAATAAAGCACAAAATGAGAAGTCATTAACGCCATCATTTTAATTCCGCAAGAAACGAGAAGGTTCCAGGTAGATTTTCAACGGCGTATGAAATGCGACGTACGAAACAATTATATTCCTCACCACCTACTACAGAGGTTTTTTAACACACTACGCAGGAAAAGCCTACGTAAAAACCAAAAATCTATCGCAACTTTCGGCTATTCTTAAAAATATGAATGTAAACTGACTGGACTATAACTCAGAAGCTAAAAGACTTTCGAGAAATATCAGTTTCGGTACTTTTAATTTAATTTTAACCTAATTTTGAACTTTAATATATTTATTTATTTAACCCAAATAAAACGGGCATGACCCAACTACAAAATTTGGGGATTCTCACAAATACTAATATTAATTAAGGTCAATTACAATTATGACATTAGAAAAATAAGTTCATCTGTATTACAATAAAAAAAGATGTTTTTACTACTTTTTTACTGGAGGTCAGGGTGAGTTGAGACATACATATGCAGTTAATGTCAATTAATAATATGTTTGAATGCGCTAGGGGACGTATCGAATATGTCAATATCAAATTTTTCAATAGCTAAATTTATAGAACGTGCCATTCTTACCAATGGAGCATTACACCGTATGTTTGTCCTATATTGAGGAATATGCAGAATGTTTCGAGGTCGCGATCTGTATGCTGGCACGTACAACTGAACCATGGGCAGCAGCTGGGGACAGTCTATACTGTTGTTTATTAGTTTACACAGAAAGCGAATGTCTGCTACTTCTCTCTTCGTTGCTAACTTTTTTACGTTAACTTCGGATCTAAAATTATTATATTGATTATATTCAGGATATCGATTATACATTTTGTAATGCAGATATTTCAGAAATTTATTTTGTATAGTTTCAACTTTATTTTGATAGGTAACTTGCCCCGGATTCCACACAGTAGAAGCAAATTCCAATTTTGATCTAACTAATGAATTATATAGACGTTGGAGAGTTGTAGCGTTTTTAAAATCTGTTGTAGCTCTCATTAGAAACCCAAGGTTTTTAAGTGACGCATTTACTACGTTCTCGTTGAGGATACAGTTGATTGGTGCTGATGCAATTTCGCTCGGTTCAACGTACGGAGCCCCGAAATGTTTAAATCTTTTAGCCCCGAGGGCTGAACATTCACATAGGACGTGTAGGGCTGTCTCTTCTTCCTCTTCACATAGCTTACAGGTTGCATCATCGACAATATTCATTCTGTTGAGATGTTTATTAAGGCTACAGTGTGCTGTTAATAGTCCTGTTAAATGCCTTAGTTGTTTCCTGCTCAGTCTCAGCAGTTCCTTTGTTCTGTTACTGGAAGGGGACATCATTAGCATTTTTGACTGCCTGTGCCCCTGTAATTTCTCCCAGTAGGTTTTATGTTTATCTTTCAATAAGTCTTTGATAATCCCTCTTGCGGTTAAATAAGGGACCCCGCATGTAGGTTCAGGACCTATTAATCTCTGTTCGGAAGCTTGTTTTGCAAGTTGATCAGCTTTTTCATTTCCTTCATAACCCTGATGTCCTGGAACACACTCTACACAAACATTGTTGCATGTGGCCAGTATCACCAGTGCTTCTGTGCAATTAAGCGCGACCCTTGAGTAAATTTCAGTACTTCCTAAGGCTTTTAGTGCCGCCTGACTATCCGTTAAGATGGAGATTTGCCTAATTTCAAAGCCCCTCTCTATCATGCTTTGTGCACATAACATTATGGCTGTTATTTCAGCTTGGTACACGGAAGTGAGCTTCCCCAGGTTAACAGATAATTCATTCCCTGTACTTTGCTCAAACACTCCTGCTCCAGAGCTGTTTTCTGTTTTGGAACCATCTGTATACCATACAGATCCTTGTCTTTGAATCAACTCTCGTTTTCGTTCTTCATCACCCCTCTCAGGTATTTCAACCCTAAAAGGTTTTCTGAAGTCCCAAACGGTGTTGATTTTATCAGATTGCATATTGAGGATACTGGTTTTTTCCAGTATATTAAAGATCTCAGAATTGGGTCCGAAGCTTCGTCTCCCTATCCCATGATCGCTTATTTTCAGCCTATATGCAGCTGCCAGTGCTTCTGATTCCACTACTAGGTGAAGTGGAGGTAGACTTAGCATTGTTTCCATTGAAGCTGTGGGCGTAGATGACATTGCCCCAGTAATACCTACACAGACAAGTCTTTGTAGTTTATTTAATTTATTTATTACCACTCTGTTTCTGGTTTTGTGCCACCAGATAATAGAGGCATAAGTGATTGTTGGTACAACCACTCTTGTGTATACCCACAAGGTCATGCTTGGTTTCAAGCCCCAGCTTTTTGCCTATTGTTCTCTTGCAAGCCCATAGGGCCCTTAAATGTACGTCTAGATCACGGCAATTATAGATACGCTCTAGAGCAACGGCGTCTATAGTGTACTGAAAATGATGGGGGAATTTCTTATTTGTAAATGTCATATATTTGCATTTGTTTATATTGAGGTTTAATCTGTTTATGTTACTCCAATCTAACATTGCATTAAGATTTTCTTGTAGAAGCCGACAATCATATTTACATGTTATCTCTTTATATATCTTAACGTCATCTGCAAATATAAGACATTCACATTCACGAAACTGCAAAGGGAGGTCGTTTATAAACAACAAGAAAAGCAAAGGTCCCAAGTTACTTCCCTGAGGCACACCAGATGGTACCAGAAACCTATCCGATATAGAGCAAGAAGAGTTCAAATTATTCGGACGGTTCTCAAAGTTAAGAGTTTGAAGAGTTCATTGTTGATGATTGATGTAATAGCTCAGCCATTACGACCGGGCGGGGTGTTTCGTCATATATTAACAAAAGGTAGGCTTAACATATTTTCCTTATGTACACTAGATAGAATAGAATTTTCTGAATGTTATCTAATTCATTTTTCACATGAGAAAGATTGGTAAATAGAATTTGATCAAAACTGTAAGTCAGGAAAAATAGTATTTTTGTCGGCCAGATTAAAATTTGTATTATGTTGTAATGGCTACTCTAAAGAATACTACCGCACTTAGCAACTTAAGTACGACGAATTCTGGATCTTGCTTCTTGCTAAGTAAATGTTTACTGCCTTTTCCAAATTAGTTTACTCAATAACAGGCATTTATTTTGTAGATGTTCCAAGATTTGCAGGATGTACGTATTCCAGACAAGATGTTATTAGTAGATGTCCTAATTGACGAAAAAGCTTTTTATAATTATTACAGTACCAACAAAAATTTTAATTTTATTATTTTTCTTTATGACCTAGTATTATTTTGTAGGATACAATTATCAATTTTTCTGGTAGTGAAGGACATTAAGGCTTACAAACACTTATAAACGTGTCGTATAAACTGGCTGCACACAATAAAACACAGAGACTGCTAATGAATCAAGTAAGATCATAGACATTTATATTTTCTTCCAATTTTACAAGAATTTTTACAAATTTCTTTATCAATTAGATTAACTAACACCTAAAATAGTTATTCTTATTTATTTAAAATTTCTTACTTTTAGATGTTATCTTCTCTCCTAACGATTCTTGGAATACACGTTTTTATTTAGATTTACCTATCCTTTAATCGTCAAGAGGACTAATTAGGTTAGTACTTATATATCATTTTTAAAACACTTACATATTTTATAGCTATGTAAGTAACAAGACTGTGTAACAGATTTGCATACATAAATACTCTTTTGTTAAAACAGTCCCTACATTTTTAATTGAGATACATAATTTCACTTTTAGTACTACCGTACATATTGGTCCTTCTTTGTTAAAATTTTAATACAATTTTCGTTATTTGTTGTTTAATCACAACACTTTGACAATGTCTAGCTTTAAATTGTCCTACCGCCTTTGGTCACAAAATGTCGTTTTATAAAAAATATACAACAAATTAATGAAAAAACTCGTCACGCTTTGCAATAATCTTTACTGGTCTCGCTAGATTATGGAGGCTCGCTTCTTCGTCGCTCGCCCGTTAAAATTAATTTGTAAAGCTTGCCACGTAAATAACTAATAGAGTAGATGATTTCATCCACTGACTTGTTGTATCGCGTTCGAGTTCTCTTGAACTTCTTTCTTCTTCAGAATTTAGCAGTTAATGCCGCTGTTACAAAATAAAAAACCAAGGAGAATAATAACAACAGAAAATAAAAACAACGATAACAAACAAGAACGCACTTTAAAAAACCTTATTAATAGCAACCGAACGCGCTTGAAAAAGGTTCTAGTACAAGTACGTAAGCTTTTTCGCTCATTCAAACTTTTTACTCAGTTATTACTCTGCACCAGTGCCTCGGTGTCCCAGTTATCAGAGGACTAGTTGGGTGGCTGCACCAATACTTGTGAATTATTTTAATGCATCTTGACAACTCATCCCAGTATGTAAAACATATATCACATACAGTGCGAGTGCAAAGTCTGGAACTATCGCAATAAATTGTTTATTAAACGTTTTTGAAAAAAATCCGCGAACACGTCAATTTTTATCTTAAATGAGACATATTTTACTGTAATCGTCACTTAAAGATCGTCTTTTGTTTTTGAGTTATGACGTAAGCGATAATTTTTTTGAAATTCTTAGACCAAATATGATAAAAAAGTGTGATATTGTATTTTTCTATTTGGAAGATATTGTACACAATAGTAAGGAAAAATCGAAAACACGTCAAATAGGTCAATGATTTGATAGCTTATTTGCTGTTTCATTGCGTATAATGTATTGAAATTATTATGAAATACAAAAGAAACAAGAAATAAAAAAGTAAAGAAAAACAATTAAATTAAATGTTCGAATTGACCACCATTTTGTGCAAGGCAGTAGCCGAGTCTGTATTGAAATTCATCACGAACTTTACGCAAAGTCTCGGGTGGAATTAATCTTATTTCTGTGCGAATTCTTTGCTGTAGCTCTTCTACTGTCTGCGGGGGGTTTATGTAAACCTTACTCTTTAGATAGCCCCATAAAAAGAAATCCATCGAAGTTAGGTCGGATGATCTCGGAGGCCACTCAACAGTTCCCCTTCTGCCTATGCATCTACCAGGAAAAATTTCGTTTAAATAATTTTTAACACCAATAGCAAAATGTGCCGGAGCACCATCTTGCTGAAACCATAATGTATCGCTTGGTAGATCCGGATCATCATTGTTCGGATAAAGCACCGCAAGAGCAGGAATTAAATCGTAAATGACGTTCGAGGATTTTTTTCAAAAACGTTTAATAAACGATTTATTGCAATAGTTCCAGACTTTACACTCACACTGTATATGTATGACACACAGACATATATGTATGACATATCTGATGGTGACAGACAACAAATTATACGGCCTATTCTAATTTATAATGTCAAAGATACTAAGGAGCTTTTGAATTTAAAGGTTTGTGAACCACTGCCTTAAACGGTATTACGAATAAAAAGATTAAAATAATAAATCCAGACTTTGTTCATTATTTTTCTTGCAACTAACTAGAAGACTCAAATGACAACAAAAATTTTCCAATATTCTCTCTCTTCTTGTAAATCTGGAGCTACACAACCCTATCTATGTTTTGCCCATGATGCATGGAATTGTAGTGCCACCAAAACGTATGTTACCACTGTTCCAGATATCTAGAAATAAAAAATTGTAACTTACAGCTGATATAAGGTCTTAAGAAAAGAATAATAAGTTATTATGTGCAAAAATATAGATAGAAATATAGACAGAGAGACACATGATATCTCTTAATTGACTAGATTGCCACCCAATAACAAAATGAATGGGAATTCCAGATGTAACAAGAGATATTTAATCAGCGAAAGTGCCTGCCTTCGGAGTGCCAATATTGTAGGGAGAACAAGACAATTATGCTCAGGATGGTTACTTTTGTTTTCATAAGACAAACCGGTTCAACGGATATAAAGGAACTGAGATTAAAAGAACTGAACTGAAAAACTACATTTCTACTTACCGCAGCTAGCAACCTAGTACTAACAGTAAAAATATCAGAAGCCCTAATAATAGGTTTTTGTAGAGTCAGTGTGGTTATAAGCATTTCAACCTAAAAAGATATAGCGTGGTTTATCATACATACTTCTCAACTAAGATATTTTATACACACCTGCGCTGCTTCTACTTTACTTAATTTACTAATTGGATATTTGAATAAAAATGATAATATGTCTTCACCCTGGAAATAAAGAAGATAAATTAAATAGTTATGTTAATGGATTGATATGTAATAATTGATTACAAAATGTTTGCTAAGTAGATGTTTATACAATGTCAAGACCACAATCGATTGAATTTACTAATGACTTAATTTAACCAATAATTTATTTGTAATTAAATAAATAATTGGAAATCGTTATTTAAATCCCACGGAAACCTTCTTTATGTGAGATTTCCATGTAAAGTAGTGATAAACAACATTTAAACCGCATCTGGTCCACAAATAATTAGAATAATATTTTTGTATTCTCTCCAGACTAGTGCCGAAACTATTTACGTGCTCACCCGTCAAGGTCTAGCTCCTCTAGGGAGAGTCCTACTCTTTGTCCAGCTTGCAGACTCTACTACTACATCGAAGCCAACCCAAATGCGGACTGAGCTTGATCAATTGCCCATCTGCACGTTACACGCCCATGTGCCTTTAATAGCACCGCATCAGCCACTACCCAACCCTGGTAGGGTTTCCTGGGAGCTACTACGTAAAGGTAAGGTCTCGGACGCGAGAAGTTCTTGAAATTGCAACAACCATTTTAAGGCATTAGTTGATATAGGCTTACTAGGATCCCGACCCTAAACCCAAAGGGCTCATCTTGTTTGCTAGGTCAAGTAACTGCGGATCCGCTGCTTTGCGACCATCACATGGGACCCGAGCTATTATTTCGTACAGGTTCGATGGAGTGGAAGGATGGGAGGAACCTAATTAAACTTCCCATACCAGAGAAACTACCAGAATCCCATAACAAAAGTAATATTTTGTTTTTGGGTGTTTAGGAGGTTTTTGTAGAGAATTAAATTATCTTTAATTTGATATATAGGTTGGGTATATATCTACAATAGATATCCAAACAAATGGTTTCTAAGAGTGGCAATAATATTATAATTGGGGGTTTGACTTCAGGTTATCGATTTTCTCCGTTATTTATATTTCTTTATTAGCTGAAATAACAGTCAGTAGGCATTTCTTAAGTAAAATGAAGCCAATTAACCCTTTGGACATACTAATCTACCCGTTTCAACTCCTAAACTAAATTATGGAGACTAACTAAGTAACAAGATGTGGCGGCAAAAGGCAAAAGGTTAATCGGATTTATTTTACTTAAGTTCAATGTTATTTTAGCCGATAAAAAATATAAATAACGAAAAAAATCGATAATCTAAAGTCACACCCCCAATTTTAATATCGTTGCCACTCTTTAAAACCCTTTGCGGAAGTATCTATGCCAGATATACAGTGCGATTCTAAAGTATGGAATAAATTCGATAAAAGGAAAAGTATTGATTTTTGGAAAAATTCCAAAAACACGGCTATTTTGTTTTTAAAGTCCGCACTTTTTGACATAATATTCGAATATACAGGGTGATGCGTTTAAGTGTGGTGACGTCATCGGCATTTTTCTAAATGGCAACTTGCATTTTTTATTCCATATTCTGACACTTCATCCAATTGCCAAAATGGTAATGTAATAAATTTGTTACCTTCCATAAGGAAGTTTTTGAAAAAAAATAATTATGGAGACGGGAAAGTGATACAGTCACCATACTTAAATGCAAAGCAAGACTCAAAGTATTGATTTTTGGAAATATTACAAAAACATGCCAATTTCGTTTTTAAAGTCCGCACTTTTTGACATATCGGATATACAGGGTGATGAGTTTAAGGGTGGTGACTATAGCACTTTCCCGACTTCATAATTATTTTTTTCAAAAATCTTTTTATGTAAGGTAACAAACTTATTATATTACCATGTTGGTAATTGGATGAAATGTCCGAATATGGAATAACAAATAAAAGTTGCTATTTAAAAAAATGCCGATGACGTCACCACACTTAAACGCGTCATCCTGTATATTCGAATATTATGTCAAAAAATGTGGACTTTAAAAACAAAATTGACGTGTTTTTGGTATTTTTACAAAAATCAATACTTTCCCTTTTATCAAATTTATTCCATACTTTAGAATCAGAATCAGAACAGTGTATAGTGTACCTATATATTAAATTAAAAATAATTTAATTCTCTACAAAAAAAACTTCTTTTTCCATTGTTCGATAAAGGCAGCCGTTTTCGAAAAAAAATAGCGAAATTTGACAAAATGCGTATTAGGAGGTTGAAACTCATTTGCCAGAAGTCCAACCAGTGGGGTATTTTTCTGTCCCCTAATGGCTAAATTTTGCCGTAAAGAAATCAAAATTAACATAAAATATGCACGGACCCCATTTTTCCTAGAAATGTAACCGAACTATTTTATAAACTTGATATACTTTTTATTTTGGATTAAGGACTTATTTTTGTTAATTTAATTCATTTGAAAAATATTACAACAATATATTGCAAGCTTTGTTATAATTACATGTTTTGTAATACAAAAATAATTTTAAAATCTGCCAAATATTTTTCGATAACTGAGTACCAAATATACCAAATACACAGAATATACGCAATATGCAAGATATGTATATTTTGAATATATTGAATACCATCAGTACAAATTAAATTTTAACTTATAGACCCACCTATATAATGCTGTAAATGAAAGAACGTTCTGATAATGTTGATAAGAACGTTCACGAACGTTCGCGCATGATAGAACCGAATCAAAAGAACGTTTGTTTGGGAGCATAATCAAGCACGTTTGCGAACGTTCTCATAATAATTCTTGAGAACTTTTGGAATAATACAGCACAATAACAAGCATAAACAAGAACATCAAAAATCGAGAATAAAACCGAAATTAAACGATCTTAAATCGATGTCCACTCAAAATGAACAAGTGTTACTCGCAGCTGCTGTCGGCGTCAGGTGTTCCAAAGACAGACACTTTTATAAGCATAATTTGCGCAATTTATGCCTTCGAAAGCATTTACAAGAAATTTGGGTTACCGCCCAGTAGCACCTTTTGTTCTAGTTATATATGAACTTTTTATTTAAATCTTTTATATTTTATTTATACAATAAGTGGCAAATTGTAAAGTTTTTAAAATAAATTACTTGTGCACACGGTGGCTGGACACTGGACGCCAACGGGCGGTTTTGGACATATTGACGACCGTGGACACTACGCCGAGCGCAAGCGGTGTACACTTTGTTAACAAAGGGTTCAGTAGCAAAATTTATTTTAAGGGTTGGCATAGTGTCCGGTTTTCTGCGAAGTATCCGCGCTCAGTGTTGTGTCCGGCCGGCGTAAAGGTGCAAACCTAAGCTTCTAATCTAAATATAATAGGACGTATTTACATGCCATGATTAAAGGTGTCTCTAACTAATTAAAATCAACAAGAAAAAAGATTGCTTTAGCTCTTTCTAATAGGTGGAAAAGTATTAGAATTGGTCACCATGGTAATGAAACACTTAATTAACTTAATAGAGAGATGTGAATACGGTCCAACGAGTTTAATATTTTCCAATTTTCTATTATTACCTTACTTTTGAGGGTTTATTCTCGTTTTTTCTTGTTTGTGCTCTTGGAATATTCTCCAAAAATAAATGCTCGGGCATTTTCCAACACTATACCTATCTAAAGTTTATTTACGGAGAAGGAAAGTAGATGTAAACAAATCTAATGAAATTATAATTTCGTGACGGCACCGGACTAAAGTAAGCTATTAAGCAACTTTCACTTAACCCTACGCCTACAAATTGTGGTTTTATCGTTACGTGAATATTTTTGTTGTGATTGCTACATCAGCAAGGTGAACTATGTGCCCGATATTTAAGATTTCGAGTTTTTTTTTTAATAGAACTGAAAAATTTATTTATTACAAAAAGAACTCTTAATTTAGAAGTTGGGCATTTATATGCTTAAGTACAAGGCCCTACTCCGCTCCGTTGTTTATATCATCTTTTTGTCTGCGTAAATAAACCATATAAAAGAAAAATTGAATAAAAACATTTTAAAAACTTACTACGAAAGTAAGTCGTCCTGTTGCGTATAGAAGAGTTATTACTGTAAATATACTGCCATAACATCTCAATTCAAATGATGGATCCGATTCGGTTAGATTGCTGTAAACTTCTAACATAAAGTAGCAATTCAAAATCAATATCATTACTATCATAACCCAAATAATTATCATTGCAGGATGCAGAAAAGCATTTAGTTCACGATAATTCCATATCAAGCTCATGTACATGTTATACAATCTTTTGATATTCAAAACCAACGGATTATGCTTTCCAAAGTCAGTCACTGGAATGACTGAATTCTCTGAAGTACCCTGATTATTTTTTTGCACTAATAGATATTTAATTCTATCAAAACATTTTTTAAAAAGTACTTCATATAAAGATAGTTCCAATAACTGCAGCCAAAATAGTATTGATTGCATCAAGACGTCGAAAATTAACACAGTGCTTCTTAATGTCACCAATAATACATTTGAATTATAATTAACAACCAACGAATAAAATAAAAAATATAATCCTGTTATTAATAACCACAAAATCATTATATACGATTTTCTTTTATACACGTTTGTTGTTTCTTCATCAATTAACGTACCAAACCCATACCATTGCCGATTTTCAATAATTGCTGCAAGTCCATTCAGTTCAGTTAATTTAATATTAATTTTAACTCTTCCATTAATCCCAATCACAATTGAAATTAATGAGAATATCATTTCAAAAGCGACTCTGACTTTTTTATTGAAATGATCCAAAGTGTAAACATCGAGGAGATTAAAAAATAAATTTATTATTATCGGCAAGATTAAAAAATATGAAAACGATATGTACATTTTTGATTTTGAAAATTTTGTAGTAGCATTTGCATTTTTTGAATGGGGACAACAAATTATAAAAATACATGGTCCAAATATGAATCCTAATATGGATATTGGACGCAAAATGCAACCAATACAGTTTGTTGTGCTAGGTTTCATAATTTTATTCCTCATTATCTAAGTGCTTACTGAATCTACTTCTGTTGTAGCCCTCTCTCGTTACTATTATAATAACAAAGCTGTTATGGTGGACTAATATAATAATGAATTTGATTTAGAGCAAACAATATAATAGATAGGCAATTGACATCCATTCATTTATGTAATTGAAGTTTAAGATATGTATTGCCATTTATCACTAGTACTTATCTACTCATGTAGAGTAGAAGAGAATCATTCATATACAACTGAAAATATGACATTTATTATTTATTATTAAATGAACGTTAAATATAAACTACATATGGCTATATCAAGGCTGCATGTTTTTTGAACAAATAACTGAAATAATAGGCCATTTCTCAAGCCTTCCTGTATACTAATGTTAAAAACAAACCTTGCCATTTATAATACTGTCTACCATTAGATAATGTATTCTAAATCAAATAACAATTTAATTATTGTAATCGGTTTAGTATGTAACCCGTAAACTCGAACCACGCTTGCTGAGATCGAGTTACTTTACTAGAGAGTACCGATAGACACGAAACTAAAAAAGTAGGACTCGGCTTTATCAATAAAACTAGATTTGTGCAAAATTATGTTTAATACTTTTATGCTTTTTCTACTCAAATCAAAACGGCAAAAGGTAAAAGAAAGAAATTTTGATTAGAGAGGTGCCTCAAGGCTCCCCTCTTTCACCTACTCTGTTTAGTCTAGTCTTAGTTTTTAGTCAATTGACCATACAGGGTGTTCCGGATAAATATGCAATGCTTTAAGGGGGTGAAAGGTGACCATATAGAGACCCCAAAACTCATAAAATAAAAAATAAAAAAAAATTTCGGATTTTTCCGTATTTTTTACAAGTCACGAGTCGACTATGGATTGTTTGCAAGATTTTCACCCTGAATTACTGATAAAGCAAACAATGATTTCACATATGCAGTACTAAATTAATAACTGACCTGCGCTACGTACGTATCAATTTACAGAAACAACAGAATTGAATTTCAACAGCGGTTGCCGAGTGACTCACTACCTTGATGACTTGATCATTTATTAAGGTCGGTAAATAAAATGTAACATACGTTCGTTGACCTAATTGTAATGGAAACATTGCCTATTTTTCATTTTATGAATGTCATTTTAACAAAATGAGTAAAACTTAAATGTAGGACATACGCGGTCTTCCCCGACAACGTCGGCGAAGACGTCGTCGACGACGTCGGGGACAAGGTCGAAATAATGAGGTAATGTTTACATTTACTGTAATTTAATGCATAAACAACTTCTACTTCCACGCTGGACTGTTATAATAAAATTATGAATATCCTATTTCTTTAATGCATCAAACTGAAAGAAAGCAATTTTGAGCATAATAAAATGCGTACTGAATCTCTTTCTTTAAAGTATTTCAAAATAGCTTATGCAACTAACAAAACTTTTCATAAGCGGAATAATATTGATATTCATCGGTAGAATTACAAATCAACTCTTATTAGGAAACGAAAACTCTTGTTTTTTGTTTATTTCATTCTTAATTTAGTTTAAAAATGGATATAATTAACGCAGGATTTAGGATTCTGAGTTCTGGTGCGCAAACGATGTACAATAATTTCCTATAAAGAACTTTCCGTAAAAAAACACTGGGGTAAAAATCTGCTGATTTTGGTATAGGAGAGGTCAATGGACAAATTATTAGGTATCAAATATCATTTTGTTCGTGTTGTTCATCAAGAATGTGCTGATTCTAGTAAAATAAATATTTTGTTGCATTTGTAGAGACCGTTTAATAAATTCAACTGAATTTGATGTAAACTGATTCTTAATTTTACAAATCATGTTTACAATATGGGTCATAACCTGATAACCTTGGAAGGTAAACGGACGTATTTAATAGATGTGACAAAACATTTATTTTACCAGAATCAGCATTATAAGCAACTAACTCTAGAATGTTTTCTTCCTCCGCGACATCTCCGTGGTGTGGATTGCGTCCTCTCCCACCAGCTCTTGGCATACCCGATCCTGTATCGAACATTCTCTGTATAGCTTGTACGATCGTACGTGCATTTTTGGGTGACGGCGGTTAGAAAACCGAAGGGCATACTCTCTGTCTGTGGCAGCACCATTGCGATGACATTCGCCGTATAAAATAATAAGTTCCGTCCATTCAGCAGGTGTATAAGGTTCTGCCATAATTTAAACAGTAACTAAATACACTTAAATAAACTACTTATCGCTAAAACAAACACTTAACACTACCTACTGCAAGTTATTGATTTAAAAGGTGTATTAATCGAAACTCAAGTTTACACCACCAACTAACACAAAGAAAGTTGACGACAAACTGCATACTGCAGTTACGAATCTCAAAGATCTGAGTCATTAATAGTTATTTACAGATGGTAAAAATGACTTGTTTATTAAGCTAAAACTTTTTAAAAGCACGTACTGCTTTTGTGGTGTTGATTACTTTTCGGATAATTTATATTCCGCTACCTGCTTGGGTTCTTTTATGTTAGTTAGTTTATTGTTCTCTTTTGTCCACGACCTTTAAAAGTATGTATTAGTAGACACAATTTTCTTTTCATACAGATTTATCTACTATGTTGCAGTGGCGTGCCTATTATTTTTATAAGGGGGGTTGTCATTTCAAAGGGGCATTTCAGGAAATTATTAGTAAGATGTTACTCTACACATGTTTCTGTATTGCCCTTTAACGGGAAAGGCATCTTTTTCAAAACACCCTGTATATTCAAAGAAATACATACACCACAAAAGAAATACATAGCTATCTACATAAACGGCCATAAACAGGGCCGGATCAGTGGCGTAGCTAGGGTGGGTGTCACCCGGGGTAGAAGTAATGGTGTCACCCCTATACTTAGATGTAAAAATTTATAAATCCTATAAATTAATGAAAATTTAGAGAGTTATACAATAACACAAGAAAACAAACAATAATACAATTAAGCAAATGAAGTTATACAATAATAAAATTATTGACAAATGTACTATTTTATTTATTGCACGAAAGATTATAACATTGAATAAGAACAAAAATGACTGACTATGATTCTATGTCTTTTTTACAACAATTTTCTACTACATTTTAAAGCAGCAAACTCATTTATAACATCTTCAAAATCAATTTTAGATGCTATTTCATTTTCAATAGACAATAAAGCTAATCCGGAAAGCCTCGATTGACTCATCGTTGATCTCAAATAGTTTTTATAAGTTTGAGTTTTGAGAATAGGCCAGTAAAATAGAAACCGTTGGTGGAAATAAATGTTGGAAAGCGGGAGATCGTTTCGATCGCTTCGTTTGACGTCAAATATAAGTCTAATTTTCCAATTATAAAAATCCCGTCGCCCCAAGTGGGACTCGAAATCACGACCCTTGGAACACGAGTGATGCACTGACATCACTCGTCTACCGCCAGCCCCGTTTTCTTAATTATTGTTTCGTATTTCCTCCTGTTTGTTATTTGTTATATCCTTTGATTTCATATATGTTCAAAAAGCTCTCATCATTTTCTGTTGAAAATATTTTTTGATTTATTTGGCACCTTGGTTTCAGATTTGTTTCCTTACGCATTTCTTTTCTATGTATTTTATCTTATCTTCTTGATAATGTGCATTTGCTGTTCATAACATTTTTTTCGTTTCAAACTTTTCTTATCTGTAATTCATTTCCTTTTCTTCATTCTGTTATTGTAACAGTCTTAGTCACGGCACTCTTACAAGACTAATCTGCATTTTTTCATTGAACCATGTCTGTTATCTTTTTTCTTATTTCTAGCACTTTCTCTATTGCCTTCTTAATCACTTTTATGTTTGCCCATTTACATTATATTGCTTCTTTTGAAGCATCCAGCAATGTTCTAATTTCTTATTGATAAATACTCCTCTTGCTTCGCGTATTTTCCGTGGCCATTTAGTTTGTTTCGTTACTTCCTTTATATGTACTGTTTTCTCGTGGTTAAAAGAAATCCTCATAATTTCCATTGCTGCCGGGGCATTTATTAGTTTCAAGCCATTGCCATTTGTTACCATTTTGTTTTACCATTGTGCTTGCTATATTTCTGAATTGTTGGTTGGTACTCATTTTCTTTAGCTACCTTTGCGTTGCAGACCGAAATACCATTCTGACATCTATTGGTAATTTGACATACTCTTTTCCTAAAATTTTTCCATTACCCCCGTCTCAAGACCTCTTTTGGGGCATGTATATTGACCAAGCTGATATTGCTTCGATCTGCTTGAGCTTGTGTGTAACAAATTTTTTCTGTATATTGCCCTAGACTTAGCAGTTTACATTTTATAGTTTTGTCAAATAAGAAAGTTGTTTCTTCTTGTCGAAACAAATTCGCTTTTGTTTTGTTGTTGCATAAAATAGAGAATGAAAATACTTAGTTTAATAGTTTAAAGAAATTCCATAATCCTTGTTAAAATGGATGATCTTTCAATGCAGTTTGCTCAAAAACTACCCTTTTATACCGCAACTTAATTAATCTTTAGAAGCAGCACCTACAGGTGAAACAAGAAAGCTTTACGAAAAATTCCACTTCTCTCACTTGAACATGTTTCTAGATACATCTCAATTATCAAATCCATTGAAACTACTGTAAATTTGATTTTAGAACCACTATTGGAAAAATGAGGTATTGTCAGAAATGGAACAATTCAAATTACATTATAATATTATTTTATTAAAACCTGCGCTTTCAAATTAGTATTTTAGGTATAATGATTATAAAGAAATCTGACAAAGCCACGCACGTGCCGGATGGAATTCGAGACCATATTCAAGCCTAGAACTAAAACCAGCATCGACAAACATATTGCGGATGCTGCTTATAAAGGCTACACAAAATAATACTTCGGTGTTCGGATAACTGTCGCTCCGCTGTTCACACAGTACTAGCATAGGTGCATCTCCACACGTGTTCGCTGCATTGAGTTGCATTTAGACAACGCACTAGAATGAGACGGAGAACATGACCTCAGCATGCACGACCCTTTCTTATACACGTAAGTTGCAGACTTTTCAACCTTCACATCGCCTATTTAACAACCCCGACACGTTTACCAACATTTCCAAGTTTTCTAGCAACATCGTATGCGACAGATGTAATGCTTGGTCTGCACAGGCGATCAATTGATAGGCAGGGTGTATGTAGCTTGGTAGCAATGTTACTATTGCATGTTTTCACTGTATACAGTGTGATTGCTGTTTTAGTGGAAACTGTTCGCCAGGTTCTTCGAATGGTGCTTGGTAATGTTTTGGCAATGTTTTGTAGGGTTTTAAATGTTGTCAAAAGCCATGCTTGGGCAGCACAGGCAATCAATTGGTAGGCGCGGTGTATGTAGCTTGGTAGCAATGTTACTATTGCATGTTTTCACTGTATACAGTGTGATTGCTGTTTTAGTGGAAACCGTTTCGCCAGGTTCTTCGAATGGTGCTTGGTAATGTTTTGGCAATGTTTTGTAGTGTTTTAAATGTTGTCAAAAGCCATGCTTGGGCAGCACAGGCAATCAATTGGTAGGCGCGGTGTATGTAGCTTGGTAGCAATGTTACTATTGCATGTTCTCACTGTATACAGTGTGATTGCTGTTTTAGTGGAAACCGTTTCGCCAGGTTCTACGAATGGTGCTTGGTAAGGTTTTGGCAATGTTTTGTAGTGTTTTAAATGTTGTCAAAAGTAATGCTTGGTCAGCACAGGCAATCAATTGGTGGGCGAGGTGTATGTAGGTTGGTAGCAATCTTACTATTGCATGTTTTCACTGTATACAGTGTGATTGCGGTTTTAGTGGAAACCGTTTCGCCAGGTTCTTCAAATGGTGCTTGATAATCTTTTGGCAATGTTTTGTAGTGCTTTAAACGTTGTCAAAAGCAATGCTTAGTCAGCATAGGCAACCAATTGGTAGGCAGGTATATGTAGATTGGTAGCAATGTTACTATTGCATGTTTTCACTGTATACAGTGTGATTGCTGTTTTAGTGGAAACCGTTTCGCCAGGTTCTTCAAATGGTGCTTGGTAATGTTTTGGCAATGTTTTGTAGTGTTTTAAATGTTGTCAAAAGTCATGCTTGGTCAGCACAGGCAATCAATTGGTAGGTGGGGTGTATGTAGCTTGGTATCAATGTTACTATTGCATGTTTTCACTGTATACAGTGTGATTGCTGTTTTAGTGGAAACCGTTTCGCCAGGTTCTTCAAATGGTGCTTGGTAATGTTTTGGCAATGTTTTGTAGTGTTTTAAATGTTGTCAAAAGTCATGCTTGGTCAGCACAGGCAATCAATTGGTAGGCGGGGTGTATGTAGCTTGGTATCAATGTTACTATTGCATGTTTTCACTGTATACAGTGTGATTGCTGTTTTAGTGGAAACCGTTTCGCCAGGTTCTTCGAATGGTGCTTGGTAATGTTTTGGCAATGTTTTGTAGTGTTTTAAATGTTGTCAAAAGTAATGCTTGGTCAGCACAGGCAATCAATTGGTGGGCGGGGTGTATGTAGCTTGGTAGCAATGTTACTATTGCATGTTTTGACTGTATACAGTGTGATTGCGGTTTTAGTGGAAACCGTTTCGCCAGGTTCTTCAAATGGTGCTTGGTAATGTTTTGGCAATGTTTTGTAGTGTTTTAAATGTTGTCAAAAGTAATGCTTGGTCAGCACAGGCAATCAATTGGTGGGCGGGGTGTATGTAGCTTGGTAGCAATGTTACTATTGCATGTTTTCACTGTATACAGTGTGATTGCGGTTTTAGTGGAAACTGTTTCGCCAGGTGCTTCAAATGGTGTAATCACTTCGGTACTGTGGATTGGACGACGTAGACGCAACTCTGATGTATCGGTGGCTTGGAGTTACCCAAAAATTACAGATCTAGCACATCTTAAGAAGACTACCCTGGGGGATCACTTTAAAAGGGTAGTTGATGCTATACGACTATTAGCCTCTCACACTAAGACAACCCCACCTCCTAGTTGGAATAGGTCGGGTTTCTAGCGTGGAATAGCTAGATTCTAGGATATCCTAGGGAGACCCAGTTTCCAAGTTCCAGCCAAAATTGAAGCTGGATTTGTCCGGGCAGTGAACCTCCGCGCGCTGGACTAATAATAATAATAATAATAATAATAGGCAACCTCGTTCTCACCAGAGCGTACTGGTAGCTCTTACAAAAGTAAGTGATGCGCTAATTGAGCGTAATTCAATTAAGCTTAACGCCACGTCAAAAAAATTTAGATATTGTAATAAAATCTATCGTCATCAAAACCGAATTTTTGTATGAATGTTTTCAAATTTAGCATCTCTAAATTTTAAACTGATTTGTTTTATACTATTTTGGTATAAAACAAATTTTCTTATTTTAAACGTAATACATCAAAATACCAAATTTGGCTTTGATCATGCCATCTGCCCGCGAGATAGATATCTAGCAGTTTCCGTGCTTTTCACTCACTGTAGGCAAGGAGATATCTTAATATACAATTCATTCATCTATAATTAAAATACGGCCATTTTCACTAATTAAAGCATTTACTGAAAATATATGTTAAAGATAATGCCTAAATCACAAAGGGATACTGCCTGAACTCGGGCAATCTTATTTATTATTTGTAAATATGTATTGAAACACTTACCACCATCTGCAGAGCATCACTTTTATACAGACTATGTGCAAGGAACAGCACAGACACTTTTAATTGCAAATCTAAACCAATAAATCCTGGAGGTACAATATGATTATACCCATCCATCAAACCCATCGCACAAATTAACACGATAAATCCATTTGTAATCATCATCAACAGTCCACATACTGAATAGAGCAAATGATTTGGATTACAGCAACGATTCCACATTCTTAGCGTTTCAAGGAAAAGTAAATATGTTCTTCTTAGTTTAATTAAATAATTGTCTAATACAATTTTGTTGTATAATGTGTATTTCTCATTTGCATTGCTTATTAAAATCATTTTCATTTTCAAATGATTCTGTAGCTCAGAAAATAGAGTTGTAAACAGATCTGTAGTTACATAATTTAAGAGAATCATAGCAAAATCTACGAAAAAGCAAAGAAATGAGACTATTTTAATTGCGATGGCCCAATTAGATTGAAAGTCTACAGTGTACAAATAACTTCCGTAAATTCCCAAAGAGAGTAACATAAGCACTTTATAGGCAACTGTTTTAAGGCGTATTTGCAGAATATAGCTTTTTTTCAATATTTTTTTCGAATTTATTAATCTCCATTGTTCTACATTAAACTGTATTGTTTTAATAATACTTTCTAGTAATTTTGATTTTAACATTAAAGCAACAATATTTATAGTTGACCTGAAACAATATAAGGATAGTGTAAAATCTTTGCCCAATACTGTAATATCGTCATTTTCCACAAAAGCTACTCGAACAGAATTTAAACAGTATAAAAACATAATGGTAAAAAACGTCGTAAAGAATACTCCCGTTACACAACGTAGTTTTGAAAAAGTTATTTTCAGCTTAATTTCTTTCTTATCATGGAAACATAACAGAGTTAAACATGGTGTTCCCAACCAAGAAGAAAGCTGTATCATGCTGTAGAGAGCACAAGATACGCAATTTGAAGAGATTTTGTTATATTCCAGAAACCATTGAGAAAAATTCATATTTTAGTTTTTCATTTTGTTATCTGTACATTATCAATGTCTCTAACGACAAGTCAAGTAAGTTAATTTCATCATTAGTAGATAATACTAATAATTCATATGTAAATAACACTGATAATTTGTGTTATTAGAAGGAAATCATGATTACAATCTATTGATTGCTTCATAATAAATTAGTAAGCAAATAAATGAAGTTCGAAGGCTTCTATTTAAAAAAGAGAAGAATGTAAACCTTGGCTGCTTAGGCTTCAACCATAAATGGGGGTTGCAAACATTCCGAACAGATTTAACGTATTGCAGTGGTAGTCATTTAGAAGTTAGGATTTAATAGACACAGGTCTATCAGAAGCCTAATTGTCTGAAATAACAGTTTTGGATATTAAACGATATTTTGCGCCTTTCACCGTATAATGTCAACATTTGATTTTAAATACTAAGGTCAATATTAAAGTCAAAAAATTTCAATATATCGAAGCGTTTGAGATTTTAAAATTTTATAAATATCATAAATTAAGCCTTTTAGATACTGAAAGCTTGGATATTCAAGTTTTAAACACTGAAAATTATATTAAGTTTTGATCGATTGTCACTTTGTCGGCAACTTGATGTACTTGATAAAGCAACTAAGTAAATCTAGTACACTGTGTATGTTTGTAAATTATCATTCTTCTGTGGGTTGGCCTGGTAGCTCATTTGGTAGGGTGTCCGCCCGGGAATGGGAGACCTGGGTTCGATCCCGACTCAAGGTGAAGATTCTTCTATATGGATTTGCGTTATACGATGTGTAAAATCTTTTATTAGTAAATATGCATCGCATACATCTCAACACTATCGCTTACACTTGGACAAAAAATTTAATTTTTTATCTGTGTTCGTTGGTGAATACTGGAATACTGGTACTACGTCTAATAATAGAAAAGAACATTAAAACGAACAGAAAAGTATATATAGCTTTCATAGACATCGAGAAAGCCTTTGACAATGTCAAGTGGAAAAAGATGTTTGAAATATTGGAAAACATCGGGCTAACATACAAAGACCGTAGAATAATATATAACATTTATAAGGAACAGAGAGCTATGATACAAATAAAAACATAGATAGAGGAAGAGGCAGAAATAAGAAAAGGAGTAAGGCAGGGATGCACACTGTCTCCATTGTTATTCAACATATATATTTTGCATGACTAGATGCAAAAATCTATTTTAAGGCGTTCTCATGACTATAAATGTCGTTTCGAAGAAAAGTCTCTAAATAAAAATGAATTTCTAAATATTCAAAGGTGTTGCCGCCCTTCTAACAAAAGGATTAAATGACATTTAGATACATTTATTATTTCCCGTACGTGCTATTTTAATGTTGGGTTGAATATATTTTTTAGAGTGTAGTCAAATAAAAATTCCTTCTAGAACAAAGTTGTCTGAAGGCCACGTGTAAAAATATCGATTTACTCTTTACAAGGCAGATTTCAGATGCGGGAATTACCGGGACGTTGAATCGAAAAGTCTAGAAGGTTTGGAGCGTTCAATTTTCGTTGGCTCAAAAGATGTTAACTTTGCGCGGATAGGCAGATTTGAATCTTTCCCTTCTTAAAAAATATCAACGCAAAAAGTAATTTCCCCCCCCCCCCCCCCAAGAGAAGTTATCTGCAAGCACTCGAAGAGACTGGAGGGTTAGCGTGAGACCTTAGAATACAGTACAGGGGCAGTTTTGCCAAAGGGCAATTAATTACAGTATTGTGGTTTGTTAAAGTTAAATTGAGTGCAGTATAATCATTTAATTAAGAGATTAATAACGTGATTAAGAAAACTTTGAAGGAATCCGATAAATAAATCGTTTGGGAGAAGTTGAGTTCTGTCGAATCAATAATCTTATAAAGTTCGTGGATCTACAGTTAAAAGTGTAGTAAGTGGTTTTATCGTTGACTAGATCTTCGAATTAATGAAATCAATCAATAACGCAGCTAATAATACGGTATAGAAATTTAAATAAAGGTTTAAAAATAAACCAACTTAATATAATGTTGTAGTAGCCACTAAAATTATTCCTACGAGTTGTAATTTAAAATACATAAAGAAAATTCGAAGATTAGTTAATTTTGATAATAAAGAATTAATCTTTTCGGTATTGCTTGCAGAAATAATTCAAGACACTACATACTAAACAGTTGCGTTAAAATCAATAATGAAATAATATTTTTAAATCCTGGGACACAACCAGTGGTGTTTCAATAAACTTTCATAACCAATGGAAACCGTCGTTGAACTGATATGGTTTTTAGTGATTCATAAAGAGATTGCTAATGAAATGACAATTTCAAAACAATTATTATGAACTTTAATTAGGTGATCTTGGGTGAAAAGAAGGTATCAGCGATTATATTTTCCAAGTTTTTCCTTCTTCATATCTACAATTTGTGAGGTGGTTACACCTAGTGGCTAGTGTTTTTTTGTGAAACGTTAACGAACTGTAAAGTTCGACCAATGTATCCAGAAAAAAAGAATATCTTGTTTGATTAGAGTAGGTTTACGTAAAGTTACCTGTACCATCTTTCTCTTATGTATATTACCTGTAAATGTATGTACATATTTTTTCCTTCGATAAGAATTGACATTTTTAACAAAACTATTATTATTGTCATGGGAGACAAAACAATATTTTATTTATAAATAAACTGACTTTGAATCAAACCATACAGTGATGAGGCGGGACCATTTACTTTAAAAACTTGTAATCCTGCCTAACAATAATTCAACTAATAATGATTAGTTATATAATTCTATCAATGCATTCAGCATTTCTTTTTGGTTCCAAATGCTGAAGTTACAGCTAGTGAATTGGAATCAAATGGCGCCCAACTTTTGTTTTATTATGTCTACAGCACCCTTGTTCCTCTTTATAATTAGTAAGCTCTGGAAATCAGACCTACGCCCGAATTATAATTTGTGATTAAGATGTTCTTAGCCAGAGCATTAGGAAATAACGTAAGTATCGCATTTATGAGCTTTATAGTAAGTATTGAATAATGTGAATTTTCTGTTGCAATTGACAGTCCATCGTGGGGCTTCGTTTTTAAACACATCAAAGCACATAAACAGAATATCCTTATAATAGTTGTATCATATGTATTCCTTTGTAGATAATTTCTTGATTATTATTGATAATATAAAATTAGTGAAAAAGTTAGAGTTAATTCAATAATAAATATTTGTTTAAGCAAAATTATTTTACTTTCCATAGTTTAACATAAATTTAACCTATACAAAAAAATAATGGTTTACCTACAGTCCTCTGTTAGCTAACATAATTATGGATAATTTAGAAGTTCAAAGTTTCAGTTGAATTAAGCCTTTCTAAACACGTCCTTTAGTGTCGTTATGTTGACAACAGTTTAGTTTGACAGTTCTTTTGAGATTACCAATCTTATATTAATAATCTCCACCAAAACATAAATTTTACATTAAAAACAGAACAAAACCGGGCTATTAACTTTTTGATTGTAACTGTTAGGATTAACGCACACAATGTATTTGATATCTATAAATCTATATAGCATATTTTGGCAAAATATCAGAAAAGCTACATATATCCTACGAAAAACCAAAAATTACAAAATAGTCTTTAGAACCAGCACTAACAATTTTTCATTTTTATTTAAGTAATGCTAATGACAGAACACTCGATATTATGAAATCGGGCGTGGAATTGTTCTTTTTGTAGTTCAGTATATATAGGACAAATACTTCGAAATTTTGACAAAAGATATAAAGAGCACGTGCGATGTTACAAAAATAAACATATAGAAAAATCCACTTATCTAATATATTACCTTTGATAATATAGCTGTCGAAACAATCTCAGATAGATTATAATAAACTGTGAAACTGTTTACTAACCAATGTTATTTAGTTTATATAAATACATTAACTTTTTTACAGTTTTTATAAAAATCTATGACAGAGAACTTATAAAATCTGTTGGTTTCAACGAAACTGGCTTATCTACATTATATCTTGGGTAGATAAAATACTAGCCTTTAATAACTTTTAAAAGTCGGTCGCAGCAGTATTACTATGTCCCATTCATTAAGAATGCAGATTTTCATATTGCTGGCTTAGATGGAGTTTTTTCATTTTATATTTTACAGTGTTCATATATTTGTGATATTGGGGTGGTTTAACCCCCTCAGGGAGGAGGGTTATTGGCCATATACCAGAGGTATATTTTCAAATACAAAGCATTTGCGGTTTTCAGCCATTTTTGGCATGTATTTATTGTCACCATATGTCAGGTTTGGTTTTACTCCATTTTGGGGGTTGTTTTTCGCTCTAGCGCAAGATTTTGAGGGTATATGTACTTTTCTGAGTCTGAGAGATGTGAATTCTGTTTCAGCGCCGAAAAATATATCGAAATAGCATGTCACATTTCCAGGTCAGAACATCTTTTTTGTGGGGATGTGTAATTAGACTCGTTGTTTTAAGATGAAAACACCGTTGAATCCTTTAGATGAATTCTTGAAACACAATTCAGTGTACAAACAAGGTTTCTATTAACTCAACTATACCGAAATTCAATTTAATTCTTTGCACTCTGAAACTGTGAATCTATGATTAGATTATACTAAAGGGGAAACACAAATTCATACCTACTGGTGCTAAAGGAGAGTCAATACATTAGAATTATAAATTAATCTTCTGCACTATTAACGGTACGGAAAAGAAAATACTCGCTAATCTACTAGATTTGCAAGCACTAAAACTATTTACAATGCTTAATCCAAGGAGCGAGCGTGCAACTGCCAAACGACTTCTATAGCCGCTGTCAGGCTTGATTGAAGATGGTACAAAACTCTTACATTTTTGCGAACTAAAGGGGAAGGAGTTATTAAATTTCCAATGGAATAAAAACTGATTAAAATAGCACCCAATAAAAGGTATACAAGATTTCTCTCAAAAATGCACATTTTAACAAGTAAGTGCTTATCGAGTTCTACCGGAGTCTACAGTCGTAAACGCATTACATATAAAGCGAAATTTAGTATATTTTGACTGCTAAAATTTTATTCGTAGCTTAAAATACAAAATATATATAAAGGAATATATCACTATTTCAATTGCTGTAGACCAATAAATTATTTTTATATGAGATCTGTACGTGCTTTTAAACTAAAAAGAAACCCAATATCTATATTATTTTGAGCTGTTTACAGTTTTGAAGATTTTATCGGGGTACAGCTTTTTACGTATTTTTCATATTACTTATAAATCAATTTGTTGGTTTTTGAACATTTGCATATACATAATGACGGATGCATAATGACGAGTACATGTAATAACGGATATTTGCGTATAGGCTACTTTACTGACTATTTCTGTATTTGCTCTTCAATATCAGAAGTATTTCATATATTTATTTCGATTTGAAAAATTATTAAAAAGTTCTCGATACAGATATGCGAAAACGGAAAATTTGGAAGAAAAGTATGAAATCGGACGGAAGTTTGCACCACACATGCGCGCAAACTTCCAAAATTGTTTATTTTCAAAACAAGATTACTCGAAAACGTTTCGGTCGATTTTAATGATCTTTTTTTTATGTTAATTGTCAATAGGTTCTCGAGATGGGATTTTTCAGTTTATCAAATTTCGACATATACGAGGGCAGTTTTTTAAATTCGCGGAATTTGTAAGTTGGCGGTGCAAAAACAAACATCTCACTTTTTACTATTAATTGTTATTCATTTCTGTGTAGAAACGTCAAATTTCATACCGGTATTTACAATAGTGGTTTCGCTGTAGTTAAAAGATTAAGTAAATCCGTCACATTCTTGGAAAAATGTCGAACTTCGAGTTTCGCGCAGTTATTAAATTTCTCACGAAGCAGGGGAAAGTGTAGATACCATTTTAAAAGAAATGAGAGCTGTTTACGGAGATACCTGCCCTGGTAAAACAATGATTTATAAGTGGTCACGCCTATTTAAACAAGGTAGGGAATCCCTAGAAGACGATGAACGCACTGGAAGACCAAGTGACGTGACGACACATGAAATGGTGATGAAAGTTGAACTCGCCATTATGGAAAATGGTCAACTAAAACTAAAGGACATCGCGAAAATGTTCAATATTTCTGAAACAACTGCGTTTAAAATTCATCATGAACATCTTGGAATGTCAAAGGTTAGTGCGCGATGGGTCCCCCGAAACCTTACACCTCATCAAAAACAATACCGCGTTGATTGTTGTAAGCAACTTTTGGAACTTTGTGGGGACAATGAGGCAGATGTTATCAGCAGAATTGTGACTGGAGATGTAACATGGGTTCATTTTTACGATCCTGAATCAAAAGAAGAGTCGAAACAGTGGTATGTGAAGGGGAGCCAGCCCCAAAGAAATTCAAAGTCCAGCAATCGGCTGGAAAAGTAATGGCGACAATTTTTTGGGACTTTCAAGGAATTTTACTTTTAGACTACAAACCTAAGGGAGAGACCATTACAGCATCATACTATCCAAACATTCTAACTCGTTTGATGGACGCCATAAAACAAAAAAGGCGAGGAAAGTTGGCAAAAGGTGTTCTTTTACTCCACGATAATGCACCTGTTCACAAGGCTCGCGTTTCCGTATCTGCTGTGGCGTCGTGCGGCTTTGAAGAAATTAACCATCCTCCATATAGTCCTGACCTGCCACCCAGTGACTATTTTTTGTTTCCCAATCTGAAAAAGGACCTACGTGGAAGACGTTTTGAGGACGAAACATCATTGGAAGATGCCGTAAATGAACATTTTGAGAGCAAATCGGAAATTAATTTTTCTGAAGGTTTACAAAAATTAATTCAGAGATGTGATAAATGTATCACTGTTCGAGGAGATTATATCGAAAAATAAAAAATTAAAATTAAGAAATATGCTTCTCTTTATACCCCATTCATCGAATTTAAAAAACATCCCTCGTAGCTTGATCAAAAATGGAACCAATTGTCCAAAGATGGGAATATGCAACAGTAATTCAACGTTAATACATACAATCACTGATTGGAT
The DNA here is from genome assembly GCA_929113105.1 of Agrypnus murinus. Classification (NCBI taxonomy): domain Eukaryota; kingdom Metazoa; phylum Arthropoda; class Insecta; order Coleoptera; family Elateridae; genus Agrypnus; species Agrypnus murinus. The sequence goes on along the minus strand of OV816028.1, from coordinate 112,300,601 downwards.
TGGTCAGTGGCATATCTGCTATTGAGTGTTTTGCTAATAATTCATTTTACTTGTGTTATGCTATAGTTGGTCTTCTTATGGAGACCAACTTAACTACATAGTTTAGAGGGTAGTTGTCACCAATAAATTATAAATCATTTTAATTAATTTTTGTTGCTTATTGTACTACAAGAAATTATATTGAAGCATGTACTTACTACTAGTGAAAGAAAAATATAATTTAATTAGAAAAATGATTGTATAATTAATAATAAATAATAATCCACAAGAAGCAGCATTTATTGTAGGCGTATTTATAGTTTTTATTTAAAAGTCTTACAATTCGTATTTACAATGTAAAACATTTAAAACAACTTATTCTAATGTAATTGCATGAATATACTTAATATAAGCAAATTATTAAATAATCAACAATAACTATTGCAAATGAGATAACACATACATATCGTCTTCATATCAAGTATTATTCTAATATTCTAATAATATCTGATTCTAATATAAATGAATAAATATAATAGACTAAATAAGTACTACCATACCATAGATTCCATACATTTTTTTAGTAGTTCTACATACAAACATACATAATCCATTCCCTTTTTACCGCATTTCGCAGTGTCGGGGTTGCACACAAACTCTTATGGGAGTGCAACGGAGGTAATGGAGCTATTGTAGCAAGTACATTACTCTCCCCCGTACTTTATCACTCATACAACTTTCATACCTTAACCTAAGGAGCTCAAGCACGATAGTACTATTTATAATAAATTTTAAATTTTAAATTGTAAATTTTACATAGAAATAGCAAATTAAAATTAATCATCAAAGAGAGTAATAATAATTAATGCAATGAACGCAGAAATTATATACACGAAACAGATAAAACATTTATATTTGACAGACCGGGAAGGTTTTACAACTTCTTTATTTTTTTCAAAATCTTCTGAACGAGTTTGGGAGTGTTGCGTGTTCTCAAGTGCATATTGAAGAAATTTCAAAGCAGCCGTTTTTCGGTTGTTAACTTTTATAACAGTTATAAACTCCTGCAACTGAAAATAAAAACATAAATTATCATATTAACATTGTTAATGGCAAATTAAGTAAAGGTATAAAATCATAACGAAATACTGTTATAGATAAAAGTACATAGTACAGTGTGTTTCACTTTCACAGCTTGACACCCTTGTATTTTTGATATTTATAATCAGGATAATTTAAAATTTGTATTAGGTATAGACACCTTAAAAGAAATTTGTAGATAATAAAAACCCTCACCAGCCTACGATCCAAGAGAAGAGAAGAATTATTTTATGTGTGCTTAATAACCACCAAATCCCTCAGGCGGATAGCGCAAAGTATCTTGGCATTCACTTGGACAGAAGATTAACCTGGAAAACCCATATCTGGACCAAGCGCAAACAACTGGGACTGAAGCTTCAGAAAATGTACTGGCTGATAGGGCGCAATTCTCAGCTTTCGCTAGAAAGCAAATTACTACTATATAAAGCCATATTAAAACCCATTTGGACCTACGGCATCCAACTCTGGGGCACAGCCAGTACATCAAACATCGAAATCATACGTAAATTCCAATTAAAGGTACTCAGGGCCATAGTAAACGCACCATGGTATGTCCCCAATGAAACTATACGACGCGACCTCGCAATTCCTACCGTTAACGACGAAATTCGTTATAGTGACCGCATCAGTGCTCATCCCAACATCTTAGTGGAGGGATTAATAGATCATGACAATGAAGTGCAGCCGCGATTAAAAAGGTTTAAACTGTCAGACCTACTCCACCAATTTGAACAATAGTGATTGACAGTATCATCAATGCCGTTAAGTCCTCAGTGTGTTTATGTCAAACTAGACTTAGTTAATAAAGGAGTGTAATCAATGGACGCAACTCCTACATGACTCTCATATTTAATTATGTATGTTAAATCATCTACTGAATATCATATTAAGACAGATTGTAGAAACAAGTAATATATAAAAAAATGTTTGCTTAAAAGACACAACACAGAGCAACAATTAAATACAACCAAGTTAACACCTCAATTTATTACATTAATACAACAATTAAATAAAGCAATCAATCAATTTAATCAACACAATTAAATTTGATTGATTTCTATCAAACGCCCTTGTAGTCTTATGCACCTTTCAATCCACTTTTTAATGCGCTTTCTGTTGTTAGAGACAACATTTTGCAATTGCTATGGAGCAAGCATGCTTGGCGAATACGATTACACAGGACTTCTCTATTTTGTACATTATGTTTATAAACATTTTGTTTTAGTAATCCCCACAGAAAGAAATCAACTGGAGTTAGGTCAGGAGATCGAGACGGCCATAAAATTATACTAGCGGCCTATCCATCGCATGAGGAAATTTTTATTTAACCAATTGTTTGTGAACAATTACAGCATTGCGAATTGGTACACCATCCAATTGCGTATATTAATTAATTTTTAAATTGTGGTGGGCTGAGCAGACCACAAGAACATACAGAATTGTACGTAAGTGTATGTAGATGAATACTCATAAACATTGGAGAGCAAGCTCTATTACCATGAGACCCTGTGTTGGTGGATTCTATTCTTACCTAGGACAAAGACATATTATTCAAGCGCCGGCCGACTGACTGAATATTATGGAGGAGAATTGAAGTTAGGTTTATTCCGGTTGGAAGGGGTAAATTCTGGCCAATGGGAAACTGCATACCACCAGGAAGTGTGTTTTGGAAGCTATTAGGATAATCCTAGGACTTGTTGGCTGCAGTCTGAGTCCTGCGATCTGAAGAAGCATAGTGCCATTACACTTAAGGAGTGTTGAAGCGAACACATCCACTCACGCTCAAGACAACTTCACCCTAACGGGTACATACCGGGAGTCTAGAACGTGTACACTTATAAACGAAGCGCTACCAAGGGCACACCAGCCCTATAAACTGGGAGATCGGGGTAAAACCATTAAAAAACTAAGTCCTGCCACATTGACGTTGAATCATTCAATCGGCCAGTGGTCCCCAACTACGTAGTCCAAAGCTGAACGAGGGGCTAATCTCTTCGGAGAAGGTACCGCGGGATGAGCACGTTTGTAGCTCCGACACTAGCCTGGAGAGCTAGTAAAGGATACATAGTAATCTCGCTGCCACCAGCGAGTACTGGTAGCATTATACTAATAGCAACTGCGCGCTAATTGAGGGTATCTCAATTCGTGTTTTCGGACGGGAAATGAACACCCGAAAGTTCCAGCAAATAAATAAATACACAAATACCAACGCATTAATTACGGCTTACTTTAAATCTTCATGTAGTAAGCTAAAAGTAAGTATGTAACTAAACATTCAGCATTCAGATTCTTCAAATGTGTCTTGAAAATCAGTATTTAGATAGTTTAAGAAGCGCTGTGCTGTGCAATTATTGTGAAGAAAAGAGGCCCAATAATTTTAGCATTTTAAATTCCGCACTAAACGTTAATATTTCGAGAATACTGCCCTGTTACAAGTTATAGTACAAACACATGTGTCCCAAATATTTTATCTGTCATTAAAATCAAAAAGTGAAGATAAAATAATTATGTGGATATAATAGTATGTTACTAATAAATTGTTTTTGCCGCAAAAATCAATTTTATCACAATTTGTCATTAAAATCTTAGGTATACCCAAAAAGAAAAAATTCAAATTAATAAATGGAAATTCAGAATTGAATAGCATATCGTGGTTTTAAACTGCACAATTTGAATACACTAATTAACACAATCAGCAATTAACCTCACTTTTGCTTTTAATGACAGAAAAATTATTTATGACAGCTGTTTTTGCTTGCTTGCTTGTTATTGGAGAGAGATCTTTAGTATAAAAAATTACCTAGACATGATTGCATTCTATCTTTGTTGTGCTATCCATATGGTTTTTGTCTTTCTTGTTGCACTCGTTAATTGTGGATGTTTAGACTGGTTTTCGGATAATCTGTATAAGCAAGTCCATAACAACCAGGCGATTTAAGCGGGCATTATCGTTTATAAATTAAACAACGATTATAAATTAAAACTAATTTTATACTCGTACATATTCTCATGAAAAACAAAATCTTGTATGCACCATGAGCGTTACTAGATGATAATGTCCATCGGGCGACTTCACGACATTGTCACCCTCCTGTCGTTATCACCATCATAATGCCCTTGATACATAAAAGCTATTCTAAATCTGTTCTGATAATTATTCTTATTGATAGTTTTATTAAATATTAATTTAAATAAAATGATTTTGATTATATTATGTAGTACTTTTATTTATCAATTTCGTAAGTGTCGAATTTTTATAATAGAGTGAGAGATAAAAATATTTCGTAGTTGCGTAAAAATGCCCCCGTCTAGTCAGTTTACAGTTTGAGGTTACAGCATATAAGAATTTTAGAAGTAATAAATCAGTTATGATCGAAGAAAAAATAGTGCATGCAACTCGCACATAATGGTTATTAATACACTCATATGAATAAAACTCGTGTAGTAATATAGTCAGATATTGTAGCACTCGTTTCGTCCAAACAACTCGTGCTACAATAGACCGTCTTATAAAGTTACGTTTTTATTCAGCTAAAGATACTATGCACATAAATTAGGTATAGATTTTCTTTGCACCTCCTATTTATACCATACTTAATCAGCTTTTCTATTACTGTTGTTGCTAACATGACAACTTAGACATGGCAAAAAGACAGATATTACAGAAACAACTACTACAACTAAATAACACTAAATAGTTTCCTAAACATTTGCTAATAATTATTATTAGTGCTGGACACAAATCATATAAAACAGATTACAATGTCATCAAGTTCCGAAAATACATAGGGGGAGCCAAGATAATGAGTAACCAACTATTCTCCCCATACACCCTTAGACTCAGTCGTTACTGTAGCTTAAAAATCTGGAACGACCTTTTATTTTCAATTTGTTTTTCAACGATATCTTATTCGATATGTTTCCTTTGAATAGTTTTTAAAATGTTTCAGAGATTAAATAATTGGTTCATAATGCCCACTTCTTTCTAAACAGTAGACATTAGACATTTTAGACAATCTATTTTTAAACTCTTCTAAATTGTGAACTACTCACTTGGAATAGTTAATTTTTTAAGAAATTTAATTTCAAATATTTTATTTATTTATTTTTGGGCGAGGAATCAGGATGTCGGAGCATCCTTCATATTTAGCCGAATCTGGGGGAATTCCACCCCCAGTAGGGATCTTTATCGTGCCAAACATCGCATTGACACGGGACCTACAGTTTTACTTCCTATCCGAAAAGAAGGCCTATTTTTAATTTTTTTTCCGCTATGAAAAATTACCAGCTCGGCCGGGTATTGAACCTGCGACCCTTGGATTATTAAGCAAACCACTAATCCACCGAGACTTAATTTCAAATATTTATTTTAAAATTTATTAACTTATCAAATTGGTATTTTTGACAAGTGCATTCTATGAGCAAAAATCTGAAGAGATTGGTCATTCCATTTAAGGTTTTTAAATTGGTATTAGGGGGTAAGAGGATACCGTATTTCTGCCGTCTTCAGGGTTTTTTTCAAATAAAATATTGATCTGCCTGTCAACGATATTTAGGATGGAACGTTTTGAAATTGACACCCTGTATAACAACAGTCAATACACGCAAAGGACTGCACGGAAGAACAAAAAGTAATTACATAAGAATTCTGGTTAGTTATGATTTCTATGCAATATTATTTATTCCATTTTGCAATTCTGTATTAAAAAAAAAATTCAATTAACTGGTTAGCCTTTAATACCTCTAAATTTTGTTCTTGTGTGACTTTATGATTTCGAAAAATGGATAAAAGAAATATTTAAAATATTTAGAAATTTTAGAAAAACAAAAATCTTACCTCTTTCTGTTTTATAATCATTTCTGATCTTATACCAAGTATTAACTGTTCAATCAACTGTTTATTTTCATTTACTGCAGGAAATCGCAATGAAACCAGCTTAACCAAAGCGTTCTGTTTGACTAAACTATATCTTTTCTTCATACCTTCAATGCAATAGTTGTCGGTTTCGCCCAAACTGTTTTTCCAAATTTTTCTAGATACTTTCCTTACATCTGCAAACATGTATTTAGGTCGTAGTAATTTTACATGACCTCGGACTTTTGCGTATTGCTATTCTTACCCAAAATAAAATTAGTTGAGAAATTAGCACTTTGTGGCAAATTTTGTACTTCATTGCAAACGGTATAATTAGAATAAATATTTGATGCTTCTGAAGATTCCATTAGTACATTAACTTCAGTTGTAGTAACATCAGTAGACAAACTAGAATACTAAAATTAGTTGTAAAAGTATTCCAATATTAAAAAAAAACATTAGTTTATTGAAAAACTTGTGCTATGACAGCCAGAATTACCGGCGAAATTGGGTTCTAGTAATATTATACAATTACATGATTAAAATTTTAAATTTTACTTCTATATCTAAAAGTGAAAGTTGCGTGCTGCTAAGGAAACAATCAAAATTCTCGTTTAGTTAATAATAATAAAAATTATTATGACTAAACATAAATAAACATAATTATCGGTGCGGATGGCCTAGTATTGCAGATTTAAAGCTCCCGGTTATTTTCCGTAGATTACAATGACGGTTATGAACGAAACCATCCGGACCGACGCACACTGGGGTTGTTTACCCATTTTGCTGGCCAAAAATGATTGTAAAAGTTGTATAATATTTTATTTTCACGTGCACTTTTAAAAGGGATCATTAGGCTAATAGGGTCTGCATAAGAAAATATCATAAAGCAACAGATGCGTTTTTCTTCTTATTTCGAATCTCAACGTTACCAAGTACGGTTGTGTAGTCATTGCGTATGACTTATTATTTAAGTATTGACAGATGATGTTTTAAAATTAATTTAGGGATGTTTTTTTAGTATGGATTATATTCCAAGACGTAGGTAGAAATCAAATTACTTATTATTGACTTAAAACTTAGGTTTTCTTTAAAATTTAAAAGTAACTACTTCGAATTTCTGTAAAACTATGAAAGCTTTTTAGTATCGTTGAGCTATAGTTATAGTCCGTACTAGTCCAAAACATAAATCTAGCTTAGCATTATTCTATATAGCTTTTTACTAGGTCTCAAGTCAAAAAACATTGAGCATGTTTGTGCTTCTTTTTGCAATTACCATTTCAGTTAATTGTCTACGGTACATTAAATAGTATGCTTAAACCTTTTTATTTAAAATTTGTAGCATTTGGAATCATTCATATACATACTAATATTGCAAGAAAATAATATTTTGCACGGGCATAGTTAATCGTTGCGGAATTTAAAAAGGAATCGGTAGCAGTAATATTACCTTGCTGTGGCAATGTAAAATTTATATACTTTCTCTATTTCTTGCTTCTATTATGGCTTACATAACAACAAAAATCTTAAAAAGCAAAATAAGCAAAGAAAATACTTTTGACCACCAAAAGATGCACTTGGCCCCAGTGTGCGACGCCAACGTGAGTTCGGGCGTAGGTCCGGGAAGAAACTTTTCAACGTCAGGATCGATCTCATAGGACCATATGACCTTGATGTTGGTGTCCGTAATGAAATTTAAAAAAATAAACTTAATTGTAATAAATCAATATTTTACTATACTTTGCTGATACCAACAAGTGGTCGTTTTATAGTATTGAAAATATATTCTATACTTAATTAAGTATGTAAACAAATGAAAAACTCGTAAAGTACTTACATATCCAAAATATATACCATTAATAAAACAAATATTAAAAAAATTAGCTGCATTATAAGTTTAATTGTCTAAATTAAACTCAAAGACGGCGGGAAACAGAATTTTCACAAACGCTATCAACAACCGTGTTGGCTGACTAATTTATTATTGAATGCAAAAATGAAACTGCCTACGGATTTTAATAATAAACTGTGGTAAAATTAAAATGGCGGAGAGCTTCATATCGCTTAAAAAATAAACAATTTCTATATCAGCAGCTATTGAATGGAATCTTTTCTTTTTCTACAGTGCGTTATTCGGTGAGTCATTGATAATTATCAGAAAATAATAACCATGTTATGTTATAACAAAACTGCTGTCATAATACAGACAACATTCCTTTATGGATCAAACTTCACTTCTTATTTCATAATAAATACATAGTTCCATAAACACGTTTATGATATTTACCCCCGTTTCACATGGGCGCTGACCGTCAGCGAGCTGACCATCAGCGTACTTTATGAAAGTTGTTTCGAGTGCAACCCCTAAAAAATACAGACGTCATTGGGTTTAAAGAGGTGTCATTATTCCTTTCAATGCACCGGATGGTGTATAGCTGCAAACCGAAAACATTTTTTTTAAATAACCTCGGTCAGCGCGAAGAGATCAATTTAAAACTGTAGTCCTTGCATGGCGCTGATCATCAGCGCGCTGACGGTCACCGTGCATGTGAAACGGGTGTTAATCATTAAATACCGTCGGGTGCTATGGGACGGTTTTGACTTTTGATTGACGATAGCTACCGTTACGAAAATACATGACCACTCTTATCCATTAGATTGGTGTCAAACTTTGAATTTTGAACAGTAGTATCGATTTTAATGGTTTGATATCGATTTTATATTTTTTATTGTCTGAACAAGTCGTGCATGTTAAAAACGCGGAGAAGGACTTGGTACTATAGATGTAACTAGGGGGAGGGATTTGGTGCTAAAAAATTAGGCCCTTAACATTGATACGTGCTAGAAAGCTTTTGTAGTTCAATATAAACAATTAAAAAATTCTAAGTTTGAATAAAAAATCAGTTAACAACGTTTGTTTCTCGATTTAAAATAGCAAATTGGAAATTGGAGATTGGAGATCAAATCTTTCCTATTTTAAATAGATATTCTATAATTGATATTTAATATTTTCTGATATATTTGTCAGTTGTTACCAGAAGTATCTGATATTTAACTAATCTTTAAATAATTTATAGCACTAAACCCGATTTACAGAATGTAAAATTATAAAAAAGCGTTAACTTGATGAATGCTGTGTTTCCATTTTTTGTCCGCCGCTGTACATTCTTTAGCTTTATTATGAAATATACATTTATATTTTTTGAAGTATACTTAAGTTAAGTAAGGTCACAGATAATAAACAGATACGCAGCCTCTTGAAAATAAATACGTTAACTTTTTTCGTTAGTTTGTGCAACTGAACTAGGCGGCGTGACTGTGCTCTGGGCAACTACATTTGTCTATACAATTAATGAAGTAATATTCATTAATTGTTTGGTCGACTGCGACGTTATTATTGCATGCGCAAATTTACAGTCGAAGCGGCAGCAGTATGACACACATGGTGTCTGACACGTAATAGAATTCTTCACTATATAAACACATAAAGGGATGAAATTTTAACAATATTATTTGTCTTACAGCGAGCTCTTCTTGGCGTGACTCGATTTGATATTTTTTCTGCATTTGTAGTATTTGTGCGGAGTGGATTAATAAATACGTATTTCTTCTTAATTTGATTTAGTTTGAAGAGTTTAGTTTCGTTTTGTTTAGTTACATTTTGTTTAGTTACATTTTGTTTAGTTTTGTTTTATTTAGTTTCGTTTTGTTTAGTTTAGTTTTGTTTAGTTTCGATTAGAATATTGTTCATTAGCAAATATTAGATTCCTTAAATATTTCATACGACACTTTCTTTAAGTACCTATCAATTGTTTTAGTCGTTTTAGATTCGATTCACTTCGGATTTCTCGCAATTATTATACTTTAAATTTTTATTCATATTATTAAGTATTTGTGGTAATATTTAATTGTCTTAATACGCTGGTTACCAGTTTTAGCTGTGGGTTAAAAAAATAGTTGCATATTCATTGGTATATTAATTGCTTCTTGTTGTAACAATGCCGAATAGAGGTAGCAAATGTGCCGTGAAAGGTTGTAAAAAGTCTAACCGGTTTTTCCCAAATTTGAATTATTTCTTCTTTCCAAAAAATGACATGCAAAGAGAAAAATGGATTCAGTTTTGCGGAAAGATTGAATTAGTTGGATTGCCATACGAAAAACTTCGCTATAGAGTTATATGCGAAGAACATTTTGATGTTTCCCAATTTGTTATAACTGAAAACGAAAAAAAAAGGCTCATCTCAAATGCAATACCAACTGTAGAAAATAAAATAGCTGAGACATCTAATTTATCCCTACATCAGCCAAGTTGTAGCCGGGCAGATCCTGTTAAAACTTACAGCAAATTTTCAGCTTTTTTTCCAAAAAAACCTGATGCTTCTATCTGTGTTTCACCCGATCGTTCAGAGACGGAACTTGTGAATGTAAACTCATCGCCGTTTAATAAACCGACTAAAAGTAAATTGAGTAAAAATAAATATAAAAAACAAGGCAATAGTGATCTGTGGCGAAAAAAGTATTTAAAACTAAAACAAGCGCATACAAAATTATTGAGCCAACTAAAATCAAAAAATGAAAAAATGAAACGTTTACAAAAGAAACTGAAAGAGAAAAATTTAAAAGATTCCATCGATTCATCAGATATATCGCAAAGCGCAAAGACATTTTGCAAAATGCAACTCCTACACAAAAAGAACTCACTTTGGGAAGAAGATGAGAAAAAATTTTCGTTAGATTTACATTATCGTGCACTTGGTGGCTACAGATATTTAAAAAATCATAAGCAGATGAATTTACCATCTGAAAGTTCTATTCGTTTATGGTCAAATATTCCTAACTTTACTACAGGGTTTAACACACATTTAATTGACGCTTTGAAATATAAAGGTAATTCTTTTCATTTAAACTCCGAAAAATGTTGTAATTTAGTTTTTGACGAAATGAGTCTGCACAAATACGTTCAGTACTGTCCAAGTCTAGATATTATATGAAGGATATGAAGATATGGGACATTTGGGCAGAAACCCGAATTATGCCACGGAAGCATTGGTTTTTATGATGCGAGGCATAGTTAAAGATTTTAAATTACCTTTGTTTTATTTTCTATCTAATAATTCTGTTAAAGCTGATAGTTTAGTCAAACTTGTTCCAAAATGTATTGAAATTGTAAATAATTCAGGTTTCGATGTTAAGTCTATTGTATGCGACCAAGGAAGTACAAACCAAAGCCTCATGAGAATGTTGGGCGCTTCTCAGGAAAAACCGTATTTCGCTATCTCAGATAAAAAAATATATGCCCTCTTTGACGTCGTACATCTTATTAAAAGCATAAGAAATCGTTTACTTGAAGCCGACTTTCTTGTTGAAAATAACAAAGTATCTTTTAAGCACATAGCCGATACATTTGCTATTGACATCAAATTAAAACGTGCAAAGTTCTTAGGCCATTTGACGGATGCACATATTAGACCTAACAATTTTCAAAAAATGTCCGCTCCCTTAGCAATGCAGGTATTTAGCCATAGAACAGCATCCGGTATTAAAACAGCCATAGATTGCAAATTGATTGATCCAGGTGCTTCGCATACTGTTGATTTTATTGAAAAAGTGAATCGATTAATAGACATTCTAAATAGTAGATTCCAATCAACGTCAAATCCTTACAATTGTGCAATTAGCGAAAGCAGTACATTAATAGAGGATCGAAACTATTATCGGAGTTATAACACTAGACAATAGAAAACACAAAGTACCACCATGTTTTACCAGACTTCAGCAAACTATTAACGCTATTATTATGATGTGGCAAGAGTTAAAAAATGTAGAGGTTCCTTTTTTACGAACAAATAAGTTAACGCAAGATTGTTTGGAAAATTTATTTAGTACAATTCGTGGTGCTGGCGGTTTCAATATGTACCCTACTGCCCAACAATTTAGGCATAGGCTAGAAAACATTGTCTTTCACAGGATAGATCAAAGTTGGACTGAAGGAAATTGTCAAAACGACGGAGAATCTCTTTTAACAATTACAGATTATTTGAAATCCCAAAAAGTCCGTGATAATTTAAATATGCCTTCCACATCAAAAACCAATCAATCAGATCTAAGTGTTGAGTGTGTAATAAATGAAGTAGAAGACGATTTAGATTTACATAGTGAGGTTTCTATTATAGAACTGTGTTCGATTTCCTATTATGCTGGATACCTAATAACTAAATGCCTTAAAGCATTTCCATGTGAAAATTGCATTTTGACTAATATAAGAGATAAAGACGAACAACAAGAATCAGACTTATTAATACTCAACAGGGATTACACTACTGGCCACTTGTGTCTTCCATCAGAATTATTCACTTCAATTGTCGAATTCCAACTAAGCTGCTATGTTGAGATATATGAAACAATTAAACATAAAAAACAATTGTCAATTTTACTCTTTAATCATATAAAGTCGAAAACCGATCTTCATTTTCCAAGCTGGTTTGTGAATCAATGTATTGAACATCGTATATATTTACTTAAGTTATTAATTAAAGTAAAGTTATTGAAAGATTCTCTTTGTGAATCTAGACGTGTTAAAAAAGTTAACAGTAAAACAAGACCTAAGTTAAAAGTTGTCAAACATTTATAAATCTTATGATTCCATTCTTGTTTTAAAATAGTTAAGTATTTGTATACCAAGATCGCGAAATCTCTTTTTAGTACTGAGAGAATAATTGTAGCCGAAGCCAGGATAATCTCGAGGGCGCTAAAGAATTTCGCGAACAAGGTATACACATCTTTTTATGTGCAACCGTAAAAAATAGATACAAATTCCATTGCTTTTAAAGACCGACAGTTTAATTCATTTTATAATCTTTGTTGAATTTATTTACTACAAATCAAGAAACATGTTGTACGTTACTGGAAGTACGTAAATATAGTAACTATTCCAAAATATTTAATTCCAACTACGGAGGAAATCGCCGCCGATAAGGTCGGAATGATGACTAACTCGCGGCACCAACCTGTCCTCGAAAGAGCAAAACTTTTAATGTCTCCTTCCGTCTCCTCCTCCCACTTATGAATTTGAAAAAACGACAAAAATACCGATCCGTGACGCCAGGCGGTTCTTAGCTTCAAAATAAGACCACCCACAGCTTTCAAAGTGGTCTGGGAGCCGAGAAAAAGGGACCGGTAGCTTTGTCTTCATGAATTAGTATATAAGATATTAGGTTTTAAAATTGAGGTTATGTAGTTTATGTGCACATTTCGAGACAGTGAGAACCGCCAATGAAATATCTCATTACAAAACCGGAAACACCTACTTCGCCATATTGAGACCCATCTTGGTCGTATGTTGTAGATGATTATGTTCCTTTCTATAGTTTTATATTCTAAGCATAAACTACTTTCTCAATCTATATGTTTTTTCATTCGGCTAATTTCATGCCAATTCAAGTAGAGCCATGTGCTTCAATGTCTCAGAATTTTTTTGAAAATTCTGCTATCCGACATTCTACATCATCTAATTAAATTTGTTATATCCTTGTCATCTCTCTTATTTTTTTTATCTTATTTTTAAATTTCTACTTCGGCCATTTTCATCCAAAAAATCTGAAAAAATTAATTTAATATAATTTCGTATGTATCAATGCAAGGAAAAAAATTGAACAAAATCTGAGATACGTTTTTAAATTATGTGATTTGGCATGGAATTAGCCATGTCGGACTAACCGTTTTTTATTTACTAGTGGTCAAAATATGTAATTCTCATAACATTCGTGATAACCATTTTCTTTTTGTACGACCATGCTATTTCGGATTGTTTACCATACTTGGTTTTAGAACAGTAGGTTATTTACTGGTTGCTAAGCAAAAACACGTCGGTAAGTAATTACTTACCGTTCTGTTTTTGACAGAACGGTAAGTAAATTATATGTAATTTATAAAATAAATGCATGATCTTTAGATGTCTCTTTCGCGAGAAATCATTTATTTTCTAAATAATTGGACTATTTAAAAAATGTATGTTGTTTATTTAAATTTGCTCAGGCCTCTTCAATAACTTTTGATAATGACAGCATAGCTGTCGAAACAATATTGTCATGTTATATTTTAATAAAACTGTGAAACTTTTACTAATCTTTATTTATTTCATGATTATGGAGTTTCACAAAGGCTGGAAACAATAAACAATATTAGATATAAGTTTAGTAACTTTTGCAGTTTTGACCTACTTGCAGCTCAGTGGCGTGCGGTGGGAATTTAGGCTAGGGAAGCAACCACGATTTTAATTTTGATATACCTAGGTACAATAAAAAACAGTGGTATAATTATTGAGCTTAAAAGTCTTTTAAAGAAGAACTTTTACACTTCAGTAGTATTTAAGTAGTATATTTAATCACAATGTGCAAAAGAATACGTCTTTAATATTTATGGAATTTGTTGACTATTATTCTTTATTTAAAAAAAGTACTACTATTTATTTATAATGCAACTCGACTTTCCGGTCTCTTTTTAGCAAAATGCAGGTTTTAATCTTTGTTGTTAAATTTAAAAGTTCTGGTTTTGGTCTGCCTTTCTCAACAATTTGTAATTCCCTCCGAAACTGTATGAAGAAAATTCTTTCTCAAATGATAATAATACTTTACAAATTGAACAACAAAATCGTCGCGATTCGGATGTATCGGAAGTACTTGAACCTTCCACCGAAGCAGCTAAGTTTGCAGTCATGACGATAAAGCAAGTTTAAATGTTGCATACAGAACAAACTAAATAGAATTATTTGTCTTTAAAAAAATTCCAACTTATATAAATTGAAATAATAAAATGTTCCAAAATACAGTCTCATTCGCAGATTAACATTGCTTTAGTAACATTTAACAAACACGAAAAAACGAACAATAACGAAATTATAATAAACATCTGATTACGGAGCACGCTAATAAAAATAACTCGACCTTATACGATTTTAACTGCAGCCCACAACGCACCCGTGACCCGACCGTATACCGAATGCAAGATGTGCAGTAAGCAACGAAATCAGTGCTTATATGCAGCGTCAGTAACACAACAGTTTTATTATTCAAAACGAAATACAAATTTTCTAATGACATCCCAAAAATAAGAAATACAAAACTTGACTACCAGGAAAAACAATTGAATATAATTGTAGCGCAAGAGAGAAAGTGTGTTACGCCCGGTGGCGCAAATTTTAAATTTAATTTTTTGTTTGGAATCTTGTGTTTACTACATGTACGGAATTGATATTGAGCTTTAAGTTGATTAAATATTACAAATTTAAATAAACAATATCCATAATTTTATAAAACTTTTTGTTAGCATTGTTTTTAATTTTAACAAATTCTTAAGGGAAGCATTGCTTCCCTTGGTTCCATGGAGCACGCCACTGTTTCAGCTACAAATATACAAAATAATAAAACAATGAAATTAAATTTAACCTGCATTATATCCATCAAAACTAAAGATACACGTTGCACAACACACAGAACTAAAGTCAAATCCCTATAGCTATCCATATTCCTATACGACCAATCATTACAGTTTAAATACACACAGTTTTCCTTCAGAAATCAGTTTTATTATATCGAATTCAGAGCCTTATAAGATATATTCCACTACCGACTTCCTACTATCGACCATCAAAAAAAAAACATCACTGTTGTGCTTTGTTAGCAGACAAAATTGATATGGATCATCTCTCTAATCTTTACATCGTTAATCCCTTAAGCTCGACCTGCAAAGTTTGTAAGATTTGAATATACGCATCTATTTAGTTCTAAAACTCCCAGGTTTAAAAGTTTCAAAATTGTAAACTAAACTACTAGGTTCAAGAGTCCAAAGCTTCATAGCTTTAAAGTTTGAGAAATTTAGTCTTTCAGTAAGTCAGGTCTCTTTACTTCTGTGGAAGTTTGGTTGCTAGAAAAGATCTATACAGTTGTCTGGCGCTTTGTTTTTAGGTCAAACTATTAAATCGAGCTCAAATAGCCAGTTCCAATGCCCGATGTCCACTGGAAAATATCCCGAAAACTAGAAGACTTAGTAAGCTGTAATTTTACATGCAGTTGGGACTTACCCCAACCAGGTGCACAAGTATGTTTTTAATCTTAATATATCCAACGGAGTCGCAGAGGATCGCATTTAAAAAAATATTATGGCTATAAATCTCTTGAAAGCCGTAGGCTACAAGCTTCAAATTTTCACAGATTAAGCTTAAAGCAATTCTAAAGATAAATAAATACTGAAATTACCGGCGTTTCATCCAGGAGACAACATTCTATAATAATAATTCTTGAGAGATACATATATACCAACTTAATCTTTTTTGTAGACCTTAAGACCTAGAACTCGTTTGCTTACATCTATTATCACTTTCGCAGCGAATTAACGTTTCTTGACGAAGAAAGGCGTTTTTAAAAATGGTACTTTATTTTAAAAACGCAAAAGACGGAGCCCAAGTTACAAAATGAACACAGTTTACAGTTAAGTACAATAAGATATTTATTCGTCGTGAATTTACACAGTATGCACTTGCATAATCACTTAAATACTATTATACAATTTCAACTTAAAGCTGGTAATTATGATGTTCAGAAAGACCGAGGTAAACAGTAACCATGGCTACCAGTTTCTACGGCTTTCTGGGTGAGTATTGCTTGAAAGGAGGTAATCATTTACCCTGGTAAACAGTTTCTACCTTTCGAGCTTCGTCGTAACTCAGACTGAACTGTCCCATAAAGTGCTGGTCTTTATATACTCCTTCTGTGGGCGTGATATCGTGGCCGTGTGCCTACGTGACTTCCTTATAGAGTTCTAAGTTCTGCAGCTGCTGTGGCCTACGTGACTTCCTTATAGAGTTCTGCGTACTGCGGCTGCTGTGGCCTACGTGACTTCCTTATAGAGTTCTGCGTACTGCAGATGCTTGCTATGCACACACGTGGTCGTGGGTTTGATAAGTACTTGAGCTGCTGTGGCCTACATGACTTCCTTATAGAGTTCTGCGTACTGCAGATGCTTGTTATGCACACACGTGGCCGTGGGTTTGATACCGCGCCTGCAATCGTGGGCGCCCCGCTTGAGGCGTTTAGCTCGCATACATTTATAATGAGGTCGCACTTCGCTTGGGTAATGAACAAATGTTAACTAGCGTAAGGCGTTTTGTCTTTTTTAAGCAAATTTCACTGATGATTTTTTTCACACTTTGCTCATTACTCGACTCTCGAAAGACCCTATAAAAAATATGTTATATGTATATGTACATATGTGTATATGTTCTAAACATCGGCATTTAGTAAAGGTCTAGGCTGATAATTCTTTGCCGGATTTGGCTATATGCCTGCGATATATATATATATATATATATATATATATATATATATATATATATATATATATATATATATATATATATATATATATATATATATATATATATATATATATATATATATATATATATATATATATATATATATATATATATATATATATATATATTTTGAATGCAAATTCATATAGAAAAATTTATCGACTCTGCTGGGACTCGAACCCAGGACCCTCCACTGTCTAGGTGGTATCTCTACCAACTGAGCTACAGAGCACGACTATCAGCAAAGCGAGAAATTTTCCATATGAATTAGGTAGTAGGCAAACGTACAAAGTAACTAGATATTTTTTGAACATTATTAATGAAGATCAGCAAGTCGCATGACAACAACATCAATATTCAAAGCATCTAGATTATAATGAATCATTCCGAAAGGAAATTAATTTTTATAAATTTTTAGATAGAGTTAATTTTTATTAAGTTGCATAATGATTTTACATTAAATAATATTTTGAATGCAAATTCATATAGAAAAATTTATCGACTCTGCTGGGACTCGAACCCAGGACCCTCCACTGTCTAGGTGGTATCTCTACCAACTGAGCTACAGAGCACGACTATCAGCAAAGCGAGAAATTTTCCATATGAATTAGGTAGTAGGCAAACGTACAAAGTAACTAGATATTTTTTGAACATTATTAATGAAGATCAGCAAGTCGCATGACAACAACATCAATATTCAAAGCATCTAGATTATAATGAATCATTCCGAAAGGAAATTAATTTTTATAAATTTTTAGATAGAGTTAATTTTTATTAAGTTGCATAATGATTTTACATTAAATAATATTTTGAATGCAAATTCATATAGAAAAATTTATCGACTCTGCTGGGACTCGAACCCAGGACCCTCCACTGTCTAGGTGGTATCTCTACCAACTGAGCTACAGAGCACGACTATCAGCAAAGCGAGAAATTTTCCATATGAATTAGGTAGTAGGCAAACGTACAAAGTAACTAGATATTTTTTGAACATTATTAATGAAGATCAGCAAGTCGCATGACAACAACATCAATATTCAAAGCATCTAGATTATAATGAATCATTCCGAAAGGAAATTAATTTTTATAAATTTTTAGATAGAGTTAATTTTTATTAAGTTGCATAATGATTTTACATTAAATAATATTTTGAATGCAAATTCATATAGAAAAATTTATCGACTCTGCTGGGACTCGAACCCAGGACCCTCCACTGTCTAGGTGGTATCTCTACCAACTGAGCTACAGAGCACGACTATCAGCAAAGCGAGAAATTTTCCATATGAATTAGGTAGTAGGCAAACGTACAAAGTAACTAGATATTTTTTGAACATTATTAATGAAGATCAGCAAGTCGCATGACAACAACATCAATATTCAAAGCATCTAGATTATAATGAATCATTCCGAAAGGAAATTAATTTTTATAAATTTTTAGATAGAGTTAATTTTTATTAAGTTGCATAATGCAACTTAATGCATCATTATGCAACTTAATAAAAATTAACTCTATCTAAAAATTTATAAAAATTAATTTCCTTTCGGAATGATTCATTATAATCTAGATGCTTTGAATATTGATGTTGTTGTCATGCGACTTGCTGATCTTCATTAATAATGTTCAAAAAATATCTAGTTACTTTGTACGTTTGCCTACTACCTAATTCATATGGAAAATTTCTCGCTTTGCTGATAGTCGTGCTCTGTAGCTCAGTTGGTAGAGATACCACCTAGACAGTGGAGGGTCCTGGGTTCGAGTCCCAGCAGAGTCGATAAATTTTTCTATATGAATTTGCATTCAAAATATTATTTAATGTAAAATCATTATGCAACTTAATAAAAATTAACTCTATCTAAAAATTTATAAAAATTAATTTCCTTTCGCAATGATTCATTATAATCTAGATGCTTTGAATATTGATGTTGTTGTCATGCGACTTGCTGATCTTCATTAATAATGTTCAAAAAATATCTAGTTACTTTGTACGTTTGCCTACTACCTAATTCATATGGAAAATTTCTCGCTTTGCTGATAGTCGTGCTCTGTAGCTCAGTTGGTAGAGATACCACCTAGACAGTGGAGGGTCCTGGGTTCGAGTCCCAGCAGAGTCGATAAATTTTTCTATATGAATTTGCATTCAAAATATTATTTAATGTAAAATCATTATGCAACTTAATAAAAATTAACTCTATCTAAAAATTTATAAAAATTAATTTCCTTTCGGAATGATTCATTATAATCTAGATGCTTTGAATATTGATGTTGTTGTCATGCGACTTGCTGATCTTCATTAATAATGTTCAAAAAATATCTAGTTACTTTGTACGTTTGCCTACTACCTAATTCATATGGAAAATTTCTCGCTTTGCTGATAGTCGTGCTCTGTAGCTCAGTTGGTAGAGATACCACCTAGACAGTGGAGGGTCCTGGGTTCGAGTCCCAGCAGAGTCGATAAATTTTTCTATATGAATTTGCATTCAAAATATTATTTAATGTAAAATCATTATGCAACTTAATAAAAATTAACTCTATCTAAAAATTTATAAAAATTAATTTCCTTTCGGAATGATTCATTATAATCTAGATGCTTTGAATATTGATGTTGTTGTCATGCGACTTGCTGATCTTCATTAATAATGTTCAAAAAATATCTAGTTACTTTGTACGTTTGCCTACTACCTAATTCATATGGAAAATTTCTCGCTTTGCTGATAGTCGTGCTCTGTAGCTCAGTTGGTAGAGATACCACCTAGACAGTGGAGGGTCCTGGGTTCGAGTCCCAGCAGAGTCGATAAATTTTTCTATATGAATTTGCATTCAAAATATTATTTAATGTAAAATCATTATGCAACTTAATAAAAATTAACTCTATCTAAAAATTTATAAAAATTAATTTCCTTTCGGAATGATTCATTATAATCTAGATGCTTTGAATATTGATGTTGTTGTCATGCGACTTGCTGATCTTCATTAATAATGTTCAAAAAATATCTAGTTACTTTGTACGTTTGCCTACTACCTAATTCATATGGAAAATTTCTCGCTTTGCTGATAGATAGTCGTGCTCTGTAGCTCAGTTGGTAGAGATACCACCTAGACAGTGGAGGGTCCTGGGTTCGAGTCCCAGCAGAGTCGATAAATTTTTCTATATGAATTTGCATTCAAAATATTATTTAATGTAAAATCATTATGCAACTTAATAAAAATTAACTCTATCTAAAAATTTATAAAAATTAATTTCCATTCGGAATGATTCATTATAATCTAGATGCTTTGAATATTGATGTTGTTGTCATGCGACTTGCTGATCTTCATTAATAATGTTCAAAAAATATCTAGTTACTTTGTACGTTTGCCTACTACCTAATTCATATGGAAAATTTCTCGCTTTGCTGATAGTCGTGCTCTGTAGCTCAGTTGGTAGAGATACCACCTAGACAGTGGAGGGTCCTGGGTTCGAGTCCCAGCAGAGTCGATAAATTTTTCTATATGAATTTGCATTCAAAATATTATTTAATGTAAAATCATTATGCAACTTAATAAAAATTAACTCTATCTAAAAATATATATATATATATATATATATATATATATATATATATATATATATATATATATATATATATATATATATATATATATATGTTACATTTTAAGTTTCCGCGGATATTATATGATACTTCACTACTTTTCCGGGTTTCACTCCGCGTATTCACTATTCGGCTCCTAGAGGAACCAGACAATGGTTGACGACGTTTCGGCAAGATCACACTTGCCATCTTCAGGTCACTTCTAACTTCCTTCTGCTTCGCGTGGTTACACGATGTAGACTGACGTCTTGCTGTAGCGGTTGGTCTTTATATACGGTTACGGTGTTGCGCATGGTTGCGGTCGGCTGGTTTTTGGCGCGGCTGCGTGTCATTGGTCTCGCTTGATCAGGTGGCTTTCTCTCGCTTTCCCTTTTATCGTTCTGCTGTGCTGGTTTTCGCTTCTTGACGGTGATGCTGGTTATAGCTGGTTTCCAAGCTGATGGTAGTCGCTGTGTATCGTCCCTGGTATTAAGATTGTTCGGACGTTTCTCGATCTCAATGGCTTCTCTTATGGTTCGTCGGGTCTTATGTTGTATATTCGCTAAAACTTTTGTATTTTCGAAATCTATGTTATGAGAAGTACCACTTACATGTTGTGCTAGTGAAGACGTTCTCTCATTTTTGTTGACTGCATTTCGGTGTTCTTCTCTTCTTACTTGAATTCTTCTGTTGGTCTGCCCTATGTAGGATTCCCCGCAGTCTTTACAAGGGATCTCGTATACTCCTTGGCTTTCTAGTGGTATTTTTGCTTTTGCGGATGGAAGCATGTTTCCAATCTTCTTGTCGGTGTTGAAGATGGTGTCGATGTTGTGTTTTCTCAGCACTCTACTTATTTTGTCGGTGGTCCCTTTGATGTACGGTAAGTGCGCTTTGGATACCGATGTTTCTTCTTCCTTTGGCTTTGGGTCCCTTGGTGTTAACGCTTTCTTGATATTTCTGGAAGAGAAACCATTTTGTTTTAATGCCAACTTCACCTGTTCTAGTTCTTGATGTTTATTATCGTCATCAGTCAATCGTTGTGATCTGGTTATTAATGTCTTGACTACTGACTGTAGTTGCGCTGGGTGGTGATGTGACTGCGCGTTCAGGTAGCGATTTGTGTGGGTTGATTTTCGGTATACTGTGTATCCCAGGCTGCCGTCTTCCTTCTTGATTATAGATACATCTAGGAAAGGTAGTTGATTGTTCTTTTCCACCTCCATTGTGAATTTGATCTTCTGGTGTATGTTGTTTAGATGCTGTAAGAAGGTCTGCAGCTTCTCTTCTCCATGGGTCCATATAATAAAAGTATCGTCTACATATCTTAGCCATAGTTTAGGTTTGTCACTTGCCGTTTCTATTGCTCGGACTTCTAATTCTTCCATGAATAGGTTCGCTATTACCGGCGATAAAGGTGATCCCATAGGTGCTCCTTCCACTTGTTTGTACCGTTGATCTTTGTAGATGAAGTAGGTGTTGTTTAGGCAGTGTCTTGTTAGCTCGATGATTTCATTTGGGACTTGGTATTTCCGTTGTATCATATCTACTGCTTCTTTTACTGCTTAATTTACTACTAATTAATTTACTTAATTTTCTTTTACTTAAAATGTAACATATATATATATATATATATATATATATATATATATATATATATATATATATATTTACGGCCACTTATCAAAGTGAGGACATATCATGAACCATAGTTAATGAGGACCACCCTTATAAATGGTCACAGCTTTGCAAATTTTTTTGTCATCACTTGTTTGCTTGTTCTATATATATATATATATATATATATATATATATATATATATATATATATATATATATATATCGCAGGCATCCTATCCTTGTAATGAACTTGTATCCTTGTAAGAAGTTTAAACGTGATGCAATAAGGCATTTTTCAAATATAATTCAGATTAAGGTGTGACTGGAACCCATGAAAATCTCATCTATTGACACTTCAGCTTGAACGTGTGAATGAATCCAAAAATATGCAGTAATTTATATTTAAGAACTTTCTTCTAAAATACCCAACATATTTTATTAAACCTCCGTTTCTATTAAAATATATTTCGTTTTGTTTAGATTTTCACTCATTTTAAATCTATGCAGAATACGAGCGCTGTTTCACATGAATTGGACCACTGTATGTTTCTGTAATTAATATTTATCATTCAACAAATAATTATCAGTGATTAAACGATTATGTCTATGATTGTGCATGATATTAGCAACAAATAAATCATTTTAATTCGAGATCACATATAAAATGTCAAACACAAATTAAATACAAAGTTTCATATAAGATATAGCTCGTATATGTAGCTGTCTTCTGAATTTCAAATCTGTATCAACTTTACTTCCTTTCTTTCTTCTAATAAAAAAAAACAAAGTTAAAACTTTATTTTATTTACCTTTCTATAGAATTGCACTTTGAACAGAACAAAGTTAACTGGAAGTTTAGTTTTTAATCCTTGGTTAATTAATAAATTAGTGAGGTATAATCCAACATTAATTACTCCATTTTCTTTAGAAATTGTTGAAGTCAAATACAATCGTGTATTTTTCCGTTTTTTCTTTTAATTATTAGTGTTTTTTCCAACAAATTATTTTATTAAATGTAAAGGGCTTTTCAAATTGACTTTAGGATTTTAAATGCTTATAACTACCAAATGTTTATTTTGTTTCAGGTCAAATTTCATACACACTAATTTGAACTTTACAAAAAATCTAACCATGGTAAGCTTTTGTAAAGACAGCGTATTGAAATCATTAACCTAATTATGCAAATGGCCAGTCGATCAAAGCAACCTATCGCACAATTCGTAATTTTTACGATTACAATACGCTGTTTTTGTGAAAGTCGTGTCATGGTTAGATTGTTCAGATTTGTGTAGGACTCAAAGTAGTGTGTACGTGTCGATCCTAAACAAAATAAACACTTTGTAATTATTGACATTTAAAATCCTAGTCGTGAATTTTAGAAAACCATTATTTATGACTACAGGTTGTAAACGTAATCTGAATTCTAGCAATCTTTAGTACATTGTAGAATAAAGTCACTACATCTAGTTACCTAGACCGCGCTGGTCGATCAGATTATCGCAAAAGGCCGCCATATTGGAGCAAAAGAAGCACGAAATTGTTCATTATTTGTATCCGATTCCATTTAATCAAATCCACGTTTACTTTAATAGTCGAGTTTTATTAGGCTGAAATCGTTCATTCCGTTGGGCATACCTTGTAAAAAGTATCATCATAGCTCATGTTGTAGTCTATCCTTATGTTAAGCAGAATTTACTTGTAAAGAAAAATAACTGTGCGGGGTTGCAGGAGAGGAGGTTTTAGTAAAAAAGGGGAGAAATTGAATTTTTATGTTATTTGTTGCGGAACATCATTCGCTATGTTGTGACAAAACTGTAAATGGATCGACAATAACATCGATATTTAAGTTGTCAAAAAAAACATTTAAGATATTTATTTACATTGTTTCTTACGGGAACTTCTACTTTTAAAGTCGATTTTCTCGAAACAGCACTTTTAAGGTTTAACAAAATTACATTTAACACTTAATATCTTCACATCTGGTACATATTAAGAAAAAACGACTGGAATAAACGTTTTGCGTTGATTTTCTGTGAACACAACGGTGCTTTTATTTTTGTCATAGGTATAATAAAAGCGAAGATATCCACAAAACAACGTAAAGAGTACCGCGTCTCGTTTTTACTGTTGGTTAACAAAAAAATATTTTAGCACGGTAATAATGCATAGTTGAAGTTATGTCTTACCCACGGTAAACAAAATATATGTTCTTATGCGTTTTACACATTGCATATCATACACAGTGGCGTATTTATTTATTATTTCTTTCTTAAATTCATACAAGCAAAGATATTCACCAATAACTAAAAACCGTCATAGAATATCATCTGTGGTTTTACATACTTACAATTAGTAAGCTACAACCATATTACACTAGCACTTTGTATGTAACAACATAAGATTTGTGTGTAATAAGTTAAATATGTTAAGTAAGAAAAGGCAAAATAAATAAAGACACATCTTGGATTTAAAATTATTTCATGGATTTTTTAGAAAATTACAAAGACAACTCAATTCAAATTAAAAATTTGAAAGAAAGAAAAACTGAGTAAACGCATTCACTCTGAATACTTGGAATTCCGAATCTGCTTTTGGAAAACCATTTTTCATGTTTTTGCATCCTCCAGGACATTTGCACGTTGGTATGCAATAAAATATATTTTTGATGCAGCAACAACTTATCGTCGAGCAATCGCAAAAATATTAAATTACAACGAATTACTACACAATGGCAGGTATTCAGAGATATAACTTATTAGGTACTGATTCCTGGGTTGCGAAAACTGGAACTATTCCAATTTCCACTTTTTGACATCCGTAATTTAAAAATATTTTTAAATTGCGTTTGGCTAATAAACTATTCAACTACTCTTTAGTTTGGTAATATACTCGTAAGCAAAGCTGTATTGCTATCTTCTATTTATTTTCCTATACCAGTAAATTGGCTGGTAGTTCAAGTAGACAATTTAGTTTTCATGCAGGGACAAATCTTCGTCGAGAAATTGCAAAAAATTAAATTGCAACTAATTACATAACATGAAATCATTTGAGTACCATTTGATCAAAAATCTCTTTGTTAAAATCTCCAATCCGATTAGAGAACTTGAAAAACTTTCTATGTCTACGTTAAAGTAGATGTACGAGACAAGAACGGAAAAGGTATATCGCAATTCATGAAATATGTTTGGAGATCTGGCTTAAAAAAATACTTAGCTTCCATTCTATGACGGGTTACGATATTACCAGTCAATTTACTGGTATAGGAGAATAAACAGATGATAGCAATTCAGCATTGCTTACGAGTACATTAGCAAACTCAAGAGTGGTTGAGTAGTTTATTACCCAAACCACAACATGAGCTAGGGTGGTACTTTTTACAAGGTATGCCCAACGAAAATAAAAACTAAAGCACTTTCTGGCTAAATAAAACTCTACTATAAAATGTTTTTCTTATTCTGAAAGATCAAACCTCTAATAAGTCAAATACGTAAACCATGGTTTTAATTTGTCCATTATTCAAAAACCACCCTTCTCTGCCCCAATATGGTGGCGTTTTGCGGTACTTCGATCGACCAGTGCGACCTAGGTGACTAGATGTAGTGACTCTATTAATTGTAGAACAATGTGCACCTCCATCTTACTGATCCCGTTCAGAATGTGTTATGTGGACCTTGAGACACCTATGCATACTTGCAACGTTGTAAATGCTTTAACCGCTGGTCCATAAGTTAAGATACAAAATT
Source organism: Agrypnus murinus (assembly GCA_929113105.1). Classification (NCBI taxonomy): domain Eukaryota; kingdom Metazoa; phylum Arthropoda; class Insecta; order Coleoptera; family Elateridae; genus Agrypnus; species Agrypnus murinus. The sequence goes on along the minus strand of OV816028.1, from coordinate 112,274,365 downwards.
GAATTGAATTTATTTTAATAATGTTTTTTCAGAAAGAAAACACCGTTATCGCTTTACACAAACAATACTATTTTAAATTAATATTAATATCCATCTCAAAATGGAGCAACCATTACTATAACTGGTAAAGAAAACTCGCAATCTACTCCATAATTTAAGTTTTATAAGTTTATTAAATTATGGAGTAGATTGCGAGTTTTCTTTACCAGTTATAATACTATTTTACATTAAAGGCCCGTTCGTACTTATATTACGAAGCTTTGAAGGCGCTTCAGATATATCTCACATGATTGACGTCTTCCGAAAGGTTGCTAGCTTGTGCCTTAACTTACGGCTCACCCATTAATCATAAACTAAATTTAGTGTTGTAACAATTATTTTTTAAGTACAGATAAGTAATATAACAATGGTTTTATAATGATCAATGTAATGCAACAATACAAATGTCACAAACGGAATTATTTCGAATTGAATAATTTTTATTATTCCTCAACTTGCATTCCGTTTAGTACAAAAGTTATCAAGGTTACATTCGTATCTACAACAGCTGCCTACGCTATCCGACCATCTGCGACCGCTTTGCCTACGAACCGCCATTTAGATGATAATATATCATATTAAGATAATCTAAAGTTGCATTCCAACTAATGCAATTATCATCCAAGGTGACTACATTTCTTCGTAACATTATATAGCGTTGGCTTAATGTTCAGTCACACACACGAGCCTGCTGCGCTCATTTGAAAAATCTCTAATCAGCACACTTGCGATCGACCCACGGAAACACGAGAGACAACTACTCTCTTTCAAAGAACTTCTACTCAGCCCACTTGTAATCAACCTACAGCTGCATACCAAACAAGGAAACACCAACGAGTACTCAGAACCGCTCGTTCCGCAGCACCTACAGTTTCACATTAATATCCTAATGTCTTCCGCAATATACAGTATATAAATAGCTTGCTTCAAGCCTAATATTTAGTCATGAAAATGACTCCAGCGAACCAACATCTTGAAGCAAGCTAGAGAATAACTTTATATTTATTTATCAAGGGGAATTAGAATCTGTTGCCCAGGGGAATTGATTACCTGTTTCCCCTCCGCTAGTTTTAGGGGTCTCGAATCTGTTACCCAGGGGCACTGATTACCTGACTGCCTAATATGCTTAGTTTTAGTTATTTAGGATCCTCGAATCTAATGCCCAGGGGCATTGATTATCTGGTTCCGTAAGGCTTAGTTGTAGGACTTAGTGCTAGTACAGGGTGGTTCCGATTACCCTCATGTTTATGTTAGTTTTAGGAGGACTTGTACGTCCTTACATTTATATTTCTAACCCAATGTATTGTAACTTGTAATTGTAATGTTTAGTATATGACTAATTGTGGTCTGTGTTTACTTCCTATCTCTACCTCTGACTACGACCCTCAGTCACGAACCCCACGTGATACAATGCAACATTTACTTTTTTAATTTAGTGCAGTAAGTTATTTGGATATCTCACAAGGTTTCAAATAATCTTCACAACGCTTTTAGAATTGTTTTACGAAGCCAAAATTATGTGATCTGTAAGTTTAAGTAACCTATTCTTAAAAACAAAAATTAGCGTTAGTTCGTCAGATAGAGGGGGATAACTGTCGGGCAGCTCTCGGTTTCATCAAGGTTTTCGTCGCATTCAATGGCACGGGCTTTGACGCATTTGAGAAATTTGTTCCTGTGCACTTTACACATCACCAAACGGGAAAATGAGCATTGCAGCGCTGCAACTGCACTTGTTGCGGTTGCCGTTTTTGCAAATGTACGAAGCACACGAATTCTTTAAGTGTAGAGGGTTCCAGCATTGGCACTGGTATGAAAGCTTTCCCATCCTCCTTCCAACCTCAAGTATTTGGAGGCAGGAAATTGCCAAGCCGTTCTTGCACCTAACTAGAGATAGACTCAGTATAAATACTTGCGAGTTCCACCACTTGCTATTGGAAGAATGACAAGGTTCATATACGCCACTACTCTGGAGTATTTAATGAAACGCGACTGATTTGCAATGTTCAAGTCCATCGTACAAAGACAAAATAAATTGCTCTCCAGTTGGCGTTGCCATGTCATTCGTGCTGTAGCTCGTACAGTTTTTAAATCTTTCCTTTCTTGGATCAACTTAAATATTAGACGAATAAGACAAACAAAACAGTGAAGATGTTGTTTCATACTATCGTTTATTAGATACTATCTATCTAATAAACTGTATAAATATACTATGCAAGTGCATTTCTACTTTTCTATCGGCAGTTAGTTTCGAAACTACATTACCTAACTTAAAAAATACACCTAATAACAAGTATTTTAATGTTCAAAACAGAATGCTTTACTTTACTACTGTTTAGGACAGAATAACTACTTGATCTACAACTAAAGCTACTCCTATTGAAATTGTTACCTATTGATTACAAACTGATTATAAAACATTATACAAGATAAACAACTAAACAAGAACATATATTATACAATTTATATTAAAAATATTTACTATCAAAAAATTACTACAATACGTTACAATTTCAAATGTATTTATCTGCAATTACTAATTCTCCACTATTTTGAATTAAACAAAAGTTGAATATAAATTTGTTGAAAAAATAATAACAAACGACTTAAATAAATATTAATTATCTAAATCAGACTATAAATAAAATTAAACACTTTTTAGGAAATAACCAATAAAATACCAATTAATTATGAGAATTAAACGAAAGACATCTCGTAACTGCTTTACAGTTACTGAACCGATTCCAGGAAGAACAATATTTAGTAACTACCTATCATTAAGACCTTCACTATTAAACATGTTCTGTAAACAATTTTTTTTAATAAAATTACGTTTACTTAGCTGGAAGTTTAAATTTATCTTAATAAACAAGATAATTATAACACAAACCAGTTAGTTTAAAATTTTGAAAAAATTCTGCAATTGCTATCCACAGCAATTATCCCCTCTTGTTTAAAATAATATTGTAAACAAATTTACTAAGCACTGCTTTACCTGCTCCTATTTATCTGATCGGTTGTTTTGCTTATTTTTTAAATTGTGCAATTTTACTCTATCTTATACATTCTACACTAATTTCTTAATTACTTGATATTGTACAAAGTAAGAAGACTAGATAGATAAATAAAAAAACATTATTGTAGACACAGATTACAAGAGTCAACAGTTGTTCTTTATAGAACGGCAAGCTACTTATACGAGCAATCGTAGCTATAAAATTTTAATACATTTATTATTATGACAGAATGATATGTTATTATTGGCATCGTATTGGTATTTAAATTAATCTAAATCTGAGTTAGATAAAAAAAGTCTATATAGAAAATTTTGCATGTTAGTGATACCTACTAACATATGAAGTATATTATGTAGATATTTTTACATTCTTGATTTTTACATAAGTAGATATCTCGTCAATAGCAATTGTTGAATATTGAAATGGTTGGTTGATATGGATATTATGTGCCAGAATAATCGTGGGTTATTTGTGTATGTGTATTAGGGCAGCTTTGTTCTAATTTAATATTTTACACAAAAATATGTCTGTTTAATATATGGTAAATATAAGTAATTTGGTAACAAAAAGGTTATTATTATTATTATTCTACTCATTCTACAACTTCAACTAAAAAACTATCTCGACGTCTTGTTAAAAGAAAATTGACGTGTACCAATTTTGTCCCTTTAAACTTAATATTTGTTCAAGTCTGGTCATAATTAAGTCCAGTTGGCTCAAATCCATATTATAATTGGAAATGTGTAGGAACAACAGTAAAAGTAGAAATATCTTAAGATAAAAAGAAACATTTGAATTAAACAAAAATGTTACCAATCCATTTCTATTCATTTTGCTAGGGACATAAAATAGACTTTCCTGGTATAAACAGTACATCCGGTCTGGCAATATTTGTAATTAAAACTATGCTTTGTGTTTGAATGGTCTGACCCACGAAGCCATGAAGGTTATTAATCTATGAATGTAGTTAATAATAGGGTTATTTTCAAGAATAAAAGACAACATTTTATGTTAAACGATTTTTATTTATTCTATTAATAGATAGATGGATTTGATACATAAATCCAATACAAACAACTGTACTTAGAATAGTGCAGTTCTGTTGTTTGAAATAAAAAGCATACTTCGCTTATCACAGCCATATTAGCACACACATTCCTTATTACATAATGTATAAAAGTTCTAAATATATAAACCAACACCACAAGAATAAAATCTTTGGGGGTAAAAATTTTTCCAAATTTGAGTTAACTTTTTAAAAAGTTATTTTCTTCTATTATAATGTACATGGTAAAAGGTTTAAAATGTTATAACAAGATTTTGATGACAATATGTAAATGAAGAAATGACAATCTTTAAAGTTGTACAAGTAAACATAAATTAACAAAGAAAAGAAATAGTTATTATATGTAATAATAAAAAGGTATCAAAAAGTTACAACATGCTTATTTTACTTATTCGCCTATAATTCTATTTGCATTAAGTTTTATATGCATGGCACAAATCTTTGGTCTCATTTTAATACATATTTACAATTATTACGGCCACGTAACAACATGCGAACCAAATGTATCAGACATTTTCATTCTATGCATTTGCAGAACTGATTAAAACAAACATAAGGCTTTCAACATCAAATTTTATAACAAATTAAAAATGTTGTTACGCATTCTCACAAAACATACAAATTGTTCTTTAGTTTTGATATGCCATCAACCACAACACCATCATTAACATTTATCCAAATACATTTCCCAATAATTGGTTCAAGGCCAAATGTCAAGGAAACCATTTTATTAAAATATTAACCTTCCTTAAATGACATTCTGCTAGTTTCCCATAAAACTGGGAAACGGAAAACAAAACTAAGTAGAAATTTTCAAATGCTTCATCATCTTTTCAGGACCGATGATTGGCAGCTTCCTCTCTTAGTTATACAAACAAGACTTTCGGTAAAGAAAGTCCAAAAAGCAAAGAAGAGTTCCCTGTTGCTCTTCATTATCGATTAGTCACAGCGATGCAGTTGCTGTAAAATTATGCCGTCTTTTCAACACTCTAGACTTATAAAGATCTGACTTCTGACAGACAACGACAGTTCCACCTTGATTTGCGTTTGGGATAACTTTACCATTGTTATTTCCAATTAACGTTCCTATCATCTTGGACACTGAGAACTTTCTTGTTTTCTGACTACTTTGAACGGATCTGCATTCGCTTAATAATAAATCAAACGCCGTGTAGATCGAAGAACTATTTTCAGCTACTGAAACTTCATAAAATTGACAACCGTGTTGTACCGCCACTGTTCTGCCTTCGATTTCTTCGACCTGTAACAAGCAAACGAATTTATTACTTCCTCAATTATTTCTCAGATTAATAAACGATAAGTAAACTCTCTAAAGCTCTTTCGAATTGGAACTTGAAATGAAAAATTGAAATGAAACTTTGGAATTGTAATTAATCATCATAAATGGAAATTGTTTAAGACGCCATTCGTCGCGACGCTAGAAGCTGGAGATTAGCAGGTCTGAAGTATCCGGAAAGGTCAATGCTCTTCCAGAAATACTTGCCGATATAACCAATAACACCGCGAGAGAAACACTTCTTTTTTTCTTAATCTTTGTGGTATTTCAGAAATTCTGCCTGTTTAAAAAAATGACCGCCTAATAACACGCCTTGTTGTTATAGTTCGCTTATTTTTGATGAACTGAAAAAGCACAGCTGCTTATGAAGAGTGCATATCCGAAATTAGAGAAGCTTATTAAAACTCGCGTTTTCTTGACACGTACAAAGTTCAACAAACCTTAACAAACATCGGACGAAAATCGTTAATTCCCCTTGCTGAAACCTAAGATTAATCCGCAAATGGTTTTTCCGGAAGTAAAAGTTTTCTTGGTTGTTGTAACTTTTTCCTTATTTGATATAAAGCTACATTTGTATGATTAATTCTCGGTAAGATTTGACCAGCAACTTGAAGCTGGATATCCATATCTGCGGAAGTAACTTTCAGAAGCTTTTAGAGAAATTCGTAAAAATGATTCTGGGAGAGTGGAAAGCTTTAATAAAAATAGTTTTATGGTTTATGTATAAGTCAGTTAATAAAACTAAAATAAAATTTAAATGTGGTGGATAGACTATAGGGTTATAATTTAAGATAACTTTCAACAGAGCTGTTAATAGTCAATTAACCTTCAGTTTATAGAATTAAATTATAAAATTTTATGGAAGGAAATATTTATGGATGGATTTTGTAAAATTATAGCTTGTGGTTAGATTTAATTGTAGGAAATATATTTTAACAGATAAGCCAGCACAATAAATAAAATCAGTTTCTTAACAGCCAAAATTGATAGATTTTATAAACAAAATTAAAATTCCGGTTATAAATAAATCGACCCTATTACCAGTCGTAAAATTTTGTAAAATATTAGAAAAAATCTTTTTGCACCAATGAAGTTTCTTAATCGCCCATATTTGTAGATATCTTCCTACTCCGGTAATTCTGATGATTCTGATATCTAGTTCGCAACTTCAAATATAATTGTAAAGCTCCATTGTTTGACTTAACTATACGATTCAACAATTAAATAATACATACAGTACCCTCGAGTATCTAAAAACATGTATTTTTTACCAGTTTAGAACAAAAGTTTTATTTGGCCGAATTTCAGCATCCACAAATACTCTAGAGATTGCAAAAACAGGTGTTAAAATCAAAACATCTGTGGCATAAATTCAAAATAATACGATCTTCCGCAGTTGTAGTTCAAATTTATTACGATGCATAATATTGCAGTTGTTAATATGTTTCTATTTAATGGTAATTTTGTAATTTTATTAGCATCCTAGGCAAATGACCGGATCTCCCAAACAGTATGCTTGAAATCAAACAGAAAATCATCTTCATCCTTGGCAAAGACCTTTCCAACTTTTTCTAGATATAAAAAATATCTTAACCGATATAAATTTTACGAAACAAACCGTTTTGAAATACAAAGAAAACAATAATGGTTAAAGCCTCATTTATTTATAAGCGACATTGTGTCTGACTAAAACGGGTTCACAATATTGCAACATGACGATCTCAATCTGCCAATTTAACGAGGCACTACTCAACGAAAACTGCGTTACAAAACCAAGTTTCTGATGATTAATCTTAATCACGCCATGTTTTGCGTTTGAGATTTAATGTGGTAAAATTTAAAATTCAACTGAAATATCTTTTTGATTGAGAAAGAAAAACAAGAGCTTACCCTGATTTAGACGCCAAGAAAGAGCTTTATGCATTGCAAAAATAATAAACAGAAAATAAATTGTGCATACCTCTCTAAGATGTTCTAAATCCGCCTTGTTTCCAAGTAAAACTAAAGGTATTTGATTTTGACTTCTTAATTGATGGACTCTTTGAAGAAGTTCTACGGCATGTGTAAGGGTCTTCTTTGATGTAATATCGTAAACTACAACACATGCATCCGCCCAGTAAATGGGTTCTTCAGGAAATCTTGCTAAATCACAACTGCATACATCGACGATCTCAACTTCTAACGCTGAATTATTTATCGTGAGCGTCTGACGGTAGAGTAAATCTGAAAAGAAAAACAAAGAGATTAGCTAAATGTAATCTGAGTTCATAGGGGAGGTTATTCGATAGCTCCGATAAAATAGAAGAAATGAACCGGAATTTTCCGCAAGATCGGTTACTTGATATTACGATATGCACCATTTGTAACCATATGTGACCCAAATATTTGGTTCAAAAGGATCATAATTAACTTTGTAAAAATATTCATAACGGAAATATGCACCGTTTGAAAAGAAAAATAAAATAATTACCCGGCCAAGGATATTTAATTATGTCTAACTACTTCCTATGACATTTCAAATAAATCCTATGCATAACGAGAGGATTTCTTTTAACATTCATTTTCCTTGCTTGCCTTAGTTAATCGTTTAGTCAACACTTAGTGTAAGGATGCAGTTTTTCATGTTCAGGCAGCGTGCAATTACAGAATGAAACTTGACAAACGTCCCTTATTTATTTATTTATTTACAAAGTTCAATCTATTTAGAAATTAGAACATTGCCAAATGAATGTAATTTAAAACTCCCTCAAGTCAAGTACAATAATCATAACTTTCAATGAAGCGTCTTTTAATCTTGAATGGCGTGAGAGTTTTTGTTTCAACTCGTCGATGTGTTAACTTTAGAATTAATCATCTAAATCTGTAGTTAATATGGAACGTGAATGAATTCCGAGCTCGCAAAGCACTTACAAATACCTAAATATATATTTAGCATTAGCTCCAGACGTGAAAACTCGACATTTTCTAGTCAAACATTGCGTTGCATCATTTTTAGCAATGCAGCTAATGAGAAAAATCTTCCTGCTTATAATTTTGTTGTTTTGGTGCCAAAGGACGAGTCCAATCAATGAACCAAAAATGACTAAGCAAGAGTGTAGGTAGTCAAGTAAGTCGCGAAGCCTTCAAATTGCGTTTGCAGGGAGGTCAACTATCTTTGATTAATTATAATCTTCCTGGATATCTGTACCAGTTAAACGGGGCTGAATATATTATTTAAATATTTTAATTAGGGAAGTGTCTTAAAATAACGGGAATCTTACTCATATGAATCATATGCAAAAAAACGATTTACACAAACTTTGAGATGTTTGTGTAGGTGTATTTCTTACAAAACTGTCAGTCTCAAGGAAGTTCTTAAAGATTTTCATAAGGAAAATCCTTCCTCTTGGTGTTCTAGTTAAATAACAATGATATCCAAGTAAAACGAAAATCTTATTCATATAAATTTTCGGGGCAGATTTTATGACGACAGGCAAACTTGCAATAAACAGAGCATCGACCGGATTGCATCGTACGTGATTGAGGGAATGCCTTTGAATTATGATTCGATTCGCATTCGAAATTCGAGAATATATTGGGAGGATGGATATATGAAAGAAAAGTTATCCAATATCCTCGCAGATGCAAAAAGAAAAAATTCTTAACCGGAATTTTCTCTTACATAATATTACAGCCCTTTTTTATAATTTTGCTAAAATGTAAATTCTTTGGAAAATACACTTATTCCAGAATGGGTAGTTGACCCCGGAGTTGACCTCTTCGATATATAGTGAAAACGGAAGCGAGAAAGGAAAAACGCCACAAGAGATAAAATAAAGTCCCTTTTGTTTTCTTCAGGAATGTTTTATTTCTTTTTAAGTGTTACGCGCTTTGCTTTCTTGTATTATTTAGAGATGGTCGGGTTATAAATCCTATTTAAAAATTCTTTTTTGGTAGGGAATGTATGTCTTAACGGTATATGGTATGAAAAATTTTATTAAACTTGAAGTTTAATTTTTATCATTTTTTTATATACACCGTGTCCGCGTAAGTTGGCTCATATGAAAAACTTTGTTATTATTGATTTTATGAAAAACAGTTATTCTTCATAAAAAGTTCTGCATGTTCTAAAACCCAAAATTCAACCATCAGATATTAAATTTTTAGATATTAAATTAAAGTGCCTCCTAGATTAATAATGTATTAATCTTCAAACTTAAAGTTTCAATGCTAACGCAGAGAAAATGTAAAAATAATATTTTGTAATTGTAAATAAACAATATTGAATATTTAAAAATTATTTTTAATCCATAACATCTTTTCTTATTCAAATTTTTCGATATGGTCAAAAATGAAGGTACTTTACTCTTGAACAAAAATGATAATTATTATGATACGACTGATATAATTTAATATCTGATGGTTGAATTTTGGGTTTTAGAACATGCAGAAATTTTTATGAAGAATAACTGCTTTTCATAATATCAATAATAACAAAGTTTTCCATATGTAGCCAACTTACGCGGACACGGTGTATACGTTTGTGTGATTTATTGCAGAAATTTGATGAATTAGGAAAGTATACACGGAATCATCCATCCACTTTGTCCTGTTAAGTGAATTTGCGAATTTTTTAAATGATGTTGAATAACTTCCAAGTAATATTAATAGTTTTTTAAAAACTTTTTAAAAGGTTTGTATAGTAAATGTTCATAAATTTAAAAGTTTTTAGAAAATTCCTTAGGATTTCTTGTCATCTTTTCTTGCTTTGATGGAAAGTTAGCTATTTTGTGCATTAAAAGCTCCTTTGAAAAATTAGTTACTGAATTTGCAGATTTGTTTCTTGACAAATTTGAGAAAGAATAATCGAAAGATTTAAACTAAGAATTTGCGCAGGAGTAAAAATCGAAATTGAACTTGTAACTAAATGCAAATTAATCAAAATAAATTAGCGAAAAGTTCAATTATATTTGAGAAATTATAGAGGGGTAAGTAAGTTTATACGTGAAATAAATTAAAATGATTAGTAAAAAGTTTTACATATTTATTATAATCCACCTGACAATTGTTTCGACTACTCCCATTATTAAATTTTATATTATAAATATAAACAAACACGTCGCTAAGGTGCAATAACAAGCCTGCCATGTCTTCGTGACTAAATCAAAGAACTGAATATAAAGTTTTGATTTTTAATAAAATTTTTAATTATAGAACTTCCAATTATTTGAAGATTTATTAAGGAAATTCAGATATAATTTATTTAGAATTTAAAAATCAACTGTTATATAATTACATCGCAATCCGTGATATAGTGCGTGATACTTATTCTAAATAGAACTACAAAATAAATTCATAGTTTAAAAATTTTAAAAATATTTAGAAATCTTCTAAACAAATAGTGTTCACCAGCACTACCTAATTAATCATTTCCTGTTTACCTAAAACTCAGATATTTTCAAACTTAAATCATTTTTTCTAACAAAGCTCATCATTTTTATTAAAAAATATTATTTTTGGTACTTTTTCCTAGCTGAAAATACTTAAGTAAAATTTAACATTTAAAACGTGCTAATAAACATTCCAACATTGTAGGACAGATAGAATCACTCTATATATAGGACGAAAAGTGGAGTCCGTGCCAAAATACCTGAGTATGTCAGACGTTCATCCGGTAAAACTAGTAAAAACAATGGTTCTGCCTAGATATGTTTGTGTTTGCTAAATCGTGATCAATTCACGAAAAATTCTGCTTTTATGATGTAGTGGGTGTTTTATTCAAGATGTAACACGTGCTTTTTTTTTGCTAAAAGCTAATCATCGCTTTACTGTTTATGTATTTATAGGTTATGAGTTGAAAATTCTTTCGCATCTTTATAATTTTACAAACAAGCTACTTGTTTTTAAAACATTAAATGCTGCTTGCAAGTATGTAATAACATCGTTAATGGCAGATACTTCATAATAAATTTTAGAATTTACCTAACTTATAGATATCTTGCACAAAGAAATATTTCAGGAATTTATTTCAAAGGATGGGATTACTTAAATAAGTAAACAAGCCTTGACCCCTAGGTTGGAATTTAAATCCGAAACTCAATTTAGCGCCAAGTGATCCTCAGATTTTCCTGTAGCATATTCTGAACTTAGGCTTCATAAATTTACGGTAGTTGAATGTTTGTGGTAAACTATGATGATTAATGTAGTATAATGAATGTCCTTTCACCATTATATGCTATTTTTTAAAAATATTATCAACTGGTCATTTTTATTATAATTTTGGGATTTGTTGACTTTCACTTTCAGATTTTTCAAAAGTTTGACACTTAAAAAATGGACTTGGGTTTCGTGTTTGAAATATTCAGAAAATACTAATTTGTATCGATGTTGGAATATGACAAATGTATTGCCAACTCTGCACACGGATCTTTTCTAGTTTTTCTAGCGATCTAAAGATAAACAAAGTACGCAAAGCCCTACGTGTTAGGTTTGGGGAACACACGTTTTCAGTTTTAATAAATTACTTTATAAGTGTTTGAAAAATTCTTGGCCAAATTGGATTTCAAAGATTTCTTGTGATTACTGTGATCGCGCGCGCACTACTACATTCGTTGCACACGTTTCATTCAAATAAAATAACTCCCATTGTTAGTTACCTCTTAACATTAATTGAGCTTTAGTGTCCAAAATGGAATAAAATCGTTGTTTTAACTTATCGATTATTGTGTTTTGACTACTACACAGTAATTGTAGAATAACAAAGGCAGCTTCTCGATTTTGTCTCCTGGCATTTCTATTTGAATCAGCTAAATTATTATTCTATTTTTATAAAAGAAGCCAAAGTCTATGTTCTGCTATTTATTTATAAAACTGAATCGATTCTGTAGTACATAATAGTGTAATTTAGAAACAATAAAGCAGAAAATATTACAGTCTTGTGCTTGAAACATTACTGCTTTCGTTTACAAAACAAGATCATTAACAGTCCGTAAGAAATGCGTTTCTGGCCTATTAAGCTTGAGGAATCAAATGTAATAAAATGAAACCTTGAATTTCCGAAATTGTGATAGTAAAATGATGAAAATAATGCAACAATGAATTTTATGGTGGTACGCACGATTAAAACCATAAAATTCCAAAATTTGGACTAATAAAACGAATAGGTTTTGAATTGCACAACAATGTAGTATATAAAAATAGCTTTGGCATTGAAAGTCTTTTATCATTATCACTTCTATGGATGTGATTTGGACTTAGAAAAGTTGTTCAAAACCTATACGCCAGAATATTTTTGTTCATTATTATTTTTTATCTAAATAATATTCTGTTTAAATACTATCAAGCAAGTTTCCAAATCACAAAAAAGTTTCTTAATGGAACTTACACTTGCCAAGTTACACTCTTTTGGCATCTACTAGATATGAAGGATCAAATTGTCTATGATAAATAGTTGTATTTAATAAATCAAAACAAACCAATTTACTAAATTTTATAGCCTTTAAGAATGAGAGGAAGCCCTATTTGCAAAATTGCATATTTACAGATAAATAGATAATATTTTAAATGTATGATTTCAACTTTTTCTGGCCAATCTTGAGCAGCAAAATGTTAATTTACTTCCTGTTAGTTAATAAAACTTGGCAATTTGAAACACATCTCCAGACAAGATTATTTTAATTGAATTTTATTTATTACATAACGCATACTTACATCATGTATACCTTTATTCGATTGACATGCCCAAATTTACGTAACATTTTTGGCACAATGTAAAGTCTAGTATATCATAATTTTCAATGCCAAAATTATCAGCAAGGCTATTATCTAAGTTAAGTTAATAGCTCTGCTTTGATGTTTTTAATTACTGTGGTTATCTATGGGTGATTTATAGGAAATCGAATTAAATAAATCATTCACAGAAAGAAAAAAGAAACTTTAGTATCTGTTGTTTTCTGCAGCATATTAAGATTATTTAATTTATAGTTTTGCTGTATTTTGGTTTTTATTTTATAGACAATAAAAATGTTGTAACAAAATTTATTGTTTTGTTTATTATTAGGTGTTTAATTTTGGGCCAAACATTAAAAAATGAGTTAGAAATCTATAATAGATTTTGATATACTATCTAAAGAATATATTTTTAATATATTTCCATTCTAGGATGAAATTAAAAAACATAGCAACCATTTTAAAGATTGAATTATAAACATTGTACTAAACCAATGAATGAATCCTTACTAAAAGAATGCCAGACCTAAAATGGTAATTGAATCAGTATATTACATACATTTCAAAAATAGAGTTAAGAGAGAAAAAAATGCTAACAATAATATGAAGAAGCCAAACTTTACAACCAACTCATTTCCTTTAGGTGTACAAAAATAAATATATAGAATAAGTCACAAAGTCAAAATGACGCTTTTTAGCGTCACAATGACGTTCAAAAAACGAGAATCTCATCCAACTATTCATAACCGTGTAAATTATTCTTGTTTACTACGGGCATTAAAGCCGTTTTTAACAAGAAATGATGAGCATCACTACTTTAATAAAATGCAAATTGCAGAAAACTCCATTTCTAGTTACATTCATAAATTTATAGCACAAATCATGACGCGTGTGTAGTAAATTAAAATTTTTTTGACAATTTTATTAATTATCACTAAAAAAATTCTTTCAGGGATTTATATGGTTTGTGAGTCAGATTCATGACAATCTTTTATGATCTTTCAAAAGTTTATATTGGCCGAAAAATATTTACTTTTGACGGTAATCTGGTGTTCGTTGATTTTTTTCAAAAGTTATTAAAGGACGACCTTCGTTTTATAGCATGTTTTTCATCAGGATTTTATATCCCCTTTTGCTATAAAATTAGCATCTTGAATTTTTCTATTTTAATTATTTTTACACGAAGAATATGTAATGTTGGTTAGTTATTGTTTGGTGTCCTAATTTTATATTTTAAAGAGGTTATGTTGTTGCATCAGGTAAATTTCTGATTTATGAAATAAATAAATAAATACATTTATTTTCAGGATTTTGCTGAAAATATGTATTTATTATCCTATTTATATCCCAAGCTCCTCACATAATTGCTTATTTATAGTTAGTAGTAAGTAGTTATATAGGAATAAGTAAAATAATTAAGCACGTGCCCGAAATTTCCCGTGTACCTTTTCATAACATTAGAATGTGAAAAACAACATTTTAACTAGTAGTAGTATTTCATAAATATCTTGGCGCATTATTTCATGCCGTCTTAATTGGCACGGAAGGCATAAAAAACTCAAAACTCTTCGTCTTCAGCATCCACGACATTGAGAGCAAAAAATAATTCCTGCTAATTTTCCAATTGCAAAAAATGGTTAAGTTATGTGAGGCATCTCGTTTGTTTCAGTTTATAAAAAAATTTGTAAACAAAATCGTTTGCTCTTACATAATTTTTTAATAGAAGTTTTATTTTAAAACTCGTTCATTCAGAATGAATCCAATGTAATATAAATTAATATGTGTAGGAGCTAATAATATTCTCGATCATGTAATTTCGTATTGTAATTCTTGGTTATATTTCTAGCAAAATAACTGTTTCATAATCATTTCCGGGAAATAATGTTTAATTTACCTTGTTTCCTCGATGTGGTTATATTTACATTTACTTTTATTAAAGAGTCCTTATTGAAACTTCATCTTCAATTTCTTACTTGTACATGATTAATTAATCAAAAGCTATAATTTAGAATAGGATATATAATTTTTTATTTTTAGAAGGGTTAATGAAAAAAGTACATATAAATTAGATTGTGGGTTGAGTTATTATTTCTAGAAATAAATTAATTTGAATATATCTAATAGCAATAGAATTTTTTATTTTATAAATTTAGAATTATGAATTTTAATTACAAACTTTGGAAAGGTTAAGCAAATTTATTTTTTATTTGTACATGGAAAAATTTTCAGAGGTGCATTGAATTTTCGCAATTTTATATAATTTTCAATTAAAATTATTATTTTATTAAATTTTTTATATAATTATAATTATCTAGTTTAATGTAATACTTACTTAAACCGTATTTAGACGCATCTTTTACATTGGATATTGTTAGTTTTGTAGTTTTAACTTAAGTTATCTAATGCAATAATTCATTTAAAAAAATATATTACATAAGTAGTTAAACTATGCCGATTCTGAGCTAGTTTCTTATGGGATTTTACTGTTGTGGTTTTAAACCATTTTACTTCCTGTCTAGCATCATGTTATTGTTTTCCTGATCTGACCTTGCGGTTTTAAGTGGTTCAAGGCCGGTTAAAAGAGGTTACTGACTAATTGAAAGCTGTTCAGAACTTGTTGAAAGCTGTCTGAAACCGCTTTTCCACCATAAACCCGCAAGGTCAGATACGAAAAACAATAACACGATGCTAGACCGAAAGTAAAATAGTTTAAAACCACAGCAGTAGAATCAAACAAGAAATTGGACTAGAATCGGCATAGTTTAACTATAATATAATATAATAAAATATTAAAAAATATGTATAAAAAACACATGTATAAAATAAAAAAATAAAAAATAATAAAAAACAAAATGTAGATTTTAATTAAATTAAAATAATTGTTTTAAATACTTGGCAGTTTGATTTTCTAAATTGTTCCCATTTAAATTTGAAAATAACTTTTAACTTCAGTTTAACAGATCTAAATATCCAAAAATCATAAGATACCTAAAATTCTGAATATTCTAATTAAATATTTTTTGTATTTTACCTAGATTTCTTCAATTTAAAAGAACCTAAACCTACAAAAAGTATCTTAAGTATTTTTCTAGGCTTATCAAGATCAAAGAAGAATTGTGCGAAATTATTTTTATTTTTAAAGTAAAGCAATAAATTTTTATTTTAAGTTGAAAAATGAACGAAAACCTAATTTCTAATTTTCTTAAATTTCAAATAATTTAAGTAAACTACTTAAACCATTGTCAGGGAACATCTTAACTCCTATTCTATTATAAGCTTTTAAAAGTCTAAAAATTTTAAATATTTAAAGTAAGTGAGGCCTACGAGAGGATCATACAGAAGACACGCATAGATCATAGATCTTGAAACATGTCAGCTGAAGGTGACAAGGTTTAAATTTCGGCCGTTGCACTCACCCTGTGTGTATGTAGAACCCCCGCATTAGGAGGAGAGCCAATAATTTATTTAGTCAAGTGTTTGAAAAATCCCAAGGGACGTACAGTGACGCAAACAATTTAAATTAACTACTTGCTAATACTAAATGTACTGAATCTGGCTTTCTATTAAAATCAATTGTGTGATAAGGAACAAAACAAAGAACAGATTTATTACAGCACCTGTTGATAACGTAAATATTTTAAAAGAAACTGAAATATTTAAAGCTTTTTCTGTTAGCAAGATCATTAAAATAACTAAAGATTTTTGGCTGGGCGACACCGAGCATTTTTAAACCTAAGCGCCAAACACTTCATCTAATATAATTTAATTATACTTTATAGGGAAAATTAAAAGAAAAAGATGCATACTGAAAAGCGTGAAGCTTTGAAAACAAGCTTTCATGAAAAATAGTTCCATATCAAATTTTCAGACATAGACACGCTCGAAAATACTTGAACTTGGGGAAACTAAATTTTTCTTTGGTTTCGAAACAAAATAAGTTAGAAATAAATAACCTTGGCAGCTATACTTCTTGTTAGATGTAAATCACTTTTAGAGAAAACTTTTGTGTACTTATAAACTATACGTATTTTTTAAATGCGCGAAAGTTGAATAATGAAAATAAACGTGTGGTTTTTAACATTATTTTTATTTTGTTAATTTAATGGAAATTTGCACACAAAATATAAACAAAATAAAAATATATTACGTACCTGTGTTGCTACGATATTCGCCAATATAACGCCTGGTTAGATATCTCACAGTGAGAGCTGAAACAAAAATTAGAATTAATTTTTAAAACGTGTGCTCCGTGCTAACAATATCTTTCTTTTATGTAACAATGTATTTCAAAAGTCTTTATTTAAAAAAAAAGAAAAATGTCTTTATGCTAAGTATTTACAAATTTCACCATACGGTATTTTATCTAAAAACGCAACTAGATTTATGATGAAATAAAATTGAGAGATCTATTAAATCATACCTTAAGATTTAATTATGAACAAGATTTTGATTGTTTGAATATTTATTAATTTATTAATTAATCTAAATCTTAATACCGCAAATTTAAAACCAATGGATTACCATTGGTTTTAAATTTGCGGTGGACACACTGTATATTATATAAGAGGTATAAAAAGAACTGTTCAAATAACAGAGATTCTTTCCAAAAATGTCTAACTCTCTTTCTGTTGGTTTAATAATAAATCATTTTTAGCCTCATTTCTTTTTGCATAAGTATATAACAGGAAATTATTTCTCTTAAACAAACTAGCAATAATTGGCACTTAATATGTCTTCAACTTAGCAAAATTAAAATTTTAAGGAGTGAAATTCTTTCAGCGACTGTTACAATTTTTACTTCCTAGACGTCTATAAAAAGTTATACAGGAAATGTACAGCATTAACCGTGTCAAAACAAAAACTAATAAAATGTAAACAGAGAATATCATAAGAATAAAAAAGGATTTTAGGATTCCGGATTCCCCAATATTTGCCATAGCAACAAACACTAGATATCCGATTCTCTCCACTAAAAATAAGCTTTTTCCTTTCAAGGACTTTGCCCTTAACGAAGTAACAGCTGAAGCATTAAATCTCTCTGAAACAATTTAGCCCGTTTAAGTATAAAAAGCAGGCGACGATTTGTAACATCACTTTCAGAAAAAAGTGTCATTGCACTACACTTACAAAAAATTTCATGAGGATCGTTTATGGAAACTTGTGAATGAAAGCGTTGTTAATGTCATCGAAATCTGTTTGTGGAGTTATTAAGTATTTTTTTAGAATGACCTTTCCAATTTGTTCTTGTATTTATAGATACCACCAACCCATCGCCCTGAAAATATATGTCAAAGGTAAAACAACATAAGGTGGTTTATTTTTAATTGTAAATAAATAACCATCACATTTTTTGCATAATCTACCGTAAATCAAAATATCTGTAAATTTACAAGAACTTTTAATAAGCTTTATAGAAAAAAAGGAACCTTCGTAAAAGCCAAACACTTCACCTTGACAGACCAAGATTTTCTTTTCGCAGCTGAGTGAGTCACCATACAGCTTTATAAATACCTTACATTCACGTAACAACACTATAATAGCTATAATTTTTTTAAATTTAATTTTGTTTAAAATATTCGCTTCTGAAAGTTTTATGTTAACAACACTTGAATTGCGCATTATTTTTCAAAGATAACGACGCCAAAACATATCTGTATAAACAATACTGAAAGGTTTTGACACACCCTCGTCTAGCAGATAAATATTTACAAAGCAGAATCAGCAGAAAGCTGCGTAACCTTGAAAAGCTCGTGTGGTCAACGCCATCTCTGATTATAATTATTTTATCTCGACGTGATAACGAGTCTGATTCAACCTTTTTGTTTTAAAGCAACGTGACCCTCGCTTATAAATTAACTAATTGGATTGTGCCTACTGATCTTTTATTATTCTGGAATTAAATTGAATGTTTGATATCCTTTTCCTACCCATATTCGTATAAAAGAGAAACTCCACATTGCAATCAAATGGGTTCAAAAACCCGTTCATTCCTATGGTAGTAGGTGTTACGATATTAAAATAAAATTCTGTTAAACACAAAAGCCCAAACTGATTTAGTACCAATAAAAAGAAGTAACTCTAGAATGTTTCAGAAAGCACCCTTTGACACGTCAATTTTACTTTAAAGAGGCCATACTAACATTTTTCTTACATAGTACATACAGGCCAAGGATTATACAAACTTCAAAAATTGTAAAACATGAAAAAATTCCTGTAAAAAAGCCAAAGTTCTTGTTAACAAGCTTTTGTAAGAGAATAACCGGTTCTAATTTTTCCTCTCAACTCCATTCAAGGATCATTCATCTAAACAAGTTAAAAAATCAGGATTTACTTGCAAAAGTATATTTCATAAATAATTTACCCCAGTTTTATCTACGTAAAAATCTAAATACAAATAGTAGAGAATGGTTTAATCACTATCTAAAAATATCAAACATGAATGCTATGTTAAGATCCTTTCACGTAATGGACACTGAAAATGGCAACGGAAACTTTGACATTTTACTAAGCTGTTCGTAGAAGAGGAGAAAAGTGGTCGCCACACTTTGGATGACATCGTGAAACGAGCGTGAAGTGTTTTAATACTGGTCGAGATGATTCACGCCGAGAGAGATCCTTGTATTTATCAACATTAAGTATTAGGCCATTACCCACTGAGGAATTTCAAAGTTTTTATATGGTACTATATATATTTGCAATTGTTTGTTGTTTTAACACATTTACTAATGTTATTTCTGCATTTCTGTGTTTGAATTATAACGTGCAGAAGTAAACCTTTCTCCGACTTTATTGGTATTTACTTTTATTGGATAGTCTACATAATTTTGCGAAACTCATCACGAAAGGGTAATTCTAAAAAGATGGAATGACCTAAACTAACCTACATTGGTAAATATATTTAAACGCTACAATAATGTGTGACGATGACAAGATTGGTTATTCAGAGACTATTCATATTATAATATATATTAATTATAATTAACATTTTCTAACCACACAAGTATGAATATACTTGTGCGTGGTAAATATATGGCGAATTTTTTTAATGTTATTGACAACCTGCGTGTCCTCCGACAGCACGGCGAAGTGCACTGAGCCTTTATATGTCGACGCAGCTATCCATTATATTGATATATACAAGAAGCTTTCTTCATGGAAATATTTAAGAAAATACAACCGTCTCAACTTGTAAACCTAATTAATTTAAAACTATTGCAAAGAGTATTTGTACTTCTGCACCTTTCGCCGAGGGGGTAACTATTCATCTGGCACGTATGTTTGTTTGGTTTTTCAGGATAAATGATATTTCGAGTATAATATTTGACGAGTTTTGAAAAATGTAGATTCAAAATGTATATGAGTAAGCTATATTAATTAATTCACAGTAATCATTCCAAAAAATAAAAATCTTTCATGTAAACAATACTTCAAAGCGAAACGTTACTAAAGGACAAGCTTAATTACATATATTTTAAACAACAGAAATTACTTTTAATTAGAAAAAATGAAATTAAGAAAACTTTTAATAATCCCGTTTTATCTACATCAGAATTAATAAAAGACGGAAAAATTTCCCAAGGTTTTTTATTTGTGTAAACAATTATAATACTTATTAAGTTACATTATTTTCTAGCAAAGTAAAATGGGACAGTCTTTTGTCTGTAAAAGTGCCTTTTCATTACTGCGTCGTCCTTGTACTGCTGAACAAAAAGGATTTTACGAAAACAAAAGCTTATAAAGGAGTGTAATCTACCGCTTTATAGAAGATTATCATCTTACCTGATTTTCCAACATTGGATTTTCCAATAACTGCTATACGAACTTTTGGCATGTTATTCTTGTCGTCGGTTTTCATTTTCTGAAACAAAATTGTTAATTAAGAGTTGAAAAAGATTTGAAATATGTAAACGGTTAAAGGTTATATAAATATTTAAATATCACATTCATCCATCCCACATTGTGATGCTAGAGGTTAATTTATTTCAAATTTTGGGAAACTTGAAAGGTTAGGGGTAAAAGCATATATAACAAAGTTGTTGTTTATTTGGATTACAAATTTTATCTTGCGGCGCTTACTGCGGATTCTTAGGTATGTAAAAAGTAGAAGTTCCATTGCGATTACTAACTTATGAATAACGAATTTTGATAAAATGCCAAGAAAGTGAAATTTAAAAAATTTAGCTCGATTCAAAAAAGTAGAAAAAATTAACATCATCACAGCTGGATTTAAAAAAATGGCGCCAGTATATTTAATTTATATCTGGGACTCTGAACTGCCAACAACGTGGTATTTAGTCTGTGGCTATTTGTTGGAAACGTGTTGACAAATTACTATTTTATCCGACCACGAAAATATTACAGTTTATTAATTCCAGAGAGAAAGTGCAAAGGACGGTCTTAGACTTTGAGCTTTATGAAATAATGATTTAAATGACGACAGCATAAGAAAAGAGAGCTTTCATTAATGTGTACGAAAAGATCTAAAACTGAGAAATTACTAACGGGACCTTTGTAACTTTTAGGAAAGTCAAGAAAACTGTCTACAAACTGTAATCAGGAAGTAATCACAAACTAGGAAGAACAACACTCCAAAGGTCGGTAAGTACACAAGAAAATCTAGAACAAACTTTCTTTTTTCTTTCTTGCCTTTTGTAAATTGCCATAGATTATCCTAGACTTAAAATGCTATTATTTACAAAACTAAAATTCTAATTCTGAGCTTTCATAATGTTTTACAGTTACATTACAATGTTGCACACAACAAAAGTGTATGTGTAGGAATTCTTAAATTAAAATCTTATTTTTAAATTACCATAATGGTGGCTTATTGAGTATTTTATGAAAAACCAATTGTAACCTCGGTGAATGCCAAGTTTATTTGAATATTACTACCCTGAACTGCCAAACACATAAACCAAGAACATTAACACAGATTCTTTTAATTCCGTGTTTGTATTTTTCAAATTTCTCATACGCTTTAATGGTCATTTAAAATTTAAATTATAGGGAATACACATAGTAAATTTATTTTTCTTACCAAATATTACAAGCAAACTTATTTTGTGGTATCAATTATGTAGAAGCTATACACAGATTTCTATAAAAGACTGAAAGCTCAGCCAGTCCTTGACATGTTGCTTTCTGAAAATGCTTTCAGAGTCTGAAAAGCAAAATGGGGTTTAAGATGAGCGATGCTGGAGACGAAAATAAATATGTTTTTGTCCGCCCAGTTTGCATTAATTAAGCTTGATTTTTAACTTCAAACAAATTTGTTATTACTCATTACATAATTAATATTATAATCATATGTCAGGCTTAATATTAAAAGCTCAACTGGAAATTTTAGATGAAAACAACGATAATCGGGAGTAACTAAGCGTGTACTCGATATAATCTATTTACAGACAAAACAAAAGATGATAATGTTAAATTTTTTGCTAAAGGTCAAACATAAATGTTTCCAAATTGATATATGTATATCAACAACATTTTTTAAAATGCGGTACTAGAAACGATGTAGGTGTTTTTTTCGTGTTTTAAGAAAGAAGTGATGAAAAACTTTTTATTTTTCTTGAATGAACACCACCTACATGTCCCGTAATGATTTTTCTAAACACTGACAGATGAGAAAATTGAAATTAGTTAATGTATATCGGTACGGATTTGAATTATGTACTATTTGTAAAGGTCGTTTTATATGTGGGTTGATGAAGGGTTTGAATAATTAAAACCTTGTATACTGATAGCGCATCGATTACTATTACATGTTATTGCTACTTGTTTTAGATAACAATTGTATTTTTCATATAGCTCAAGGTCAGTAATGTATTAATAGGGTTTCACTGAAAGGATTTATCCGAAAAGAAGAATTAAGAGCGTCTTAATAATTCTCCACAAGCACACGACGCTATTGATTTCGTTTAAGATTTCGCCTTGACTTTCAGGAAAGTACAATGAAAACCTAATTTACAAAGACAGTATTATATGGGTCGGTAAAAACATCAGCTGATAGTGTTCTATATTTGTCGACTTTATCGGATTAAGGATAATTTAATAAAGTTTGTGTCTGCTTATCTCGGATGGGGAAATAATGAAGACGAAAATTCTTCTGTCATGCATAAAAATAAATACCTGCAGCTTATGAAAAGTGACTCAGAATAAAGCTATTTTTCATATATAATATAACAAGTGGTCTAATTTTTTCCGACAAAATTTGTCATTTCAGATATGAGTAGCTTTCGCAACGAAAACTACACGAGTCGACGCAGGAGACAAGTGTAATTTTCCAAAAGCAAAAGCTACGAATGTCTTAAACGATAAATTTTGCAAGAAAAAATTAGACCACGAGTTGTATTCGGCTTGACAATCCACCGAGCAAATTTTTATTTAGCGTGTGTAGTTAATATTAATTTAATTAAATTTGACATTTCATTTTGACATAAATTTTTTCACTAGTGGTTTTTTCACTATAAAACTAATTTCATTGGTCCCAATTTGAAAAAGTCTGTAATTTGATTGGTTAAAAATTTTCGAGTTGGATTGTCAAAATTATAAATTACTGTATATCAAAGGAGTTATAATATTTATTTGGTTTATGTTTATGATCCTAACAAATTCATAATATTTAGATAACCGTTTTTTATGCAAAATCTTCGCACCTGTGTATAGGTAGTACAGAAATAGATTTGTGCTCATGCAAATGCAACGTGCAATTATTATTATGATACTAATAATTTGATAGCCTATCGATATGTAAATAATTTTCATATTAATTTTTCCGGAATTTTCCATCATCAAAACATTTTATGCGCTAAGTAGAAATTTTCCTCGTGTCCTCTATTAATATGTAAATTATTATAAATATACATACGCAGCAGCATCTTTAAAAAAATGAATATATCTACTCTCATTAAATTAGTAACAATGGATGATCAACAGAAAAGAAAATTCATTACTCCAGAGAAAGGAAGCTTTAAACGTGGGTTTAAATTGAGAGGTGAATAAACAAAGAAATATTAAAACAGGAGAAAATTATGCAGGTTGTTAGCCCAATCTGAAGACACTAACCTTAAAATCAATTTTCTCTGTGTTTATTACAATTTTCTTGTTAAAAGTAACTTTGTGTTTGTTATTTTCTTAATTGTCTACGTACTTTAAAATATTTTCACAAAAATGGTGAAATATATATGAATGCCTCAATTCCTCTCTTTTTTTCAAAGGGCGTTACTCACGGTATCAAATTTACCAGGATGTTCCAGTGTAAAATGCTAAATAGCCATCAGGGAAGTGCTTTTAGCGTAACATAATGCCTTTTTGTGGCAAATGGAAGCTACCGCTTGTGTTTGTTCGCATTTTATAATTGCAAGGACATTTTAATTTTAGAATAAAATAATTTTTTTAAATTTATGCATGTAGACTTTTTTCATTAGTCATTATTATTAATATACGAATACTTGCCAATTCGGTTAAAAACAAAAATATTAATTACACTTGTTATACTTAAAATATTTGATAAGTATAAGTTTGGTGGGTTTGTCAAACGGAAAGAGACTTGAAAGAAACGATATGGCGCAAGAAGCACAAAATCTGCTGAACTGTTTTCTAATTTTATGTAGATATGAAGAAATTTCAAGTTGTAATGAAGAGTACAAGTTGAAATTCTTGGTGGTATTGAAGATAGCCATTTTGTGTCTCAAAATTCTATATATTATGATACCCATTCTAATAATATCAATAGCTGGAGTTTTTATTTTTTCATTTTCTTGTAGTAATTCTTATCATGTGCGAACAAAGTTTGTGTCATGTGCAACTTTAGATAAGTGAGGACGCTTACAATAAAGTTTGTAGGTGCTCCGTTTTGCAATCTATAATAAATCTGTTAGTACCTATACTTCCTTTTATCCGGTTTCTTTTTAATTGTTTCACAAATTTACTTTTCCTATCTATCAACTAATAATATGAGTACGGTATCTTATATTAACATTTTACTTTTACATGTTTTAGAAACATGTTTATGCCATCAGGAAGAATTCAAGTATTGTCCTCTTTTCGTTATATAAATAATCTATTTCCACATTGTTTCTTTCTCTTAAATACTTATGAAACTAAATCAAGATGTAAACACACAATAATATTCATATAGAAACAAGGTGTTTACAATAAAAACAAATATTAAATTCTGAGTAATTCTCAGCAAAAACAAGTCGAAGTAGGTAAATACAGAATGTTATTCTGAACTATTTAAAAAACGGAAGAATTCTATGTATACAATCTACTTATAATATCCATACGCTGAAAGATGTCCGTCTAAATTTTTTTAATAAACAAATCTTGAATTAAAGCATATTTTATTAAAGTGGACGTTTATGTATATCAAAAGTGGGAGACGGCGGCGACGAATAAGTAGCGCCGTCGGTCTCCTAGTTCGACGCTTACGGCGGGCGCCCATCCACGACTTAAAACTAAAACCAAACAAAAATAGACGGGCTGGAATTTACGGAACATTGCTGATCTTTCAACAAGTATGCGCACTAAAACTACATAAATACAAGTTAAATCGTTTGTATATGTAGGATTTCTGAATTAAAAGATTTTCAGGAATTAAAAATCTGAAAATGCTGTTGCAATTTGTGTACATGTACTTTATTGTTGAATAGCTGATATAGTATTATCATTTATAACTTCACTTAATTTTACAAAGAAACAGCTGGAAAGCATACATACGATCAAGGTTAATGTGTTTTAAACATGCTGTACCAATTATTCCGGATGTTTATATTCAAATTTTAATAAACAATAAAATTTTCAGGAACACTCAGGAAATACCGTTCTTTTTAGTGAACCTCTTATTTTAAAATTAAACAAACCTTTAAAGTGTTATTTTTAAACAATTATTATTATTAACCTTTACTGTGTAACAATCGCAGATTACTCATTGGGAGAATCCACTATTTTTGTTACAAATACAGGCCATCTCATAACATCAAAACATACCAAAACAGCAACAAATTACAATATTATTCTTTAACATAAATTTTCTATACGCCCACTTTTCTAATAAAAAAACAATATTCTGAATAAAACTCCTAGAGCAAAAGATGAACCTTGCCCTTTTGCAAGGACTCGGCGTCGGTGTGTACAAACAGACTGATGATAATCAAATGTACATTAGATAACTACCTACTAGAAGATTCCATCAAGCAGTGACATTTCAACTTAGAGGTAAATTGGTATAAATAATATATACAAATATATTATGGAAACGTGATGTTCCAAGTGCATAATTGAAATTTCTGCAATTCTTTCTCTGAAGCATTGCTTTTTTGTGCTCTCTTCCCTGGACGCATTTTATTTTCAGTCTCCAAATTAATCACATGCAAGGTTTCGCAACTAAAAATGCGACTTGGAGGAAAATTCAACGTAAAGATGATAAATGCTTGAAATGAAACATTTAAAAGTTATACTTGTTGCGTTTACCCGTTTACGTTTGTTAGTCACTTGGAAGTGAATGAAAGATTTATAAGTAAAATGAAATCAGATGATGTTTTTACAGTCAAAGAGCGTGATATTAGCTAATTTTATCTCAAAGTAGAAAGCAAGCAACAGGTTATTGGGTATTGGAAAAAGCGTTTCACTTTTTCCCTTTGGTGTATAGAAATACATTAGCGAATTGATACGTTCTGTTTGTTACACGCTCTCTTGACACTTCTAGGAATCAATCCTATTAATTGATGAAAATTTTCAACAGAAAAATTTCTAGTTTCATGAATGAAAAACAGAATTTCAGGAATTCATATCCAATTTAATTTACATATATATATATGAAACTCATACATTCATTCATATCATATTTCTTATTCATCAAAATGATCAAATTGAAACTTACCTCTCTAAATTTCTACAGTCACCAAAAATTAAAAGAGTCCGTAGTAAACAAATTTTTTTCGGTCCTTTTCACTTATTCTAAACATTAATCTTTATAAAAAGGTTGATAAATACCACAGATTTGTATAAACACAATCGCACATTCAAAAACAGCGAAGCGAGGGCAAGCTGAAAGCTTGTTATAAATGATGCTGCTGACGATATAGAGTTTGGTCTACTGAATGAGCCGGCGTCCCGACGCTCCTGTATATATCAACATCGTTACTATGGTAACGGATGTAGCGTCCCTACGGTTGCTGGCATTCGGCATGTGCCAAGGATAGCGCAAGACGAAACGCACACACATGCAAGCTTTTCTACCAACTAAACATACAAATAACAGAGAGAGGAAGAAGTTTTTGTGCTGATTGGGTTATTCATCTCTTGTGCATGTGTAAGGAATTTGCAGAAAAATGTGGGACACTAAGTGTCAGAAACAGGAAGAAATATTGAAATGGACAACTACTATTATGATTACTTCCTTGTTATTTGAGATAAAAATTTTGAAATAAAACACACCAAGAAAAAATCGAGTTTGTCAGTTATTATTATAACAACGTGCATGACTAAAAGAGAATAATAACATTACTCATATTGAAAATAATTTGGGGTGACCAAGTGCCTTCGTTTTTAAAATATCCCTATTTTAGCAACAAGTATCCCACTTGCATTACCGAATATTTTATTTTTATGTAATTAGTAATCCAGTGGTATCTGTGTATGGTAATATACTCTAAATAGAATTACTACAGTGTAAACATTACTTAAGTTTGCTTGGATCATGATCATGTATAATCTTCTTCTAAGAATAAACAACGAGAATTACCAAATAAAGCTAAATTTTATGAACTGAAACATTTAATAGTATTGTAAAAATAGAATAGACACAAAAACAATATAAATATACTCTTTTTAATGAAAGCATAGCAAACGCAAATATTAAGAACAGTAGATACCTAATTATTCTTTTTACAGATATTCTTTCTTTCTGTGTCTCAAAAACCAACTCTCCTTAGGCCTTAGGTAAGACAATGACCGAGACATCAGCTCTAAAGATGTTTCTTGATAATTTTATGTATATACTGCCCCTTTAAAGTCCTAGACCAATTCTTAATGTAGTAGACATTTCAAGAAATAATTGTTTCTGCAACCACACGAATGTGACACTATAATATCAAATTAATATACAATATTACATCAAATTATTTTATATGAAAAGGAACCCATTTAGGAACTTTTACTAGTAACCTTAGCAGCTGTACGTAATCATTTTTTGTACTAGTACAAAAACAATCTGAATGAACCTAAGTGTACTAAAACTAAAAAGTAGAGCTAACCTAACATTCTTTTTATACCAATAATACAAAATCAATAGAAATTTTCGTTTAAATAATAATCATCTCTTATCTTTGATTAAAATTAAAGTAATAATTTTTTAAGAATTAAAAAATAAATTTGACGTTTCTATTAAAATGTTAGATGCTGCTTGCAATGAAGCCACGAAAACAAAAATCAAACCTAGCCTCTTCTTATTTCCAAGAAAATTCGTAATTCTATCGCCGCGTCTGTCAATAGTTCTCTCTCAAATTTCAACAAAATACGGATGAAACACGTTTGTATTTTTTTAACCATAACAATACTAAAATTACCCGTTTTTACCCGAAAACAACAATTCAATAACAACTTGTAGTAAATAAAATAGTATATTAACGAACGAGTTTCATAAGGCAAGATTTATTGCACGAGCCGCTTGCGGCGAGTTTTCTAAAGTACGAGTGCAATAATGACTTATGAAACGAGTTTTTTATGTTATTTTTTCTATTTTGCGTCTTTTATTCCCTTTTTAAATAAAAAAATCGCAATTTCAAAATTTAGGGAGTTTTGTGGTAGTTGACAGCACTGATGTGACATATGAAAATTCATTGATTGACACAGAAAATTAAGTGGTGAATTTTCTGTTTTTTTAATTATTTTATCAAAGCTACCAACTTTGAAAAAGTTGGGCTATTAAAGCACTCAAATGAGCTATTAACGCACTGTTTTGGGTGCTTTAACAGCTTTATTATAGACGCAAAATAGAAAAAATAGTTTAACGCTATGTTTTATACTACACACAACAGTCCCCTCCCAAAATTTGCTAGTTAAAAGCGGTTGGAGAAAAAATAGTATGTTTAATTTATACAGAGAATATATGTAAGATAGCCAGTCTCCACTGTCGCGTCGTCCGGCTATATTCTTATTCGACAAAAAATGCATTCTTGTACTAAATACTTAAATAAATAACGTATGTATAACAGTATGCAAAACTAACCTTTTTGAAGAACTACTGAAACTAGTACTGTCAAAATCTTCGATTAATCACTGTATAAAGTAGTATTTCAGTACCTGGAATATTATCGATAATCGACATAGGCACCCTACAGTCTATTGGATACCTAAAACTTTATAAAATAAATATAGAGTAAAACACTTAAGTGGGCAAAGCATGGCACTTAGAATTTGCTTTGTTGAAATTTCCGCTTCTTCGGTTATACTTGTTTCAATTTATTACCATTCTTAAAAACTCTGTACTAACAAGGTCGGTTAATAACGGTAAGTAATCAAAGGTCTGATAGAAAAAGTAATGAGAAGTATTCATTTTTCATCTATTATACGCCATCACATCTTAAATGACTGATTTCATGTGTTCTAAATTTCCCTTGATACTTGGTGGATTTCTATAGATACAGATTATTGAGAGGATTTTTGGAGAGTTCAGTAATAAGCAAAGTATGAAATAAATACTTAAGAAAATTGGCTCTAACAGAGACAAAACGGATTACGCTGCGAAAATGGTAACAGATAAAGCCAAACTATAAGCGAACGAATTGTAGCCCTCAAAAAGATCTACGAAAAAGTCCCGGATAGCATGTACGTATCTCTTACAGATTACTCACAATCAAGATTTCTATAATAGTTGGTTTTGCAGAAAACTCTTCTCCCCCTGGAATGTTACCTTACTCCGCCCCTGGATAAAATGCCGGTAATTCTTGTATTTTTTATCTACAGAATTGCTTCAAGTATAATCCTTGAAAATTTTAAGTTTGTAGCTTACGCTATTCAAGAGATATATAGCCATAATGATTTTTTAAGAAATGCCCCTCCTGCGTTTTTTAGGATTAAAAATATACTATGTACCCCTTTGGGGCAAAGCCCACCTGCCTGTAAAATTTCAGCTTCCTAAGTCTTCTAGTTTTCGAGATATTTTTCGGTGGACATCGGACACCGGACATCGGAACTGGCTATTATTATATAGGAGATAATAATAATCTCTACAACCCATAACCTGGAACTCAGGCCCCAGAAGCTATAAGCTAATGCGGGAGGAAGGGGGCGTTTAATATTATTACGTAGGCCCAACGTGCGGCTGCAGCCGACTTACAGATGGAACAGCGCAAATCCCACATTTGTGTCACAGCTAAGGAAAACTGCAGAAAACCTTAACCAGATCTGCCGGCACCGGGAACCGATCTCGGGCCGCTTGGGTAAAAGTCCAGCACGCTAGAGATTACACTACCAAGGCTGGTTTAGTTCATAGTTTATACATATTAAAAATTACACAAGTTTTACAATTCAACAGCTTAATGTAAGATACATAGTACACGCTTATAAATTACTAACAAAAGTGACATGCAACCGATTAACATTGATTAGACATTAGTCAGATACGAGCCAGCTGAGCAAATAGGCTTCAGACTGGCCTTTATCGATTTTTAAAAGACTCGGTTTTAACAAAGGATTTTATAAAACTCTAGATAACTATAGAATCGATTCAAGATATACAGCCCTCATCAAAAACATCTACAAAAGAGTGACAATTCTCATTCAAATAGACGAAGACTTCAATAACAATAAAATTAATAAGTAGAGGAATACGACAAAGTGACACCATACCACCAAAATTATGCACAGTGGCTCTTGAAGATGCTTTTAAAAATCTGAGGTGTAAAAATAAGGGTATTAAAATAGACGGTTGCTATTTGAACCATCTACGCTATGCAAATATCGATAATATCGAAGAGCTAAAAACAATGATCATCGGACTATAACATGCTTCCAGTAAGATTAAAAATGAACGCCGAAAAAACCAAAATTGCGAGCCCAATTAACGGTAATCTAATTATAAATAAATAAATAAAAATAAAAAATGTAAACGACTACGTTTATCTTTGACATAACATAAGACCATGAAAGGAAAACCACACGATGACGATCACAAGAAGTTCGGTCTGACTTAGACTGCCTTTGGCAGATTCAATCATATCCTCAGAAATCTCGATATACCTCTGTGCATAAAGAAAAAAGTATGTAACTCATGTGTGCTGCCCGTTGCTACATATGTTATAGAAACGCTGTCTTCAACGAGGAACAGTGCCGAAAAGCTCAGTGTAATACAAAAAACTATGGAAGGTAGAATCTTGGGAATAAATCTGAGACTTAGGATAAGAAATAAAAATATCCGAAAAAGAACCAAGATAATATAATTTATGTAAAGAGTGCCGCAATTAAAGTAAAAATGGGTAAGACATGTCGTCAGATAAGACCCGGAGAAATGGCTACTGAAATTAGTACACTGGAGGCCTAGAGAAACAAAAAAGGTGGTCACCACTAGGACGATGGCTTGTCAATGTAAAGAACCACATAGGAAAAAACTGATCTCAAATCGCACAGGACAGAAGTACATGGAGAGGAGTAGGGAAGGCCTATGTTCAGCAGAACTGTGACAGGCCGGGACCGTTTCAGAATCTACTCGCCTAGAAAGTTAGGTGCTAAGTGATCTTCTTTTACAGTAGGAACTTTGGATTAGAATTGTTAGAAGATTATAAAGTATTCGATAAAGATTACTAGAATTGTGCACTTAACTATAAATAGCACTTAATAGTATCTACCGGTACCTAAGCTGCCCCCTCGCCTTCAATGTGACGCTCACAGTATCTGAGTAGGCGATGCTTCTACGCAAAGTTAGCATTTTAACCTTTACCATCCTGGTATGCCCAAGCGATTATTATAAGTGATTCCTTCGTTGCGCAATATGGTCTGTATGCGCTAAAGAATCATCCCTGAAAGTTTGAAGCAAATTAAGGAACACAAAATCTTTCCTGTTTTCAGTAAAGGCAAATTTATTTCAGTTTCTTAGAGACAGCCTTTAAAGGTTGCAACCACGAGTTTTCAGAGGTTCGAGTGCTTTAGAGTCAATCGTTTAAACATCTCGCAAATTCAAAGCTATAATATGTCAAAGAATAAGTGCGACGACTGCAATTTTTAACATTACAGTTTCAGAGTTTTAAAATTTCAAATTCAAAAGTCAACCTGTGTGTGTTTAAGTTACAATCTTTTAGTGTTCAAAACATTTTTTCATTTAGTTCAGTTCTTTTAAAATCTCCAAACATCGAATCATTTGAATTATTCACACGTTTATCAATTCAACGTTTAAAAACAAAGGTCATACCCAAACTCAGTCGTAGTCGATGGCTGTGAAGTTTTATTAAAAAAAGAGTAACTAAAGCAGCTAACCCGATTGCTATATTGAAGTGCTTATATAACGACCGTACGCCTCTGAGACAGATAAGGTTATGCAGTTACGCAGTTACACAGTAGTTGTACTTGTAAATTCAACTAACTCATCTTTTTCTTGAAATGGGTTAATTAAGTATTCATACAAATGTATCAATAAATAAATAGATGCCAACTTTCGTGAATTAGTAATTTATAATTCAAAGGTCGCAGCTTCAATACCCGGACGAGGTGCTCATTTCTCATAGTGGAGAAGAATTATAGCATACCTTCTTCTCGGATAAAGGAGTAAGACCATAAGCCCTGTGCCAATGCCATGTTTGATACGTTAAAGATCTCTACTGGTGGTAGAATTCTCCCATATGAGAAGATCACGGCAATCCGTGCCAAGGGGTACGAGAAATGTTTCGCCACTTCAATTCTTCGTCCACAAGCGAACAAACAGATAAATAAATAGATTAATAAAACAAGCAAATAAATCAATAAACAAACTAAGACAATGATAACAAACAGATAATGAAGAACTTCGTTTAATAACGGTCCCGAACTATTTCAATACAGTAAAAGTACTATATATCAATTAATCGTAAAACCCTTATATATTTCAATACTAGATAATCCCAATTAATCGTACTTTAATTATCTCATTACTAATTTTTACTAATTAAATTCCTACATTTTTGTAATAACAATAGTGATGAACTCGAGCCGAGTCAAGCCGAGCTTTCCTAGAAAGCTCGACTCGACTCGAAAAAAAAATTCAAGCTCGACTCGAAACTCGACTCGAAATAATCTGTTTCAACTCGACTCGTTTTGGAATCATAGTTATTTTCCAAATTCATACAGCAATCGCGAAAACTTTTTTCTCCTCTTAGTGAGAAAACGAGCCGATTGCGGAGACTAACTGTCGTTACTGTCAAAGTCTGCCATATTGAACATAAAAAACAAAATCTCAGTAAACAACAAAAAGATTAATGTTTTAATCGTTGTTAACAACTTGAAAGAAATCTGTAGATTGGCTACAGATATTTACTACATATCTTTTTAAACTTTGTCGGTTCTTTTTATTACACTTTAAACCAAAAATGTGAATTCTTAGCAAATTTTAGGTAGTTTTCTTGTGATTATGTATTTAAAGTGCCTAAATAAAGAATAAATGTGCCAGTAAGCAGCCGGTGATAGTAAACAGGTTTCAAAGAAAGGATTAAGGGATGATTCATTGCGGCTTCTTTTCATTACCCATCCGGTTTAAAACCAAATGTTAAACAAATTTTTAGAAAATCCCAAAATAAGTAGGTAAACCTTTTTAGATAAAGTGTTTAATTGATTTAGTGTTGAAGAAGATTCTGGAATTCGGTTTGTTTCTTTGATCTTGTCCGTGTACTTACACCAAGGTGTCATTCACAATTTTAAACAATTTTACCGTAAACAAATTGTACTGAAAATGATAGAGCAAATGGACAACAACCAACAGCTTGAAGCAATAAATGTTCCCGATGCTGTGCGTTTGATACGTTTGTCATGGAGTCAGATTAAACCAGAAACAATTAAGAATTGTTTTAAGAAATCGGGTTTTTACACAGAATTTAAGGAAAATCATTTGGAAGAATGTTTTTCTAATGAGAAGATTGCAAAGTGGAATACAATAAACTCTGAGATTTCCTTCAATGAATACATAGAAATAGACAATAACGCTGTTATTTGCGGTACACTTGACGAAAATGATATCGTTTCAGAAATTAAAACAACTAACAAAAACTCATTGTCTGAAGATGAATTAGAAGATGAAGTCAGAATCCCACAATCAAATAATGAAGCAAACAATGCAATCCTTATATTGCAACAATATTTTGAAAATTAAGAGTCCACTAAAAGTGAAGTGTTTGATTATATTAATAAATTAAAAGTCATCATTATCCTTAAAAAAACAAAACAAACTAAAATTACTATTTTTTTTTTAATATAAGTGAATAAATCCACGACGTTATCAACACGTTTTGAACATAAACGATAAGATCAGGTTGCAAGCAGCAACTCTTGTTACTTCAGCTGTTAAAAACTTATAAAGTAGCGTGCAGGAGTTTTACTTTTTAACATTTTGTTTGTCATTGATAAATACATTACACCTTAATAACGGAAAAAATAATTATATAATAATTAAAAATTTCATTATGTTTTAATTGTTATAGTGTGATGAAGCCATTTAAAGAAAAGTAATTGCGCAAATTCTTAGTTATAATCCGTTAAAGTACAAAATAGGGGAAATACTGTAAACTGTACAATTTTCTCGAGCTGGCTCGAAAAACTCGAAAAACTCGACTTCAAAAACTCGACTCGACTCAGGCTCGACATACGTGAAGCTCGACTCGACTCGAATAAAGAATTGTCGAACTCTACTCGAAACTCGGCTCGAAATCGAGTCGACTTTCGAGTCGAGCTTGGCTCGGGCTCGAGTCCATCACTAAATAACAAACGCAAATTAGACATTTTAGAAGCATTTGAGATATACAAACACAAACTCAGTGTACCTTTAATGAATGAACAACTTGAGCTCAGTAATTCTCCGTTACTGGAAGTGTTAGATATTTAATTCTGATTATTATTATTTTTATCTAGTTACCTATTTTTGTATCTACCTTAGCGACGTGTTTGTTTATATTTATATTACCTTTGATAATGACAGCTTAGCTGTCGAAACAATATTGTCAGGTTATATTTTAATAAATACTGTGAAACTTTTTAATAATCTTTATTTATTTCATCATTACTAATTAATCTTAATTATTGAATAAAGTAATAATTTCTACAAAATCACGCATTTTGTGGTACTGTGAGTGTGAAAAGCTTTCGAATAAAATAATACAAAATGGCGGTACTTTAATCTTATTACTCATTAAACTCTCTATCAAAGAAGAGCCATAATTAAAGTAGTACTGTGAGTGCGAAAAGCTCTCAAATAAAATAATACAAACTGACGGTATTTTAATCTTATTACTCATTATACTCTCTATCAAAGAAGAGCCACAATTAAAGTAAGGTCTATCAAATCACAAATGGTTTATATTTTAAAAGCCCAAGTAAAGTTTAAGAAGTTGAGATTTTAAGTTAAACCAAAATTTAAACTCATTTCTTTTTTTTCAATGATGTAAATACCTGAAGTTTATTTTCAATGGTAAGTGTTGATTTCGTAATCCCAAAATCATGAACGATTGTCGCTCAATTAAAATATCTCCTTAAGGTTGTCTTATAATCACTCCCCAGAAACCATCAGTAGCAAAAACCATACAACAATAAGTTTTATTCACAAACATATTGCAATATGCACATTTCCATCAATGTAAAACCCTTGGAAAGTAAGCTACTGTTATAGCAACAGCAAAGTAAGCAGCAATGTCTGTAAAACTGACCAGAAAAGTCTTGGCTAGCTTTTATTTGTAAAAATTTAAAACAAGACGTCTTATCTGATTTAAATTTAGGTTTTATAAATGTATTTAACGATAAAAATTTATTTTTTATTTGATATTGGTATTATTTATATTTTTCCGTATTTTATATTTACTAAATACGATTCAATTAATTAATTTCCAATTTTAAAATACTGAGAGCTTACATTACCATCTAGCAGCGAACAATGATGAAACCTTACTTAAAATTATTTTTTATTTCATTATTTAAGTCTAATGATTGTGAATAAAATAGTATACATGTTTTGTTGGTAAAGTTTCCAAGTCTCGCGACATTGTTTGACCTCGACACGATACCGTTTCCGTCAAATAATATCGCTTGGCTTGTAAAGATGTCCTTTACTAACTCAATATGTAGTATACTATTACTGGTTGCTATTCCAGCTAGTTTTTGGTAGTACAATTTCAAATTCTTAATATGCATACTTAATTGAAATATTAGGAATTGAAATTGAGTACATTTCGTATTGATTAAGTTATTACGAACATAAGTGTACAAACTATGTCTAAAGTGCAGTTAAGTTTTATAGATACTTGTCTACGATTTGTACTATAAGATTTTTACTTAAATACACAACTGGAAACTGTAGTGTTTTCTATGTAAAATATGTTATGATGATGAGTAAGGAAGACGTAAGATGCAATAAGGCGGAAAAGAATACATCATTGTAGGTGAGTACGTATGAACATCTTACGACTACGAAACATACACAAGCCTACTATTAGTACTATACTTCCTACATTGGTATGTAACATTTTATTTAAAAAATTGCAATATTATAAATATGAATAACCCAAAAATTAATTTAATTAATTAAATAAATGTTAAGGGCGACGTATTTTAGAAAAGAAAACCGATAAAAAGCAATAGGTAGCTATTTTTTGATAATTTTGTTTTGGGACAAGACAGTTAAATACAATGCTGTCGTCTAGATGAATTTAATACATATTGTAACGTTCTTTTTAGAATAATAACAAAAATGCTGTTTAAATCGTCTATTCACAAGAGATATATTATTTAAATACACTAATTAAAACACTATAATTATAAACTATTTAATGAACTTAAATGCTAGATATTAAAAAACTTAAAGTAAATTATAAAAGAACTATTTATGTATTAACAATGATTAAACATTTATTTATTCACTAATATATTTGATTACTAATTACACAGAGCACACTTCGATACGCCGGCTAAAAACTAAACTCTCCCGGGTCCATTGCGGCTGATATATATCCACACGGAAGTGTGTAGAATGCACTAGAAAGATCGGCGACGTTACATCATACACGCGACCTGGCTCGAATATTGTAGACGGACCGCGAATCTTCTAGTGGGTTCTCGTAGGTGTATGACGCTTCGCTCTGGAATGTTCTGCCGTCCGCATATAGGAATTTCTCTATTTGTTTCAATATAAATGAATTAGTATATTTTGTTTAGCTTTAAATTAAACAATAATTGTAGTGATAATTGGGAATAAAGATTACTTTGTTTCTCTATCTTACCTATTATTTTTAGTAATCCGACTTCCTTCTTTTACAATACACGCGCATTAAGGTAACCTTTTCTTGCCATGTAGCATAGAAACAAAAAATAATCCTATTAGAATTACTATTATAAAATAATTACAATTATTTATAAATAGTTAAAATAGTTAGAATAAAGGAATTTATTGCTCAAATATCAATTTTGATCGACTGACTGAAGTACAGCATTGATGCAAACTAGGTAAGTCGCTCGGCAGAGGGTACGTCGCATTCGCATGAGGTGGTTCTAGCTATCTCTTTTAAATTAGTCTCTTGTTCATGCTTATTAAAACTAAATAAGAAATTATCAATGTAAATCTCAGTCTCAAAACATGCATAGCAATATACCTACTACTTAAATTCCAACTAACAACTAACCTGCAGCTTGGTTAATAATTAGACGAAGTTAATTATTAATTTCCAAGCCGCAGATTAAGTTGGTTGTTAGTTAAAGTTTAGTAGGTGTACTACCATGCAGGTTTTCAGACTGGCCGGTCCATAATGACATGGCTGGTATATTACAATTGACCATAACAGCATAACAAATACAACAAAAGCTAAATATTGTTACATGCAAAAAATATAATTCTATAATTTACATAATCAATACAATATTAAATATAGTTTAAATATAACAAGATAATACTTACACTTAGGTATCAAATATTGCACTACTCCTTTCTAGAGTACAATTAATAGTAATTTTAAGAAATATTTAATAAAAAAAGACAATTGTAAGGATGCAAATGTATTTATAAATCCGCAATTTATTTTGGTGTTTATAAAGCTTCTTGTAAGCATTGCAGAAGATATAATGAGAAGATCAAACTCAATTTGTAAGCAGTTGACGGAATGTGTGAATAAACTGGCGTAGTATTATTGACTGCATATATATGTATTATTTTATTAGTAAGTTGACAGTTATATTTCACTAACCTTTTCAAAAGTAACCCAGTATGTATTTATTTCCATTTCATTCATATGCCTAACGACCCTAACGTAGACATGTACCTATTACTACATGTTGCATACCTATCTACATTTCTACATAGTATGTACGGACTATTGTTACATTGTACTGTTTTTATTCACAGAAAGAAATTCAGTTTCGTTTTATAAAAATGTCTATTCTACTTTTATAAGCTAGTAACGTATTTTGTTTCACGAAAATTCCTACTTATAATTTATCAAATATGACAAGCTAATGCCAACATTTGTTTAGCGAATACAACTGCATTGATTTATGTATATAAAAGGATAATTCGGTGTGTGACATTGACGGTAAAATTCAGAAACCCTCTCTAATACTTCTAAACTTACACTAATTTCCAGAACCGTTTTAAGACAAAAATTTACCCCCTCCCCAACAAAATTGCTTAAAAAAATAATATTAATGTTTTTATGAATTGTATATGAAAAATATATTTTTTGTATTAAAAAAACATTAATTTTATGCAATTTATTTTATATTTACTATGCATAGGATACATATTTCCGTACGTATTGAGTTTATTGCTCAAGCCTTACTTCGCGAGAATCCATAATCATGAAATAAGAAAACAAAATTCCACTTTTGTAACCACACATTTGTACCTTTGACGAATGAACAAATTGAGCTCAGTAATTGTCATTTACAGGAAGTATTATCTATATATTTAAAACACAAGGATTATTTTTGTTCCAGTTAGTTTGAGAGTTCCACCTGGCCAATCTAAGCGATTATTTTTTTATAATAAAGCTTTCGCTGTGTAAATTAGTCAACACTACTTAATTTTTATATATTTTTAATGTTTAGTTTTTAATTGGAAAAACTCTAAAATGTTCAATTTCAATGGACGAATCGGACATTCACTTGGGACGCCCTCTCACTTTCTACGGTGGTGAGTTTTGTAACTATTCCCGCCTATAGATATAAGGGTGATGCAACCGTCCACTTCCATCATTAATAAGCGGTTAACACGCGTTTAATGTTTAAAGAATTGTTAGGTTGCGTAGACAAAACTCGCATATTTGAAAATTCTGTACAACAGACGAATTATACAAATAATAGCTGATGGCAATTGCTTATTCAGAGCAGTTTCATATTGTTTGTATAAAACGCAGGAAATTTGCCAACACTATGTTTATGTCATGTTTTTGAAATATGTACTAATGGATGTTTTCAAGAATGTTTTAAACAAGATCGATTTTTGATTTTAACTTATCATTTCGTAAGGCAGAATTTCCGTATGTATGTACGTAGTATAAACCGGAGGGGAGGGGTAAGCCAGAGAGGAAGATATGTCGGAAGAGAGGAGGATAAGCTGGTAGAGAGGAGTGCTAGGCTTAGAATTTTCAACTGGTTATGTTTGGTTGCGTTTATTTAAATAATCACTCACGAAAATCCGAAGGATTGTAATCACACATCGAATGTTGTATATAGGGAAATCCTTCAATGCTTTTGACCGTCATGTCTTGACGAGGTTTCCCCAGTACCTTTAATTTTATAAATGTAATTTAGTTCTTGAATTTTTTAAAAGTATTTATATGAGTACTTAAGATGTTTCAAGGTATATTGTTTTGAAATTCTGTATCTCTCATAATATCTTTTTAGAACTTTCTTCCCAGGAATAAACATCTTATGTATTCATATGCATTTAATTTTATTTTAGTTACCTATTTTTTGTATTTAAACTTAGCAACGTGTTTGTTTATCGTGACGAGATTTAAAGCACGATGCGTTAGCGGAGTGCCTTAAAAAAAGTTCAAGAGTCTAGAAATTGGCAGCGCACGCGTGTTGAGCTTTGACAGTTGTCAAATTAGGTAAATAAGCCATAAAGTTTATATATTTAATTATATAGGTAACACTTTATCGGTTATGTTATCTGGAAAGACGAGTACAAAAAGTACCTAGAATGAATCTTGAAATTGGAGAAACTCGACCTTTCAGTTTTCGTTTTTCCGGCTTTTTTTCAATGTGTTATTACCGAGCTCATATCGTAATTAAACGAAATTAAAGGTCTTGAGCCTTAACGGCAATTAGGTATGAAAGTAAAATTGTTTTGTTAATCTTTCTCGAGTTCATTAAAAGTACCCAGATAGCATCTTTCATAAATAAAATATTTAATTCTCAATATTTGTCAAACATAGAAAACGACAGTTTCTAATATTTAAAAAACATTTAAATTATGTTTATTGATATAATATTATATAAATATTGAACTTAGAATGTTGTTCAATAATATATTTTATTGTAACGGGTGTTTTTTTAAATTTGGCGTCAGAGCAAGCAATGAGAGTTCGATTGTGAACGCACCTTTGAATGTCGCCACGCCGCAGTGTATCTAAACCTAACCTCACTTTTAAGTTTTGACATTTTGACATTTGAAAAATAGTGGTCTATTCACAACAAACTCATAGTCATAGCTAACTAGGACGCCAAATTTAAAAAAACACCCGTTATATACCTTTAACATAATGTATTTGATATATAATAAGAATATACCCCATAAATATTGCGTGCATATTTGTCTGACTGAAATCGGCATGAAAGAAATCAACAAAAAAATCATTTTTCTTTTCGTTTTTTGTCAGGAGAAAACTTACTTTTTTATTTAAAAATAAAACTTTGTCCAACATAATAATAAAACAACAATATGAAATATTATGAAAAACTTAGGACACAAAGTTATATCCATAAGGTTGCATAAAACATTGAATACAAATTAATACAGTACAATAAAAACCACCACCAGTTCATTAAATACACTATTTTACTTGATTTTGCACTACCCAAACGTTTATTATCACACTAACACCATCATACACTTTATTATGTGCGATGTAATTGCAACATACTAACGTCGACTGCCGTAACTAACCGAAACTTTTTTTACACAGGCAACCAACTTATGAGTCTCAAGTTTAAAAATATAATATATTTTTTCAATAAACCGTTTAAAAACGTTTTATAAAATGAAAAGAAAGTTTTCAGAGGTATTCACGCTTCAACGCAAGTATTTTAATTACTGTAAAGTTAAAAGTAAAACATTGATGAGCTATGTAATATTTATATAATCTATAATATACCCTAAATTGGAAATATTTCTTTGATAAGGTACGTGTTTTATTGACATATTATTATGAAATGTTTCTCAAATATATACTTTTAAATGTTAATTTTTTAATACAATAAAAACATTTAATACATATTGTCATGATTTATATGACATGATTTGGAATATAGGCATTCTTAATTACAAACATGCTATATGGGTAGCATAACTTTTGGGAGAAAATTCTTTTAAATAATTGTTTGAAAGAAACCAAAGAAAGATGTTTCATTTTGTTAAAGAAACATTCTCTAATACTCTAGATAGAAAAAGAATACGTTTTAAAGTTATATTTCTTTTAATTTTGGTAAATTGTCTTGGTTAGCTGACGATTTATTATCGT
Source organism: Agrypnus murinus (assembly GCA_929113105.1). Taxonomy (NCBI): domain Eukaryota; kingdom Metazoa; phylum Arthropoda; class Insecta; order Coleoptera; family Elateridae; genus Agrypnus; species Agrypnus murinus. The sequence continues at coordinate 112,232,338 of OV816028.1, read as the reverse complement.
TACATGATTTTTATAGATAAATAATAGTATTGCAGCCATTTCAAGGCTTTTTTCTTGCCCTGAAACAGACAAGGTGCCTGTTAGTGGAGATGTATGCAAATATTTATTACATTACCTGCAGGTTTAATTTATAAAAACTTTCTTGTGAATTAACGATTTGGCAGTTTTTTATAATTTAATAATAATAATAATAATATTAATAATAGTTTATTTCCAAAAACACAAAAGTATAGGATCGTCACAAGTAATAAATGAAAATGTATAGATGCAATACACATAGTAATAATACTGAAAACGACATAATTTGACAAACAAAAAATGCAATAAATAACAACAATATTAAAAGCCGATAAAAGGTAATAGCAAGTTTTATTATATTCTGTGGCCGAAGGTTTTTTTTTAACTTTTATTTATTTAATATAATAAAACAAATTTATTTATTTCGTTTGCAGTCGTAGAATATATTTTATTATTTTTAATGAAGAGAAAACTATCTCTTTTTTACATTTACAATACAAATGTTATAATATTACTTTATCAGTAATTATTTAAATGAGTTTAAGACGAGTTTAAATAATTAGATTTGAATTAACACACTTAACAGAACAATTTTAGAATTCACATTTAAATGACATTAAACAAAACAATTAATTTAAAACTCAAATGAGCCTTTATGTTTTACTAGCAGGACAATTTTAAAGTCCACACCTAGTTTAATACTCACTCTGGATAAACACTTGTTGAAGAGACTTGTGAGTTGAATAAAGACTAATAAAGACTGAAGACTTAAGATTAAAACAGAGGTATTTATACAGTGTTACAATCTTATCTGCCTACACAGTTCTCATGGTCATGAGAGAGTTAATGCTAAAGAAGTTCTCATAGAGATAACGTAGACTTATTAGGAAAATGTAATTTGATATCGTGTGCTCACAATCGTAAACAGTTCTCATGTAACATGATCTTATCTATAGTGTGATTATAACGTACGTTACTAGCATAGCATATATAATATAAACATTGGAATAAAAAATAATGAAAAATCAAATACGACATAATTATGTATAAATACATAGCAACATACACGAATATCAGGAAATATAACTTTGTTCTAAGTATTCTTCAAAAGTATAGAAGGGATGGTGTAGTAGATACTTTTTCAACGTTTTATTAAATTGTGTACTCGTAAGTTCTTTGGTTTCGCATGGTAATTTATTATAGAATTGAATACACCAATAGTTCACACTTTGCTGTGTCCTTTTCAGTCGATGGATTGGAATGATCAGTTCCTCTCTTCTTCTGGTATTATAATTGTGGAAATCTCCATTACTGTTGTAATAGCCTTTATTCGAATGTACATACTTACAGGTATTTTCTACAGCTCTCTCTGCTGCATATACCTGTAAGTATTCTTATTGCTTTCTTTTGTTGCAGGAGAATGGAATTGAGTTTATTACAGGTGCCCCAAATCAAGATGCCATGCAGCTTCGTGAGTACCATATTCTTTAATTTTACGGATGCAGTATAGAGATGTTGATAATCGGCTTTCTAATTCACTAATATGAGTTATCCATTTTAGCCCATTATCTAATTGTACTCCAAGTAGCTTCGCTGAAGTAATTTGTACTGGTGTTGGATAGAACATTAAAGACTGGGTCTTTTGTATATTTACCAGCAATTTATTTGATTGGAACCATTCCTTTGCTGATACAAGCGCCTCTTCTGAGAGTATTTGCAGTTCTTGATGAGAATTACTTTTTGTAATAATTGATGTATCATCGGCATATAGGTATGTGGACGCAATTTTTACATTACTAGAAAGATCATTGATGTAAATTATAAAAAGAAGGGGACCTAGTATTGACCCTTGCGGTACTCCAAGCTCTAAGCTTTGTAATGAAGAAAATTTGTTCTTCCACCACACTTTTTGATATCGGTTATTTAGATAAGACTCTAGCATTTTGTAAGGTGTTCCTCTAATGCCAGAGCAATGTAGTTTCTTCAATAATATTTTATGATTCACCAAGTCAAAAGCTTTGCTTAAATCTAAGAATTCATTTGCACAAATTCGGTATTATCAAAGGCTTCAATTACTATGTTAGTAATATCTATTAGAGCTGTTGTGGTTAATTTTCCTTCAATATATACATGTTGGTTATTATTTAATAAATTATGTTTCTTTAGGAAAGCTTCTAATCTACTTTTTAGCAAACCCCAGTGGCGTGCGGTGAGAGTTTAGGCTAGGGAAGCAACCACGATTTAAATTTTAATCCACCTAGGTACAATAAAAACAATGTTATAATTATTAAGGTTAAAAGTCTTTTAAGGAAGAATTTTTACACTTCAGTAGTATTCTTTTACTCTATAATGATTAATCGGATTGGTAATTTTTTAGCACATCTCGTTCTTTTGAATACTGATTAACTCCCACCTAGTAAGATATTTTTTGCATGATTGGTAATCCCCTTACCCCTTTGAATCGTAGAAATTCTGTGATTGACATGATTGAAGCATAAAAGGTGCTGTAACGAAACTTGTAACTATTGCCAACGTTCTTTTGTGACAAAGCATTTTCAAATTTTGTTGATTGTTTAGATTTAATCACAATGTGCAAAATAATACGTCTTTTATACTTATGGAATTTGTTGACTATTATTCTTTATTTAAAAAAAAGTACTACTATTTATTTATAATGCAACTCAGATTCTAGATTCGTGAAAATATTGTCAACGCACGTTGAAGTTTTATCTGTAACTCTTGAAGGTTCGTATGTAACTGGTTGCAATCCAAAGGATTTGAAAATATTTAGTTGTTGTCTAGTGTCATTATTATCTTTCAGAAGATTGATATTAAAATCACCAGCAATAAATATATATTTGTATTTCTTATTACTGGTTATCCTTTCCAAAAGAAGCTCTAACTTAGTAAAGTAAGAATTTAAACATCCATCAGGTGATCTATAAATAGATACGTGCACGGATTTCTGTTCTTGTATAAAAGCGCCCGATGCTTCAAAATTTACATCTTTTTTATATTAAAAAAATATTTAATATTTAAAATACCTTTACCAAATATTTATTAAATATAGTCTGTTATCGGGGTAACAAAACAATTAGTAACTGTAGTCTATTACATTTGCTTGTCGCCTTTCATGTGTGTAGATGTTTACAGTAGACATAAATTTTCCCGTTATCAGGAAGATAATTTTAAATATCATGCCGTGATCTTTTTTGAATAAATTGTTCTTAAAATGAATACTCTGTCTTGAATAAAAATCAAGGCTGCACTAAAAATAAAGCATAGTTACTAACTGCATTGTGTACGTCTACATCTAGCAATTAATGTTCGGTTATCCTTTTAAATCCTGTCCGTCTCAAGTGCCCTGCAAATACAATACCAAGCACATCATGTTGCCAAGTAAGGTTTTATCAAAAATTTGTATTGATCCTTGTCGTGTCCTTTTATGTCTTTGAGGCGTCTTACAGTTTCATCATTAGAATTCTTTGATAAAAGATAATGAAGCTTAAGGGTTATAATTTGCAAATGATAATAATTAAATCAGTTCACCCGATCGATATTAAACTAGCAACATTTCCACTACAAGTAATTTCCCATTTTATGATTAAACCGATTTTAACTGATAACGCATAATGAACATATCAGTGCTTGATTTCCTACGTACTAAATTGTCAATACTAAAAATATTGGTTTTTTCTCCTTTATATCATTTTTATTACTTAATTTTTATTAACTGCCCGAAGATTTATCAGTAAGGAACACCGATTTCCGGGATGTAATCCAATCGTTTAACTAGAGAAATAAATTTAACCATAACAGGGTGTTGACCCCATTTTTTGACTAAAATGTTTTACGTTGCCGCTATCCCGATTGTAGAAAATACTTCCTGCTTTTTCGAGTATAAAAAATCGTCTGGTTAATCTTGCAATCTGGGACGCACCGCCCCATTACAATCGAATTATCTAAACTGCTGGATTGGAACGGCGAAAGCTAAATCTCTTAACCATCAGAACTCCGAAATGCGACACCATTAAATGTTTTTTCCTTAAGTTATCGTAAAGATACACTTAAATCAAGATCTTATCTTTGTAACTTGTAGTAAAGAATTCCTTAGAGATAATATATCGGGTGACCTTTCCAAACCACAAAACAATATTTTTATTTTTATATTGCTTTGGAGAGCAATATGAAGTTGGAAATTCTTTTATAAAATACCCATTTTGTACTATATATTTGGATATTAACCTCTTTTTTTAAGAATATCTGTATACTATTCTACATGTTTCCAGATTCTACAGAACAAAATAGGGATAAAATATCTTATAAGAATTATATCATGTTTGTTTTTAATTTAATACTGTATCTTCCAGATACAAAACTAGATAAAGTCCAAGATTACTTTTCCTTCAAGTAAGCACTTAGTTGTCATTCGTTCATATTTTTCTATTATCTTATCACTGTTTGGAAGAAAAGCTCAGACACGTCAATTTTATTTTTAGCGTTTACTGTCTCTAGCCTTACTTTGTGGAACTCCATAATCATGAAATATAATCAAATTAAAAGATTAATTCAAAGTTTCACAAGTTTTATTAGTATCTTAACCTGACAATATTGTTTCGACATTAAATGTCGTTATCAAAGGTAGATAAGATTGATAAACAAACACGTTGCTAAGGATAAATACATACAGAAAATAGGTAACTAGATACAATACATACAAAAACTAAATATCTAACACTTCTAATAAAGGAGAATTACTAAGCTCAGTTAGTTCATTTATTAAAGGTACTGTGCGTTTATGTTTGTATATTTCAAAAGCTTCTAAAATGTCTAATTTGTGTTTATTGTTGCAAAAATGTAAGAATTTAATGTTGTTTTCAGATGTCAATGGGTGGTTCTGTTCCAAAATGTGTTTGGTATAATCCGATTTTTCTGGATGTTTAAGTCTATAAGAGCGTACGGGTTCTTTGTATCTTATGTCGAAATTTCTAAGTGTTTGCCCAATATAACCGAGTTACAAAAAGAACAATTCAAACGGTAAATGCCGGATTTCAAGATATCTTGTGTTTTGTCTTTAGCATTGAATAAAAATGAAAAAGTGTTGGTGTTAGTTTTATAGGTTATTTTGTAACTGGTGGTTTTTCGTATTATAGTTGCAATTTGTTCTGATATCTTGCCAAAGTATGGTATTTATATGTAGTTTGTGTCTTGTATTTGAGTGCCAATTGGAAATATTCTTTTGATAGCTAACCTATAATCTTTTTGTTGAATTAAAGTGTCAATCATGTTATGGTTATAATGGTTTGCATGTGCTAATTGTTTGATGATTGAAATTTCTTTATCAAAATGTGATCGTTTCATTGGAGTAGTTAAAGCTCGATGTACTAAAGACCTATAAGCCGCTAGTTTATGCATTTTATGATGACATGAATCGTTAGGAATAGTGACGTCTGTGCTTGTGGATTTTCTGTATATGGAAAAATCAAATTCATTGTTTGTATTAATTGTAATAGTTAAATCCAAAAAATTAATAGCTCTATTTTGTTCTGTTTGTAGTGTAAACGTGATGTTTGTGTGAAGACTGTTAATAAGAATTAAAAATTCATTGATAACCTCAAAAGAACTGTCAAAACAAGCTAAAATGTCATCAACATAACGAAACCAGAAAATAATGTGTTTAGAAAGATCTAATTCAAATATTCGATCTCCTAAATTATCCATAAATATGTTAGCTAATACAGGACTCAGAGAATTACCCATAGGTAAACCATCTTTTTGTAAATAAATTATATTTTTAAATGTGAAATAATTTTGACTGATACAAAGATCAAATAATTGAATTAACTCTAATCTTTTTACTAATTCTACATTACTATTAACAAGGAAATTATCTAACAAAGGAATACAGTCTTGTGGTGGTATCTTTGAAAACATGTTACAAATGTCAAAGCTTACAAGTTTTGAATGTGCTGGAAGATGTATGTTCTGTAGTTTTTCTACTAATTCTAATGAATTTTTGACAGAGTATTTCGATTTGTATCCTATGATGTTAATAATATGGTTGAGTTTCTTCGACAAGGTGTGATTAGGTGCGTTGATATATGATACTACTGGTCGTACAGGCATGTTGTGGTTATGTGTTTTAATCAGTCCATATAGTCTTGGTGGTTGTGGGTTTTTATGTATGATTTGTTGTTTTTCTAATTCGTTAAAGCAGATATTGCAGTTTGCTAAAGCTTGTTTTATTTCTTTTTGGAATTTTGTTTAAAACATCTAAATTTTCTTTATCAATAAAATCGTTAACCTTTTGTGTGTAAACATCTTACCAAAGTGTTACCCTTATCTGCTTTAACAGAAATTAAATTGTTTTCTGTAATTTTATGTCTGATAGATTGAAGTAGTGACAGGTTAGATGTTTTATTCTGTGTTTTGTTCTTTTTCAAAGATATTTCTTTTATCAGATTCAAGATTTGGAATTTTGCATAATTGTTGTGATTTTTTCTGAGTATAGTTTCACATTCAACAGCCAATGTTTATTTAATTTTGTTAGTGAATTTTGGAAAACGACAAAATTTGAAGCCTTTGTTAAGAAATTGTGTTTCTCTGTCATTGAATTGTGTATCTGATAGGTTTATAAAGCGTGGATAGAAGTTTATGGTATTCGGGGTATTATAATTACTTTGTATTGAGCGTTTTTGTTGGGTAAGGTTTTGTAGTTCTTTTTTCCGAGTATTGTATTTTTGAAATTTAATATGACTGACAGTTTCTCTAACATCAAAATCTAAAATGTCAAATTGAATATTATATAATTTATGTGCAAGTTCTGTGTGGAGCACCTTTATATAAATGTGCAAATTGTCTCTAATTCTAAACCTTTGCTAAATTTCTTTGCTTCTTCTTTGACCCATCTTCTTTTTGCATTTTTGATAATCTTTTCAGTAATGTAATTACTAGTCTTGGTTGTGATGTTAACATATTTGGGAATGACTTGACGTTTAATACATTCTTGATTGAACCAAACATACTGGATAGCAATTCCGTCTTTAATCATCAATTTCTTATATAGCTTGGCTTGTTCTTCCAACGAAGATGAAATGATAGCGTTTACTGTCTCCAGCCTTACTCCACCCAATGACACCTCAAAACAACATTAAATTCTTACATTTTTGCAACAATAAACACAAATTAGACAGATTTTAGAAGCTTTTGAAATATACAAACATAAACGCACAGTACCTTTAATGAATGAACAAACTGAGCTTAGTAATTCTCCTTTATTAGAAGTGTTAGATATTTAGTTTTTGTATGTATTGTATCTAGTTACCTATTTTCTATACAGAAAATAGGTACGGATAAATACGTAAGGATACGTACGTAAAATACGTACGTATCTTACGTACGGATTTTATGGACGTAAATTTTAATTATTTAGGTTACTACTGCGGGACCTATGACGTCTTCAACTTTTTCTTAAATGGAACCCCGGGGATTTTTTAGAGTTCAGCAATTAATACTCCATATGTGGTATTTAAATATGGAGAACCAAACGTGATAACTTTCAGGAAAATAACAATTATACTTGAAAACTCAAAAGGCAAAAATACTAATTTATTTTATTAACGACTACCACAAATATTCAAATTGCCACCCATTTATTTCCTGGCAATAATTAAGCCGACGTTGAAATTCTTCCAGAACATTGTCTTTCATTTCGTGGTTAATATTTCTGCTCTCTGACCTTATTCTTTTTCTCAGTTCTTCAAGATTTCGGGATTTTGATTTGATGAACAGACTATCATTAATTGTAATTCAGATTAAATATCACTTTTATGATATCCAATAATCAAATGACATGCACATTTTAACGCCACCGTTAATTTTAAGTCTAATTATTATTCTCCTGGAAGTTATCACGTTTGGTCCTCCATATTTAAATACCCATATGGGGTATTAATTGCTGAACTCTGAAAAATATACTTTTAGTTTCTAGCAAAGAAATTAGGCGGTTCCATATAAGAAAAAGTCGATGACGTCATAGGTCGGACAGTGGTAAGTTAAAAAATTAAAATTGACGTGTCCAAGCTTTTCTTCCAAACAATGATAATACAAAAAATATGAATTTTATTCCTTACTTTATTTACACACTGTATTTAAATTCGTTATTAGATGACGAGTGTAAAGAAAGTTTATCATCGTTCAATTTAGTAAATAATTAATCTTAGGGTTACTACACGTCTTACTTTGGGAGGACATTACCTACAATTTATCATTATGTTCTTCGTCCTACTTCCTGCGAAGAAAACTTAGAAATGCCCTACTTTGAAGATTTTAGTTTAAACTGACTGATTTGTAATGAAATTTTATTTACTTTGCAAAAAGCAAAACCGCTTGACAACTAGCGTCCCAGAACATAAGCAACAACTTTTCTGTTTTGATGTTAGTAGTATGTTTTTATTCGGTAATGGGGCCAGCTGGGCCAGTATTCTCGAACTCATTCGAACAGGTCTCGCATGCGAAATGACGTAATTTCTCCGCCATAAGGTGCAACTCATATTTAAGAAGGTAATAGGAAATTACGTCATTTCGTATACGAAACATTTCGAATGAATTCGGGAATATGGGCCCTGGGACTAGAATTATCGAAAATGATCACTGATTTTAATTTCGCTTACTGTCTTGAAGTTGTTGACGTTGATACTACATTATCACTTCCCGCGATGGGACAGCTACTGGATCGTGGTTCTGCAATGACTCTTTTCTTAATGGGCTTTGAAAAGCACCTCAGAAATGTTGTATAATATGCTTACTATTTATTAGGCATAAAACATTGCTTTTAAGAATCAGCCTAAAAGTGGCAACCATTTTCTTGGTAAGTGCTTTTGAATGAAATGTTTAATTTTAAAAGTGACCGTGCCACAAAAAATAACAGAACTTCTTTTCTTAAATAGGTTGCAACTTAAGATCATTACAGGGTTTCATAACACGGCATGCTACATTTAAGCTGGACGCACACTTGTCCAGCAAAACTGCTTTAAGGTCCAAGTGTACCCAAAAACGTGTGTTATTTGTTTCATAAATAATATAATAATGTGATAACTTTGGTTTTAAGTTGATAGTCTAAGAATGTTAAAAACTTGCTTACCTAACTTGTTTTGGAAAAAAAATTTTTTTATTTAAATTATTTCACATGTTATACGTGAAAAATTAATTTTGGAGAAACTGGACATTCAAAATTAATCAAAATAATACCACTTATATTTCATAGTTTTTGAACTATTTTCCCAGATTTTTAAGAAAATCGTATGTCTAGCGACTAAATTATTGCCAAAAAACCTGCTTTTTGCCAAAAAAAACTGCTTTTTTTGGCAAAAAGGAGGTAATAGTTTAGTCCCTAGACATACGATTTTCTTAAAATTTTGGGATAATGGTTCAAATACTATGAAATTTAAGTGGTATTATTTTGATTAATTTTGAATGTACAGTTTCTCCAAAATTAATTTTTCACATATAACATGTGAAATAATTTAATTGAAATTTTTTTTTTCCAAAACAAGTTAGGTAAGCAAGTTTTTAACATTTCTAGACTATTAACTTAAAACCAAAGTTATCACATTATTATATTATCTATTAAACAAACAACACACGTTTTTTGGGTACACTTGGACCTTAAGCAAAAACGTTTATGCTCAAATATGCTTACACATGTTTTCAATCATTACACAGCACCAAAAAACGTGTTCTGTTCTGGGATCGAGACTATGGTATTCAGATGCAGTTTTCGACGCTGAATCCGAATCCGACCTCAAAAAAGCAAATACACCCTCAAAATCTTGCGCTAGAGCCAAAAACAACCCCCAAATGGAGTAAAACACTCCTGACATATGATGACAATAAATACATGCAAAGAATGGTTGAAAACCACAAATGTCTTGTATTTGGAAATAAACCTCCGGTATATGGCCAAGAACCCCCATCCGTAAGGGGGTTAAACTACCCCAAAATGGGTCAAAACCACCCCTTAAATCAAAATACAATAAATACATGCAAAAAACGATTTAAAACCGCAAATGTTTTGTTTTTGGAAATAGACCGTTGGTATACGGCCAACAACCCTCCTTCCTGAGGGTGTTAAACCACCCCAAAATAGATCAAAGCCACCCCTTAGATCAAAATACAATAAATACATGCAAAAAATGATTGAAAACCGCAAATGTTTTGTATTTGGAAATAGACTTCTGGTATATGACCAATACCACCCCTCTTTAAAGGATACCCCTTTAAACCACCCCAAAATGAGGTATAACCACCCCTTACATCAGGGTTACAATAAATAGATGAAGTACATAAGAGGCAGCCAGTACGCCAATCGTTTAAAAATAAAAGGAAGAGATACTATCATAAATCGAGAGGCTAGAGGATTAACGGGGTTTTATTATTTGCATGTAGTTTTTACGTGCGTTTATTTATTGTAACTCTGATGTAAGTGGTGGTTATACCCCATTGGGGTGATTTTACCCTTTCAAGGAGGCTGTTAGTCATATACCAGAGGTCTATTTTCAAAAACAACGCATTTGCGGTTTTTAATCGTCTTTTGCATGTATTTATTGTATTTTGATCTAAGGGGTGGTTTTGACCCATTTTGGGGTGGTTTAACCCCCTCACGGATGGGGGTTCTTGGCCATATACCAGAGGTTTATTTCCAAATACAAGACATTTGCGGTTTTCAACCACTTGCATGTATTTTTTGTCATCATATGTCAGGAGTGTTTTACTCCATTTGGGGGTTGTTTTTGGCTCTAGCGCAAGATTTTTAGGGTGTACTTGCTTTTTTGAGGTCGGATTCGGATTCAGCGTCGAAAACTACATCCGATCCCAGAACAGAACATTTTTTTTGTGGGGCTGTGTTATTATAGGAATACCTCACACTTATCTAACGTGATTACAAAAACGCTGTACAGCACGTTTAAGCAACCCAGAGCACGATCTAACAAAAAGCAAAAACGCTGTACAGCACGCTTAAGCAGATTTGAGCAAAACTGTGAATGCTCGTAGCACGAGCATAGACCATTGTTTGAAGGCAAAACATTTGGTTGCGGGCATGTATTATTTTCAATGCACGTGTCCATACTGACGTAGTTTGCAGTGTGTGAAGTTATTTTTATTAAAAATAATTTTATAAATAACTTTTTATAAGTAATAAGTGCAGTGTTGATTGCGTTACAATAAAATTTTTGCGAATGCATTATTTTTATTATTAGTATGAAAATAGACGCAGAAAGATTAATTGTTTTCATTGAACAAAGACCTACAATTTATAATTTATACGCTGAAGATTCATCATTTTTATTTATTTATTTATTTATTTATTTATTTATTTATTTATTTATTTATTTATTTATTTATTTATTTATTTATTTATTTATTTATTTATTTATTTATTTATTTAAACTGCAAACTACAGCATAGCCAATTACAGCTTGCAGAATAGATAATTTACAAATTATATTACAAATACAAGCTTATGCTTCAGAGTACCACTAACAAAACAAAATCTATACATCAATCTAACGTTAAAAAATTGTATAATAAAGGTAATAGAGTAATACCTAATCGCAAACAAGATACTGATATGTTATACACACATAGTACATGCATGTGATCATAATTTGTACTTAAATCTTTATGAACATGTTATACGAAAACAAACAATCGCAAATTGTTACAAACGAAAAAGAAAAGTAATTTCTAAATGATAAAAATAATATAAAACGCTATAACTGTACACATACGTACTAAAATAATACCTGTGTAAAAATAAGAATTATCTAATATTAAATGGTAACTACTTGATATATTATTCTAAATAACCTGAACAATATCTGTGAGCAAAGAACGCTATAAGGAATGGTTTATTTATAATAGTTTAAAAACAATACCTACAAGAAAAAACCTAATATTTATAAAGAGACAGAGAAAGTAATCAATTTTACATAAAGTTAATGCGAATTCATGATGTATTATATCAGTTAATAGTCATAGTCGGTAGAGCTAGTTAGCTGATTCGTGGCATAAAGCGCTGACAAACAAGTTCTTTTATATACAGCAAGACTAGGATGGAATACATCTATGCCTTTTGCGTATCGGTTAGCTAATTTACAGGCTACATATAAAGGTGATTTCAAAAGCTGATTTGTACGCGGAATAGATAAATAAAAATAACAAGGCGTTCTGGAAGTTAATTTTGGAACTAAAAAATTAATTTTACTTAGTATATTTCCACATGATTCGACTAAGTTATGTAGTATTTTATACAGCACTACAAGCGTTGTAAACTCTGTTTTGTAGTGATGTAATGCTATACTTGTTAAGCAGATGATTGTATGGTACAAAGGCGGGATAGATTCCAGTAGCTTTCAAATCAAGGTATCTGATGAATCTCTTCTGTACCTTTTCAACTAGCAGAATGTAGTTTTGGTAGAAAGGCATCCATATTACTGATGAAAACTCTAATTGTGATCTAACATAACTATTATAAAGGGTAATTAAAGTGTTAGTATTATGAAAATGTGAAGAATTCCGAATAATGTAACCCAACATCCTCAGGGAATCATTAAAAGTTTTTTCTATATGATTAGAAACATTTAACTCTTTATCAAAGACTATTCCAAGATCGCTAACGTTTTCTCTAGACATTAGGGGTACATTATTCATGGTATACTGAAACTCGATAGGAGAATGCTTTTTTGTGTAAGCTAGTGTACAACATTTATCTGTATTAAAATATAACTTATTGTCTTGACTCCATTTATATATACTATTAATATCTCTTTGTAGTTTAAAGCAATCTGCTACATCACTGATAACTCTCCACATTTTAAAATCATCGGCAAATAAAGCATGTTCAGAATAAATATCATTCTTTGGCAGATCATTGACAAATAAAAGAAACAGAAGCGGTCCTAGATTGGCTCCCTGTGGGACACCCGACAGAGCCCTGTATTTCTCCGATTGAGCGCCATCGTATACAACCACTTGCCACCTATCTGTCAGGTATGATTCAAAGAACGTAACCAAGCTATTCGAAAAGCCAAATGTACATAATTTGTTTAAAAGTATTCTATGGTCGACTCTATCAAATGCTTTAGCAAAATCCGTATATACAACATCTAGTTGCAAGTTTTTATCTATCGCCTCTGAAGCATCCTGAACGATATTTAGTAAATTGGTAATGGTAGATCTTTTTGGCATAAAACCTGAACCAGAAAATCTGAACAAGCTTTATATACGTACATTGGGATTTGATCAAATCCAGCAGCTCGTTTTGGCTTACACGAACGTAAAGCAATTTTGACATCGTCGATTGAGACACGATTTATAGTTAATGTAGAGATTGTACCACCTAAATCGCCGTCGTAGTTTACTAGATTACTGTTATTGTCTTGTAGAATATATGCCGATTGAAAAGTGTTAGCGAATGCATTAGCTACCTCAAATTTAGAGTTTAATTGTACGCCATTGTGATGCATGTTACTAGTTTGAGAATCAGACATACTTTTAGATTTAACAAAGGACCAAAAAGTAGCAGGTTCGTTTTTTATGTTTAATTCGATATTTTCGCAATATTGTGCATAGGCATTATTAATATCAGTTTTAATTTTTGCTCTGAGGGATTTAAATTCTTGCTTAATCTCATCATTCTTAGTATTTTTAAGTTTTCTATGAAGTCTCGCCTTTTTCTTTATCTGGTTAATTATAGAACCCGTAAACCACGGAGGAAACTTTCCTTTACAGCTGCCAGTCCAAGGTAAAGAATCATCTAATGCCAGGTAAAAAAGTTCATAGAATCTATCAACCGCAATATTTACATCACTGTAATTGTTTAGAACGTCCCAATCTGTATTGCTTAGATTGTAATATAGCCTTAGAAAATTGGCTTTTTTAAAATTATATTGGTTACCAGTAATATTTTTTACAACTTTACGTTTATCGCATCTTATGCCACATTCCAGCGCTGGGTGGTGATTATCTACAGGAACGAGTGGATTATCCCACTTGCACACTATTAAGTGATCGCTTGCTAAAACTAAATCTAAGATTCTTTGGTTAGCATTAATTATTTCATTATATTGGCTCAAGTTATGAAAATTTATAAAGTTTAGAAACTCTCTCTGAATATTATTCAAGTGTATTTGTTGATTTGGATATAAATTTGGTATATTAAAATCCCCAAAAACTAACAGTCTATAATCTGGCAGTTCTTGATGTAATATTTCAAAATGATTATTATAAAAGTCTAAGTATTCATTTAGCGTGCAAGCTGGAGGAAAATATTCAATACAAATATAATAACATATTGAACCTATTTTAACACGCAGCCAAATATTTTCGTATGTAGATGTATTTGATGACCGATCGACACAGACGCTAATATAACAACTTTTTATTGCCACCAATACACCTCCACCATCACGTTTCGTAGATAACAAATGATCTCTATCACGACGATTCACCACATAGCGATTGTCAAAAATCTCAGTATTTAAGATTCCCGAGTTTAACCAGCTTTCTGTTAGCAAAATGACGTCATAATTCTCCGAGAGAACACTATTAAAAATTGACACTGTTTTAGTCCTCAACCTGACGTTCTTGTAATAAATCTTAATTCCCGTTTCATTAATGGACATCATTAAAGTCGTTACAAGATTTTATTTCATAAATTCGGCCATTATTATTTGCTCTCATAAAGATTTTGCAGTTTCGTGTCCACAGGTATTTAATATTATTTTGTTTTTTGAATTCGCGATCTTTATTATATAAAATTCTCTTGCTTGATGTAGGTGACTCAAACGAGTCACGTTATATAAACATATAAATATAATTATCCTGTCTTACTAACTTATTATAATCAGGATGTAAGTGACTTTTTGATCTAACAAAATGTTTTTGGATTCAGCGAAAACCTTTCTGCTTTAAGCAGAAACATTTTTACTTAAAGCAGTTTTGCTAGATACGTCTGCGGCCAGCCTTAAGGAACATTTATGTAAGATTGGGAAATGTAATGGGTTCCTCACTTGCAGACTCTGCAACGAGCAACCGGAAACCGGATCCAGACATTTGGGCACAGCCGATTAGGCGCGGTCATTTGGACGCGGCCGTTTCAGCGCGAGCACTTCGGCGCGAGGACACTTAGGCGCAGGGACACTTCGGTGCAGGGACACTTCGGCGCGGACTACTTAGACGCAGGGACATTTCGGCGCGAGAACCTGTCTAGTATTATTGTAATGAACAAAATCTGTAGGTACTTACGGGTAATAAATACAGTATGATCGATGAAATAATTTGTAATAAAAACTTAATTTGTTTATTATAAATCCCTTATTGTTTATAAGAATATCATGTTTGATAATCAGGTTAATTTAAATTTTAAAAAATCAATTAAATGAAATAGGAAAATTAACATTAACATTGAATATCGTACAACTGATAAATACGTGTCCCACTTCACGAATTTTGTCTCAGTACGTAACACTGATAAATGGATACTGCTTAGTGCTTATAGTCCAGTGCTTAAAGACAAAAAGCACTGGAATAACGCAATTTAACCAATCCAAGCGAAATTCTGGAATTAAAAAGGTGTATGTGTACATAAAAATAAAAAACGTTACTCTGATAATAGGGTAGCTTGTTCCAAAAAAATTCGACTAATGGTCCAAAAAAAAAACGTTTTATTTAAAGATCTTCATAAGTTTTACCCTAATTTGCCTCGGAAAATGTACATGCCCCGAACTGCTTTTAGTCGAAGTTGTAACGGGTACATTTTCCACCGGCATTTAGTACCTAGAATTTTGTAGTAATTCTGGATAAAAATCCTAAGTTCGGTCCTGTAGATATCGCTTTATTTAAATTAGCCTGTCATCAAATAAACATCTTAAATAAAAAAGCACCTTTTAGGACGGGAATGTTTAATATTTGCTATAATGAAATAATGTAACGTCATTCTGATGTCGTTTTTCGTATCTTGCGACCTGGCATTTTAAAAATAATATCAAGTTCTTCAAAAAGGAACCTTGGAAAGAAACCATGAGAAGCGCGTCGTCATCTCATTTAAATGTTTAGGTAAATATTTTGAGTGTATACGTTTCGTAAATGCATTTTCCATTGTCTGTTATTTGCGTTTTAAAAATTTTAAGTCAATGCTGCGTAGAAATTCGTCTACAGCCAGCGTTTGAGCTCACACGTGTATTTTTGCGGGAAAGAACTTTGGGACTATTTGTTATACGTAAGGTCTAAAATCCTATAGTTGGCCATGTAATAAGCGCCCTAGCCGCCGAATACCAGATGCTGAGTCGCGGAATAGCCTGGAACGAAGGTTATAAAAAGGGCTTCGCTCGATTTTGAGGGGACACTAACAAGCAGACAGATTCTTGAGACGGGTGGTCTTCCAAAATCACACGCCGAGAGCGTACGCTCGATCTTGTGTTAAAAAATGCCATTTTGTTGTAGTAAAATGGAGTTTGAAAGAAAACTCTAAATTCAGTTTTTCATATTGTTTGAACAATTACCGGCTTTCGGATGGCCGGTACATTTAATTAAAATCAACATGTAATAGTTATTGTTTAAATAAGTGATCGGAAATTAACCAATAATTCGTGTTTAACAAAAGTTACAGTTATTCCGTTAAATATTTTTGCGGACGTTTGTGCTTCAGAAAAGTGGGAAATTTAGTTTCCCGTATTACAGTACCGTACTCTCGTCTAAATAATTATTGTACTGAAATAAGTTAATAATTACAGACGCTTTCTCTGTAATCGAAATTTCGGTTAAATAATAATTCGTGCTGTGTGCCTTCTAAATTCAGTTCAGAATTAATGGTTATGTGTATTGTTTTATTGAAAACAATGAATTTATAAAATGGTTATCAAAACTAATAGCCAAATCTTTTATGGAACTCTTTGGTTGCATTTTGTTACTGCCGTTTGGGGTGAATTTGCAAATTATAATTCGCCATATCCAGTTTCTACGAGGGTTATCTCGTACATCTTTAATGTATGAAAGAAAAATCCCAAATCTTCCAGTTTCCATTTGCTGTGACGTTGTCGTCCAACTTTATGCAGTTTATCGTTGATTTTGGTTTGTGATTTACCAAAAATAAAAGGTATTGTGACTATTGTTTTTAGTGTTATTCATTCAGATAAATTTCTTGCTTGAATTTGCAGTCATGTTTGTTATTGTTTCTCAATTAATAGAAGTTCATTATAAATTTTTGCTCATTAAATTCTATTATCAATAGAACCTCTTGTCAGTTGTTATTTAACAATCTTTAAGCTTTAACTTAATTACAAATCATTTGTATTGATACTGTCGAATTGATATAATTTGTCTAATCTCCTTCAGAGATTTGTTTATAAATTTTGTCCAGGAAAAGCTCAGTTAATACCTAGGTTAATATTTAAATTAAATTGTTTTGAATAATTTTTATGGTTGATCTAATCGATTCTTTTGAAATATTTTGCGATCATGACCTGTCAATGTAAATTTCTAATATTGGTAGTATGTGTTTTGAACAATTTTGTGGTCAATCCGATTTTTTATTGTTTGTTTTCTTTATTAAACGAAACGTTCTTGGTGAATTTTTGTATTGATTAACTTTTGGACATAATTATTATCCAATAAATTTAGATTGGATTAGCAATAAATATACAAGGTGTGTTTTATTTGTTTATCTTTGTATGTGTATTTCACCCCTTCTTTGTTTAATAAATGTTATTATTGTAAAACTGCTGGATCTCTAAAACGGAACCATATTGGTTATGAAAGCTTAGTTTCATTTCTTTAACAATTGTAATAAACAAAATTTGTGTTTCAACTAAATACTTTATTCATTTTCTGGTTAATGGATTTAATAAATTTTAATGCTTATTCAATCAACATCTTTGAATGGTTAATAAATCATTAACTAAGCTCAGAACCAGATGGCGCCCTTTTATGTTTTTATTTGTGTTAAACCCTTATCTATTCCTTTTCACAATTTATACAGCTGTGGAACCAATACCTACGACTTGAATAATTAATTTGTAAAGAGAGAGTTTAAATCTCAAGCTGTGGCAGATATTTTTTGAGTTTTCAGATACAGTAAGTATGATGTATTTTTATAGCTTTTATAGTTCTTTTTTATTGTTTTTTATGGTTAAAAAACTAGCGTTTCAAAGTGTGCTTGCGTCTAAGTGTCCCGGCGCAAAGTGTGCCTGCGCCGAAGTGTCCTTGCGCCAAACTGTTCTGGCGCCGAAACGGCCGCGTCTAAGTGGCAGCGCCCAAATGTCCTAGACCGACCAGAAACAGCTATGCATATTTTATGCAACTGCGATTCGCTGAGTAGGAAGAGACAGCGCCGTTTCGAAAACTCTCCTTGGAACCAAAGGACTTCATCACACATCCAGCGAGAAACCTGTATCTATTGATACAAACTAGCAGACGGAACCCTAAGGCAGGAAAGAAAATGGCGGTGTTATTATTGATATAATTAATTTCTTTCTTTTTGTTTTAGGTGAATCGAACAATCGCTTATTCAGGGTTTTCTCTAAGATATAAATAATAGAACTTTCTGTTTAACAGAAATTTACGTTTTATTTCATATACGTAACTTGCAAGATAACCTTTTAACATTTCCCAATTTTACAAACCTAACAACCTTTCTGCTTGTCATTAACCAATTGCAGTTTGTTATATACTATCTACATCTAAAATTAATATATAACCATTACTAAGCATTTATTAATTAAATGATTAATTATGTAGATTCCTAATTTAAAAACACTTGTTAAATTTTCTGCATAAATCCACTTTTTTTGTTATTTAGTCGCAGAAAGTTCTCACTATTACTCTTTTTCACTGAACTAATTATTGATTATTATAGAATTGACTAATTAAATTCTATTGATTTAACAATTCCAAAACAACAATCTACATTTAAAACCCAATTTACATTTTAACATTCAATTGAGCAAAATAAATATTATTTATTTTCACATGCATGTCAGTACTGTATGTTCTGCACATGCATTCACCTCTACATCATTTCTTTCTCAAAGATTTTTGAACGGTTCGTGAGTAGCTGTTATGCTAAGCCGTAAAACCTTGTAAAACATGTTTTACTTTTAAAATGTAATATCCTTATGTTTCAATTTTTTGTTACTACAGTCTTTTAGACTCTCAGTACCTAAACAATTTCTTAAGAAATTATTTTTTTTATGAACTCATCACACCTTTATTATAATCATTTATTCTTACATTTTGTTAAAACATTTTCTGGGACCAACAAAAAAGGTTAAATCAGTTCGGTTTTAAATTAAATTACTTCAGTTTTCAATGGCTTCAATTTCTTTATAATTCCATCAATGGGTGTGAAAATAATTAATCCATAACAAGTCAACAGCTGTCGAGATTCCACCTTTATGTTCATTTTCTCAGTGAATGCAACTAAAATAGTAAAATGTTCTACAGACCATTATTTTTATTTTACACGTGCAGAGTTATCAACACGTTGAAAACTGTTTTTCTAATTATAAGTTTGTATAATTTTGTCGTACTTCTTGTTTGTAGTGTTTGAAGGATTGCAGGATTAAATATAACGTTATAACAAATCTTGTTATAAAGTGGCATGCCTCGTGGCATGTACGTAATTGAAATAATACCATGACTTTTTTTTATTTTACGTAAAGATCAACGAGCACCTTTACATACAACAAATTTCATTAAATCCACTACGTACTTCTTGCTACAGGCAACACTGAATAATAAAATAAGTAACTTTTCTAATAAATTAAAGATTTTGTATAAATTTCAAAAGAAAAATCATTAGATTACTATTGCAAAACAGCGGAGAAATTTAAATAAAATCAAATCTTAATAATAAGCCATTGGTATGTATTTTTATTACTAATAAAAAGTAGTTTTTCTATCTTGGCCCTTAAGTCATATTCATATCGTTCAAGTAAGCTAGTACGTCATGAAGAATTTCCTAGCGTGCAGAAGGAAGATATTTCTTGAACGTATTTTACAACACTTCTGTTAACTACAAATACTATAATATCTTAGTGCGAGAGACACGTAACTCAAACAACGATTGATGGAAAAAGGATGAAAAGGGACTGGAAAAAGATTTTACCTATACATTAATCGCATTTTTCGTGTTTCTTTTTTTTCAATTTCACGTTCATTATTTATTTCTGTTAATACAAATTATGTATTTAATACATCAATTTTCAATTTAAAATAAAGAACAACAAAACAAATAAAGTCATGTATTCTTTGTTTACGTTCGGGCATAAAATTATCCGCCAAATATTTATACACCCAAGCAGCATTTTTAGTAACCGCTACGTAATAGCAATTACCGGTGGAACTATAAAGTTCTTGCCGTTAGTCACAAGAACGTAATTGCTGCGGTATTGTTACGTGCCTGGAACCAAAATGGGAAACAATTCTCGGGTAGCAGATACGTTGCAGTAACCTTTTCGGAACTTATCCAGCTACCTTTAGGCTACGTAGCGGGAACGTGGTGGCGTAGTAATTGCTTTCGTGGAACTTTTTTCTCTTTGACACATCGTGTCGCGTGTTGTTCTCTCTTACTCTTGCAACTTAACAAATATTCTTTCACTTTCTCTACTAATGCCGCGGTCGTGTCACAAAATGGATTACTATTTTATTTGTAATACGTACATAAAGAGATGAAATGTTTCGTTATTTTGTCAATCTAGCATACCAAAATTATAAACCATCGCAACTTTTCTGTTAAATGCGATGATGATAGATCGAAAAATAACAACGCGCCTTCTTTAAATATATTTTTTAATAAAAAATGTCTTGAATAAAATATGACAAAAATACTTATAAATTGATAAACATGATAGAAACCATTTTTATTTTATTCCCAAGGCACAATTTAAGATCGATTTGTTATCTTTATTGAGAGTTATAGTAAAAGACTTTTTAACAATTGCAACAAATTGCAAATTGATTTAAAGCCTTCAACATTTTACAAGTAAATATGGAGTTGTTTTGGAAATGTCACCTTAAAGTAGTATTAACTGTAAAATGTGTGTCTAAAGTTAGTGTCGCTTTATAAAGAGTAACGGGAACTAAACAATTTCTACTTCTAGGTTGTTGTTACCACGAAGTATAAAATACGGTTTCCGTAGCCACTTTCTAGCTCCTAATGTCACTGCAAAATTCCCATTGGAACTTAACCTCAAATTTAAACGTCAATCGTAAACAAACAACCAATATTTTTATACTGATTGCTACTTAATAACAATTATTATTTAATTATGGCTCATTTTAAAGTTGTAGCGACGAAAGAAAAAAGGGGAATATATTTCACCCTTGTTTACTACATGATGGTTTATCAGTGATCTCATCCTTATTTTTTTCTATTTTGTATTGTAAACAGTTGCTTTTGTTTCCACTGATTTCACCTAACTGCTGTTCTAATTTTCTATAAAAGGTGGACGTATATCTAAAATTCTTTTTTTTTTAATTGCATTTGCCTTTGACATTTTTATTAAAAACTTGCAAAACTACTACCACTGCGAAAACACAATTAACCTCCAAATTCCAAACTAAAATTACTTTCAAGTGATTCTCCTGGGTAGCATAAACGTAAGTTTTACTTTCAATGCTACTGTATAGTTCAGTTACTTTAAAGGTTAAGCAATGGTTTCAGACCAGTGGCAGGAACTTTCGGTGCTACTTTAAAGTTTTAAAAACTTAAAAGTAGCTTCGGGCAGGTTACTGCTACAATCATAATATTACTTGAAGTTGCAACAACATTAAGGTAATTATACTAGGCAGCAATACCGTTCCACATACTTTAAAAAGCTACTTAGAAGTAATGTAACTACATAGTTCTAATAAATAGTAGAAGTAACTACATAATTATTAAAATATTCCAAATTGAAGTAATTAAACCTATAAAGTCATAAATTTAGTTGTAGTTACGTAACAGCTACTCAATCAAAGTTCCGATCTCAGTTACCGCTACTTAAATGCTGCTTGGGCAGTTTATAACTTGACCAACCGAGTTAATCAAACTTGATTCATACAAATTGTGCATCTAGATGCACAAAACTTCAAAGATGTGTTGTAAGACGACTTAGGAATAATATCTGAACGTTATTTACAGATCTCGTAATTAGTTGAAATAATGTCAACAAACTAACAGAAATGTCGCAAATTAATTTTGCACGAACAGCATGATTGTGTAGTGATAGACTAAGCTGAGTTTGCACAGATTGCTGGCCATGATATTTCTACAGCACCCAACCGACAGTAAGCTCCAGAGAGTTGTAAAGTGAAAAAGAGGCCCAAGTCTCCAACAGAATTTCTGGTTTGGCAAGCGATATGATATTGAGGACTCAACAGTACAGCATACGTTACCGTCGGTACCATAAACCAAGAAATATATCGAATCGAATGTCTTCAAAAGCGCCTTTTGCCTTTCCTGATGCAACCCCAGACTCAATCTTTATCTTTACTAGACCTACAACTCGGGCCGCCGAACAGATACAGTAATTAAAACCGCCTACAATTACCCCCTATTTTTAACAAAAACTTTCTATTGGTAGAATTCAAATATACCGCTCAAATTGATAGGCATGTTTAAGCTGAGTTCGGCAATTGAATCAAATTAATCTGATTGCTCGAGTAACTATAGCAACCATGATTAAGACAATCGTCTCCTTAGTTACTGGAGCAATCAGATTAATTTGATGCATTTGCCGAACTCAGCTCTAATTGTACTAAAAAGATATCAATTTGTTTACTGTCAAACTGTCTTACATACGAACTTTTATTGACATTTTTATTAAATTAATAAAACTGCAGTTTTTTAAAATGTATGGTTGTTATTTATACTAGCATCTCTAAAAGTGACATTATTTTTAATGAATTAACAATTCATATGCAAAAATGTTTTATTGTACACTTTCAAATAAAACCAATCACTGCCTTGATTTTTTGTACTATATCTATTCGGCGGCCCGAGTATAGCTACGGCACACTATTCCAATACTGTAAAAAGGTGGTACACTGGAAATAACGGTGTTGTGATTCCGAAGGAATAGAATCCCCCAAATTGTCTGGAATTAAGGCCGATAGCGCAATACTGGTCTAGAATAAAGAGAAAATTGAAGAAAAAAGCTAGTAAAGTATCCACACTCTACAGTTCAAGATTTTTTCTCTAAGTGGATTTGGGCAGCTTAAGAAGTTGACAACCTTCTGCAGAGCTTGATAAGTCAAGCTCGTAAAAAAGTGCCTAATATAGCGTATGGAGTCAATGCCAATTGAAATAATAATATTACAATTTATTTATTAACATATTATTTATAAATATTAGTATTTAATTTCAAAGCAATGCTGTTGTAATTTTTTCTATAATTTTTGGTGACCAGATTTTGTCGTGTACAAACGTTAGTAATACTAATAGTTTACAGCTTTTTATTATTGTTTTTACCTTAGTTTAAGCATTTCATGATTTTAACCAAAAACCAGAGACAACAGATTTATGGATATTTGACACAAGGTGCGGGAGAGTCAAAGTCAAAACACTTATTAACTTTTCGACCTCCAATATAACTTTTAGAACCAAATTGTTACTATTATTTAATGTGCAGTTAAGTATTAGTTAAAACTACTAAAAATATTATATTGTTAATAAGTCAGTATGACAAAATTAAAATTCATATTTAAGAATGAGACTACCTCTAGCTGATGAAATCCAAAAGATCGAAACAGCTGTCCTAGAGTGTCTCTTGTGAATTATATACACAAATCATTTTTAATGTGGGTTTTAAATTTGTCACACTTATTTAGTAAATATTTTCCCCACTTTGAATTTTAATAATACAAATATTTTGTATTATATTTTATTATATTGTTATTGTTTTGATTGTGACAGAGCGAACGACTAGATCGTTGTTTAGTTTTTTAACTAACTATAACAATTTAAATTTATGAGGATCAGTTTCACGGTGTCTGGTAACCAAAGAGTCTTAGTTAGTAACTACTAAGCTAGGATAACTTAGGAAACCATATTTGTTCACCACATTTTTTGAAATTCATCCAAAGAATAATAAGAAACATAACTCAGTGACACAAAAATAAAATTAAAAACAAGAATAAAAATAAATCATTAAAACAACTACTCATACAGGAATGATAAATAATAAACATATCAACTTATCAAAAAATACTTTGCTGTTATTTATACTAATTTTTTTATTTTAAAATTCTCGTTTTCTAGCCTTTGTAGGTATCACGATGGGCCCCCTAAAGTCGCCGGGCACCGGTGCTTTTCCCCGAACTGCCACATGATAGTTACGCCACTGCAGTTCTCATATATTTTATTAAGTAAAAATTATGTAAAACAAATGCGGTATTAATTTTACATTTGAATAGCAATAGAAACTTTGATAATAACTATGATAAGAAACGCGCTAGTAAAATAAAGAAGGGTTTATATCGGGCTCCGCCTTTGCTCTTCTTGCTCTTGTGTTAGTGGAGGAATATTCGAGCATTAAAGTTGTTTATTTTACTAGCGCGTTCCTTATCATACATATGGTTTGTGTCTGTATCTGTATACCTAAGTACAACTACAACTAGATCCTCGAAAATTTATTTGTAACTCTGTTATCCCTTTATTAATTCACTGAGTAATCACTCCTACATTTACCTAGTAGTAAAAGCTCAATGGTATACGGATAATTACAAACATCATACTTACTGTATAATGTTGGTTTGTATAGCGTAAGGTAAGTTTATCCATCACAATACTAAGTAGTTATGAAAGTATTTTTCATACGTCTATGCAAATTCGTAGAAATAAATATACAGGATGTTGTATTTAAAATAACAAAGTTGATGTCACTTTCGAAACAACCGCAAATTGTCAATTCAAACAATGAAAATTGTCGGAACAAGCGTTGCAAGCATGGATTGATATCCTTGAATCGAAGTTGTTTCTCTCACCATAAGCTCCTATATATTAAATTCTTTTGAAGCCAGAGAAACTGGCAATATAAGCTAGTCTTGTGTAGAATTTAAGGTCAATTTCAGCCACTTAAGTAATTTCCAATGATTTAGTGGTGAAAAATTGGCTATGCGAAAATTGAAAATTATTTTCAGGATTTCCAGAAAACTATTGATAAGAAAAAAACCTGGTTAAAAATCTCACTTTCTGGCTTCGAACGCAATCTTCACTTTTCATAATCTGCAGTGACCAGGGTGGGTTATGTTGTCTACAAAAAAATTACTGTCCATTGCAATGAGCTGATTGAGCGTATCTCAATTACTTAATTTACTTCTGGAAGGAAGTGGGGATTAAGTCTAAAGACAGGTGCTCCACGTAAAACATTCTTGGATTCATGTCTATTGCAATGAGTTGGCCAGAACTGGAATTAGTAATCGTTTGTCGGTTAATCCAGTCAAATTGTGTTTTTACTAGGAAAGTTGTGGGGTAGTTTTTATGTCTTCATTCTTTATGTTTTTTGGGGTACTGAACCCAAATCTGAGTTTACTGTCTCCAGCTTTACTTTGTGAAACTCCATAATCATGAAATATAATATAAATACAAAGATTAGTTAAAGTTTTACAAGTTTTATTAATATCTTAACCTGACAATATTGTTTCGACACTTTGTGCCATTACCAAAGGTAGATAAGATTGATAAACAAACACGTTGCTAAGGATAAATAGTTACATACAGAAAATAGGTAACTAGATACAATACATAACAAAAACTAAATATCTAACACTTCTAATAAAGGAGAATTACTAAGCTCAGTTTGTTCATTCATTAAAGGTACTGTGCGTTTATGTCTGTATATTTCAAAAGCTTCTAAAATGTCTAATTTGTGTTTGTTGTTGCAAAAATGTAAGAATTTAATGTTGTTTTGAGGTGTCATTGGGTGGTTCTGTTCCAAAATGTGTTTGGCATAATTCGATTTTTCTGGATGTTTAAGTCTATAAGAGCGTACGTGTTCTTTGTATCTTATGTCTAAATTTCTAAGTGTTTGTCCAATATAAACCGAGTTACAAAAAGAACAATTCAAACGGTGAATGCCGGATTTCATGATATCTTGTGTTTTGTCTTTAGCATTGAATAAAAATGAAAAGGTGTTGGTGTTACTTTTATAGGTTATTTTGTAACTGGTGGTTTTTCTTATTATAGTTGCAATTTGTTCTGATATCTTGCCAAAGTATGGTATTGATATGTAGTTTGTGTCTTGTATTTTAGTGTCAATTGGAAATATTCATTTTAGATTTTGATGTTAGAGAAACTGTCAGTCATATTAAATTTCAAAAATACAATACTCAGAAAAAGAAACTGCAAACCTTACCCAACAAAAACGCTCAATACAAAGTAATTATAATACCCAGAATACGATAAATTTCTATCCACGTTTTATAAACCTATCAGATACACAATTTAATAACAGAGAAACACAATTTCTTAACAAAGGCTTCAAATTTTGTCCTTTTCCAAAATTCACTAACAAAGTTAATGAAATCTTGGCTGTTGAATGTGAAACTATACTCAGAAAAGATCACAACAATTATGGAAAATTCCAAATCTTGAATCTGATAAAAGAAATATCTTTGAAAAAGGACAAAACACAGAATAAAACATCTAACCTGTCACTACTTCAATCTATCAGACATAAAATTACAAAAAACAATTTAATTTCTGTTAAAGCAGATAAGGGTAACACTTTGGTAATCCTTTCGAAAGATGTTTACACACAAAAGGTTAATGATTTTATTGATAAAAAAAATTTAGATGTTTTAAACAATGATCCTACCACAAAATTCCAAAAAGAAATAAAACAAGCTTTAGCAAACTGCAATATCTGCTTTAACAAATTAGAAAAACAACAAATCATACATAAAAACCCACAACCACCAAGACTATATGGACTGATTAAAACACATAAATAGGACATGCCTATACGACCAGTAGTATCATATATCAACGCACCTAATCACACCTTGTCCAAGAAACTTAACCATATTATTAATATCATAGGATACAAATCGAAATACTCTGTCAAAAATTCATTAGAATTAGTAGAAAAACTACAGAACATACATCTTCCAGCACATTCAAAACTTGTAAGCTTTGACATTTGTAACATGTTTTCAAAGATTCCACCACAAGACTGTATTCCTTTGTTAGATAATTTCCTAGTTAATAGTAATGTAGAATTAGTAAAAAGATTAGAGTTAATTCAATTATTTGATCTTTGTATCAGTCAAAATTATTTCACTTTTAATAATATAATATATTTACAGAAGGATGGTTTACCTATGGGTAATTCTTTGAGTCCTCTATTAGCTAACATATTTCTGGATAATTTGGAAGATCGAATATTTGAATTAGATCTTTCTAAACACATTATTTTTTGGTTTCATGACGTTGATGACATTTTAGCTTGTTTTGACAGTTCTTTTGAGGTTATCAATGAATTTTTAATTCTTATTAACAGTCTTCACACAAACATCACGTTTACACTACAAACAGAACAAAATAGAGCTATTAATTTTTTGGATTCAACTATTACAATTAATACAAACAATGAATTTGATTTTTCTATATACAGAAACCCACAAGTACGGACGTCACTATTCCTAACGATTCATGTCATCATAAAATGCATAAACTAGCGGCTTATAGATCTTTAGTACACCGAGCTTTAACTACTCCAATGAAACGATCACATTTTGATAAAGAAATTTCAATCATCAAACAATTAGCACATGCAAACCATTATAACCATAACATGATTGACACTTTAATTCAACAAAAAGAATATAGGTTAGCTATCAAAAGAATATTTCCAATTGACACTCAAATACAAGACACAAGCTACATATCAATACCATACTTTAGCAAAATTTTGGAAAAGGACAAAATTTGAAGCCTTTGTTAAGAAATTGTGTTTCTCTGTCATTGAATTGTGTATCTGATAGGTTTATAAAACGTGGATAGAAATTTATCGTATTCTGGGTATTATAATTACTTTGTATTGAGCGTTTTTGTTGGGTAAGGTTTTGCAGTTTCTTTTTCTGAGTATTGTATTTTTGAAATTTAATATGACTGACAGTTTCTCTAACATCAAAATCTAAAATGAATATTTCCAATTGACACTAAAATACAAGACACAAACTACATATCAATACCATACTTTGGCAAGATATCAGAACAAATTGCAACTATAATAAGAAAAACCACCAGTTACAAAATAACCTATAAAACTAACACCAACACCTTTTCATTTTTATTCAATGCTAAAGACAAAACACAAGATATCATGAAATCCGGCATTCACCGTTTGAATTGTTCTTTTTGTAACTCGGTTTATATTGGACAAACACTTAGAAATTTCGACATAAGATACAAAGAACACGTACGCTCTTATAGACTTAAACATCCAGAAAAATCGAATTATGCCAAACACATTTTGGAACAGAACCACCCAATAACACCTCAAAACAACATTAAATTCATACATTTTTGCAACAACAAACACAAATTAGACATTTTAGAAGCTTTTGAAATATACAGACATAAACACACAGTACCTTTAATGAATGAACAAACTGAGCTTAGTAATTCTCCTTTATTAGAAGTGTTAGATATTTAGTTTTTGTTATGTATTGTATCTAGTTACCTATTTTCTGTATGTATTTATCCTTAGCAACGTGTTTGTGTATCAATCTTATCTACCTTTGATAATGACACAAAGTGTCGAAACAATATTGTCAGGTTAAGATATTAATAAAACTTGTGAAACTTTAACTAATCTTTGTATTTATATTATATTCCAAATCTGAGGTTTGCTAACAAAATTTAGTGACGCAACATCGAAAAAAATGCAAAAAAGGTAAAAAATCTAATTTTTTGGCGATTTTTTTGCGTATAACTCGAAAACTATCAACTTTTCGTAAATAACCTCTCAATTCAAAATGAAAGTGTATGAAATTTCCTACAAACTTCACTATTTAGGTTTTTTCTCCGACAAATCGTTCGTGCTCAAGCGATAGTTGGAAATTGGCGTATTTTATCTGTCTCCCCCAAAATTCCACTTTTTCAACTCCAAAACTCTAATTTATTATTAAAGGCTGTTAATTAGTGAATTTTTCCCAGTTCTCTGCACATACCTTATTTAGATCGTATATGTAAATATACAGGTAATTTTCTCAAAAATTACATAATGTTCAAGTTATTTAATGAAGTCCGAAATTGTACAAATTTCGAACAAACTGATAGTAAACTCTCAGTGAATGTTGTCGTGCAGCAGCTTTGGTGAAGGGTAGTGAGGCAATATTGGTTTTTATTTTGTAAGATGAATATACGTATTGCCTGTATCTCAAATCGTTCAGGCTAGTCTCATGTCCTTTCCCATACAGAGCCATTAGAAACACGTTTCCTGCTTCTGCAATCTCGTCCTGGTATGCATGAGGGTCTTTGAAAGCATCAATGACTGGTTGCAAGTCATCGCTTTCGTATTTTTTGAGTAGATGAGCTTTAACTGTCTTTTTGTCAGGACGATAATCACCCTTGATTTGGTCCATCAACTCGTCGAGCGTAAACTGGCATTGTCCACCACTATTCGCAAGATAAGTGTAGACATCTTCCATTGCTGCTTCAACATCATTAGCGAATGGGCCGCTTTTTCTCTTCTCTTGAGTTTTTGGGCGATTGTACAGTTTTCTCATGCATAAACTATGATACTGACAATCAGAGGCCACCAAGTCTGAGACAGGAAAAAGACGTTTGATTATGGCTTGTCCATACTCATCACCATGTTCTTCTGCTCTTTTTATGATAGTTTTCCTGACATTCAAAACTCGAACCTGATACACAATATTGCGATTGGTTTTCTTTTTCTTTGTTGTTCTATAAACTCACGTGTTACGACGAGGCCACACATAAAGCAATGAGTTTTGAAACTGAAAGGTGCTTCAGTAGAACGTCGTTTGACATGTTCCCTACCCTGTGTCACCTTCTTCAACTGAGCGGCAATCATTTTTTCATTGCTGTAGTTTTTACGACATCGCTCATGAACCTCAACTGCAGATTTTCTACTTAGCTGAACATGCTCACCATCCTTCCTCTTCTTGCTTGACTCGATAAACGTTTTCAAACCTCTTTCCCGCACCGTTGTCACCTTCTCTACATTATTATCCAGCACTTCATCAGAAATAAAACACACGTTTGAAGCCATTGTTAACACTACGCGTAAACAGAACTTGTTGAATTGTGTTGTCCTTGGATTGTAACATCGAACTACTCCCTTCGCACTGTTACTGGCAGTGAGCAGATGGCCGGTGTGTTTTTTTGTGAGGGGAGAGGGGAGGACCTCTCGTGAACAAAGCAAAGGGCCTTGAGACTGGTAACGCATGTACACGGTGACGTAGTTGTCCTTGACTCGTCTCTGAAGGAATCGAATGGAAGGAAAGAAAGCTTTTAAACCAAACGGGACAGTTATAAAATCATTTGGTGAGGCAGGGAGAGAATAAATAAAATGAAAAGACGTAAAAGACGGAATTATATTTACACAGAATTTAAATAATTTTATTATGATAATTTAATGATTTGGAAAATGCTTTTTTTAGTACTGGAGATGGCATAATAGTTTAAACCAGTCTCTACATTGTATTGGAAGGATCACTTCACTAAATGACAGTCTTTAATAATAAATTAGAGTTTTGGAGTGGGAAAAGTGGGTTTTTGCGGAGACAGATAAAATACGCCAATGTTCAACTATCGCTTGAGCCCGAACGGTTTATCGGAGAAAACAAACCTAAATAGTAAAGTTTGATAGAAATTTTATTCACTTTCATTTTGAATTCAGAGATTATTTACTAAAAGTTGATAGTTTCCGAGTTATAAGCAAAAAAACGCCAAAAAACGAAAATTTTTACCTTTTTTTGAATTTTTTTCAATTTTGCGTCACGAAATTTTGTTAGCAAACCTCAGATTCATATTCAGCACCCTTAAAAACATATAAAATGGAAGAAATCAAAACTACCTCACAACTTTCCGCTAGGGGCCCTTTTGGGCACAAATTGACTGTAGGTATTAGGTCCCAAATTAAATATTCAGTATTTTGTTTTCACCACTTGAATGTCTAATACTAGGACCTCAATTGATCAAATATACAGACTTTTATAAAAGTGACTTTTAGATATATTGCTATAATGATTGTAAAGGTAGTATTTTTGGAGGTTTACATATTAGAACATAATGTAGTACCTATATAAGGTACAATTCCAAAAATCTCTTTCTATGATTGCCTTACTTAACATTATATTGCTTTTGTTTGACCAAATTTATAGAATTTAGAATGTTTGGAATTTTCGATGTATTGATGGTCGAAGATGTTAAAAGGTTTTCAGTGAGCACCCACTGCAATATTTTCGAAGAAATCAGGGGTGGTCAACTGAGAGGTTTTAGTAATAGCTGCCTGAATTGTAATATAAAGGATCTCTCACATGTGTGTGTTCACTCAATGGACAATACGATCGAGTTTCCACGAGTCCGTTATCAATCTGGTGCCAAAATAAATTATTCAGAAGTAATAAGGTTATTGTATAAAAAGGTAGAATAATTATGTGAAAAGCTATGATTTAAAAAATGTAATTTATGAATTAGACAAGTCTACTTGAACCGTCACGAACATTGCATTTAAATAACATATATGTAGTTAGTGGTTAATACCAGGAGACATTTAATTGTATTTTCTACTGACATTATTAATTTACATAATAACGCAACTAACGAGTGCATATTTTAATTCTACTAATGAGAAATTTCATGTTCTAGCATTTTTGCATTTTTCATACAGTAGCTCTCTATAAAACAACTCCATAAAATACTACAAAGTATAAACGTTAATTTTATATTTTTCTTTTACTGGTTACTAAGAATTATTGTTTATAGCGAAAAAGTATTGGCTAATAATTTTGAATGTGATATAATGCAATTTTTGAAATGCAATTAGATATTCCTTATGTAAATTTCTCGAGCGAATGTAGTAGATATATAAACGATACGTTTTTTAATAACTTGAGTGCTTTATGGAAAATATGGGATGGGTTCTGTTTAATGTTCATCACTGCAAAATGTAAACTTCTGTTTCTTCTATGTAAATGTTCCACTATTCCAATTAAAAATTTAATTATTCGTGGAAATAAAAAAATTATCAGAACGCAACCGTTTTTTTAGTTCAGTGCGATTTACATAGTTATGTAATATGTATAAATCCCTGTTCTATCCCTTTCTGTAAAATATGGAATTAATGAGAAAATAATTTTGAAATTTTATAATAATTATAATAATGTAGGTTAACTATTGTTCACGTGCGTGTTTTTATTTAATTAAGAAAATAAATGTATGAAAGTTTTGCCTTCAGGGGCGGATAGGTGACAGCACAGCGGTCCGGGTATTTTTATTGTCAACTAAGTAAAACCAGCTCATTTTTGGTAAAACAAAATTACTTATACTTCAAATAATATTCCGAGGCAGTACAATTTGAATGTCTAATTTTTTTAGTTTACCATTTTTATATCTGATGCGCAAACTGAGACAGTCATGGGTAAATTGACATATCTTTCCTTGGGAATGAATCTGATTGAATTTTGGTAAAATCCAATAATTTTCTTTTGCGTTGCTGATTTATTCCTATTTGTTTCCCTCTTTGATAATCAAACTAATAAATTTAACAAGTTAAAACTAATATTTTTGGAAAAAGTACTATGAGTAACCAGTATCCAATATCGAATATATACATATTTTCTTCTTGTGGTACTAACTAGTACTTTTCAAAAGTATTTTACTAATAATCAAAAATATTATTTACAGCCGTGATGTCGGAGGGCACGTTACGCTGTCGATGTTGGCCACGGCAACCACGCAAACACCTACCTGTAGTTAGTCGTTAAGGGCTCTTTCGATTGCTCGCGAAGCGGTTCTTTCTACATATACACCAGTTTACCTCTAATATAAATTCAAGGGATAGTTATTATAGAAACCAAGGTTTTTTCGAATTATTGTTATATATAGAATCCCACTACGTCGAGTTTTGTTAGTTATTGTAAATAATATTCAAAAATAATTTAAAAGCCGATGTTCGGCGAAACAGATTTTCGAAAATCTGAATTAGCAGATTTTTCAAACAACTTACTCTGTAGCGGGATTCTAAATATACTTACTACGCACTGTGCAAATTCTGAGAATAATCCTACACGTCATGTTTTTGTTAGAAGTATAATCGCAAAAATTAATTAATCATTGAGCGATGGCACCCTCGGTATGGTAACTCATTTCCCCTCTTTGTCAATGCGCAATATTAAGATTTCAAAACATGTTTAGATGTTTACATGCATAAATGAATTAATAATAATATTTGTTGATTAATAAATGCTAACCAATTAATAAGTGAATGTACCGTAATTAGTAATTGTAACAAATCATTAAAAAGCAATAATAAATAAATTAATACTAGAGAAGAAACAACAAAATGGGATGATAAATGATATTCATTAAATAAGCAAACAACGTTAACAGAACATGGCCCAGTGGGTAAATGCCTGGATCGCAGACTAGGTTTCCACGGTTCAGATTCGGTGGAGTTCAAATAATTTTTTTTGATAATATATTTCATAAATAAATCTTTTTTTTAATAATTAATTATAATATTTATAAAACAGAATAACTTAAAATTAAATACTAATATGGTAATGTATAATCAATTAGTTTTATGTTTAATTAACATAAATATTATATATAAATTATGTAGTTTAAACAATGACTATAAGATTAAGGGATAATTGTATCTAATTATTTTGTTTTTTGTGTTTATTTAAAAAAGAAACAATTCTTTAAAAATACAAACAAAATGGATAATAAATGACCTTTATTAAAGAAACAAGTAATGTCAACAGAACATGGCCCAGTGGGTGAATGACTGGCTTTCAGACTAGTTTTGCACGGTACAAATCCAGTGTAGTTAAAATAATTTTTTTAATAAAATATTTAATATATTTCATAAATAAACCTTTTTTTTAACAATTAATTATATTTATAAAACAGAATAATTTACAATTAAATACTAATATGGTAATGTATAATCAATAGTTTTTTTTAATTAACATGAATATTATACATATATTATGTAGTTTAAACAATGACTATAAATAATAAACTATACATTATACAATAATAAACTGTACACACACATTCGTTTTGTGGGAGATTCTATGAGATATTTATTTATTGATAAATGACTATAAAATTTAGGGATACTTTTATGTAATTATTCTTTTTTATAAATATTATAATTTAAAAAAAAATTGTTTATGAAATATATTAAATATAGTATTAAAAAAGATTAAAGGAACTGCATGCGATTTGAACCATAGTTTTCTAGACGAAAATACAGAGACCGTTCCATAGGGCTATACTGGACTGTCTGTTGACATTGCTTGCTTCTTTAATGAAGGTCATTTATTATCCTTTTTTGTTTGTGTTTTCAAGAAATTGTTTATTTTATAAATAAACATAAAAAAGAATAATTACATACAATTATCCCTTAATTTTATAGTAATTGTTTAAACTACATAATATATGTATAATATTTATGTTAATTAAACATAAAACTAATTGATTATACATTACCATATTAATATTTAATTGTAAGTTATTCTGTTTTATAAATATTATACATAATTATAAAAATGGGTTTATTTATGAAATATATTAAATGTTTTATTAAAAACAATTATTTGAACTCCACGGGATTTGAACCGTGGATACCTAGTCTGATATCCAGGCATTCACCCACTGGTCCGTGTTTTGTTGACGTTGTTTGCTTATTTAATGATTTGTCATGTCATTTATTTGTGTGTATGTCATTTATCATCCCATTTTGTTGTTTCTTTTCTATTATTAAATTATTTATTATTACTCTTTGATGATTTCTTACAATTACTAATTATTGTACATTCACTTCACCTAATTGGATAGCATTCATTAATCAACAATTAATATTGATTTATTTAGGCACGCTGTTTGTGGTATCAAAAATGTCAAATATGTTTCTCTAAATATATCCCTTTCCAAAAATAATGTGTGGTGGGGGCCTAGTTCGAGAGGTTCCCCTCTCGTTGTCCCCTTACCGCTGCACCCAGCAGATGGTTCGGGACTGTTTAAATAAAGCCTTAAGAAAAACACTTCGCTATATACCACGCACAAGTATGTTTATCATACTTCTGTGGTAAGGCAATATTAACTATTTGCGGAACTCCACAATAATGAAATATAATATGAATACAAACATTAGTTAAAGATTCACAAGTTTTATTAAATTCTTAACCTGACATTTGTTTCAACAATAAATGGCATTATCAAAGGGAGGTAAGATTGATAAACAAACATAAAGGATAAATACAGAAAATAAGTAACTAGATACAATACATACAAAAACTAAATATCTAACACTTCTAATAAAGGAGCATTATTAAGCTCAGTTTGTTCATTCATTAAAGGTACTGTGCGTTTATGTTTGTATATTTCAAAAGCTTCTAAAATATCTAATTTGTGTTTGGCATAATTAGATTTTTCTGGGTGTTTATTTCTAAAAAGGCGTACATGTTCTTTGTATCTTATGTCGAAATTTCTAAGTGTTTGTCCAATATAAACCGAGTTACAAAAATAATAATTCAAACGGTAAATACCGGATTTCATGATAGCTTGTGTACTGTCTTTAACATTGAATAAATATGAAAAGGTGTTGGTCTTAGTTTTATAGATTATTTTGTAATTGTTGTTTTTTCGTATTATAGTTGCAATTTGTTCTGATATTTTGCTAAAGTGTGGTATTGATATGTAGCTTGTGTCTTGTATTTGAGTGTCGATTGGAAGTATTCTTTTGATAGCTAACTTATAATCTTTTTGTTTAATTAAAGTGTCAGTCATGTTATTGTTATAATGGTTTGCATGTGCTAATTGTTTTGATGATTTAAACTTCTTTATCAAAATTTGATCGTTTTATTGGAGTAGTTAAAGTTCGGTGTACTAAAAACCTATAAGTTGATAGTTTGTGCATTTTATGATGACATGAATAATTAGGAATGGTAATGTTTGAGTTTGTATGTTTTCTGTATATGAAAATTTCAAATTCATTGTTTGTGTTAACTGTAATAGTTAAATCTAAAATATTAATAGCTCTATTTTGTTCTGTTTCTAGTTTAAACGTGATGTTTGTGTGAATACTGTTAATAAGAATTAAGAATTCGTTGCTAACCTCAAAAGAACTGTCAAAAAAAGCTAAAATGTCATCAACATAATGAAATCAAAAAAATGTGTTTAGAAAGATCTAATTCAAATATTTGATTAAAATTAAGGAGCATTGAAATTACTGTTACTTGGCCGTTGTTAAAAATAAATTACAAAATTCCAGGTACTTAACGACTACTAGGACTGTGATTGTCGAAAATCGACTTAAAAGACCGAATTGATCGATTAATTGATGGATCGATTAATCGATTATTTAAAAACATAAACGAAGGTCCGATTAATTACTTGTTTGGATAATTCGTGTCGATTAAATCGACTGATTGATTAATCGATTGATCGATTAGTCAAATCACTCTTCAAAACAATCCCTAAAATACTTTTTCACGTGCAAGTATACAGCAAGACCGCATTTTTCAACTTATCATATTTACTGTTGGTTTATGCACTGTTTCCAAACAAGACCAACGACACCTACAGATTACTGGAAGGTGTTTAAATAGTTTATTACCAGAACTCCGTTCAAAATAATTTCTGATAGGCTTCGAAATAGCAATGGAGTATTTATGGAGGCAAATAAAAACGGTGTTTCCATTTTTTCTATTCGGGGATGTTTTTTCATTTAAGACAAAAACTGTACCGAAAAATACAGAGTTCTGGTCTAAAATGAAAAGAATGACACAGACTGAGAATTTGCCCACCAAATGCAACTCTTGGCATCGTTGGGTTTTATACTACCAGAACACGTTCAACTGTTTTTTAATGCAGTCGCCAAAACCCTACCTAAAGAAACAAACGAGGTCGTGGACTATTTCGAGGAAACATGGATTGGCCCAGTAAAAAGAAATCGCCGCAGGCTTCCTACATTCAATACTGAAATGTGGAACTGTTAGTTTTCATTTAATGACGACATCTCAAAAACCAATAACCACATAGAAAGATGGCACATGGCATTTGAGATCCAATTATCTGGAAGTTTTTAAAAGGAATTCAAAAACAGAACAGGCCTTGACAGCAATTAATACTGCACAATTTCAGTCGAAAGTACCCGCAACACTGCAAAAGGAAAAATACGCCGCTCTTGACCAAAGAATTAAAAATATTTTTGAACAATTTTCTATATATGGTCCTGTAGGATTTTTAAATAAATTAGCTGTAAATATTTCTTTGTAAATGTATACAGTGTGATAGTATTGACAAAATGTGTAAAATGTAGCTACCTAACCTAAGATGAAGTTTTATAAAAAAATACAAAAGTAAAAAACAAAACAAAAAAACTTTTAAACATTATGCTGCTCGTCCTAAACCGAGATATGGTGTAAAGGGAAGTTTATTATTTTGTATTTGTTGGAGAATTTTCCATTCGGTGAATTATTTGTAATTTTGAAAAAAAAATTCGGACAATTGTCTATTCGAACAAATATCCGTTCGAACAAATGTCCATTCGATTATTTGTCCGATTGATCAAATGTCTTTTGATCATGTGTCATTCGAAACTTTGCCCGAAACTTCAATTCCCAGCCGATATAGCAATTTTTGAGGAATTTTTGAATAGGAAACATTAAAATATTGTCTTTTTCTCGAATAAAGAATTAGAACAGTCGACCTTGTGACAATGCCATGTTTGGCACATTCAAATTTCTTAAACTTGTACAGAAATATATAAATTTAAAGTTTGCAACCAATTAAATAAATAAGTAAAAGCGCTTATATCATAAAGATACATGAACGAGCTACAGTTTATTTCACTATAATGAATGTCTTCGCTCAAAAAGCGTATGGGTTTAGATAGTATAACCACCAGCGGTTTCAAAACGCGTTTTTCTAAGAATTTCTACATAGATTTATTGTACTAAATAGAGAATTTGTTAATATTATAGAATTATTTTAAGTGCAAACATTATTTAACATGTCAATAACCAATTTGTTCAAAAATAAAAAAAATCCAGTACATCTGTTAATGTCTACGCTAATACTTACAAATTATTTTAGAACTTCTGGTTCTTTTTTTGTCAATGACTACTACCTTTACCTATCAATACCTATCACTTTTCATACTGCTGCTCGGGTGACTGACAAACTAAACCGATTGCTTAACGTACAGTTTCCGATACCGAATAAAACCCTAGTAGGCACATGTTCGTGCGTAGTAGATACCGAAAAAGATACTTTAAAAAGAGATGAAATATAGTAGAAGTATATATACAGCGTGCTGACCATTGCCAACCCAAATCCTACATTAAAAATTCTGTAGCATAATATTCTTTAAATATTGCATAGATCTACTCCAGTCTTGAACCTCTGTAAGCTAGTATTCGCTAGGCATAGTAGCTCAGCCGAACTGACAGAATTGACATTGTAAACTAGAAAGCTAATCAGCCTGACGTTTTCCAGTGTTTTACTATTATGATCACGTGCGACTGGTATCTAACGAAAATAAAATTTCTTGGTTCTCTGAACTAGTAAGTTTATAATTATCCAGCCTAAATTGGAATATTAAACTTTTTCCATCTGAATCAATTTCTGATATTTATTACAGAAAAGCATAACAACAAATAGTTTAATGAAAAACTGTTTCCTGTATTTAAATGTTTCCATAAATTATGTAGAATGCTCTCTACGCGTGTTTCGGTTTGTTAGATCTTTTTTAAGAGATATTCGTAAGCTTCTAATTTGATTTATATACTCGTATTATAGATTCATTATTAATATTAAAAAACTAACAAGTTGTTAAAACAAAATAATAAACGACAAACCCACTAAAAGTGTTGTTTCTAAACTGTCGTTTATTATTTTCTTTTAACAACTTGTTTTTTAACTCGTATTGCCCACTGATGGTTAAGCTTTGATACTATTAATATTAATATTATATATTAATTAATAATAAAGATAAAATGGAAACAACGAACAAATCGGGAGTGTATAAAATTTATTATCAAGACTGCGAAACGTTTTATATTGGGCAAAGTGGGAGAAACGTTAAAAAACGTCTAGAGGAACATAAACGCTATATTTTGTATAATAAGAAATCGTCCGGACTAGCCACCGATTGTATAGATAATAATCATTTCGTAGATGTAGATAGAGTAGACCTATTGCATGTATAAAAGAAAAGTAAGAGGTTAGATTTGCTAGAACAATTAGAAATTAAAAAATCCTATAATAAGATCACATTTATTGTAAACTACCAAACCAGCTTTACAAACACCCCCTTAATAGATTTATTTTCTAAGAAAAAATTTTAAAACCAGATGGTTGGGATTGCTAAACGTGTCAAGGGTAACTTATGTCGAGTACGTTAGTTTCAAATTAGAAGCTTACGAGTATTTTGTATACGTTTGGATTTGAAAAAATTGTTTGTGCAAAATGAAAATAGTACGTACGGGAAGTAATAAATTTTAACTAAATGTCTTTTTATTCCTTTGTTAAAAGGGTGATACTATTACTGAATCTTTAAAATTAATATTATCTGTTATTATCTTATTATCTCTTATTATCTAAAATAATATTACGAAGACGTCACTACTTTAAAATAGAATCTGCATTATTTGTTGTAAAAGAAATTCTATCTATATGAAAACATTTTATAAGGTGACCCTTAACATTAAAAACGTCGCTTAAATTAAACTGGAGTCGGCAGATTTTAACCCAACAAAAAATACATTGTAGAATGCAGGACCATGCCAGAGTTTCTTTATCATTTGTGCATATAAAATTATATTTCTATAAAATTGAGAATTTGAGTACATTAGAAAATCAGATGTAAATCCTTTTTTTTCATCGCAAGCATCAAGGAGGCTACCTAGGTCCTGATAGAGGATAGTAAATTGATTTTATAGTTTGTGTAT
Source organism: Agrypnus murinus (assembly GCA_929113105.1). Taxonomy (NCBI): domain Eukaryota; kingdom Metazoa; phylum Arthropoda; class Insecta; order Coleoptera; family Elateridae; genus Agrypnus; species Agrypnus murinus. The sequence goes on along the minus strand of OV816028.1, from coordinate 112,192,120 downwards.
TTGTATTCACAACAATGGGCAATAAAGTCTGCTTTATAAAGTACAAAGAGCCGTAACTATTAACTTATGGATATCCATTATATAAATAATTTTATTAAATAGGAATCATGCTTTGACAGTGAAATGTAAAATATCATGAAACTAAATGTCAAAAATAGCTCGTCAAAGCTAGTAAAAAATCTTATTATAATCTCCCTAATATTAAAACATTTAATTAATTAACATTTTGTATAAATTTCTTTTCAGTCATCTTTGCATTTATGCATTTTCAATAAATATGTTATTGGATAGATAATATAATAGGTACAGCCAATAATAAATAATTTAAGATGTTTTCCGAAGAATTAAATTAGTCTTAGATTGAATTAACACTCAAGAAAGAAAATCGATTGTAGATAATAACTTCTTTTCTATTACTATGAGCAAGCAAATCACATCACATAGAGTATTTATAAATATGATTGACATACCTAGTACAAAATATCTTATTTGAATTGTTCGAATTCATTGCATATTGCTACCTTAGAATTACAAGGTTCTATTTGCATACCACATGCCGGTAATAATCTGATCAATCGAATTCTTTTTAGTAATTTACATGTTTTGTGAATGGTGAATATTCCAGATGTACATACAATCAGCACACTGATGCTCCACCAAACCAGAATCATTGATTACATTATAGGCTAATTTATATATATAAAAAAATTTGTACAGATCTTTTTTCAAGGGAATTAGTATGAGATATTTGTAAAAGTTCTTGATATTCACCTTCGCATCCATGACCCATTTTCTTATAGACATATGTTTCAGACGTATCTTTTAATCTTTTCTAAATCAGTTTTCTGGTGGTTGTAATAAGGATTCCAACTCAATGAAGCATACTCCAATTTAGATCAAATCAAAGTAGAATATAATTTTAGTATAACCTCATGTGATTGGAACTCTTGTAATTCTGTAGATAAAATCTAATAGTTTATGAATGACTGTATAAACTTTCCATGTAACTCTGAAAGATATGTTTTTGATCTAGTATATCCTTGTACTAAACATTATCCAAAATCGTCTCTATTTCATTTTAGTATTCTCAGATAATTCGGACAGAGTCCTTAGCAATTTATCTAAGATTGATTTATTTTAAGGGAGGTGCTTTTAGTATATCCTATTAATAAAATATTTTCAGTAGTTAGTTTAAAATTTCATATACTAATAATACATACTTTATTTTTAGATATTAATTTTATTACTTAACAAATCTAGTACAGCTTGGAAAGCCTTATCAAAACGTGTGTATACTGAACGTGCTTGCCTATTCTAACATGCGTTTTAAAATAAGGCACCTAGCAATTTTATAGATTCCACGTGCTTCCTGTTATTTTAATCCTTGTTGGCATATTCTTTTGCAAGGATTTAGAATCAAATTGCAAAATCCATAATAAGAAGCTGCACCACATGGATGCTTATAGACAAAGTAAATTTATTATTACTACTACACAGTAAAAAATGGAGTGTTAAATCTTACACTCAAATAACACCCAGAGTGGTTCCTATTTATCCACACTGACGAGTGTAAATAACATTGATCTTAAAAGTGGTAAAATATATAACAACTTTAACCTTCAATGCAGGTTAAAGTCATGGACACTGAGTGTAAAAATGACAACCATATTGTTGAGAAAACATTTGTTGAGTGTAAAGTATGCACGAGACTGAGTGTTAATTTCCCATTCTTTTAGTGTAAAAATTATTGCTTATAATGGTAAGGAACATTTTTTTAATGGGAAAGGAACCAACTATAGTGGTTACAATCATTGATTGGAGTGTAAATAACTATTTTGTTCGTGTAATTATATACTTCTATTTTTTGGTTCAGATATTTTTTTTGTAATCTAGGATAGTGCACACAAATATTAGTTTTATTTTAAAACAAAATGCAAAATATAAATACATTCTAAATCTAAATAAACCAATGTAAATACATATTGTGATCAAAAATACATATACATATTGTGTTGAAAATCATGAATTCTTAATTTTGTTACCCAATGTAAAAAAGTTCAAAGTTGACTGTTTGTGTTTATCATTTGTAATTATGAATTGAATTTTTAAAAGGATTTATTGTTAAAACTATTCAAGTTTGAGTTAATTTATTTATTATGGATACATGTATATAGTAACAAAATTTGATCAGGAAAACCATTTTGGGTCTACAGGATCTTCACTTCCAGTTAAATCTGAAAAAGAAAATGTATTAGTTACAAAGGTTTATAAAACAGTACAAATATTATTAACAGCAATATAAAAATAGTCTTGACGACCATATATAGTTAGTAGGTACATAATACAATTGCTTTATAGACAATAATCAAATTACTGAAATAATGATCAAGGTCAAGCTATTTTTTGAATAAAATTATAAACTATCAAAATATATGGAAAATAATTGCAAGAAAAACAATATTAAGTTACCAAGGGGTAGTGATGTAAATAAAAGGGGGAGATGAATTTAATAAAATGATAAAAATGGTTGTAAATGAATTTGTCCAGTAAATAAATGTATAATTTATAAAGAAAATAATAAATACAAGTTTAAGAAGTTATCCTGGGTTAATAGTGTATAGTTTATTGGTCAAAATAATTAAAAAAGAACTACAGGAGAAGAACGTAAAATATTAATTAGTATCCTACATACGGTTGTTTTCAAGAAACCAGCAACAAGTGAAGAAGAAGTTAGCAATAATGTTTCTTGAATAGTAATGAAGAAATGCTATTTAAGAGAGGTAAATAAATAAAAAGAAAATTGAGCTCACCATTTCAGTATTGACAGCTATCCAGCCCAGAGAACGGTTTTGGGAGTACCACAGCAGCAGAATCTTGAAGGGCATAACACCAAGCAGCATGCAGCTACAAAAGAAAATAAAGTGAATCACAGAATAAGGTTTGTGGAAATAGAAACAAGTGTATATAAAGCATATCGAGTGTTTCTCATAGAAAGAAAAATAAATCCAATTAAAAGAAAATTATGGCCTAAAAAAGATAAATGGTTAAATTATAAATACAGAATTAATAAATAAAAATATGTACAATATAATAGGTACAATATTTAAATATTATAGAATACCTATAATTACAAACCTTACCTGTAATTATAGAAACGACATTTAATGTCACTAATCACAATGTCAGTTCTTCTTCATAATCACACGTGAATTTTATAAACACATGTGCGGCATCTTTTTAAGCTGAGTTCGGCCGTCAATGTTCCAACCTACTATACCAACGTGTAGAGCGCTGCAATAATTAAACTATGGAAGTATAATTTCATTACATACATACTTAGGGTTAGGTACTACATAGCAGGAACCAGAAACGGTTTTGAATTTAAATTGTTCCTTGTAAACCAAAAATCTGAAAATAATTTTATCTATTATTTATCCACAATTCACGTAAACATTATTATTTTTATTTATGCATAATGATGACTTAAATTACAATGGATCAACATGGCAGCTAAAACTTTTACATAAGAAAAAGCTGAATAGACACAACCAGGACTGGAAATTATAGTTTTAAAATCTTACTTACTTAATTGCACAAGATCGTAGAAAGATGCATCCTCTTCTATTTTAGCATATTTACTTTTATTGGCTAGTTGAATCTTAAAAATCATTGTTGTCACTTTCAAAGAGAACCAACTACATTCAAACACAAACAGTAAATCAAAGAGCTCACGTCCAATCGTGATTATTCGCGTTGGAGGTGGATGTTCGGTGGATGACACTCGCGAGGGTTAAATCGGTTTTGTTGGATATTATTAACACTCTTTAATGTTGTTAACATGCTAGAATAGTGAAATACATTTTTTGAAAGATGACTCTTACACTAACGAGAGTATCTTTACTAAATTCAAATGATTTTTGTACACCAAAAACATTATTTTTACCCATTTTTTAAATTAAGATAACACTCATAAGAAACCTGGTGCTGCGTGTTAATTTTAGTTGTTAATTTCATTCACACGAGTGTAGAAATTTACACTCAGATATTTCACCACACCAAATATGTTTTTCACCACCACTGCATTTTTTACTGTGTACATTATATTTAGCTAAAAATGAGATCACTAAAAAATGATAAAAAAATCAAGGAAACTTAAGATTAGGAATTAATTTCGAGTTAAGGGAGATCTTTTTCGATAGATTTTAACTAGATCTGACGAATCCAAAGCGAAATATTAATTTCTGACAATTCAATCTTCGCTTTAAAAGTTTCTTTCAAACGAAACCTTCAGTGCTGAGGAATAAGAGTACAGGGAACAAAAAGAGCTATGAGAAACCGATTCGGGCCAAAATCTTATTATACTAAAACTAGAAGGTGGCCAATGACATTAATACAATAAAATTTGCCAAAATGCACTTTACGGGCTGAGGCAATTCAACGATTGGCTTCGTTGATACAATACAATATAAATAAAAATTGATTACTGCGTGCCATAGTGTGATCAGAAATGGTTTTTCTTTTTTATAGCACTGGGTCGTATTGGTGTGTTTAGCTAAAGTTATGCTTAAAATCAACAAGAAAAGAGATAGCTTTATCTAATTCTAATAGGTGGGAAAAAATTAGAGTTGGCCGCCATGGTAATTAAACAGATTGGGCCTTATTCTCTTGCCCATCTTAATGCTAATGTAACTTACACAAAAAATGTATATTAAGAAGTATTTATTTTTAAACCTATTTTAAGTATTCCTTACTTTTTTAAATTGCAGGGGGCGCCATAAAGCAAGAGTTTTAAATCGTCGTGTATTTTTTTACAACAAAAACCATTCAAGAAAAACTCGATACGCAGATCTTATAAATATAGGAAATTAGGATTTCACAAAAGGCGAAACACCCTGTAGCTATTACGTTGACTAAAGAAATTTACTAGTACAGTGACTGTGATGATCACCGGTGCCTTGGATAATTTGTAGTATCCAAAGCAACAAAAGTAAACAAGAATCAAGAAAATAATTCCTAAACCACAAAATCAAAACATTCATTCTCTGGTCTTTAAAAGTAAAATAATAAAGATTATAAACCACAAATCGTCTTTTACTCCATCCAAACACAGAAGATATTACATGTGGTGACCACCGACTTCAATTGAACACGCAACAATCTGTCAAGTAATTTACTCATACCAGCATACCATTCAAGATACAAATCGCCATTTTAGAATTTGTTTGGGTTCTGCTCGAACCGAAATCCCAGATAAATAAGTTTATCTAAGTAACACTTAATTTCCTTCATTTCCATATAATGAGCTTACGTAGCGGTCGCTCGAAGTCAGTAACAAGATAAGTAGAACCTGTCATTCACATGTCTAATATTCCAACAGTCAACTTTCCAACTTTCAATACAGACGTAGAATTCTATAATGCATACCCCTGGTGAAAACGCATTTTCCGTATTGAAGGATTTCCTTGTAAGAAGATATATACTAAAAAGCCTTTTACTAGCATCAACACTTTACTGTTCAAATCAACCCTAAACCAATCTTATCTTGAGCTTTATCAAACAATCTTGACCCAATGTACTCCACTACAGTTATCAGAAATCTTTATAAAAGAGTTAATTTCTTCGAAACTTTTAAACGAATTGCAGTTACTAGTTTCACAATTCGATGCTAACCTCAGCATTGAGGATTACTGTAAACGCATATACGGTCTAGTAAATTTACAAAAATGTCGTTGATAATTACAAACATATCAAATTTGACAGAAACGATCGCTAATCTTAAACGCGAGATTATGTCAACACCTATTCCTTCACACGCATTCGAAAAACTACAAACAGAGGATGCCGACGTTTGTTTCTATCATCGGCGTTTTGGCAACCGCGCCAGAAAGTGTATTCGAGATGCCACTTTTAAAAAACTTGTAAGGCCGTATCTGCTACCTAAGCCAAAACCGCTTTTAAATAAAATTTTAAATGCAACCACCACTACACTAATTTTATCACAGCATGCGGTTCAATTAACAGTTCAATCACTCAGATTCGATTAACCTGCATAATCATCATACAATAGTGTCACGTGGGGTTTTCGAGACTGGAGGACGTAGTCAGAGGTAAAAGGAAAATAAACACAAGTCGTAAAAACAACTATATACTAACAACAATAAAGAGAGTACAAAGGTTCACATACATAACGGTTATACATCGTGAGGACGTACATGTCCTACTAAAACTAACACAATCATGAGGGTGGTCGGAACCAATTCTCTCTCTAGCACTAGATCTACAAACTAAGATTAGGAGTTAAACTCCTGGTGATCTACAACTAAGCGTGGGAGCCTGGTTACAACTTCCCACAACTAAGCAGAGAGAGAGGGCTTTTGCGCAACCCACTCATACTAAGCAGAACTAAGCCATAATTAATAAAAAGACACTTACCCGCTTGTTTCTTAATGAGGCTTCTTCTGAGTCTTGGCACAGACTAACTTTCAAGCCAAACAAGCGGGTTTATATACTGCTGAACGCGGAAGATATTAGCATCGTAGTGGGAATCAGTGGGTTGGAGTTCAAAGTATGAAACTAAGGAAGCTAACGCTTTCTGGTTGCAGGCTTGTTAGTTTGCATTTGAGCTGACCGTGCCTGGCACCAATCTGTGGGTTGAGCGGAAGTGTGCTGGTTTCTTCTTAAGGAATGTGCAGCTGTTTGTAAATCGCGTAGGTTGTCTAGCATATACGGAGTAACGTTGGCAGATATGATGCATGCCAACTAATGCAGTTGAAGTTCGTCGTGGGCGAAGCGGGAGCGCTTCTACGAAAGAATGCACAGCTGCTACCAAGTCGTGGGTTGCGGTCGCAGCTGGCCGCGCAGATGGTCGTACAACGTGGGTCGTTGCTGCAGACGGGTGAATAACGTGGGCAACTGAACGTGGCCTTGCACGATATACTGTACGAACGGAAGAGAAGTTGAGTTTTGTATATAATATTGAATTGTAAATATTTCCGTTTGTGACAATAGCATCTCCTCATTCATTAAATAACACTACACAAACTCTCCAAACTTCATTCAACATCCATTCCTCAGCAGCAACAGCACGCCGACCAAATCATTCAAATACACTCCTTTGTTCATCCCTCATCTCATCTTCATTCAGCCCAGTTTCTTAGCCTTTGTCTGAATCAGAACCGACATCATCTGACACTCATTTTTCCCCAACGGAGACAATCTCATACTCACCTCAAAACACAGCAATTTCTTCTACAACAGAAGATGTTAACACAAACCCTCTTACACAAGAAGCTACATACACCTTCATTGCACATCAACAAAACACACCCCCACCCCCATTTCAACCTTCATCCACCTCCGAACAAACGTCAGCAATCACTTTAATTTCTTCTACAACGGAAGACGTTAACATGCTAATTCCATGCCTGTTAATCACAATTCTAACCAAATTTCAAAAATATTATCAAATCACCGAGATAACTCCAGAGGGAAACTTTGGGTTCTTGGGGAGCATCCAAAGGAGTCCATTAAGAGAACATGATGAATCCCTCACGAGCTTCTGACGACTACAATCAACTTGACGCTATCGCTGTCCCGGTCAACAATGAATCGCCCTTCAGACACAACTTTGACTGCAAGCTAGCTGGCTGTACCATCTTTTACAAAAGATCAAACTTGGATCTCAGGAAAGCCTACTACATGATTCCTATTTATGAAGCAGATGTCGTGAATTTAATAGCATAATTCTAGTAGAGGATCGACACTCTCTCACCACTACCACTACCAGTACAAAGAGCCGTTTCATCGCTGAGTTCAAGATTTATCTGAAGTCACAGTCACGGTTGTATAATGTATCTTATTACCTCAACGACATTTTAAATTTCTCTGCTATCAAAGCATCTACAGCATTTGAAAAGTGTATTTCAATACCTATATCACTACGGTTTACTATCAAATTTAAGAAACCAGTCTTTGAAGCCAAAGAAGTAACTTGTCTTGACCACACAGTAAACAGTGATGGAGTTAGGCTGCAAATTTCAAAAGTAGAAGCTATTAATAACTTTCCAATCCTTAGAATAGATCGTCGATCTAAACCTGACCCTCCCTGATGCAATTATACTCGCACAAATTATTTATTCTAGGAAAAGCTTTACAACCCTGCAAGAAACCAACACAACAGTGTGTTGCAAAACGTATAATTACAACTCAGTTTTTTGTGAACTTCAATAAACAATCGTACCAAAAATCGTTATTTCATGTGATGAACATCGGAGAACAAAGCAGATAAACTAGGATGCACTGATGCAGCCCATTATAAATCCTTCTTATCTTGTGTAGTGCCTGTTATATATAGACTGTTTGCAATTACTTTTTGTTACACAACAAATGTGGTATGTAAAAGTAGCAACTAATCTAGAACAACAGGAGTTAGAGGAGCAAACATAAATTTATTGTTAGTAGGAAATGTGGTAGGTTGTTACAAAGCAACGCCCTTGATAATATTTAAGGCCAAACATATTTGGGGCAAATGGGTTGACCACCAGGCAGGGTTGGCATGTTTAAAACATCTTTTTTAAAACTCCTGTATAAAACTAGATTAAAACATCAAACTAAGTTTTAAACAATTTCTTTTTAAACATGTTTTATTCGTGCAATTAAAACATGTTTTTTTTTCATTGTTTTCAAACGGCTTTTTGAAAACTTGAAACAGAAAAAAAATAGATTCTTATACTGCATTTTCGAATGGAAATGACCAGTTTCCATCTGAAACGTGTATTATTATATAGTATAAGTATCACAACTATAAATTATAAAATGAAAAAGTATAGACAATTTATTGATTGTTTATTATTTAAATCTATATTTTGGAAAATGACTTAGATTGAAACTTGTGAAAAGTGAATCTAGGATTAGATTACATTGTATAAAATCAACTAATTTTGCTGCAACAACATTAAATTAATGTTAAATATTTCTTTTAGATGTAGAGCATTTAATAAAGAGTTGCTATAAATAACGGAAAGAATAATTACAGAGATGAGCTGGATCCGTATTCTTGAGTTTCGCATACAAGTTTCGCATCGAGATGACGTAATTCACTATTACCTTCTAACATTTGATTGTCTAAGTTGTATCTTATGATGTAAAAATTACGTCATCTCATATGCGAGACTTGTTCGTATGAATTCAAGAATACGGGCCCGGGTTATGTAAATGGTAAATCGAAATAAACAAAAATATCTGAGAAAATGCTCCTCTATAAACATTAACAATAGTCTTTGATACTTCATAAATCAAACTAGTTTAATACGCACATTTCTTTGTTGCAATGGATACACTTGGCATTGATTTTATGAGGTTCAACAGCGTTTTTAATAAAATTGTTAAAAAATGCTGCCATATAGAGCGCTTTCCAGCTTTCGTCAACCCGTCATCATGAATATATAATATCCCACTGATATTCTATTTACTAATTCTGCATTCTTTTTAGAGGTCTGAAGACGCATTTAAAAAGAATACCGATCCTTTTATTTCTAAATTACAATTTGCAAGGTGCTGACTTAACAATATTTAATACTTTTGTTTCGGTGAGGATTGAAGTAGATTTTTTATTAGTGTATTTTTTATTTTTAAGTTACTCTAATTATACTAGGAAGTCGTAAAATTAAAAAGTAATGATAATAATAAAAGAACTTTTAGTATTGTTTCAGGCATGCATAATCATGATTCATGATGGTAATTTGTATCTGAATTTAATAAAATCTTTCTTGAAAGCTTTCATTAAAATATTTCAAAATTTTTATTAGTTTAAATCATGTTTGAAACATGTTTTTTTATATGGGGTGTTTTAAACTCGTTTTCGATAAAAAAACATGTTTAATTTTAAAAAAACAACTGTTTTTGTTTTTTTTAAACATGTTTTTTGCCAACCTTGCCACCAGGGCCAGAAATTTCGTACAATACGATTTAATAAATTAAAAGGAAACCAAGTCTAGATAAAGATATTTCAAGTGGATGGAAGAGGAGCACCAAGAGGAGTCCAATAACACAAAAGATGATGCAACTTAACAAAGAAGAAAACAAAATGCGAAACTAATGCAACGAAAATAGAAAGTGATGAAATTTCGTAGAGAAATCCGACAAGCAATGATTATCGAAGAGTTAGGAGAAGCCGAAGAGTTAGATGATAATAATTAAATACTACTATATGAAAGAAATAAATACAATTTCATAAGCTGTGGGAGCTGATGATTGAGTATTTGTTGCTTTTGCAACAAAGAAAACCACCTAGTGTTATAATCGCACGAAAATTGAAACCTGTTTTCTTGGACAGAACCAGAAGATGTTCAATGGTACCATGAGATGACTCTTAAAGTACTTCCAAAGTCAACTAACTGTTGGTAGTCAAGATCTGCTTAGTTTGGACTTTCTTTTAGTTTTTAATTTTACATTTAAAATGTGTTTCAATAATTAAGTATAATATCTGCCGTTTTATTTGTTTACTACAGAATAAACTATTTTTGTTAAAACATGTCCTGATTTATGCACCATTAATAAAAAGTTCACAGCACACATTTTTCAAAGTTCTGTAAAATATAGCTTCAACGCAAAGTATTGCTGTTTTACACACTTGCCGTGGTATATCACTAATGCCTATTTAAACCTCTGCCTATTTAAAAAAATATGTAAAATTGAAAAAATAAAAGATATTTTTCTGATCTTTCGCTACACTGCACGCGCGTAAAGTCGTCGACAAATTAATGTCAAAATGTCGAAATCAGTTTTGTCGAATAAGATACCTTCTTCTTATGTTGTTAGATGTTATCGTAAGAATAAGTAAAAATAAGAATAGCACCCATACAAAACTAATTGATTAAAAACGATATTATGAGTAAAATGAAAAACAATCTAGTATCAACACAAGTTTCCTTCTCTATACGAAAACTAGCAATTTTAATGTGTCCAGGTCATATCATAATACACTAAAAAAGTCTTAAAACACGACACCATATTGAAATAATGTTCTCAGATAAATATCTAATATACAGAACTTGACAGAAAATACAATTTTACGGCAATTTCTCGTAATTGATTCTATACGAAGATTTGTAAAAACTATCATGAACCTCGATATATTGAAAATTCTTTGCCTATTCATTTTACTGTGAAATTAATTAATTACAAATTACCTTATTTTGGCTAATTGTACCTTTATAGATTCCCTCCTAATCCGTGAATTGTATGCAGCACCATTGTACCAAACCAATACCTACTTCAGCAAACCAAAACTACAACCATTATAATTTAATGAAACCTTCCAGTTCAATTTCTACAATTATAAAAAAATTATTATTTTTGTCTTACTTTATTTATTCCTAATAATCTATTTAATGTAATTTTTATAATTGTTGATCCAATAAGAGAAATATATCTTATACAAAAGTCTATTTCCTATTGCTGAGAATAACCAGTCTAAAACAAAAACAAAATTCCAGGGATATTATAAAAAAATAATAAAATAGCTACGTTGTGGCTTTAATATTTAGCTATTTGTATACCAAGGCCGCCAAATGTCTTGTTAACGTACGTAAGGCCGTTTACGGCCGAAGCAGGACAGTCTCGATGACGCTAACGAATTTCGCGGACAAGGTATACGCAACATTTTATGTGCAGCCGTAGAAAAATAGGTAATAGCAAATTCCATTGCTTGTAAAAACCGACAGTTTAATTCATTTTACAATATTTATATGTAATATAAGAAACATGTTGTTGTTATGTTTTAGAAACGTCATTGTTATTCCCATATTATTATCTGTCATGTCAACTTTCAAGTGTAAAATAATAAAATGACTTTTAGCTGCGAAATTACATTTCGCATCCTGTATGGCGTACGCGATGTGCCGAGAAAAATCGAAAACACGGGAAAAATCAGTCAAGAACCATCAATAATAGAAAGAGAAAGAAGACACATTTAGTCAACAATAATAAATTTTTAGACAAGAAATAAATAAATAAACCAGTTGAGAATGCGCAGAGCTAGCATTGCCATGACGAACAAAATTTGTTGTCGTTTTTTCCGAATTTTTTTTTGTTGCTAAAAATGTTTATTTTTTCGTAAATTTTTAAAAAATACAAAATTTTTCATTTTTCAAAAATTTACCGAAATTTTCGGTGGTCATTTTAACCACTTTCCCGAAGAGATACAAAAAAATGTTTCAATCAAAAGTTCTCTATACATTGCTGGGTTTTTATTAATGATTTGTTGCTTTTCTAATTCTGAAAAGCATATATTGCAGTTTTCTAAACCTTGTTTTAATTAGAAAAGCAACAAATCATTAATAAAAACCCACAACCACCTAAACTATATGGACTAGTCAAAACACATAAACAGAATATGCCAATAAGACCAGTTGTATCATACATCAATGCACCTAATCACATTTTATTCAAAAAACTGAACCAGATTATTAACACGATAGGTTACAAATGGAAATACTCTGTTAGAAATTCATTAGAATTAGTAGATAAGCTGCAAAACATACATCTTCCACCACATTCAAAACTTGTTAGTTTTGATATTTGTAATATGTTCTCCAGAATACCCCCACAAGAATGTATTCCTTTATTAGATAGTTTCTTGATCAATAGTAATATAGGATTAGTTAAAAGGTTAGAGTTAATTCAATTATTTGACCTTTGTATAAGTCAAAATTATTTCACTTTTAATAACATAATTTATTTACAAAAAGATGGTTTACCTGTGGGTAATTCTCTAAGTCCTCTATTAGCTAACATATTTATGGACAAGTTCGAAGATCAAATATTTGAATTAAACTTCTCTAAACACATTATCTTCTGGTTTCGTTATGTTGATGACATTTTAGCTTGTTTTGACAGTTCTTTTGAGGTTATCAATGAATTTTTAATTCTTATTAATAGTATCGACTCTAACATAAATTTTACACTAAAAATAGAACAAAACAGGGCTATAAACTTTCTAGACTTAAATATCAAGATTAACGCACACAATTTATTTGAATTTTCCATATACAGAAAACCAACACAAACAGACAAATACCAAATGAATCTTGTCACCATAAAACACATAAAATAGCAGCCTACAGATCATTAGTACGCAGAGCTTTAACTATTCCACTAACAAAACGAAATTCTAGAAAAGAGATATCAACCATTAAACAACTAGCACATACAAATCATTACAATCCGAACATGATTGGCACTTTAATTAAACAAAAAGATTATTTATGCGTTAGCTATCAAATTATTTAATGCTAAAGACAGAACACATGATATCATGAAATCGGGCATTTACCGTTTAAATTGTTCTTTTTGTAGTTCGGTATATATTGGACAAACACTTCGAAATTTTGACATAAGATATAAAGAACACGTAGGTCATTACAAAAATAAACATCCTGAAAAATCTAATTATGCCAAACACCTTTTAGAACAAAATCACGCAATGACTCCTCAAAATAATATTAAATTCCTACATTTTTGTAATAACAAACGCAAATTAGACATTTTAGAAGCCTTTGAGATATACAAACACAAACTCAGGGTACCTTTAATGAATGAACAACTTGAGCTCAGTAATTCTTCGTTACTGGAAGTATTAGATATTTAATTATTATTATTATTATTATTTTATCTAGTTACCTATTTTGTATCTACCTTAGCGACGTGTTTGTTTATAATTATATTACCTTTGACAATGACAGCATAGCTGTCGAAACAATATTGTCAGGTTATATTTTAATAAAACTGTGAAACTTTTACTAATCTTTATTTATTTCAGTATATACTGTTCTTTGTCATCTAGTAAACGATTTCCATCAAATAAATACCTGCTATAAAACAAAGCATGCTGCAAAATTGCAAATTGTCAACGTCACTCTTGAGTTAACTGGGTAAAGGTAACAATGGCACCCCACTTCAAGTTCATTTTGTATCAATGTTTGTTTGTTCATTCGTCTTCAAAATAATGAGAAATTGACGTAAGCAAAAATTTAATACTCGCATTTAATATTTACGAAAAAATAATTTCTGTTTACGTCAGTTTTTAAACTAATGTATTATGTCAGTTTTTTGCCACTTACGTTAATGTTAATGTAAAGGTAACATTGGCATCCCACTTCAAGTTCATTTTGTATCAATGTTTGTTTGTTCATTCGTCTTCAAAATAATGAGAAATTAACGTAAACAAAAATTTAATACTCGTATTTAATATTTACGAAAAAATAATTTCTGTTTACGTCAGATTTTAAACTAATGTATTGTCAGTTTTTTTCCACATACGTTAATGTTACCCCGCGTTACCTTATAGAATTAATGTATTTAAGGTAGGCTATTCTTATATCTTTTTATAAAATTTCTAACTAAATTATATAAACTGATGTAATACTAAGAGACTTAACAGAACAAATAAATTATGAAAGTATGTATGGACCAATCATCCTAAACCAAAATAGATTTTGATGTATTGTGTTTAGTAATATCTAATTTTCGACTGAAACATTTTCGGTTTAATTAAAAGCAATATTTCAGATAGGTATGAAGAACCTTAGAATATGCTATAATTTGATGGCTTGTTTATTTGCATAATTTATAGTTTAATATTAGATACAAGAAAATTTATTTGACGTATCAGTTAGCGCAGTGTCTTAAATAAGATACACAAACACACTGAGATGTCAATGAAACATAGGTAAGCACGTATTTCTTCACAATTAACTTGCTACTAAATTAAGATAAATACATACTACGTATATTAAGTGTTTGAATGTGCTGGCATAACTTGCTAATACGATACTGATGGTAATTAAGTTTAGGATAATTATAACGGCGTCTTTCAGGTGTGAGATTTAATTCTAAAACTATCTACAAGTCAATATAAGTACCCAACCTGCAGAAAAATAATACTAGTATTAAGGGTAAGCACCCCTCGCGAGAAGGAATAACGATTTCTGATGAGTCTTGATTGCCTTAAATAAATGGAATTCTCTTGCATGCAGATAATATAAATTACATATTTTATTAATAATGGTATAAATAGAGAAATTTGAATACAAATACAAATTAGAAACTGCTTCTGAGCTTTTGCTTATGTCCACAGTGGCTAGTCCAGCTTGCCACAAAATGAACTAAAATTGTTATGAAATATAAAATATTGTTACCCACAAAATGGGGACTGCTTATTGGGAAACGGTAACAACCTTTAACCGCAGTTAAATCTGTCGGCTGCCGGCTAACTAGTGGGAGGTCGTGGGTCTTACTAAAGGTGTTCTGTAATGGGTGCCAAGAATCGCCTAAAATAGCTACAGTATTGGCCGACAAAATCTGAAAAGAACAACACATTTGCGACTACTACCAATGTGGTCGACTTTCCCCAATAATGACTCCTCGATGGCTGAAAATATAAATTCCAAATACCACACATACAAATAATAAATCTTCAAGTAAGATATATACAGTGCTTTATTATTAATTAAACAAATTATCAATTAAAACAAATTATTCAATGTGAAATAACCTTGGCAAACATTGAATATTGGTTATTGAATGCTATACACAAATTGAAAGGGAAAATGATTAATACGAGCGCGATTTCTTACTCTAAAACTGACTTGACTTAAAGTCTCAAGATTGTAATAAACACGGTAAATTAACGCGAATACCTGTGATTTAGATTGCGCAATCGTAACCTCAGAATTTAATATTTTAACCAATTCATTACGGAGCAAAATCATACGTACTCACTCGCAAATATTCCTAACAATATAATACAGTAAATAATATGTGACAAAATTATATATATGAAGCAGATATCTAGATATAAGTGCTACACGCACACTGGTGAAAAACCATTTAACACATAAAATTATAATATAGAAATATACAGATATGTTTTATATACCAAAAGGATTGTCGAACGTTATAGATGTTGTAAAATAGTTACTACAATATAACTAACTCACGATACGGTGTCTGTTCTTAGAGCTGAAGAGGAACGTCACCAACCAGCTCGAACGTAGCGTGATCCCAGACAACAGCAACCAAGTCTGGGTAATGGTCTTAACAACCCAGATATACAACGTAGTGTATGTAATTGTTGTAAGACAATCGGGAAGTTATAAAATGAGTGAAGATAAACCCAAAATAAAAAAGGTCTGTAACAAATGAATCAAATTACCAGAACGCACTAACAAACACTTTATAAATACCTTCTTTGTAATGTGACCTTAAGAGATAAATCCGTCGCCTCCAAATGCTGCTAACGACGATTATACATCAAAACATATCGAAAGAATTAAGTATAAGAGACTGAATGATAGAAAAGTTAACCTAAATACACTTAGAGGCACGTGCGCTTCTATAACCTCAAAAGAACAGTCGAAAAATATCCCATAAAGGTTCCAATAAACTTGGAAATCTTTGCCAAAACTAACCACAAATCTGCACTAAGCAATTCCCAATACAACACAAGGAAATAGATTAACTAAACGTCGATGTCCATCAAATTCTTAAAGAAGTTCTAGCTTCACGAGCGGATCGAACAAAGTGACAAAATCTCTTATCGAAAACAACCGGACGCTCGTTCCAAAACAAAATGGCAACTACAAGGAGAGAAAATGCGAAAATCTCTAAACGCTATACAACTTAACGCAAAAACAGAGCTATACAGGGTGCTACGAAATTAGCGCGTAACAATATTAATAATTAAAAGTTTCACAAGTTTTATTAAATTCCTAACCTGACAATTGTTTCAACATTAAATGTCATTATCAAAGCCAGATGAGATTGATTAGCAAACACTTGCTATCACATTCTTTAAAAATAAGAAACTTATCATTACAAAAAACTTTTGCTTTAAAAAATGCGTCTAAAGTACTTTTTCTTAGTTTAAATGCTCAGAATTTAATTTAAATACAGTCTTTTATTAAAAGTAAATACGCTCGGCATTGATATATCGAATAATAGAATTTTTCTACTAAAATTCCTTACTTTTATACAGTGTGTCACATTTAAGATAATTATACGCTCCCGTAGTCTCGTTATTTTAAGAAGTAAAAAATTTGAATGTTGGCACACTGATACATATTCTCGAGTTGCATTTTTTGAGGTACTGAACTTAAATGTAAACTAAAATTAAACTGTAAATATCAGCCTAAACACATGTGTCGCACATAGTGTTGTAAATGAGAGAACGTTCTGAAAATGCTGAAAAAAACGTTCGTGAACGTTTGCGCATGATAAAACTGTATCAAAAGAACGTTCTGTTGGGGAGTATAATCAAGCACGTTCGCGAACGTTCGCATAATAATTATCGAGAACTTTCAGAATAATACCGCACAAACGAGCATAAACAAGAACATAAAAATTGAGAATAAAACCGAAACTAAATGATCTTAAATTGCAAGCCTACGCAAAATGTACACGTGTTACCCGCAGTTGCTGGGATCATAATCAAACACGTTCGTGAACGTTCTCATAATAATTCTCGAGAACTTTCAGAATAATACAGCACAAACGAGGATAAACAAAAAAGGTAACAATCGAGAATATAACCGAAACTAAACTATTTTAAACCGTATGCCCACGCAAAATGTACACATGTTACTCGCAGCTGCTGTCGGCGTCGGGTGTTACAGAAACTTTTATAAGCACAGTTTGCACAATTTATGAAGTATTGACAAGAAATTTGGGTTACCGCACGGTTTTTTATATTTTGTTTATACAAAAAATGAAAATGTTTGTAAAGCTTTTAAAATGTATTACTTGTGCACACTTGTGGGACACTCGATGCTGACCGTGGTCACTACGCCGACTAGCGGTTTTGGAGACTTTACTGACTGCAAGCTGTTTAATATTTTCCAATTTTTTATTATTGTATTACTTTTCAACACATTACCTTCCAACAGTCAGGCTACAACTAGCATTATAAATGAAAAGAGGAAAATTGGAGAACATTCGAACATTTTCAGCATTTTGAGAATATTTCAAGAACTTTTGAAATTATCCTTATGTTGAATATGTCTTTGCAAGTTAAAAGTATATTCTCCAGTCCTGCTCACTTTTGAGGGTTTATTCTCGTACTTTGTGCTCCAGCAATATTCTCCAAAAATTAATACTTGAGCATTTTCCAACACTAGTCGCACGTATTATTTTATAAACTTTGAAATTTCATGTCATTTGAGTATGCCCGGGTACGTAGTTCGTCGGATTTTTGATACATGTTAAAAAGTTGTGAATTTAAAGCTAAAACTGATGTTGGAATTGCTCTTGTTGCCTTTTGTTCAAGTTTAAGAGTCCTTTCTTACTATTTTCAATAGATTAACAAATTTTTATAACTATAAACGCTTAATAGCTAAAATTTCTGGCCTTTATTTAGTTGTAAAATTTCGATTTGTTAAAGAAACACTTCAAAATTATGATATTGCAACCCATAATACACTGGAGTTCTAGGTATTTGAAATCAATGATCATTAACATTTTGAAAGCAATGAAGACTCGAATCTAAAAATCAGAATTTTTGAATCATTCAACCTCTGAATAGGTTTTTAGTCCAAAAAAACGAAACTGGCAACTCTTTAATTAAATCGCTCCGAAGCGACAGTACGAGACAACGTAATCTATATAAAAATTAAAAAATACAGCAGTATATGATAGACAATGGCATGCCCTTTACTGCACATGTACAGGGTGATTCAGGTATATGTTAACCCCATAATATTTTATTTATTTTTGAGATAATAGGTTCGTTCAAAAAATAATTTTAAACAATGGTATGTGCAGTTTTTAAAAATACTAACAGTTTTTGAAAATTCGTATATTGTACAGGGTGCTAGAAAAACTCTGTTTTTTTTAAATGGAACTATATTTTTCAATAATTAAAGTCCTCGCTATTTTTTGATTTTAAACATATATACTTATCGCATATTTGCCCGGGCAGCTTCTGAGTTATCGTTAAAAATGATAGCCAATTGAGTATTTTAGATTTTTGTCGAAATAAAATATATGAAGAAGAGTTAAGTGGAGATACAGAGCAGTAAAAATCTTCTAATGAAAGAAACTCGTTTACTTAAATTGAATCCAAACGAAATTCAGAAAGAAAAAATTGGTTATTATTTTTTAACGATAACATATGTTCTTAAAATGTTTATTTGCTATAGTAGATATGTAAGCACGTTGCTAAAGGCACGTGTACACATTTCAGTTATTATTTACCGTTTAGAGTAAAAGAAATTTTGTTGTTCATTTTATTTTATCCAGATTTATTTTTTTCAGGTTGTCTTTAATATCTTACAAGCAGGATGCCTGCTTTAAATAAGTAAAAGGAAGAGTAGGATAATAAATAAATTATGAGGATCGAAAATGCTTTAAATGCCGCCTTTCGTAAGTACCAATCTTGTTTTTGTGTTTTGTAAACATTATAACTTAGCATATTATATTTTATTAATCAGTCTTTTAATCCCACGATTATTAAAATAGCCATCTTAATGTTTGCTCTTTAACCAATAAGTTTAATTCAGGGTCATTCCATGCGAAATTGATCATTAAAATCGGTCGATCTCACGGATTTCAATGAAAATCAATTATGAGGTAGTAATCACCTAATGAAAATAACTTCATTCATCAATTTGCTAGGTTACGCAGAACTTTGGAAATATTCAAACTGAAAAAAATCATCAAAACTGCTTGCACGTCTTTAAAGAAATATAAATATCTCGAAAAGTATTTATCCTAGAACAAATATTTTTTTTATATATTGCTCACAAAAAGCCGGGCTTTTAACGGACGGCCTAGTAATTTTTTGTTACTAAACGTATTCTTATTCTTTTTTAAACGAAATATTTTTAAAGTGCAGAAAAATCGGTGTGGTCACATTTTTATAAATCTGAAAAAATTGTACAGATTCTTTGAACATTTCTGTATTTAAATGCCAAATGGCAAGCTGGACGTTTTAATAGTTTTGGCAGGGCAAATTTTCAAAGACCGTGCTGCAGGCAGCTGGTGCAGTATTGTTCACGGCCAGCCGGCGCAACCCGCATTCGCTGCCTTCTAGTAAGTAAAAATACGGTCCATAATCCTAGCGATCTGTTTTATTAACTGTGTGGATATGATTATATCTTGTGGCTGTCAAAGACCCTAAAATATAATGCAACAGCTTTTTTAATTTAAGTTTTAAGGTCAGTTGGGGTAATTGGGTCATAGCTTTACAAGTATCTTGCTTTAAACTCTTAACATTTTTATCATGAAGTATAAGTTAAGAACTTTTTTATAACATCTTTAATATATTTTCCAAAAGAAACTGTAAAAATCAAGCAGCTCTAATGTCAACTACTGTATTAAAAATTATTTTTAAAAAACATTAGGTTAGGTAGTTCCAATAACCCAATAGATTGGAGTAAATGGAACCATCGTCTATATTTTATATCCACATTACTTTATAATATGCTCTGGGTAACTGGGGCATTCTAGAATATTAATTAAAATGTCCCTAACAATTAGGGCTGTTGTAGGAATAGTTCAGGAATTATCGCAGCTAAATCGGAAGAGTGTATAGGGTATAGTCGATAAGAATTCACGTAAATCTCATAGACGTTTAACAATGACTTTAGCTTTTATTAAGCAAAGTTCCAGTTACCCCATCGCTCCAATTACCGCAACTGACCTTATTAAACATCAGAACCTACAATAGAGATCAGTAATAGTTATTTATGGTACAAGTGAGTTAATTAAGATATTATGATAATTTTTGGAGTGGATGATATCATTAACTTACGTGTGCGACAAGTTCAAATATTGAATTTGCAATGTACCTAAAGTTTAGTCTGTAGTGTTTTATGGTAATAAATTTGACACCATCCAGATGACTGGATATTAATAACATAATACAACGTAAGCTGGTAAATGGTTGCTAGTTGCTACTTTCAATAGCACCCTATCTAACCCAGTAAACATCTATTTTTTTAGGATCAAAAAGAACTTATTTTCTGTAAACAAAAATGGTATTTAAACTATTGCATTATAATATTTTAGTATCTTTGACGGCCGCAAGAAAAATGTTTTATGTACACAGATATACATTTATCTTACGTACATTAGTTAAGACAGACCGCTGGTAATATGGACCGTATTATTACTTATTAGAATAATATACAGACCTGGAAATTGATATAGGTTCACCTAGAATATTGATACAATTTTTGAAATATTTTTGTACTTACCGTAGAACCACTTTAAAGGCTTACTTACTAAACATTTTTATGTGTTCTCCTACCTTTTCAAAACATCTGCATGTTTGGTACAAAAGGTAATAACATTTGAAGATAAATGTAAAAAGTTTTAAATGTTTGTAAATTGGAAATTGAAATAAGTTCACTAATTAAAACTCAGCATTTATTAAGCATTAAATTATCAAAACCAAAAAAGATCATTAATTTAATAATTAATAGCACCACCATTATGGTAAATGATTTGAAAAATTCGATTGTTCATGTTTAAGATGAGAGGTGAGTTCCGATAGAGGTAAGTAAGTTTGTGCCTATCCTGTTAAAAAATTAAGTTTTCATGCTCATGATCCTCCTAATAAGGAATTCACTTGCCATCCATGTTAAAGGATATGCCATCCGAAGCTTGTTTATTCCATTAAGTCCAGCCTAGATTATTAGGCAACAACCATAAAAGCTTTTACGTGAAAAGCTCAATGTTTTCTTTCATAAGTCATGCCAATAATTACAAAACCCGTCAGGTCAGTCAAAATTAAATTTTTTCTCTTCGCTCCAGATTATCTAAAAATACCTTTTTTTATTAATTTAAACAACAGGGAATATTAAATGTGTTATTGCTTTCGTCCACTCAGGTTTTCAGCTGAAATTGCAAACATCTTTCTTTTAACGGAATGAACAAGCTTCGGATGGTATTTCGTTTGACATGGATGGCAAGTTATGAGGATCATGAGCATGAAAACGTAATTTTTCAACAGGGTAGGCATCTGCTTACCGTTGTCGGAACACACTAGCAGGGTTGGTAGCGTCACAAATCCCAACCTTAGACTGCCTATCATGCTCACCGGACATTAACCCAATGGAAAACATGTGGGACATTATCGTTCAAAAGATTTACAGTGGAAATGATCCTTTCCGCACTGTAAATGATCTTAGAAGAGCCATTTTGCAGGCTTTGGTAATGTAACTATCAATGAGCTTAATCATCTCGTCTTAAGCATGAACAATCGAATTTTTCAAATCATTAACCATAATGGTGGTGCTACTAATTATCAATTTAATGATCTTTTATGGTTTTGATAATTTAATGTTTAATAAATGGTGAATTTTCATTAGTGAACTTATTTCAATTTCCAATTTACAAACATTTAAAACTTTTCACTTGTATCTTCAAATGTTATTACCTTTTGTACCAAACATGCAGGTGTTTTGAAAAGGTAAGAGAACACATAAAAATGTTTAGTAAATAAGCCTTTAAAGTGGTTTTACGGTAAGATACGTTTTAACAAATATATTTCAAAAATTATATTAATTTTTTAGGTCAGGAATATTCTATATATTCTAGGAACCTATATCAATTTCCAGGTCTGTAGAATAGCTGCGCATTATAGAACAATGGTGCGGCAGCTGCCTGCAACGCGGTCTTTGAAAATTTGTCCTGCCAAAGCTATTAAAACGTCCAGCTTGCCAGTTTGCATTTAAATACAGAAATGTTCAAAGAATCTGTACAATTTTTTCCAAGTTTTTGAAAATGTGACCACACCGATTTTTCTTCATTTTTCAAATAATTCGTTTAGGAAAAATAAAAATACGTTTAGTAAAAAAAAAATTATAGGTCATCCAAAAACCCCGTCTTCTTGCGAGCAATATATAAAATATTTGTTGTAGGATAAATACTTTTCGAGATATTTATATTTCTTTAAAGACGTGCAAGCAGTCTTGATAATTTTTTCAGTTTAAATATTTCCGAATTTCTGCGTAATCTAGCATATTAATGAATGAAAGTTATGTTCTTTAGTTAATTACTACCTCATAATTGATTTTCATTGAAATCCGTGAGATCGACCCATTTTAGTGATCGATTTCGCATGGAATGACCCCTCATTAAGTCACTATGTTTTAAGTCACCATTTCGATATTTTCGATAGCAGTTTCTGAGTCTTGGCTTCGACAAGAAATTACCAACGAAGTAATAGCTATAGACGGGTACAATTTTATACGAATGAACCGATTAACACGCGGAGGTGGCGTAGGTATTGTGATGTTAATTTACCACCGTCATGGTTTTTGGTTTAGTTCATTTTTCTTTGGTTAATCGTTACAGGGATTGTTGAGTTTTAAAAAGTTATTGATGAACCTTGTTAAATGCAATTAAGATGAGTTCAGGAATATTTTTCAAAGTTTATGAGAAAATTCATTGTTTAAACACAAAATTAAATTAACACAAAACAATTGAGAATAAGTGAATGTTTTTATTGATTTTGGTATTTGTACAAGATTAAAATTTAAATAAAAGAATTGTTTAGAGATAGTAGAAGTTCACTTGCAGTTCAATTCTGAAAAAGAAACTGTAATTAGTATTAATAAGAAAAGGGCAATGTGCATATCATTTAATAACAATTAATAATATCTAGTTCATTCAACAATACAAACTCAATATAGCTTAAACCACGGTATCTCAATCAGTTTATCTCAGTTGTTGGAAAAAGGCCAATGTTATACCTATTCCCAAACTCACAACAGCTACGTCCTTTAAAGATCTACGTCCTATAAGTATACTACCCACCCTTCAAAAGTTTTGAAAAAAACTGTAGAAAATCACATTCGTGCTCCCTGCAGAGATGTAAAGTGTTAAATCCGGATTTAGACCAAGTCATAGCTGTAGTACTGCTTTCTTGGATTTAACAGATGAGATTATCAAAGCTACAGATCAGGATAAGCTTACATTACTTGTTTTATTGGATTTTTCTAAAGCTTTTGACACAATAAATCATAATCCTACATCCATTATGTAAGATTAACTGATTCAGCAATAAAGTTCTTTAAAAGCTATCTAACTGACAGGGCTCAAGGGGCCGCCATTCTACAATTTGTTAACGTACGTAACTGGTGTTCCGCAAGGTTCGACATTGGGGTCAATTTTATTTATTATTTATACTTCGACTGTTACCGAACATCTTAAATAGAGTAATTACCATTCCTACGCTGACGACACTCAAGTCTACATTTCATTTACACCTCAAGAGAAATACTGTTTTTGCCAGACTAATCATGATTTGAATGAACTATACCTAATATCAAAAAACATTGCTTTCAATTAAATGTCGCAAAGTCTAATGCTATACTTTTCGGTAGTAAAGATTCAATACTTCTATGTATTAACAGTCTAAACGTAGTAATTAATAATATACAATTGAAATTTCAAGAGTGTGTAACAAATCTTCGTATAGATCAGTATCTACGATTTAAAAACCATGTTAACAAGTGTCTGCAGCGTGCTTTTATTAATTTAAAATTATTATATAACAACAGGTATATACTAAGTACGCATATAAAAATATGCTTATGTAATACATTGGTGCTATCACAATTCGGCTATTGCGATGCAGTGTATGGTCCGCGCCTAGATTCAACAGATAAAAATAGAATACAAAGATTGCAAAAAAATTGTTCGCGATTTATCTTTGAAAAATGTAAGTTTGAAAGAGTGTCCCACAAACGAGATTGAATGGTTAAGTATGGAGAACCGTAGATATCTGCATGCTGCTTGTCTCTATCGCAAAGTTTTATTGTACGAGGGTCACGCCAATTTTATTGAGAATAAAAAACACGGTTAATTTTTTCTACGATTTTATTTTAAATAGTTCAAAGTAATTCCTCCTAATGCACTTGGGCATGTTCTTTTTCAACTACTTAAAAGCTCCGAACCAAACTTTTTTCGGAATACCTTCAAAATAAACGCAAACTGCGGTATCGATCTCTTTTTCAGACGAAAACCTTTTATCACGTAAATTTCTTTTAAGCCCAAAAATTAACCAAAAGTTTCAAATTGATAAATCAGGTGAGTACAGTGGGTGTTCTATAACTTATATATTTTTTTTAGTTAAAAACTGCTGAGTTAAAGTTGTACATTTAGTGTACCAGTTTAGTTTAGTGGTACACCAGTGTACCATGTAGCTGTAACTGTCTTTTATCCATCTAGCTTAATTGCCATTACTAAGCCCGTAGATTTAAATAATACCGCATTCATAACTTTTTCATAGCTCTCTGCTTTTTGGTTATTGTTGGAGTTTCCGCATCTTCGTGAATTCATACACGACTCTCTTGGCGTCGAAAAATGAATCGAAACAAGAAATATAATTTTTGTCACCTCTCACTATTTTGAAAAAAATTGGTGTCCGCCATTATTTAAGAGATTTAAAGTTTCATGGCAAAGTCTTACACGCTCTGTTTTTTGGAAATCAAAAAGGTTATGTAGCGCAAAACGCAACAACTTTTTTTAAATGCAGATGATCGTGTATGATTGCGTGAACAGTTGAGGATCCAATCTTGAGTTGATGCTCTATTACCACATAGGTGGCTTTATTGTCCGCTTCAATTATTTCTTTAACAGCAGCAATTGTTTTTCGGTAACAGCTGTGAGAGGATATCCTGCCCCTTTAAATTGATGAACATAATTCCTGTCGCGTTAAATTTGTTAAACCATCTGTAAATTGTAACCAATGAAGGTGCTTGTTCACTAAAAGCTGAAGCTAAACTTTCTTTCCACTCATAAGCGCTTAAACCTTTTTTAAAATTATAATAAATCATGATTCTAAAACTCTTATAAACTCTGGTTACTTCCATTTTTCCAGAAGTAATGTCACCTTAAAAAATTAATCACTTCAGTTGTAGTTAGTAGGTATTGCCCCTCTTGAGTCCATCCCCTCCCTTTTTATGCAAATGACCCGCGATCTAATTAATATGCAAATGAGGCGTGGTCTAATTAAATGCGCGAATTAAAATGCGCGAATTAAATGCGCGAATTAAATGCGCGAATTAAATTAATTGATCTAATTAAATTAATTCACGGTATCATTTACATATCTCCTCTCTCATTTACATATATAATTTCTCATATGCATGCGTGAACATATCTGCCATTTTGTATCTTTCATTTTCAATTTGTCATCTAGGATTTCCCACCCTTAGATTCAAATTTTTAGTACTACTACTGCCATCTATCGGTTACGTCATATGATCGGTATAGTAGATTTCTATGCACCTGTTGATAGGCAACCCGCAATATTTTTTTATAAAAAACCAATGGAGCCAACAGGATTTGAACCGGGGACCGGTCGAATGGTAGTCAGTCAATGCATCCACTACACCAACGAGGTAATCTATTAAAAGACTGTAAAAGTTGTATTTATTAAATAGTTACGCGTCAGCGCTAATCTTATACGAACTAAAATTCATATTAAGCATAATTAATCTATATGATTATCTGACAGTTACATCATTAAATGCGCGAATTAAATTAATTGATCTAATTAAATTAATTCACGGTATCAATTACATATCTCCTCTCTCATTTACATATATGATTTCTCATATGCATGGGCGAATTAAATTAATTGATCTAATTAAATTAATTCACGGTATCAATTACATATCTCCTCTCTCATTTACATATATGATTTCTCATAAGCATGCGCGAAATAAATTAATTCACGGTATCATTAGTGTATCTCCTCTCTCATTTACATAACTGATATCTCATTCTGTACATCTCATTTTTATATATTATTTGCCATCTCTCTCATAAATTTATTTTAAAAATAAATCAGTCCTATTTGATATTTATCTTCAGGTCATCATGTAATTCTGCGAAAATAATTTAATATGAAATGTAATAATAAAAAATTTATTTTCAACTATACAAAAGTAACTCTTAAGCTACTGTCAATCAACTGTCGGATTAGCTCTGGTGCATTAGACCTGTTTAAATATGGCATAAACATTTAGTTTGAAAGCAAAAGAGTTGAAGAAAAAGAATTAGGGTCGTTATGATTTCATAAAATTTTATTTAAATGAAACGTTTAAGAATATAGAATACTGTGAAGCATTATTTTTAAAATTCAAAAACATTATCTATAGCTAAAACTGTTTAAGAAATAACTTTTCAAACTAAATGTTTTTGCATGAAAATACACACAAACTAATTAGCCATATGTTGTTTTCAACATTCTTTAAAACTGCTTTCAAACCATAAATAAACAAACGTTCTTACGAATGACTGACTGAAAGGAATTTAGATTTTCTAAATAATTTGTTAAGAGACCAAAGCTACTGTCAATCACCTGTCGGATTATCTCTGTTGCAGTTTTAAAAGTTAATGAAGCGTGAATCAAATCTCTATGATTCATTTGAAAGCAGAAATACTAAACAAGTGACTGAGATTCCCTGAAGTTTCTTTATAATTAGCTCATGCAGAATAACACAAAGGATCAGTCACTTGTTTAGTATTTCTGCTTTCAAATGAATCATAGAGATTTGATTCACGCTTCATTAACTTTTAAAACAATAATTGTTACTTAAGACAAAGTGTTTTTTATAATAACAGATTTCTTTGTGTTATTTTAAACGTTCGTCGAGTGGTGAGTCAGTCACGTGGTTACTTAAATTAGTATAAAGCTTAGAAATTTTTATATCTCAAATCAGTACGAAAGTGTTTCCATAGTGAAAACAACTATTATCAACACAGCTATCCAGAGTTTAACAGTGTATATTTAATTTAATCAGGTAAGTTATTATGATTTTATGTTTAACGATCTTTCCACTACTGTTTACCTGTTATATCTATAATATGTAAATGTTCTACATTTATTTATGTCAACTAATCATTTGAACTTTTAGATTACATCTCATTATCCGGTGTTCGAGGTCAATCATCAAAGTATAATTTCCTGCTTCTTTGAAATTCATTAAACAGCTATCCATAGTTTAACAGTGTATATTTAATTTAATCAGGTAAGTTATTATGATTTTATGTTTAACGATCTTTCCACTACTGTTTACCTGCTATATCCATAATATGTAAATGTTCTACATTTGTTTATGTAAACTAATCATTTGAACTTTTAGATTACATCTCATTATCCTGTGTTCGAAGTCGATTATCAAAGTATAATTTCCTGCTTCTTTGAAATTCATTAAGTAAGTGATTTTTATATTTTAACTATGTTATGAAAAATAACTATTTTGAACGTTTACATTAAGAATTATAATTTATTTTATTTAAAATTCATTAAGTAAGTGGTTTTATGTTTCAACTATATTTCTACCTCTATACCAGGTGCTCAGGGAGTACTTACCTATCCGAACACAGCTGACCAGGTCTAAAATACGGTGTGTGAGACCGCACACCCTGTGTTCATTCCTGTTTCCCTTCTATACCTAATGTTCTGTAAGCCTCCCTAATGAGGTTGCATTTATTATTTTTTGAAATTTGTTTCAGATTGACTACAGTTCCCATATACATACATCTTATCCAAAATGTCTTCTCTCTACAAAGTAATCAACGAAAGTGTATCTACTGTTAAGAAGTTTAACACCCAAAAGCGTCGAGTTGTATTCAAAGTGAAACAGTCTTCAGATAGCCAAGACCTACTGGTCTTTTTCAAAACAGCTATCGAGCAAATAATTGCATATGCCATGTCTAACGTTTCACCAACCGACCGCGTAGGAATTACTTTCGAGTTCGATAGTTTTAAAGATCTCCCCGGCTACATGAGTTTTAGACCGGCTAGTGAGGTTACCTATAAAGATGTTTGGGGAATTCTAGAGAGCATCCTACAGAGTGACCCGGAAGCTCTCAGTACTGATAAGTTCCGTATGATTGTTTCATCCGTGACGCCACCTGCAGGGCAAGGGCGTAACCGAAGCGGCATTTACAATACCTTCGCTGAAGAGTGTAGCAAACGTAGAGGGATTGTCAGTATTAAAAACAACGACAACCTCTGCCTACCCTTGGCTTTGGTTGTTGCTAAGTCTCACATAGATAAAGCCCTCAACTACAACGCCTTTCGAAGAAACCAAGGGGCTCAAAAGGTTGCTGCAGAAAAATTAATGCAGGAGGCTGGAGTATCCTTCATTCCACCGGAGGGAGCAGGGGTCAACGAGTTAAGACTTTTCCAGCAGTACCTTACCAACTATAAGATCAGCGTGTACAGCTACGGTACAAAAGGTCGTGATGTGATCTTCGAAGGTGCTGTTGACGCTGAGAAGAAGATCAATCTGTTGTATCACGAGCATCATTATAACGTCATAACATCATTGACCTCAGCCTTTGCCTGTAAGTTCTTTTGCGAACATTGTCACGCCCCGTACGATCATAAAAGTCACCACAGGTGTGAGAAGTCCTGTGTAGGCTGTGGTAGCTCTCCGCCATGTGTAAGAACAGCGCAGCTGATTAGTTGTCCGGACTGCAGGCGAGACTTTAGAAGTCAAGCCTGCTTTAACAACCATCAGGAGGGTAACATGTGCCTGGAAGTTAAAAAATGCGAGGGATGTTTCAAAACCATCAACATCAAGACCCGGAAGCAGGCTCACGTGTGCGGGGAGATCTATTGTAAGATCTGTCAGAGCCATAAACCTGAAAACCATTTCTGTCATATACAGCCGGCCGGGCCTAGGAACACAAAGCAAGACACCTTGTTTGTGTTCTTCGACCTGGAGACCCGGCAAGAGAAAGAAATTGCGCCCGGCGTCAACCTCCACGAGCCGAATCTATGCGTTTTCCAGCAAGTCTGTTCTGAATGTTACAACGACTCATCATCAACTGCTACCACCTGTGTAAGATGTGGTTTGCGAGAACAGATCTTGCGAGGAAAATGTATAGATGGTTTTCTCGTGCACCTGTTGGAGATGCGTAAAAAATTCAAAAAAGTTGTAGCAGTTGCCCATAACGGGCAAGCTTTCGATACGCAATTCATTCTAAATTATCTGATAACCAACAACACCTCTTTGAAACCTGACCTCATTATGCGCGGTTCAAAAATTCTGCTGCTGCAAGTAGATAATCTAAAGATTATCGACTCTTTAAACTTTTTCCCCGTGGTTCTGGCTGACTTGCCTAAAGCGTTTGATTTACCGGCTCCCAAAGGATACTTCCCGCACCTCTTTAACACCGAGGCGAATGCCCATTACGTGGGTCCTCTTCCGGACATCAAGTTTTACAGCCCCGACACCATGAAACCCCAGGCTCGTGAAGCGTTCCTAAAATGGTACGAGGCGAACAGGGACACAGAGTTTGATATGCAACGTGACCTAGTCGAGTATTGCAGAACCGACGTTGATATTTTAAAGAGAGCCTGTATCCACTTTAGGAATCTCTTTATTAAAGAATGCGATGTTGACCCGTTCACGGAAGCCATCACCATCGCCTCTGCCTGTAATCTCATGTTCCGGAGGAAATTCCTCAAAGAAAGCACCATTGGACTGATACCAAAGGGTGGTTACCGTCGAGCAGACAGTCACTCAGGAATAGCTCTGCAATGGTTGCTGTGGGTGGAACAGCAGCGCGGTGTACAAATTCAACATGCAGGCAGACAGCGAGAAGTTATCGTGGGCGGTCAAAAGGTAGACGGGCTGTATGAAAGACAAATATTCCAATTCCATGGTTGCTTCTACCACGGCTGTCCTACTTGCTACATCACTAGGCGTGATGAACCTCTACACGACGACCCTGCTGATACCATGAATATGCGGTTCGAGAAAACTCAGGCTACAACAGAAAAATTCAAATCCATGGGTTACGAGGTTACTGAACAATGGGAGTGCGATTTCAGGAAAAAGTTAACACCTGAGATGAAGCAGCTAGAGAAGCATCCCTTACTACTGAACACACCACTCATCCCGAGAGAGGCATTTTACGGCGGCCGTACAGGGGCAGCAAAATTAAAGAGGGTTGCAAAAGACGGGGAAAAGATCCGGTATGTAGATGTATGCTCCCTTTATCCCTGGGTATGCAAGTACGCCAAATTCCCAGTTGGCCATCCGGAAGTTTACGTAGGCAAGGCGGCTTGTGAAAAGCTAATCAGGGATAAAGGGGGCCTGGAAAACATCAACGGCGTGATAAAATGTACAGTGTTACCGCCACAAGATCTGTATCATCCGGTCTTACCAGTCAAAATGCATCAAAAGTTGTTGTTCCCTCTATGTCGCTCCTGTACTGAAGACCTCAATCAAGCAGAATGTCATCATTCCGTTGCCGAACGTGTCATTAGCGGAACATGGGTCGTAGATGAGGTGGTTACAGCGGTACGAAAGGGTTACATCATACAAGATGTACAGGAGATCTGGTCATACGATGTAACCCAGTATGACAGGAAGTCGATGGACGGCGGTTTGTTTTCGGGATTCATAGATAAGTTCCTGAAAATGAAGCAGGAAGCTAGCGGATGGCCCTCTACAACATGCTCCGATAACGCTGTAGCTGATGAAGTCCGAAAACAAGCCTACGTTGATGAGTATGTCTTGAACGAAGGAGTCCTCCTGGAATCGTCGAAGATTGTGAAGAACCCTGGATTGAGATCGTTGGCAAAGTTGATGTTAAATTCATTTTGGGGTAAGTACAACAGTCTTACGTAGTTTTCTTTACTTAATAATAATTGTATTCTAGGGAAATTTGGTCAACGTGAAAACCAGCCAAAAACATCGATTATCAATGAGCCCAAGGAGTTCTTCGACCTGTTGTCCAACCCTAGCGTAGAAGTCAACAATGTGCAGGAGATAAATGACGAGGTGATTGCGGTTAACTGGCAACATAAGGAGGAAGCAGCAGATCTTCTATCGTCAGTCAACGTGGTCATCGCGGCATTTGTCACTGCACAGGCCCGTCTTAAGCTGTATAGCTATCTGGATCAGTTAGGCGAGAGAGTCTTATATTATGACACAGGTAAGTCGTACTATCAACATCAACATCTACTATATTAGAGTTAATTTTTTCTTCCTTGTTTCAGATTCTGTAATATACGCTTCGAAGCCGGGTGACTTCGATCTACCAACAGGAAGCTTCCTAGGTGACCTCACCGACGAGCTGGAAGAGTATGGCCCTGGATCGTATATTATAGAGTTTGTGTCAGGCGGGCCAAAGAACTACGCCTACAAAGTGTATTCCCCGACCACGGGGCAGATACACGTGGTTGTCAAGGTCAAGGGCATCACCCTAAATCACGCCGCGACGCAAAAAATAAACTTTGAGTCCATGCTGAGACTGTTGGAGGGCATGGACGAGAAGATTATTGTAGAGTCCAACAACATCCGGCGTACGGCTGACCATCATCTTGTAACGCGAACTGAATCAAAGGCCTATAGAATAACGTTCACGAAGAGAAGACGCATAGAAGATTTTGATTCAGTGCCGTTCGGCTATAACAGCAAGCGACCACGTGTATAAACATTTAAACCTATTGTATATATATATTTAGGAAATTTTACTATTGTAGTTTGTAATGTGTATATATTTTATTTTCACGGTCATCTATGTATATTTTACGATTGTAGTCTGTAATGTGTATATATTTATTATCACTTTGTATATTAGTTTTGTATTGTATATAATTACATCTGTTAAGAATTTTTGACAGTTCTTTAACGTCATATCTTTTACAACTAAATATGTTTCAATCTTGTATTTTTCTGTACATGAAATTCAGATGTTTTATAGAATTATAGAATTGATATTTTAAATTGTCTTTTTTCATGTATTATGTTATCAATTATTTTGTATTGTTATAACATGTATTATATTATTCGTGAATGTAGATGTAATATGATTTATTTCTTGTCTTTTTTTTTATTTCTGTAATTTAAGGTAAAAATAAAAACAAATATTTTATACAAGAACTTTTATTGAAAGAAGAAAATACAGTTCATATTGATATATAATACTAAATTATATCTAGAAGAAAATACATTTCATGCTGATATATAATACTAAATTATATCTAAAATAATACACAAGTATACTAATAATAATAATAATACTATAAAGGAGCTAGTGAGTGAGTAGATCTTCCTTCTTTATCCAGGACTTTTCATTTAAACCGAGCCATTTCACGTAAATGTCACCATTGTTGCGGCGTTTAAGTATTTTTTCAACTAGGTATACATCAGGTTGATTGGTTTTCAGCAGCTCGAACTCGTAGAAAGCACCTCGGACGGGAACTCCGTGTAGATCTTCCAACAAGTATGTGATAGGTTTTGTAAATTGAACTTTAACTACTTTGAATAATTCTGTTGACCAGTTAGGTGTATATCCCTTAGAAAAGACTCCTTTGAATTTGCTTATACGTACGATGTCATTCAAATCCAACCTACGTTTGCTGATAGTTTTTACATTAGCATTATACACTGACAGCTGTGTCGTAGGTTTAACAGATGCAGGAGGCACCCCTATTGTTCTATGTTTAGTATTATTATAGCTATCAACTACTCGTTGTAATATATCTACCCATTTAAATTTCCCTCTGTAGCTAAACTCCTTATACAGCCTTTGCTTAATTGTACGAATAACTCGTTCGACTATTGAAGCCTTAATCACGGAATACGTAGAGTAATGATTTATGTTGTATTTATTCATTAACTTTTTAAAATGTTTATTATAAAACTCTTTCCCGAGATCAGACTGTAAATTTTTAGGTATGACTGAATCCTTAAAGATACTACAGACCTGCTTTGTCACCTCTTCTCCGGTCTTAGTTTTCAATGGACGTACATACAAGTATTTCGAATAACAGTTTATCATCATCAGTATGTAGCGATAACCCTTATTTACTTTAGCGTAGGGAATAAACTCCGCTAAATCTATTTGAAACAAATCATCATAACCCTTTATTATAGTACTACGTCTTTGAAAATTTTTTCTAGCAGATCTATGTATTTCATCGACAACGGCTTGTTTTGCGTTCATCTCTGTTAATAACGGCAGATACTCAAATTATAAGTTATGTAAGACTGAACTATTAAATAGAATGTAAAGTAATATATCCTACGACTATTGCGGGGTTCTTTGAGTAATTAACAAATTTTGTAGGTCTACGAGCGGTGATCTATCAAAATTTTTAGATCTAGAATCTGCTTTAGCTAGAAGCCATAAAGTCGCCTTAGATAGTTCTATACAAAGCGTGGTCAGAGTTTTAATACTATCGCGTAGCGCGTCGTGACTATTGTTAGATATCTCGCTATCCATATACCATTTTGTAACTGCATCCTTGGCATCTACGGGGTCCGCTAAATTGATTAATCTTCGTTTCTTACAGTCAATAGTTTTATTTTCTAGTATTAAAGCATGTTTCTTTGTTACCAGATCTGAATCATTAATAGCGTGGCCTGCGTTTGTAATTCTTTTGTTTTCTAAATCGAAATTCTGATCTTCTGTTAGCTTAAATCCTACCCCGGGTGGACCTGGAACTGTTACAGCACCTCCAACTATTGAACGCCCAAACAAATCTATAGTAGCATTCATACTGCTAGTGGTAACGAACTGACTACTTACAACCGTGATGAAATCTTTTATTCTATAATACCTTCTTCTTTTAACTCGGAAATAATTGAAATTATTTCGTTTTCATTCAGAGGACTACTGTTACCGGCTTCTTTTACAGCAAATAACAAACGAAGTCGGTCGACAAGTTCGTTAGCTTTATTCCAGTAGACGTATTCGACTTTGCAATCGCTTAATTTTTTAAAATTTGACAATGATGATGATAGTCTAATGCCTAAACCTTTGATTCTGGATAAGTTCGGTTTAATTATATAATCATACTTCCAATGTTTAACAGTTGTTAGTTTACCCTGTGGTCTATAGGATTTCTTATGCGCATTAGTAAGGGCTATTATCTGCATATAATTATTGATATCAGCTTGCGTTGGTGTAGACTCTAATTCTCTAAACGTGAGTAAGTCAAACAGACCGGATGTTGCTTCGAAAGCGTTGTTTTTAATTATGATGTTTGTATCACGTATAGTCACAGGGGAAGATGCAAATGTCCACGCGTCTCGATCAATTTTATATCTAATACCGAATCTAGTTCTGTCTATGTTGCTACCACCCCTAGCTATTAGCATACCGTAATGAGTAGGGAGATCATGAGTTTTATTAGATTCTTCTTCGTCATCTGTTTCCGATGATGATGACGCAACAGGTTGTTTTTTAACTTTCAACAGAGGAATATAACTAGCAGTAGTAGTAGTAGTAGCAGCAGATGGTTGTGTTTTAATTTTCAATAGGGGAACGTTAACTGATTCGGCAATAGTTTCCAAAGGTGATATAACCTGTTTATGAGTATCACGATAAATACGTTCTGCTTCAGATTTATCACGACGAAAGTACGCAAATTTTCTACGTATAGCCTTGCGTGCGTTTATTATTTTACGTTTTAAACTTAAATCATAGGAGCTCGACATGCTGATAACTCTAAAAGACGACTAAGCGAGTTGAATCTAATTATAAACTTATATACGTATCAAAACCTTTCCGATATCTACCGCTGTTTAGGGAACAATCTTTATTAATAACTAGGAAATCATACGGATCCTTCCAACATATACGACAAATGTTTTTGAAGTCCTCGTAGCTAACATCTCCTACAACATGATCCCTATACACATGCTTTAAATTTAATTCATCCTGTTTGAAAAGAATAATCAAGTTTGCGTTATCCCTTATCAAATGTTTCGGTATCTTTGCATATGTCTGACCTAAATAAAACGAATCAACACCTTTATGTCTACCCATACTAAAATATTCTCTAATTTTTTCCTGCTTATCGCAAATAATATCGTCGAAAATGAATACTGAGTTAGGTTTGATGTTGCTAGGATTGATTACGTCATCGTTTTCACTAAACTCTTGATAACCAATGTTTTTAATAGGTTTCATAACTTCCCTTAAGAATTCGTATTTCGGTTGAAATAAGGATTTGGCAAACAGGTAGATATTTTCAAATTTTAATCCGTTTTCACTAATCAGTAGACCTAGCATAACATTAGTTTTACCGCAGGAAGAAGGACCGCTCAGAATTGCTCGACAAGACGTAGGTAATAAGTCGCCGTGTTTTCTATCATCGTCAGATTGTAGAGATACATCTCTGTCTAAATTAAATATGTTTAGCGTTTTCTTTTGTTTAACAGTTTTCATTATGGTATGCGTACGTGTTTAGTCACGGTTTCAGTGAACGGGTTATATTCTATCAAGGAGTCGTGTAGGATCAAACAATATGCCTTTGTTGTATTGGTAAATGCAGCGGAAGATTCAAGTTCTAATCTAATATCGACAGTGGAATCTTTAAAACTTTCTATCTGTCTTGAACAATCAATTACAAAAACCGGGTATGTTTCAAATTTTGAATAATCGATTAAACAGCTATCGGTCGATCCTCTACCTATATCATAGTAACTCTCGCGAAAGCGTGTATAATTTAAATAAGCAGGAATGTAATCCTTACTACTGAAATCGAGATTTAACCGTTGCTGTGGAAACACTTGCGAATTTAAATACAGCTTAATATCGAGTAGGTTCGAATGAGTAACTGTAGTAGGGTTACCGATTCTTATACCCAACTGACGCTCGTCTTGTAAAACTACAAGGACCCAACGCGGTTTTTCCAATTCATTTGAATTCTTTATACGCCAAACCTGATTTTTACTAGTTCCCAGCGAGGGTAGTTCGTGTAATTCCCAACGTCTAAATGGAATGATAATAGAAGAATTATCTCTCAAACTCTCAACTAAGTTCAACTTGCTTTCGTCCGATAATAGTATATGAGGAACCTCCCAAGACAGTCTATCAATCTTGATTTCTATATCAGTACCTGCATCTCCAGCAGCGCTTTTATAGCAATTAAAATCATTCTTAGAACGTATCAAAACTAACTGACAACTCATATGAGGAATAACTTTCTTGTAATCATCTGCAAACCCGAAGATATCCTTTAAAGGAATTCTACACGTGAAATTGAACACGTTATTCCCCGCATTATGTAACAGGCCATTTCCGTTTTCGAGTTCGATTCCCCAGGCACTACTGGATAATGCCCGATCCTCGGCACCGTGTGAAACGAGACCTTTTATAGTACTTGTAATACCCGGATGTTTACACACATCGATGATTTGATTCGTACCTAATATTAGTTGAATTTCGTCAAACAGAAAGTAAGCAAAATTGTTTACCGGTAGGAATTCTACGTTGACTTTTCGAGTCATAGTACCTTTAACAAAAATGTAGCTATCGTACAAAGCTAAAACATTATCCGAATTTATTCTAATGATGTCTGAATGATTTACATTTAACGTAAACGGCAAATAGGTATAGAAGTCTTCTTTTATTATATCTGTATCGACACGAGGTTTTTGAAATATATTTAATTTATCAGTAGCAAAGATGCTTTCTGTATTAATATGTAATTTACTTCTTTTCGACATGTTGATGTTGTACTTTAAAACCTAGAGATTCAAGAAACAGCCGATTCTCTTTAGATAACTTTATACGTAAGAGGTCCGCACTAGTCGGTGTACGAAGACGAATGACCCTCGAATGATGCGTGGTATAGTTTTTATAGTTAAAGTTTATTCCCATTTTTCACGTTTAAGTTCTAGTCTTATACTTGTGAAGGTATCTTCAGAAAAATTTACCAGTTGTCCACTCGAGTCTACTAATCGGATGGTAATATTATCAATTTCACTGACAGTGACAGGAAAGTAAATCACGTGTGTTGGTTCCTTCTCAATCAGGTATCCAGGTGGTACGCAGAGACCAAATTCAAAGATTGTATGACACGGTTGATTATTTCTATACGCACCCCCTGTAATATTCGTGTCTACAAAGATGTTCGGGGTAGAGAGTATATCGACAATTCGATCTGATACGTGCCTGATACCGGGTAGTAATATACGATTGTTAAATCCTAATAGAGAGCCTATACTGTTAGGTTTGCTAAAATCTATAACGGTTGAGGTAGATTTAATCTCACACTTTCCTGTATTAGTGTTAGCCTTGATTTGTAGTAGTAAATCTCCTTCTTCAGGATCGCTCTTATTAATTTGATTCTTTATATAGTTAGCGATTTCTGACAATTCGTAACTACCGGTTGTGATAGTTATCTCTTGATCTCCGTAATAAAATTTATTTTTCCCTGGAAATATATTCCGTATCGTATGACTTGTATATAGGCCAACTAATCCTATGGAATATCTGTATTGCTCACGATCTAGTTGTATATTCGGATAAATACTACCGGTAGAGAGAATATTTCCATTACCGTACACGGTGATGGTTCTAGCCATACTTGTTCGAGTTATACATACATTTCTCTTTTATACAAAAATCTCAGGCACAAGTGTCCACAGTTGTATGTATTGAACTTTTGTTCTTGAGCAACATTATAGTATACATTGCAACGAGGACCGAAATATTTCACGAGTTCAGCCGGTGGTCTTAGGTCTCCGAAGGGGTCAAAATACAAAACAACATTTCGATCCTTTCTATAAGCTACCCAATGCGTACCGGGTCCTCCAGCATCATCGAGATTAACAATAGCTCTTTCAAATCGTAAAGGTTTATTTGGTAGACTTGTTCTCATATAGACACCTCTGAAAAAGGGTATGTCTTTAGCATGTTTTATTAAATCTAGGTTTGTAAGTGGTCTCCGAGGCAGGTTATTCAGTTTTTTGACCTGTACGGTTTTAGATACAGTGCTGTACCGCCTGCTTTATAAGGTTTCAGGTAAAGAGCGTTTCCGCTCTTTCTATCTATTGCGATAGCCTCCATACTTTTATTATGTCGTTTAGTTTCTTCTAGCTGTCTCTTATTACTATTAGCAGTGTTAACAGCTTTTGCTACGCCTGAAGCGCCTCCTATAATTGCACCGAGAGCCGAGAGGCCAGCAAAAATTGGTATGAGAGGTAAAATACCCACTGTAGCTGTAGGTACCGGAATAATTCGAGGTACTTTAACGTTTTTCCTACCTCCTACGTTTTTAATGATTCTTCTAGCTGCGTTCAACGCATGGTGTATTAAATCCTTCCCCGTGAGGGTCTTACTTGCTCGATTTACCGTACTTACAAGCTTCTTTAAAATACCTCCTTTAAAAGTGACAATTTTCTTTGTATTTGCAATCTTCTTTGTCTTTCTCCTACTAGTCTTCCTATTCACGCCCATTCCTAACTTTCGTTTAACCTTCATTATACCAGTTACAAGCAGAGCTGAAGCCTTTTCCCCTAACTTGGAGTCTTTAGCTTTAACACGTCTCCAGGCAGCTTCTTCTAAAACACGATCTGCCTTATGTCTACTATCCAAGTCTGAACTTTGAGCGTACGAAATATCGTGTTGCATACACGCCTGATCCAAGGGGTTTATACCTTTATCTCCTCTTTCTAATCTTTTAGATAATTTAGTTCCGGGTCCGCAATATTGGTAAGAAGGCAGGTGTAGTTCGATAGGGAGCCTGTCAATGAGCTTGTTAACAACACTGTTATCCTGGTGAGTCAACATCACGTACTGAGATAAGAGATCAGATGCATCTCTATTTATACTCTGCGAAAACTTACTGTCTCATACTATTGCTAGTGGTAGTAAAACACTAATAATTTTTATACGTTTATTCTTTATTAAATACATTTGTAATAGACAATCGTGAAAATTTCTTATATAACTTATTCAATACACAATACGATTTTATTTCATTTCGTAATACATATAAAGCGTTTATATAATTTTCTAACCTATTTCTATATTCAATTATCCTCAGCTTCTTATGGTACATCTGTTGATGTCTCGTGAATTGCTGGCCATGACGCTGCCGATGCTTGCTGATTGGGTTGTAACTGACTGTGTACGACATTGATAAATTTTGATGGATAAAGTTTTATTATCTCTAATAAAATGAGCGAGTTCAATCCACCGCGATCTTTTAAATTTAACGTTGTGTAGTTACCGCACGACAATTCGGCTAAGAATAAAATCGATTCGTTTGACACGTTCTTCTGACGTCTTACTCCTTCAGCCGTGTTCTCTACACTTGCGTAGTAGAAGTAGGAGAAATTAATGTGACGTAATACACGAGCATGTTGGTTAATAAGCGGTGCTAGATGCATGATCCTTTGAAATTCGTAGTCTTTTACCGTTATCTTCCGCTGGTCATAACATATCATCACCGTGTTGCCATAAAAAACACTATGATTAAACTCAACGTAAAGATTCGTACATAGATGGAATTTCAGCTTTTTATCGTTCCATATTTTCGTGGAAAAGAAGTCTTTGAACATTGCTTCGACTCGGACATCATACAATTCGGACCATATACTTTCCGTTAACATAATTTCACCATGCTCACATATGTTGTTGATACATTCCAATTTAACAGTCACGTCAAATTCATTAGGCTGTTCAGGGGGGGTAATTCCTACTAGGATATCATGTAAATGAATAGAGTCTTCTCTTGGTCTCATGACAAATAGAGGATATTGTACAGATCCTAACAACTGCATGTGTTCACCCGGATAGACGGTAATCAGCGACGATTCTGGTGTTGCTACATTATCTGTAACTTGTACATGTAAGCTTGATGCATCATCAGCATAGTATGGTTCGTTCGGACCTAAACAAGAAATAATTATTCAGTAGCATTCAAAGGATTTCGTTCTTTTAAAACATACCTATTTCTTCATGCATCACTTCGTAGTCTTGACCCTGGAAATAACTGCTTGGTTCCGGTATTGATAAGTTTGCAGATTGATCCGGTTCATCATGCTGTTGATCTAAAATGAAATAAATTATTCAAATGTATACATACACACTCAAACCGTTTTCTTTCTTACCCATTTCAGCACTACTTGTAAACGTGTCTCCATAGCGATGATAATAATAATCAGGACTGCCTAAACTCATCATGGTACTGTTACACGATCAACTGCTG
Source organism: Agrypnus murinus (assembly GCA_929113105.1). Lineage (NCBI taxonomy): Eukaryota > Metazoa > Arthropoda > Insecta > Coleoptera > Elateridae > Agrypnus > Agrypnus murinus. The sequence continues at coordinate 112,151,130 of OV816028.1, read as the reverse complement.
CACTCTAATGACTAATAGCCTTTCGCCGAAATACATTTTATAGCGATTTCTACACATGCGCATGAATGCACATCTTCAATCAAGTTGAATCATAACAAACAACCCTATGACTCAGAGTTAATCCCTGTAAAACAGATTCTGGGAACTGAGGTAAAAACAATATCGAGAAACGACAAGTTTCTACATGTTAAATTGTTTTCGCATAATTACTTGATGACGTGTAGATCTATATTTAAATATCAAACAGGAATGACAACATAAGATTTATTTTGAAATAAATTTATGAGAGAGAGAGAGAGGAGATATGTAAATGATACCGTGAATTAATTTAATTCGCGCATGCATATGAGGAATGAGAGAGGAGATATGTAGATGATACGGTGAATTAATTTAATTCGCGCATGCATATGAGAAATCATATATGTAAATGAGAGAGGAGATATGTAATTGATACCGTGAATTAATTTAATTCACGCATGCATATGAGAAATCATATATGTAAATGAGAGAGGAGATATGTAATTGATACCGTGAATTAATTTAATTAGATCAATTAATTTAATTCGCGCATTTAATGATGTAACTGTCAAATAATCATATAGATTAATTATGCTTAATATGAATTTTAGTTCGTATAAGATTAGCGCTGACGCGTAACTATTTAATAAATACAACTTTTACAGTCTTTTAATAGATTACCTCGTTGGTGTAGTGGATGCATTGACTGACTACCATTCGACCGGTCCCCGGTTCAAATCCTGTTGGCTCCATTGGTTTTTTATAAAAAAATATTGCGGGTTGCCTATCAACAGGTGCATAGAAATCTACTATACCGATCATATGACGTCACCGATAGATGGCAGTAGTAGTATTAAAAATTTGAATCTAAGGGTGGGAAATCCTAGATGATAAATTGAAAATGAAAGATACAAAATGGCAGATATGTTCACGCATGCATATGAGAAATTATATATGTAAATGAGAGAGGAGATATGTAAATGATACCGTGAATTAATTTAATTAGATCAATTAATTTAATTCGCGCATTTAATTCGCGCATTTAATTCGCGCATTTTAATTCGCGCATTTAATTCGCGCATTTAATTAGACCACGCCTCATTTGCATATTAATTAGATCGCGGGTCATTTGCATAAAAAGGGAGGGGATGGACTCAAGAGGGGCAATACCTACTGTAGTTAAGGTAATCTCAACAACTAAACTTCAAATGACTGACAATGAATTGCTTTAAATGACACTGTGTGTTTTGTTTTTCATGGCCCAATAGATTTTCTTATTCCCAATACAATTAGCGGGACCCTCGTATTTACACAGTACATACCCTTTACAGTAGTACTAGGGTATCAGTATCTACCATATTTACACAGGAAATTTGCATATCGTACAAACGTCCATAATCTAAACTTACGCTACAGAAGTCCCCATCTATCATAAACAGTTTTTTCAAAGGTCATTCTCATACTGTATTGTTAAATGTTACAATAAAATATATATCAACGCAGTCTTATCCCTAAGTAATTTAGTAGTTATCATTTCAAAAAAATTTAATATAAATTGCTGGTTGATGAACAATATACGTGAATTTTCAATTTGTTCGTAATTAAGTAGATAACATTAAGTAGATTATAATAATTTTTTTCTTTTTCTCTATAACCTAATTTACAGTAGGCTCCATGCCATTTTTTAAATATTTAAGTTGTAGGTTAAGTGGGAGAGCAGCAAGATCTTATCGTTAAACTGAACTTTTCTTTAACTATCTGTAAAAAAAACTAATAATACTTTTTTATATTTGCGTGTCCTAATGACATGGCTTCATTAGGACACGCAAAATGCAAAACGCAACATTTTTTAGAATACTTTAAAGTTTAGAGTATTCTAAAACACTGTGTTACTGTTTAGAATCTAAACAGTAACATTTTATTTTTTAAAGTTGATATCACTGTTAGACAGCTGTTCTTAGAATGTCAAACTTATCTTATTTATGCAGTGAATTCTTATAACTGGAATGCCACGCTTGCAAAACGGTTTTTACTTTATTAGTTATTAACGAAATTGTAAATGTTGATACTGTCATCATATGGGATGCATTGTGTTGTGTATGTGCTATAATGATATCTTGTTATTTACATATCAAATACACATTATTACATACATATCCATCAGAGAGGCATTGAATGATGGATATTGCCATAGCAACAATATCAACAAGAAGAATAAATAAATATCTCATAGAAGTTACATGTGTAATATTATTATCATCTAGAAGAGATAACTTATAAGTAGTATACAAGACCCATATACACACCCATGTATTACTACATTGGTGACCTCCCGACGCTAAGAAAAAAGAACTTAGATAATCAACACCATATCTTCAATATTCCATTGCTCTGGTTCTCTGTCTCTGCCGACAAACGCAACCTGCAACCTGGAGTTCCTTGAAACGGTTATTTGATTATCTCACTCAAGCAGTCGTCTTTCAGAAGTTTATAAATATCCTTTTTTATTATTTAAATAAGTAAACTATATTATATTGGTTACGTTTCAATATGTGCAGTTAAAAGCAAATTTAGTAAAATTTCCTATTTCTGACAGTTCGCATGTACAAATGTAAATAGTCCTAATCAACCGATACTTTGACTTACTACATATTGAGTACGAGATTCAAAGATATAATATCCTAATTCATAACTTGCCATATAACATTTTGAAACCCCATTCGAATCTTATCAAGCTTATTGATAACAATAAACTTTCATTCGAACCATACACCACGTTCATCAACGAACTATTAAACTATTACTTAGGTACTTCTGTGGAGAAACTTACTCCATTCAACCCAAAACCAAAATCAAATTATATCTCTTCTCCCAAAGAGATTACAGATTTCTGGTTACAGCAAGACGATTCACCTGAATCTTTTGGACTAGTTAACCTATTCAAAGACGAAATCATTTCTCATCATAATTTCATAAATACAAACTGCAATCAAATATCGCAAGATCCGCCACAAATTCAGGATCCTAACCCCCAATTAAGTGACGATACTCAAAACGTCATTTATCAATGCAATGCCATTTCAGATGCACATGATAATAATAATCCTGAACATTCAAATTTTGAAAAGCATGTTTCACATGATAATACTTCTATTACTGAAAATATTAAATGATTTGATTTCTAAAGTTCATTTATTCCACAACCAAACAGAATCAAAATCTCCTACAAACATTCCAAAAACATCACAGTCAATTAAGATACAGCTGAAATTGAATCATAACCAATGTTTGTTAAATCAGAAATTACAAGAGCTTCCGAAGGCCGACGGTTTGGGGATATCAACCGCCGTATCTTCTATGAAGACTTCCTTGGATCCAGAAAATAATTCCTGGAATCTACAAGTTACAACACCTCCAGTTCCTGATGGAAATCACATCAATAACGTTCCTCAAGAACCAAAAGCTACGACACCCGTAGTAACAGCTCCTGAAAAATGTCTTCAGCAATTCTCGGACACAACGATGCCGACATCTCTCGTTTCGCCATTGGAACGATGCCATAAGAAGAAATTGTTCTTGGATATAACAGGATTAATATTTTTTTCTTTATTTAATTTTGATGTTTAGTTTGTTTTCTCGGATAACCATCAACGAACTTCGCAACAAACTTAGCCAACAAAATTTTGTTATGTCAAAACGAGAAAATTTTATGCAAAGGTCACGCGATTAAACGGCCTTATTACCTCGTAATTAGAACAATGCGAACATTCAACTTTTTGCTAACCGAGAAAATTACAACAGTGCAATTGCTAGTGACCGAACTCAAATTATCTTATCATAATAGCAAATTCCATTTCGCTAATAAACTTTGGCATTATGTGCAGTGTACCAACTTTCTAGTTATACACCATAAACACAAGTGCACGAATAACAGTAGTGACTTATAATTTTCCACGTGAGCCTTGTCAACTCGACATTACATGATATCATACATTGATAACAACTAATCAATCCTGAATAGCATTTGGACCTCCCAAATATATGTGCTACCGGATTAAGCTCCAAGTGTTCATTCTCCTCAAATATCATAGGATTCAAGAAGATTTAATCATACTCTCCAACGGGCAATTCAGCTAGTACTTCCTACAACCTTAGCATAATGCTATGAACGCTGCCTCCGTTTATGAGTACAACCCTACTTCTTCCATTCCTACGGACAAAATGGATACAACTACGTTTATCAATGTTAACCACAAACTTACTACTTAGGCTAGCGCTTTTAGATTACATTAGCATAGTTATTTTTAATGTTAAAAGTTACAACAAATAAATCGTAACGCAAGCATCACTTGTTCACGAAGCACTTATTATGTTGTTCCTTGGTTTTGTTCACGTTCCTAAATTTTATTTCTTTCTTTCTAGTAAGAATTACAGAACGTCCTAACAAGTGATTCCTGTACATCAAGTTTATTTTAATTAGGTTAAGTTTGCGGCAACACCTTGCAATAAGCAACTCATGTTTCTGCCTTAAGCAATTGATGCCTCCTATTAGCTACCAGCGGCAAAGGCTTTTCAATTCTTTGATTATTAGCAATTAATTCTTAACATAGGTTTTATTGTCTTAGCATTAAGGAACCATTGAAAAGATGCAAACCACTCAACTTTTTTGTAGCTAGTATACGTTAAACATGCCAGTACATACAAGTACAACATTAATGTATGCTATTTTTTTGTTAAGGAATGCATTTAATGCCCTTCTGCATTATTCCAACTATATTATTATTTAACGCCTTTTTTTTACGAGGAGTGTTATGTAATGATATCTTGTTATTTACATATCAAATACACATCATTACATACATATCCATCAGAGAGGCATTGAATGATGGATATTGCCATAGCAACAATATCAACAAGAAGAATAAATAAATATCTCATATAAGTTACATGTGTTTTATTATCTTCTAGAAGAGATAACCTATAGGTTGTATACAAGACCCATATAAACACCCATGTATTACTACAATGGTCTTCAACACACTGCAGTGCAATAGCTCACGATAAACTTAACGTAATAAAATTCAGTTTGATAAAATATATCTTTACCTTTTAGTTATAATATCCAAAGGATCCAATGAATAATTATTTTTGTTAACAAAAACCATTCTTTGCTGAAAATACTATTGAATTTATACCTCATTCATTTCTTTGGCAAATAAGGTATTTATTCTATGAAATGAAATATAATTATTCTTATTTCATCCAAGTTTTTAATTCATTAAGTAGCATTTATTTATGTCACAAATATATTGGCATACATTCTACTTTGAATTTATAATAATTTTCAACAGTACGTATAATACACCTGGCAAATTTGAACGAGGTCCTGCTGCTTAATAGCGGTCCGCTACTAGCGGGCTTTGTGTGTATGAGATAAGACTGAGAATCTCTACGTCTCGCAGATTAATCGAGGTTATGTAAAAAACAATTCAATAATTGCTAGTGTTGCCAATGTTATGCTACTTACCAAAATATCCCTAACAAACTTTATTTAAAACTAAGTAATTTCTTTAATTATTTAATAACAAACTAACGCAAATAGAAAAAATAGTATAAAGTATTCGTTTCATAAGACGTTTTGAACATAAGAAACGTGTCTTATGAAACTAATACTTTAATATACTATTTTTAAACTAAACTAAACAATAAATAATAAAAATATTGTTAATATTATTATTACTATATCTTATAATTGAATTCTAATTATCTCCTACCCTATTAAAGAAGTAAATAAACGCTATTTTTGCAAAAACCGGATAACTTTTTAAAGTTTAACTAATAGATGATTCGAATTCGTTTAGGCAATAATTCCATGTATCAAATTAAAAAAGAAAAAAAAACAAAACTTTAATAATTCAAAAAGTGGAAGTTATTCGATGAGAAAAGTTCAGAGTTTAACATTATTTGTCCTTTGTTCTTCTAGCGGCAACATTAAAGTTGAAAGTTTTATGTGATCTTTAAACAATAGGCAGTTAAGTGTTGATGTTGCTTTGAATAAATCGGGATAACTAATGTACTGTAAGTTATTATGTTAAATAAGTATTATTGAATTTCTGAAAGACATTGACGTCATGATTCATGTGCTTTATTAATGTTGTACAAAAATTTGTAATTTAGAAGGATTATTAAACTTTTTAATTCTTTTTGGATTTTTGTGTTTAAACATAATAAAGAAAACGAGCATTTTTGCCATACTTTACATGTCTTGTATTTTATTTACAAATATTTGAGTCAATGAACTTTTTCTAACAAATTAGAATTTGTTATAAACACCTGCTACAGATTGGCTCAACAAATAGTTTGTAGTTAATCTTTTAGAACCAAAAAACGGATTTTTCCCTAATTGTAAATTCCCGTCGCAATTTTTTTAAACAATTTTAACCAACATTTTAGGTGGCGCCTTCTATTAATAGTGTTTATTTATTTCTATATTTAATCTGAAATTAGCGAGCCTTTGTAATTAACACCCACGACACCTGAAAATAATTTGATTAAGTAAGTAGACTCATCCGGGACTTTTAGTCTTTTTACGTTTTGAGTTTTTAATGTTACAAATTGACGCCCATGTTTGGGTTTAGTTTTGTGAGAGTATTTAATTGTTACAAATTGGCTAGCTCAATCGCGGGGCTTTTGTTTATGTGTATATTATTAATTGTTATAACTTAAGTTTGGTTATTGTAGTTTGGTTGAAAACGTACTTCATTAGTAAGTGTAATTATTTTACTATCAAGTTTTTGGTGTTAACAGCACTTGAAAAACTCGAATTTTATAAAATGATGAAATGTAGCTTTTAAAACAACTAGTCGTTACCCAGATTACATTCAACTTTTAATATTGTTTAATATTGAGTTTCGTCTTGATCGTTATTATTAGGAGCCATATTTTCATAATAGACACGATTTCCAAGCAAGGCCCCTTTGAAATAATGTCACGCAAGAAATCTTTTAAAATGAGTTTCAGAAACTATGTTATTTTAATTATTGCTAGAATTTAATTTATGCTGTTTCAAAGTTGCCAATATGAACTAATTAATTTCACCAACAATTAAATCTTCGTATTATTAAAGTAATATAATGTAGATATACAGGGTGGTCATTATGTATGGAATATAGTATATATATCTCGGTAAATATCGACTTTATAAAAAACATTGTTATATAAAAGTTGTTTAACATTTTATTTTCGATAATAAGATAGCATTCAATTGGTTTTATTTCAGAAAACAAATGAGTAATGAATAACACTTTAATTTTTTTAAATAGCAACGTACCCTTTCATAAGGCTCATTTGATAGAGATTTTTTTTCTCTTTTCGATGACCTAAAATCTTAGTACCCTTATATCAGAAATTTTTTGAAAAAAACGTAAAAAATGTTTATTAAGTTAATTTCACCAATAACATGAATCTAGATATCCGAGATCTCTTTCATTTGTCTTAACAATTGATTGTAGGCTTTTATTGTGACAGAAGTTTGTTTATTTAATTAAGTTGTTGGTACATGGAAAAATAAAAATGGTTCATTTAACAGAAACTGAACGTATAGAATTATGATCGGTTATGGGGATCGCAAACGAACACAATTAAAAGTATTGAAATTTTTAATGAGTGTTATCCACATCGAGAACCAATCACCCAGTCAGTAGTTAGCAAAACCTTGAAACGGTTTAGGGAAACTGGCAATGTTAAAGATCTGGTGAAGATTGGTCCGCAGAGGTCTGCGACAAATGAAGATAAAAAGCTCGATGTTTTAATAGAAATCGAAGAAAATCCAAACATTTCAACTCGTCAGTTAAGTTTAAACCATGCCGTAAGTAAAGATTCAATACAGAAAATATTACATTCAGAAAAATTACATCCGTACAAACCGGCTTGATTGCAAGAATTATTCGAAGATGACGTGTTGAATTTTGTGAATTTATGATGGAGCGAATCAACAACAATCCAAATTTTCTTAATAATATTGTTTTTTAGGCTACGTTTTGTTTAAATGGAAATCTAAATAGGCATTATTGTCGATATTGGGCCGCTGATAATCCCCATTGGATGATCCAAAATCATACCCAAACACCACAAAAATTAAACGTATTGCTGGGAATTTGTGCAGATCACATAATTGGACCTTTCTTTATTCGTGGTACTCTAACTGGTGACCGTTATCTGCAATTATTGCAACAGCAAATTATTCCAGCTTGCCAAACAAATCTTGATGATCTTTGGTTTAAACAAGATGGAGCACGGCCCCACTATCATTTAGATGTACGCCGATATTTAAATGTGGTATTTCCGGCCCGTTGGATGGGCAGAAAAGGGTCTGTGGAGTGGCCTTCCGATCTCCGGATCTTACACCTTGCGATTTCTTCTTCTGGGGATATTTAAAGTCAAAAGTGTATACAAACCGACCCCAGAGTCTGGCCGAATTAGAGCAACGAATACAAAATGAAGCTGCAGCAATTTCTCCCAGATCGCTCAGAAATTCTTTTCAAGCTTTTCGTGATAGGTTGGGCCACTGCCTTGCAGTTAATGGTGAACATTTTGAACACTTATTGCCATGAAAACCATTTTATTGCTAATTTCGTTTTGTCTTCAAGCTTTATAAGAGACGTACATAATTTTCTGTTCATTTGTTTTGTTTTGTACATTATGTAGATGCACATCTGTTTATTTTAGGGTAATAATTCGAGATACTTTACGATCTCGGATATGTAGATTCATGTTATTGGTGAAATTAACTTAATAAACATTTTTTACATTTTTTTCAAAAATGTTCTGATATAAGGGTACTAAGATTTTAGGTCATCGAAAAGAGAAAAAAAAATCTCTATCAAATGAGCCTTATGAAAGGGCACATTGCTATTTAAAAAAATTAAAGTGTTATTCATTGCTCTGAAATAAAAACAATTGAATGCTATCTTATTATGAAAAATAAAATGTTAAACAACTTTTATATAACAAATTTTTTTATAAAGTCGATATTTACCGAGATATATACTATATTCCATACATAATGGGCACGTGTATATGTTTTTGTTTGCAATTTTCTATTTGCATGTATAATTGAAATGATAAATCTGGCTAAACAAGTATCAATCAGTTGCGTTTATGATTTTTACAGCACTTTTTTATTATTATATTGCTGTCTAAATATTTTGGAGAAATAAATATTTTCCTTTCGGTATCGAAATAAGAATGAGAGCATTAGATAACGTAACGATGCTATTCCTTTTCCGGACCATTACACATAACACCACGTCCCTGGCCTGAAAATCCTGTAATTTCGTACAAGGTAAAAAGACATCTTGAACTGACACGCAGGATTAACTATCATTAAAAATGATTTACAATTTCGGTAGCTACACCTAACCTTGTAGTGAAAAGATTTCTCAAATCATGTTAAACAAGAAAGTTTAGTAACCCATGAACATGAATTCACATTACGTTACTTTTCAGGAAGGTGTAAATGTCTTTTGTAGATTTTTCTTGTTTTGTGTTGGCCTCCTAGAGATTTCAGTTTCAATTACTGTGACTGAATAACAGTTTTTTACCCTAAATGTGACTACTCGGTGAGCAAACTGCTGGCAAGTTTATTTGAATACGTTATAAAAGGAAAGATTTGATGCTGAAGGGATGAGGCCTAACACAGCTTCACTAACTACAGCGAAATAATAATTCAGTTCGTTGCCCTGCCTTTTACTTTACGTGAACTTTCCCTTAAGCTTTCGAGTTAAAATCTAATAAACTCAGTTAATGAAAAAATAGCACCAAAAGTTATTATGAAAATTTATAGCGACTAAACTTTTTAAGTATCCAGTTCTGATTTTAGCATAAAGAGGAAAAGAGATGTGAAGTAGTTTTATATTTAACTTTCTAAGGTTTTTTGTGTTCATGATACGCAAGCTGATTAGGGATTGTTTCAGTAAAAGCATTTTTCAATAAATCAATAAACTGAAATAATGTGTTTATCTTCTGACAAAATGTTTTACATATTTTTAAAATAATTTGATAAAAAATTGGAAAGACAAAGAAAAATGTGCTAAATAGGCGGCTTTGGATTTAAAGCATCCAATTCTCTATTACTTTAGAAAAAGAAAATTACCCCAGTGACAAGCAATCGGATTTCTTAATTCTGATAAATATATGGCACAAGTTCTTTATAAACCCGCAAAAAGTAAAGCAGGAAGTACTTACAGACACTTCCGGGAAGAGAGGAAATTGATGTTTTTCTTGAGAACTAATTTTCTTAAATTTTTTGTAAAATGCAAAACTGAGAAATTAAGTAGACGTCTTTACAGCAGAGCTAAATAAATTGAATTATTTTGATTTGAAAAACTATTTCCTAATTCTGGGGATATTTTTAGCAAAGTGGGACTCGCCTTTAACTGCCAATACGTCACTGAATATCTAAATCTTTCACACTTCCATAATTGAAAAATTTAACATTCTGGATGTGTGAAACGCATTCATTTATAATTTTTAAAACTTAGGCTTCATTAGTGGCTTTTTCTTCCCAACATTAAAAACAGGTTAATTTCTGTACTTCAAGCAGGATTTCAGGAAGGACTGAATACATACACAAATGTCGCAGGAACATTTTTACATTGAGAAGTTGGTTTCACTGCGATTGCTAATAAGGCATTCAAATAGTGGTAGATTTATAGTAAAAAATAGTATTGTCACGGATGGAATAATTCAACCATTCTCTAAGATGCGGTTTCAACTAGCGTAACTATTCGTCAAGGTTACATATGTGCAATATAAAATTATATAATATAATCCTTGAAAACCTGCTACTAAAAATAGGCAAGCGGCAGTTGCTACGAACACTTGCATAGTTCTTGGCTTCGATCACACATTTTCGTCGTATGCACGAAAGGAAGCCACTCTTGACACTCACGACCATTGCAAGTATAAGCTGAAACGCTTATGCTGCAACCCTGACACTCGCCTCTGTAAGCTGCCACATGTCGACAATTTACAGCTTCGGAAATTGTATCACTGATGCTCTATCGGCGTTCGGAAGTAGGGTCTCTGGATCTCCACATTTTTTTATTCTCGGGACTCGAGACTTTTATTTTTAAAGACCGGGAATCACGGATAGTAATTTGACATAGGTAGGTATTATTATTATATTAAATAAAAAATTATTAGATATAAAAGCAAAATTAAATTAGCCTCTTGGCCAATACAAAAATCGAAATATTCGTTTTTAAAATCGCTTTAAATAATCGTCTAATCAGTTTTCTCTAAAAGTTCCCCATTGGAAAATAATTAATAAAAATAATAATATTTAACTAAAATAAATAATATTTAATGAAAAGCACCGCAATACATTAATAGATTCTCCAGTCATAAAATTCTTTCTTTTTTTCTCTCTGTTCTATGGCAAAATCTTTCATGTTTAGTGTTGTACAGTTGGTCGGCAAGTTTTAAGTCATTTATAAATTTAACAAAACATTCTTCCTGAATATGAGGATGATTTAACCAAGCATGTTTTTTTTAAATATCCATCTGAAGTATCCGAAATAAACAGTTTTAAATATATTCATCCATCTAAATCACTGTGCTCTTTCCTAGAAAAGTACCTGGTTACACCCTTTTTAACTTTTTATTCTTTCTGGTTTATTGTGGTTATAAATACTTCAATAAGAATTTTTAAATAAAAACATTCTGTTTAGGTCTTTAAGAAGACCGCTATTTCAAAATCTTAATACCTGTTTATAAATAAGATATTAATTTCCGAAATAGAACTTTTTGTGAATATAATTGAATAGAAAGTCCAGTTTACCTAACGAATGGCTTGACCACGTATGGTACCTAACAAAAGCTTCTTATTGAAACTAATCCGTTTTTCTATATTGATTATTTAATTGATATTGATATTTAGAAAACTGGTTAAGAAAATCAACTGTGTAAGGCGACACTCTTGTTTTAGCACTGCATTTTTTAACTAATAATTTGTTTAAGAAATTAAAACAAATAAAACCTTGATTTTAAGTAAGAATTTTAATTGAATATCTTATGTACAAAGGTTCCGTCCTGTGTCTCGAATTATTTTTTCCGGGACTCGAGACAACAAAAAATCGAGGAATTCCCGGGATTTGTGTCTCGAGAATTTCTCGTGTCAGAAACCCTATTCGGAAGTTACCCGGTATATTTCGGTAAACCTAACCTAAAATTGAAATATTTCTTATGTGTGTTCGGTTTTTATGTACATACGTGTTTATTTTTCTACAGCGATTATGAATAACGTGTCGTGAATATCTGTCTATGGAGTTGCGCCTATGGTATTACCCAATAGGCCCGGGCCTGGGGCGACAAATTTTATGGGGCGGCAAACCTTTAACGATTAATTTTAAAATTAAAAAATTTAGTAATCAAAGTGTTTTAATGTTTTAAAAATAGTGTTTACTAATCTACATCACAGCCCATCAGGGCTGTCGCATGACAAATATATAGAACGTCCGACCGTGGCGGCTACGTTAGAAAACCTTAAAGGAATAATAAAGATGATAAAAAATAAAAACTATCATAAAGTTTTAAAAGATTGAAAATAATAATTCTCAAAAGAATGAATCATATATAGAAAGCTATTGGAGGTTTTAACGAGTTCATTATTACAGATATTTGTTACTTGTTTTTAATTTAGTTTGGCATAAAAATATAAAAAGGTTGGTGCGACAGGTAGCTGAATATCAAGAAATTTCTATAAATGGAGATAGTCCAACTAACTATAAAATTTGTGGTAGGTATATAAGTGAACCAAGTTAACAACTATGTAAATAAGATCTACTTCCCATGGACGGTATCTTGTTTTAGTCATGTACTCCAATTCTGCTTAAAAGTATTTAAAAAGCTAGCTTGCGGGTAATAAAATTGAATACAACAGAAACTTATGATAAGAAACTTATTAAGATGATTTCTTGGGTTTATGGTTTCACTTTGGATAAATAATGCATTATATTGCAAGTTTCTTTGAATCTTTTTTTGAGTTTAATAATATTGTGTACCGTTTATACAATATTAGAAGAAAGTTTTGTTCAGATTATTTATCGGTAGTTACTGCGAGTCAAGTAAAGTTAAGTACAAGATAGACAAGGGCACGGTCATGTAGTGCGACTTTACACACGCGTTGAATAGTTCATCCTCGTTAAATTTACATTGAGGAAGAATACAGTTAGGACAGTCCAAAGCTGTTACGAAGTACTGCTTTGTAAGTTTTTCGTTTAAACAGCTTATTTGTGAAATTAGATATTACGATTACGATTGTCGTGTTAACAATGTTAGTTAAATTGAAGAAATACAATAAATTTGCTAGTGAAACAAACTCTAGAATTTGTCTTGATTTGGGTTATCATCTATTAAAAGTTGTCTGAACTTCTTCACAACGAGTTAACTTCCCTACTTTTCGAATTAAGAGTCGTTAATAATTTTGGAGTTAGTTAATTGTGTTTTAATATTGAGTTAAATCATCGCTCAATAATGACCAATCTTAGTAAAACTAAATTTTCAAACAGTTAATATATTAATAACTGGAAATCATTGCTGACTTCGAGGTTTCCATCTTCATAAAAAAAGGTTAGATTTCGAGTCAGCTGTAAATGCTATTTGTTGTAAGTTATTTTTACCCATATTTTCTGAGATTTCGTTTGCAACAAAAAAAAGTATGTTGGTTTTTATTTGAAGAATCTTAATGAAAATGTATTTAGAACAAGATCCCAAATTAAGTTAAACTGTAGAAATTTATAATGCGAAAATTATATTATAAATTTATAATTAGAATTTTATAATTATTATTAATTTATAAAATTAACTGTTGCGTATGTTTTATAATAAGTAAATGGATTGCATTGTTGTAAAACGATATTTTTTAATTTCATTCAATATACAAAGTTTAAAACGTCTTCCCATTGCTATAGTTTGACAAGACAAGGTTTTGGTGTTCAATTCACAAAATAAATCTTAGATTTAAAAAGAATGACAATAATTAATAATTAATTTAACGTAAATTAAAGGTGAATCTTTTCCTGAATTGTAGATTCCTATTTTTCCGCTTTTAAACAATAACATCAAAAAATTTGGGTGGCGCCCTTCTATTTTTTAAATTCGTCACTCCTGCTTTCTATCTGAAATTAGTAAGCTCTTGCAATCGATATGACGTCTCTGTCGGGAGATATGCTAACGTAAGTATAAGTGATTTAATTGTTTATTTGGCTGCAGGAATTTTAGTAAATTATAATTGAAGTCCAAGTGTGGGATTTTGTTTGTTGTGATTTAGTGCGTGTATCATTTCTTTAATAAGACTTGTTAATACTAATTTATGTAGTTCTTTCAAAGAACTACATAACAACGAAGCACGTCAAATGTCAAAACGTTACCCATGGTTAGCTATTTGTTGTGTGCTACTCTAACTTGTAATTTCAAATTCTTAAACTTAAATTAAATTAATTAACACGATTTAGGTGACATGACATGATCGTTCGTTCGGTTGAGTTAAACGGACTTAGATTCACGTATGATTGTGATTTAATTATTATTTGTGATTTATAATTAAAGTGTGAAGTTAGTGTGAATAGTTACTGTTCACCTAACAATTAATACACTAGAGTGAGTAATACTAAACAAAATAACTATTTTTAATAATTTAATATTACGAACATTCAGTATTAATACTCTAAACTTGTGTTCTTGTGTTTATATATACACATTTGGAGAGCCGGAAAATACAATACACATAAAATCAAACAGATAAATATAAAATTACTACTTTGACTTTTAATTAATACTGTATAGCAGTTTTATCGAAACATGCCACCTGCACCTTGTCATCTTTGCAAAAAAACTAATTTTACTTCAAAATCACCCGAATTATCATGCATTGGTTCTTGCAACAGAACATTTCATCTTACGTGTGTTGAACTTCCGCCAGATTTATCAGCATTACTCAAAGAAAATTCTGGTCTGATATGGAAATGTTCCGATTGTAGAAGTCAACCTGGCTGTCTTAATAGAGGAGAAATGCTACAGTTATTTAATGAAAAAGTGACTGAAATAACAAGTTCCTTAAATGAGTCTTTCGAGAAATTCAAAAATGGGTTTGTTGAATTTGCTACTACCAAAATTACGGAAGCTATTAAGGCTAATGCCACTGCCTTATAAACTACTGTTCCTGCTGCTACCTATGGATTTACACTTACTGCACCCCTTAAAACTAGTGTACTTATTAAACCAAGAAATCAGACCCAAAATAAAACTACTGCTAAATCCGATATTTTAAAAAAGTAGATCCTATCACTTCTAATATTCAGATTAAAAATGTTAAAAGTATAAAAAAGGGGGGAATCATGATAAATCTTCTGGAGAAGGGTGATGCCGAAAAATTCAAATCAATTGCACAAGAAGGTCTTTCGGAGAATTATGAAGTCAAAATTTTTAAAACGATTTTGCTCAGAATCAGAGTTGTGGGATTTTCCAAGGATTTTGATGACTACACATTATGCCGTTTTCTACTTAAGCAAAATGCTGATATAATTACCGAAGAATCAACTTGCAATTTAATAGTAAAGCATGGTACAACTAGGAGGAATCCTGAAAAGTTTCAAGCAATATTTCAAGTAGATCCGCTCACTTACAGAAAAATGTTGGATGCAGGTCGCGTTATGGTAGGACTTGACTCGTGTGCAGTTTATGATGCCATTGATATTACAAGATGTTTCAAATGCAATGGTTATCATCATACCTCAAAGCATTGCAAAAATCCCATCAAGTGTCCATTATGCGTTGAAGATCATGCTGTGGCCGATTGTACATCCGAAGAACTTCGTTGTAACAACTGCACCACCTCCAATATTAAAAACAAGTCCAGTGTCGAAACAAAGCAGCTAATATCAAAATTAAAATCAGGCGTTATTCCTTCTTTGCAATAGCAATCAATGTCCCCTTTTGTAAATACCAGTACATTTTCTTGTAAAACTAAACTTAACACTACCAAAAATTCACGATCGTTGGATAAGAACAGTCTGCTATCCACAAACATGTATCCCGAACTCTATTATCAAAATGTTAGAGGAGCCAAATGTTTGCTGCATTATTTCTTTGATTTTTTTAAGGGTGGCTTTGCTTATGTGTTCCATAAAGGTTTAATGTAGTTGCCATGTCGATTCTTTTTTTTGTTAATATTCTGTCATACTTTATGTAATTACAATAAAAATACAGTCCATTTTAAACAAAAATTTATTATATTACTGGGTTTTGGGAACAATTATTGCTTATGCAATAAACATGGTCCTTACAAGCGGATTGTAAAAGAGTAAAGTACGCAGAGAAACTGTGTCGAAGATTTGAGCGTATTTTGGGTTGCGCTGGATTTTAGGCAGGAGAAGCAACAGACGAGAGAGTTGCACATACACGGAATTGGTTTTGGTTTGGAATTGGAGTTTATATGGTTCAATAAATAAACAGGCTACTGAAGAATAAATCAGATAACATAAATAGGCTTGGTTTGGGTGATTGCCTGTTCAATTTATTGTAGGTGTAGTAAGTAGTTATACTAATTCATAATGTCTGATTTAGCAAATCTCATTTTTAAAAGAAGAGTATTTAAGCGTCAAATAACTATCTTTGAGAAATTTGTATTTAATATTACTGCAGATCAGATGCAGGAGTTGCCTTTACGTAAACAAAAATGTGGAGAATATTGGGAAGCTTTCGAGGAGCTTCAATCGGAAATTGAAAGAGAGTATAATTCAGATTCTCAGTTAAAAGAACGTGTTGATCTTGAAGATAGATATTTTAAGGTAATGGCTTTGGCAGAAAGTAAGTTATTATCTGTAGCAAATATGTCAGATGTCAGTAAACAAAATGCACAAGCTGTGGTTTTTCAGCAGTCAGACAAAAATATTAAATTACCTGCTATAGAAATTCCAACATTCTCAGGTTCTTATTTGACTTGGTCAGAGTTCCATGATACATTTAAAGTATTAGTACATACAAATGATGGGTTGACTGTTGTACAGAAATTTTATTATTTAAAAAGGGCATTAAAAGGGGACGCGGCAGAAGTAATAGGGGCCTTAGAAGTTTCGGAAGAAAATTATAACGAGGCATGGGATTTACTTCAAACGAGGTATGAGAATAAAAAACAAATTGCTATTAGTCATTTTGATTCATTGCTAAGTTGCCCACCAATAACTAGGGAATCGGCTAGTCAAATTAGAAAATTTGTAGATGTTATTAGAAGAGATTTGCGTGCTTTAAAATCTTTAAAGCAGCCAGTTGAATATTGGGATAATTTATTGATTTATATTTTGGAGGCTAAGTTGGAAACCTACACAAAAAGGGAGTGGAAAAAAGAGGGCTCTTACAATACATTTTCAACAATCAAATTATTCTTAGCTTTTTTAGATAAAAGCTGGCAGGATTTAGAGTCAATTTATGAATCTTCTAAAAACACGAATCATAGCAAATTTATTAATGAGAAAGGTCAAGCAGATAGACAAATATTGTTTAAAAGAACTTATTTGTCTACTTCTAAAGTTTGTTCAGTATGTAATAAATCTCATTACCTTTTCGAATGCAAAAAATTTCAAAATATGTCCATACATGCCAGAAGGGATGAGGTTAAGCGTTCTAACGCATGCTGGAATTGTCTTAGATGGGATCATAGGGTAAAGTATTGTACAATGCCTGGTTGTAAAACTTGTGGCAAAAAGCATAATGTTTTAATACACTTTTCTGTAAATTTTCCTAGAAATAGCTTGGATTCTGTTAACAAACATGGGGCGGTTCAAGGGACACCGCAGAAAGATATGGGTGCCAGGGCAACAAATACAAATGAGAATCAAAGCATTCAGGGTGAAGTAGGAATTTATAAACAGGAAGAAAAGGGTGTGGTTCACGCATACAAATCGGTTAGGATATCGGAAGGTACGGATTCAAGGGAAATTTTACTATCAACGGCACAAGTATACATTGTTGGGAAATTTGAGAATTTAATAGAATGTAGGGCCTTATTAGATAGTGCTTCTCAATCAAATTTTATTAGCAAGGAACTATGGGAACAGACAGAGCTAAAATCTTTTTCAGTTAATATACCAGTTGTAGGAATAGGTCACGGATTTACAAAGATACGGGTAAGAAGAATCGGTAAGAGTTATTTTACGATCCAAATGTAACAATTTTCAAGTAGAAAGTTGCTTTTTAATAATTGATAAAATCTCGGAAGGTCTACCGAATTACAATATTGATTCAAATATATTCCAAATTCCTAAAAATATTGTTCTAGCAGATGCTTCATTTTGTAGAACCAATAAAATAGACTTACTGCTAGGGGCAACACTATTTTGGGATTTGTTGTGTATTGGTCAGTTGAGATTGAATAAAGACGGTCCTTTTCTTCAAAAAACCAAGCTAGGTTGGATTATATCAGGTCCAGTACCTGGGGTACAGGCTCAGAATAAAAAACGCATATGTAAATTTTTGGAAAACAAATTTATAGAGGCTCAATTAGAGCGGTTTTGGGCTTTAGATGAGTGTCCGGAGGCTTCTCCTCATACTACAGAAGAAAGGAGGTGCGAAAAAATATTTAAATAGTAAAATATCCATTTAAGGACAACGTTAGGAATTTAGGGCAATCGTATAATACGGCTTTAAAACGGTTTGATTATCTCGAGAAAAAACTGGAAAGAGATGTTGAGGTTAAACGGCAGTATCATGATTTTATAAAAGAGTATATTGACTTGGGGGCATATGTCTAAGATTACGGATGAAGGGAGCTTAGATATGGGAAATTAAACCAAATTTGTTCATTATCTTTGTCATCACGCGGTGTTTAAGGAATCGGTTACTACAAACTGTCGAGTTGTTTTCGACGGTTCGGAATTCGGAGTTCAGGAATTTCGTTGAATGATACTTTAATGACGGGTCCAAAATTACAAGAAAATCTATTTAATATCTTGGCACGTTTTAGAAAGCATACGGTAGTTATTTTGGCAGATGTAGCTAAAATGTATCGACAGATTCAAGTTTGCGACCAACACCGTGATTTTCAAAGAATTTTGTGGCGGTTTTCACTTGAAGATGAAATAGAGTCATATCGTTTAAACACGGTTACTTACGGCTTGGCACCATCTAGTTTCTTGACAGTTCGGTGTTTAAACCAGTTAGCTATTGAAAATAAAGACAGATTTCTTACTGCCTGTGAAGTAATATTACATGATTTCTATATGGACGACCTATTAACAGGTGCGAATACGGTTGCAGAAGCAAGAAAATTAAAGATGGAAGTAAGTCAAATTTTGGATTCCGCAAGCTTTTCATTAAGAAAATGGAAATCTAGTCATCGGGAGGTATTATTGGGTGAATGTAACGGTACGAAAGATATAGAACATTACCTAGCGGATGATGGTATTAATAAAGCGCTTGGGCTATTGTGGAATTCTGAAGAAAATTTTTTACATTTTCATATTTCAATAGATGTTAGAGAAAGCAAAGTAAGCAAGCGCGGTATTCTGTCTATTATAGCCCAGATATTCGATCCATTGGGTCTAATTAGTCCTGTAATTGTAAGGGCAAAATTAATCGTACAGGCTTTATGGCAAATAAATTTAGGGTGGGATGAGTCATTGCCTGCGGAACTTCATTCATCTTGGTTACGCTTAAGAGATAAAATATCGGCTTTGGAAAAACTTAAAATACATCGGAATGTAATTTGTCAAAATGCAGTAAAGATTCAACCTCATTGCTTTACTGATTCTTCTGAAAGGGCACCGTAAGCTGTGATATATATTAGAACTACGAATACTAACGGTACGCATATTGTTAACTTAGTCTGCTCAAAGTCAAGAGTAGCTCCTCTAAAGTCCGTATCGTTACCACGGTTAGAACTATGTTCAGCGCTTTTGGGAGCAAGGCTTACCAAAGAGACAACGCAAGCTTTAGAAGCTTTAGGAAATTACTGGGTTTTGGGAACAATTATTGCTTATGCAATAAACACCAAATCAAAAATAATTCAGATCTTTAATTCTGTTGCATCTTCGCACTATCATTTTATTTGTTTTTCTGAAACATGCTTAACAGACGACGTTTTAAGTTCAGAATTGTTCCCTGATCTTTTCTTAGTCTTTCGAAGAGACAGAAATCTTAAAGCGTGTGGTGTCTAAAGGTGGAGGGGTTTTACTAGCTGTGAATACTGGCAATAATGATATAATCTCCTCTAGCGTTACTGGTTTAGATTTGTCCATTCTGCAAGAATGTAGTCCTCTTATTGATGTCGTTGGAGTTGAACTTACTTTACATAATATATCAAGTCTTTACATTTTTACAATATATACCACCATCGTTACCTAACGAAGGTTTAGAAACGTTTTTTGAGACGTTTGTTACCTTAGATGTATTTAGCAATGGGACTGTGGTCATAATTGGAGATTTTAATGTTTCTTTATATAATAAAAATCTCAGTGATAAAAGATGTCTTATCCTTAATTATTTTCAGAATTTTTCTGGCCTTACCCAACATAATACGGTCACTAACATATTAGATCGTATGTTAGATCGAGTGCTCTCTAACACTAACGCTACTGTTACCAGAGACATGTGTCCTTTGACAGGGGAGCATAACTATCATCCCGCTCTCTCTGTTGCAATAGAAATTTGCAAATTGTTACCAAACTTTATAAATTGCTAACATAAAAAGACTTACAATTTCAAAAAAGTCAATTTTCCCGCTCTTTATAATACTTTATGTGACATTGACTGGGCCTACCTAGATCATCACACGGATATAAATAGAGCTTGCACAGATGTTTACAAAACTTTGTATGAAATCTTTGATGCTACCGTTCCTGCGTTTCGATCTAACAAATGTCGCTATAACTTTCCACCCTGGTACGATACTCGTATTATTCGTTTAATACGTAAAAAGAATAGAATCCATTCGAAATATAAAAAATGTGGGTCACCTTATTACTATTCACTCTTTAAGGAATTGCGTTCCTCTATTAACAGAGCGACATCATTGGCTTATAAAAATTACATAGATAATATTCAAGCGGACATTTCTACTGATCCAAATAACTTTTGGTCTTATATTCGTACAAAACAGCACCAATCATGATCATGATTCATGAATCTAACGGACGGGAATTTGATACTCCAAGTGCTATAGTCAATGTATTTAGTAACTATTTCTCCAGTGTTTACATTCAATCTGAGCCTAACCTCGTTTATGACATTCCTTCAGCAAACGACTTACCTTTAGTTAATACCGACTATATTTCGGAAGATGACATCTCAAATGCTATTAAAAAGTTGAAAAACAAGTTTACATCTGGAGTAGATATGATCCCAAGCTTCTTTATCCGAGACTGTTCACCGATTCTAATTAAACCGTTGCATTTTATTTTTAATCTCATACTTTGTACATCTGAATTTCCCGACGTATGGAAGCAAACACGCATATGTCCTGTTTTTAAAAAAGGGAATCCTAGTCTCGTCGGCAATTACAGACCTATATCTATTCTATGTAATTTCTCGAAAATATTTGAAACAGTCATCTACACTAAGATTTATACATCCTATAAGCAATATATATCACCAAGTCAACAGGTTTCGTATCAAAACGTTCTACCATAACGAATTTAGCTTGTTTTACATAATATGTGTCAGAAGTTGTGGATTCCAGGGGACAAGTCGACGTAATATACACTGACTTTACAAAAGCTTTCGATCAGATTGATCTACATATACCTTTACGTAAGCTAGAAGCAGTTGGGTTTTCTCATTCTTTAATGCTTCTATTTTCTTCTTACTTATTTGATCGTCTGTCTCATGTTGAAAATTGCGGTGTTTCATCTAATTCCTTTACTCCAACTTCAGGTGTGCCCCAAGGATCGAATCTAGGTCCACTACTATTCTTAATATTTATCAATGATCTTCCTTCGAACATACTGTGTGAAAAGTTACTATATGCAGATGATTTAAGGTAGAAAGTCACCCAAATCTAAAGTCGAGCTAGCTGCTGTATATGAATAAAATCAATTTTAATTCATATATGAACATTATAGAAAATTAAAAAATTATTTATTTGTTGTTTAGCACACAAAAATTGTCATTTTAAATCAGAAAAGAAATTAATAATGATAACATCGTTGTTCGCTTTACTAACGTAGTATACATTGATGCGTAAGATTTGGCAACGCAACGTACGATCAGTATTTGACGTAAAACCAAAGTGAGGTTAGAGTTTGGTAAAAATTATTGACTGCTGCACATTAAATAGTTTTATGCGGTGTTATGAATATGATTGTGACCCAAAATTATTTTTTGATGACATCATAAAAGAACAAGTGTGTGGTTCAATTTGGTCGATTCGCTGCCCTTCTTGCCAAGTTGTCAAATACGTTCACAGATCAGAAACATACTCCCCCAATGATGATTCTACAAAACGTCATGTTTTGAATATAAAACTTGAAGCAGGTAGAAGATTCTTAATACTATTTCCTATTATCATTATAACTTTTTGTGTATAACATTAATTGATCAAAAATTGATCTTCAACGATGATTGATAATATTGCAGTACAGAATTTCGATCCTTTTTATACACATATAAACGGTTACTAATGAACTTCATATTTACTCACTTATTAATCAAAAATTAGACTGATTTGTCCACTCAAAGTGTCTCTTTAATATAGAGCACGCACTCAGTAGTCCGCGACTTGACGAATTTGAATTTCCGCGCGAAGCAACGTTGCCAGATCATATAATAGGGTTTTGCATGTGCAGGCACTTCAGTCATCAGTTCCCGGTTACAGCTGGAATACAAGTTTATAATCGAAATATCTCAATAACTAAGAAGTAAACTGCAGTTTTTTTAACGTCATTATAAAATACAATTTCTAAACTGTTGTTACATAGTTTTTCATATACATGGTGAGTTGTTTAAATATAAAACTTTCAAGTTGTTCCTGGGCATACTGTGTAAACCCATATACATCAATGTATTTGACTGCAACTTTGTTAATCGTTTTCTCGGTATATACGTGGTGAAATGCCGTTTTTCGGGTATCAATCGAAAGAGCAACATTGAATTTACCAAATATACTTAAATTATGTAATTCTTGAGTTGTAAGGTTTGGGTGACTTTCTACCTTAAAAATATATTATCAGATAGAAAGTAATAATGATTGTATCTTTTTTCAGGAAAATCTTGATCATTTATGTACTTGGTGTGAAGCTAATCGACTCAACTTAAATATTAAAAAATGTTGTGTTATGACGTTTACTCGCATTCAGAATCCAATAGATTTCAAATATTCTATTAATGGTCATCTATTGCAACGCTTAATGAATGTTAAAGACCTTGGAATTATTTTTGATCCTAAACTTTGCTTTGTGGAACATATCAACCAGACTATACTTAAAGCTAGTAAAGCTCTTGGATTTATTTACAGAAAGTGTAGAGATTTCTCCTATTCTAACTGTCTTGTGATATTATATTTTGCTTTTGTAAGATCGGTGTTAGAGTATGGGTCACTTATATGGTATCCCATTTATAACATTCATGTTAAAAACTTGGAATATATTCAAAGACGTTTTCTAAAGTTTATGATTTATTTAACTACTGGAAATTATTCCTATCGTGAATTTAACTATCCTCTTGATCTTGAAACATTTAATCTGATCTCTTTAAAAACAAGACGAATATTAATAAATATTAGGTTTCTTTTTAATTTACTGAATAATAATTTAGATTGCCCTGATTTATTACAGAAAATCAGATTTAATGTACCAAGAGAAAACAGCAGAAGTGCGTTAATCTTTTATAATGATACTGCAAGAACAAATATTTTAACAAGCAGTCCTATTTATATAATGTGCAAAAATTTCAATTCAATTTGCATGGAGTGTGATATAACGTCCGATAGGTTTTCGATTATTTTCAACGCAGCAATGAGATTTTTGTTTAATAATATTTTTAAACTATTTTATTGTGTACTTTATACATAATTTTTCTTTATTTTCTATACTTGGGTGTATACCTGTTAGAAATAAACTATTATTATTATTATTATTATTATTATTATTATTATTATTTTTTTTTACATAATCACACGCGTTGCGTGGTAATTTCCTTTAGCCGGAAATATCGTCAAGGCTAAGGAATGTTACTATTTAGTGACTGTCTTACGAACAATTGAAGTGGTGCCCAGGATTACTGCTTTTTGCATCCAGACTATCTGGTTAGTGGAGATGCCCATTTCTTGAATGTGCTTCACTGTTTTTTTATGCACGATTCCGTTTGCTGATATAATTAGAGGCTTAATTTCTATTTTGTGCATGCGCCATATATGGCATAACTCATCAGCTAGTTGTCGATACTTGGCACATTTCTCTCTATACGCCCTTCCAAGGTTTTCATCCAGGGGTATAGAGAAATCTATTATTGTACATAGCTTTGTATCTTTGTTGATCACAATCATGTCTGGTTTGTTGTAAAGTACATTGCGATCTGTTATAATAGATGTATTCCAGTATATTTTAAAAGATGTATTTTCTAGTACTGGTTTTGGGGAGTGTTTGTATGGTGGTAAATGTGTGTCCGCTAGGTCATATTTTTGTGATATGGCTAGGTGAATTACTTTTCCCATATTATCGTGCCTATCTAAGTAAGCTGTAGGTGCGAGATATGTGCATGCGGAAATTATATGTTGTATAGACTCTTCTTCCCTGTTGCAAAGTCGGCATTTAGATGTTTCTATTTGTGCTTTAAGGATGAATTTTTGGTAATTTCTAGTTGGTACCACTTGATCTAATATTGCAATCAGAGCACCTTCTGTTTCGGGAAAGAGGTAGCCGGAAGTTAGGTATGAGTTCGACATCTTTGTATCAGCTTCCTCTTGATGGAGATTGGTGTAAAATCTACCATGAATGGCTTTACTTTGCCACTTGGCTTTTAGATTTTCTTTATACCTCTCTGCGGCGGGTTCTGGGGCTGATAAATTTGCTGCAGAGAAATTCTTATCTTCCGGTAGTAAGTTTCTGTAGAACGACACGTTTTTGTTATTAAAATATTTCCACAGATTACGTATCTCTTTGTGGTGACTTTGTTCTAGATTGATTAGTCCTCGGCCGCCCTCTTCCCTAGACAGATATAGCCTTTCAATTGCCGAGTTGGGATGAAGCATACGGTGTTTCGTTAGTAGTGTCCGCGTTTTTCTATCTAGGCCCTGTAGATCGGTTTTAGACCATTTCAAAGTTCCGAAGGTATACGTTAAGACCGGTGTAGCCCAAGTGTTTAGAGCCGTGATCTTATTTTTGGAATTAAGTTGCGTTCTTAAAATTACATTTACCCTTCGCAAGAACTCTTTGGTAATTTCCTGCTTGTTGTCTCTCTCTTTCACTCCCAGAGCTTGCTGGAAGCCCAGATATTTATATGTTTGCTCTGGTCCAATGGCGGAGATAGTCGTAACACCATCCATTAAAGTTGTGTTTTCAGAGTTTATAATTTTTCCTCGTTCAACGTGCATTACTGCACATTATTATTATTATTATTATTATGTTTTTATTCACCTTATTGGGTATGTTAACTTATATGCGGGAATCATTCTAAGCATACAAGTTGTTATATTTTCTTTCCTTTAATCTACTCCCTCATTTAAGAACTCTCTGACGATAGATGCTGTTTTAATTAAGATATTTTCTTGTGCAATTTTTATTACGTTGGTATTTAAAGATAGTGTTTTCATTGCTGCTACTGTAGTTTTAGGAATTGTTCCAGTTGACGTTACAATTATTGGTACTATTTCAATTTTTTCCAAGTTGTAGATGTTCTTTATGCATTGTCCAAGGGTTTTGTATTTATCGATTTTTGTTTTGTACGTTTCTTTTGCGTTTTTATCTAGAGGCACTGCAAAGTCTATGATAGTAGCTGTTTTGTTTTGTTTGTCGAATATTAGCATATCAGGTCTGTTATGAATTGTATTTTCGGTTTGTATGTCAGTCAATATGGTTCTGTCCCAATACACTTTGTATCTTTCACTTTCTATGATCTTTTCAGGTGTGTACTTGTAATGTGGAACAATATTGTCAATTAATTTTAGTTTGTGTGCGATGTTGCAGTGAACAATCTTACCCAGAATATCGTGCCTGCTTTTATATTTGGTTTGCGCTAGTGTAGTACATCCATTTAGTATGTGTTCGATTGATTCTGTGTTTTGCCTACATGCTCTACATCTATCATTGTTTACTGTTGGATCATGGATAATGTGTTTCCTGTAATTTTTGGTTGCTATCACCCCATCTTGGATAGCAATAATGAATCCCTCAGTCTCGGGGTATAATCTCCCTCTTTTCAGCCATTCAAATGTTGTAGTAACGTCTACTTCTTCCGGGCTTATTGTATTGGGGTATTTTCCGTGTATTGCCTTCTGTTTCCACTGTGTTGTAAAATCTTCCATTGTCGTACTGTCTATTTGGTGGTGATTTTTCATATTAAGAGGCGTTAGTCGATCATCTGCATATTTGATAGCTCTATGTATCTCAGATTCAATTGACTTTCTGTTGAAGTATTCGTTAAGGTTGTTTATTTGTTTGCTGTGTGCGTTGTGTATGTTGACTATACCTCTTCCTCCATTACTTCTTGGTAGATTTATTCTTTCCTTTGCTGCGTGAGGGTGATGATATTTATGCTTTGTAAGCGTAGTTCTTAGTTTTATATCAAGATTTTCAAGATCAGTTGGGCTCCACTTGATTATTCCAAAGGAATAAGTCAGCAGCGGTACAGCATATGTATTTATAGCTTTAACCAAGTTTTTACTATTTAGTCCAGTTTTTGCTATCTTCTTTAATCTATTTTCAAATTCATTGTGTATTGCCTTTTTTATTGTGGTGTGATCTATTTTAATGTTTTGTTGAATTCCTAAATATTTGTATACTTCGTTATGCTGTAGTGGTTTAATCATTTCGTTGTCTTGAGTTACATATTCGTATGTGTGTGTCAACTTTCCTCGGTATATGCTTTGAGTCTTACATTTCTCTATTCCAAAATTCATACGAATATCTCTTGAAAATGTCTCGGTTAATTCGAGTAACTTGTAGAGGTTAGCTTTAGTGTTGGCATAGAGTTTTAGATCGTCCATATACAGACTGTGCGATATTCTGTGTTGTTCGTGGCCATTAAATTTGACAGCATATCCATAGTTGCATCTTTCTTCTTTATTATTATTATTATTATTATTATTATTATTATTATTATTATTATTATTATTATTATTATTATTATTATTATTATTATTATTATTATTATTATTATTATTATTATTATGACATATGATAAGTGACACCTGGACAATGACGCACGCGTAAGTGTGATGCGTTCACAAAATAAGCAATTCATAGTTGATCTGGACGTAAAATTAAAAAAAACTGTTATTACAATATGCTCACTTATTCAATAAATCACATGCAATCATAACAATAACGTCTTTTTTAAGGGCCTAGATATGAGCGGGTCTATAGATGACAAAGGACATAATCCGACCCTGTATACAAAGAGACTTGAACACTATCGAAAAACATTTTTAATGAACACACATATGGTTTTGTTGGTTATGTTATTAGAAAACGTAACGTTCGGAAATACATATACCAGGTTCATCTATCTTGTGTATCAGGCAGATACGGTATAACCTAATTTTCGTGCCTACATCCTATAGTCATTCCAGCATGGCGGATGGAATGGCATCTCTAACGAATTGCAATTACATTGCAGATAGTCTAATGAGCAACATGCATTTAGTGCTTTCTAAACGTGGTTGCCTAGGGAAAGTGCCTAAATTGTATCAATTTTTACAACTAATTTAGTTTGATTTGTTGTTAAGAAACATGGGTTCAAACACCGGTATACTTTGTACTGGAAATTTCCTTAAAATTATTAAAAAATCTAAGTACTATGTACTTAGGGTGATTCGGAGTCCACTTTAAGCTGTAGGTTCACTGTACTTGGGACGGTACTTGGGTGATCACTGGACACGCGCAAAAAAATGTTTATAGAAGGGAAACGCCAATGCTCGGCCCTCACAGAAGAAGAAAGAGTTACGAAGTTATTTCAGAAATAAAATTGTAATCTTTAACAATTTAAGATCAATAATTTAAAAAAAAACAATTTACGGCCAGGAACTATTAAGATTTACGAAATCAGTTTTTTTGGAAGCCTGGAATCGGTACAAACTAGGAAACTGATTTCCTTAGTTAGCACAATAGAACTTTTTTACTGCCTTCCTCACTCTTGCATCTGTTCGCCTGGTTTTGAATGAACCATGTTTGACAATTCAGACGACAATGAGTCATCTCATCTTCCCTACTTTCAGCACACATTTCACAGTACCAGTCTCCAAGTTGTATCTTCAATATTTTTGTATTATCACTGAAAGAGAGATTAATTTTAATTTGTCGAAACTGCAGACTTGGTGGTATTTTATGGTATCGATGATAAGAGCGTTTGTATTGGTACTACCGGTAAGCTCACACGATTTCTGAGATCTATTTAAAAGCTCCTGTCGGAAAGTTTGGAGCATGTATTGCCATAGGCTAATGTCTTCAATAAGGACATTAAGCCGCCCAAAACAGCAGAACATAAAACATTACTTTACTAAATTTAAAAGTAATTAATTCTTTATTGAACGCCTGATTAGTAACATGCTAATTTTCCAGTAGACAGAAAATACATAACAACATTCAATTCAAGACATTCAGAATTACATTCAAAGCAGTCCTTTTTTGTTGTTCTTTGTTTTGTACTGCAGGAGACTCACTTTCACTACGTTGAATGTTTTAATGAGATCGAACCTGTATTGATCGCATAGGTTTTCCAGAAGATTGAAGAATTCATATGCACGTTCCTTATTGAATCATCTCGCTCGAGCCATTGAAGTTGCTTCGAGCTACCTACATGGCAAATCTCTTTTCTCTCTAGCGCCCCCTTTCATAAATACACGTATCATAAGCGATACATGATCCTTTTTAGTTCAATTACGTGTAACTACATTTTGAATATTGGCACCGCTACATAGTTTTGATGCATGCATGATGCATTACTAGCATCGAACTAAAAATATGAAGTGATCATGTATCCCTTATGATCATGTATCCCCCCGTTCCTCCTACCATTCTTTTCCTGCCATGCATTATCACGATTAAGATTATGTGGGAACCCTTGCATCTCTGCTACATCTTTGGTGTTAGGCGAAACATCAATTCCTTAAATTTTAGAATATGTTTACTAATTCTTCTTCAATGTTTGTGTTCTTGTGGTCAGTCTTTTTATTATAAGTGATAATTAGGAACTATTACTGTAGTTTCAAGTCATCTACGTTTTTCTCTTAGCTATATACTATTCGTAGCTGTACTATTCGTTTAATTCCAATAACTGGCGTCAAGCTGTTAAAACTATTCATGAGGAACTTAATTTTATATTCTTAGCTTCTCAACAATTATATTTAAAAATAAATCATGACAAATCTGCCGTTCTATTACTTGGTAGTAGAGCACATATAAATAATATAATAGCCTTTATATCTATTAATATAAACAACGTTGAGATACCTATTGTAGATAAGTCTAAGTGCTTGGGCGTATTGCTGGATAATACCTTTAGATTTAGAGAACAGATAAGTAACTATATTGCAAGAGCGTACAATCAGCTTAGGAAACTCTATCCACATAGGCACGTATTAAGCCTAGAGACAAAGATAAGACTGTGTGATGCCTTAGTCTTATCACAGTTTAATTATTGTGCCCCTGTTTACCATCCTGCTATCGATAGTATTACATCAGAAAGGATACAAAAAGTCCAAAACTCTTGCTTACGCTTTATCTATGGGATACGTAAATACGAGCACATTAGTCATAAGTTGGGTGAAACAGGATGGTTATTAATGTCCAAACGTCGAATGCTACACATGCTGTGCCTATTTCATTCTATTGTAGTCAATAAATGCCCCAGTTACCTCTACAATCTTATCACATTTAGAACTGATGTGCATCATATACTTACCAGGTATCGGGGACGTATATCTCCTCCACTTCATCGGACAGAGCTATTTAAACGTTCATTACCTATCTTATCAGATCTACGCTCAATATAATAAGATACCTGATAACTGGAAAGAATATAATGCTGCTAGATTTAAGACTGAATAGCGCAAAAGTTTAATAAATGACCAGATACGCTAAATATACAGATACGAAGTTTACCAGCACATCGCATGTCTTAGTTTGCATTTCAATTCAATTAATTTATTTTTTTTTCTTTTTTATTTTTTCTCTTTTTCTTATATAATGCTTCTATATCGTGTATTTATACTAGGTGTTTATAACATTTTGTTATCACGGAAATCATATTATAGTTAATTTAGGAATATGTTAGTATTAGGCATATTCTTCTTACTTTTTCTTGTAATTATTTCAATACAGGGTTTGGATGGAAGAACAGTAAATATACTGAATCCCACCCTGGGATTATGCTATTATTAATGTTTATTTTTTTTATGTACAATGAAATGTATATAATGGTGAAGCATAATAAAGTGGATTATTATTATTATTATTATATATTAAAAAGATTTTTTGTCTCAATTTATTACGTACAGATAGCACTATCAAATGGCTTTTAAGTAGACCTAATCAAGGATGTGAGCGCTAGATGGCGCCACCGTTTGATTCTTCAACCTTGACGGCGCGCGGTGGCACATTTAAACATAATGCCGTACAAGTTACGCAACCTTTTCCTAATGATTGGAATGGGAATCTTGTAGCGAGTTCTCAAATTAATGCTCAGTGTAAAGAATCATCAAGTATATTAGAAGAATATTCGGTTAGACCTTTTTTAGGTTAGGCTATGAGTTGGCTAGTTGGGCAAATGCTTATGGATGACGGGACGTTATTGGATAGAATGAAAAACAGTGGATTTTACACTGTTGATTAATAATTAATTATCCAGATGACGAAACATATTTATAATAAAATATAAAAGAAAGAAAAATGTGGCGGCAAAAGCTCGTGTGGTGTGCCACATCTGAAACCGGAGTTTTACAAATACATATTGGACGTGTTCGAGGTGAAACTGGGGTTGCCAACAACTATATGCAGTACTGCTTGCCAAAACTGCTACTAGTTTATTAAAACAACATCATCAAAACGATGTAATCAAGTTGTGACGTGATTTAGCTTCAAGCCATTATGCCAAAATAACAAATAATAAAAACCCCAAGCCTGCCTGAAACTTGTGCCATTGAAGGTTTTTGGGCATTACTAAGTTTCAAAGTTTACGATCGAGGTATAGTTACGAATATTTTAGAAAATGACGTGCTCTTCAGGACAATGTTTCTGCATCAAGCATGTAATAATAATAATAATAATCAATAATGAGCTTTTTGAAAGAATTATAATGCCGTTTTTTATAGCAATAATAATAAAGTTGAGTTACTTTTGTTTCTTTTTGCATTTTGTTGTTAATTTTTCTCTTATGTTAAACTTATGTTACATACAGAATCGTCAGAGTTTGGAAATACCAACCTAGCAACATAATAAATCATTCAGAAATAAAATCAACTTTTTCTAAAGAATGTTGGCATAAAAGTATTCTTTGTTGGAAGTACCAGAATTCTACTACTTAATACTATACTTACCCACACTTTATTATCTTACCTAGAAATTTTCGCAAACAGGTAATATCCGGGTTTTCATTAGAATTTTACAAATTGAAAGTATTAAATCTGGGATAACACAATTTGTGCGAAGGTAAATTTCTATTCAAGAGGTTTTCACTGAAATAACTTTAACATTCTAAATGGATGTCTATTGTTCCTAATTGCAATAGGTATATGCAAACTTCTTGACGGTAGTGTACGTTACTTAAAAGCAGAATTCCTTAGTTAAAAGTTAGTTACATCTCTCGCATATAAATTATATTTACCTAACACGCAATAATAGGAAGGAAAATATACCGTTTAAGCTGCTTTACCCAACGAAATTTATAAAGAAAATAGAAGTCATTAATGCATTTTCCGACGTTAAAGGCTTTATTCCGTAATACACCACTTCCGGTATAGTATGCAGTTAAACAGAATCTACCATTTGATTAGTTTTGTTCATGCCTCTTTGATCTGAGAGAGATTCAAGTTGCCGCTTTACTTTCTCAAGACTTGAGTGGGTAGTAATAGGTTATCTTGTACTAATTGAGTGACTCCAGTTTTTCTCTTATGTTCATTTTTCTTGGAAATTAATTACCCTTTATTTATAAATTTCATATATTCGTTCATAGAAGTCATTCAAATGAAGTTTGATTTCAGTAATGAAAGTTTGGTACTACTTTTATACAAATACTTGTAGAAAATTTGAAGTTATTCGAAAAGTAAATTAAATATGACATATGATGTATAAGGTAAATCTACGTAGATGTTTTTGTGTTAAATAATAAAGTTTCGAACGACGCGCAGCGGAGTCCGGTAATAAATCCAATAGATTCAAAAACCGCATGTTTCGTATGAATTAAACATATTATTTTTTTACAGTCGCTTTTAACTAGTAAACTTCGTGAAAAAATAATAATTTTAGAATTAATATGTTAAAAAAATGTGCAACTTCCACCACCATTTTATTGGAAATTCAAAGAATTTTTAACGCGTATATATGCGTTTATGGAAAATAAAAAGTTGGGATAGGTTTTTGTGGTGTCATTGTCAGCAGTAAATAACCGAAAAAGATACATTATTATTATTTAATTGAAATTTTCTATTTATTTCGCATTAAAAGCTTAATTTACATGTATCTTACAATAACAGACTGGTACCGGGTCGACGGAGTTTTAAACTACGTATTTTATATGTCGAGATTCACACTAAGCCTAAGACAGTCCAAACATGGCGCGGTACAAATCGGTGACGATCGGCAATCTTTGGAAGAATGTTTTGCATCTGACGGAAAGTAGTGTGATTGGCGATCGGAGATTCGCCGCTAGGCAAAGAGCTACTTTATTATTATTTATGTCTGATTTCGTAGTCTTTTAAATATGAATAACCTACTAGCCAATTTGTCGGGCCAATAGGTACAGGTTTGTGACTGATGGGTAGGTATATGTTAATCGAGTGTTATTGACATAAAAAAATATTTTATAGATACTCCCAATTATTTTTATACTAATACAAAAAATAATTACTTTTTGTACAGTTGCTATGGTGATCAGTATAGCTTCTAAATGGCCTTCTTTATAATTTTGTCTTATAATGTCATGTGCGTGTGGTTAGAGATAATATTGTTTGCGCATACTTTAAACTGGCCAAAAAAACTACAGAATTGTTAGCAATGGCCTAAAAGTTTTCAGTGATATATCATACTAGCAGTTACCTGGCTTCGCCCAGGACTCGACGTCGACGTAGTTCACTTTTAATTCCTGCTCATCATCAATCCAGCACTTCGGAGCATAGTCCTGTATACAGATTACCCCGAATCGACAGACAAGCAGACAGGAAGGCAGTTACTTCTTTTTACGGTCTAGGACATTTGGGCGCGGCCATTTAGGCGCGACCATCTCTGCGCGGCAGTTTCGGCGTGAGCACAGTTAAGCACCGGACAGTTCGGCACAAGGACACTTCCACGAAGGAACACTTCGGCGCCTGGACACTTAGACGCAGGCACACTTCGACGAAAAGTAACCTTATAACCCTATTATCAAAGTAACTTTTTTTAATTTTTATGTACACACAAACACCTTCTTAATTCCAGAATTTCGCTTGGATTGGTTAAATTGCGTTATTCCAGTGCTTTTTGTATTTAAGCACTGGACTATAAGCACTAAGCAGTATCCATTTATAGGTGTTACCTACTGAGACAAAATTCGTGAAATGGGACACGTGTAATTCTCAATGGTACGATATTCAATATTAATATCAATTTTCCTATGTCATTTAATTGTTTTTATAAAATTTCTGATTTTTTAAAAGTTTATTAACATGATTATCAAACATGATATTCTTATAAACAATAAGGGATTTATAATAAACAAAATGAATTCTTATTACAAATTATTCCATTATGCAGAAATTTGCAAAAGAATTTTGATTTTTGTTGATTTGTTAATGTCACGACTGTTGCAATTTATTTTAAAAAAGAAACATCATGGGGTACAGCCCTTGGTGTATTTTATTAATTAATCCATCATTGCTTTTATCAAGATTTTTGATGGTTTTTTAATTTTTAATTTGCAATATGAGAATCAATTTTATTTGTTCTTAAATTACTTAATCTAACAATTTACTAAATTAATGAAAAACAATGCTAAAACAATATGGTGTTCCGGAAACATATTTTTTTTAAATAATGTGTTTCCATTAAAATAGATGCAATGCTTTTAGATGCAACTATTGAACTTTGACATTTGACT
The DNA here is from genome assembly GCA_929113105.1 of Agrypnus murinus. Taxonomy (NCBI): domain Eukaryota; kingdom Metazoa; phylum Arthropoda; class Insecta; order Coleoptera; family Elateridae; genus Agrypnus; species Agrypnus murinus. Next base: position 112,116,618 of record OV816028.1, on the reverse strand, counting down.
CAAACCATAACCAAATTATTGTTTATAAATTTTAACTATTCTTTAAACTAATTGGATAAATGGTAGCTAAAAAGAAAATTACTTATCCATTGGTATATTGCATTCATGTTCCCATTGTAAAATAAGACCACCATTGAATGTCGATCAAACCTCATCTTTACACAACTATTAGATAACTAAAATTGACTTAATTATTTAAAAGAACATTTTTCCACATTCTTATCTTGACAAAATTAAACCTTATATACTAACAAATATTATTTACATACTTTCAGATATCAACCAAATGAAAATTCAAGCTAAATACATTATCTCTGTCTACGAGGCATAATCGCACATACTTGAATTTTATTCCACTGATATCATCTGCAAAAAAACAACCCCAACATTCGAGATAGTTTCAATTATGTGGTAAAGAATCTCCTTTACAGTTCTGCATAAAAACATTTACACGATAACTGTAAAACTTTTACATAGAAGAAAAATGAATGAAATCAAAAATCTCGTTAACTTCAAACATAATTCTTATTAAAAACAAACTCAGGTAAAGTAATAAATACTTGCATATACCCTTATTACAACACACCTGGCTGTTTTAGGTAGTCTTGCCTTAAATATGGCATCAACTTAATTTAAATGTTTTATCAGGTCAACGTCTCATATCGTTAGTTGAACTAAAGAAAATTACTTAAATTCTAAGGAAAAACAGCTTTACAAATATCCTTTTACTGCGTAGTGTGTGCTAATGTGCATGTTAACTAAAATAAATCTTTTTATAACTTTTTGAAAGAAAAATTTTCTCAAAATAATAATTTTTAAAGTGAGGTTAGGCAACCCATCTAACGTCTCGTTTGAAAATTCCTATCAGTGGGTGCATTCTTTATATTGTATGCCAACTATCATGACAATATGTTAACTTTAGAAAATCCTTTATTTTTGTATTAATTTCTTCTATTCCATCAATTGTAATTTATTACATGTAACAACCTTTTTAGTGTAACCTCTTTTTTAGCAAAGGTACAACAAAATTAAAATAGATAATATCATAATCAGCAATGGGTTTAATTATCATGGGGGAACTTCTAAAATAAGGTGAAAATATTTTTGGACGCCACTGGATGAAATATAAAATGAACAGCTATACAGGTATTCAAAACTGTACAATTCAAGTACAAAGCATTAACTATAAATTAATTACCCATAGGATTAAAGGAAAGCAACAGCCACGGAGTATGTGCTGGACTGTTGGATCAGGTTTTTACGTTATACGTATAAATCAGTATTTTGAGTGATTCTGTCAGTCCCAATCTCGGAACTCACTGAAGACACTGTTTCAAGATGCTGGGTAAGTTAGTTTGAATACTATTTGGTTTTGCTGGTACTTTATTTTATTTTTTCTAATATAATGTTATTTTCATGAATTTCCTTCTGAATATCCTTCTTTCTATTTATAGTAGAGTGCTCGGCGGAACATATTTTAACATCCGTGGGGGTTTCGGGGGTTACAAGCTGAAAATTATGCAGAATGAAACTTGCGTCCTAATGGTTCTCAACCCGAGGTTTTTCAAAAATCGGATCATGGAAAAGGGCACTAAACTCGAAATTTGAGATACGTACATGGTCGTAAAAAAGAAAAAAGCATTGTGTTGTATGAAATACAAAAATAATTTTGTAGCGGTCATTCAGCATTCATATAATGATTTGAAATTCTAAACTAACAATGGCGCTTATGGGGTCAAACACTACAAACAACTGCATATTTCGGTTCGAACTGCCTCAAAATCCGGTTCAGCTTTATTAAATCTGCAGTTTACATCGCCCTATATTTGAAACAAAAGTCTATAGAAAAAAGTATTCTTTATAAAATTGTGGCTTATTTATCCTATCCATTTATTGTGGTTTATCCCAACATGTGACTTCACTGCCCGATCGAATCCAATTTCAGATGTGGCGGGACTTGGTTTTGAATGGTTTTGACACCCCGATCTCCCAGTAATAGACCTAGTGTGCCCCTGACAGAGCTTCGTTTCGAGTCTACCAAAGTAAAACTCCGGTATGTACCTGTTAAGGTGAAGTTACCTTGAACGTGAGAGGCTACATATTCGCATCAACGCCCCTTAAGCATAGTGCTTTAGACGGTTTCTGAGGATCAGACGACTGGAACTGTCAAAGCCTGACCGCCATACTTTCATCTCCGGTGGCATGCAATTTCCCATAAGTCAGCGGGCGCACCCCTGGCCGGGATAAACCTCACTTTAATTCTCCTCCATTCATCTAGGTCAGGCACCGGGTAACTACCACCAAAGCAGACTGTGACGTCAGGTAAGAATCAAATTCACCCACACCGAAACCTCATATTAACAGAACTTCCTCCGCAACGTTTATGACTCATCGTCGAGAAACACGTAATGAAATACAGGTAAAAGAAAGATCAAATTTATATCATTACCACTGACGGATCCAGGAAGGGATAGGGAGTTTTTTTCCAAAAAAATTATTGATCAGCCATTAATTATGTTATTACAAAGAAAATGTAACTGTTTTCGGAAAATTCCTTGGCTTAACCTGAACGAAACACATGTAAAAGAAAGATCCTGTTATTCAAGAATAAAATGAATAGTTAAAAGTATGTAGGTTCACTAGTACATAATATAAAAATCTGAGAACACTTTTAGCATGAGCAACTTTCATTTTGCATTTAGATTTTATTATACAAAGGTGAAAATATGCCATAATTCATTTAATAAGATTTCCCCCATGTTTATATTCAAATGGAAAAATCCAAAAACTGACTAAGCTGCATGAAGATGTATCATCTTCGAGTTTCAAAAATGGTACTAAAGCTAAGCTTGCTGCAGCTTGTTTAACTATCAGTAAACTTATGTAAGTGCTTGTTAGCATTTTTCTAGATGCCTACGTGATGAAAAAACTTCCTGGTTTGTGCACGACATAACTAATTTTATCATCAGCGTATTATCCTTTGCAGAGTGCAAGTGTTCGTAGAGTATGCATATAAGCACATTCCAGATTCTTTCGTCCAAGTATGTGGCCTTGTTAAGTTTATTTGTAGCACCTACTAGCTCTTCTCTTCTAAAATCTAGTTTGAAACCATTTAATAGAGCACCCGTATGATGAATGGAAGCGAATATTCATTCATGACATTGCAATTAGAAATATCCTAAAATACATGAATTGCTTAATGAATAGGGCAAAGTCAGTTTTGGTGGATTAGTGATTAGCAAGTTGACTCATACTCCAAAGGTCACATACACGATCCCCATCCAACGTGGTAATGTTTCATAGTGGAAAAATCTTAAAACATGTCTTCTTCTCAGATAAGGAAGTAAGGCTATAGACCCCATGTCAATTCGATGGTTGGCACGTTGGAATTCACTACTGGAGTGGAATTCTTCAGATTCAACTTAATTTTAGTAGGATCGGCCATATAATTAAAGCAAAGCTATGCGGTACGAAGTATGACCTTCCATCCCGATTCCTAGCCTACCCGCTAGCAACCAAATATGGAAACAAGATGTATACAAATGATCTGCACTACTTTTAATGTGGAATAGTTTTGTACAGTATACCAAAATTAACCATATGGAACGATAAGAAAATCCTGAAAAATTCCTTTTGTTCATATTGTTCATATACTTATATCTAGAACTTGAGATGCACTTTTATATTTATTTTAAAAGAATACAATCAGTGACAACTCATACGTGATAGAAAAACTAGTTCATAACTGCTACAGAGAACAGACAATACATGATAATGGAATCATTATAAATACGCCTCTCTAGAACTCTCTAGAAAATATTTGAAGTTCAAACTGAATTAAGTAATAATTAATCAATACTCGGGTAGAGTCTGGAGTAGTACATTGTAAAAGTTTAATTGCTTCTATTTTAAGAAACCAGCACTGTATGCGCCGCGAGTCATTATGTGGGAGTAGATTTAATAAAATCAAACAAATTATAGAAAGAAAATACTTGCTCTTATTCGTCGCTAAAATAACATCTGTTTCGTAATATATAGGTTAAATCAAGACAGTAAGAATATCATTTACAGTTCTATCAGTAAAAATTGATTATGAAAAATTATCACATACAATGACATTTAAAGATTTTAAGGTTAATTAGTCAAGTCTGTACTTGAGAGAATAAAAATAAAAGTGATCGCAACAAATAAATTGTTTGAAAGATTTTTTATTTTTTTATTGAGTATGATTCAACACAAGTTGTTTTTACCTACTAAGCATAATAATTCCTACCGACAGACTTTCATACAAATGATCTGCCTAAAAAATTAAGTAGAATGCTCGTGTATTCACTAAAATATTGAAGAAAACTATTATCAGAAATCAGAATGATTGCTAGTAAAGCAGTTTTAAAAAAGAAAGTTGCCAGTGATACCATCAGTAGGGAATATGGAAACATAATCAAAACGGGACTTATTTTGTTGATCGGGAGAAAGGTCATATAGGTATTAACTGCTAAACGTAGGAATCGTTTCGACTTTATTTGCGCACTCTCTTACTTGAGATGGAATGAAGTTTTATGGCTCATATAGGACACACACTTAGCTTTCCAAAATTTGGCCAAAGCTTTCGGCATAATTGTTGGCCATCCCACAACTTTTGCTACCTTTGATATTTTTGACTATTACTTCGATTACAATTATGTATTAATATTGAGTTAGACCAAGCGACTAGTACATTATAGTGATGGACACTGTGTAACGGGTACATTTTCCACTGGCATTTAGTATGCAGAATTTTGTATTTATTCTCATTAAAAATCTTAAGTTCGGTCCTGTAGGGCTGCGTTTTATTTAAACAAGCATTTTAAGAAAAGATTGTTTCATATTTGAGGTAATTAATGAATGTAGCGTCATAAAGATGTTGTCTTTTTCGTATCTTGCTAAATTGCATTTTGGTATAATATCAATTACTTCAGGAGAGACCTTGATAAAAATATAGAAGTTGAAAATATAATTCCCTTTGTTAGTGATTTGCGTTTTAAATCGGCGTAGGAATATTCGTCTAGACACGCCAGAAGCTGCACTATTCCGTATCAGTTTGGCGCGCAATTTTAGGTGATTCTATTCTTTATACTTAGAGTCGAGAATCCTATAGAAGGTCAAGCAAAAAGCGTCCTTGCTGCATAAAAACAGATGTATTCACGCGTAGTTACGGAACCGGAGTTAATAAAAGCTCTCGTTGGGGTTGGCGCGAGGACTTTTACGATAAAACCCTGACAGCGAACGGTCGATAAGGGAGATTGACCACTGAACTTGTGCGGCTTCATAGTTTGAGTTCCGATCAATATTGATTGATCGATTTTGAATCAATATTACCGGATTACAGTTTATTAATCCTTTAGAATTGAAAGACATTCTACATATAGTGGTTACAGTTTTAATGTTCTTTCGTTAAAAAGTGCAAATCCTTTTTGAGAAGATTACGTTCCGTTAAGTAGTGTTTGAAAAACTTATAATTTTTTGTGGATAAACAATAGCGGGTTTGTTCTTTGGTGAAGAACCTGTCATCACAATTACTGTGTTTCGCCTGTTCTTAAGAGAAGTGCTGTTTGTTAATGAAAGAAAAATCATTTAAAGCGATCTCGAATTTAATGATCGACTCCTGTGCTTTTGTAAATTAAAATTCCGCTTAAAGAATTCAAACGCATTTAGTGCTACAAGTGATTAAAAACAATTTAACTTTCCGAAACATTATCGTTATTTTCTAAATGAAAGTAAATACGTTATTAGGTATGAACAATTTAAAATCTTGGCTTATTTGTGTGTGCTCGACCCAATTAGTTTATGAAACCATATGGGCTGATGACAATAATTAAAATGAATCGTATTTCTGGTACTGAAATTCAACACTTCAAGACATCGCCGAATCTAACAACAATTTTCCGAAATAGAGGCCAATTTCCAATTTCTACTGGACTGTATCTGTTCGTATTCCATGAGTTTGGTAGATATAATTAAAGGTACCGTATTTTTAAGGACTGTTTTATAATGCAGTTAGTTAAGAATCTTTTAGTTAAAGAATGTTGCAATTTTTCTTTAGGAAAAGAGCTCTCTACTTTATTCAGAAATCTTTAAATTTTAATGTATTTTAAAATCATTCAAACTGATAATAGTCGAATTAATCTAATTGGCTTAACATCATTTAGATATTTGTTTATATATTTTGTCAACAAAGTCAAGTCAATACAAATTTAAAAATCTGACTTAATGTTTTTGTATAATTTTTGTGGTCGATCTCATAAACTTTTTGGTTATTCTTGTTAATTATTGAAAGGTCTTAGATGAATTTTTATTGATTTACTCTGGTATAATTATGATCTAAAGACTATAGATTAGACTTATAATAAATATAAGAGGTGTGTTTTATTTCCTAATTATATGTACTGTTATGTCTTAACCATTTTTCTCCTTATTAAATAAACGTTATTAATTCAAAACTAAGGATCTAGAAAACGGAACCATATTAGTTATGAATGCCTTGCTTCATTTTACTTCAAAATTTTAAATAAACAAAATTTTTGATTCAACTAAATATTTTATTCATTTTCTGGTTAATGAATTTAATAATTTTTAATGCTTATTCAATTTACATCTTTGATTGGTTATTTATAATTAATAACTTAAGCTTCATAACCAGATGGCGCCCTTTTGTGAGTTTTTATGTGTGTTTTGAGACCTTTATCTATTCCCTTTCACAATTTATACAGCTGTGGAACCAATACCTACGACTTGAATAATTAATTTGTAAGAGAGAGTTTAAATCTCAAGCTGTGGCAGATATGTTGAGTTTTCAGTTGCAGTAAGTATGAATCATTTCATATAGTTTTTATAGTTAGTTTATTGTCATTTAGTCTGACAGAAAAAACTAGCGTTTCAACTGAATGAATTATAATAAGCTCCACATACCAATAAAAGCAGCCATGTCTACGCAAATAATTAAAAAGCCATAGAACGCAATACTGTACACAAAAGACTGGAACTTATTTGAGACTGAAGCTGAATTTGACATAGAAAAAGCTTAATCAAAGTAATTCAAACTACAATTTGGCAAAACAAAGCTACTACACGCTTACCGCTTACCAGATTAATAACTTTGTGATTTGGTACCTCGTTATTCCCAATTCTGCATTGGTGAACGTTACAGTTTACAGTGTGAGCATTGAGGTTATAGTTACATTCAAACAACTTTAAAAGTCAAGCAAATTTATTGTTTGACCTGAAACAATTGCAACAAAAGCAAATCCAGTGTGAACTGACTCAGAACACTGATACTTAACACATATCCGAAATCCGACAAAATCAATTCTCGGGAACAGCTACTTCCAGTACAACCGTTGGCACAGATCACAAAATGTATTCCATTATAAACCACGCTTGTGATACATGTATTTATCATGATCTTTCACGCTGATTCCAGATTTGATATATCAGTTTTTACCAAAATGAATTTACATTTGAAATATTGTGCTTCTAATTAACTTTCTTTTATATTGCAGATGACGATTTTCATTATTTAATTCTGATTTATCACTTAGAAATATAGTTACTGAAGTAAGCTTTGATGTTGATAAGGTTAATGTTCATGATGCAATTGAAATTAGCAGTGGAATTGTTGCAAAACTTCCAGGAAACTATGCATTTTCATACACCTGTAAAAGATCTGATAAAGTGAAACACTAGCTTCAATTGCAAGAATGAAAATTGATGACACTGACGATTCAAGCATAGACCCATTACTTTTGCTTCAACGTCTAATTGTTGTTGCAAGCAATGGTGATGTCAACCTTAAAGATGCATTGCAATATGAACTCTGTGCATATCCAACATCTCTTCTCGAGTCTCCAACAACTTTCAGAAAGGGCGAAATCTCGCACATTGCACCAGACTGATGAATCATAGAGTCAGCAGATAGCAAGTGTCCCTACAAAAGGCATTGAATGCTAGGGATATTGCCATGACAACCAGAATCAACAACCAGTGATAAATAAATATCTCATAGAATCTATACGTCTTTTACTTACTCCAGCGTACTACAAGGATATACCTTCTAAGATAGTGTACTAAGACCCCTATATATGGTCATTACACTATAACTGGTGACCCCGACGTAAAGAAAAGAGAACCAAGCGAAGATAATCAACGCTAAATTTTCTACAATTGCATTGCTCTGGTTTACTATAGTGTAATGGTCATTACACTATAGTACCATTCTTTGGACAGTGGTTTCTTCTTACATTTGAGAAATAATATTCAAGTATCCAAGCCATTTTCGACAGTGTATGACATTCATACTATAAGAAATATTTTAGGACTTGATATGTGCAAGTATTTGCTTTTTCTGCATGCTTTTACAGGCTGTGAGAGCACATCACACATAATCCGGGAAATAAATCCATCACATTACTTTATAGAGGCAAGAAAGGAGAAATATTACATGCGTTACGTCATCGCATCTTCAAAGAAAAGGTAGCGTCATTAAATTGCTTCATTAAACCAGAAAGGCTGCCACCTACTGCATTAGTAGTTAAGTACCATTCATTCTGATGCTACTACCAAATATTTGAGTGAATAGGAAAGCAAGAAATGGTTTATGCATGCTCTTGGGTATGATTTGTGCGGAACAATGAGTATTTTCCCAAATTAAGTGATTGTGTTACCTCATTGCATCTTCAAAGAAAAGATAGCGTCATTAAATTGCTTCGTTAAACCAGAGAAGCCACCACCTACTGCATCAGCAGTTAAGTACCATTCATTCTGATGTTACTACCAAATATTGGAGTGAATAGGAAAGCAAGAAATGGTTTATGCATGCTTTTGGGTATGGTTTGTGCGGAACAATGAGTATTTTCCAAAATTAAGTATTAAATGAGTATTATCTGCTGCAAGTGTACAAAGGAATGTAGAACAATGAGACGTAGCTGCAGAAAAAATGGTCTACTTTGTACAGATGCTTGTGGGTAGTGTCAGGAATCTAGCTGTATTAACTTCGTACACGACCAATATGAAGTTGATTCAGAAGACTTCGATATTGCTGCATGAGTGTTCATCTGTTTATATTACAGACTTTACATCACAAATCTTTGTTGCTCATTTACTTCATTTTGCCTTTTTTGTCATTTTGGAAAATATAAATAAAAGTTCAACTATCACAGAAGATTTGCCATTACCACGGCAAAGCAGCCTAGAAACATGTGTAACATTCACTTGTTGGAATAATTAAAGTAAATTGTAAGTAATTTTCCGTAGATGAATTCTGGTAGATTTTGGATATACAGGGTGATTAAGAAATAAAGATAATCCTTTAAATGGTAGGTAGAGGGGCGGCAGTAGAGCTAATTTACCTTGACAAGTATAGGTCAAAAACGAAGTTTTCCAGAAAATCAATTTTAAAGTTTTTTTGGATCCGGTCCTGACCTTCGATACTTTTGGATCCAAAATTCATTAAACTTTAAAATTTATTTTTCTGAAAACTATTCGTTTTTGACCTATACTTGCCAAGGTAAATTAGCTCTACTGCCTCCCCTCTACCTACCATTTAATGGATTACCTTTATTTCTGAATCACCCTGTATATTGTAGCACATATTATTGAGACTAACTACAAAAGATTTGCTTCTGTTACAATTTTCAGTTTAACTTTATAATATTCGATGAAAAGATAACAAAGCTAATTGTCGTAACCTGTTCTCACCTAAAAAGAACTTTCGTGAATTGCTCCAGACACCTAAACGTCCCATTCTCAGAGGTTCTACTAGTGAAAATAAATTAAATTTTGTCAAAGTTTCAATTCAGAATCTGTGTATGCTTACAGACAAACCATTTTTATTTTAGGAAGTGTCGACATACGCCAGAGGTCGCCTGAGATAAATTTATTTAAAATAGTTTAATAGTGGTCGCTTCTAGGTCACGAGAGCTTTGTCGCGACCTATTTTACACGAGACAAGTTCTTTGTAGTGGCGACTGTGAAGTGAAAATCTGTAGAGTTTGATTCTCTGCATATCCGCCTATTTCCACGCCGATCACCTATAGGGGGAGTTGATGCGAATACATGCCTTAAGACTCTTAGCCTCTTTCTCCCCAATACAGCCCCACTTTCATGTTGGTATAAGCCGGATCCCTATTTTCAGGTAGAGTCGAACGGGGTCCTGTCGAAGGCCCACCAAGCCTTTATTATGATAGACCGGGATAGCATTTCTAGGATATCCTGGGTAGACCTAGTACCAAGTCCAGCCACATTGAGATTAGACTTGGTCGGGTAGTGTAAGTCCACATGCTGGACTAGGGGTAAAGAGACTCCCTCGGAGACGGACCCCGATGGGTGAACACGTTAGTTGTTCCAGCACTAGCCTGGAGAGCGTATCTCAATTCGTTTAGGGGACCGTAGTGCAGGTAGGTCACGTAAAGCAAATATTGACAATCTTGTATTCTATTGGTAAATAATGTAAACTTTTATTGGTATTATTTATATCGAAAGTGACCACGCCCAGAAACATTTGCAGCCCATATTAGTTTTATGATATTAATTTCTAAGGAGTTTTAGAAAATTGCATCACCTGATATGAAGGGCGAGTAGCTGCTAATGCACTTACTAGACTCCAAACCTTTGTTATTAGGCTATTGAATTGCATATTCACTTTTCAGACGCTTATGTACAAAATTCAATGTATACCCGTAGGCGTATCAAATTGTCGTATTGGCATGTGCTCCGGGAGACGCCAAACGCACTTCATATCGAGCCAACGCCATTCTCTCCAGTGAACCAGTGTTTACTCCTAACAAGTAAAGTCCGTTTTGACTATACCTGGCAACAGCTAGTGGTTCCTAGCTGGTTCCTACTGGACCTAGTTAGTCGTTCTGTACTGGACCCAGACTTAATCTGCAACAACCCAACTACATAATGTGGGCACCTGCGACCAATCCAGTAATGAAAGAGAGTCATAGTCACCTCACCATATTAGATATCATAATTAGTTGTCGTGTACGTATCATATGATCAAATAAATAATGTAGCCGTTCTTATCACCTTAGATAAACCCTATATTATACATGCGTCACACTTAACATAAGCTTTTAACCAAGGATCTGGCCGCAGGGGTTACGTCAAAGGTCAAAGCTGACAACGATTTAGAACTCTCCGGAGTTTACTACATGTACCTATACTTGTTGTTAGTCTGCTTTCAGTTGTCAGCATTTGAGCTGAATCAGCGTAACAGAAGGATGGACGCACAGACGACAGAGGACCCTCACCAATAAGCACCCTATATTAGTATAGAGTGTCTAAAAAATAATGGCAGATTTGAATTCTTTACATCCAAAAGTATATTTTTAAAACACCTCACCAAAGAAACTTTCAAGAATTAATCCTCACCACCAAAAATGTTCTAATACTATATAATATACTCACAGATCACTCAAATCTGGAATTCAATAAATAAATAAACTAATTCGCCCGGTATATGATTTGAAATTGTCATAAAAGTTAACTCAAGTTGTTCTTAAATTGTAAGATAACAATTTATGTAATGTAAACGAGATCATCTCGAAAATTAAGGAAAGGTCAAGAAAAGGTTATAAGGGTATGAAATTGTTCAGGATTACAGGTATTATGGTTAGCTTCTCTTATAAGGATTGTTTGTAACACTTCCTTAGTTTAATCTATACTCCATACAGGATAAACACCCACGGCTACAATGAGACTTAAAATCACTTCAAAAGGGAGCTTAACGAAATAATCGCCTTTCGTTAAGCTGTTAAGCTTGCAAAGAAGGTAAATTTGGGAAAGGTCAAACTTTGTACATGCTTTAAACGAGTATTAATTACAATAATACGTTTAACATTTTCCTTACCTTTTGCGTTATAATTATGTAAAACCACTTGTTGGGAAGCCAGAGATTTTCTATTTTTTTAACTCAACCATTTGTCGATGATGCTAAATAGCTGTCGAAATATGAAGGGTCTATAAGTTTTTGATTTGCATACAAGATTATGATTATGATTATTCAGGATCTTATTAAATCTAATTTATTTATTTACTTATTACTTATTAATTGTCAGATTATATTATAAAATATTTTAAAACTGCTGTTACTTTTATTTTAGTTATATCTAATTATACAGTGACCGACAAAAAGTATTCACATATATGAAACTTTTTGTTTTTCATTTAAAAAAAATCATTCTTGATAAAAGTCTTGAAAATTAGAAAATGTTTAAAAAAATTATTTTAATTGACTCCGGCATAAACGAACTGTTTGTAGCATACTTATTTGAACTCCATCAAATGTAGAATCAGACACTAAAATGAGTGTTAAAGCAATTTTTTTACCATTGCATTTTTCCCAATAAGTTTCTCAAAATTTTGGTGAATACGGTTTGTAATTTTTAAACACAGCTTTGTAATGATGATTTTTTGAGTAACAAGTTTTCTTTGGGTTTACATAGATTATTTTACCTTATTTTTCTAGGTAATAGTATATTACATGTTGAGTTGATAAAGGATATCTTTACAAGCCAAGCGATATTGTTAAACAATATCACGAGGCTTGGAAACTTTACCAACAAAACATGTATACTAATTTATTCACAATCATTAGACTTAAATAATCCAAATAAAAAATTATAATTATGGATTTTAAAATAAATTTTCTAACTGTAAACTGTCAATAAATTCCAATCGGCCATCTATCGATCAAAAGAAATTTTAAGAAAGGTTTCATTGTTCGCCGCTAGATGGCAATGTATGCTATCAGTATTTTAAAATTAGAAATTAATTAATTCCGTCGTATTTATTAAATACAAAATATGGAAAAATAAAAATAAAACTAACATTAATAAAAACCTAAATTTAAATCGGATACAAATAAAGGTTGGCCAAGACTTTACTGGTTAGTTTTATAGACATGTAAAAGAAATTGTTAACCACTTTGCTGTTGCTATAGCAATAGCTTACTTTACAAGGTTTTTACAATGAAAAATATGTACATGTTGCAATATGATAGTGAATAATAATTATTTACATTGCAAAATCGTTACTTAGAACTTTACGTGCAAGCACGTAGGGTTCATGTAACGTTCGAGCACTGTACAATGTTTTATGGTATTCTGAATGGTAAATCGTTAATAAATAATTCTTACATTTACTGAAACACTACAGCACTATATGTAAGACATATATGAATGTTTTAAATAAATATGTATGTTGCTGTAGTATCGATGATAAAATGTCTGTAATAATTCCTACGGGCTTTCATAACGGGATAGCCCGTAAAAATTAACTTGACGCCTAGAGACAGAACTCAATGAACAGATGCTTACGAGTCAGTATACTAGAAAATACTGCTATAATTTGTTTTAAATTTCATTGTTTTGTATTATGTGTTTGATTCTATACAGCACGTAAATTTTAAAATATTGAAAATAGAAAAAATTACTTTTGAAGGTCGTACCTTAATAATTGGAATTTGAGGTTAAATATCTTTATAAGTAAGTATTCTTAATAACATCTTTCGGTATTTTTAGATTTAAGGGTAATAGTTTACTCTTGGAGTGATTTCAGTCTTTTGAACTTACATTATATACCAAAATCTAGGGATCAAACTGTTTTAACATTATCATTTAGAACTGCAGAAACTTTTATTAAGAATAGATCTTTTTTAGAAATTAAAAAATAAAAAAGTTTCCTATATGGTGCATACTTTTTGCCGGACACTGTATTGTAATGATTTTCCATCATAATATTAATAAGAATTAATTGTGAAATAAAAAAGATTAATAAAAATATTTAATTTAAATTTAATTAATTTAATAAAATTAAAATTGAACATTATATAAAGAATTTGCTATAAATCAATTCAAGTCTGAGTTGATTTTATTAATTTGGTACATGTAGTACATAATAATAATTTGGTTAAGAAATTATTTTGGATTGATAGGATTTTCACTTGCAGTTACATCTGAAAGAAAAAAATGTATTAGTTTAGCAAAACTACAAAACATTACATATATCATTGACACTAATCTAACTATACAAAGTAGCCTTGACTACGGTCATTAAGAAATTAATATCTATCTTGAAACGTAGTTATATGGTTGACTATAATCATACTAAAAGTTTAACAAGTGTAAACGGCATATATTTATTTCAACTATAAGAAAAGAAAATTAAGAAAAAGAAAATAAAACGTAACAGTAGAGAAGAAAGCAGTAAAGCTGAAGTTCCATTCGACTAGACGACCTGCTAGACCCGAAGAAATCGAGAGAAACAAAAAGAAATAAAATTTATTCCTGAAAGTTGTTCAAGAAGTAGTGTAAAAGGGTAATTTAATTAGGAGCGATTTAACTCAACGTTTTAGTGCGGCTGAGCGTCCAATCCTGAGGGCAGTTCCAGAGTCTAGAAGCAGTATACAGATTCCTGCGTGGAAATTTTCCAGACAGCAGATTAAAAAAAGGTTTGTGACAAATATACAAAGTGTTAATAAAAGCATAACTAGTTTGATAAAATTTTATTTCATCAAAACCGTAAATTCTCCTAAAAGAACCCAATTGAGGATTATTCACTATTCAAGGTTGGTCTCATAAAAAAGGGATAAAAGTAATAATAACATTATTTATAATCATAAAAGTGACCTGAGACACAGTGTACAGTATTTTTCTATGTACTTAGGTGCCGATCAATGAACAAAATAAAAATTCTTATTATTCATAATGAAAAGTCTGCAACATTACAATATCTAATCAACATATTCGATAATATAAAAATGTTAATTATTATTCATGCAAATTCATTTAATATAAAAATTTTTATCAATGACTATTTCTTTACTTAGAAATTTTGAAATAAAATACACAAAGCTTTGAATAAAAAATAGTCGATTACTTGAAGTAGAAGAGGTGAAGAGGAAATACAAAGAAGAACTAGAAAGGAAACAACAAGAAGGTGAAGAAAGAAGAAGTATACAAGAGGAATGGGAGATAATAAAGAGCAACATAATAAATGCAGCAGATACAGTAATTGGGAAGGAAAACAGTAAAAAGAAAAAAGTATGGTTCGACAATGAATGTGAACGACTGATACAAGAGAAGAAAAAAGCAAGAATGAAGTGGCTCCATACGGGGCAAGATGAAGACAGACGAAAGTATAAAGAAATAAGAAAAGAAGCACGGAAAACATTTAAAGAGAAAAAAAGGTCGAACCTGGAAAAAATGAAATTGAAAGAGAAAATAAACGAAACAACACAAGACCACTATATGATTATCTAAGAAGAGGAAGAAGAAAAGTACCAATAATAACAATAGAAAAAGAGAAATGGATGAACATTTTAAAGAACTATATGGAGATGAAAACGCAAACAGGAAGTCTAAAAGAAATAGAAAAAGAAACAGAGACTGAAACACATATATTAGAAAACCCACCAACATTTGATGAGGTAGAGAAATGTTTAGAGAGCTAAAAAAAGCGGGAAAGCAGCTGGCAGTGATCAAATTTGCGGTGAGCTAATAAAACACAGTGGTGGAAGTACATACAAAAAGATACACGAGTAAATAAAAAAAATCTGGAAAGAAGAGAAGATGCCCGACGAATGGAAACTAGGGATAATAATACAAATACCCAAACAAGGAGACACGTCAAAGTGTACAAACTACAGAGGTATAACCTTGTTAAATGTCGCGTATAAAGTACTAACAACAATTATAAGATAAAGACTTACGCAATTTACAGATGGAATAATAGGAGATTACCAATATGGATTTAGGAAAGAAAAATCAACAGACGCAATACACATAGTGAAACAAGTGATGGAAAAGAGTTACGAATATAACATAGACATCCATATCCTATTGGTTGATTTTAAGTTAGCATTTGACAAAGTCGACAGAAATAAAATAATACAAGATTTAAAGAAGATAAATACACCAGAGAAACTAGTGAGATTAGTTGTAATGACCATGGAAAACTCTGTTGCAAGAATACAGACTGGGAAAAGCATCTCAGACAGTTTTGGAGGCAATAGAGGTGTGCGTCAAGGAGATGCCTTATTAGCCCTACTGTTCATCATCTCCTTAGATTGTATAATAAGTCATGTTGAGCACAAAGGAACAATAAGAGATAAGTCAACGCAAATAGTGGCATATGTTAACGACTTAGCAATAATAGCGAGAAACCCAAGAGAACTAGAAAATACATTCAGAATAATAGAGGAGAAAGCATGCGAAAGAGGACTAGAAATAAATGAGAAAAAGACTAAATACCTACACTGCAATAGAAAGGAGAAATCAATAAGGAACTAAATATTATGCACAGTGAAATACACTTTCGAAGAAGTGGAAGAATACAAGTACCTAGGAATACTATTGCACAGAAGGAATGAAAGAATCGACATTAAACAAAGAATTCAACTAGGATACAAAGCATACTTCTCAAATAAACAAACCTTGAGGGATAAAAAACTTAGCAAAAATACTAGGGCAAGGATATATAAAACAACTATCAGACCCATTGTATTATATGCGGCTGAAACAGTAAACATGACACAGAAAGAAGAGGACTAATGGTTTTTGAGAGGAAAATTATCAGAACCATTATGGGACCCAAGCAAATAAATGAATTGAAAACAATAAAACGTTGTTTAACTATGAAATTTACAAGATATTAAAAAAGGAAAAGATAGTTAGAAAATAAAGCACAAAGGATTGGATGGTATGGACATATTATGCGAAGAGGAGAAGAGAATCCAAGCAGAGCACTATTAGAATGGACACCAGCACAAACAAGACCACGAGGTAGACCAAAAACGAAATGGAAGGAACAAGTGGAAAATGATTTAAGGATAATAGAGATAAGAAACTGGCAGAAGTTAAGTAGTGATAGAAAAAAGTGGAGTGAAGTAGTGGAAATGGCAAAGACACACAAAGTCAAAGATATGTGACACATATCTTGATTGTGTCACAAAAAGGTTATTAAAAGTGAGCTGTATGTAATAATCTATTTATACGTTTTAAATTATTTTTAAAGGAATATATTTATGGAAAACCAAATATTTAATTAGCATAAACTTGAATTTGTAGAGATAAATTATGTATATTAATAGTTTTATATTAAAATAAAAGTATTTTTATTGGAATGGTATCAAAATAGCCAACAGTAATGTTCAATATAAATAAATACGCAGAAAAATATAAAGTTAATACGAGGATGTATCAGAAAACAACATGATTGGTGCTGTAACTTCTTTCAGAGGTAGAATCTTATAACACAAAAAATGAGACATGAAAGCCTTATCTTTAATGTACTTTCCCTCAAGTTGGCTTTGGAAAAGGCAACTGCAACGTAATCCACAGTTTTTAAATAATGTGGTTACATGTGACGAAAGTTGGTTTTATCATTACGATCGTGAATTGAAGTCTCAAAATATGCAATGGAAGCTTAAAGGCAGCCCAAGACCGCAGAAGGCCAAAACTGTTAAAAGCGCAGGTAAAGTGATGCAGCTGATTTTTTTTGATAAATGTGGCGTTATTTACGATCACATTGTACCTAGAGGACATACAGTAACTGGGGAGTACTATTCTAATGTACTTCGAGGACCCTTAAAGGCAAAATTAAAGAAAAAACGGCCGTTTTATCAAGACGTTGGTTGGACGCTGCATCACTACAATGCTCCATGTGACTTCCATTTGTTTCCTGAAGTAAAAAAAGAATTGAGAGGTCGAAGATTTGAATCGGATTTAGAGCTCAACAACGCTGTGATGGGTATACTAAACAGACTATCAAAAAATGGTTTCTCAGAAGTTTATGACAAGTGGATAAAGCGATGGGATAAGTGTATTGAACAGAATGGAGAGTACTTTGAAGGATAGTTGTTGAAGTTTTTTAAATAAATGCTTCATTGTTATACTATAGCAACAGTCTCGCTATTTTCTGATACATCCTCGTACATAGATGCGCGTGGAGTATCCAACAATATACTATAATGTGATGTTTTCCATCTTCCATAACATAGCAATAAATATTCTTTACAATTTTAAACACATTGCTGAAAACGTGAGTATTAATTAAACAACATGCATATCAATTTTTATGTCAATTTAGAGTTGTATAGAGATATTTTCAATTAATATTTGATGAAAAATATCAATCAAATGATATAACTGTGAAAATGATAAAAATGATGAATATAACTGAAAATAAATTTTCCGTTTACAGATTGATCAATATATATTTGTGTTTACGTATGTAGTAAAAATTTAACCTAACATCTCAAGCATTTGCATAATTACTTTATTTAACATAATTCAAGAGCAAGCACCTGAAATTCGATTTAACTTGGTATACCGCACTTAAGTGTTAACATTATTTAGTTGGGACAAAGCTTCAGTGATTTGATAGTAGGACTGCTATAGAACCGCCATATCAAAGAAAATGTTTTAGGGTAGAGAATGGAAATAGAACGAAGAGATCTATCATGAGCGTTAACAATAGCGATATGCTAACAATGAAAACCCTACAAAATTTGTATAACTTCCATACTAAATTGATATGTATAGATACTACATTGTTTACATTCTAAGAGATTTTTATAGATACAAATATAAAATTTTTAAAAAAGTTTAATTGAAAACAATATTTGTAATAATTGTTAACATTATTACTAACAATTATAGTTAAATAACAATTAAAGGGGTAGTGTTAAAATTGGCTTTTATATTGTTCCTTAACCCTCTTACGCCTACCTCTTAATCGACTAAAATCCCCCATTATTTACTTGATGCTTGAACACAGTTTTACATTAAATACGGATTTTCAGGTCAAATTGAGGTTGATACCCAAGAAGTAACTGAAATTCCACTGGTATTAACTTTACAACCCTCTTAAACTTGACACTTAAATGTATTTTTACCAGATTTACTTTATTTACTACCAGGAGCCCACGCAACTCTGTCGTAAAAATATTTAGTAAAAATTTTCGTTTGCTGAGAATGACTTGCCCTTTAGTTTCTGTCAAACTATACCTATTTAAATTTATTTAAAAAAATATTTTCTATTATATGCATCTATCTAAATCTAACAGATATGGTTTCTTGTTAATGATAATGACATCGATCCTGATTTGTTAATATCGATCCCTGTACAGGATTTTCATTATTTAGACAGGTTTGAGATTTGATTTATGCTACATTTCGTATTCCAACCTTGATATTAGATTTTACAACTCCATAATTTTATTTTGTCTATTTCAAAAATTATTTAATCCAATAAGAACGAGTCCTTATTCTGTCTGACTAAACATATATTTACAAATTTATTGACTTGTTGGCTTTACTGAAGCCTGGATTATTGCTCTTATTGGTTCTTTAAGGTGTCTAGAAATGTGTTATTATGATGAGGTCGACTATGAAAAGAATCTCAAAGTACAGGATGGACAGAAAATAAAGCTTTGATGAAATACTTGAATTAATCGGACATAGCCTAATCAGTGGTGTCGACCACAGTCGTTTTATAACGCCGATGACTAAATTCGCAGTGATATTTCGATAAGAATTCATCATTCAACACGCTTCTTACTTGTTTTACGCTTTGTACGATATTCAAATATCGTTCAAAATTCAAATCATAAAAAACCTCCAGCTTTCTGCAATTACTTTAGTAAAGGAAACTCTCAGAAGACCATAACACAGATTCTCCCTATCCTCTATCATGTTTTTTTTTGTTTTGAGTGTTTTCGATTTATTTAGATGGACCATCAGAGTCAGACAGCGATTGGCAGGGGGTGGGTATTTGTGTGTTGAAATCTGGACAGTGCAATTGAGAACTTGGTCCGTCCGGGGCCACAGAACCTTATGAATATAAACCTATATCTGATGCAGTCTTTCGAGGGAATACTTATTTATTTATAACAGACACCTGAAAGCGGAAGCCTGAATATATTAAACTTCTAACCTTGACCAAGCAAATTCACCAATTCAGGAACAATTGATTCACTTAACGAATATAATAATAATGTGGATACGAACCTTGATAGTAAGTACGCTGTGTTCATAGCAAAAAAAGCTGTTTTCATGTCAAGTTTTTCTTCGCTAGAACTTAAAAATCCTACCGCGCAAATTCACCAGCTATACGGACCACTCGGAGTATAGGATATATACCCCGAACAAGCTCGTTATAGTATATATGGATGAATTTTTAGGCACCCGCATAATATAATAGTACAATAAAGTTTAACGAACACTTTATTTTCCAATTTCTAGTATGCGGAAATTAGGTTACCTAGTGAAAACTTCCATGGAAACAAAATAAATAACAAAACAAAACTAGACATCATTAAACGCGTTTGTACCATAAAAACTACTTAAATCTTTATGAAAACAACTTTTCCAGTTTTCGAATGGGAAAGAGCGTTCCTAGGCTCAGTCCCAAAATAAACTTTCTAGGCAGGCGCCTAAAAATAGATTAGTTGTGAATAGGGGTTATTAATTACTGGCTTTCTCGGGCACAAAACGTCGCGTCGCGTTGTTGAATTCTCTTGCATGATCCTTAGTGCTAGATTAAGAATAATATTCACTCCATTAAAACAAATATCAAATATAATAAAGAAAATAACGTTTACGTATGTTACTTTGTACAATTTTCTTACACTGTACAACACTTCAAAAATACCTCCGATTTATCGTAAATTCCAATTCCGGAAATTCCGATTTCGTAACTCCAAAATTGGAGGTTTTTGACTGAGATGGCCAAAATAGCATTTAAATGAAGCTAGTTTACATTGAGCTGAAGAACAGTATAAAACACCTACCCGATGCTTTTATTACTTATCTTGATGTTTAATGGAAGAATAATAGAACTCCATCACAAGCCTGCGCTCTTGCACATGATCAGTTCCTTCCGCCTGCCGTGTACCGCTATCTTTCTTAACCTATCCCATCTAGCATAATATATAAATGGAAATATTGAATTCTCAATATTTGTCAAACGTAGAAAACGTCAGCTTTTTTATTTAAAAACATTTGATTTTTAATATTAAATAAATATTGAACTTAGAATTTTGTTTAAATATATTTTATTGTATATACTTTGAATATGATGCATTTGATATAGTACTACAAATATATCTCACAAATATTAGGTGAATATGTATCTGGCTGAAAGCTGCATGAAAGAAATAAAACAAAAAAAATCATTTTTCTTGGTTTTTTCTGTTTGGACTAAACCTACAAAAATATAAAAAAATAAAACTTTGTTCAACATAATAAATATGACGTTGTATATTATAAAATATATATTATTAAAAATTTAGAACATAAAGTTATATCCATTAGCTTACATAAAACATTTAATAAAAATTAATACAGTAATAAAAAATACCATCAATTCATTAAATACAGTTTTTTTATTTGATTTTGCACCACCCAAACCTATATTATCAAACAAACACCTCCATGCACTTTATTGCGCGTGATGTAATTCCAACGGACTAATGTCGCCTGGGACCAAGGAACCAGCATTGCCGCCGCGTATAAGCCCCAAGTTTAAAAATATAATTATATTTTCACAATAAACCATTTAAAGTGATGTGTTCTAAAATGAAAAGAAAATTTTCAGAGGTTTTCACGCTTCCACATATGTTTCACATATTTTAATTGTAAAGTTAAACATTGATGAGCTATGTAATACTTATATAATCTATAACACATCCCAAATTAGAAATATTTGTTTGACGATGTACGTTAAATATTTATAATATATGAAGATCTAAATATAAATTGTTTGCTGAAAACAATACATTTAGTGAATAGTTTAAACCAAGAGGAAAAGGAAACCGTTGCAACTCAGTTATATCTAAGATCTAAGAAAAAACAAGACGCGTATTTACTTGGGCTAATGAAATATCGGCAAGTAGCTAGACGTCACCCAAAGGAAAGAACAAAACAAGAGACAGAACCTCAACATTTTCCTATTTGATAAAAAATGGTTCACAGCGGCAATCATTTTGTAAAACGGTTTTTTAAATCTGCATCTAACAACCAATTCAAGGTTTCAACGGTTGAATAAATTGCTAGTTACTGGTCAACATTCTAAAAATTTGCAAGGAAAACATACCAACAGGCCACATGTCGTACCATCGGAAATTATCGCTAAAATTTCAATCGCTAATTTTCCGAAAGACACTACAGTTCTAAAGGAGTTAATTAGCTTGCTATCTTTAACTGTAAATATAATGTATGAATTATTCAACAAGAAACATCCAGAGCTACAGAAGACAGTCAAATACAAGTTTTCATTTAAAGTATTTTAAAGACAATTTTGCATTGAGATTTAGCAGACTGTAGGTTAATGTTTGTGGCGAGTAACTCAGCACGAAGTTAAAAGATCAAATTCTAAATGAAAATGCAAGACGAGTGGCTGCAGTCGAATTACTTGCTTATAGAAGAAGAAGATTATGTTGATTAGAAGAAAGAATGTATTCTGGAACTGGGGGTTAAAATGAGAAGCTTTTGATGCAATTAGTAAATCTTTTATCTTAAGGTTTCTACTTTAAAATACCCATAAGTTAGCCATTATATATACGAACCAATGCCTCTGGTTTTGGAGTCGGTGCTTGTCTGTAGCAATTTGATGATACCACTAATAATAAAAATTTCATTGCTATTGCAACATTGCAAGTCGTAACTTACACGGCGCTAGTACACTGTAACCGAAAAGAAGCAGTTTCCTTTTGCTCGCTTTAGAAAACGCTTCTAGCATCTGTCATTAATTATAAAACATGTCATTTACAAGGGGATTTTTTGTTTATTAACCGCTCGATTAGCGATTGGATCTTGTATTTACAAGAATATGATTTTATGGTTGTATATTACAAGGGGCCAGAAAATCTTGTTGCAGATGACCTGGATCGTAACTTAATAACAAGTGGAGAAGTGGCAAAGTAAGGATTCTTGAGAACAATACAACTTATATATCTTATGTAAGATAGTCTTTGGTATTTGACACTTAAATGTTAAAAAAAAAGCTTTTAATTAGCGTCTTCGACAAGGGTCAATTTGTTATTGAGTCTAGTACTATGGGTAAAAAAACAATGAAATATGTATTTGTCACTTTATGACAAATAAAAAAAAATGATATCTTAAATCGATTTTGCGAAGTTTCACAATGGTTATTTGGATTTATATATTGAATGGCAAAGTGAAGATCGAATCGCATTCCGATACGATTTTGAATAATTCCGATCATGTTTAGAATCCTTGGCCTGTAACGATATCTTTAATAAATTTAAATCTCAACAGATTGGTAGTGTGAATAATGATTTTATATGATACTTTTTAGACGTGGTTTAAATTTAAATTCAGGTTTTAAGTTATATTTTCCAGAATGTCAAATAATAGACTCTTTATTTTAAGAACATGATGATCAAGATCACTTTGTTCCTGAAAAATGTTTCCATCAGTTATCTTTTATTTTATTATTTCCCAATATTAAGGCAATTATGTAGAGAATTGATATCATCTTGCTATATCTCTCAGAAAGCGAAAACAGTCTCCGTTTGTACGGTCCTATACACGCTGCTATCTTCAATGTCATAGATCAATTGGTTTGTTTGGATTTAATGGGACCGTTCTCTACATCGAAAGACGGAACTACTCAATTCCTGGTGTTGATAATGCATATAGTAAATTAATAATTTGATATCCATTAAATAGACTAAGTACTACAAAATCTATTTTAAATTTTATTATTAACAAATCGGGAAGTTTCGTCAGTGAGTTCGTGCAATTATGTTTGATAACGGAACACAGTTTTTTAGTAAATTCGGTTATCTGAGTTAGAGGCACAGGGTGTAAAAGTTAGGCATAGCTCGATCTATTTTCCACAAAGGAATATGACTAAAAGAATCACTCGTGAAATAAGTAGGTTTCTGGAACTTCGTGCAATTCTCAGCATTCCAAATGGGCTATAATGGTCAAACAAATTCAGTATTGGTTAAACAGAGTTATACATAGCGGAATTGGATGTTTATACAGGAGATTGAGTATCTTGAGATGAAACTCAAATATAATGTTGGCAAAAAATTAAGTTTACAACAAAATTAATATTTTTTATGTTTATCTCCTATGGGATATGATAACCTTATATTTGTTTCTCGTGGGCGCATTAGGGTCCCAAATTACAAGTTTGGCGATGACCACAGAAAAGTATGACCAGTCTATGGGAATTTATTCAAAATTTTAAATTTGTTCGTTTTTAAAAAATAAAACTTAAAAGTTCTGGGATGATTTTAGGAAAATAGTTATCTTCTAATCCCTAACACAGACATATCACCTGAAAGCACATTACAACTGCTTTAAAATGAGCGCCCTCTCTGATCTCTCTAGCACCTAACGTTTCAGATTTCTCAGCAGTTATGTATATCGTAGATGGTTAAGATTTTGTGTTTTTGTAATTTTCAAAAATGAATTAATCAAAAACCTGTACTTACCGTACAGTAAACTTGTACAAAGAATTTAAAAATATGAGAATTTTGTTACGTCATGAAAAGATTTAAATATTACTTCAAATTAATAGGCACGACCTTTATGATTTACGTGACATATTTTTAGTGGATAAACATAGGTCTGTTTTTGAAGGGATGAAATAATACTGTCGAGATAAATTACATGATGTGTAATATAATTGGCCAAAGGAGCGTTACGGCGACAAACGCAAGGTGTGTTATTACGAAATCAATTTTCCTTGCGTAAGCCTATTTTACAAGTTGCTACTGAAGGCTTGACATTTATAAGCTTCAGCGTTCTAATAGACAGGTTTATTTAACAATGGAATAAAACGGTCCCTTGTTACTGGTATAATTCCTTTCCGATGCAGCACTAATTTGAGGGAAAATGTATAGAATTCTGAAGAGAGAGAAATGCGTTGACCTTTATAAATTTAAACTAACTTTCCCGTGGAAACTTATTGACCCGTGGAACAGATACCTGAAGATGTTTATGTTAACTTGTTGCGTATACAAACATTTATATTTATTATTGTTATCTAACTCGTGTCTGTTAAGCAAACAAATTATAAGCATTACAGGAGAATTCAATAAATTAAAAACAAAAAATAAATTATAAAATACAAATAGGTTTAGATGTCATAACGTCTAGGAAAATATAATAAATTAAAAGTTTTTCTTCACCTTTTGATGGAGTTGTGAAACGGTCGATCGTTTGTATGTCAACGAATCGTTCCCATTTTCAATGGCTAACTCCCAAGTGCTTGAGTAGGACAAATTTGCAGCCGGATGTTGATTCATGATACGCGACTTTTCAGCTTCAAATTTTTAGTTTTTGATTTATTCTTCAAAATATAAATAAATGAATAGGTTTAAATGTGGAGTAATAATGTAAACATTTGGTAAAATATGAGCCGAACAGAGCTTTTATTAGATTTCGACATTTCGTACGGAAACTGTTATATGCATATATACATATATATGGATTTTAAAAGGAGATACAAATTTAGATTTTATTACGTTTAATTTGAAACAAAAACAAAATTAATTTTAACTATTCATGTGGAAAATTTTTATTTGAAACTAATTATTACCTTCCAGATATCATATACAACAAAATAATGTAAACAATTAATTATTTTTCTTCACTTCATAAGTTTTCCTCTATATAGTTCAGGGTCAGGGTTAACAATTTGTCAATTTCCCCAATGCGCAATGAGAGGATCTTGAATGGAGTTTTTTAAGTTCAAGGCAGTAATGTAAACATTTAAAAGTTATTTTTGAAAACAAACTTAATGTTTTAAATATAAATGTATTCTATAGAAATATTCGTCTATAAGTTTCCAAATTGCAAAATTTACTTCTTGAGGAGGAGGAGGAGGATGCTTCAAAGTTCAATTATGACTATGGGTTCTGAACAAAGACATGCTGCTCAGAGGGTATACAAGAAGGTACAGATTTGTAAATGAATTTGTAAATAACAATTTCGAGAATCTTTACAAAGTTACATCGTATATTTTATATACAGTTTGGTGGCAAAACCCACCGAGGTACTACGTTTCCACAAACGGAAATAAAAAATATGTTCTCAGTTCATAATAATTTTTATCTACCTTCATACAAAAAGTGACTACTTTTTACACTGATTTTCGTGTAAAAAGTTAACGTTTATTGAGCTAGTATTATAACAATTTTATTGCATGCTAATGTCAACAAGAAATTTATATATACAGGGTGTCCCATTAAGACGTAGTTAGACTTTGCCAGTGATTAGATAACCATTAAAGAAAGAAAATTACTATCTACCATTTTTCTCGTACTTCTATACTTTTGGAGAAAAACGGCATCGAAGTTCAACCTAATGTTTTCAAATTTAATAGTATGAATGCACATGACACATTTTAAAGTTTAAGCTTCAAGGTGATAAACAATACTACTTCGAGAATGTGCAAGCTATCATAATAAAGTAATACCAGAACTTTATTTTGGCCAAGTGTTTCGTGGAATAAGAACAGACAAATAAATAACAAACGTACTCGTGTTTGATATGTTTCAAAAACGGTATTTTTGTTGATTACTGCTTTGTAAGACAATTTTATATTCTTTTAATAGGTACGTTAACCCCTATGTGTAATACAAGCAGGTATGTGAATAAAAAAATACTTTCGTATTAATTTTGTTTACAGTAAATTAAATTAGATATTTTCAAAAATCCGCCGAAAGGTAATTTAGTATTCTATTAGTAGTATGTATTATGTGTTTTGATTATTAGATTTTTGTTACTGATAACCGCGTGCCAGTTGTGTTATTTTTTGGGCATACCTAACTGTATTATTTCCTTTTTTTTTTAATTTAAAATAATATTATTTTATTCCCAGAAAGTACATATGTACTATGTAATAAATAAAGGGTACCGATTTCTAGTGAAAAGTAATAAAATCATCACTGTTTATACCGTAAATACTGTAAATATCGCAAATATACCTAAGAATTGTGACTAATAATTGGACACAGCTGCATTAGTACTAAAATAATCAAAACAATCCCGCCGACAGCTTTTATTTTGAGTACATATTATGTTTGTAAACACTCGGCCAAGGTAGGACCTAACAATTTGTAAATACCTTACACTGCAGTTCTTAGTAAAATAGTATAACAGTATTTACTTATTTTTTGTGCATTGTTTTTATACTATGCAAAATAAATTACCATCCATCAAGGTCATTCTATCAAAACATAAAAACGAAAGGTTTCACTAAAAGAACTGTGTACTACTGTATTTAGATTTTAGACTTCCAATAAAATAAATAATAAATAAAAAATAACAATACCTATTGATGGATAGATTAAATTATCGTCTTTATTTAATTATGTTTATTAACGAATAACAAATCAAATTCAATGATATCATTAAATGGGTCAGTATTAAACTGATGTAATTTCTGTCTGCGTTTCCTGTTAGAATACAGGGGAATCCCCCGGATTAATGAACGGTTTATGTTCTTTCAACACCATCCAGGAATTTGCACCGTCTGCATCCTTGTGCTAATTCAAAAGATGTCACGTTTTTACTGATGGTGTCAATTTCTAAAGAGCTTGCATTTAATCCTATTCGACTTAACACCTGACCTACATCAATTATACGTACTTTTCTGGAAACGTCGGTCAAAATTATTAAAAATTTGAACTTTTTCTAATCGAACAACTTTATTAAGATTTTTTGTTCCAAATGCCATTAGAAATGCGCTGGTAAAGTCTGGTGTGGGGGCTATGAGCCACCCTGTATATATAATACGATAAATGATTTATGAATATTTTACAAAATGGTTGCTAAACAATTTAGCACATAAAAATCTAAGCACGTTAATATATGTACAATTGTACATGACATAAGTCACAAATTTAAAAAAATATCAAATACAATCAATACTTTAGTAAATCGTTATGATCGTAGATAAAACGTTGTAAGATACACGTAAGAAAATTCTCTTCATTGCACTCACATCCTTTAAGACACTTGCTCGTACCTCGTTCGTGTGTGAAACCGTTCGCTCAATAAAGAATGGCTTTTTACACTTGTATTTTAAATATATAAAAAATTATTTATGGCTTAAAACAAAATCAATTGTAACTATTCATGGGGAAAATTTGTATTTGAAATTAATTATTACCTTTTAGATATCATATACAAGAAAATAGTGTAAACAATAAATTATTATTTTTCTTCACTTCATAAGTGTTCCTCTATGTAGTTTTTTCAGGGTTAGCAATTTTGTCAACTGCTATATACATATATATGAATTTTAAAAGGAGATACAAATTTAGATTTTATTACGTCTAATTTGAAACAAAAACAAAATTAATTTTAACTATTCATGCGGAAAGTTTTTATTTGAAACTAATTATTACCTTTTAGATATCATATATAAGAAAATAATGTAAACAAGTTTCCCAATGCGAATGAGAGGATCTTGAATGGAATTTCTTAAGTTCAAGGCAGTAATATAAACATTTAAGTGTTATTTTTGAAAACAAAACTAATGTTTTAAATATAAACGTATTCTATAAAAATATGTAAAATATCTTTAAACAACTCGTCTACAAGTTTACAAACTGCAGGATTTACTTCTTGAGGAGGAGGATGCGTCAAAGTTCAACTATGACGTCATATACGGACAGGAACTGTATGTGCAATTTCCCATATTTTACAATTCAAATATAGCTACTTTAAATAGAAGCTTAGACAAGCTATTTTAAAAGTAAAAAAAATAAAATGGATAGTATTAAATATGTAAGACGAATTTAAACAAAAGTGTAGTAACCTTTTACAGTAATATACTTATACACCTAACTTAAAATTAAGTTTAACATTGAAGAAACTGCACTTTCACACAAAAGACACTGTTATAAGAAGCAGTAACGAAAGAAATAAACAAATAAGGAATTTTTGGCAGTTGAAGAAAATAAATATCCCTGGTCGCAGCCGAGACAAAATTAAACAATTATTAGTAAATAGGAAAATTTTAAACTAATAAAGTGGATATTCTTGGATCGTTCATTCCTATTACCACAAAATTACTATTTTCTAAAAGTTATTGTGATCGTCATATTTCAAAAAATTAATGCAGATATGAACGATAACATAGAAGCTTTCTCTTAATTGTTTTTGATTTACTCTGCAGATCATTCATTGATATTTAATCTCTATGTTGGTTCAACGTTTCTTTAGAATCGGGCTTTGAACCATAGGAATTTTTGTCTTGAAGTAGAAATGAGTGGGTTAAGATTTTTGTATTTTATCTATAAGCTTCGGAAATGAATTCTATTTCCTAAGCCAAAGTGCAAAATTGTGTTATTCTTGGCTTAAACCTATATCACTCTAAGATATCTTTGACAATTTTGTTCAGGATTGTCATGATTAGTTTACGCAACTCACCTAACATAACTGTCCAGCAGAGATTATTTAAACTCTTCTGATTGCTTCTGTGGGATTTGCTATCATCCAAAACTGTATGTAGTATACATATGTGGTGGACCACAGCAGAGAGCATTTCTTACACTGAGAAAAAAAATCGTTGTACCAAACAAAAAAAAAACTTTCATTTAACACTTTTCGAACTTTAAATACGACCAACTAGTTTACTGCATTGAAGGAACATTATATAAGCATTAAGTCTTGTTGGTTCACATAATGCATAGAAACAATTAAAACAAGGTATACTTTTGCATTGTAGAAAATAAAATAAAACTTTATATCAATGCATTCACCTGTGTTGAACCAACCGAACACAATGTAAATACAAAAACGCCTGGGTGTTGAATTAAATATTCCTAGTGTTGAATTAAGAAATTAAATTGTTGAATGGTAGGGGGATGGTCGATGTAAAGACAGTATCAAACAATATCAATAAAATGCAAAAAGTATTAAAACGTTCTTTTTAAAATAATAACCAAAATTGCTGTTGAATCATCTATTAATAAAGAGAAAACATTCACTTAACACACATTAATTTAATCTTAACTAATTACAAAACACAAGTATAAACTAACTATTAACAAACTATTTATATTTAATCACAATATTTATTTCACACTATTCACACACATATAAATTCTAACTTAGATATTTATTACCACTGGCGTCTACTACCACGTCTATTTGGTTGCGATTAACTAATTGATTCCCTTCCGTGTAAGCCGGCGTTTATATACCGCATAATCTTCTAGGACATGCACTAGATTCTTCTAGAAGGTCCATTGTTTGCCGCGCCCTCGATGACGCACGCGGATGAGTCACACACGCAGGTGCCGGCGAACCACACCGGCAGATGTTGATGAGTCACGCATTCTCGAACATTCGACGGCGGCGTTCAGAGGGCTGATTGCGTTCATTACAGTATATTACACATAAACATAAAAACAATCAGTTTAAAACTATACTTCTCTGTTGTTTCCTGACAGTAAATATAAAACTACTTTTATCTATATGGACATACAATAATCGATTTGTAGACAATAACTAAAGGCGACACATTAATAAATCTGTGCATTATTTGAAATCATCAAGAACATCGAAAAGAATGCATTTGGAGTGTATAACCGTGCGGTAAAGAATCTATTTCTTAATCAGGCGGGTCAGGATTCGATCCCCGGAACCGGCGAAATGATTTTATCGTCGAATATAATAATAATAATAATGCAATAATATTAAATGGAAAACTTTACCTATGCTAGTGGAATATGGGGAACAACAGCAAAAACCAACATGAACAAGATATAATGCCTACAGAACGAAATATTAAGAATAGTGTGTAAGGCTCCATGGTATATCAGCAGCTGCAGAAGAAAGTCAACTACCAACTATTGAAGAATTTATTCGAACAGGGGTTAAAACATATTTTGAAAACTTAAAGGAATATGCAAGTGCCTCTAGTAACAGTAACGGCGATAATGAGAGTGACAAATAATGACAAAAAAGGAATTAACAATAATAATAGAATAATGTGAAGAGTTTTGTGTCGCGTGTTATTAAACCGTTAAGTTAAATAAATTAATACCAGTATAGTGAATAGCAGAACTGCTCAACCAATAGGGTATTATTTAAAAAAAAGGAAACAAAGTGAAAGTTTATTCACTGCTGCGCAATATGGCGCTTTAAATACAAAAATTATCAAAAACTATTTTAAAAATACAAATGCAGACTCTGTAAACAATTTGATGAAACATTAGAACAATACGAGGTATGCTCTGTTAATAGTTAGTAGCAGGCCACGGAAGCTCAATTGGCTAGAAGCAATTGCAACAATTGAATGCCGCATTAGTTCATTCGTTACCCACAATTGTCAAACGTTCCGATTTCCTTGTGAAACGTAGTTAATTTTGTAAGGTAAGTTGGTTTTGCATTTTTAATTCAGTTAAGATGAGCATTCCGCGAACAGTCTTTAGAGCTATGATTTTCTACGACTATAAAAGACAGTTAGAATACCAGCAAAGCCATGAAAATTTGATAGCAGCTTTTGGCGATGCTGCCCCTTCATTATCCGGTGTTAGTCATTGGTTCCGCGAATTTCAACGAGGGCGAGAGCTGCTAGAAGATGAAGCAAGACCTGGAAGACCTGCGGAAGCTGCCTGTTCAAAAAATGTTGATCGAGTTTGATTCAGTCCATTCGAAATATTACTTATAGGGACATTCAGGAGGAAGTGAAGATTGGATCCTCGGCGGTGAACCCCATTTTGCATAAACATCTTGGTGTAAGAAAGCTAGCAAGCCGTTGGATACCGCATTTGCTTTCAGAAAGTCAAAAACAGGCTCGAGTACACCAGTCTACTCGAGCCTAAATGTATGTTGCAAAAATTTGACGGAGGAGCTTCCAAGCAAGTGGCATACATTGTAACTGGTGACCAATCTTGGGTATACAGTTACGACCCTGAAACTAAACAGCATTCGAAGTATGGGTATTCGAAGATGAAGACTTGCCCACAAAAGTAATTCGTGGCAGAAGCGTCAATAAGAAAATGATTGCTGTTTTTTTCCGCCGAAGTGGTCCTGTTGCTGTTATTCCACTTGAAGATCGCAGAACTGTTAATTCTGAATGGTACTGCGGAGTGGCTTTACCACAGATGTTTGCAAAATTACAGACAAGTCGCCAAAGGACCGGTTTGCGTAACATCTTAGTCCATCATGACAACGCATCCTCCCATACGGCTGCAAGAACATTGGATTTTTTTAAAGATACGGGAGTTCAATTGGTAACTAATCCTCCGTATAGCCCAGATCTGGCGCCGTGCGACTTTTTTTGTTTCCAACTGTTAAAAAATGTTGCGAGGTAAAAGATTTTCCAGTGCAGATGCAGCAGTTACAGAATTTCAAAGAATTTTTGAGGATCTTTAAGAAAATGAATTTTCCGAATGTTTTAAAAAGTGGTTTCATATCATGCACAAGTGCATTAGTCTGAATGAGGATTATTTTGAAAAACAATAAAGATTTTTTGTTAAAAAATGCAATGATCTTTTTATATCTAACAATTTTCAGCGCAACCCTCGTAGTAGCTGGATGTCCGGAATTGGCAAAAAATGAGTATATGGACTATATAGAGCAGCGGCATAATATAGGAATAGTATATTACATGTTGAGTTGGTAAAGGATATCTTTACAAGCCAAGCGATAATTGTTTAATAACAATATCGTGAGGCGTGGAAACTTTACCAACGAAACATGTATACTATTTTATTCACAATAATTAGACTTAAGATAATCAAAATAAATAGTATATTACATGTTGAGTTGGTAAAGGATATCTTTACAAGCCAAGCGATAATTAAACTTAAGATAATCAAAATAAAAAGTAATTTTAAATTTTAAAATAAATTTTTTATAAACTGTCATAATTTCAATCAGAACCATCTATCGAACAAAAGAAATTTTAAGTAAAGTTACATTCTTCGCCGCTAGATGGCGATGTATGCGCTCAGTCTTTTAAAATTAGAAATTAATTAATTCCATTGTAATTATTAAATATAAAATACGGAAAAATAAAAATAAAACTAATATTAAATAAAAAATATGTTTTTAGCGTTAATTATATTTATAAAAACTTAAATTTAAATCGGATAAAACGTCCTGTTTTAAATTATTCAGAAAAAGAAGTTGGCCATAACTGTATATGTCAGTTTTACATACATGTAATAGTACATTACATACCGAGGCCGAAAGTACTCCATTCTTGTCGAGAGAACAATATAGTTTACCGAGAGGCGATAGCCTCGAGGTGAACTAGTTCTCGAGACACAGGAATGGTACTTTTGCCGAGGTTTGTATACTATTTTATTCGCAATCGTCCTTTAAATACCGAATTATCTAAAATTCTTGACAGATGCAAAATGTCATCGGTTGGGATTGGCATAACGTATGTCGCCACTTACATCATCAAATTCGATCGCATAATATTTCGAGGATTTTATTGAATAGGAGTATTTATAAATTAATAATAATACCTGGGTACTCGTTCTTTAGCAGCCAAGGTCCGCAACATTACCAAACATGATTTATACAGCCATTTATACACCGCATTTGGCGATGTAATTTTCTGCGCGCCACCTAGTAGCTGAATTTAAAGACACGTAGAGGTGCGAAAATAGGTCGTTTCGGACCATGAGAATGTCAAAGTTACAAACAATGATGCATTTTCGGACCTCTAAATGGTCAGGAATGGACACATTACCAATACGATTGCAAATAAAGGAAATTGTTAACCACTTTGGTGGTGCTATAGCAATAGCTTACTTTCCAAGGTTTTTACAACATATGAAATGTACATATTGCAATATGATTGTGAATAAAGAAATTTGCATCACGTTATGCATCAATTTTATATATGATAGCCAAATTCATATTGACCGAACAATAAACCAATAAACTCGACATTGTCATCAAAAATAAGGCAGAGCGCACTTGTTTAATTATTATTGATGTTGCAGTACCTGCTGACCGCAACGTGATAACTAAGGAAGCACAAAAGGTACTAAAATATAAAGACTTTAGTATAGAAATGCAAGAATTTGGGGAATGCGAACTACCATCATCCCAATTACAAGCGCACTTGGAGTAACATCACAAAATCTCTACAACCTAAAAAAGATACCTGGATAACATAGTGTCATGATATTTGACATGCAATAGAAAGTATGCACCCCCATTCAAAAATATGTTAGATAGGTTGCATAACCTCAAGGATAAAATATTTAATTAAAAATTTTTTTTAATGAAGCCAAAGAAAAGGTTTTAATTTATTAAATATGCACTTTAGAACACACTAAGCTATAAAAGGATAAATTTTAAGTTGACTTTTCTTACACTCTTGGTAAATTTTCATTGTTCAACTAACGATGTGGTATCGTTACCTATTTATGCAAATTAAAATAAAATAGAGGCCAGATTAAGGCAAGTTTTGACCTAAAATAAACAAGGTGCATGGTAGTGATGACGTATGCAAATATTTGCTACCTTGCTACCATAATTGCATTATTAATGTAAAGAAATTATGTTCCAAGTTAAGGAGAAATCGTTAAGTTGTCTTATTTAGTTAGATTAATTGGCTAAAATGTTACATTGCTGTTTTATCAAACAGTTCTTTGGGCACAATTTTGAAACAACTGTGAATGTTGGGGTTGTTTTTTGTAGTAGATATCTTTGAAATATTAAAATGCAAATTTCTGCGTTCTGCCATAGCGAGCTAAAATAATGTAGTTGAGCTATTATTTCCATGGTTTTCTTATCTAGAAATATCTAAATAATGTCAATTAGGATGTAAGGTTCGATTTTGTTAAGATAGGAAGTTGTAGAGTCGTTTCATAAAGCAAATTTATGTAATTAAGTTTATTTTTAGTTATTTGATAGTTGTATAGGAAAAGTGATTTAGTCAACTTTCTATAGTGGCTTTATTTTTTAATCTCAATACAAGTGTCATATATGACGGAAAAGGAAATTTTTTGGCTATCCATTTATTGAATTTGTTTAAACAATAACTAATAGTTATAAACAATTATGTGGTTATGTAGTATTTAGTTCTAAATGTTCTTTTGTCCCTAACCAAAAGAATCACCATAGTTTTGAAACGGATATAAAAAAGCGACCAATTTGGTGACAAACTCTGTGTTATTTTGGATCATTCAAGCAGTGCACATATGTTCGGACCAAAATTTTAAAATTTTAAAATTATGTAGTGACTAACTACTAACTAACGTAAAAATGTTAGGTTATATTTTGTTGAAATGTCAAAGTACTTAATAATCATCGAAGATCTTTGAATTTGAATCTTTGAATAGTTGCCGTTTTGAATTTGTCGAAAGAATTTCTGTTCTGATAAGTCATTACCTCGATATACGAGGCATATCCACAAACTAAGTTCCGATTGGTCATAAAAACTACAAAAATTGTTTTGTTTCAATTTTTTTATTATTATTTGCTTACATGTATCTTAAGCTACTTCTCAGCATAATTGCCATTTTAATTTAAACATTTATCGTAGCGTGCTACAAGCTTTTGTATATCACCATGTGTGATTTTGCGTCCTACTTTTTCATCCAATCTTTATCCCCTGCTGTTACTTCATCATCGGAGTTGCATCGCTGGCCCACTAAAAATCTCTCAACGTGAAGAAAGAGATGAAAATCAGTAGGTGCTGTGGGTGGATGATCAACAATTTCCAACTGAAATTTTTCCAAGAATTGTCGTGTACGAGCAGTTGTGTGTGATCGTGCATTGTCATGCAACAAAATAATTCCGGAACTGATAAGACCTGGCCTATTATTCTTTATGGTTGTTCGCAGTCTTTCTAGTGTAGCATACTTCACAAATTTCCCGAAAAACGTCTGTGCCCAAAAACTTTTTGCATCCAAAAATTCAATTACGGACCGTGTCTCATAATTGGACGGAATTTGTATAACTTTGTTTATATTTTTATACAACGTGGCAAGTTTGCCGTTAACGACGTACGAATCATTTGTTGTCCAGGGCCTTCTTATTTAGTAATGGAGCTTTTCTGACCAGATTTGGCTCAATCGCGCTATGTGATCAAAACATATCCACGATCGGAACTTAGTTTGTGGATATGCTCCATACGTTTTCGTTGCGTTAGCTTTAAAAGAACGTTCTAGTGGCATCGCCTTAGTGAGTTATGTTTTCCTTTTGATGTATTAGTTAAAAACGCATTTTGCGGATTTAATGTAATTCTAGGTAGTGTGTTTTCCATTTGTTTTTGAAGCATGCGGGGATTTTTACACTATAATAGTTTGAGGTTAAGAACAGGTTATGTTAAGGAATTTCTAGACTTTTCGAGGCTCGAGTCTGAAGTGGTTTGATAATTCTTCGAGTCGGGCTGTGTATATTTGGTAGTTAGTTTGTTTATTGCAGGCCTTTTTCTGTTTCTTTCCCCTCTTTTCAATTATCATTCGACGCATAATCTTCCTATTATCTGGGATTTGGTCGCAAATTTTTGACGCCTTTAAACAACATTATGTCCAGATGGTGGGCAACAACTGGGTTCCACAATCTACAATAACTGAAGAACGTAGAGAGATTTGAATGTCATTCAACTTCTTCTTGTTTCTTGGTTGAACGGTCTACAACATTTTCGCAGAGATCTGTAAGTCTGATTAGCATTCGACCAAAATTGGTTCAATTTCCAGGATCACAAAGTATATGCATTTATATAATACACACAATCCTCTGTATATTTTGTACAATGAAAGATCCACTCCCAGTAATGCTTATGTTGTTCGATAGAGAATCTAGAGTTTTGGAATGAGCACTATTCTAAATACAGCAAACAAAATCCATTAATAAAGGAAGACGAAGAATTGAAAGTCAACGAGATGTACAATTTTTAATTAAATCGTTTTAGACGGCTAATAAATCAAAATCCAATCTAAATCATACTGAAAATTAATTAGCTGTAATCTGTTAGGTAAGCATTATTTGTTTTCTATATATTTCTATATATACATATTTACTGTCAAGAACAAACCTGTCAGTACAAAGTCTGTATAGAACATTATAAATTTATTTTTAGGTTAATTAAACAGAAATTATACGTAATTTACTCTTTTTTAATCTTGAAGTGCTAGTTTTAAAAAACAACATGTTTTATTAATGCAGCTAATTAAACAATATTATTCACGTTGTTTTCTTAAAAAAATGTATTAAAATTTGAAGTTTCTATATTTATTTGTATCAGCGTCCCTGCTTATGTACATATATAATTAGCGGCTGTAAATAAACTATAAAATATCATAATTATTCAATTTTCCTATTTACTTTGAACCTGTTCAAGGAGTTTCATATAAATTATAGTATTTTAGAAATCGTACTGAAAAGAAACATTACAGCTATAGACCAGACTTTACGAGTTTTACAGTTTTAAGTTATGAAAACCTCAAACTGAAAAGTTAAGAAAAGCAAACCTTCAAAGAAAGATGTCAAGATCCTTAGTAATTTCTTATAAAGTAATCCCTCTTGTGTTAGGTTGGGTTATCCATTTTGACAAAAGGCTAAATAGCTAAAATCATTACATTCATCAATTAAATACTTCTAAAACCGAGAATCGAAGCGACAATTACCGAATTTATTAATAAACATACGTCTTCAAGCAAATCCAACCAAATAAACCATTCAATTTAACATAAAATCAGTAATTGTTATTTAAAATTATTAGTTCAAATAAAATAAACAAATTAAATAAATAATCAAACAAGTAACTGGTAAAATCATTAAACCATAGATTTATAAATCAAATGCAATAAAATCACAAATTGCAAGCGCTTGCTAAGTTTTATGTACCTAAATGTAACTCAGCGCTATGTGAATGAATATAAATGTAACAAATCGGTGTTAATGAATGCGCTATTGAAATAAAAGTTATATTATTTATATTTGGTAATTTATTTACAAGAGAAAGTACATGCATTTTTGTTAAGTAGTAAACGTTATTGGTAAACATTGATACAGATAAGAAAATAATATACCTAACAAAAGGAAATTACCAGGAGTAAGTACTTTCAATTAAATTATATAACCTACAGAAACACAAAGTCTATTTTTATATAGATAATTACCTAACCTACCAAAATGTAGCTGTGCTGGAAGTATCCGCTTGATCTAGATAACACTGCTTTAGTTTTTGCCGGCTAACCCCCAATAAGTCGGAGAGGGGCGGGGTAATACAAGATATAAAAGATAAAAAAACAAGCGCCACTTCGTTTTAAAACAATGCTTACTACTAAAGCTTCAAGCTTATCAGATAAACGAAGAAATAGATCTTTTACTAAAATATAGGCAGCTTCCACAATTTTGGTCGTACAGTGCATATATAACATACTTACAATTGACGAGCTGGAAAGCAATATTAAAATCACACAAATAAATAAATAATAAATAAATAAAACTTTCTAAGTAGGGCTTTATTTTAATTGTAATTATTGCGCTGATCAAAAATTTTAATGTCTAATAAAAAAAATTAATGAACGGTGATTTGTATCACAGCAGGTTGTAAACTTAAAAACTACCCTAGCACAATTTCACTACTCAAGATTTCGTGTTAACTAGTTCTTAAAATTAACATGCATGAATAAATTGTATACACGTTTAATAAATATATATAAACATAAATAGAATGACACAGAATACATACAATTTTAGACAAACATCCCACCATTCGAAGACCCACGGCTGTTTTGGTACAATTTAAAGCCTTGCTTAGGGGTTTTCGCTTCACCCTTCGATATTTTGTTGTTTTATTACGACCCGGTATATATATATAGATGCAGGTACGGACCCAAAGGGGAAGGACCTTCTACTTAAACCCACTGTCAGAGGGGCAGGAACAGGAATAAAAGACAACGAGCAACAAAACCCAAAAGAAAAGACCTACAAAGAAATCACCCTGTATATTGTATTAATTTTAAATATTTGAAGAATTTTACCTTTCTATAAACTGAAAGGTCTTTTACAATACAATTCCCTCAAGGTAACTGATAGGGAAATATTACCTAAAATAGAAAAAGACTTTATCAGATTTTAGCACATTGGAGAAAACAAAAAGAATTTACCTAAATGGTTTGCACTAGAACGTAATCCATCTAATTTGACGATTGATCGCATATAAATAATCAAGCGATCATTCTGTCGAATGCGAGATTTTCTCCGCTGAAGCGAATTATATCCAAAACCAATTTCCTAATATATCTCGCACATTCAACTTCTAATGCCAGACAGCCATTTTGTTACCTCAACTCTACTATTGAGAAGGCGCTTAACCGCGCAGGTATGACTTTACAATAAACAGAAAGAAAGGGAAACCCAGTAACAACCAAACTAATGGAGAAGCTTGGTTTTAAACAGTGACCATCAAACAATCAACGAGTTGTAAATTTCAATGTTATAATTATATCTGTAAACTGGTGTTATTTTTCCCTCGTACAGATCTTCCGGAGGTTTCCGAATATGAACATCAAGAGGTAAAAGTTAATTATCGAGTTTTTCCATCGATTACGCTTAACAGAAGGTTTTAATGCGGAATAGAATGGTTACCTCTAGAAGTTTTAACGAACACAGAAAATTATGAAAATAATACCAAATTAAGGTACAATTTACATGCACACCACTCATCGAATGTGATAGAATTCAGCTTTAATTTTAACATGACATCAAATAAAAAGAAGGAATCTTAATAAGTAAATATAACAGAAATCCCTTCTGTAGGGACAATTAAGGGAAGTAAATAACTTGGTTATTGAACATGTATTCATCCTATCGACGACTTGATGAAAAACCCAAATTCTTATATTAGGATGACTTTAGTTTTTTTGGTTTAATGATAAATTCACAAATTTCCTGTTAGTTTTTGCGGTTTGCGCAAAAATTTCAGTAACCACTACGCTGAATTACATTACAATATTGTAAACACTGACAGTTAATGTTCTGTGGCCATTGTTTAATCTCTTAGCACTTTCAAATTTGTGGTAAGTTGGTTCATGTCGTTTAAATTTTCAACCCCCGGTGTAAAAATTAGTTATTTACTTTGCTTTATTGGAATATAGTTGCAGTATAAAATATTAATGTACTGAATGTACATGGGTTAAACAAAATAGGAAAATTAAAGCAATTAACAGAAGAGGTGGAAAGATAAGGAATAGATATGTTAGCTGTGCAAGAAACTAATATAATAGAAAAAGGAATAAGACAAATTAATACAGAAAAATACGTGTGGTTAAATGAAGGAGGGGAGGAAAATAGATTAGGAACAGGTTTTTTAATAATAAACAAACTGAAGCAAGCAATAACAGAACACTAGGTAGTAAACAGAGTTAGCTATATCAGACTTAGGGGCAAGTACAGAAAGTTTACTGTTATTAATGTACCTGATGATCCTGTACCTTATCTTGGAAACTGTAACAGCTACAAAAAAATGTTAAATATCAAAGTTGGTTAGTGTAAAACAAAATTTAATTTTATAATAGTTTTTGTATAAACAAGGTGAGTCATATTGCTGTGGCTACTAGCAACTTTTTTATTTTCAATGAAACACCCTGTATATTTTTAATGTTTTCGATTCAACACTTTATTTGAAGAATTTTTACCTAATGTATATATCGAAAGTCCGCACAGTTTCTGAGCAAATTCAGTTTTTCTGTTATTTTTTGAAAAATCCAAGTTTCTTAAAATAATAAATTTACATAGTGCAAGTTACATTTAAACGATTATAATAATACACGACGCTTACATATATCTAAATCCGCGTTTCTGCATAAATTTATTACTGAATAGTATATACAGGGTGTTCAATCTGATAGACCAAAGGTATAAATCTTTGAACAGGAAAACCTCACTCTTTTCAAATGGGACACCCTGTATATACAAAATTGTATGTATATATTGCCACAGCAATATGACTCACCCTGTATATACAAAACTATTATAAAATTAAAATTAGTTTTACTCCAACTAACTTTGATATTTAATATTTTTTCGTAACTCTTACAGTTTCCAAGGTAAGGTACAAGATCATCTTGCGTGAGCCACCCTGTACATGCACCAACAAAAGAAGCGAAGGAGGCAAACAAGAAAAATTTTTCGAAGAACTGGAAGCTGTAATGGATAAAATACCAAAGTTTGACGTTAAAATAATCATAGACGATCTAAATGCGAAAGTAGGAAGAGAAGAACGAAATGAGTTGGTTGCAGGCAAAGAAAGTCTACACCTGAATAGTAGACTTTGCGGCAAGGTATAATAGTTAAAAGCACTATGTTTAAGAGTAAAAGAATTCATAAAGCGACATGGATTAGTCCTGATAAAAAAACGAAAAATCAAATAGACCATCTAATATAATTAATAAAATACATACACAATGCATTCAAAACATCAGAACTTATAGAGGAGCGGATATATGCTCAGATCATATGTTGATCAAAGCCAAAATAGAAGAAGCAATCCCTAAACTTAAAATAAAACTAGAATCAAAAGGATCAAAGAGAAAATAAAGAGTTTAGAAAAAGAAGTTAAGAGAAGACAGTATGAGGAAATCATAAATGAAGCTTTCAGCACAAAGCAAAGAAGTGAAAATATAGAAGAGGAGTGGAGATTTCTAAAAAAGATAATACAGGAAAGTATAGATAAATCACAAATAGAAAACCAGCATACAACAAAAAAAATGGTCCGATGAAGAATGTAAACAACTAATTGAACAAAAGAAAAACATAAGAATGAAAATGATAAAGAATCCAACAGCTGAATTGAAAGAAATATATAAGAAATGAAGTCAACAGTGTATGTAGAAACAAAAAAGAGAAACGATAAGGAAAAAGTTAGATGGCATGCAAGAGGCATATAGAAATAAAAATACGAGACATTTTTACGACACAATTAAAGCGGAAAAAAAAGAATATGTGCAAGCAACAGGGCTGAGAAATAAAGATGATGAATTGCAGATGGATGAAAAACAAATGGTAGAAGTTTGAATTTTGAAGAATTTTAGAAGGCTCAATATTTTAAAAATAAGAATTTAGAGGAAATAGAGAAGGAAGAAGAAGAGCTATCACAAGAACAAACATAAAAAGCAACTTACGAAGAATTTTTGGAAGTACCGAGAAAGATGAAAAATGATAAAAGTGCAGGATCAGACGAAATAGAAATAGAATTAATTAAGTATGCATATCATAAGGTAATAGAATATACAAATTAGTGATCACAGTCTGGCAAACAAAGGAAATGCCTAAGGACTGGTATACAGCTATGATCTGCCCTATATATAAAAAAGATAACAGACAATTACCTGAAATCTATAGGCCAATATCATTACTGAATGTGGTGTATAAAATAGTGGCACATCTAATAAATAATAAATTAAAAAAAAATTGGAGAATACCAGGCAGGCTTTAGAAAAGGCAAGTAGGTGATAGACCATATCTTTGTGATAAACCAAGTACATGAAAAATGCAGCAGGAAAAACTTTCAATCTCACTCATTGTTAATTGATTTTAGACAAGCATACGATAAGATCACAACGTTTGAAGAGTACAAAGCAATGGAAGAGATAGAGATTCCAAAAGAGTTAATTGAGCTAGTAATGATGACTTTGAAGCACACAGTGCGTAAAGTGAAATATAAAGGGCAAACATCAGCAGAATTTGAAAATAAACGGATTGAAACAAGGTGATCCTATTTCATCAACGCTATTCAATATAACATTAGAAATATCTTTAGAAGAACCGGAATCAAAATGAAAAACAATATACTTAAAAGCTCGTTCCAA
Source organism: Agrypnus murinus (assembly GCA_929113105.1). Classification (NCBI taxonomy): domain Eukaryota; kingdom Metazoa; phylum Arthropoda; class Insecta; order Coleoptera; family Elateridae; genus Agrypnus; species Agrypnus murinus. Next base: position 112,073,789 of record OV816028.1, on the reverse strand, counting down.
ACCCTTGCTTATGCGGATGATGTAGTACTCCTCGCAAGAACAAGAGAAGAACTAAAGAACATAATAAGGAAACTAGAAAAACAAGCCTATACGTTGGTTTTGAAATAAATGAAAATAAATCGGGGTATATGATCTTTGGAAATAAACTAAGAGAGGTACAAAACCTAGAAATCTCATCGTTAGATAGGAAGAGAAAATCTATATATTTAAAACACAAGGCTTATTTTTATTCCAGTTCCTTTGAGAGTTCTATTGGGCTGAATTACGTGTTTTTTTTTATATTGAAACTTTCGTTTTGTATATTAGTCAACACTACTTAATATCTGTATTTTTCTAAGTTTTATATTTTTAAATAAAATAAAATAAGAGAAGGACAATCTTGCAGCGCCTTCTCAGACCCCAGCGTTAGTAACTTTTAGAACTATTCACCATTATTAAATTTTAGACAAACCCGCATTAGTTGAAAACCGCATTTTTTTCCTTTAAACCTCATATATATGTATTATAAATACGAAAAAAAAAATTCAAGCTCGGATCCTCACCTCTTTCTCTTACATCGCGTAGTTCTATAGGGTTTGGGTCATCCAGCGCTAGATAGCGCTGACTGTCTCAACAGAAAAAATGTACCGAGACACATGAATGAATGAATGAAAACACAATGCATGTACTTAATAATATTAAGATACTGTCTTCATAAATAAGTATTTGTTCTTGGAATTCATTCCTGAAATATTTTATATTAAAGAAATCTATATTTAAAACACCATGCTGATTTTTGTATAGCATCCAGCTTATCGCGATATTTTGTTTTTGTATTTCACATAAATATGTGGTAGCAAAGGGCACCAACAAATAAAATACTAATTAGGCCGTTATTGTAGGAAAGTTTAAAACTTTGCAAGTGGTGTCCTTCTGTTATATTAAAGGACAACTGGTCCCGCAGACCCCCAAAATATTTCCACAAAACCCCAGGGTTTCAAGGAACACACTTTGGGAATCAACTTTTTTTTGACATTTGCTATTTCAAAAAGTTTTCGAAAATATTTCCATAGAAAGTTACCAAAAAATAAATTTTCGGAAATTGCCAACACTATTTTTTGAAATATGTACTAATAGACGTTTTCAAGAATTTTTTAAACAAGATCGATTTTTGATTTTATTCTTATCATTTCGTAAGGTAGAATTTCCGTATTTATGTATGTAGAATAAACCGAAGGGGAGGGGTAAGCCAGAGTGGATGATATATCGGAAGAGAGGTGGGTAAGTTGGAAGAGAGGAGTGCTAGGCTTAGAATTTTCAACTGGTTATGTCTGGTTGTTTATTTAAATAATCATTCAATAAAAATCCGAAGGATTGTAATCAAATAACGAATGTTGTATATAAGGAAATCCTTTTTACCGTCATGTCTTGGCGAGGTTTCCCTAGTATATATTTAAAACAACAAATATATAGTATACTTAGGCAGGGAAATATCTAGCGATGGAAACCACAACAACAACATTATAAGAAGAATTGTCGCGAGATCAAGATGTGTGGGTCCAATAAACAGTGTTTTAAGTGAAAAAGGCGTTCTAAGGGATTTAAAACTAAGCCTTTATAAAACAGTGATACGTTCAGTGGTGATATTCGCGAGTGAAACGTGGGTGTTAACGATGGAAAATATCAAGCAGCTCCAAGTGTGGGAAAGAAAAATTTTAAGAAAGATTTGCGGGCATCAGGGAAAATGGCAGCTGGAGAAGGAGAACGAACACAGAGCTCGGGGAGATATTTAAAGAACCTAACATTAAAATTAAAGTACAACAAAGTAGATTAATATGGTTATAACATATTTAGGTTAGGAAATAGAAGAGGAAGGACCAAGAAAGCCTAGTGGGACTGCATAGAGGAAGATTTAATAAAACACAACTAATTGAAGTGGAAAGATTGGGTACAAGAAAGGAAAGTTTGGAGAGAGAAAACCCAAGCCATAGATCTAGTATAGGCCTGGAGTGCTGAATTATACTCGTATATAAAATATAAAGGGTTTTGTTTCCTTGGTATTACATTCAATTCTACAGGAAAATAAAATATTTTCTCATGGTTCAAACCCTGCTGTGGGCACGTATTCTTCAAAATCCCCCTTATAAAAATCTATTTTATGATTTTATTTTATTTTGTGTAAATAATTCATTGTATAATATTGAGTTTTCGTAGAATTTAAAAAGTATTAAGTACTAAAATTGTAGTAAATTTTATTTGTTTGGCAAGTCCTTATCGTTTCGAATATCCGCTTTATTACTTCCGTACACCTTTTAACAGAATAAAAAAAGTGTTTTATTTTGCTATTAGCTAAGCCTGTCATCACTTTGAGTGGTTAAATTCAAAAAATCGTACTTAAAACATAAGAAGACGAATGCAAGAGTTTATCCTTCAGTAGTGAGTCAAATTTTGCCTCTCAATGCAGACGCTTTGCGTTTCGCCATCCCTAAGCGGATCGCCCCTTGTGAGCCGGTACACGGCGGATTGGCCCGTTTTCCGCCAACAAAGTTAAAATGCTATTGCAGAGTATTAATGTAAAGTTCCTTATCGTAATGTAGGTCTAGTTAAAGACCAGTTTGTGTGCAAAGCGTTTATTCGTAGTTTCGTGTTGTATTGTCGGTCAAGGTAGATACCAGTCTGCCGCGGTTTTTCCTTGTTCTGGAAATTAAATTAACGAAAGGAGTGAATTATGCGACAGTGAATTAGTGCACATCGTACACATGCGTTCGTACCGTTTAAGTAAAGTGTTCTTCTAGCGAACTTATCTTAAATATTGTGAATGCGTAGAAAGTTACACGTTTTAATAAAAATAAATTAACGTCCATCATCTTCTTTGAGAAATGGTTATTAAACATTTCTGTAATATTTCAAATCATTATTTAGTTCAAGTTTGAAAATATCTAATAATAACAAAACCAGTTAATATTTGAATTTATTACAGTGTTCGAAGATTCCGTTGTTAATATAAAGTTGTTAGGAATTCAAGTATTATTTCCGCAATGATTCAGTATGATCATTGGGTTTTTGCTTTAGTAAATTAAGCATAAATTTGAAATAAAGAATTGCTAAGGAAAACTGTCACAAAAGGATTAAGGTCACACACGTTTTATGTAAGTGTTTACAAATGTTTTGTCGAAATTTCTTTGATTAATAGCGAAATTTTAGATTGTTTATATTAGAAACTTTATTGGAAAATCTAGTTAGAATGGGATCCCAAAATTAAGCTGGAATGTTTGGAATAATAATGCAAGTAGGTTTACCCCCATTATGATTGTTTATATTTTGTAACAGATATTTTTTATTTATTTCAATATATCGATTGCACACTGGTAATGTAGTATTAATAATCAATGCTATAGTTTGGTACGACAAATTATCTATGAAAATCTATGAATTTTGTTTACATCTTACATCATCGTAAAATGATAACATTAACGTTTAATCCAATTTTGAAAAGCATTTTAACTATTGTGTATCTATTCATTTCTTATAAATATGACTATTAATGAATGCTTAATTATGAAATAAATAAAGATTAATAAAAAGTTTCACTATATTTATTCATTATAACCTGACAATTGTTTCGACAGCTAAGCTGTCATTATCAAAGGTAATATGAAAATAAACACATGCTTCGCTAAGGTAAATAGAAAAAATAGATAATTAGATAAAAAGATAAAAATAATAAATAATAATGATGCACTAGTGTGATTTTTTGCACTCGGCTACGCCTCGTGCATTAATTACAAACGAAAAGTTTCACTTTCCACACTGGTAATGTAATATACCATTAATGTCTTCTTTTATTCAGTCAAAAATATTTCCATTTTGTATTACTCTTAGTATCTTTGGTTTAATTTTAAAGTAAACAACTGTAGTAATGATTGGCAGAAGCAGTGGCGGATTTAGGCACAAGCGCTTGAAGCGGCCGCTTCAGGCCCCGCAAGTCAGGGGGCCCCGCCGAGGCCTCCTGCCAAGGACTGCACTGGACACGCGATAAATAACAATTATTGGCGTGGAATTCACTTTCTCGCGAAAAGTGAAACAAAAACGGATTATATCATTCATATCGGTTGACACATTATAGTTTTCTACGAAAAGGCAAGCATAAGTAAAATATTGTAACGGAGTATACTGTTTCACAACAGACTTGCGAGGAATGTATTATCTCTGTCGCTCCGAACACTTGCTTTCTCGCACAATCAGCATCAGCGCGGTCATCAGACTACTATGATGACTATAATTTCTTGAATTAATGGTTTCTGATAAGACGTTCGGTGAAGGGGAATTTTACAACGCTTTTCAACGGGTAAAATTCCTGAATGACTTTTGTCAATTGTTTTTGGTATAGTAAAAGTAGAAAAGTTCCATTGTAAAATAACTGATTGTAAAATAAATGTATTTATGTCCGATTGCATTATAAAGTACTGTTTATTGTATTGTATTGCGTCAGTAAACTGGCTTATTATTGCACTCGTAAAATAAAGTGGTAGTAGTAAAATAAAGTGGTAGTAGTAAAATAAAGTATATAGTAGTAAAATAAAGTATGACAACTGTATATTACATGTCAAATTTTCTTCTGTCAAGAATAGATGTCAAATAATTATTATTATTATTTATAAACAGATTTTTTTGATAATTAGCCAATTTTAGGAATCGAACATAAAGCTTTGTATGCAACTCTTACATAATCGGACCTTATAGACGCGCCCTTTTTATAGGCCATGCTCGCTTCGCTCGCTCGGCCATAAACGAGGCTTGTCTATAAAGTCCTACATTATGTATTTGTTACATAAATAGCTATTATGTCCTATTGCATTATAAAGTACTGTTTATTGTATTGTTTTGCGGCAGTAAACTGGCTTATTATTGTACTCGTAAAATAAAGTGGTAGTTGTAAAATCAAGTGTAGTATATTCAGTTTTCCAATGGCAACTGTATATTACATGTCAAATTTTCTTCTGTCAAGAATAGATGTCAAATTTATAAACTGATTTTTTTTTAATAATAAGCCAATTTTAGGAGTCGGACATAAAGCTTTGTATGCAACTCTTACATAATCGAACTTTATAGACTCGCCCTTTTTATAGGGTTCTAATTATGTACTTGTTACATAAATAACTATTATTTAATATTTATTAGTGCGTATAATGTTAATTAACGAATAATAAATCAGTTATACCAAAAACCTAAAATTATACGATTAAGTACTATGCCGGCAGAAAAATTTCACTCGATTTTCTTCACTTTGTAAACGGTCTTACATCCAGTGGCAAGTTTTACTTATGTCAAATTGTTATTTTTCTTTTAATGACATATGTCATAAAGTACAATTTAATAAAATACGTAGTTTCTAAATCAAAATGATGTGTCTTGATATAAATTCTTTTTTATATTAATAATAAAATCAGCCAATATTATTTTATTTCTATTGAAATAGATATTTTTGACGCGCCTATGATATTGTGTCATGTCATGAAAAGTCTTTGTTACTCGTCTAAAATTTAAGAAAAATCAGCCTACTTGATAAAAATCGTGCGAGATTTTCCTGTCAGAAAAGTACATATGTCGCAGGAAGATAGTCAAATCCGGAAAACTAACTATCTACCTAGTCAATTACTAAGTGACGGGGCAGATAGTAAACCGAACATAAATCTATATGCCTTTTGATTTTGTTATATGTCTAGGTACTTACTAAATTAAACTAAATTTACTAAATTAGAACAGGCAGTTAGTAAATGGCTTAATGTGCTGTCGGCAAATTAGGTAATAACATGCACATTTCTTCGTAGAACATTTTTTTAGATGAACACTTGGAAAATCTTTACCCTTGCCTAAAGAATGTTCTGCAAAAAAATGTGCATGTTATTACCGTATTTGCCCACAGCACATGAAGTCATTTACTAACTGCCTGTTCTAAACAACGGCATTTAGTAACCTTCATTCAATGAACCCTCTTCATGCCTAGGCATGAAGCAAAATCGTATAGATTTATTCTCGTTTTACTGTCTGTCCCGTCACTTAGTAAATGACTAGGCAGATAATTATTTGCCGGATTTGACCACAGATTATACTTTACAGATGCGAAGCTCGCCTGGTCCCGCCAATCCAAATTTATATAAGCATGCGTGAATCCACCATTGTTTTAGTAGTATTTTAATCAACCCCATTTCTCTGCTTGTTTATATTTTGCGCGTGTGTTTTTGTTGCGTTCAGATATTTTGAATTATTTTGTTAGTACTTTATATATTTTTGCATTAATATTTGATTTGACATTGATATTATGGACATAATGTTACCTTTCTGCACTTACCAATTGATTTGTACAATACAGTATCCATATAAGTATAATTTATTATAATGTTAATAAAAAGTTTTCGATTTTGGTAAATTGTTTATTTTTTTATAGTTTATTATTTTTTGTTTTATAGACCTTAATTTATGTTAATCCTTGGGGGGCCCAAAAATTTGTAGCGCTTCAGGCCCCTCAAGTCTTAAATCCGCCACTGGGCAGAAGATTATTGTACTTTCTTTATCTTACCTGTTCTGCCTTTTCTACAAGGCGATAGCCCTAAATTAACTTGTTTTCTATTCAACTACCATAGAAAGTAGCCATTTCAAAATTGATTTTATAGTTTTTTAACAATTTAAATTATGTGTTTAATCCGTACAAGAAATATTTCAAAACGAGATTATTAATAATAAGTGCTAATGTTACAGAATAAGAGATTATAAAAACGTTCGCATTGATAAAGAAGTAATCAAAAAAATATAGAAGCTGGAAATTCCATAAGAAATACTTACTGTCAAGAAAAATACAATGTAATCTTTACTAATTGCAGCTATAGCACAACATCCAATTATTAAATGTACTATGTGGAAATGCAAGATAAAAGAGACATTTATCATTTATCTTAACGAACCAATTTTTTATTTTCACTTTATCTTTGCAATGGATTTTTCCTCCTGACCGACTTCTTTGACCTTCATATTGGTTTTTGTTATTTATTTGGAGATCAAGAATGGAAGGCGGTAGTCTAGAATTCGATTTGGTCTCACTTCAGAAAGTGATAAATTAAATTTAGAGGATAGAAAGTGTATTAAATTCATGAATATATAAAACTGTAGTGGAAACTTGAGTAGGTTAAACTTGGAAACAATATTGATATATAAATTCTAAAATTAATCATTGTAGATCAGGTTATAAATAAAACGTTACTTCACGATTTTTATATTAGATTATTGTTTTGTAAAACAAACTTTAAAAAACTTAATAAAATTCTGGCACCTACTTTAACAAAGTTAAGTTTTATCCTTTCTAGAATACTTTTCAAGAATAGTTCCCTGTAATTACTCTCAAATGTAGTATTTATAATACATATACACCGTGTCTGCGTTAGTTGGCTACATATGGAAAACTTTGTTATTATTGATTTTATGAAAAACAGTTATTCTTCATAAAAAGTTCTGCATGTTCTAAAACCCAAAATTCAACCATCAGATATTAAATTATATCAGTCGTATCATAATAATAATAATAATAAAATGTAAAAATAATATTTTGTAATTGTAAATAAACAATATTGAATATTTAAAAATTATTTTTAATCCATAACATCTTTTCTTATTAAAAATTTTCGATATGGTCAAAAATGAAGGTACTAATGAAGGTACTTTACTCTTGAACAAAAATGATATAATTATTATTATTAAGATACGACTGATATAATTTAATATCTGATGGTTGAATTTTGGGTTTTAGAACATGCAGAACTTTTTATGAAGAATAACTGTTTTTCATAAAATCAATAATAGCAAAGTTTTCTATATGTAGCCAACTTACGCGGACACGCGGTATATATATTGCGCCGTTTTATCTTACCCAACTTCATTTCATGCCTTTAATTTCTTTTCTGGAATTGTAGTCTGCTGTACTCAATTTTCTGTTCTTACATCTATTTAATTTTTAAACATGTACGCCCTTTGCTACAATATTATTACTGTTCCAAAAGCTGTTGTTTCCATTAAATTGTTTCTATTAAGGCATATTTCAGAAAAGGAGAAGCCAATAAAAGCAACAGGTAGAACAAGGAAGGAAATAATTTTTATTAATAGTCATTGAGTGACCCAATTAATCTATTAATAGATGAAATATAATATAAATACAAAGATTAGTTAAAGTTTCACAAGTTTTAGTAATATCTTAACCTGACAATATTGTTTCGACACTTTATGTCATTATCAAAGGTAGATAAGATTGATAAACAAACACGTTGCTAAGGATAAATACATACAGAAAATAGGTAACTAGATACAATGTCCAAGAAACTCAACCATATTATTAACATCATAGGATACAAATCGAAATACTCTGTCAAAAATTCAGTAGAATTAGTAGAAAAACTACAGAACATACATCTTCCAGCACATTCAAAACTTGTAAGCTTTGACATTTGTAACATGTTTTCAAAGATTCCACCACAAGACTGTATTCTTTTGTTAGATAATTTCCTAGTTATTAGTAATGTAGAATTAGTAAAAAGATTAGAGTTAATTCAATTATTTGATCTTTGTATCAGTCAAAATTATTTCACTTTTAATAATATAATTTATTTACAGAAAGATGGTTTACCTATGGGTAATTCTCTGTGTCCTCTATTAGCTAACATATTTATGGATAATTTTGAAGATCGAATATTTGAATTAGATCTTTCTAAACACATTATTTTTTGGTTTCGTTACGTTGATGACATTTTAGCTTGTTTTGACAGTTCTTTTGAGGTTATCAATGAATTTTTAATTCTTATTAACAGTCTTCACACAAACATCACGTTTACACTAGAACCGAAACAAAATAGAGCTATTTATTTTTGGGATTTAACTATTACAGTTAATACAAACAATGAATTTGATTTTTCCATATACAGAAAATCCACAAGCACAGACGTCACTATTCCTAACGATTCATGTCATCATAAAATGCATAAACTAGCGGCTTATAGATCTTTAGTACATCGAGCTTTAACTACTCCAATGAAACGATCACATTTTGATAAAGAAATTTCAATCATCAAACAATTAGCACATGCAAACCATTATAACCATAACATGATTGACACTTTAATTCAACAAAAAGATTATAGGTTAGCTATCAAAAGAATATTTCCAATTGACACTCAAATACAAGACACAAACTATCTATCAATACCATACTTTGGCAAGATATCAGAACAAATTGCAACTATAATAAGAAAACCACCAGTTACAAAATAACCTATAAAACTAACACCAACACCTTTTCATTTTTATTCAATGCTGAAGACAAAACACAAGATACCATGAAATCCGGCATTTACCGTTTGAATTGTTCTTTTTGTAACTCGGTTTATATTGGGCAAACACTTAGAAATTTCGACATATGATACAAAGAACACTTACGTTCTTATAGACTTAAACATCCAGAAAAATCGAATTATGCCAAACACATTTTGGAACAGAACCACCCAATGACACCTCAAAACAACATTAAATTCTTACATTTTTGCCACAACAAACACAAATTAGACATTTTAGAAGCTTTTAAAATATAGAGACATAAACGCACAGTACCTTTAATGAATGAACAAACCGAGCTTAGTAATTCTCCTTTATTAGAAGTGTTAGATATTTAGTTTTTGTATGTATTGTATCTAGTTACCTATTTTCTGTATGTATTTATCCTTAGCAACGTGTTTGTTTATCAATCTTATCTACCTTGCATAATGACACAAAGTGTCGAAACAATATTGCCAGGTTAAGATATTAATAAAACTTGTGAAACTTTAACTAATCTTTGTATTTATATTATATTTCATGATTATGGAGTTCCACAAAGTAAGGCTGGAGACAGTAAACGCTATTAATAGATATTCGGCATGAAATTATTCCTGGATAGGGCGGCCCGGTTCGACTCCCGGTACCGGCAGATCTGGTTAAGGTTTTCTGCAGTTGTCTTTTTCTTAGTTGTAACACAAATGTGGGATTTGTGCTCATACCATCTGTTAAGTCGGCTGCAGCGGCACGTTGAGCCTGCGTAATAGTAATAACTGCCCCGCCTGGTTCGCCAGGTAATGGGTAGCAGAAATTATTATTATCATTATACAATCGAAAATTCGTAAAAAAGATAATATATTTCCGTGTTTCAAAAATTACTTTTTTGAATCCTTCATTGTTATTAATTTATGAAATTACAGATCATTATGCAATTAAAACATTTAGCAGTAATTTCTAGACCTTTTCAAAGCCTTTGATACCATAGATTGCACGCTACTTTTAGACATATTAGAAGGAGAAACAAGGAAAAACTATTCCGAAATTATTTAATTTTTTTTATATTATGGGGCACAAGTTGTCGAAATTAATCACATTTATAATAATCTAAAGAAATAAATATTTTGGGGCTCCGCAAGGTTGTATTTTATTTCCAACATTGTTTAACAACTATGATGTAAAAGGACATCTACAGTTAGTAATTGATTATGCAATATCTAACAATACATTGATGGTACCGCAATTTTAGCCGTCGATAACAAAGAAATTGTATGTCTCACTTAATTTATGAGATTTGACAAATTTAATCCAAATTAATTATGAGCAAAATTAACGTTATTTGGATTGTAGATTGTAATTTTCAAAATCTGCTGCTTTCAAACAGAAAGTACCAATATTTAATTTTAAATGCAGTGCTTTTTATATGAATGTCAGCTTGTTTTTAATTTAATAATATGCCGTTTTCTTTTTAAATGCAACATTCTTTTAACTTAATGACGTTAAATGCAAAACACTGTTGAACTAAATGTGTTATATTATTTCAGTAAAAAAAACAGCCTACTGTTACTTATGCTATTTTATCATCACATCACACCTAGTACAAAAATAAAAGGTAAAAATCTTTTATTATTGAACAATAACTTATAAAAAATTCAGAACATAAACAGTTTGCTTATACATAAATACTTATTTCTTAAAAAACATTTTCTAGTACCATTATAGATTTATGCATCGGAGGACTTGTGAAAGACGTTAATGAATTATTTGATGATGGTGATACTTCATAGGATAGGTAATGTTTATTAAAACATTTAATACTAGTTTCAATAGCTATTACAAAAATTTTATTACTGTTGTATAAGATAATATATATTATTTTTATTTATTTATTTATTTGTTGGGTAATTATACATTGTGTCGAACAAAGAAGCTATCTAAAGCTTGTGCTTGCTCTACAACACAGGCTTCTTCAACGATCAGGTTTTTAAAAATTCGTACAGACGTATACTCTCTTGGTTGAAGTGCCTTATATGCAATAATTAATGGGAGCATTTAGAATTTTATTCAAAACGTTCTTATTTAGAACTTAGCACTTACACTAACATAGAACACTTGTTGCAAATTTCCTTTCTTTTGTTCGGTACGTAAAACAACGACTAACTGATGTAACCGTGTGCATATTTAACAATATACTGTAAATGAAAATGCCGAATTAACCAAAATTAAAAGAATTGCTGTTAAAACAAAGCCAAATATCTTATTTCAAAAACATTTATTTGTGCTAATCTAAAAGCTACATGTTAGGTTACAGAAAGATATATCAATTTTAAATAGAAATTATAGAAGAAAGAATTTCTTGCAGACGTAATCTCAATTTTTACATAAAAAGTTTGAATTTATAAAAAGATATAAATTATTTAGGTTGTTTTATAGTAATACATGTTTTATGCAACCCAGGTCACATGTTAGGATGGTTTTTCCATTTTTCTGGAAGGTTTTATCTTCTTGTTAGATTTGAGCTTTACTAGTCTCCAACGTAAACCAGAATTTTGTTTCTCCTATGAAACTAAATCAGTTTCGGGTACATATTTCAGATAAGATAAGATAAGATAAGTAATTTGATATTTATAATGTTACATTTTGTTTACGGAGTCTTGCATTTAGAAGGTTTGACTTCATAAAGATGAAGATATCAGCTTTGTAGATATCTATTGAATTTTTCAAATATTGGTTTTATTTTGATATTTTGCACGATTGTTTGGATGCAGGCACTTGGAGGGCACTGGACAAGTTTCAGTATAGTTTGATTTCATTTATGTTGTTATTTATATGGAGTTTTGCAAAGCATCGTTTTACTTTTAAAAACGTGTAAACGGATTTTTATTTAAGTTTTTCTTTCATTGTAAATATTTTTGTAAATGTAAACTGCATATGCATGAGTTACCTTGGGTAGCCATGTATTCATTTCTTGTACAGGTATAGCTGGAGTTAATAAGTTTTCTTTGTAATTAAGTTTTAATAAGATTTTCTGACTGTTGGTCGTTTTTGTTAATTTTCTCAGTTAATGTTGATTTTAGACTATACGTGTTTTATGTTGCTTTAATCGTTATTTTTCCAACTACATTTCTGTCTTTTTAGAATTTAGTTTAGTGTTATTTTTGAACACATGTTTTCTGTTAGTGACGTCATGACATTTATGATGTGCCGTTGTTTGTGAAATTTCGCTGTTTCTTCAACTGTTTTGGAGGAAACATATTAAAAGGCTTCGAAAAATTAACAGTCAGTCGATAAAACGTATTTGAAAGATCCACGTCGGCTCGTATAAGAATTTTCTAAAATAAAAGTGAGGTTATTGTAAACCATATGATATTTGCGTTGGAAGTTAGACGTCAAATATTAACGAAGTGTTAATGTTATTGAATTGTTACCTGAGACATAATTTTAAAGAAGATTTATTTTCGTTCTTCAACAATTATATGGAATTGTGGACGATTTATTTAAATTAAATCAAGAAAATTTTTTTGTTTCCATTTTTAATTTGGATAATCGACTAGTATGAATTTTTTTAAAGTCAGCTGTTTGGATCAATGCTCTAGTACCAATTGTAAAAGATTTAAAATAGATTCGTTGACTTTTATATACAAGGTAAATCAAAATTAAAAGAATTTGGTTCACTTTAGAACAACAAAATCATAAAGACATTTTTATTCAAATTCAGAACTTGTTTGAGAAGTTTTTTAAATAACAAGGTCGTAACATTTAGACAATTTCAACTTGTTTATTGACAAGAATAATTAATTTCCGTTAGATAAATTGATTTAGTACTTGTAAATATTTTTCTTGTCTGATAAATTAATTAGTTGTCAGTTTGTTCAAATGGAGATCTATTACAACTCTCATGGCAGGTGGCAACTATAACAAAACACATTTGAGCAAGCTCAACGAAGAATTTCTAATTCTTTTTAAATTTAAACAATTGTTTTATTTTTCTTTTTTGACAAATATTTTATCTATTGTTAATAAAAATAAAATATCTGTGTTTTAATTTATTTTCTTCATATACAGAATTTAAGATTGCTGTTTGTCCAGATGCAGAATTCCAAATGCAATGGTAGTAAGTTTCTTTCCTTCCAGGTGCAAGAATCAAAAATTTATAGTTTGTTTATTTCATGCTCTATCAAATTTTAAACCTGAGTTAGTCTATTGGAAGAAGGAAAAACTATTTGAGCTGTTACATTTTTATTAAAGCTAGCCATTTCAATTCAACACTATATTCATATTTTTATTTATCTAGATAACACCTCAATAAATATAATTTAGTGGAATTCAATTTAATTTTTATTGAAATATCTGCTATTCCTTCTTAAAAGCAGTAAGCTTTTTAATTTTTTAATGCAATTTTTTAGTACATTAAAATTGTTCATACAACAATGTATACGTTATTCATTGTTACCATTTATTCATATGTTTTGCCTTTAAATTTCTTGGTACTGTTGTTGAAATAAGGAATATTGTTTATTTTATTACTGAAACTATTTTGTTTTTAAGGTGGCATTTAGGACAGCTAATTTACATTTTAGGTAGAAGCCAGAAGGATTTTAAATATTTGCAGACGAAGATTAATTACCTTTTCTCGAATAAAAGAATTTCTGGAATATAACATTGTATTCCTTATAAGTCGACATAGCTAGCATTTGTTAAAACGTGACAGAGTTGATAAAATTGCTTTTTCTTTTTCAGTGCGTGCTTTCAATTTTTTCTTCAATTTGTAACCTTGTTACAAGTGTTTCAATTTTGTGTTACTAGGCGAACTTGAAGAAGTAGCGTTTTGGATAACAGACCGAGTTACCTTATATAAAACAAAGATGCGACCCTTGGAATTTTTTCATTTGTTAGATAACAAAGAAAACCTAACAAAGAAAGCTTTTAGAAAACTCTGATTTAGATTAATTTTCAAAATTTTGCTAATTATTCTGTTTACTTAGCCGTTATTAACATCAAAATTCAGATATGACTGCGGAAAACAAGGACGCTACTTGTTTGTTTCTCGTGTCCACTTATATGATGGCCCCGGAAAACTCCAGGGCGTTATCGATGATCGAGTAGTACAAGCAATTTCATCAAACCTCCGCTGCGCAATACAAGGTCTGACCTTGTTGTTCACAAATCAAAACGATGTATCAGAGGTTAGTGACACATCAAAGCTATCCCTCACAAGATTTTTTTGCATACATCTTTTATGTAAAGGAAGTTCATCGTTTCCAAATTATAGTATTGTAACAGTCTTTTTTTTCAAAGGCGTTTCGAAATGTTTTATTGAAGTTCCGTTTCTATATCTCTTTTTGTGATATGCCAATTATTTAAAGATATATTTCCTAGGTGTTTGTAAAAGACCTTTTTTATGTAACGTTTAAAGCTTATTGATTTAAGCAAGAACGTTCAAAATAATAAATAATTAACACGTGTAATCATGCGTGTGTAACAGCTTCATAAACCGCATGTTTTTACATATTTATAAAAAATAGATCTCTTATGCAATTTATAAATAAACGGGGTGGATAGATTTATTGTAACAATAATATTGTTGTACTCACGTAGTTGGATTCGTCACAAAAGTTTACTATCAAAAGTTTTCCCATGTTATTTGGTTTTCTGTTTATTGCCCTATTTTATTTTTTATGGTGATGAAACCGTCAAAACACATTAAAACAACCCTCCGTTTTCCAAAACAACTTCTTGGTTTATTCCTAAACTAAGATACACGCAGTTATAAACCTGAGAAATATTGTCAATCCCAGATAAACAAAATAGATGCAATCCTCGTTTTATTACTATTTTATTTACATTTATATTAATGGCATTTGTATGAATATAAATAGTAGTAGATTTATATTTTAGGGTGAAATTGTTCCTTCTGTTGGGCATACCTTGTAAAAATTTCCAACCTAGGTTAAGCAGAATTTAGTTGTTATTAAAAAAAATAACCGTGCGGTGGGACGGCAGAGAAGGTTTTAGTAAAAAATACTGAAATGGAATTTTATCTTATTTCTTGGATCACTCGCTATCTTGTGAATGGTTACATCGACATTTAAGTTGTTAAAAAGAACGTTTGGCTGTTGATAAAGGTAGAGGAAGTTTAGCACGCTAATGGGCGCCATTCACGGTCGTCCCCGACCACATCCCCGACCTGGTCCGCGATGTGGTCGGCGATGTGGTCCTGAAAATGCCAGGAATGTTTACATTTGCTTTAATTTATTGCATAAACAGCTTCGACGTTTTGTATATAATAAAATTATAAGATGGTATTTCTTTAAAATATCAAAATGAAAGAAAGCATTATTGAGTTTATAATAAAATGTGTACCGAATCTCTTTCTTTAATTAGAAGTATTTCGAAATAGCTTATGCAATTAACAAAACTTGTCATGTGTATAAAATATAGTAAGTAATAAATGCGTTTACTATGCATCTCTCTTATTCTTATTAATTAAAAATCATATCTGTTATCTTTTATTAATGGTAGTAAAAGCATTTGCTACGTTTTATTCACATGACTCATTATGCTGATTCTGGTAAAATAAACATTTTGTCACATCTATTAAATACGACCGTTTAATAAATTGAACCGAATTTGATATAAACTGATTCACCGAATTAAAAACTGATGAACATTTCTAAGTTGGCTAAATAATACTGTAGTTTTAACATTTATAAAATATTATACATAAATTTTATTTATAAAATATTCAGTTGAATTTATTAAACGGTTTCTACAAATGTGACAAAATATTTATTTTACTAGAATCAGCATACAGAGATTAGCAGCATATTAACTTGATTAAGTTGATACCTGATATTCCACCATTTAAAAGATGTGACGGGAAAAGGAGTTCTATGGATTCCTTTCGTAAGGTCCCTTTTCGTGTAAACGCAGAAATAACTTTCGTTCCCTCGGAATCCCGTTCTTGATTTTGTTTGTTTGTTTGTACCGTTAAAATCTACACATCAACAGGGAACAAAAGGATATTTGATATATAATTTGTCCATTGACCTCTCCGATTCCAAAATTAGCAGATGTTTACCATTGTTCTTTTATGGAAAGTCCTTTATAGGAAATCATTGTACACCGTTTGCACACTGGAACTCAGAATCCTAAATCATGCGTTAATTAATTATATACATTTTTAAACTAAATTAAGAATGAAATGAAGAAAAAAAACTAGAGTTTTCGTTTCATAATAAAGGATTGATTTGCAATTCCACCGAAGGATGATGTCAAGGCTATTACATTATTACTAAGGCTATTACAAATAACATTACCAAATCAAGCTGCTGTTCATGAATGTATAAAGAATGCAAGAAAATTAAAAACATGTCCAAATTTTAAAGCTATATCCATATCCTTTGATCGTACACCTCGACAGGTACAATTATATAAAAACGTTAAGGCAAGACTAAATCAGCGAGTATCGAATGGCGAAAAAAACCTAAAAATTAAATACATAGCAGGTGTTCCTAAAATTGTAACGGAAAACTAAATCAACCCAAACACTGTGCCTCGGATGAAATTACCATCTGTTACCAGAACGTCAGAGGACTTCGTTCCAAGATTATACCTTTTTTTAACTCTGTGTCTGTTAATGAACATAGTATCATTGCCCTTGCTGAAACGTGGCTTACAATGGATATTGAAAATTCTGAACTTTTTCCTAATTACTACAGTGTTTTACGTTGTGATCGGGATTTAGAAGCTACTGGTCTGTCAAAAGGTGGTGGTGTGCTTTTAGCAGCAAATAATGGTGTAACTCTTGTTTCCCTAGACTTATCTAACTTAAGATTGTCATGCCCTTCTATAGATGTTATTGGAGCTAAAGCAAAAGTTCATGGAATAGTGTTTTATATTGTTCTTGTTTACATTCCACCGTCTATATCTTACAACGAATTTGAAAACTTTTTTGATTCGATAATAACTGTAAATGTACTGCATAAGGATAATGTTGTCGTAATAGGTGATTTTAATGTTCCCGCATTTGATATTAATCCGACAGATAGAAATACTCGCTTATTAAGTAACATTCAGCAGTTTTTTAATTTTACGCAGTACAACAGCATTGTTAACTCATTAAATAGAAAATTAGATTTAGTTTTTTCTAATACGTATTGCCTGGTGACTAAGGATGCTCATCCACTAGTGGGTGAGGATCACTACCACCCAGCGCTGTTAATAATAATAGGTAATGTAATTAAAGATGCCAAGCAGTTTCAAGCGAACACAGCTGCTAAAAAGTACAATTTCAGAAAAGCTAATTTTCCATTACTGTATAGTATGTTGTTTGACGCTGATTGGTCTGATATTAATGCCGATGATGATATTAATGTGGCCTGTAGCAAATTTTACAAGCATCTATTTCAAATTTTTGATTTAACTGTACCCATCACAAAAAATGTCAACTCAAAACATAAAAACTATCCCCCCTGGTTTACCAAACCTATTATTTCCATGTTAAAAAGGAAAAATAAAACTTTTGGCGAGTATTTAAAATATGGTGGTGTATTTCGACTCGAAAGATATAAACATCTTAAGTCCCTCACTAAACAGGAAGTACAGAGATCCTATATTAGTTATATGAGATCCATGGAAAACACTATTAGTAATGATCCACAGAAGTTCTGGGCGTTTGTACACTCAAAGAAACGATGCACTAGAATTCCAGGGCTCGTCAAAGATGCAAATGGCCATGAGTTTCATAATCCTACCTCAATTGTTGAAGCATTTCGTGCTTATTTTAACGATGTTTACATCCCGTCAGATCCAAATCTTGCTAATAATAATTTTCACAGTATACTTAACAGTATATCAATTAATATCAATCACATATCAGAAGAAGATATTAAAACTTCCATAGCAAGATTAAAAAATAAAGGTACTGCAGGCATTGACATGGTTCCAGCCTTTGTTATTAAAGATTGTTCTTCTGTACTAATTAAACCTCTATTCGTATTATTTAACCTTATTCTTAAAAAGTCGACATTTCCTAATGCTTGGAAACAAGCGAGAATCTGTCCCGTCCTTAAAAAAGGCGATCCATCGTTAGTAAGTAATTACAGGCCAATATCCATTATTAGCAATTTTGCTAAACTATTTGAGAGTATTTTGTATAGTAAGATCTACCCCTTATTGAAATCCTGTATATCACCATACCAGCATGGTTTTATGGAAGGTCGATCAACGTCTACAAATCTTGTCTGTCTTACTCAATACATATCGGAAGTTTTAGATTCTTCGGGCCAGATAGATGTCATCTACACCGACTTCTGCAAAGCGTTTGATCAAATTGATCATTACATACTACTAAATAAATTACAAATTTCTGGATTCTCACCCTCGCTTTTATCTTTATTCTCGAGCTATCTTTTATCTCGTACTCAATATGTTGAGTATCGGGGTTTTAAATCGGACCCCATAATACCTTCTTCAGGCGTGCCCCAAGGTTCCAACCTGGGACCACTTTTGTTTCTAGTTTTCATCAATGACCTAGCAAACATAATCCAATGCAATAAGTTATTATTTGCAGATGACCTTAAACTATTTAAGTCTATTATAACACATACAGATTGTGATGAGTTGCAAAGAGATCTGATAAATATTTCTAATTGGTGTAAACTAAATCATCTACGGCTCAACATCGATAAATGCTGTGTAGTAACTTTCACGCGACGAATAAACGTTATCAACTTCGATTACTCTATTGATGGTAATATGCTTGAAAGAAATACCACTGTTAAAGATCTTGGTATAATTTTTGATAGCAAGTTTACATTTTCCAATCATATAGATTCTATAGTTTCGTCAGCATTCAAGATTTATGGTTTTATCTATAGAAATTGTGGTTCTTTTAATAGTGAACAGTGTCTAAAAACATTATACGTCACCCTTATTCGATCAAAGTTAGAATATGGTGCCATCATCTGGTATCCAATATATAGCACCTACGAAAATAAATTAGAATCTATCCAACGTAAATATCTGAAATTTATGTGCTTACGGTGTGATGGTGTATACCCAGAAAGAGGTGTAGACCAAGACGACCTCCTTCACAGATTTGGCATACTTTCTTTAAGAGTTCGACGTGTGCTTATGTCGATTAGATTTTTATATAATCTGTTACATAGTAATGTTGATTGTGAATGGATCTTAAGTAAAATTAATTTTATTGTTCCGCGATTAAACGCACGTCAATCTCTCTGCTTTTACATCAACACCCCTCGAACTAATATTGCATTTAGAAATCCAATTAATGTAATGTGCAGCAATTTTAATACTATAAACCATCTTTGTGACATTCATGCAGACAATTTCTCTGTCATTAGTAATAGGGTAGTTAGATTATTTTACCAAAAAAAAAAAGGAAAATAAATTTAGATATATAGAAGAATTTAAATATTCTATAGATTTTATTTATTCAATTTATTTATTGTCTAATTTGTAAATTACATATACTATACATATACACAGTTACACTTATTATTAAATTAATGTATACAAATTATATTGTATTAGTGTCTTAGTCTAGGTTTTTGTACTGTTATTTGCATGTTATTAATATTATTAATGTCTTTGTGATATCAATGTGTTGTCTTTGTATATATTGAAAAATTCCAGTGTTTGGGTTTTGTACCTGTTTTGGAATAAACATTATTATTATTATTATTATTATTATTACGCTTATCAAAAGTTTTGTTAATTGCATAAGCTATTTCGAAATACCTCTAATTAAACAAAGAGATTCAATACACATTTTATTATGAACGCAACAATGCTTTCTTTCATTTTGATGTTTTAAAGAAATACGATCTTATAATATTATTATATACAAAACAGCTCGACAGCGAAGTTGTTTATGTAATAAATTACAACAAATGTAAACATTTCTGGCATTCTCAGGACCACATTCGACCTGCTTCGCGATGCGGTCGGGGATGCGGTCGCGGACGACCGTGAGTGGCCTACATAATGTATATATATAAAGCTACGTCTCGGGGGGGAGGATGTAATTTGGGCATTAATCCCTCGGCATCAAATTCCAATACCACCCGCTGCAGGTACTGTAGCAATACATGTCCTTGCGCATGTATTGCGAAAGGTAGAAAGGTAGGATATGAAGTGCATGTAGAGGCATTTGGGATTTTAGAGTCAGGCAGCACTCGACGGATAGACAAGATAGTCATAAAAAAGAATCGGACCCACGCATTTATTACAGACCCTACAATCTAAATTCAAAGTTTTAAATATTTTTGTGATTGGACTCTTCTTTGGGGCGAGAGGAACTTTAGTTAAAAATTACACTGAGTTTCGTAAAAAAATTCATTCATTTGACAAAGAAATAATTACTACAGTTTTAAGAGGTTCTGTAAATATTTTAAGAAATAATTTGTTTAGTGTTTCAAAACAATAATTGTACGTTTTTTAGTTTAATTTTGTTTTCGCTTATAGTATTACCTGTTTATAGTTACTATTTAACAGTTTTACTGTTTGATAATTTATTGTATTTACATTTATAATGGTAATTAATTTATGTTTTTTGTATTATTAAGTATTAGCAATATACTTAGCAACGTGTTTGTTTATCAATCTTATCTACCTTTGATAATGACACAAAGTGTCGAAACAATATTGTCAGGTTAAGATATTAATAAAACTTGTGAAACTTTAACTAATCTTTGTATTTATATTATATTTCATAAGTATTAGCAAGTTTAAAAATTATGTATAGCATTTATAATGTTATATAAATTATGTATATGTGATATACTGTCTCGCAAAGCAAGTCGTAAATCTGGATCAGTCGTTCCAATAAAGAACTTACTACTACTTCTTGCTTTTGCATCCTCCAGGACTTTTGCACGTTGCAATGCAATAAAATTTAGTTTTCATACAGAAAGAAATTATCATCGAGCATTCTACAAAAAGAATTAAATTGTAACTATTTACATAACACCATGAAATCATTTGAGTACTGTTTAATTTACATTAATAATTACGTACATTTAGTTTACGTTAAAGTAGATGTCCAAGAAAGGAAAGATATATTGCAGTTCATGAAATATGTTTGAAGGACTGAATTGAAAAACCTACTTAGTTTTCACCAGTGCACTATGGCTTAAAACCCCGAGTTTTTGGCCAAAACCTAATTTTGTTAAATATTTTTACTAAAATTTGTGCATTATCATAGATTGTGATAATAAAAAGGTTTTTCTTGCAATTTCTTTTAATATATTGAGAAATAGGGCTCTTTACTCTTCAGTACATTCTTTAAAAATGAATTATTCAACCAAATTTTGTAGTAATGATATATTGCAATAACAAAAAGATGTTTTAAATATTTTGTATACATGTGTATTTATAATATAATAATAACATTAATTAACAATACTAATTAATATACTATCTACTTGATTATAATTTCTTTATTAATTAAACTACGAGTTTTCTGCGTCTAACTCTAAATTATCTAAATAGTCCCAGTCTAAATGTTCCAATAAATCTGTTTCTTCTATTTCATTATTGTCTTCATCATCTTCTTCCTTATCTTCTTCTGTTGCAGATGGTAAATTCTCGGCAGAAAGTAAAGCTATAACTTCCGGTGAAATAACTAGCTTTTTGTGCCGTAAGATACGCTTGTTTATAGTAATGGAAGAAAGTATTGGGTCGGATGCATCCATTTCTCTATGAAACACATCTTCTAAATTTGTTTTTCTATCCTTCTTCCTAGCATGATGCAGCCTATCAGATTTGTACAATTTGTTCCTTGATTCCGAAGCCTGTTCAGCAAAGTACCCTATAGGCAATGGACCCCCTCAATAATTTGCCTTCCATGAATCAGTAAGTACCCTGTGGACGCTTGCTGGCATAGGGAACCATTTGTATTTTTGCATATATAAGTGAGCAGTTTGGAAACAATACTTTTCAAACTTTTCTTCGTTTATTTTATAGCAAATAGACAAACAAATTAATATTTATAATTTACAAATTATAATTTCTAAATCTTATTGTTAATTCTTCGTTAACGTCCGTTATTTACGCAAATAGTTGTGGATGACTAAAAGCACGTCGGGCAGTGTTGCCGTCGTTGGTGCTACCAAACCCATTTTGCTTTGGCTTGTTCACCATTAAACTTAATTTTTCCCAAAATCTCTTTTGGACAACTTTTTCTATCATTAAAAACATTCTTATTTTTTTCCCCACCCACTTGCCACATCATTAATTCGTATCTGTAACTAATGTGAACAATGCATTCAAATAGTCGAATCGAACAATGCAGGGGACTTATCCCATATTGCAAAGCACCAGGCTTTGGTTTAAATTTGTCAGACCTAAAATCTTTAATTTTAGAAAGCATACTAGGTGTGGCTCCACAAATTGGGCACGCTTGACTTGATTTGGTATCTGTTAGTATTGCTAAAACCTTTCCATCTATTAAGGCCATCGTTAATTTGTAATTGACAGTTAATATCCTACTGCCTGGAAGGGAAAGTTGTAAAGGCTGCAAATCTTTTATTTGTTTCTCTATTTCTTCTTTTTCCCTTAGAATGACATCTTTTGATTCCTTTATATAGGTTAGTTTTAAGGGCCTACAAAATCGAACTGATTGGGGTGTTCTATTGTCCCATAAAATTATGTTATTACTGCAAAGTCTTAGTGGTATAATTGTTGTAGCAAACAATGAGGAATCAGATTCATCACTACTTGTTTCAAATCTTTGCTTATATGGCGAGTGACCAGAGCTTCCATCAAAACCATAACTAACAAACATTTCAGCATTTAATGAAATTGTTGATTCCATTGCTCTTAAAATGGGTTCCTCTTGCAGAAGAACTATTCGCCGTAAAGTATGTTCCAGCAGATTTTTTAAAGGCACCGATACAGTAACGTCACTAGCCACTATACCAGACGGCCTACATGCAGTTTTAGCTTTCGTAATTAGATAGTACGGTGGATAAATATTACATTTTCTTGATATTGCTTCGTCTCTTGTATTAGTATATTGTTGCTTGCTAAAATCATTTTCTAAAATGTATTGTAACGCTTCTTCTGGAGTGTAAGGCTTCGGTTCTTCTTTTGGCGTCAAGAGAATTTTTCTTACTTTTGTGGCTCTTGTTGGAGTTTTGTTAACTTCCTTTAATACTACCTCTAAATCCTTTTGTCCCTGTTGTCTTACAGAAATCCTTGCTGCTTCAAGTATTAAAGGAGTCTCGTGTTGTGTTTCTTGCGACAAATTTGAAGCTTTTCTTCGTTTTGTCTTTTCAGACATTTCTTGGAATGGCAACCGTCGTCTTCCACCAGTAGTAGCAGATGTTGAAGGTTGAAAAAGCTGTCATGTTTCTTCCTTTGATTTGAACATTGTTCTATTTCGAACACATTTTCAGACCGTAACCAAGCATTACAGTTACTTTTAAATTTTGACAAAGTCCTATTATTTTTTTGCCACCTTGAATATAAATTCACGCAAAATTTCGGTATTTTTTGTTAGTTCTGACACTGATATATCTTCTTCCATATTTGAAATAACATATTCGAAAACTTTGTCAACTTTACAATCCTTATTGCTTTGCTCTAGCCAGATTTTAAATAAGTCTTCGTATTTAAACTGATGCATACCTTAAAGAAAAATAATAATTACTATCCATCCGGCAGCCTCTGGCAGTTAGATTTTGCATAAAAATAAGCACAAAGAACCATTTTACATAATGCCATGTAAGCTTATGCAAGCAAATACATGCGATTTTTTGTAGGACTAAGTAAATTTTTATTATAACATTACGAGACGTAACAAATTTGTACTGGCAACGTCGTTGGGTATTATTTAAGTTCTCCGTGTTTATAGAATTTATTTACTAATTTTTTATACAGTATTATAGTACATACCTGCAGCAAGAATGTAGAAATGTTGTGTAAAAAACTTTCAATTTTTAAATGTCGTTTGCACTTGTTAAACATTCACACGCCCGTACAGTACAATGAGAAACAGTAAACTGACCAGCACCCTCGAGCCGATGAGACAAATTGTATGACCTATTGTGTTGGTAAGGGTTCGAGTATAAAAGAAACGGGTATGAATCCTTTTGTATGAATTATGTATCTTTCAGATTTTATAGCTAAAAGGATTCCATTACCAAGTTGAAAAAATAACCTTTCGCCAGAATAATAGCCAGAAACTTGGTGTTTTAAGCCATAGTGCAGTGGCGTGATTATCATGAGGCAGTTTGGGGCAAATCCCCGGGGCCCGGCAACTTTGGAGGGCCCATTACTGTAAAAGACTAAAAGAAGTGGCTTTTAAAATAAACCAGTTGAGAATGTGCAGAGCTAGCATTGCCATGGCGAACAAAAACAACTGTATACTTAATAAACTCATTTATTTTTGAAAACTAATGTTGACGTAATACATTAGTTGTCATAAAAACTAAAATTCTAAGTCCTAAAATTTTTCGATTTTTTTTGTTGCTAAAAATGTTTATTTTTTCGTAAATTTTTAAAAAATACAAAATTTTTCATTCTTCAAAAATTTACCGAAATTTTCGGTGGTCATTTTGACCACTTTCCCGAAGAGATACAAAAAGATGTTTCAACCAAAAGCTTCTTAGAATTTGATGTACTATAAGATTCCAAAAAGAAAAATTCAAAAAAGTCAATATGGAAAAAGGCGATAGACAGACAGACAGACTTCACGAATTCAGAGACGAACTTTTTGTTCGTCGAAAATGACTATAAATAATACCGAAGTATTCGTTGATTAGTTCTCATAATTATTTATTATTTATCATTCCTGTAAAAGATTAGTTGTTTTAATGATTTATTTTTAATCTTATTTTTAATTTTTTTAGTGTCACTGAGTTATGTCTCTTATTAAGCCTTGGTAGTGTAGGGACTAGCGTGCTCTTCTCTCACCCAAGCGGCCCGGATTCGACTCCCGGTACCGGCAGCTCTGGTTAAGGTTTTCTGCAATTTTTCCTTAGCTGTAACACAAATATGGAATTTGTGCTAATATCATCTGACAAGTCGGCTGTAGCCGCATGTTGGACCTGCGTAATAGTAATAATCGCCCCTCCCTCCCGCACAAGCTTCATAGCATCTGGGTTCACCAGGTAATGGCTAGTAGCAATTCATTATTATTATTATATTATTATTCTTAGGATGAATTTCACAAAATATGGCGAACAGAAAGTCATGCTATATACTATATGGTTTTATTTGTTATATCGTATCCTAGCTTAGTTTAGTTACTAATAGTGTTGCAAATGAAAGAACGTTCTGAAAATGCTGATAAGAACGTTGGCGAACGTTCGCGCATGATAAAACCGTATCAAAAGAACATTCTCTTGGAGAGCATAACCCAGCACGTTCGCGAACGTTCTCACAATAATTCTCGAAAACTTTCAGAATAATACAGCACAAACGAGCATAAACAAGAACATTAAAAATCAAGAATAAAACCGAAACTAACAGAACCTAAACCGCATGCCCACGCAAAATGTACATGTGTTACTCGCAGCAGCTAAGAGCATAATCAAGCACGTTTGCGAACGTTCTCATAATAATTCTCGAGAACTTTCAGAATAATACAGATTATCTGAATGTTTTACGTGGAGTCCCCGTGTGAAAATACCTCCACGTTCCTTCCAATGAGGAAGTGATTGAGATACGCTCAATCAGCGCGCAATTGCATAGCAATTGCTCCCAGTCAACTCACTGGTCGGAGCGAGGTTGCCTATCCACCCTCTACTAGCTATCCAGGCTAGTACCGGAGCGATCGACTTAACACGTGCTCACCCGCCGGTACCCTCCCGTCCTCTTTCATACGGGGTGAAGTACCTCGTCCAGCAATAGGACTATTCCACCAACTTAACTCAGTTGAATAGAGAGAGCCCTCCAGTCCTATTTCATACCTTCATAAGCTCCTCCCCGAGACAGGGGTTGGGGCCACTGCCCGATCGAATCCAACCTCAATTGTGGCGGGACTTGGTTTTTTAATGGTTTTGCCACCCCAATCTACCAATATATAGGCTTGGTGGGCCCTCGACAGAGCTTCGTTTAAGTCTACACGTTATAGACTCCCAGTGTGTACCCGTTAAGGTGAAGTTGTCTTGATTGTGAGAGGCTATGTATTCGCTTCAACTCTCCTTAAGTGTAATGGCATTTAGAGCTTCTCCCAATCACTGTACCCGGCTGCAGTCCGGATCATAGGGTGGTCGGGATAGCTCCTATGCACATTTACCTGGCGGCATGCAGTTTCCCATATGCCAAAAGGCGGGATAAACCTCACTTCGATTCTCCTCACTTAAGATTCAGTCAAACAGCGGGTTCCTTTGGTGACCATAAATGACCTCGGTCAAACAGCGGGTTCCGTTGGTGGCCATAAATGACCTTATCCAAGGCGAGATTCGAATCCGCCCACACCGGTATCATATACCAGGGCTCCCCCTGATCGGTATGAGTAACCGTCGAGAATTCTCACGAATTTCTCTATCACACACTTGAATACTCAGAATAATACAGCACAAACGTCACAAACGAGCATAAACAAAAACATTAAAAATCGAGAATAAAACCGAAACTAAACGATCTTAAACCGCATGTTCACGCAAAATGTACACGTGTTACTCGCAGCTGCTGTCGGCGTCGGGTGTTCAAAAGACAGACAGATTGGCAAGAAATTTGGGTTACCGCCCGGAAGCACCTGCTTTGTTTTTCGTTATATATGAACTTTTTATTTAAATTTGTTATATTTTGTCGTTTTAACATGTATTACTTGTGCATGCGGTGGCTGGGTACTGGACACCGGCCATGGAACCTACACCAACTGGCGGTTTTGGACACTTTGCCGATCGTAGACACCTTGTGCGGTCAGCGTATTATCTACGGTCGGCAAAGTGTTCAGTAGCAAAATTTATTTTAAGGGTCGGCGTAGTGTCCGCGGTCGGCGAAGTGTCCGCGGTCAGCGTTGTATCCGGTAGCCGTAAAGGTGCACACCTGAGCTTCTAATCTAAATATAATGGTGAAATAAATAAAGATTATTAAAAGTTTCACAGTTTTATTAAAATACCGGGTGATTTTTTAAATTTCTGATCTAGTAAGTCGTGATTTTTACGCCGTATCGAAGGTCACCGAAACGTAGGGCGTAGCGTTGATCACACTGCTATTCCAAATGTCATTTATGTGAGAAATTGACTACTTACTTTTACATTTATTAAACAAATTGATAAATATTTAAACAGTGATCATTTGCGAAACATGCTTTTACCAAAGTGTGCATTTTATTGCGAGTTTAAGTGCAATTTCGATGTGATTATTGACTTGAGAAGTTTAGGTTATGGTTACAACTCGCTTCAATTTTTATTCCTTGGATTTAAGAAATAGCAAGATTTATTCACAATTATAACAATTTACATTGTTAACACAATATTTATTCAAAATTTACAACAACTGTTGGAAATGTTGACCTTCAGCATCTATACACAAATTAACTCGGCGCTTCATATTCTCGAACACTCTAATAAGCACTTAAAATAACGTTGAAAACTAAGCGTTCAATCACAAACGAAAGGTTAGTCTTGAAAAAGACTGATTTTTGATAATAACCGAGATAATAACTGGCGAAACGGAATTCAAAACACGAGGAAACAGTGAAGCACAAAAGACGGCAAAAGCGAGAACAACACTGGAGTAGGTTATGTTTATGTCAACATTTTTGAAATCTGACAGTTGTGACAAATCGAACGATTCAAACTACGCCCTACGTTTTCCGCATCTTTTGTTTTAAAATTATGTCATGGCTTTCTAGATCAGAAATTTAAAAAATCACCCGGTACAACCTGACAATATTGTTTCGACAACTATGCTGTCATTATCAAAGGTAATATAACTTGGCTTGTTCTTCTAACGAAGACGAAATAATCTTGTTTATTGTTTCCAGCCTTATTTTGTGGAACTCCATAATAAATATAATGGGACGTATTTACATGTCATGATTAAAGGTGTCTCTAACTAAAGTTCTAATTAAAATCAACAAGAAAAACGATAGCTTTATCTCATTATAATAGGTGGAAAAAGATTAGAATTGGTCACCATGGCAATTAAACACGTTACTGACTTAATAGTGAGATTTAAATATGGCCTAACGAGTTTAATATTTCCAATTCTCTATTATTGCATTATTTTGCAACACATTACCTTCCAACAGTCAAATTAACTACAACTACTAGCATTATAAATGAGAAGAGGAAAATTGGAGAACATTCGAGCATTTTCAGCATTTTGAGAAATTTCAAGAACTTTTGAAATTATCTTTGCAAGTTAATGGTATATTCTCCAGTCCTGTTCACTTTTGAGGGTTTATTCTCGTTTTTTCTCGTTTGTGCTCCGGGAATATTCTCCAAAAATAAATGTTCGAGCATTTTCCAACATTAGTTACCAACCAAGACTTTTTGGTTACCATACAGCGTGAAACAGATTACATTACTGGTTGAATTTTTCTATCTTGGCCATTATGTCACGCAAACATTTGTGTGAATCAAGTTTTATTAACTCGGTAGGTCAAGTCATAAACGGTATAAATATTTTTCTGAAATCGTCAAGAAAGCTTGTCATGACAGAACTCAGGTTGGTCATGAAAGTGTCACTTTAAAGACTAGTCACTTTCATGATTTTTACAAGACTCCTGTCACTTTACAAGACTCATCTGTCATTTTTAGACTGCAATTGAATTAGAAATCGTCACTTATCTTATGAAACGTTTATTTAATATAATTAAAAACACTAACAATCAAATACAACAAAATATTTTTGATTTGTTGTTGATTCATTGTCATGGATATTAACTTCTCATACGACTCTGATGTTGATATATTTTTTCAGTTTAAATCTATTTTTAGTTTTGAAAAACGATTTCAGAAAAAATATAATACATCACTGGTCATGAAAGTGTCTCTGCTTGACTCGGAGGCTTTAAAGAGATACTCGGATGCTACGCATCCTCGTACTCTTCAATAAGCCTCCTCTTCTGCAAAGTTTCACTTTCATGACTTGTAATGTAATACACTATTAAAACACTAACAATCAAATGCAACAAAATATTTTTGATTTGTTGTTGATTCATTGTCATGGATATTAACTTCTCATACGACTCTGATGTTGATATATTTTTTCAGTTTAAATCTATTTTTAGTTTTGAAAAACGATTTCAGAAAAAATATAATACATCACTGGTCATGAAATTGTCTCTGCTTGACTCGGAGGCTTTAAAGAGATACTCGGATGCTACGCATCCTCGTACTCATCAATATGCCTCCTCTTCTGCAAAGTTTCACTATCATGACTTGTAATGTAATACACTATTAACGGAAATCGTGCGAATATTTTTATGCCCGAACGTAAACAAAGCAAACATAACCTCACGATTCTTTATTTTAAATTGAAAATTGATGTATTAACCAAACAACTCGCATTAACAGAAATGAATAACGAATGTGAACTTTACAAAAAACACGAAAGATACTATACTATACGAACATACAATGAACACAAGAAGAACATTGAGGATAAAATGCAATTAACGTACAGGTAATACCGTACCTCTTCTGGTTATCAATCGTTATTTGCGTTGCATCTCTCTCGCACTTAGGTATTGTAGTATTTGTGGTTAACAGAAGTGTTGGAACCTACGTTATAGAAATATCTTCCTTCAGCATGCTAGGAAATTTTTTTTAGTAATAAAGATATATACCTACCAATTATTAAGATTGAATTTTATTTAAACTTCTACTATTTCTGCGACGTGTGGGAGGCCCTAATGATTATTTTGCCCCGGGGCCTAATGCCTACTTGTTATGGTAGCGTAACAACGGTATCGCGACCCGTTATAGTATGGAAACCAGTAGTTGTTTCCATGCTATAACGGGTCGCGATACTATCAGTCTATTGGTATAGGTAAAGAAGATATTTTAATGCAGTTGCGAGTATATAACCAAACTAAAGAGTGGCTGTATAGTTTATTTCCCAAACTCAATTTGGAAAGATTTTTAAATTATAGATGACAAAAAGTATAAACTGAAGTAGTTCCATTTCTCGCAACCCAGGAAACAATATTTTTAGGGTATATCTTTGACTAAGTGCCACTATAAAAGAATACTCAAATTATTTCATGGTGTTATACGAGGGTGGTCCCAGAAGTACCCGACCCAAAATTTTGGAAAAAAAATTATTTATTTTTCAATTTAACTCCTTTCAGCTCTCTACACTTTTCCCAGCGGTGTTCAAAAAGTTCGATACCCTTTTTATAATCAGAACTGTCTTGCTCCTCAAAATAGCCATTAACTGCTGACATCACTTCTTCATCGTTGGAAAATCTTTGACCACTGAGCCATTTTTTCAAGTTTGGGAACAGAAAATAATCCGAGGGGGCTAAATCTGGCGAATGTGCATGAGGTAGCAATTCAAACTTTAATTGATTAATTTTGGCCATTGCAATAACGGATTTGTGAGCTGGCGCGTTGTCGTGATGAAACAACACTCTCTTTTTAGCCAAATGCGGCCGTTTTTGCTTGATTTCTTCGCTCAAACGTTGCAATAAGTTTGCATAATACTGGCCGTTGATAGTTTTTCCTTTTTCGAGATAGTCAATAAAAATTATTCCACGCGCATCCTAAAAAACCGACGCCATAACCTTGCCTGCAGATGAAACGGTCTTCGCCTTCTTTGGAGCCGGTTCTCCCTTTTGAGTCCATTGTTTCGATTGTTCTTTTGTCTCTGGTGTGAAATGATGGACCCATGTTTCATCCATTGTTACGAAACGGCGCAGAAATTCTGCTTTGTTGCTGTGAAACTTCGCTAAACACTCAATTGAAACATTTTCACGACACTGTTTTTGCTCGAGTGTGAGCAAACGCGGCACCCATCTTGCACACAGCTTTCTCATGTCCAAATTTTCAGATAATATGCAATGTACCACACTTTTTGAAATGCCCGTAATGTCTGTTAGCTCGCGCACTTTCATTCGACGATCATCAAGTACCCCTTTGTGGATTTTCTTCACCATTTCTGGAGTCGTCACCTCATTTGGTCGACCACTGCGATGCTCGTCTTGGCAGCTCGTACGACCTCGTTTAAACTCAGCTACCCAAAATTTAACTGTTGTAAACGAAGGAGCAGACTCACCCCGAGTAGAATCCAGTTCAGCTTTTATATTGGTTGGGCTGAGGCCTTTCAAATAAAAGTATTGTATCACATGACGATGACCAATTTTCTCCATTTTCACAAATTCACTGACAACGTTCACTATTGATGGCTGCCAAACAAATACTGAACAACGTGGCGCTTTCAAACTTGAAACATATGCTTTATAGACTGCGTACTTTCCAATACAGTGATATTTTCAAACAACTACCGCCACCTCTTGGTCAGGTCGGGTACTTCTGGGACCACCCTCGTATGGTGTTATGTAATTAGTTGCAATATATTTTTCCTGGAGGATGCAAAAGTAAGAACAACGATACCAGAAGTAGACAATGGATTTGCTTAGTTTTTTGGTTTTTCCTTAATTTCTTCATCTCAAATAGTTAATAAATAAGTAATTGCACAATATGTATTTCTAATTTGATTTAAATTCTTCTTTGTGATTTTATAAATATCCATGTAAGTAACTAAACATTTTCATGATTTCATCAGAAAATAATTTAAATCTAAGATATGATTCTTTTTTATTTTACCTTGTCTTAGTTTACCTATTGAACTTATTAACTACAAATGTTCTGTGGTTACACGCAAAGCAGTGCCGTATATAGCTGTAGCTTATTAATTTAAATATGTAAGACTCTACCTGTGGGAGGGTTTTATTTATTTATGAATATCATTGCTGGTATAAAGTTAAGAAAAAATAGTTATTTATGTACCAAGGGCGTTAGAATGATGATAATGCAAAGAACGCAACGATGTTCCAGCCCGAGGGCCTGAAGGGCCCGAGGGCTGGAAGTCGCCCGATGGGCATTATCATCAAGTAACGCTCGTGGTGCATACAAAATTTTATGTTTCACAAGATTACGTAGAATTAGTTTTAATTTATCTAATAATAATAAAATTATGATAAACACGTAATAGCTATTTGTGTATTAAGAGCGCAAAGTTGGACATTGTCGATTGAGAAATTGTTGCCGCGCGACGAAGGAGCGTGGCATTATTTCGAAATCGACAATGGCCATTGCGCTCGAAACACACACAAGATTTTTTCTATAATCGCAACCTGACCATTTACCCAAAAACAATGTAAAAAAATTTGTCACAAATTAATTATTATTATTTATAATATTCACATTAAAAGTACAATTCGAACACTTTTTAAAAATTAATCCATGTTTGCCTGGAAGTGTGTATTCTGTGGTTTTTGATCCAACTTTATCAGTTGTTCCGCTACTTGCTATGATTTTTTGGGCTGCTTCGATTTTGTTAGTAATGCTTTCTTCGACATACGTTTCTGCCACAGTGGAGCTTTTCCAACCGCCGTGACGTTTGAGTTGCATTAAATCAGCTCCGCCGTTAACCAAAAGTGTCGCTGAAGTACGGCGAAAGGTATGACCAGTGTACAACTTAAAGTCTGGTAAATTTAAATAGTGCGCGATTTCGCTGGGTGTGTTACCAATAACGTTCATGCCTATTACTTGTTTGGTGCATTTTCCCTTAAAATATCTTAAGAAGAGCCGAGAAGGAGTGTCGTCATCCGAAGGTCTCAACGCAATGTATTTTCTGTAAAGCGATAAAAAATCCACCGACTCTTCGTCGCTGTTAATAACAGTAAACATCCGACTCTGCTTTGTTTTGGTATCAGGAACCTTCACTATCAGTAGAGTCCCTTTGTCTTCCACGTCGTTAATGGTCATTTTGACTAATTCGTCACGTCTGCACGCTCCGAATGTTCCCATAATTAGAATCACCTGTCACCAAATTAATTTAATAAAAATGAAAATAGTGTAATAATTATTGTTGTATTACCTTTTTTGACAAATATATTTCATCAGGTGCGTCACGCAGAAACTTTAGTACTTCATCTTTGGTAAAAGTTTTCGATTTTTTGGGTTTGTGACCGACAGAATTTTGCTTCAAATAGGCAATCAATTTATGGTACTGACTAATATCGACGTTGTTCTTCACTGTTAATGATGTTCTAAGCATCGAGTAAATAGACCACAAGGTAGAAGGTTTCATAGTTTTAGCTTTTTCGGAGAAATAGGCCATCATTACGTTCTCCGTGTATTTTCCAACCTTCTTGGTTTTGCACCACATTACAAAAAGGTCGTATTGCTTTTCATATTTGTGTCTTGATTTTCTTGGAAGCAAATTTAGAGTAGCATCTCTTGCTACAGATGCAATGTCTGGAGGTGTACACGAAAAATCGCTAGCGTTATCTTCTTCAATCAATTCCATTTTCTTACAACGAAAATTTGTACCAGACTGACACTTGTTTACTCGTTGCTCCTAGTTGCAATGGTCAAGGGTTATTTGATTTTCGAGACAAATTCAGAGAGCGAGCGTTTTGGCTACTTTGTCGCTTTAAAGCGGCAAAGTGACACTCCTCGGAAAACGTCAACTTTGCGTTGTCAAAAGCGAGCGCAAATGCCTACTTTGTATAGCGATTATAGAAAAAAATAGTAACGTTGGTGTTGCTAAGATTCGTTTCTCTATTTGTTTCGAAACAGTTGAAACTAGCGTCGACTTCATACATGCGTTTTGTTCGGTGACGATGATGGAGCAAAAGTTTGATGTTCCGGAAGGTATTTTGTAAAAACCGAAAAGGGCCACTGAAAACTTATTGCCAACAAAATCTAGAGTAAATTATGAGAAAGAATTTCAAATTTTTGTTAACTGGAAGTTGAAAAGTGGGATTAAAATGGTAAACGAGACGGTGATGTAGGCCTACTTTCAGGAATTGGTTAGTTATTATCGTGTTTTACTACTTAATGACTTCCCTACAATATGTTTGTTTATTTTGTTCCTTCGTTGCAGGCTGACAAATATACTCCCAAATCGTTGTGGACAAAATATTCCATATTAAAGTCGACTTTAATTGTTAATGACAACGTTGACATTTCTCACTATAGTCGCTTGATTTCATTTCTGAAACAAAAGTCAAAAGGATATATTCCAAAAAAGTCTAGGGTTTTGACAGGAGATCAGGTTTTGACGTTTATAAAGGATGCGCCTAATGAAACATATCTTCTACATAAGGTAAAAGGCTAAGATTTATTTATGTTGCGCATTGTTACATAAATGCATAATTACAAATACTATTGGTTATGGGTGTTTTTGGTGCTTTGAGAAGGGATGAAATGGTTAAGATGACTATCGACGATATATCAAAGATCGTTAAAAATTCACAAAAGTTTCGTGTTGGATCTGTTTCGATTTCAGGGACGTTTCATAGCTGTCAGTTCCATGTTAGAAAAGATGCTACCAAGTAATGTATATGTTTTTTTATGTTGTAATAATAATTACTTATGTACTATGTAAAAATAAAGTTTTAAACAATAAATAGACAATAAAAGTAAATTTTTATTGTCTATCGGATGGTAATAACTTTTACTAAATTTGCAAAAGTCAAACAGATAAATGACAATTTAAATTCAAATGTTTTTTGTTATTACCAATATAAAAACAAAAAAGCCCTAATAGCACTAATGTCATCTAAAATATAGGTTAATTTTAGCTAAGAAATTTTTGTCAGCACAAAAGAATTCGAGAATCACGCGCCCAGAAAATAATAATATACAAACACCACTATGTATGGTTTGTAATGTATAAAACAGATTAGAAATAGCTATTTACACTCGAATGCGGTAAGTCGAACTTTACAGGGCGACAACTTTGTTTAAGGCACGAGCCCGTAGGGCGAGTGCCTTATTAGTTGGAGCCCTGTAAAATGACGACGCATGAGATTTGTATAAGATTTTTTGGCCGACAAGTTTTATAGAAAATAAAAAAAAAATAATTCAAAACATGCACATAATAGTGTGCTCTTGGATGACATTTGTAGTTTCCAAACGTACAATAGATGGCGCTGCGGCGATTTAAATTAATTAAATTTTAATTTTTTCTATTAAAGCCCGAAATATTTTTAATAATAACTTAGGTAACATGTATTTTATTACATAAACTTAATTATTACAAGTTGGTTTCTTAAATATCTCTAATTGCCCAGTGTTTTTTAGTATTTTTACCACATTCGCTTGTCATTTTACGACATCATGCGTAAATATGAAGCTACAGTTGACGTAAACAAAACTGAAACAAACGTTTTAAAATACAGGAGGCCAAAAATATATTTTTCGTGTACTTGATGGAAATGAAGCACATTGTTCAATCAAAAATCATAAAGAAAAGTGGTAATTTTCTTGTTAGCAACACTTTTCTTGTTAGTAACACTTTTTTTCATTTATTCAATTTATTTGTAGAAATGTTAAATATACAATTGTTCAAAGTATTAAAAGTTATATTAGAGGAAGATGGAGATAGTGACTGGAACTCAGCAACTGACAACCTTGCTGGTACTGTTGATGTGGACGGTTGCTCTTCACTTGAATCGCTAAATATTCTTTTCGAAATTTTTACTTTGTTGCCGATGCTATCTTCGACATAGGATTCCGCGACTCCACTTGATTGCTAGCCCCCGTGTCTCTTCAAAACTTGTAGATCTGCTCCACTGTCGGCCAAGAAAGTTGCTGACGTTCGCCGAAAACAATGTCCGGTGTAGCTGTTTGGATCCGGTAGCCCTAAGTACACAGCAATTTTCTTTGGTACACTGTACAAAGTGTTTATACCAATTGGTTGTACCGTGCACTTGCCTTGTTTATAAAATATAAATAATCTGCGATGGTCCACATGTTTGAGTCTCAAATTCAAATACTTTCTGTAGAGCTCAATTTCATTCATTCCATCTTCGAATGTAAGTGTGAAGACACGCTTTTTTTTGTTTTCGTGTCATGTAATGTTATCACCAAAATACGCCCGGAATCTTCTACATCATCCGTCTTCAATAGCCGTAATTCTTCCGCACGACAGGCTCCGTGTAACTCAATAATCGTCACTACCTTCATAAGTAGAAAGCTGTCATCAGGGGCTTGTTTTAAAAAATCCTTCACATTATCCATTGAGAAAACTTTCGATTTTTTGGGTACATAGCCGTCATTTTGACGTTTCAGATAGGCCAGTAACTTTTTATACGCAGAAATGTCCACGTTTTCATTTACTTGTAGAGTGCTTCTCAGCATTGAGTACACTGACCAGAGTGTTGAAGCTTTAAGAGTTTTCACCTAGGCATAAGAATATTTAAATATTGTGTTTGAATGTAATAAATCTCATAAATAAGACTAACCTTTTCAAAGAAGTAGGCAATTAGAATATTTTCATTAGCTCCTTGCACACTTTTTGCGTTTCTCCAATTACAAAATTGTTGGTAAGTTGTCTCGTATTTTTCTCTGGACTTCAATGGTAACAAACTCGTCGTCGCTTCTGATACTGATTGCAAAATATCTTCATTATCTGCTTTTAATTGATTCATTTTAAATGAACAATTTTTCACAAATTATTATTTTACTTGTTTATTGCTAGATGTTTTGTTACCATGTCAGCCATCTCAGCACACGCTTGACGTACTTTGAAAAATTATTTTTGATGATATTTATTTTTTAAAATGAACGTGATTTGCATCAAGTACACGAAAAAATTGCATGTTCAACGCGTAAGAAAAGTGCTTTACCATTCTCGTGAAATTATTAATCCACTCGCTTCGCTAGCGCTCGCTTGTGAATTAAACAATTACACTCGCTGGAAAACTATCACTTTTCTTTACTTATTAAACAATCTACTATTGTTTACCGTGGATGATACGTAGCTTCATGTATGCATATTAGCATGCTAAGTTTTTTTTTATTTTTAAGGATAATTAGAAACGGTTTAAGAAAAGTTTATTTGAAGACAGCGTCGGACTGGCGATATTGGAGCCCACCGGGCAAACAGCGGAAGGGGCTCTACTTTTTTTTGTTAGTAACTTGAACATATGTTAAATCGCTTCAATAACTTAATAAATATTACGGTTATTTTTGCAAAATTATCAAGATTTAGCAATAAGAGTGATAAGTACGAGGATGGTCTGAAAAGTTTCCGACCTTAACGTGAAGATGGCAGCACTCGTCAATAAAAGCCACGGCCTACTAGATTCATATAAGCTTCGCTTATATGAATCTAGTAGGCCGTGATAAAAGCTAGGGAATGTAGTTGTGCATCTTTTGACAGGTACTCACCAAAATTTCAGCCATTTTGGACGCGCAGTTGTTATTTGACAATCGTTTGAGTGAGTCGAAGTGAGTGTTTTTGTGAAAATGGAAAAAATAGAGTATCGAGCTGTCATTAAATATTTGTTTTTGAAAGGCAATACGCCTACACAAATCAAAGATGAGTTGGACTCTGTGTATGGGGACTCTGCGCCATCATTTACCACAGTGAAATTTTGGGCAGCTGAATTTAAACGTGGCCGTACCAGCTTGGGAGACGATGAACGTTCGTGACGTCCAAAAACTGCAACCACTGACGATAACCTCGGTAAAGTTCACATAATGGTGCTAAACGACCGTCGAATTAAAGTAAGAGAAATAGCAGAGGCTATGAATATGTCCAAAGAACGTGTTTGTCACATATTGAATCAAGATTTAGGCATGAGAAAGCTGTCCGCGCGTTGGGTGCCGCGTTTGCTCACGTTAGACCAAAAACGTGTTCGAATGAACATTTCCAACGCTCTGTAGCGAAGTTTAGGCGCCGATTAATTACTGTAGATGAAACTTGGATACACCATTATACGCCCGAAACCAAAATACCACAGTGGACTGCGAAGGGGGAGTCGGCTCCAAAAAAAGCAAAAACTGTTATGTCGGCTGGGAAAGTGACGGCGACTGTTTTTTGGGATAGTCATGAAGTTATCTTAATCGATTATCTTCAAACAGGAAAAACCATTACAGGAGCATACTACGCATCATTACTTGACAAGCTGAAGGCAGAAATTGCGGAAAAACGGCCACATTTGCAGAAAAAGAAAATCCTGTTTCACCAAGACAATGCGCCGTCTTACACCTCCGCGGTTGGCATGGCGAAAACCCACGAATTACGGTTTGAACTGCTTGACCATCCTCCTTACTCACCAGATCTAGCCCCAAGCAACTTCGTTTTGTTCCCTCATCTAAAGATTGCGCTCGGAGGACAGAGATTTTCGTCAAATGAAGAGGCAATCACAATCATGAACAATTATTTTGCGAGAAAAACGCCGAGTACTATTTGGACGGGTTAAAGAGATGGGATCATCGCTGGGAAAAGTGTGTAGACTTACAAGGAGACTATGTAGAAAAATAAAAATAAATTTAAAGAAAAAATGTCTTGTATCTTTGTTAGGTCGGAAACTTTTCAGACCACCCTCGTAGTGCTTTATGGAAAGTGCTGTTACAGACATGGTTTTTGTAGACAGGGGCGGATCTACTTAAGGGCTTTTTGGGCTGCAGCCCAGGGCCCCGTGGATACAAAAGGCCCCCAGCCTCCATTGAAAACAATAGACGATATTGTGAAGAAAAAAATATCTAAAATTAAAAAAAATCCGATCATAAGGTTGGCAACCCTGAGATTTTGGAGAGATTATGCCAAACACATTTTGGAACAGAACCACCCAATGACACCTCAAAACACCGTTAAATTCTTACATTTTTGCAACAACAAGCACAAATTAGACATTTTAGAAGCTTTTGAAATATACAAACATAAACGCACAGTACCTTTAATGAATGAACAAACTGAGCTTAGTAATTCTCCTTTATTAGAAGTGTTAGATATTTAGTTTTTGTCTGTATTGTATCTAGTTACCTATTTTCTGTATGTATTTATCCTTAACGTGTTTGTTTATCAATCTTATCTACTTTATTGTTGTTTATTGTTTCCAGCCTTACTTTGTGGAACTCCATAATCATGAAATAAATAAAGATTAGTAAAAGTTTCACAGTTTTATTAAAATACAACCTGACAATATTGTTTCGACAGCTATGCAGTCATTATCAAAGGTAATATAATTATAAACAAACACGTCGCTAAGGTAGATACAAAAATAGGTAACTAGATAAAATAATAATAATAATCAGAATTAATATCTAATACTTCCAGTAACGGAGAACTACTGAGCTCAAGTTGTTCATTCATTAAAGGTACCCTGAGTTTGTGTTTGTATATCTCAAAGGCTTCTAAAATGTCTAATTTGCTTTTGTTATTACAAAAATGTAGGAATTTAATATTATTTTGAGTCATTGTCATTGTGTGATTTTGTCCTAAAAGGTGTTTGGCATAATTAGATTTTTCAGGATGTTTATTTTTGTAATGACGTACGTGTTCTTTATATCTTATGTCAAAATTTCGAAGTGTTTGTCCAATATATACCGAACTACAAAAAGAACAATTTAAACGGTAAATGCCCGATTTCATGATATCATGTGTTTTGTCTTTAGCATTAAATAAAAATGAAAAAGTGTTAGTGTTGGTTTTAAATGTTATTTTATAATTGTTGGTTTTTCTTAGTATATGTGCAATTTTTTCTGATATTTTGCCAAAATATGGTATAGATATGTAATTTGTGTCTTCTGTTTGATTGTCAATGGGATATATTCTTTTGATAGCTAACCTATAATCTTTTTGTTTAATTAAAGTGTCAATCATGTTCGGATTGTAATGATTTGCATGTGCTAGTTGTTTAATGGTTGATATCTCTTTGCTAAAATCTGATTTTGTTAGTGGAATAGTTAAAGCTCTGTGTACTAATGATCTGTAGGCTGCTATTTTATGTGTATTATGGTGACAAGATTCATTTGGTATTGTTATGTCTGTTTGTGTTGGTTTTCTGTATATGGAAAATTCAAATAGATTGTCTGCGTTAATCTCGATATTTAAGTCTAGAAAATTTATAGCCCTGTTTTGTTCTGTTTCTAGTGTAAAATTTATGTTAGGGTGGATACTGTTAATAAGAATTAAAAATTCATTGATAACCTCAAAAGAGTTGTCAAAACAAGCTAAAATGTCATCAACATAACGAAACCAGAAGATAATGTGTTTAGAGAGGTTTAATTCAAATATTCTATCTTCGAACTTGTCCATAAATATGTTAGCTAATAGAGGACTTAGAGAATTACCCATAGGTAAACCATCCTTTTGTAAATAAATTATGTTATTAAAAGTACAATAATTTTGACTTATACAAAGATCAAATAATTTAATTAACTCTAATCTTTTAACTAATTCTATATTACTATTGATCAAGAAACTATCTAATAAAGAAATACATTCTTGTGGGGTATCTCTCTAAACATTTTATCTTCTGGTTTCGTTATGTTGATGACATTTTAGCTTGTTTTGACAGTTCTTTTGAGGTTATTAATGCATTTTTAATTCTTATTAACAGTATCCACCCTAACATAAATTTTACACTAGAAACAGAACAAAACAGGGCTATAAACTTTCTAGACTTAAATATCGAGATTAACGCAGACAATCTATTTGAATTTTCCATATACAGAAAACCAACCCAAACAGACATAACAATACCAAATGAATCTTGTCACCATAATACACATAAAATAGCAGCCTACAGATCATTAGTACACAGAGCTTTAACTATTCCACTAACAAAATCAGATTTTAGCAAAGAGATATCAACCATTAAACAACTAGCAAATGCAAATCATTACAATCCAAACATGATTGACACTTTAATTAAACAAAAAGATTATAGGTTAGCTATCAAAAGAATATATTCCATTGACAATCAAACAGAAGACACAAATTACATATCTATACCATATTTTGGCAAAATATCAGAAAAAATTGCACATACACTAAGAAAAACCAACAATTATAAAATAACATTTAAAACCAACACTAATTCGCTAATTCTCCGTTATTTGAAGTATTAGATATTTAATTCTGATTATTATTATTATTTTATCTAGTTACCTATTTTTGTATCTACCTTAGCGACGTGTTTGTTTATAATTATATTACCTTTGATAATGACAGCATAGCTGTCGAAACAATATTGTCAGGTTGTATTTTAATAAAACTGTGAAACTTTTACTAATCTTTATTTATTTCAATCTTATCTACCTTTGATAATGACATTTTAATGTCGAAACAATATTGTCAGGTTAAGATAAACTAATAAAACTTGTGAAACTTTGAATTAATCTTTTAATTTGATTATATTTCAAGATTTAATTTGGTTAATAAAAAAAATACAGAGCCCTGGTTTAGATATTTCTGAAGGCAATAAGTTAAT
Source organism: Agrypnus murinus (assembly GCA_929113105.1). Taxonomy (NCBI): domain Eukaryota; kingdom Metazoa; phylum Arthropoda; class Insecta; order Coleoptera; family Elateridae; genus Agrypnus; species Agrypnus murinus. Next base: position 112,032,070 of record OV816028.1, on the reverse strand, counting down.
TGTGTCATTATTAGAGTTTGTGAACAACATAAAACAACAATCAGATCAGAAGCTAAAGGAGTAAGAAGAGAAAGCTAAAACATTAAGTACTAGTATGGAAACAGACTACAGTGATATAAATAAGAGACGCATTACTTCAAAATTTTCAGGTAAGTCTACAGATAAAGTCTCAGTATACGGCGCAGAAACATAATTAAAAGAGACCCGCACAACGTTGCTTGGGAGAAGCTAATTGTGGATTTAAATAAAGAAAGCCAAGTCTATGAGACATGTAGCAAGAAATTTTGAATGGATTTGCAAGACAAAAATATAGAACACTTAGATCTGGAAAGTGTACGTAACATTATTGATTATTATCCAGGTGACGTAGACGAACATTTAGTGAATGAGTGCATTCAGTTAAAATCTTACTTATTACAGTCTAAGCCAGAGTCTTACACCTCTTGCAATGAACTTTTTATGCTAATTTTTGAAAATAAACTTGTTGATGTTTTCCTAAATTGCTATACCATCTTAAAGATTCTTTTAACGTTACCAATCACTAGCTGTGAAGCGGAGAGCTGTGAAGCTCCAGGATGTCGTATATAGAAAACAAATCTAGGGCAACAATGTCGAACTAGCGACTAAATCATTTATCAGTTCTTTCCATAAATTGCGATTTAACAAAGGACTTACAATGTGATGAGCAAATAAAGGAATTTGCAGCACAAAAATGCAGAAAGGGTGCTTTATAATTTATATAACATAACCACACATAACCTGTCAATTTATTTTGCAATAATGTCGTAAGGTTGCTGTTTGTATAATGTATATACAAACACTAAGTCATATCTTATTCTTATATAGATAAAATATTTTATGTGTTAAGGGCATAATGAAGCTTGTATGGCCAGAAGCGTTATTTCTAGCTCGAGGCGTCAGCCGAGGGCTAGGAAAAGGCTGTAGGGCCCTAAAAGCAAGTTATGCCCGCTATACATACACTATTTTATGCACAGATTAAGTTTTTAATGTCAAATCTATTATTGTGTAAAAATATAATTAAATGAGTACGTAGGTAGGTCAAGCAGCTGTGCGTATACTTATGTGATTATACGAAGTTCGTTACTATACTTACTATTCCAAAATATTTAATTTCAGTTTATTTTCATTGGTGATAAGTTTACAAATTATATTAAGAACCAATCAAGTTCTACAAAAAAACTTCTGACATTTAATTGACTTTTCGTTATTGCCCGTCTGACCATAAAGAGGACCTTGGGCCATAAAAAGACGTTTTTTGTTTAGATGAGTCTTGCATTAATAGTCTAATTATAATGCATCTGTGCATAATAGTTATCTATGTATTAAGGGCATAAAGAAGCTTTTATGGCCAGAAGCGTTATTTCTAGCCCGAGGCGTCAGCCGAGGGCTAGGAAAAGGCTGTAGGGCCATAAAAGCAAGTTATGCCCGAAATGCATACACTATTTTATGCACAGATTGTTTTTATCTCAAATCTATTATTGTGCAAAAAATTTAATTAAATGAGTACCTAGGTTACATCAAGCCGCTGTACGTATACTTATGTGGATATATACGAAGTACGTTACTATAGTTACTATCTAAAATACTTAATTTCAGCTTATTTTCATTGGTGATAAGTTTATAATTATATTAAGAACCAATCAAGTTCTACAAATACAGCTCTGACATTTAATTGACGTTTCATTATTGCCCGTCGGATCATAAAGAGGCCCTTGGGGCATAAAGAGACAGTTATGTTTAGATAGATCTATCAATAATAGTCTAATTATAATGCATCTGTGCATAAATATCTATTATTGTCCTATTTTTTCCTATATCGTATATACCTACATCAACTATAGAAAACTGTTTTTTGACAAAATGGCAATTAGTTGAGTAATTAGGTAGGCCCCTAAGTAGTATTAGCCCAGGGCCCCACAAATTCACGATCCGCCCCTGCCTGTAGATGAAGAATTTTGAAAATTAATAACATATGTTAAATAATTTTTATTGTCGTTTGGCATTGTCTATTATTTGGAATATTATATTATTTTGTATTATATGAATATTATTTTGTTTTGTCTGTTTTCTAAGATCTTTATTTATTAGTTTAAAGTTTCCAGTAATCAAAAATAAGTTGTGTTACCTTTATTTCATTAAACAAATTACAAAGAATTAAACCATTTGTAAATTAACTAATAGTTTTAAAGACATAAAAAGATACAAAGCGATAAAAGAAGAAAATAGTAAAAGAAAAGATAAGGAGTTATAAATTGAAAAACGAAGAAATTAGAAAGCAATGCCAGGAAACCGAAGATAAGAAATTGAAAGAAGATTTGTAGAAAAAGGAATATAAGAGAAATGGGAAAAATTTTAAGAAAATGTGCTAATAGTGAAACAGGGATGTGTCCTCAGCCCCCTATTGTTCACGTTAGTGATGGATGAGTTAATTAAAGAGATAAGAAACAAAATGAAAACATTAAAAATAGAATATTGGAAGATGAAGGAAGTGAAATTGATAGAATTAATGTTCGCAGATGGCATGATCATTTTAGCTGATTCAGAACAAAACCTACAATTTAACTTAAACGTATTAAACCGGAAATTACAAAAGTATAGTATGGAAATAAACGTGGGCAAAACAAAGAATATTATAATATCAAGTATAAAAAAACACGTAACGTACAAATACAGGGAAAAAGAATTGAATAAGTCGAAAGCTATAAGTATTTAGGATCAATAATAGAAGTAAATGGTAAGATGGACAAAGAAAAAAGTGAAAAACTGTGAAATGCAGGGAAAGTATACAAGATAATGAAAACAACAGTTTTGGGTAAAAGAGAAATACCAAAACATATAAAAGCAGAAGTAATCAAGAAAATAGCAAGATCGACAATACTACAGAGCAACGAAGCATGGATAATAACAAACAGGAATAGATCAAGAATCTTTGCAATGGACATGAGATGTTTAAGGAAAATAGAAAACAAAACAAGAAGAGACAGAATTAGGAACGAATCCATCAGAGAACAATTCAAAATCAAACCAATATATGAAAAGTTAGTAAAAGGACAATTGAGATAGTTTGGTAACCAGAAGAATATATGCACTAAATATGGATGGTGAAAACTGAAAGTGAAGACTGGAATGAGGGAATCAAAGAAGTGACAGACAGAGAAGGAATTGAATGGAAAGAAGTCAGATAAATGACATAAGATAGAAAAGGATGGAGAGAAAAGCGCACAAAAGAACAGTAAAGTACATATGACCTTACACTTATCGATAGAAAGGCATAGAATTAAGAAGAAGAAGAACTAATGGTCTAAGTCTTTGTAATTTGTATATTCTAGGTCTTGATAAAGAAAACAAATCGTTATCGAAACGTCTTGATGAATTTGTAAAAAATAAATTTGAGGACTGGATCCCATTAAGTTTTATTTAATTTCAACAACTATTACTAATTATTTAACTTTTAATTGAATTTTAATTTTTAACAGACAGTTATATTCTTGTATTCACGATGTCTGGCTATTTGTCAAAAGTTAATAAAATCTGAATTTTGCAAATGGCTCTCGGCGGCCCAGTCCGACACTGTTTGAAGAATTATTTACGAACAAAAAAACACCACATTATTCATTATTCACACCTTCATTATCTTAGTTGTAACGTACTTCTTGTTAGAGATATGAAGTTATATAACTTTTTGCATTACAAAGAAAATTTAAAATCGATAAAAAAAAATTACATCAAATTCGGAGCAGCCGTTACGAAGATCCAGCAATTTGTAATGTTGTCATTTAATACAAATGGCGGGTTAACGACCATGCTCCGGCAAGTCCAGCTCACGGATTTCGGACCTTTGTGCAACCCTAAATAACCTTCAGGTCATCGAAAACCTGGTCAGGAGAGGGACTATAAGGCTCTTTCCGGCCAAATAAAGCTCTAATAATAATTGTAAGTACATAAATAAATTAAGCAAATTGCATTCTTCTTACTGGGAAAAAAGTTTTTCAAAAGCTACTGAAATCTTAGATCCTTCAGAAGTATTTATGTAATATTCCTTTTCTATTAATCTGAAATTTTCAAAGAAATTCACGCGACAAGTTATATACGTAAAATTATTTTCCAGATGGTTTCGTAACTAACTATGCTCAGTGAATTCTGACAAACTTGAATACAAGGAAATTCTTACGCAATAAAAAATATTTTTCCTTGACATTTAGAATTTTTCGTAATATACACGAATTGCCATTCTAAAATTTTATTTGTTTGAAAAAGTCTAGAACCTAACTAAGTGTCGACGTTTACTTTCATTTTGATTATTATAAGCAGATGATTTCATTCAATTTTCCATCTGTTAACCAAAATATCCAGCAAATGCGTTATTGCAAGAATCACATCCGAGTACTATTCAGATATTCTTGTAATAATTGGTAATGGTGTAATTGTAAAGCCATATATGAACGCCTTCAACGTTTTAATTTTCCTTCCTACATTTGTCATTCACAACAGGCCCACTTTTACAACTGCAGTTTCTTTCAGCTGAAAATGCTGGTTATTTCTCGTTTCTGTTGTTGTACGAACTAGTTTTCTTTTCCTAATGGAATTGGAAAATCTTGCGGAAACAATCCCACGTTGTTTATATTTTTTTTATTAAAATAGCGCAATCGTTAAGAAAATCAATCATTTACAGAATAGCGTTGACAGTCCACACTTCAGAAGATATGATGAAGTCATTCTAGAGAATGACTTCTCTTAGTAACTTCACTGTCAATTTCGTAGGTTTATTTCATTTAATAAGTAATGACTTTTTTATTAGATATCAAATCCTACATGCCACAGGGTGAGTTTTATTGGGAATATTATATTATTGCTAGAATTGCCAATAATTATAATATCGAGTTGACTGCAGAAAATGCTGCAAACAAAAAAGCTATTGACTTAATTGATATATTTGTATAAAAAATAAACATTTCTCTTATTTCTTAAAAATAGAATAAATACTGACGATTAAATAAAATAACAATTATATTTAATGCTATGTTGTATTTTAGTGAGTATCCATAAAAACATTTATTTTTGTTCATTAACCTGATTTAGTAGCTAGAAAAACAATGGTTTGCTTTACACGATATATTATGAAACTTATGGTTCACAGTTAGCAGTCTACAGAATGCAGTTTTCGTGTAATAGGCCATATTTACAATTTATTTGTTGTCCGCTCTCTCCCGTTAATGTTCTATACTTAGAATATACGTCATAGTCTACAATCTAAATATTCATAGTCTTTGTTGGTTTGTGTTTTCAAGAAGCAAATGCTGTAAAAAATTGTAAAAGAAATTCCACACAACCTGATCGTATTTAATAGTTCATAGTCATTTGCGCATGGAAGCTTTCTTTGTTAAATTAGCTCCATATACGAGATATGCGAGAAAACTAATGAGATTGACAACACTGCGAGCGATTTGGCAACGCTGTGTTGTTCTACTGTACAAGACAGGTGTGTTAATCCCTTCCAGATGCTCAGTCCGAGTTTCAACTTCGTACAGCCATCACGTGATTTTTGAGAGCGCCATCGGTTAAGTTGTGTTTTTGTTGTGTGTTACCAAAATGGCGGAATTTAGAGCAACGTTATGCCATCAAGTTTTGTGTTAAACTTGGGGAATCCGCGAGTGTGACCTTTGAAAAGTTGAAACAGGCCTATGGGGAGCATTCCTTATCAAGAGCACAAGTTTCTCGCTGGTACAAATCATTTTTGGTAGCCCGATAACACGTTGACGATGAACCGCTCAGGGAGACCTTCAACTTCAAAAACTGAAGAAAACGTCGAACGTGTGAGGGCTCTTGCAAGATCAGACCGTCGTTTAACAATAAGGATGATGAGTTACCAGTTAAACTCTTTCACCGTGCATCAAATTCTAACCAAAGATTTGCACATGCGGAAGGTTTGTGCCAAAATGGTTCCGAAAAATCTCACAACTAAGCAGAAAGACAATCGAAGATACGTGTACGTTGATCTTCTTGAGAGGATTGCCAATGACCACCAATTCTTCAATCGTGTGATCACAGGTGATGAATCCTGGATTTTTGAGTACGATCCTGAGACAAAGCGACAAAGTCAAGAGTGACATGCTGAGACAACTCCTCGACCGAAGAAAGCTCGAATGAGCAAATTAAAGGTCAAGACAATGCTGATTTGCTTTTTTGACATTAGGTGTATCGTGCACAAAGAATTTGTTCCTCCAGGACAAACTGTCAACCAAGTGTTTTACAGAGATGTCCTTGAAAGGCTCAGAAATAGGGTGCTGCGTGTGAGACCGGTAATTGCAGACAAGTGGATGCTTCATTATGACAACGCCCCATGTCACACGGCCATCTCCATCACGGACTCTTTGACCTCAAAAGGCATCCCTGTTGTTCCCCAGCCCTCCTATTCACCCGATCTGAGTCCTTGTGACTTTTTTCTTTTCCCGAAATTGAAAAATGTCTTAAAAAGACGTCATTTTGGGCATTTGGAGAACATTTAAAAGAATGTGACCGACATCTTAAAGGTCCTACCAATTGAAGCCTTTCAGCGCTGCTACCAAGACTGGGAATAACGACTCCGCCGGTGTATAGCTGCCGAAGGAAACTACTTTGAAGGGGACAATATTGTTGTTTAAAGAAAATAAAAACTTTGGTAAATAAAAAATCAGTCTCATTTACTTTTCTCACACACCTCGTATAGACAATAGGGTGGCCTTAAGAAATTCCTTTTTTCTACAAACATGTGGAAACGATACCAAATGATCAAAAAAAAAGAAGCAAATTAATTTTAGCTTTTTCTTTAACAAAAAACCGTGTCGTAATAGACTTTTTTGAAAAAATACGTTTTTAGCGTGTAATTTTTTGTTTAAGTCAGACGTTGACTTTCTCCTATTCAAAATAATGTTTCAATTCTTTTTTAGATGATTCTTAAGTAAAAAGTTTCAAAATAGTTAAAATTAAATTGAATTAATCTTTGTTTTTCTATGAAAATACTTTAAATTGAAACAATATTTCTCAGTAAATTTCACAACTTCGAGTCCGTTGTGGCACAGTTTTAAGTTAAAAAAAGCGCTAAAATGAATTTGTACCTTCCTTTTTCATCATTTGGGATCGGTTCAACCTGTTTGTAGAAAAAAGCTCTCTTAATTCTCTATTATGACTTTATTGCATATCTAATCTCATTTTCAGTGACCTTTGAATGTTTCCACAGTTCTTGCAGTGGATTAATGTCGTATTTACGAAAACAGTAAGAATTTTATAATTTTTTTCAACAAAATGTTAAACCACCTGCATTTGTAACTCCAATATTGTGCTAATAGTTGTATGTACTTACGAACCTAGTAAGAGCAGTGCGTTAGAATGAGACGGAAGACGGGTGAAAATAGAGATAGAACGATCGCTGCTCATCGGTAATTTATACATTGTCGGAATAAATTGGTCATATCTTCGTTACTGTCTAGCCAATTTCAAAGTTTCAAAAAGCGTTGGATTGTAAAATCTCGAACTAATAAGAATTATTTTTTAAACTTTTTTGATATCTTGTGTCGTTCAAAAGTTATCACGATATAAACATCTTTCTATGTTTGCAGAAATAGAAATACGCATAATAAGGGTATAAATAAAGTATTCTAGATTTGCTGTTTTTTCAGTTCCGCCCCCCCAGGGGGGTGTTGGACACCGATATCGCCAGACGAATTTAGGGGGTTGGTAATTATTATTATTCATATAGCAATTGTAGGGTAATTATTACAGAAGATCTCAATATAAATTATGATAAAAATTGCAAGGGAAAAAGAAAGGTATAATAATGTATTAAAAATAATGGACTGCAACAATATTGATCACATAGTATACCAGGATATATAAGGATTCAAAATCTACAATTGATTTTGTTATAAGATAAGTAATGATTACACAATAACTGATTATGTGAAAAAATATTACATAATATCTGACCAGGCCATTGTACATGTCAGTATACAGGAAGTAAATAAAGTTGAATTAGCAGAATCTAAACAAATGCATCTGAATATTACGTATATGATGATATGGTCAATATTTTAATTGAAAAGGATTGAGGATACTTATTGGTTGATGTTAATGATGTAGCTGATGTTTTTATAAATAAAGTCATATTAGCAATAAATCAGGTAGCACCGGTTAACACTGTAAAACTTAATAGTATGAATACTAATTAGTTCAATAGAAATTATAAAAGGGCTGTTTAGTCCAGTCATTTTAGCACCCACCTTCTGAAAAAATCCCATTGCAAAATCGTGTTTGCAAAAAGATTATTGATGGTCAAAGGCAGTGAAAATCAGTTTTTCTCGACTATCAATAGTTTTCGAGATATGAGGCTAAAAAGGTTTGGAGCAAGGCCCATACTCCACTATACTGTAACGTTCTTTCTTAAAATAATAACACAAGTGCTGTTTAAATCGTCTATTCACAAACAAATATTTATTTCTATACACTAATTAATACACTATAAATTAACGCTATGATTATAAACCATTAAAAACTATTATTTACAGACTATGAATTTATTTTGTAATACACAGTTAATGACTTGCTGTTGACTGCCTCTCTTTTATCCGCAATCCGCTTTTATATCCTCATATAAACGCACCAGAAATCGCTGGAACCTTCTATGTATTCTAGAAAATGCTAGAATAAACCGCGTCTAATTTACATGCTTGTACGATGCGTCATTCTCTCGAAGGCGGCAGAACACACCACCTGTCGCTCGAAAAGAGGTTCGTTCCTTTTCTCTCTTGTTACACTGCCCCCCTCTTCAAGTCTGTTCTGTCCCAGAACAGGTTTTATGCTCTGGTTCCTGTAGAACGGGTCATGACGATATCGACAGTCTTCACCTCGACTACACGTTCCATTACGGTAGAAATAACAGTCTACACTCTTCGTTGGCCTTAATGCGGGTTGTGGGTCAAAATTGCAGACGAAGATCTTGACGTCCGTACCTCTAAAGACAACTTCCAGCATGTTTCTAACGATTCTCCAATCCAGCTGGTCCCGCCCACAGCCGAGTTTGGGAACTGCCAATTTGTTAATTCCCCTGGTAAGCAACTCGATCCTCAAATTCCATAGTGCCCTCCACAAGTCGGCGTAACTCGGTTTCTGGTAGTAAAACTGCTTGGTTACCAAGTAGTAAATGGATCGGTCATGATCAGGCAAGCGTAAGGATTTACCAACAGAGGGATTTTGTTCTCGAAGTTCATTCAGCCGTCCAAATTTATTTCTGAACACTACTGCGATCCCCCTGGACATACGGAGATCCGCGGAGACACAGTGGGCAATGGAATAATTACCAGGGACCCGGAAGAGATCTTGTTGCATCTCAGTCGTGACTCCGAATCGCGCTTTTCTAGTTCCAGATAACGCAGCCATAAATTCTCTAAAGGTTGGTTGATCATCTTCAGGCCTTACGGTATTGATAGTCACCTCAGCCTCATCTTTCCGATCCGGGACTGCGTCATTATTTCCCTCATAGTGCGCCAGACGATTGGAGTGTACCACCTTTGGTTTCCCCCTTGGCAACTTCTGGATGCGATAAATCAAGTCATTTATTCGTTTCTTCACCTGGTATGGACCCTCCCAATTTCGCTGTAACTTTGGAGAATAGCCACGACGCCTTTGCGGGTTGTATAACCAGACAAGCTCTCCAGGTTGAAACCCTCCTTCTTGGGCTCTCACATCGTACGTAGCCTTCATCCGGTCACTCGCGATTCTACTATTATTTCGGGTTCGGTCGTGAATATCCTCCAACTTCTTCTTTAAGTTGATGACATAATCATTCCCGGCTACCTCCTGCTCTATAGGTGGAGACCCAAATTCTAGATCACACGGTAACCGTAACTCGCGTCCAAACATCACAGACGCTGGTGACTGACCGGTTGTTTCGTGGACCGATGCACGATAAGCCATCAGGAACAGATGCAGGTATTGGTCCCAGTCTCGTTGATGATCGGAGACGACCTTGGCCAAATATTTGCCCATTGTTCGATTCATGCCTTCTACCATTCCATCGGACTGAGGATGTAACGGTGTGGTCCGAGTCTTGCGAATGCCCAACAATCGACAGACTTCTCCAAAGAGTACAGACTCGAAATTGCGGCCTTGATCCGAATGCAGCTCCATGGGCACTCCGAAGCGACTGAAAAACTCTTTGACTAGTACGTCAGCAACAGTCGCAGCTTCCTGGTTTGGTAGGGCATATGCTTCTGGCCATTTGGTAAAATAGTCCATTGCCACTAATATGTATTTATTCCCATCGTCGGTTTCGGGAAATGGTCCGGCAATATCTATGGCTATTCTTTCCAGAGGACTACCCACATTGTACTGCCTCATAGGTGCTCTTCGCTTCCCCAAGGGTCCGTTGCCAGTGGCACATAGTTCACATTTCCGGCACCACTCCTTCACGTCTTCTTTACAATTGACCCAATAAAAACGCTCCCTAACTTTCTCCAAAGTCTTTTTCACACCGAAGTGTCCTCCGGAGGCACCGTCATGGAGATGTCGCAATACTGTAGCCACTCGGCTTCTTGGAACCACGAACTGAGACCTAATAGTGGTGCCATCTTCACTCTCCAGTACTCGCTTCAGGAGATCGTCTTCCACCTTCAAGGACTCCCATTGGGCCCAATATGCTTTGAGCGTTCTGTTAAAAGGGCTGACGGCCTCCCAGGCAGGCCTTTCTCCCACGCGCTTCCATTCCAGTACCATTTTTAGTTCGGGATCAGCCTCCTGCTGTCGTTGCAATTCTTCCGGCAACCAATTGTCGTTGACGATGGTAGTCCTTAATACTTGGCAAACCCTCTCTTCCAAACGAGAGCAATGACGGCAATCCGTTGGACAGGGTCTTCTTGAAAGAGCATCGGCATTTCGATGACTAGTGCCCGCTCGATGTTCGGTGTCAAAGTCGTATCCTTGTAATCGTTCGATCCACCTTGCGACCTGGCCTTCAGGATTACGGAATTGTAACAGCCATTTCAACGCTGCATGGTCCGTCCTCAATAAAAAGTTCCGTCCGTACAAGTATTTGTAGAAGTGCTCAACGGACTTCACGACGGCCAATAGTTCTTTTCTGGTCACACAATAATTCCTTTCGGCTTTCGACAAAACCTTACTAAAATAGCCGATGACCTTTTCTTGTCCATCCTGTATCTGAGAAAGTACCCCCCAATGGCCAAATTACTTGCATCTGTGTCAAGTATGAATTTCCCTTCTGTCCGTGGATAGCTCAATATTGGTGCTGTTGTCAGGGCACGCTTCAGCTGTTGGAAAGCTGTTTCACACTCTCCGCTCCAAACATACTCGCGCCCATCTTCAGTTAACCTTGTCAGAGGTTTCGCTATATTGGCAAATCCAGGAACGAAACGCCTGTAGTAGGTACATAACCCAAGAAAACTACGAACTTGGTGTTTATCTTTCGGTGTTGGCCACTCTTGAACTGCACGAATCTTATCGGGGTCGGCTGCCACTCCATTTTGTGATACGACGTGCCCGAGATATTTCACTTCCTTTCTGAATATGTGGCACTTTTTCGGACTCAGTTTCAGATTGGCTCCACGTAGTCTTCGGAACACTTCCTCTAGGTTTTTCAAATGTTCGTTGAATGATTTTCCGACTACAATCACATCATCTAGGTATACCAGGCAGGTCTTCCACGACAGCCCTCTCAGGATGGTCTCCATTAGACGCTCAAAGGTGGCCGGAGCGTTACATAGACCAAAAGGCATAACCGTAAACTGCCATAGTCCGGAACCAATAGTGAACGCGGTCTTCTCCCGGTCTTCAGGTTCCATTTCAACTTGCCAATAACCGCTCTTCAAGTCCAAAGTCGAAAACCATCGTGAACCAGACAGGGTATCTAACGTGTCGTCGATGCGTGGTAAGGGATAGCTGTCTTTCTTGGTCACGTCATTAAGCTGCCGATAGTCCACACAAAATCTCGTTGACCCGTCCTTCTTACTGACCAGGACCACCGGTGATGCCCATGGACTGCTGGATGGCTCGATGACCCCTTGTTCTTCCATATCAGCAATAATCTTTTCGGCTTCTGCTCGCCTTGCTAGAGGTAGACGCCTCGGCTGCTGACGGACAGGCATAGAGTTGCCTGTATTGATTTTATGTTTTACTATATTTGTTCGTCCCTTCTGGCTATCGTCAAGAGCGAAGATATCTTGGTATCGGTGAACCAAACCCTGTACCTCTTTCACTTCCGTTCTGTTAAGGTCTTCGCACGAACTAGTAACCATACCCACTAATTTTCCACCATGGTCTTTGGGCACTGGTTTTGGAACATCAGCCATACACCTGGCTACTCGGAATACTGGCACTCACTGTCCCACAAGGGTACTCTTCTTCAATGTCACCGGATCCACATTAACGTTCATAATTCTCACCGGTACTCTCTTTCCAACCTTGATCAGCGCTTTTCCCACCAGTATGCCACTATGGATCTTCTTATCACAAACAGGCTCCATCATTCGCACACATCCTACCCGAAGATCTCCATCCAAACCCGCCTCGACAACCATCTCGCTTTGACCCGGCAATATCACATCTTCAGTCAGCAAAACCCTTACAACCGGATCTTCTCGTGGATGCAACGGAAGTTCTTCGTTACCGACCTTCAAAACACCCTCTTTCAAATCCAACGTAAAACCAAATTTTCTCAGGAGGCCCATTCCCAAGATGAAGTCATCAGTGATATCGGCTACCAGCACCTCATGATCACGTTCTTCACTTCCAATGCCAATCTTCATCTTCACCACTCCGCGTGTTGGTATCACTTCACCTGTTGCTGTACGGAGTTGAGTAGTTGTTGATAACAGCTTCATACTTGATTGTAGAACATCAGGGCGTACGATGGATTTTGTCGCCCCCGTATCAATAAGTAGTGGAACAGTTCGGTTAGCAATTTTCCCATCTACGAACAAACTGCTGGTACTATTGTTTGATGTTACGGCATGGATGGTGATCTTCGGGGCATCTCTACTCAAGGTCAACGTTCGCCCCCACTCGTCGACCTTCTTTAGTTTTCCGACTGCTGAACCTGTTTTGGTTTAGGGCAACGACGTCGTATGTGACCTTGTTGGCCGCAATTCCAACAACGAAGCCCTCGAACTTCTTGATGATTCTTCTTACGGCTTTCTTCCTTCCGAAGAACTCTCAGTACTAACTCTTCTAGGTGATCTTTAGAACCTTCTTCTTCCTCCACAACGGCCCGAACACGCCCGTGACCTCGGGACGCTTGTTTTGCAGCTTCAAATTCTAAAGCGTGAGCAAGCGCATCATCAGTTGTTCTTGGTCGTGCTAGCCTCAATGATTGTTGTGTTTCCCCGTCTCTTAACCCATCAATGAAGGTCTGCACAGCGAGCTGTCCCAAAAATGAATCGGGTGCCGTAGGGTACGCCAATCGGACAAGCCGCGCAACATCGGCTTCAAACTCCTGCAGGCTTTCTCCATTCTTCTGGATACGATTCTTCACTTGCGCGTGATACACTTGTTGAAGATGCGCGTCTCCATATCTCATCTCCAATCTAGACACTAACAATTGATAATCATTTTCCTGTCCTACTGGGATTGTTTGCAGAACGTTCAACGCGTCTCCACGCAAAGCCACAGTTAAAGAAACGGCCTTTTCCTTGCCTGTCCATCCGTTGGCCCCAGCGGCCGCCTCAAATTGTTTGTAGTAGGTGGACCAAGGTATCTTTCCATCGAACGTGGGTGGTTTTACTTTTATCCCTACGGCAGGAACCTTTTCTTCTTTAAATTGTTTCTTTACTTCATTAAACGGCCACTTAGAAGTTGAGGGAAACCGTAGTTGCCTCATTCTATCTTCCAGCATTTCGATCATATCGTCTTTCTTAGTTGTTGGTGGTAATTGCATTTGGGCTATTTTCTCTTCTACCATCTTTATTACCCTATCTTGTTCCGCCAATCTACCTTCCAATAGTCCTAACGCACTGGCATTCTCCAAAAATTCTTCGAAAACTTTATCTTCCAACGCTTTGACATTTTCCAACAATTCTCCTTTCATCATTTTAACATTTTCTTCCAGTGCTTTAGTATTTTCAAGTAATTCTTGTTTAAGCATTCTAACATTTTCTTCGGACTTTCTAGAATTCTCTTCGGACTTTTGCAGTAATTCTTCTTTTAACATTCTGGAATTCTCTTCTGACTTTTCCAGTAATTCCTCTTTTAACATTCTAGAATTCTCTTCAGACTTTCTAAAATTCTCTTCGGACTTTTGCAGTAATTCTTCTTTTAAAATTCTAGAAGTCTCTTCGGACTTTCTAGAATTTTCTTCGGCTTTTCTAGAACTTTCTTCCATTTTACTTAACAACAAACTAGTATCAATTGCGGGTCCAGGTATTTCGAAGCGGTAATTTTCAGGATCTTCCTTCTGTTCTAAAAGCCATTCTCTTAGCCGATTTATCAAAACTTCTTTCTTTCCATTACTATCCAAGTCCCTCTCGTCCAACTCCCGCTTCAAATCTATTACTAAGAGATCCTTTAATAGTTTCATCACCATTTTAATTGTTTGTTGAAATTATGTTTTAACACCAAAAATTTTATTCTCACAGCACTTTAATTAATTATTACGCGATTTTATTTATTTTAAAACACCACACCTGACATCACTGTAACGTTCTTTCTTAAAATAATAACACAAGTGCTGTTTAAATCGTCTATTCACAAACAAATATTTATTTCTATACACTAATTAATACACTATAAATTAACGCTATGATTATAAACCATTAAAAACTATTATTTACAGACTATGAATTTATTTTGTAATACACAGTTAATGACTTGCTGTTGACTGCCTCTCTTTTATCCGCAATCCGCTTTTATATCCTCATATAAACGCACCAGAAATCGCTGGAACCTTCTATGTATTCTAGAAAATGCTAGAATAAACCGCGTCTAATTTACATGCTTGTACGATGCGTCATTCTCTCGAAGGCGGCAGAACACACCACCTGTCGCTCGAAAAGAGGTTCGTTCCTTTTCTCTCTTGTTACAATACGTTTACGTATAGTGGTGTATACAGACAATATAACGCATGTATGCGTAGAAAAGACATATTATACACACACTAACATAATTCTTCCGTTCTGGGGTGTCCTTGAAGTGGACCTTTGTTCAGAATAATGATAGTAAAACGTCCTTTCGATCTTTACTTGAGTTGCAGCTCTCAGTCTAGAATTCCATTGTAATCTCATGGGTCAATGTATATCTGAAAATATTTGACGAAGCATTTTATGTCTTTTAAAATTCAAGTTTTTTGTATAAAGTAACTGGACTATGCTGGGTTAAAAAAATAGTAAACACGATTTTTGTTTACAAATGAGGTAGATGATTGGAATAGCCCTAAACAGAAAATGTGTTAGACTTTTAAAACAATCAAAGATTAATTATCATGAAACAAATATAGATAGGAATAAAAAGAATTCAAAACTAACCTGAAAACATTAAAAAACTGGTGCCCTACAATGTGACGAAACAATCTACACTAACAACTTGGCAGATATTTTGTAACCATCGAATTCTCTTAATAAACTACTAAATTTAAAAAGGTCCCACGATTGTGCTAGTTAATTGTAACAAGTTGTTTTCTACACTAATTAAACAAACCAAAATACTTGGCGATGGGCGCAAATTGTAACCACCTAAAATTCTCAGTAAACAAATATATAAGCAAAAGTCCCGCAGCTTAAACCTTAATAAACAAATTAACACAATAAATCACTGATGGTTACGTTAACACATCTCCCGAAGGAGACGTCAGGTGTCGTGGGTGTTAATCGCAAAAACTTACTGATTATGAATAGAGCATAGGAACAATTTAAAAGATTAGAGGGCGTCACCCAAATATTTGATTTATTATTTAATAGCAAAAGTCGAGAATCTTCCATCGAACCCCGAATCTAATTCGGGAAAATATTCCTCATTAAATTACGTTACATTACGTATTTATTTTGACTAATTTATCTTTTATTTTGTGAATGAAACGCCAACCATTTGCCGTGCCAAATTATAGGATTTATTAATCTGTATATTGAAATAAGTTCGGAAATAAATAATTTACAACAATACAAAAAATATCAACAATTACAGTTCATAAAAACCTACTCGTAGCATGAATGTCTAGATATTAGCTTAATTTGGGATACCCATTCTAAATACAAATTTAGTTATTTCTTTTAGTAAAACCATTCTAAATTTTCGCTATCAAGAAATGAAACTTCAACAAGAATAGTTACAAGTAACTTACATACCATATATGTGACATTAATCCTCTTAGGGCCGGTATTATAAAACTTTTTACTTCCTAGATAAAATTTACTTTGAGAGTAAATTAATTTATTCTGTCAATCTGCATATGAAATTGACAGAACAAAAGAATTTACTCTCAAAGTAAATTTTATCTAGGAAGTAAAAAGTTTTATAATACCGGCCCTTACACTATCACTTCTAGCGATAATTATTTGTTTTACTATAACCCTATAAATATATGCATAACTTACTAAAACAAACGCCTATGATCACAAACAAAAATACCACTAACAACACAATCCAAATAACGTTGCAGGAATAACCAGCTGGGTTCAAAACGAGTTACCTTCTGCACTCCGCAAAGTGCACTTGGTCGTACAATTTATTCCCTTCGATAATTCAACTTCTACAATAAGGGAAACCCGCAGATTATCATACACAATCTCTTTAAAAACGAGTATCTGCTTAGACGTACAACACTATACGATCTCTAACTGGACTCACGATACGGAAGTTCCAAAGATTTCCTTCTCAAATAACCAAACTAATTTGAGAATTTTAATTCTATTTAAATAAACTAATATTGTGCATGTTTATTTAGCTCCAGTTCTGAGCTCCAAGTTAGCAATTAAGTTATTTAAAAGCAATTAATATTTAATATCGTCACATTACAGAAATACGTGGCATTGTTATGGATATGGTTCCTTTTTATTCTGGTTTTATTCAATTTTCTTTGGGTATGTTGGATTGCGGAAAGAAAACAGCAAATCGAGTCAAAGTATTTAACCACGCTATAGTTTATTTATGTGTATCCAGCTTTTTGTCTTCGGTCTAAGGCGCATTTCATTCTAGTTTAAACGACTTTGATAAAACGCTTGAATAATAAAGTAATCTAATAATTTGAATGATTATATTAATGATAATATTAACCTTGAAATATAGTGGCGCTTAAAAATATGTTCAATAATATCTGATGTATCCTTATGATACCTGTTCTCTTTCACATTCTAAATCAAAGATATATATATATATATATATATATATATATATATATATATATATATTAAATAATATTTTGAATGCAAATTCATATAGAAAAATTTATCGACTCTGCTGGGATTCGAACCCAGGACCCTCCACTGTCTAGGTGGTATCTCTACCAACTGAGCTACAGAGAACGACTACCAGCATAGCGAGAAACTTTCCATATGAATTAGATATCAAGCAAACATGCAAGTAACTAGATATTTTTTTTGAATACTATTAATGAAGATCAGCAAGTCGCATGACAACAACATCAATATTCAAAGTATCTAGATTATAATGAATCATTCCGAAAGGAAATTAATTTTTATAAATTTTTAGATAGAGTTAATTTTTATCAAGTTGGATAATGATTTTACATTAAATAATATTTTGAATGCAAATTCATATAGAAAAATTTATCGACTCTGCTGGAATTCGAACCCAGGACCCTCCACTGTCTAGGTGGTATCTCTACCAACTGAGCTACAGAGAACGACTACCAGCATAGCGAGAAACTTTCCATATGAATTAGATATCAAGCAAACATGCAAGTAACTAGATATTTTTTGAATACTATTAATGAAGATCAGCAAGTCGCATGACAACAACATCAATATTCAAAGTATCTAGATTATAATGAATCATTCCGAAAGGAAATTAATTTTTATAAATTTTTAGATAGAGTTAATTTTTATCAAGTTGGATAATGATTTTACATTAAATAATATTTTGAATGCAAATTCATATAGAAAAATTTATCGACTCTGCTGGGATTCGAACCCAGGACCCTCCACTGTCTAGGTGGTATCTCTACCAACTGAGCTACAGAGAACGACTACCAGCATAGCGAGAAACTTTCCATATGAATTAGATATCAAGCAAACATGCAAGTAACTAGATATTTTTTGAATACTATTAATGAAGATCAGCAAGTCGCATGACAACAACATCAATATTCAAAGTATCTAGATTATAATGAATCATTCGCTATGCTGGTAGTCGTTCTCTGTAGCTCAGTTGGTAGAGATACCACCTAGACAGTGGAGGGTCCTGGGTTCGAATCCCAGCAGAGTCGATAAATTTTTCTATATGAATTTGCATTCAAAATATTATTTAATGTAAAATCATTATCCAACTTGATAAAAATTAACTCTATCTAAAAATTTATAAAAATTAATTTCCTTTCGGAATGATTCATTATAATCTAGATACTTTGAATATTGATGTTGTTGTCATGCGACTTGCTGATCTTCATTAATAGTATTCAAAAAATATCTAGTTACTTGCATGTTTGCTTGATATCTAATTCATATGGAAAGTTTCTCGCTATGCTGGTAGTCGTTCTCTGTAGCTCAGTTGGTAGAGATACCACCTAGACAGTGGAGGGTCCTGGGTTCGAATCCCAGCAGAGTCGATAAATTTTTCTATATGAATTTGCATTCAAAATATTATTTAATGTAAAATCATTATCCAACTTGATAAAAATTAACTCTATCTAAAAATATATATATATATATATATATATATATATATATATATATATATATATATATATATATATATATATATATATATATATTTCGTCAAGTCACATGCCGGATGCAAACAGAGAATAATTGATAGTCTTTATTCCCTCCTTATGTCCCACAAATATGTCTTCTCCTCCATCTAACGCACAGGTAGATGTATAAAAATGAACACTCCTGAGATTTAAAAAAAACGTAAAGTTTTTTAAACACTTTTCATGAGTGGGTGTTATCATCGTCTTTATATGCAAGTAGTGAACTAGCACACCGGCTTATCACTTCAACACGTGGGTGTTGATTAAATTAGTTCCACTTGTATGCAAGTCTACCTATATTTGAAAAAATTTAAAGCGCTTCCCTAAAAATTGAATATAGGAAAAAAATATTTTAATACAACACCCACGCGTATACGAAAATATATTGGCGAAACTTGGTAAAAAACAATATGCATATTTTACGTTTACGGAGTAAACTTACTAGACAACCATTTATTGGAGGATTCCCTAGACGTATGAAAATTTAGTCCTGTAAAACCCCTTTATGGAGATGAATCTTTGACCCAATTTCTACACTGCCTACATTATGAGTATCATATCCAATTCCGGAGGCACCTGTGGGCGATAGATAATTGAGGACCTGTATTTATTATTTAGTGTCATGTTCCTCTTTTTAAAGGTTATACAGATTATGTAACTTTCTTGTAGATACACATTTTATAAAGTATTGAAAGTGCAGGAAAAAGTTTATTGAACAAGATTTAAACCCTTGAAATTTAAATTGATACGGGTGAAAGTCTAAGTGTAAAGAGGGTCAATATTTGTGGAGACTTGGGTACATTTTTAGAACACAAAGTTGATAAAATCTAGTTACAAATTTAAAGTTTTAAGTAACCACCTACATTTCTGAAACTTAGGAAGTAATCGGAAGAGTAGGATTTAGCAAATGTAGGTAAGGTACCTGACAAGGGTTAGAATCCCCTTTAACCCCGATAAAAGAGGTAACTAGAACAAAAATGTACTCAACTCGGATATGGTTAATATTATAGCTAATGTTGGTTCGTTAACATAAAGTTTAGAGAAAAGCTTACTTTTGTTAGTACGGATGTAAGAATAAAGTAGCACAAACGTGACAATTATAACAAGAAAGTTGAAAATTTTATAATCCCAAAATTGGATTCTAAAGATGAAAGAAATCTTGAAACATAGTTACGTTTCTTGTTAAAATAAGCTATCGCCTACTTCAATAAATAGTTTAGATGTAGTTATATAGATGCTGTGTCAACTTACATAAAAGTTGGAAACCGCTATGCTAATGATTATGGACGGAATCAAAAGTATATAAAATTAAAAATAAATCTATAAAGAAAGAGAAAGACCCACTTATGGAAATATTAGAAATCAGAAGTTGATTAAAATGAGTAACATTTACATTTAAGCATGGTTGGCTTTTTTAAAACATTCTGTTTAAAACGTTAGTTTAAAACATCCAACTAAGTTTTAAACTAATTCTTTTTAAAAATTAAAAAGATTATTTAAAATTTAAAATAAAAAATTTTATTTATAAAATTTAATAAATTAAAAAATCTAGATTCTTATTCTACTGCATTTTCGAATTTAAATTACCAGCTTCCATCTGAAGGGTGTATTATTATAAGTATTACAACTGTAAATTATAAAATAAGAAATTATTGACAGTATGTTAATTGGGTATGTATTATTTAAATCTATTTTGGAAAATGACTTGAGATTGAAACTTGAACCAGAAAAACAATTCTAATTTAATAGTAAATTAAGAATACGGTGAATAGAGGATTAGGTTACATTGTACAAAATAAACCAACTTTGCTGCAACAACTTGAAATTAATGTTAAATATTTCTTTTCAGATATAGAATATTTAATAAAGACTATGTATAACGGAATGAATAATTGATGACCTGGTTACGTAAATGGTAAATCTAAACAAACAAAAATACCTGAAAAATGCTTCCCTTCAATATGAACTTTAGCAATAGTCGTTGATACTTGATATGAGAAACTAATTTAAAACGCGTACATCTTTTGCAATGGATACATTTGGTACGAGTTTTATGAGGTTCAACAGCATCTTTAATAAAATTGTTACAAAATGCTGCCATATAGGGTGCTTTCGTTGACCCGTCATCATGCATATTGCTGTGGTGCTGCTGATTTTAGTATCCAAATTTGGTACATTTTTATAAAATATTAAAATCTTTGTTTAAAAATTAATACTTTAGAAATAATTGATCAACATTTCTAATTAGAAATGAATATGATGTGTGTGTCATTGATTAGAATCTAGATGATTTTTTTACTAAAGGTTAAATACCATTTTTGTTTTTTCATTATTAAACAGTTTACTCATCAAATTTCTAAGAATACGTAATAAATAGTTGTGTGTAAGTTATTGTTGTATTATGTAATTTCCTTTATGATTAATTTTAAATGAGTAATATCAACGGGTTATGAGATTCTCTAAAGGTTTTTGTTAATTTAAATGATTCATTATTGCTAAAGTGTTGTGTAATAAACTATAATAAATGTGTCAGTTATTACAAACGATGTTATAATCTGTTATGTATTGTATATAAGTGTATAGTCATTTTATTAGGTCGTAAGGTGACGTAATATTGAGTAATGTGATGATGTAAATAGTAGTATTTAAGGAAAGCAACATTCTTGTAAATAGTTAGTCATGCATAGACAGTCATTTAAGTTAGTTCCTTATATACGATGAAAGAGAACGGTCTTCGTTAAATTTGTAAAAGTTAGTCCTGATATAAACGCTCAAGGAGTTAGTCAGATATAAACAGCGAACGAGAACGCATTTAAATCAGTTCAGTAAATAAGGCGACAGAATACAAGTCGTTAATAAATTTATAAAAGTTATTGTAAAGAAAGTCCTCAAATATTATCAATTAAAATACTAGCTAAAGTTTATAACTAAAGTGAATAAATCTTCGTAAAGCATAAATTGGTGTTTTATTTCAAATAAATCAAATAAAATAAAAAGTAATTTCTACGAATAAGGGAAATTTTACCCGCAAATAGAATTCAAAACAAAAGTGATTTATCACGATAATTATTTCTTTGCGGAAAGTGTGTGGATGGTGATATATGGGAAGTCCATATGGTTAAATGCAAAGGCAATTAAACCGGAATTGGAAACCAGCATTGGAACAGTATAAAGTGGGGAAGGATATGGTGAAGAAAGTTGTGACGACTATAGTAAAAGGGAAGAACCAACTCTATATAAAAAGGTAGGAAAGTTATTTTCCTTTTTGTAACTGGAACCTGCTAAAGAAAATACAATCTTTGTGAAGTGGAAAAAAGTGAATTAAACATTTACATTATAATTAAACTTTATTATTAAGATTTCAATTTATTAGTCATTTCAATTCCAATTTGTATTTTATTTTTTTTATCCACGAGAATCCACATCGCCCTGAGATGAGTGTTTCATAATAATTTATTTCAGTTATTTTAAGTTACTTAATTGGCGCCCAACTTATTTTTATGTAATCTTGAGTTAGCTAAGAAATCACGTAACATTTAAATCTATTAAAAAGTATTTCAAAATCATATAAGAATTTATAAAAGAGGGAAGTTGAAAAGTATTTCCAAAGTTCACTGTCATTCTAAATCTCAAATTAATTATAAAAAACATCTACGATCTAACGGCAATTATTAGCAATTTTAAAGTTTATACTGAAATTTAATAAAAACTAATTTTATTATATTTAATTAACCAATATCACCGTAATATATAATATTCGGCTGATTTTCTATTTACTAATTCCGCATTTTTTAATAGTCTGAAGACGCATTTTAAACGGTAATGGTCTTTTTAGTGTGCAAAACAAAGCTTGTTTTGCACTTCAGAAATTGCAGGAACGTTTTATTGAGGGCTAATCTGGTTGTCGTATACAGGGCTGTTTCAAGCTGTCTAAAAGAGTTTCTATAAATCAAATAATATTTCAGCAATGTATGTTCTACCCTGACAATCAAAATCTCTCAAATTGTTTATGAACTATTTGTTTCGCATGACAAAGATTATGTTTAAGTAAATGAGGTATCTTTACATCATTTGCTTACCTAAAAGAGTGACCAGGATGCAAATAATTAAACAATTTTAGTTATTGGTGTATAAATTTATTATAAAAAAACCTTTAGGGTCACAAGTTTTACACAATACGAATGACAGGGCAACTAGACTTGTTACGAACTTTCTTTTTCTTCTCATATAGCATGTGTTGATCAATAACTCAAATAAAAAATTTACATTCTTGGGATTGGTTTTGCCACATTAGTTATAAATTACAATCTGCAAGGTGTTGACTTGACAACAATATTTAATACCTTCGTTTTGGTGAGAATTAAAGTAGGTTTTTTATTATTGTTTCCTTGTGTTGCTCTTATACTAGGAATTCGTAAAATTAAAAAAGTGATGATAAGAACTTTTATTATTGTTTGAGGTATGCATATTCATGATGGTAATTTGTAGCCGAATTTAATAAGAACACCTTTCCTGTAACCTTTCATTAAAATATTTCAAGATCAATTAGATTAAAAAACAGTTTAAATCATAATATTTTATATGGGGTGTTTTAAACTTATTTTCGATAAAAACCATGTTTAATTTAAAACATGTTTTTGGACAACCCTGCATTTGAGCATAATAAACGTAGTGTACCTACTATTGATTTACTAGTACACACTATTGATTTCATAATGATCTAGGACAGCAAGGCTAATATGATGCTATTTTATTATTTTTGCTAGTGTAAATGCATAGGATAAACTAATAAAAAATAACAACCAATAAAATTTGCCTTGGGTTTTTAATTTTCACGTGTGAGTAGGAAAAATAGCGAATAGCAATACGTTTGAGAAAGATAGATATTTATCGCATACTTCGCATAGTTTAAAAAGTTTAAAACTAATTGGCGTGTGTCATTCTGATATGTGAATCTTGGCAAGTATGCAATGATATCTATTTTTTCAGATGTATTGCTATTCGTTATT
This sequence comes from Agrypnus murinus, assembly GCA_929113105.1. Lineage (NCBI taxonomy): Eukaryota > Metazoa > Arthropoda > Insecta > Coleoptera > Elateridae > Agrypnus > Agrypnus murinus. The sequence continues at coordinate 112,008,139 of OV816028.1, read as the reverse complement.
TTTCCTTTGTAAGACAATTCAAAACCAAAGTAAAGTCTTACCAACACTATCTGTGTAACTTCAGATAATTAAAATGAATGATAATAATTGAAAATTTTGAACTGCACTAGAAGTTTCATCACTTTATATTATATGAGAGTTAGGGGGGAAACGGCATGTCAAAACAATCGAAAACTGATATTTTTATTGCAATGTAGAGAACACTTTCTATTAAATAGTACCGAGAATCTGAAATTTTAGTGTAATGTAAAATTTGCTTTTTATCTCCCAAAATTGTTCTTTTTGTGAGTCTGATCGTTTTTTCTTTACTATTTTTATTTGTTTCTCTCTTAGATTATATCGAAATCAAAGATATCACGACTAGATATTTCTTTTCAAACAGACTGTTAAGTACTATTTATATCAAGAGACAAGGTTATAGGAGTATATATGTTAAATGGAATATTTAGTTCTTCATGTATAGATTGTGAGATTCAGGTAGAAAATATAATTGGATCATTTCATGTCATCATCATCATTTTATTAACATAAAGTAACAAGTAGGTTTCGAGCTAAGAGAAGTAACACACAATCAAATTATACAAGGTGATTTTAGGGATTCAACTAAATTCAATGATCTGTGTTTCAATGTATATAATACCAATAAAATCTAATATCGCCCATTAATCCAATTGTGAAGCATTAGTTACGGCTCTTGAGTCCATGAAAGAGTCGGAATCACACCCATTATCACTAGATCTAAATTAAAAAAGACATATATTATTAATCGTTAAGGATTAATTTACAATTAAAAATCGTATTAAAAATTAACAAAACTGAAAACCAAGTTAGTACTTACACTAGAAAGAACTATTGGAAAAGACATCTCTATTGAATTAAGCTTAAAACTATCAAATAATATATAATAATAATATAATAATAATTACTACAACCCATAGCCTGGAAACCAGGCCCCAGAAGCTTATAAGCTTGTGCGGGAGGGGGGGGGACGATTATTATTATTACGTAGGCCCTAAGTGCGGCTGCAGCCCACTCTCCTCTCACTAATCTCTTCACAGGTTAATAGGAGAAGGAACAATATTGGCGTTACAGTGTCCAAATAAATTTATTGTATTTATATTATCTAGTATTTATAAATACTAGTAGATTAATTTATATAGAATAAAAGTAATTGTTTTTTATCAATTACTTACAAAGTTTTGATCGCACATGGCAACGATGACTATCGAAAGACATATAAAAACTATATTTCTTCCCGGAAACCAACATAATGTATTGCAAAAACACAGATTACTAAATATTTTCTGATAAAGTCTATAACGTTCGGTTAAGAGTAAATTAACGAAATGAAATGTTGAAGTGACCCATAAAACACCAATTGCTTTTGAAGCATTGAGGCTATTGGATTCTCTCGTTTACTTTCCTTTTAAGTTTGGGAGCCTCATTTCCTAGCAAAATGTGCATAGAGGCCCACTAGCTAAATCTTTAACTTTAAATGAACTTGTCTTATTTTGCATAGAGGTATCCGGAAAAGATGAAACCATTTTTTTGAGGGTCGATATCTTAGATTAGAATAGGCCCATTTGATCTACGCACAAGCCCACTAATTTGGAATAAGCATTTACAATTGGTTATAGCGAAAAATAAATATATTATATTATTTTGTTGAGCAGAGACAACAACAAAAATTAAAATAAAAAACACATTCGTAGCTTTATAATATTAATTAAAAAATAATCTCAGCCCCTCAATTAAAGAAAAGTCTCTATGTACATAATTAGTAACAATTACATTTGAACCATCTTTTAGAGATGAATTTTTAACATTTTTCTAAAAAATTGGCTTCCATAATTTTGAATATTTTTTATTTTTATTCCCAAAAAAGATCGACAAGCTACAACTAAAAATCATTAAACAATAAACAAAGCCTCAGTTTCAAATAATAAGATAAAGTGAATTCAAAATTAATTATAAATATGTATAGTATACGTTCGCAAATAATTAAGAGAAACAGAAATTTTACTACCATCTGTTGTTAATATCTGTTGTATCTGCTTCAGCGGTAAACACAGTTTCTTCCATACAAACAGTAAAGTTTATTAGAGAGAGAGAGAGAAAACGTTTCATAGTTCAAGTTTCATAGCATGTTTTTCTTGTTTGGAAACGGTTTGGTTATTTTCGCGAAAACAGCCCATACGTACCATAACTAATAATAACAAACAGAACGTGCTATACTCCTGAAACATCAACGCACAAGCAGGTGAGCTTCAGCTGATTTTCACGTGAAAGCGATAAGCGTACACACACATTTATTAGGTAATATAAATTATTATGAGTAGTATAAGTATTTACATTTAAGTAACCTTTTTCATTATTAAATGCTGAGCTAGTACTAAAATCATTAAAATAAAAGGAAACGCACAATTGACATAATAATTTATCAATGACCCTTACAAGATCATAATGGCATGATACATTTTCTTTCTTGTGAGCTACAATAATCATATCAAACAATCACCAGTCAATTTCAGTCAAATGAACCAATAGTGTGCTGGTAATTTTTGGTAATTTTAGACGTCATATTACACTCATAGTTGACTGAAACGAAAATCGTCGAAATCTCGTTTCAATCAACTACTTGTGACATGACAGTCAAATTACCGGCAAAATCGAAACCACTAGTAGTATGAAAATATCATATATCGTATCTGTTAAACTCAGATAAAAGACCAATCACATGTTAGAAATTGAATTATTTTAACCAAAAAATAACTACTTATGTTACTACTACCCAATTTTCAAAAGAAATCAGTTCTAGTCTTTGTTGAAATAAGATTTATGATATTAGGATTTAGCAAATCGCTAACTATTGATAGAAAGGGGCATTCAGTCTGGTATGAAAGCAATGAATTTAACTAGTATGATTTTTGTTTAATATACTTTCAACCTGTATCTTTTTATTGGATATACAGACTTCAAATTGAGCAATCATTGATGTAGTTCGGTTCAACAAACTGCTGATGTTTTTGTCATAATCAAGTTTTTTATTTCAAATTTGTTTAGATCAATTTAACGTAAGTTTTAAGGGGTATCTTTTCCCAGATTGTGGAATTTCCTTAATTACGTAATAACATCTAATCAGTTTGAGTGACGTCTTCTATTATTTTTATTATTTGTTCATGTGTTCCATTTTCTAATCAGAACCCATTGTGATTAACACCTACGACACCTGAGCTATAATTTGAATAATGAGAGGTCTCTGCCGGAGCATAGTTTAACGTAAGCATGGTTATAGAACAATTTTGTGTTTAAGTGTTGATGTATTGATTGATTTTAATGTAAATTAATTTACCGAGTAAAAATAGATTGCTTATCTTTTTACATGCTGACTGTAGAGCCGGCCAACCTCTCGGAGGAAAGAGTGTGCAAATATGTATTGCTTATAATAGACGCATTTACTATATATCTGTTCCTTATACCCTTAGGTCTCTTTCTGGTCCTAAAACTTGCGAGGCACTCAAAATGTATTTATTAAATATTCTTGGGCAAACATACAGATTTATTTGGGAAACAAATTTCACAGTGAGCTCAGTAAAAAGAAGTTATCAACTGCCTATCAAATTAATTGCCAAAAGTAGGACAATACGTAAGGACCATCATAAACCTTCTAATTACATAAATTAAGGATAACTTAGAATGGACAAACGCACTTTACAAACTACAAAATATCAAAATATTATTTCAGATGTCACATATAGTAGTTTAGAGGAAGATCGAAAACTAGTTTACAAACATATTATGAAGGAGGAAGCCGACAGGTAGTAATGCTTGAATATTGTTAGGATGTATGTTATTCATATTTTATACTGCTGAAATGCAGGACAGTTTGTAGTATGATATTCATAATCTTATAATGTTGGAAAAGAGGGCGTTTTTCAGTATGTTATTCCACTTTTATGCTGTTAAAATACAGGATGTGCTATAGTAAATATGTTATTCAGATTTTATACCATTGGAATGTATAATAATTCCCTGAAACCTGGTAACGAGGCATGGAAACATGACAGGGCAACGGATGATCCAGTCAGATTAAATGTGTAGTAGAGAAAGTATGGTTAACGAATTCTCGACGGTTACTCATCACTGAGCAGGGGGAGCTCCGGTAACATGAGGACCGGTACTAGTGAATTTGATTCTTACCTGGGACAAGGTCTCTTATTGGTGCCTAGCGTACCCGCTGTTTGACTGAATCCTCAGATGGAGAATTGAAGTGAGGTTTATCCCGGTAGGAAGGGGCAATTTCCTGCTCATGGAAAGCTGCATGCTACCAGGTAACTGTGTTCAGGAAGCTATTCGAACCACCCTATGTCTGAGACTGCAGACTGAGTACTGTGATCTGAAGAAGCTCTTAATCCATTACTCTAAAGGGGTGTTGAAACGAATACATAGCCTCTCACACTTAAGACAACTTCACATCACTGAGGTACATACCGGGGGGTCTAGAACGTATAGGCTTACGAACGAAGCTCTGTTAAAGGCACGCCAGGGCTATAACTGGAGCCAAATATTGGTTTGATTTAAAAATTTAAAGTATTTAATCAATTTTAAATAAAAAATTAGTAATTAAGATTATCATGATGCCAGAAATATTACTTCCCGGATAAAAGGCATTAACAATCTTAGGATTGGTTTTTCACTTATTCATGGTATCCAAAATTCTTTTATTTATATTTTAATTCTTTTGTTATTTGTTGTTTGTGTTCATTTGCAAATACATTTTTTGTCATTTGTACATACTTGTGTTTCCAAGATCTATATTTATTTAGTGCCCTATTCAAGCGACACGCCTCAAAGTCTCAGTGCGGTGGAATTTTTGAAGTTTCACCACATTTGTAATTAGTCGGAGCAGAATTTTCTTTATGGTAGAGGTAGGTGGTTTATATTTTGTATCTAGCATCACTGTGCTATTACCAAAGTCTGTTGCTGTATAATTGTTTGTACTCTCATATAAATCAATTTATTTGTATGAATATCAATCATAATAACCTTGGGCCACCCTAATTATATACAGTAAATAACAATCGTAGCAATATATTTTTAAAAAGGTCAAGCAACTAGTCCTGTACCACTTCATATGGATTGAGCCCGGGATAAATCTTGCATATACAATACATGATTCACATTCTAGACATGTAATATTGCTAACTAGGTCAAATATAAAAATGATAACATAGACATTTGAAAGTGTAAAGATCCTGTGATGTATTTTAACAATTCTAAAAATATTCAAAGAATATAATCGACTTAATCTAATTTGTTAAACCTACTGCAACCTACAACTTCATAGGTTCAAAAATAGCTACTCCTCATCTTCGCTAGTTCCCTTATTTGCAATATTACTAAACGCGTGACGTTTATCACGTGTACCAATAATGTCCATGGATTGCTTTAATCTGTATTTTACTGCACCTATTCAGAAACAAAATAAACACTCTTGATAGATTATGCTTTTAGATAAAGTAGTTATGGCCAAATTTATGCCTACTCAATATACGCAGAGAACAATGAAAACCCTTTATGGGAAAAACTCTTTTACAAATAACTTATGCATGAAATATGCGTCCTTCAAGTAAAAGTAATATGAATGTATAAAACAAATACCATTGTGTCAAGACATTCACCTTCTTATTCTCTTTTCTTTTCCTTCTAGGTATTAAGAGTGAGGTTCGAAGAGGAGCGATAATTTTAAAATTTTCCTCTCGTTTTAAATTATCGAAGGAAAGTAAGCGTAAATAAAGTTGAAAAAGTTCAATGTCTGAGTTTAAGGTAAGGTGAAGACTCTAGGAGCGCTGTCATAGTTTTTCATGTAGCTATTTTATTATTACACTTCACGGTGGTTTACTGAACCCTAAGATGTCTACATAATTTAATTTGTTTGTAAATTGATCACGTGTTTAGTTTAGTGACAGGTTGTCAAAAGCATGCAACTAGTCTGGGTAGTATTACGTCGTTCCAGAGGATTATTTTCTTATTAAAACAACACCACGGATTCCTTCCACAAAGCTTTATCTATGGAGCTAAGAACAGTGTAGGTGTTTCAAATGCGGTCACTGGAGCTTACAGTAGAAAAAAGCGATAAACTTAATTGCAGAATAGAATATACGGCAGTGTTTTATTCGCTTTTTACCAAGACCTGCTTAAATAAACCACTTAATATTTAATTGTCCATTCGTTATAATTTCTTAGTTAACAGATTGCGCTCGTTTAATAAATTTAACTAAATTGCATCGCAAAATGAGGTCAAGTAGATGTTAGTCTAGATGATCTGGGAAATAATTTTTCAAAACAACCTAATTAATGTAGGTAGGTATATAAATTAAGCGAAGAACTTTTACCATAATAAAATGAACGAAACATATAAACTAAAATGTTTCACTGTTATGAGGTTATATTTAAGAATCTGTCCTACAGTATGTAAATCAAGATACTATTGAAGTTAACAGTGTAACATCGATATTATAACACAAAAAAGATGCCCCGCGATCAGGCGCCATTTATACTTACTTTACAACTCAAGATTGCCACGGCTTGAGATCTTATCTTTTCAAATTTAATTTCAGGTCGTAGGTATTGTTTCCACAGCTCCAAATTATAAAAGAATAAATAAAGGTTTAAGACACAAGAAAATGCATATTATTTAGGGCGCCATCTGATTAGGAAAGTCCGGTAATTTTATAAAAATATTGACTCGATACCAGTAACTAGAAACTGGAATCAAATCTAATAAATTTAATCGATACCAGTAACCAGAAATTGGAATCAAATCTAATAAATTTAATTTAATTTTGTTTAGTCATAATCGGTTCTGTCAAAGTTAGGTTGAATAAAATATTTAAAGACTTTCATAAATATATGGTCCTGTAATATTCAGATTAATTAAATTTGATTACAGCTTTATTGAAAAATCAAAGATGAAGTCTCCAAATAAAACATCGTTACAAAATTTAAATATATGTAAAAATGATACCCAACGTAGTAGTAGTAGTAGAAGTAGTAGTAATATTGTGAGGAGACCGAAGTCTAGCAAGTAGGCCTTCATAGGCCCTTTTTGCCAACCCCTTGTCATCCCCTTAACCACCTCCACTATCACCTGCTTCAATTGCATCTTCTCCCTGTGCAAACCTACCCGATTTCCCAATGAAGGTTAGGATGTTGGTCCACGATAGGGAGCGTAACTGTAACTCGCGTGAAACGTAGCTTCACCAAAGGTTTTGAATCTCAACCGCTGGTAAGCCGCGCATTCTACGAGGTAGTGGTAGGATGTTTCCTCATCACCCCCACATCTCGGGCATATGGGGTCTTCCTCTACACCTATTAAGGATAGGTGTCTTTTTAATTTGCAGTGGCCTGTCAGGATCCCCGTCAAAAGATTTACGGATCTTCGGCTTTTCCCCATTAGCCAGACCGACTTCTTTGAGTCGAATCCCTTTATATGGTCTTTCGCCTGCGGACAGCCTCTGCAACTTTCCCACTTCTCTCTGCTTTTCTCATAGGCCCACTCTACCAGGGTCGTTAAGATTTGATGTCTTGTAATACCCAAGTAGGATTCCGGTCCCAGGCAGATACCCTTGGCTCCGATTTTGGACAGTTCATCAGCCTTCTCATTGCCTTGGATTCCGGTGTGGCCTGGGACCCATACTAATTCTACCTCTTTCTCGCTTGCCAGCTCTGCTAAAGCATCCCCACATTCATGGACGAGAGCTGTTCTCGTACTGGAGGAGTAGATTGCTTTTAGTGCCGCTTGACTGTCAGAGCAGATGTAGATTTTCCTCTATGGTGCTGCTCTAATCTCGACTTTGGTTGCCACCGTTAAAATGTCGTAAACCTCGGCTAGGAAAACCGTGGTTAACTTCCCCAGAGCTGTCTTGTACCCCTCGGTTCTCTATGTATATTCCTGCTCCAGAGGATTGCCTTTCTGCTATCCGGGAACCGTCCGTGTAGCATACCAGGGCATCTGGGTGAAACTCGATTTGATTTTCTCCCACTGTTCTCTAGTCGGAATAGTAAGGGAGTACTCCTTTTCTAATCTTAGTCGGTCTTCTGCTTTGGTTACCCTGTATGTTGACAAAGGGATCTCCTTTGCCGCCACCTGGGCAATCTTTGCATGACCGATGCATATACCTTGATTACTCCAAAGCCCCGCCTCTCGCATTCTGAGATGGGTTGCCATGGCCTCTCTCTTTATCCAGGAGTCAAGGCCCGGGAGACCCAATATAATCTCGATTGCAGCCGTTGGAGTTGTTCTCATTGCTCCTGTAATTCCCAGACAGGCTAGTCGTTGAGCTTTTGCCAGTTTCCTGGAAATGGTTGATCTTTCAACACTAGGCCACCAGACCACTGAGCCATACTGGATCCTTGGTTTTATTACCGATGTGTAAAGCCAATACAGGATCTAGGGATTAATTCCCCAGTTCTTTCCTACTGCTCGCCGCAACTGCCATAATGTCGCTATCGACTTGTTTACGATTTTGTCGACATGCGACCTCCGAACTTAATTTGCTATCGAGGGTAACCCCTAGGTACTTAACCTCCTGCACTAGTGCAAGTGGTCTTCCGTACATTATGGGTGCTCGGAAATTCTCTACTTTCCTTCTTTTGGTGAAGAGAATCATTTCAGTTTTGAGTGGATTTACTGACAAACCCTTCTCTTCACACCATCCTTCTATTATTCTACATGCCATTTGCATTCTATTGCAGACGACGTCTAAGAATTTCCCGGTTACTAAAACCAGTCCGTCGTCTGCGTAGGCCTGGGTATAAAATCCCTCTGCCGTTAGACATTCTAGCAGGCCGTCCATTATAAGGCACCACAAGTGGGGCTACAGGCAGCTGTCCTGGGCGCAGCCTCCAGTTACCCCGGCCTCAACTGAGCAATCTCCTAGGTTCGCTATCACGGTTCTTTCCGTCAATACCGATCTCACCCAGCTGACCATCACGGGAGGAGTCTCCCTCGCCTGCAAGCCTTGACCAATCGTGACTGTTCTTGCCTTGTCAAAAGCTCCTTCAAAGTCAAAGAGTACCGCAAGGGCCACTTCTTTGTAATTAAGTGCTTTTTCCACCTTATACACTACTGCGTGGAGTGCTGTTTCAGTGGATCTTCCACGTCTGTATGCGTGTTGGTTTTTATGGAATGGGTTTACCGTTATTACCCTCTCCATTAAATACCTGTCGATAATCCTTTCCAATGTTTTTAGAAGAAAGAACGTGAGACTAATGGGTCTAAAGGATTTGGCATTTGTGCAGTCTTTCTTCCCCGCTTGGTGGATGAAAGCCACTCTGGCTGCCTTCCTGATTCAGGATTTTTAACATCAATTACGATAGACTTCAAAATGTTATTTTGGACCCTCAATAAACTATCAAAGTGGTAGTTGAATGTGAATCCATAACATGTTATTGCATACCTTATAACACTTTCAGCAAGAGACTGATAAATTCTTTTTTTTATGTATACTGGGAGCATAAATCTAAGGTGATAGAGCTTTGCCGACATAACTCGCAGTCGTTTTGTAACGTTCTCAATATGCGATTTCCATTTCATATTTGAATCTAAAACTAAGCCCAAATAATTGACTTTACAAACGTCGTGTATGTGTTTACATGAACAACTGATATGGTTTCTATATAAACTATGGTTAACGTAAGAATTCTTAACGATATGAGAAATAATATAAAAAACATAGGTCGAAAATGTTTAATACAAAATAATAATTCTCTTATATTAACATTGACAAAATAAAATTCATAAAGTCCCAATACCTTCTTCAATTAGTTCACTCCAACGTCACCTTACAAAGCAATTAGTACAGTATTGCCTTTTAAATTTGAACAAACACTTATCACCAAACTCGATCGCTCGATGAAATTGAAGAATCTGGAAAACGCCTCACTGATACCGCAACTAGAATTTGCTCCAAGGATGTAAAGTTCATAATAACGATCTCTCATTAGAACTAATGTTTATTAAAAAACATTCTTCATTAATAAAGGTAACGCCACACTAAAATATATTATTTAGTTTAACACTTCCAAGTTTAAATTATGTTAAAAACGGAATCCAATAAGAAACTTATTTCATGATAAGTAAAATTTGATAACTATAATTTTTCATTCCAATAACTGTATTTCGATTAAACAAGATCATTCATTAAAACTGAAAATGCTCTGCTAAACGTTAACTGCACTATAAATCATTTATTAAGTTTCGGTAAGAGCGATTCCAAATTAATCACTTAAAATACTGTATAATTCACAACTTCTGAAGAACCGGAAACTTTATATTTTAGTTAACTTATTAACCCCAAAAAGTCAACGATAAATTGAAGCAGGTGAGCTTCCGATACGATAGCGGAACTAGACACACAAAACGGCAGTAGTATAACTTAATTATACTCTTAAAGACGGTAACTTTGTTAATATTAAAAACTGTAGTGTTCAAAATAAAGATTAACATAAACTTTACCTGGGGCATCTCTCCAAGAGAGAGCCCCGGGAAAACGCGAAAAACTATCTTCCCTTCGGCCCGTCTACTTGTTTTCAGTTCGAGATTCTCTAGTCAACTCCTCTAAACTAAAAACTATTTCGCGGTGGTAAGATTTTCTGAGGGCGCAATTTTTAAACAGTCCAATAGAAAAATAGCGAGATTTTTGTCAGCCATCGAAATACGTTCATGTTATTTGTTCGAACACATTCCTAACTAAACTGAAGGGATTCCCTTTTGAATTTATACATACAAAACTGAAGCCTCCACACGTGTGTTATAGACAGCTCGTTCCAAAAAATTCCTTTTGGCAGTAAGTTGTTTACTAGTGGAGTTTCAATACAACGTAGTTTTAAAACTGCAGATTCAAGGTTTATTACAATTTAACCATAAGGGAACTTTTATTAAAACTAGTACTATATTCTAGCTCTTATAAACACGCATATTTAAAAACAATCTTATTCTGAAATAATCCATTTTCTTAGGAAAGAAATATTTGATCCATATGGGAACGCTTTAACTTGCGTTTTCGCGCCACTTAAAATGCTGAAACTCAAAATACTGTTTACGAATTTATTTCTAAGTGACTCTTTTGTACTTGAAATAATATTTGCAATTCCAACAGAAATAGATTTTACCAAACTACCAAAACCGTACTGGGATTTCTTAAATATTTGTTAGTTTAAAAAAACGTAACGTTACAACAGCTTTCTTCATTCGTACACAACTCATAGGTTATTAACGTTTTCGCGTTACCGACCTATTTATATTTGTTTTCCAAACTCAACTTACTAAATCCTTGCCGGTTGCTATGAAAACAGCAGAACTGTTATGATTCATAACGTCAAAAAGTGCTGTTACGACCTTCAAAATCCTAACCGACTATGCCTTTTTACAGAAATACATTTATATTTTTAAATAGTGTCATTAGCGCAAAGAATATTATAAGATACTCGTAAGTACTGTAATGATGTAGTCACATCATTACATACTCCATGACAACATAACAACTTGTAAATACAATTTTCAAGAATAAACAGATAAACACACATTCAAATTATGTTTCAGTTTTATAATTTAAAACCTAAGAATATATGTAAGATACTTAAGATCTTTACAGTACCTATAACAATAATCTTGAAAACACGAAAGACTCTTTGGGGTCTCATTTTTCCAGCTTTTTGTATGGCCTGTTATAAGGCACTTATCCTCGTATCGTGATGTATTTACTAGATATTTCATCTTGCATTTGCAATTACGTGTTTATGCGATTAACCCATGTTCATTGTTCTCATTTATTTAGTTACAGTGTTTGTAAAGCAGTAGTGAATCAGAGAATCATGTCCGTGTATCTGATGACCGACTACTTCATAACATAGAGAAGGGCAGCATACGCAATTACAAGAAAAGCTCAGCGGAATTGAAGTTTACATAGTTTTGTAAGGAAAGCTTGGGTGCTTATGCAATACTTACACTAAGAAAGATGTCATTGCATAATTGCATTTAAAAATTCGTTTTAACAATAATTTTTAACACGAGTTGGTGAGGTTAGCGTTTTTTCTTATTTTAACACTGTTTATGTTGAATGACATTGTCAATTATTTTCCTTTACATTGTCGATGTAAAATAACATCAAAGAAGATTGTTTTCAGTAGAAAGTAACATCAACGTAATACATCGATTTAAAACTACATTTTCACAAAAGAACATTGTTCAATATAGATTTTGCATCTATATTTTTCTCTGAGTGTGTGTATATATATAATACATAATTTCTGCTTATTTAACCCTAACGTTGTGTTCGATGTGTAGAGACTCAATGTAGCTACTTAGTTATTTTCTAATCGATTAATAGCTCTTTTTACTACATTTCTTCATCGACACCTATCCTGTGTAATTATATGGGCGTTTTCTAGATTGGTGTCTAATAATTTTGTTACAGCATACATCCACTTCGTAGGTGACTTTGACCTTTCCCGACTTCTTTTACCCTCAGTTCTTCCTTGCACCACAAGCTTTTCCATATTGTCACTACGCATAATGTGGTCAAAGGACTTTAATATTCTTAGATAGCTAGTACTAATGAGTCTTTGAGTTGGTAGGATTTCTTGGAGCATTGAGATATTGGTCATCTTAACTGTCCATGGTATATACCACATCTCCCAAGCATCAATACGTCTCCTATCTTCCTGACGAATTACCCATTTTCTGACACGTATCCAAAAATCGAGAATACCCGGGTTTTTATAAGATTAATTTTCGTTGTCCTTGAAATATCTCTGTCTTACCAAATTTTTGTTAATTGCCACGACATTGCGGTTCGTCCAAGACGAGTACCTTCTGAGCTACCGTTTTCATGGATCACTTCTCCTAGTTATATGAAGAAATCTACCACTTCAGAGTTAGCAATGGTGTCAGGTTTTTGTCCTAGAACATTGCCACGATCAATGCTGATTAACTTTAGCTTTTTATAGTTGATCTTAAGTTCGTTTCTCTAGTCTTGGCAGTTTTTTTCAGTTTCCTGTATATTTGATGTCATTAATACCGTGTCGTCGGCAAATCGTATATTGTAGATTTTCTCCACCGGTAGGCATCCTCCATGTTATTCGTTTAGAACAATTCGCATCACATATTCACCGTGGACGTTATATAAAATTGGAGATAGAATGTATTCTTGCCTAACACTTACCTTTTCTATCTTATACTTACTTGAGAATACATTTTCTATTCTGATTGCACTGTTGATGTTGTTGTAGAGAATGGCTATTATTCTTATGAGACGTTTCGGAACTCCTATTGATTGTAGTATATGCCATAGTCTATGCTATTAAATGCTATGTTTTCTAATGCTTTTTCAGTTATATTGTCGATATTAAGAATCTATTCCCTACAGCCTCTATTTTTGGAAACAGTGCTTATCCGCTACAGTTCATGGTGGTTGATACTGGTTCATTCTCCTTAAGCGTAGGTATCTAGATAATTTCTGTGAATCCGACGACCAGAACTCCACAGCCAAAGCCGGACCCCCATACTCATATCCGAGACGCTACCTGATGGCATGCAGTTTCCCATAGGTCAGCAAACCTGGGCGTTGGTAGACAACAACCAGTTCTAAGGGTGAGCGCCGTGTGGTCCGCCCACAAGCTAGTCTCGGGTACTAGTGCTCCCCTAGACGTCTAACAACTGCCCAGACCTCTGTCTCCTGGGTTAATCTCGGATACTAATTAACACCCGACACCTCGAACGACTGTTTGTCCGTTAAACATTAAAAATTGTTGTAGTAATTAAAAATAACCAAATCAATTTAACCTGATAACTTTCTTGGTAATTGGTAATTGCAGGCAGAGTTATAATCAGTTACGCTACATTGTAAGTGATGACTGAGTTCAGTTACTCTATGATTTTTATCACCAACCAGGAGCACAAATAAAATTTGGTATTTCATCACCAGCTAAGCAGCAAGAGAATATTTTGTCCCTAACCCCGACGAATTTCTTCTTAATAATAATAATTGCTACAACCCCACACCACCTGGCTAACGCTTGTGCGGGAGGGATGGTGCTATTAATATTATTACACAGGCCCATCGTGCGGCTGCAACCGACTTACAGATGGTAACACCCCACTGGCCTGATGTTAGTAGATTACTTTTACCAATACTAATAAAGCTACTTCGTAAGAATTACTAAATATTGGCGAAAAGTCTTGAATGTCTTCTTTGATAAGGTATTATCAGCATAAAGATGTTTTTGATATTATACGATATTCTTTGGTATGTCTCGTTAAATCTTGATCTTGTCTGAAAAACGTGCTAATGTTTCAAAACAGCCTGCATGTAATTTTATAATTTTTCGAAAACAATAACTATCTATAGCTAGCGGTAGACGAGTGGTTTAAAGGCGCAACTTGCATTCCAAAGATCGTGGGTTCAAATACCACTTGAGCAGGCAGGATTTTTTAAATGGAGATATCGGCTACCTTAACTCTAGGTGTACGTGATTGTGTTTTAATTTCAGATAGCGAACATAATTATGACCTTAGCTCTTTATGCCTTCGTAGTGTAGACATAAAATGGATGCCTACTTGTTACCATACTGAATTGTTACATTGATCATCAATGTAACAAACTTAATCATGAATACTCATAATTTTATAACAAATCAGTTTGAAAAACTTGTACACGATGAAATATATTCCAATTCTTAATATTTAGAGTTGCCTAAATTGAAGATTTTTTTGTCGAACATCATTAGTGACCACCACTGCGTCTCTAGCTGGAGAATATTTAGAACCCATTCTAAAAATGTTTCTCTAAAGTTGCCATTTACGTGCACATCCCTTTTTCCTTAAAAAATGAAGAAATACAGTGCTAGGTGCATATAATGTTTCAAATTGAAATAATTGCATAAGCAAACTGTTGTAACTAATTAACGGTTCCTTGAAAGGGTTGTAACCCTACTGTGCGTGCGTACCCCTAAGCTGACTTAAGTATAAATTACAGATGATAGCGTCGTCGTCAGAGGCCAGGGGTGAAGTGCTGGGCTAGATAATAATAGAGTGCACTTACCTTAATTTTGCTTCCTTATAGAAAGGGAGAGAGGTAATCCAATAATATAAACACAGTTTATAGTTAATAATTAAAGACGAGTTTATTTATTATTGTTAATTAAATTAGTAAGTCAATTTATAACATTTTTTCACACCAAACATAAATTATTGAAGTTTCATTACTTTCACGTAGAAAGAAATAATATATTGAATTTAAATAATTGAAAATTGAAAAATTATAAAAACTTAAAACCGAAAGTGAGTTCCTTCTTTCTTGAGGACCTAATCAGAACTAACTTAAAGAAAAACCCTATGTAAAAATGTAAACATTTAGAAAAAGTTTAGATGACTAAACAAACTTAATTAAATTAACAGTGTACGTGTGTTTGATAAACTCTAAGACAAAACTTACTTTTGATTAACATTAGAGAAATGCAACTCTGCACGCCTTGCAGGAAGTAGCCTTATCACATATGAAAGAATCATCATTTTGAATAAAATATAGAATTTCAAAGTTTTCGCAAAAGGGAAATAGAATTTCTATTTCCCGTGGGAAACTAAATTTGCAATTTCTTCATATTAGGTATTAGGTATATAAAATTTTAATAAGTTGTATCTTTGAGTTTATTCAACCCTAAATAAATATATTATTATAACTGCAGTTATGATTTGCACAACTAAGTAAATATGAACTTTAGCTAAAATAGTTTAAGAATAAATGATACAAATTAATGAACCAATCAGGTTAGCTAATTATAATAAATCAATGTAGCCGTTCGGCTACAGGGTGAAGAAAAAATTTACGCATGCAAAATAAGAGACACGAGGTGTAAATAAAGATATAATAAGAGTATTTTCGCTAGGAATAGTATGTATTCATAATCACCTGTTTGTAAGTTTAAAAGGTCCTTTAAAAGTTACATGATGTTATGTGTTGTACGTGCCAAAGTTAAGTGACGTTTAATTATTAAACTGAATACTCCATTCTAGATGGTCTAGATGTATAGGCTGGGCTAAATAAACATGGATTTAGTTTTGCCGGCTAAGCCTCAGAAGAAATCTCGGTACAGTGATCGGGTCAGATAACAAAGCTAGGCAGAAACTAAAGAATATTAAAGCCCCAAACTTCGAGTAACAGATAACCGATGTACAGAAAAATATATTTACAAATTTCCACAATTTTGATGCACCACTATATCTATACTATGTGTGTGCAAGTGCATACATTCATAGTATCTACTATGAATGTATGCACATACACTTACAGAAATGAATCATTAATCCTCAACAAAACAGAACAAATAGAAATTATGAATCAAGTAACGGCTTTATTGAATATTAAACAGTTTGAAAAGTGTTCTCGGTTGGATCTTCTATTTAACGGATTAATATTAATTAAATATTTAAATTGAATATTACCTCACAATATTGAAACCGTTGTATATTTGTTTAAATTATCCTGCGCTACCCTATCCTAACCTAACCTAAGTTTAATTACAATTAATGATGGTTTGCCTGCAACAACTTTACTTATATAAAACGGCACAACAATGCTTTCAATAAATAATTTGGGTCAGGGCCGGATTTAGAATTTTGAGGCCCTAGGGTCAGTATTTGGAGGGGTCCCTTAAATTTCTAAAAAATGTTTAATCTCGGAAAAATAAAACTCTATAGTAATTTTTGTATATTTTCGACGAACAAAAAGTTCGTCTCTGAATTCGTGAAGTCTGTCTGTCGGTCTGTCTGTCGCCTTTTTCCATGTTGACTTTTTTGAATTTTTCTTTGGAATCTTATAGTACATCAAACTTTTGGTTAAAACATTTTTTTGTATCTCTTCAGGAATGTGGTCAAAATGACCACTGAAAATTTCGATAAATTTTTGAAAAATGAACAATTTTGTATTTTTTAAAAAATTACGAAAAAATAAACATTTTTAGCAACAAAAAAAATTCGAAAAGTTTTAGGACTTAGAATTTTAGTTTTTTTGACAACTAATGTGTTAGGTCAACACATGGGGCCCCTGTTCGGTGCAGCCGCAGTACTTACTTTTAAATTCAACGGCTGTACCGATTTTAACCTCGTTTAAAAGCTGTGTCCGGACAGTCCGTACAGTCTAAGTGCAAATATCGTACAACAGTTCAGCTGTTGCACCTAATTTTTTTTCGTGTGGTTTCTTCGTTTTTTCGGATTTTGTTTTAATTGAAAAGCTCCATTGGAAAAGCAGCATTGGTGGAGGCCCAGGGGCCGTGGCCCCGCCGCCCCCGTGCTAAATCCGGCCCTGATTTGGGTAAAATACACAGTTTACTAATTGATCTTCACAACAAAGAATTGATTTCCAAAATGTCAACCATTCAATTTATCGGATTAAAAAAATTGTAACCTAGATTTGAATGCTTACTTGATTTATCGACCTGTTTGTCTTCCAGTGGTATTGCTTATGACAAGCATCTGATCTAAATGACTGGTACAACTTTCGTATGTAGTAAAATATACAAACATGAAAGAATAAAAAACATCCTTCCTAAAGAAACAAAACCTAGAAAATGACTACTTTTATCAATGATAAATGGTTTTACGCCAGAAAATAACCTATATAAAAATTAGAAGATTCTGCAATATAACATTGATAATTTACGTCGGCACAATAGAAAAAAGGGCCTACCACCGAAGATATATTCCGCAATAAAGCGATTAGACTTTACCCTAACACAATATACCAAATGAGTTAGGTCCATTTTAATCTGTTTTAAGCAAACTAGCTAACGATCATCACAATTACAACTGCCTAGTGGCCATTTGATAACGCCCGTCGATCTGAACTTATCTGTAATCATCTGCGCACGCAAACCAGCGCTGCCAAAACTCTCAATAAGAAGGGAATTTAACCAGTGAACCTCAAACTATTAAACTTAAAAATAGAAATTCACATATTAATTTTATGGTTATACTATGACATTATAGTTAGTTTCTAAGTAACACGATTGTAAATTCACCAAATGTAATGTAACTCGGTGCGAAAATACAAATTCAATTGTACACTAAATCAATTACTAATAAGATTCAAATAAACAAGTAAACTGTTAAACATATATAACTGCATCATATTCTTACAAAAATTAATAAGTACACGATTTTGTTTTCAAATATAATATACCAAGGCACAGTAATATTGCCGGAAATTTTTTCGAGCAGTCTTGACACGAGTGTTTGTAGCGAAAAAAATACACGAGGGCGTTAGCCCGAGGGTAATTTTGAGCGGCAAACACGAGGGTTAGACTGGGAGTGAAAATTTCTGCCAATATAACTGTCCCGAGGAATATTCGGCAGAGAATCGCCCAAAAAAAGCTTTAACATATTGAAATGAATTTAAGACTAAAAATCTAGTATGTGTCGGACCACGTCGTTATGGTTGCTATCGTTGCTATGACTATGTTGTTGTGTAGAATAAAATTTTGCAAAAAAAATTCAATAAACCGATTTTTGCAAATATTGTGCAATGAATTCAAGATTTGGGGCAGTTAATACTGAAGAAATCGATCGTAGAATTAAGAAAAGCGTTCCGATGAACACCGTACGATCGAAGAATTCAGTATGGTGTCAGTTTCAAGCATTTTGTAAGGAAAGGGGCTATGATATAATAGAAGAACCAGCTTCACCTGAAGTCCTAAGTACTGTACTAAAAGACTGAGGGCAAAATATGCGGAAAAAAGATGGAGGAGAATATAAAGAAGCAGTTGTTAAGTTTATGTGGAATTCAGTTGCAAAACAAATACAAGAAATTTACTTTGAGAAATTCCAGTTAAAGGTAGATCCATTTTCTGACATTCTGTATAAAAGTGCCAGAAATAGTAGAGATTGCAAAAGAAAATCGTTACAAATGAATCTGGATTATAGAACTTCAAGTTCTGTCGCGTTTACGGAAGAGGAAGTCGGAAGAATTTTGAGCTTATATGATGAAAATACTCCTGATGGATTGCAGAAACTCTTTTACCATATTTCAGCACACGAGATGGCCTGGCGTGGTGGCGAAGGAGCGGCTTGTTTGACCACATACTTTAAAGAAGAATTTGACAATACAGGTCAACCGACTGGGAGAATCGAGTATAATCCCATCATTTCAAAAACAGCGCAAGGAGGATCTGCAAAACTCACTGACTCAAAATGGATAGTTACTAATAAAGGAAATAAATCTTTATGTCCAGTTAGGTGAGCGTACGAAATTTCATTTATTGTACATAAAGTAATGTATTTTTTTTACAGATTGTACAAGAAACTCCTTCAACAAAGAAGAAAAAACATTTCTACTGAGAGGTTTTTCCTTGCCACAAATAAGAATTGGAAGCCAGGCACCAATTTACCTTGGTTTATCAATTGTCCCATAGGAAAAAATACAATGTCAAAATGGACCAAAACAGCTGCGGAACAAATTGGTATTGACATAAAGAAAACTAAAATTACTAACCACAGCCACAGATCTACAACTGTATCACACCTAGCAAAGTCAGGAATCCAGGAACAGGTATTAATCAAAATGACTGGTCATTCAAGTACATCCTCGGTTAAACCGTATTTGAAACTTGATTCAGAACACCACAAGAAAATCGTAGAAAATCTTCGATGTGTGGAAAATCGCTGCAACATAACTTTTGAAGATACCCAAGAAATTAGTGAACAACAATCAAACAAAAATATATATAATAATTGTACATTTCATATTAATAACTACTAAATAAATGAATTTTTAATTTTGTTAATTTACTTTCGTATCGCATCTCCTGAAATTTTTCCATAGCCCTAGGGAGATTATTTCGGAAATTTTCCCTTGGAATAATTTCCGCTTAATTAAATTGTGATTGGTTGCTATCAAAAAATTTGGGGTTATGATTCGTCAGTTTAAATCATGTGACATATGAGGGCGATTCTCGATAAAATAACTTATATTTTTTGAATATCTGTATTTTTATTATATTATTATGATTGAGAGCACAAAATTCAACACAGATAACTAAATCTGAGTTTGTGCTTTGCATATAATTTTTACAATCGATTTAGAGCCAAGTTTTACAAATTTATAATTTATTTTCTCTTCTATTAAAATTGTATTATTCCTATAGGTTTTAAATCTTATTTTAAAATACAACATTTTTATGATCCTCCACGTCGGATTGCGTTTCCGCTGTTTAAATTTTTTAAATTTATTGTTTCTTTGTTTACTTATAAAATCATATTTGTCTGCAATATTTCGGATAAACTTTTTTGCGTTTGAGTTTCAATTCGGCGGGTTTGTTTCATTCCATTTAAGTTTTACGACTTTTCAAGTGCGTTCACTTTTTGATTTCACAGTTCATTCTTTTCACGAATCGGTATTATTAAATAAAGTTGATTGTGCTTGAATTTTAACATTGCTTTCGATTAACATATTTTATGAGTATTTGCTATTTGTTAAATATCAATTACGATACTTGATTGCAAATTCGTTTATTAATTTTACTACTTAAGTACGTTAATCTGCTGAAATGTTACAACATACGTGAAATGTGTAAAACTTATTGACTAAGGTAAATAGTTAACGACAATAAAACTGTTGAGCAACTAGCCCTGAGAACAGAACTAACCGCGGTTAATAGTTGTTTATCGATTTTCCAATTAACTTCCCTCGCTAGGGTATAATAAGATCATAATATGGTGAAAAAGATAAACAACTTCAGTACTCAAAATAATAAATTAATTTTAAATTACTCTACATTACTAGTACTAAAACTAAGAGGGAGCGATACTGGCCGACACCCTGACTTGATGTTCTCTGTCATTTTTGGAATGATTATTTTATCAGAGAAAATTAGTTATTACCTAGCTTTGATTATCCATCTTGATCTTTCTGTAAATTCTTTGCCACTTCTTTGCTACACATCCAAAAATTACATACAATGCTGTAGGTGGGCTATGTTAAGCATTAAAAACAACACAATCTGCTTAAATAAAAGTTAAATGAGACTTATGCCCATTGCCCATCTATCAATACGACAATAAGGAATTTCGTATAGAAAAAAGTTGCAAAGACATTTAAGACACTCTCTGGTCATCCAACTATTCTCACTCTTTACTATAATTGTAGGTATTCTATACACCGTGACCCATTAAGACATAGTCAGACTTTGCCAGTGGTTAGATAACCATTAAAGAAAGAAAATTCCTATATACCATTTTTCTCGTATTTCTATATTTTTGGAGAAAAACGGCATCGAAGTTCAGCCGAATGTTTTCAAATTTAATAGTATGAATGCACATGACACATATTTTAGTTCAAGCAGATATTCAATACTACTAGAATGTGCAAGGATAGCGTAAAGTAATAAAAACGTCTTTATTTTGGCCAAGTGTTTCGTAGAATAACAACAGATAAACAGAATTAAATAAACAAAGCATGTTGAGAACGACCTCTCGATGGATATTGTTTCAAAAATGGTATTTTTGTTTTGTGTTGTTTCTGATTACTAAGACAATTTCAAATTCTTTTAATAGACACATTAACCCCTATGTGTAATACAATACTGCAGGTTTGTGAATAAAAAATTATAGTACTCGTGATAGGGACACATCTTTTGAGGTCAAGATCAAGGAGATACCCGATACTATTTGGTTTCTCAAATGATAACAAACTGCAAACCCCTTACACTGCAGCTTTTAGTAATAAAACGTATAACAGTACTTGTACTTGACTATGTAAACAAATCCATCAATCATTCAGGGTCGTTGAATTAAAACATCAAAAAGAATAATAAATTTTAATAATGAAACATTCTAGAATTCCAATAAAAATAACAATACCTATTGATGGATAGATCAAATTAGCTAAACATGTCTTTACTTAATTAAAACTAATATCTGTTTATTAACGCATACACATCGAATTTAATGATACATTAAATGGGTCAGTATTAAAATGATGTCATTTCTGTCTGCGTTTACTATTAGAATAAAGGGGAATCCCCCGGATTAATAGATCGTTTTGTTTTAACATCTAAAAAATGGAATGTGCGTCGTTTGCATCCTTGTGCTTGTTTAAACAGATGTCACGTTTTTACTGATGGTGTCAATTTCTAAAGATCTTGCATTTATTTCTATTCGACTTAACTACACTGACCTGCATCAATTATACGTACTTTTCTGAAAACGTCGGTCAAAATTCTCGAAATTTTCAGGTTCATTTAATCAAAAAAAGTTACTAAGGTTTTATGTTTCTAATAACCAGAGAAGCTTATCGTCAAAGTCCGATCATTGAGTACTGAATCACCGTGTATATTTAGACTGCAACAAAAAACAAGGAGTTTTTATATCTAAATGCGTAATTAGTTTTTGAGCAGTTAGGTCAACTTTATCTGTAGGAGAAACCCACCAAGGTTTTTTAATTAACCAGGGTTTTTTCATTTTATTTTGCAAGAAACGAATTAGAGCTGCATTGTACTGCATTTCTTGATCTTCCGTGCGTTCACTCTTCAGGGTTATTCACGATACAGTCAAGATGTTGTATACTTCAAAAATCTCCTCTGAAACAAGAGCGAAACCAGGATCTGAACTAGAGCAGGATAACAACTCATATTAGTTTCGAGCAAGGGTGCAAAGTGAAACACGACGACTTCTTGCAAAATAAACTGAAAACTATTGTAAAACTGTTTTTATTAGTCACTAAAAGATGCGTACTGGTTCGCATTCCGCCAGCAACACATACGCATCAATTTGAAGAAGGCTTTATTCTCTTTTATTTTTCTTTTAGGGGAGCAGCTGCCCTCCCTTCCTCTCACTGGGTACGCCCTGGTTACTACTATAAAGTAGTTAAACCTTTTAATAGAAAACGAAAATGTTCCAAGAATTATTTTGCCCTTTTTAAATTTCCACGAATTTATTTTAATATCCGAGAACAATGAATGAATATTAGTAAGTAAAAATGTGGGTTAAATTCTCTCAATAGAATACTACTATAAAGTAGTTCTAGAAATTCTTGAGTTATTTCACCTTTTTTAAATTTTTACGAATTCATTTTTAATCCTCGAGGACAATTAATGAAGGTTAGTATGTGAAGTGTGGGTTAAAATTAAATTAATTTAATAAAATACTATAAAACAGTTCCAAAAATTATTTCAACCTTTTTAAATTGTTAGGAATTCATTTTAATATTCCAGAATAATTAATGAAGGTCTGTAAATAAAAATATAGGTATAAATTCTTTCAATACAATGCTACTACTTAAGAGCGTACCCAGGATCTAACTAGAGGTGGGGGGGGGCAAAAACGTAAAACGCAAAACAACGATTTCTTACAAAATAAAACTCAAAACTATTGCAAAACTGTTTTTATTAGTCACTAAAAAATGCGTACTAATTCGCATCCCGCGCCGCCACACAGACGATTAATTTGAAGAGGACTTTATTCTCTTTTTTTTCTTTTAGGGAGGCAGCTACTACCCTTGCCCATTGCAGGTCACGCTCTTGCTCTGAAATACTGTTTAATGCTAAAACGTTTGCTGAGAAATAGTTACTAAACAGAGCTATTGCAAGATTATTTCCATGGAGATTTTTTTTGACAACAGACCGTTACCTTTTGAGCTATTCGAGAGCACGAGAGAGAAATTCTAAAATGAAACCGCTGGCGTGTCAGAAGGTTTGTGTTAGCTGACAAAGTTGCCCCCAAAACATTAATTTCAAACACTCGCACAGTTCATTTTAGTGGCTGGTAAAGTTTTTTTGAAACATTTTCGAATGATCCCAAGCAAAAAGTAAGTCGTCGCCCAAAAAACTGTACTGGAGCTGGCATCAGCTTGGTCTCTTTAACTTAAAATTTTTCTTTATCGGTCCTGTCTTGTGGTGGGGTTTGTTTATTTTTGAAGTAGATTAATTTGTTAAGATCTGTTGATCATCAAGATTGATTTGACCTCAGATTTTGAAGGCGCATTGCTATTGATTTTGCTTTAAGTAATTTGTGCCATCTGCTGCAATCGTGGTCACAGAATGCACTCTTTAATTGCTCTTATCAAAACAACGTTCTTCTATACAGTCTTGATAAATTTATTTCAACTTGTTTCTTCAAGTGAATCGGCTGTCGTGGGTTGGTTTTATTTATCTTTGTTATTTTTGGTTAAACCCTTAGTCTTGTGGGGTTGTGTTATTTAGATTTGTGGTAGGTAGAGGTTTGGTTTTCATTGTCTGTTGATTTCCAGGCATTTTATTCAAGAATTCTTCTAAAAACTAACATTGGCGGTTTCTCCTAATTTTTTTATTGTTAGCTACTGATCATTTAAATCAATAATTTTACTTAATAACAGAGCCCAAAATAATAGACAATTTAAAATTGTTGGGTCTATTATTTTGGGCTTAATAGCCCATTAGAGTCGTTGTTTTAGAGATTTTTTAATTCGGCTATGGTGCTCTGTGCAGAGTAAAATGATGCGGGGTTATTGGCTAATCCTTAAAGTTTGTTTAGTGTGCAGACAACTCTGTTAATGGTTGTGTATGCACAGTGTGGTCCATATTGACAATATGGAGAGTGGATTTTCTTGCCTTATAGGTACACCCTGTATTTTGTTAGAAATCTGTATTTTGAATGTAATTGGAGGCTAATTTATTGTATTATTGTTTCCTATTTATTAAATTTCATTTTCTTTAGGGGCGACTTAGTGAGGCCCTGACGCCTCACGACGGGCACAGGCCGACGTCGTTACTTGTTTTCATTGTTTATACAAATAATATAGAAATCTGTGTCTATTTTCTGATCGTTTTTGATGAATTTTGGTGAAGACAATTTGTTTATAATTCCAGTAATGTGGGTCTCATTAATGACCAATATTGGGGAAAAGTGTATCGTATGTTTCGTTGTATTCTCGTACGGTATAATCTGATTAGATATTATCAGTTTTACCGTGTTAAGAATCTAGTTACATTTTGTAACTCACTACTTCTCAACACTCTAAATTCCATAGTTCATACTCAAACTGTACAATCTTATAATAGCACAAAATATTTGATACTTACTGTACAACTCATAATAAGCAAGGCCCGTAGATGTCTAAGCAAGCTTAGAAAAGTAGGTCGTCTCATACATTTCCACTATGGAATGGGCATGAAAATGGCGCCGAATGGCGGGAAATTTAAAATCAACCTGCACTAAACGTTATGATAACAGTTTTTTAAGCTTTGTTAATATCAAGCGAAAAAATATAATTCTCAAAGCAAATGCTAAATACCGAGCAGTATAGTAAGATTCTTTTTTATTAACAAGAAATATAAAAATAAGTAAAATCTCCAGGTCGAACTTTCACTTGTCGGAGAAGGAAGGAGAAGATTCGCTAGTAGAAAAATAATGTGCTCGTATCTGTAAAGTTTATTTAAATGTAAATAGTGACACGGGGCAAAAAGCAATTTGTTAAGATAGGTTTTCTATATGTACCTACGTCATAAATATCTTTACGAAATGTAATCTGTTTTAGAAAAAAGTTGCTTATGTTAGTTAAATATTTTCAACTAACCGAACCTAACCGATGATCTTTCTACGCTTTCTTGAACTAAAATATGTAATTGTGCTAACATTTGGTTTATTTAAACGAGCTCTTATGGTGCTATTACAATTAGGTGCTTTAAATAGTGTGGGAATAACATTAGGTTTTAACTTTCTTTTGCCATTTCGACGATTGCTTTCAAACGGGCGTTCTTAAAAATGTTTCTAGAACATACATAAGAATTTAATAACTCATTGTAAAATGTAGTCTACTACATTTTATCTATGAGTCGTTTATCTATAAACGACTCATATCTAAAATGTATATGGTTTATTTATTGTAGACAGTGTACGAACTTCGCATAATGTTCAAAATTTCGTTTGTTGCCAGTTATGCCGTCCACAATTTTGCACCCAAATAAACCGTTTCCTTTCGTCGGCTAGGAACATAAATACTCTAAATTCATGTCTGGAATGGTTGCTGCAGTTCATAGCTGCACACCCAGGCATTTTTAACGTGCAAACTAAAGACAATCACAAAAACAAACTATTGTGATGACATTCTCTAAAAGTCATCTTGTCAGTTGTAACCTTGAAATGTCAAACAACAATCACGGTGGCTTCGACAAGATATGTCAGTGAGCATGAAAATAGCGTCTAATGAGACGACCTGCTTTTCTAAGCTTACTTAAACATCTACGGACCTTGATAATAAGTAAGGTCCGTAGATGCAAAGCAAGCTTTGAAATATAGGTCATCGCAATGCCGCAATTTTTGCGCTCAGTAAGAGTTACAATACGGCTGCTATCGAAGCCGACACGATCGTCATATGAAGCGCATGACGTTCTAAAACGTTGAATTAACGCTTAGTACCCAGCTGAAAACAAGTCGAGTTGTCGATTATTTCTGTTTTCATATTAATTAACATGTTCCGCCATTTTCGCGCTACTGCATAGTGGAAGTGTATAAGATGATTTATATTTCAAAGCTTGCTTTGCATCTATGGACCTTGGATAATAAGTATACTTGGGCGCCATCTGTTTAGGAAAGTCCAGGATTAAAGAAATAACTACTTGATACTCGTAAACAGAAACCGGTATCAGATCTATTAGTTTTAATTCAATTATTAGTCATATTCAGTTATGTCAAAATTAAATTAGTTCAAGTATGTTGACTTTCATAAATGTATGGTCCATTATTATTCAATATGGTTAAATTCAAAAATAGATTTATTTATAAATAAAATAAGTGGTTTTCAATTAAAACATAATTATAGGTTTGATAAAGAAAGTTACTCAAAATACGAATTCTTATCGAAGGGGAAAGATATGCACATACAAATAGTAGTCAAAAATTGATACATAAGTAATTATACAACTTACTTTAATTTTAGCAAAATAATATCCATCAATTAACAGTACCTTGACCGAATAATGTGATTCGATACCATTCCGAAAATAATTAACACCGTAATGCCTTTTTTGTTCTCACTTAAACACTAACTACCACAATTAACAGCTTGATGAAGCAGAAGAATCTGGAAATCCGTTTCTTACTCCAGACCAAGGAATTAAAGTTCACAAAATTGTTTTACTTTAGGACTATTATATCATTAAAGTTCCCTTTTTGGTAACCGAAACAACCATATAAGTTCAATTATTAATTACGTTTATTAAGGAAAAGTTTGTTAAAACGCCACTGGTTAGTATGGTTAATCGTTAAAATGTTTTTCGTTATTAAAAGTAGCACAACACTTAAATATGCCGTTTCAGAAGTTATTTGATTTTAAAACTTCCATTAATGATTTAATTTAAACACAAGATCCCGTATAAACTTAGTTTACGTTACGTTTAGGTTGGTCTTTATAATTTCTCGTTAATAGTAACTATGTTACTAATCTGTTGAAGTTATTCGAAAAACTAGAATGCGATAACAAAATACTTGCTCACTTTAATTGTAAATCTTCAAATTTTACGAAACTATTTATTCGCAGAAATTAACTTTTAACTTCCCAAA
Source organism: Agrypnus murinus (assembly GCA_929113105.1). Lineage (NCBI taxonomy): Eukaryota > Metazoa > Arthropoda > Insecta > Coleoptera > Elateridae > Agrypnus > Agrypnus murinus. The sequence continues at coordinate 111,980,550 of OV816028.1, read as the reverse complement.
CAAAATAATTATTAGATTTCTTTACTATAATTATAATAACGTTGCTAATTTAATCAAATTAGATTTCTGTAGTTTTCACAACAACAAAGCACGTTACTGTATTCGGGAAGTCCGTCGGCAAAACAACCCCTGTACGGTAATAAGAAGAGCTGCGCACTCTTTTATGTTTATTGGGGGGGACTGACAACTAAGAAAAAACCTCGGTTTTACATAGTGACAAATAATTTTAAGAGGGATACTTCAAATAGACCAAGCGAAGCAAAGTGGCTTCCACAAGCCAGTCAAGATTAATATTCTGGAACAAAGAACGTTCAAGAAAGAGGGACTTTACCCATAATTGAAGTTTGCAGTGTTTGTTTATCCAAAACCTACTAAAGAGCACGTACAGGGAAATCATAAATTAAAGCCAAATAGATTTTAATAATGTGTTTTTCTATGAAATAAAGATTATAAGCCTGGGAACGTTTTAAAATGGCCGTTCACACCAACGAGAGAGCTGGTTTTTTAATATATTGTTTATAAATACACAGAGGTGACTCTTTTATACTTGAAAGAAAGCATTAATTAGCTAAGGTAATATTTGCAATTTTGACGCATTCAAATTTATTGGACTGCACAGGATCGTACTAGGATTCCTTTATTATTTATACTTATAAAATGGTATTTATTAAGTTAAAAAAACGTAACGTTACAATTTCAGTCTAGCTTTTTAGGAATTAATAGAGTCGGTACACTGTGTTTGTTTGAAGAATTAGTTTAAAAAATTTAACAGTGTTTTCATGTTAATGTGGCGCGTTGAACTAATAATCAAATGACGTTTACGTTTTCTACGAGGACTTGTTGAAAAAATTCAAGCAACATTCAAATTAGTCCTTAAGTGCCGTTCCAGTTAATTAATAATAATAATGAAGTTATTCCGTAATGGAGATTATTGCAAAGTTCAAAGTATTTCGTTAAGGTAAAATAGTTCAAGATTAAAGAAGTGTTGACGCAATGCTCTTGCTTCAGTTTGTAGTTTTAGCAAAAAGTGTTGTGTTCAGTGATTTTCGTTATAATGGCTTGAGCCTTATTTAGTGGAGTTTTGTGAAATTAAGAAGTGTTATTAAGTTTCTAAAAATGTTTTGTTTATATTGTCTTTGTTCATTTACAAAATTGCAAGTGATCGATAGTTTAAATAAGTAATTTATATGAAATTTATTTAACTTGGGATCCCGAAATTAAGTAATATGCAGGATTTATATTGCATTTAGGAATGATGAATTTAACTAATATGGTTTTTATGTAATATACGTTCAACTTTTTATTATTTTCATTGAATATACAGACTTTAAATTTAACTATCGTTATTATAGTTTGTCTAAACAAACTGCTGATGTTTATGTCAAATCAAAATTTATTATTATAGATTTATATGTTTGATTAATTTAACGTCGATTTTAAATGGGAATTTATTTCCCAAACTGTGGACCTCCAGCCTTATGAAAATAAGCATCTATGCAGTTTGATGGCGCCCTTAATTTTTTTTATTTGTTCCTAACTCTATTATTTAATCTGAAGCTTTTGAGATTAACACCCACGCCTGAATCAAATTTGAATTAATAAGATGTCTCAGCCGGGGCAAATAAGCTTTATGTAACGTAAGTATCTGTGATGAAAGTTTGAGCATTTTTTAGTTGCATCATTTTACAGTAAGTACGGATTTGTTCAGTATTTGTGTTTGACTGAAAATGAGATCGTTACAAAGATAAGATTTTTTTAATACTGTTTTATATTAGGTTCAACCACAACCTTTGGTAATTTTTCATTCTAGTGCTCGTTTGGTATGGTAGAGTATAGTTATCTCTTTTCATAATAATTTTTCTTAAGTGAAGATAGCTTATGAGCTAAGCACTCCAAAGTTACACCTGGAGGACTTTGATCTATCCTCCGATCTACCGAAAACAGGGATCTCCTAGTAGAAATGGGTGTTGATTCATCTTCAAACATATTTTGTTGAGTTTCGTTGTAGACAGATGGAAAAGGATTATAATATTAGGATTATAATAATATGTTTCTCTAGGGGTAAAGTATTTAAATTTAATAGATGTGAAAATTATTAATTTTCTTTAAGCTTATGTAGAGGATTATTAAATATATGTTATATGTACTTGTTTATTTTTCTTTTTTGTTGAAAGAAATTAACGATCCACGATCAACGCTACCTTCTGGTCGAGCCGGAGCAGTTATTTTTTTATGTACCCGAGTGGTGTCACTTGCTTTATACTTGCAAAGTGATAACTAAATCAAAAAATAACCGAGGTGAATCCCTATTAACCTTCGTTATTTTTCCCAGTAGGTTGCTAAATCTTAACGACAAATTTTCAATCTGTAAAAGTCACACATGAGAAAATCTCTGAAATACTAAGAATACAATAACTTATTTCTCCGAGAAGTTTGTAATTTAAAAATGACGTACAATGAATGAATGTTGTACATACAACTGCTACAATATTATAGTGAAATCTATTTCTTTTATTTGTATAACCAATAAGCTTTTCATTTTCTGTGAAATTAAACAATCAGTATTTCTAACATAAGCACACACTAGTTTGTGAAATTTCAACATATGACACATTTATGAATCTTATGGGATTTCAGGAAGTAAAATAAACAAGGTATGTTTCAGATTGTCCTTATAAATAATAAACACTCTTTTACATTTACATTTTACTACAAAATGTTGTTGAACCCATTCCGAATTAAGTTAATGGAGAAATTATTTAATTAGTACAGTGTGGTGTTTTCCGCTTCAACCTACATAATTAGCAAAACGTTCGCCCTACCCCAGAGTTTAGTTCATTGTAACCCTTCATTCATAAAACTTTTCCACAATCCGCATTTTAGTAATCATAAACTTAAAAAAGCTATAACTTTCTTAATTTACGACCGCTTTTAAGATTTGCTAATTTTAGAAGCTCTTAAGAATTCCTACACATCCAATTTCTAATTATCCATGTCGAATAAATATTTGCAATTTGTAAAACAAAAGATAAATTTAAAAATTAGGAAACAAAAACAAGAATTTATCACGTTATGAAATACAAATCCAACTGGCACGAGAATGGCGCTTAACATATTTACATTCTGTACTGTGGACAGATTACATGGAGAAATATATAATTTTTCATATTCAGATAATTAAATTTTTGTTAAAGTAGTGGCCGCTCGGATACTGAAATAGAATGCAAACTAAAATTTTTTAAATTCCAATATGTTTTTTGCAATAATATATTTAAACTTTTATGTATTCCAGTGACCTTAATACTGCTGATTAAGAAAAAGGAAACGTGTAATATATTATGATTATAGGATTAGATTAGACAACATAATTGATTCCTAAGAATGAATATTGTTACATCCGCCTGTTCGTAGGATACGTTTTCCGTTTTATTTAAAAAATATGGGCTATCAAGCTTGGTATCTTCTTCTAAATTGTAAAAAAACCCGTAATTCTACAGAATTCAGAGCTGACAACTCTTTATTGAAACTACTCTCAATATACTTAATTGGATTCAATATAAAGCAATAAGGAATTTTACCGTGGCTTCCATTCGTCGTGAGAAAAGTCCTTACTTAGGTTCTCTATCAAAAGAAACCGATTCTCGTAGACTATGGGTTACATTAACCGATCGCAGCATACGATTTTGTAACGATCGTGATTACCTTCCAACTTAGCTGATTCAAATTCTATAGACACCTATTTCAATTCATTTATTTAAAATACCTCCAATACTTGTAATTAACAAATTCGCTATTATTTAAGTAAATCATAGTTGAACACGGACTACATCTAATTTTTCCTCAACCACAACAGATGAGATACATAGCATTCTATTTAATTTAAAATCTAATGTCCTTAATTTAGATAATATTACTCGTACAATGTCAACATACAATCCACTTATTGATAAATTTATTACAGATTCAGGGTGCTTCATAAAAGAATCGTATCCTCCGGACAGGTGATAGTACTGTAGCGAGGGTTTAACACCAATGTAGTGTTAGGGCTACTTATATGTCTCTCTTGTAGGAGGTAGTAAAACACAAGTAATAACTTTTATTTCATTTTGTATTTCAAACAATTGTTTATATACTACAATTAGTAAAATAAAGTATAACTTATTCTCCGTTGTCAATGACACCGGAGTTCAAGACGTTCTTGATCTCCGTTGATGTTGGCAACGTAAAAATCATTTTATCTTGCATAACAGCCACACGTGACATGCTTTTTATCTCCTTGGTTACGCGTATGATGACACAGACAAGGCAACTTGCTTCATTATACAATAAATTCGGATGAATTTAAAAGGGAGAAATTATGATCGAAATACGAAATAAAATAAAACAACTTATGCAATACGGATATCAAGCTTCTTTAAATCCTCGAAGATGTTATAACGCCTCGGCTGGCGCCTCGGCGTTACAATACATCTTCTCGGATTTAAAGTATCGCTTGATCTCCTTATTACATAATATATATTATGAGATATTTATTCGACTTGTTTATTATTCTCGTTACCTAGTACCATTCCGTATCTACGCAATAAATGCAAGTTGTGAGCCATTCACAACATTTACCCCGCCCGGTCTGAAAAGAGGGTAATACATGAAAAGGAAAAATACGGAATGGTATTTTGGAGAAAAAATGGAGTATTTTAAAGGAACTTGAATAAAGTTGTAAAATGCTCCAGCTACAAAAACTCCACTAGGTAGTATACAATAAAAAACTTAAGTTAACTAACAATACGGAACTTGCGACGGCAACTCTTGGAACCTGTAAACAGTAAGAAAAAACAGAAAAGTGTTCAAATTTTCAAAGTCAACAGATAAAAGGTTTTTTAAAAAATGCCTTCGCGTAGTATTTGAAAGCAGTTCATTGTTGGCTTAACATTATACAGTAACTAATCTAAAAAATATGCAGGCTTTAGCCTATCTAAAGAGATAGGGCCAGTGTGACTTTCTAAAGTAGCGTATTTAAGTGTCCGTTCTAACACTTTATAGGGTCCTAAGTAACTGTCTTTCATGCCCAGAGTGTGCGTGTCGTTACGAACGTACACGTATGTGCAGTTGGTCAAGTCGCTGGGGACGAAGGACTGACGGGAATACGTTTTTGTAAAAAGATGCTTCTGCTTCCTCATACGACGTTTGAGATTGGCTATGAAATTAGGGAGGTTCATGTCGTTAGCCAGTTGTTCTTCTTCAAAGAAATCTCCAGGTAGTCGTAACGGGGTAGCATACAGGATTTCTGCAGGAGAAACATTAACTTGCGATTTCAGTGTTGCACGTAAGCTCAAGAGAATCCAAGGGAGATTTGTTAACCAGGAGGAAGTTCCTGTGGTTTGAATGGATTGCTTGAGTGTCCGATTAAAACGTTCGATAACGCCCTGACTAATCGGATGGAAGGCCGTGCATTTGACGTGTTTAATTCCTAACATGGCCATGAAGTTGATCCATGCCTGAGAAAGGAATATTCTTGCATTGTCCGTGGTGAGATACTTGGGAATTCCAAAGCGGGACACCCACGTGTCGACAAATGCAGTGATTACTGACTCCACGGAAGAATCCTTCAGAGGAATTGCTTCCGGCCACCGACTGTAGTGGTCGATAATTGTAAGGAGGAATTTATAACCTCCCGAAGAAGGAAGGTGTACTAGGTCGAGATGGACCTTAGTAAAACGTTCATCTGGTTCTACAATATATTGTAGAGGGGTTTTCGTATGACGCCGAACTTTATATTTCTGACATTCAGCACAAGATATGACCCATTTCTGAATATTGTGGTGCATAGATGGCCACAGATATCGCTGAGTAATCAATCTTTCAGTAGCACGGATGCCAGGATGTGCGATGTTGTGTAGTTGTTGGAATAAGGGATACCTGAATTTGAGCGGGTTATAGGGTCGTGGTTGGCCTATACTAACATCCACCCAGAGGTTTGATTTGTTGGCAGTTTGAAGGGAAATGAATTGAAAATTACTACGAGATCGGAGCTGGTTTAACTCGGGATCTTGTTCTTGAGATAGAGCGACTTCGTCGTAATTAAGATCTGGTCCAGGGACGTTAATAAGATTAACTCTTGTCAGAGCGTCCGCCGGAATATTCTCTTGACCTTTGATATATTGGAGGTCAGTTGTGAATTGAGAAATAAACTCTAGTTGTCGAAACTCACGTGGTAAATATTGATCACCATTATTTTTGATCACCGTACACAAAGGTTTGTGATACGTAAAGATTTGAAAGTCTCTGCACTCAACGTAGTAACGAAACTTCTTTAAAGCAAAGTATATTGCAAGAAGTTCCCGAGAAAAAATACTGTACTTTTGCTCTGTGGTGGTTAACTTCCGGGAACAGAAAGCTAGTGGTTTCCACATGCCATCTTCAAACTGTTGTAATACTCCAGCTATAGTGGAAGACGAACTGTCTGCAGCTATACTAAGAGGGTTATTAATTCGCGGATGTACCAATAAAGTAGCGGTAATCACATTCTTCGCGTGCCTAAAGACTTCTATTTGCTCATGGTTTAACTGGACAGGCTTTAGCGAAGCTTTACCAGTAATAACTATAGAGGTTAACGGTGCCAAAATTTTCGCAGTTTGGTACAAATTTATGGTAATACGAAATTAAGCCAATAAAATTGCGGAGTGCTTTCTGACTTGAAGGCAATGGGTAATCAATTATAGCCTGGACTTTGGAAGCCATTGGTTTGATACCGCGTGTATTAACGTGATGTCCTAAAAAATCGAACTTATTGACTCCAAAGAGACACTTTGGTAGGTTTATAATTAGTCGATTGTCTTTTAATCGGGAAAACACTTGGTGTAAATGCTTAACATGTTACTGCGAATCAGCACTAAAGACTAGGATATCGTCTAGGTATGAAAAACAAAATGGAAGCCCTGATAATACAGTGTCCATGAAACGACTCCAGGTGCTGGCTGCATTCCGTAGTCCGAAACACATCCGTTTGAACTCAAAAAGCCCCAGAGGTGTGATAATAGCAGTCTTGTGAATGTCCCTGCTGCGATTGGTATTGCGAAGTAGGCCTTTTGGAGGTCTAGCTTTGAAAATATGGTTGCGCCAGCAAGTTTTCTTGTAAAGTCCGTTAAAAAAGGGATCGGGTAACGATCTGGTACTGTCACTGAATTGAGTTTCCTATAATCGCCAACCAAGCGATAACTGTCTGTTGGGGAGATGGATGTGATGTCCTGGTTGTCACCAGTAGGTAGCGTCTCTGCTGTCCCCACTGCTCGCTTCCCGACGATGTGAATTGGCATAGCGTAGCCAGATGATGACCGCTGTAGTACGTTAGCGTCCAAGAGCTCATTAAGATGATCTTCTAGAAAAGAAAGATGATTAGGGTTCAGTTTGCGACAGCGTGCTTTCACCGGAGGGCCGGCCGTGTCAATGTGATGGACTACAGTATGTTTTACGGGTTGATGGTAGTCGAACTTACGCAAAAGCTCCGGGAAGTGTGTGTTTAGCATTTTGCTATAAACATCAAGATCGCTAGACATGTTTTAACAGTACCTGAAGATGGTACGTCAATGGGTGAAGGTAAGGGAAGAAAAGGGGAAGAAATCGCAGGAGTAACGATTGATTCGGAAGGAGGAGTCAAAACATTAGCCTGAGCAGAAAATAGTTTGCGTTTAGTGCCAGTCTTAACTGGGGGGGATGTGGAACCTCGACTGCGAGTTCGGACGGGCTGGACATCTGCTATGCAAATGACCCGCTGAGAAGGGCAGTCAATGAGAGGATTCACTGTTGGAGCTGGAAATTGACAACCTTGGCTGCGGGTTCGGGCGAGCTTGACATCTGTCTTGCAAATGACTCGTCTAGAAAGGCAGTCAATGGTTAGGTTGTGCTGCTGTAAAAGATCCAGGCCTAGAATGGCTGTAGATATGTGGAAACTGCAACGTGGGTGGGTAAAATGGAATAATCAGCACCAGTGTCAACTACAAAATTAATTTTGTAGGTTAGGTCCTGTAAAAAGATTGAAGAATAAGTGATTTTGCTACCATTAGAATCCACACATCAAAACGAACAAAATGATGTATAATTTGTCCGTTGACCTCTCCGATACCAGATCAGCATATTTTTACCATGTTCTTTAAAAATTAGTACACTTCAAATGTTCATTATTTTACATGGCTATGGGCATCATTATAAGAAATAGTTTTACAATAAATTATTAAAGTTTGCATTTCCAACCTATACTGTATTAATTTATTTAGAAACACTTCAATAACTTTAATACTATGCCTAAACCATAAATACAAGAAATGAGTCATCACAAATCACCTGGGTTACAGCGGGTTGCTTCCAAAGCATTATTGTATTCCATCTCTCTCTATTGTGTAACGAATATATGAAAAGAAAAAAGTAAACAATAGAGAGAGATGGAATGCACTAAAGTTTTGGGAATCTCCCATGGTTGCCCAGATGATTTGTGATGACTCATTTCTTGTATTTATAGTTTAGGTATAATTAATATTCATTCTCTTCTAATAATAATCATTGTGCTATGATATAAAAATAACTGCTTTTATGTTTATATATTGTTTATTGGACAAAAATGTATTTAAGTAATATTGTTTATTATTATAAAACGAACCAAATGAATGTTATTATTGTATGACCCTAGTAAGTACATGATCAGTGTGACAGTTTTAAGAAAACAAGTTTTAGGGAGGCTATTATCAATATTTTTATTTTAGTTAGGTAATAACAAATCTTGTTCAAAGCTCGTCTCTTAATTTTAAACAATACTAATAAACCGTTTATCATGAACATATGTACTTAATCACTCTCCGGAATTCTCCGTCGGCCAAAACACGGGACTAGTGTGCTTATGAGACCCGTCTTCGGAGTTTTTCCGTACGGATTCTGATCGATGCTGGCCGATTTCGGCCGGATCAGTGTTCTTTATGCTTTAAACGTTTTAAAAATAACTTTGTGGATCACGTTACATTGCCACGAATTTCTTATGTTTGAAGAAAAAAATTTGTATTACGTGTTACTTCCAAAATTTAAAAAATACTAACCTTGGAGTAGCATTATGTTGTTCCTTGCTACCAGATTTAATAATCTGCATCTTTCGCTTTTTAACTATTAGGCTTCTTTTTTTCACGCCTACACTACGGGGGAACCAACATCTAAGTTCATTTGTCCCCCATCTAACATGCAACACGAATACACACATCCCTAGTTGAGGTGGCGGAATTTTCTAATTAGAAAAATCCCGCCGCCCCAAGTGGGATTCGAACCCACGACCCTTGGAACACGAGTGATGCACTGACTCCACTCGTCCACCGTCGGCCCATTAAGCTTCTTACTGGTGCTTTTATCAATGACTATTTCTATTTCATCATTGCTTGGCCTATATTCACTGCTACTATATTCAAACGGTTCCGAATCCCTTTCACTTATACTAATTTTGTTCGTTTTAAAAATATTTTACTGGAATTAACTACGTTTTATAGTCCACACGTACGCTACAGGCTACACGACACGTGAATTCCGACTGGTTACTGACAATAAGGTTGTTGATTCATTAACAGCACGGCACAGCTAATTATCAAGTAAATCCCCTAGTCGCAAAAGTATAAGAATTCCAAGAAAACCAAGAAACGGGGAAGTCCCAGCTTAAATTTCAACGGAAGACATGCAAGACAAGAATATGCAAGAGTCTTGCGAGACAAGACAAGATTTTTGTCTGCAAGAATGAAGCAAGACAAGTGTTATTTAAATTTCTTGTCTTGGTTTGCAAGACGAGACAAAAAGTAGTCGTACAAGACAAGAAGTCTTGTCTTGTGAAACACTAGTGGTCATGGTTTAAGAGTAACGGTTGGAGGTGGATGTACCTAACAGCATTTTCAACGTGATATTTGATACATTGATGCAGCTGGTGCTAGGTGATGTCACAGTTTGTTTTGACTATTATTTTCAGCGCTTCCCAAAAGTTGAGCTTTTTCGCAAATGTTTTCGACGTGAGAAAAATCAAGAATGGCATAAGGGTTTTTTGTTCCTATTAACGAAAGTTATAGCTATAACCTATTAGTGAAACACCCTGCATAATAAACTGTTGTATTGAAGATAGTTAGAAGAACATGAACTTTTTTGAATTACGAATAATAATTAAAGAATTAGTATTCTACCTTGTATTTCAAAAAATTTTGAACAGATTTTACATAAACAAATGCTTGATTTTTTAGCGCTAACAGTTTATTGTCTAACTGTCAAACAGGTTTTAAAGGAGAATTCAGCACGGTTGATTGATTCTCTAGCTACTGTTACGAATGATATCATAGATGCAACTGATTAAAAAAGTATTACTACGTTAATTTTGCTGGATTTCTCACAAGTTTTTGATACAATTATTCATCAACTTGCTTGTGTCAAATTAAATTACTATACAATCCTTCAATCAATATCCTATTACGTCTGGTGTCCCGCAGGATTCTATTTTAGGCTACCTACTATTTATTATATATACTTCCATTATCTTGAAAGCTCTTCAGTATTACAAAGTACAAGCTTAACAAATTTACAAATCATTTGCTTGTGTATACTTGTATATTGACATTAATAAAGATCTTAACATGATTATGATACTTTCACATGAATATATGTAATTTAAAGCTTAATACTGGTTTTGTTACTGTTTATAAATAAAACTCAAATTAATATTGTTAGAAATGATCATAATATATACAAGTAAACAAGGAAAAGTTGTCTACGGTAGAATTTGCTAGAAGTCTATACATTTAAAACACAAGGCTTATTTTTGTTCCACTTAGTTTGAGAGTTCCGCTGGGCCGATTTACGTGATGCTCTTTTATATTAAAGCTTTCGCTGTGTAGATTAGTCAACACTACTTCATTTTTATATTTTTAAATTAAATAAATGTAAAATGACTAATTCAAGACGCATGAAATCCTACATCCACTTGGGGAGTCATCTCAAAATCCATCGCGTCAACTTCTGGAACTATTTTTATAAACAGACGACTTCCATCACTAATATGTTCGATATGTGCTGCGGCTATTATCTCATTATCTTAATTTCTCATCTTAATATTTTAGTCATTCAGTGGTTATATTTTATAATATTCAAAAAAATATAAAAATCTTAAAACAGTAGACAGAAATCAATTTAAAAATAGGAAATATCTATAGATATTTCCATGAGGAAATATTTTCACTTTGGAAATATTTCAAAAAGGAAACATTGATAAATTTCCGATCCAATACATTTCCGCCTTAGCCTTGAATTAATGAACGCGTTCCAATCTTTTAAATTTACGTCATTTTTAAACGTTGGATATTTTTTTTAAATTTTTAATTTTAGTTCAACCAAAAATATTAAAATTAAAAATCAATAAAATAAATAAATAAATAAATAAATAAATAAATAAATAAATAAATAAATAAATAAATAAATAAATAAATAAATAAATAAATAAATAAATAAATAAATAAATAAATAAATAAATAAATAAATAAATAAATAAATAAATAAATAAATAATAAATTAATTAATTAACTAATTAATTAATAATTGGTTCCCAAACTTATTTTTCCGCGGAACCCTTATACTATATTTTGCATATCGGGGAACCCTAACTATATCTACAAACATCCTACTTTTAACTGGGCATTAAAAAAATAAAACTTACCTACAAATAATTTATTCAAACATGCACGTATATGAAAACTTGGTTTAATATTTTATTGCGAATTCGTATATCTGGTGCAGCATCCAGATTATTGCAATATTTCGTTTTCGCATTTCACATAAATTTGTGGTGACAAAAGGCACCAACAAATAAAATACTCATTAGGCCGTTATTGTAGGAAAGTTTAAAGCTTTACAAGTGGTATCCTTTTGTTATATTACAGGACTTTCAACTGGTCCCCCGGAACCCCAAAATATTTTCATGAAACCCCAGGGTTCCACGGAACACACTTTTGGAATCACTGACCTAGATACTTCTTGAACTGCGTTTGAATTTCGTTCGAACTTTTTTTTGACATTTGCCATTTCAGAAATTTACCGAGAAGGTTTCCGAAGATATTTCCAAGAAAGTTTCCAAAAAATAAATTTCCGAAAATTTTTGAAACACTATTCTTATGTCATGTTTTTGAAATATGCACTAATAGACGTGTACAAGAATTTTTAAACAAGATCGATTTTAGATTTTATTCTTACCATTTCGTGATTTCTACGCATGCAGTACAATAAATTAATCGCAAGTGCTAGAAATAACTCACGCGGCTTTGGCTGCTGCAGCCTCTATAGTCTAGCCTTCCATCATCAATCATTACGTGTTTTATAAGTATTCGAATTGGTCTGATGTATAGACAAACCCTTGCATACCGCCATAATTCTCCTTTAGGAATGCTACAAGACCGATCTGGTAATTCTTTTTTATAAGCTTTGACACTATATTTTCTTTAGTCTTTAAATTATTAAAACCATAGATTTAAAATACTTTGTTACTATTTAAAACACAAGACTTTAGATTTTTGTTACGCTTCCTTTCGCGTTACGAGTTCTACTGGGCCGATCTACGCAATTCTAAGTTAAAGGTTTTACGCAAGAGATTTGCCAGCTCTCCTTAGTTTTGCGAATTCCTAATTATTCATTTTTTAAAGTGTTATTTGTAATCGATGCATTTCTATACGCTCGAGGCCGAATGTTTGCTTACATCACTCGCTTCGTCACGTGTCGAAACTAAACGTCCTTCTTCTACTTGCTTACAAATCATATCACAAACAATTATTAGCCGAGTGTTAAAGTGTTTAATGTGAAGCATTTTTACGAAATTCGATACGAGTGTCTGTCTCTGTCTATCAGTTTTTTCGATTCAGTTTTTCGAATTTTTTTAATTCCCATCAGATTCGAATATTTGATGAAAAAGTCGAGTAGGAATGTCTGAAGAACCAGAATGTACTAGAAAGTTAGTATATTAAGCATATGATATATGGATTCAATGTATAAGTTCCGTAGTATGTATGTATGTAAAACAAACCAGTGGCGAGGGGTAATCCAGAGCGGGAGATATGTCGGAAGAGAGGAGGGTAATTTGGGAGAGAGGAATGTTAGGCATAGAATTTTCAACTGGTTATGTTTGGTTGCGTTTATTTAAAGAATCACTCATGAAAATTCGGAGGACTGTAATCACCCAACGAATATTGTACATAAGGAAATCCTTCGATCACTTCAATCCTTTTGACCGTCATGTCTTGACGGGGTTTCCCTAGTTAGGAATAATTATAGAAACGAATTCATGATTTAAACAGCACGATTACAAGCTATTACAAAAAGCCTACTCGTTTTAAAAGTATTATATGCTAACAAAGATATATTAGATTTTAGTCAGAAAAAATGCTTTCCAAGAATTTAGTACTGGCACATTTAATTATTGCAATTTGATTTACGTCCTTTGTCTTGACGCAATTAATAAACACCAAATGCAAAAGATTCAGAATTGGTGCTGTAGATTTATCTTTAAATTACTTCGATATGATAATATTTCTCATAGAATTAAGGAACTCGGGTGGCTGACCATAGAAAACCGTTGAAAAATTAATTGGGATCGTTTACAAATGTAGTACCTGCTACTCACATCGAAAAAGTCTACATCTCTTATCTTAGAACTGAGGCCATACGTGCCCTCCATGAACACTCGTTTTAACTACAGACTTAACATGCCAAAGAACTGTTTATATCGTAGCAGTTTGGCCTATAACGCTATTACTCTACAACTCTTAACCCTATGGATATAAAGATAAACTCTGCTAAAAGGTTTAAACGTTTTCTGAAAAAGTGTTTCATACAAATGCAATAATTTGAACTTTTGTTTTTGGTCTCGTTATCTACCTACCTATGTTTACTTTTATTATTACTTTAATTATAATAAATATTGTATTCCGTTTATTTTGTTTGCTTGTGTTACATTAATTATATTTTGGCAAAATAGAGGCGTTTATTATTATAATCATTATTATTAATTTTCAGTATAGGTAATTTTTAATATTAAGTATATTATTTAGTATTAGTATTTCTGCTGGAATTTTGTATATTTATCAAATAGTTGGTATTATTCCAAAATATGTATTACTTAAAGTAAGAAAGAAGAAATTATGAAAAGTAGTAAGGAATTATTACGTGTCACACCAATTTTTGATTAAAACGCTAATTTTATGGTGTTTTCTTTATTTTTTCTATCTAACTTGCAACGCATGGAAACTCCCAAAATACTTGAAGTGGCTCAAAATGGATTAATACGGGAGGCGAAATAAAAAAAAAAAAAAAAGCTGTTTATCAATTCCTAAACTAATTTCAACATTTGCAATTGCAATTCAGTCGTTTGCGCCAGTTCTTATTTATTTCTTATTTCCGTTATTTCTTCTTTCATGAATATCTTCAACCCTCTGCGATTTCACTTTAAGATTTCTCTAAAATTGTTAAAACCAAATCTCATCAAATGCCATAACATTTATCTTACATGGTATAGTATTGCAGAATTCTATTTTTTAAAATAAGAATATATACGTTTTTAATAACTAGATACATACATATGATAAGAAAAATACATCTCGGGTTGAATAATATACAGACGCTTGCGGTCTAGTCAACTTCCAATTAGGTTCGTTTTTGAAAAATCTCAGAGACACAAAAGAAATTTGAACTAATGGTATATTTTCTTATATTTTACTTTATGATATTTTGATTCAATGAGAAACTCTTATTAAGCGATGAGAAATCAATTGTTTACGTTTTGTTATGATAACCCTAAAACTTATGTAGCAGAGCTCATGCGATTCAAGTAAGTTCGAATTTTTGATTAACTTGAAGGGTTTTTATTAGTGACTTTAATTATTTTAGATTATGTGATGTCTTCACTTTACAATGAACTACTTTGTGAACTCAAGGTGAGTTGTTTAATTTTAAATATATCCAGTTTAGGAGAAATGATTTGATTTCTTGTCAAACAAAACACAAGCTCTGCTTTTAATTACACACTGATTATGCACAAACCTGGTGTCTTGAAGTAATGATGTTTTCTTTCTGCACAGCCTGCTTGCCAAAACTCTGCTCGGAATCTTGGAAAATCTATTGAACTTGAATCACTTGAAAAAGTATGTTGTAAAAATTATGTTAAAAAATTAATAAAATTGAGTTTAATGGAAAAAGTATAGACATATTCATTTATAAAAAGTACTAAGAAGAGAATAGTGGTGCATCTTAATCCACAGAGGTGGGTGCATTGATATTTCAGGGGATGTACAGAATACAGGTCTCGTGATACGGATTTGTCATATCTCATGCTCTAAAAAAGAAAATTGGAAGAATATAAAACAGGCAGTAATTATTGTGTGAATACCAAGAGTTTGAATGCCAATAGAACGGTTCTAACATTTAACGGTTTTAAGGTTTAGACATTTACAAAACTCATAGAGCGTTACTACAATAAAATTAATACTTGTGCGTGGTTTCTGTTTAAGCTGTTGCTCTGAAAGAAACAAATTAAGTTCTTATAATAAAATAAAAGTGCATCTATTTAAACTTACTTTACTCACAAAAGCTATTGTAAGGTGCTTTGCAGAAAATCTGTAACTACAAATAAAAACCACAACAGGTAATTAAACAAGAAACTTATTTATTTATTAAATCTTACCATTTTAAAATTCATAAAGAGTTTTATATAACTTAAAATCAATAAAAACAAACAGATCATAGTAATATACCAAAGTTAAAAAGTGAGGTTATATTAATATGTAGTTTTGCGAACTTTGAATACATGAATACGAACCTCATTTTATGTATCCAAAGAATAAGATTAAGTTACTGACTATATCTGATGAATATTGACAATTAAAGAATAGACCCTGAGATACATTATTTACATTTATAAATTTATTTCAATTATACAGAGTCAATTATTAACAGAGGTGGTACAGATACATATAATACTTTATACCAAAAATTACAATATCATCACACCAATTACATGTTAATCATTGATATTGTTTAAAATTATATGTTGTGCTAACTGCCTTTTCAATCTTGTATGGATATCCTTCTGTCCTAAATTATGATACATTGCACTTGGACATTGATCAATGTTTTCAAAAAACATTTTGACATTGTTTGCTATAAATTATTTAATAATTGAAATTGCTAACGCATTATCCTATTTGTAGAGCGATACGAAGCACTTCTATTCTAAAAGATCTGAATTTTACTCATGTTAATGGCTGAAGCGGCGCTCCAAACTGGGCACGCGTAGTATTATTCAAAAACAAAGTATTAGGTGGAGTATACTCGTATTTTATCTTATTAAGACCAATCTTCTAGATAAACTGGATAGAGCTAGAAAACAACTGCAGAAACCTAAGATACCAAAACAAATTAGAATGTATTTACAAGGCAATTGCCTGTCTCGTATTGGTTTATGTAAGTGCACCGTAACTACCTCATTCACATAAGAGCACTTCGGATATCTGGGACAAGGCTCAAGGATAAAATTTGAGGTGGACAAATGAAGTTCTGGGTTGTATGGGAATTCGAAACTGATAACTCGTAAACTAGAATCAGACTCAAATACATGGGTCAAGCTGTGCTGTTGCTTTAGTAAAAGTTAAACAGCTTGCCTGTAAACTCTTAACATAAAACAGTACTAAGATATGGAGTGGGTCGTTTTTGGTAGCCACCCACTTTTAGATTAAAGAATTGAAAAACAATTATTCTAGAAGACCACAGTTTACCACAACAAATAAAATATTATATTTTAAAGCTTCCAAGAATACTGCATTAAGTAGAAGCATCCATCTTATGAAAAATTTCAAGTGATACTAAATATAAGCAGATCTTTCTGTACCTAAGCATTAAAGATTTCACAACAAAAAATATTTTAACGAAAGAAAACAAAACTTAATTATTAAGAACCATGACGTGGGTGGATGCTACGTAGTTTATGTGAAACCTGAAAGTGAATTGAGATATAACAAAATAATGAATAATTTTACAAGCGTAAACTAAGCATAACCTAATTCTTGATGTGTGTCAAGCAAATAGAGCAACCAAGTTCAATAAAGAGGATTTAAACAGCCTGTGGAAATTATGTCAGTAGGTTATTGCCTTTACTTGATTATGAAAAGCAGTGTTAATGAAAAATTCCAATCTCTTAAAAAATCCTGTTTCATGTTTCACAAGAAAGTTTTCAGCGTCCGAATAAATCTTGTTAAAATTACCGATTCTTCTCCCTCAATTATTTTTCCAAGTGTTTTCCCTGAAGTGTGATATTTTTGACGCACATAAAGAAAGCATATACGAGTGTATTGTGGAACGCTAACAATTGTTTACTTTAGTTCTCGTTGAATTTCCAGAGTTTCTTATTCAGAAAAATTATATGAATCTTATGAATATTGTGGGATTTTATCGGTTTGGTGTACTCTGAATCTATAAATGTCTGTGAACTTCCTTGACTCGGTTTCCCCTCTTTTTGTTTCGGGAACTCCCATCGCTACTATAGAATGTTTTTTATTGATTTCTTTTATGTAAACTACTTTATTCTGCAGAATAAATTGGAAATTATACCAGAAAGTGTTTTTTTGTGAATTTTCTTAGACTTGTTCTTTTTTCCAATCGTTACTGAAAAAAGTTATTTACTCTAGTATAGTTTACAAAGTTTTAGTTAAATCATTAAAATTGAAATATCTTAAATGAAAGTTAGATGAAGTTTAGCATTTATACTTAAACCACTAATCCCAGCAATTTTACGGAAAGCTATGCCAACTGTAGAATGAAAATCATAAAGCCAGAAGTTTAGTAATTTTCCAGAATTATCTAATAAGAAGTTCAAAGAACCTACCATTCACAAACATCCGGCAACTGATAATAATCAGAAAGAATTACCTTATTTTACAGTTACAAAAAATGTTTCAGCTAAAATAATTGCTGATTGCCTGAGAAAATTTAGATTTTATCAGGATTGATGACACTAAAAAGACCTCATTAAGAAAAATTTCGAAATTTATTGTGAATAATTAATTGTAGATTATTTTTATGATGTTTCCTTTTTAGATTTAATTATTTCAATTTCATTTATTCATCTAACAGTAGGGGTAGGTGATAAACAAAAAAAAAACCTTATAAGTTCAATGTCTCTGGGTTTTAAAAGTTGCTACGAGTATTAGTCGTTCTAATTCTAAATGTGCCAAACCAACCTAAAAATTTTATATTTAACCCCCATGAAGTTTATAAAGAAACCAATTAAGCGCTAAATTATGTATTTTCCTAATTTTGCAAAAAATTATATATAATTTTAGCGTAATTAGTTCAAAAACCAATTTGAATAAATAAATTGTAAAAAGGGTTTATTTGTTAGAAGTTTCAATTATTATAAAACGTAATCATAAAGCTGTACATTTTATTAAATTAAATTGAAGTTATTATGGTAAATTTTTGCGAAATAAAAAAAATAGTATAAAGAACTTGTGTCACAAATACTTTTTATCGCACTCAGCCAATTAAAAACTTTGTCTTCGTGCGATAAAAGCTGACTTGTGACAGTTTTTAATTTTTAAATTATATTTAAATGTATGGAAAATGCATTTTTACAATTATAGATGAATAACTAAATAAAGTAATTAAAATAATCAAGATTTAATAAAATTCTTAAAACATGTGTTCGACTCACAGGATTGATCAACGCGTGCATGTAGGAGATTTTATTAAATGAATCTAGCGAATCCGCAGCTTTCGGCAGCTGTCTTATAGCTCAAAATAATCTATATTAAATTCCCTTCAAAACTATTTTTCTGTTTTTGACGGCATGTGACGGCAAGTATACCAGTTTTATAATTTTGTTTATTTATTTTTTAAATTTTAGAATATATTTAGAACGGTTTTTTATGGCTTTATAGGAAATCAAAATTAATTTTAAATGTGTTTTTTACATATTTGGGCGTAAAGTACAAGATTATATACATAATTTGTCAATAAATATTAAATATATAGAGAAAAAACCCAAAGAACATACCTTTGTTTCAAGCATGTAAATTATGACTAAGGTAAAAAGGGAACGATAAACCTCTTAAACTAACTGAATACTAATGGGTACTTAATTCGGGATGAGGACTTAAACTACGTGATCACCCCTACCAAGGTGCGGACCGTGTGACCCAAGCTCAGACACCCGCGTGTCAAGCTGGTCAACACCTCATAAGGAGGTGGAAATGAACAACCACCTTGCCCTGTGGTCATTCCTCATGAACAACCACCCTGCTCGGTGGTCATTCCCCCAGCTGACAGCCCAGGGCTGAGCCTCCAGGGAAAGGACTTACCACCTTTCCCCGCCAGTACCTGGACCAGTACTGCGCTGCATAGTGGATCCACGACTGCATTTCTCGGCCGCCGTCAGTCCATTATACTCCAACTGCGACTTCTCCGCAGGTACCTGGACCAGTACTGCTCCGCATAGTGGATCCACGGCTTCCTTTCTCGACCGCCTCCACTAGCAACTTCCGACTGGAACCGGTAGAAGATGTACTGCCAACTCGGATCATCACCAGATCCCCAACAGCATATGGCTGAGTTCGGCACCGTCGTTAATCGAAACATTGATTTTGCTTAGCCTGGTGTTTGGCAGTTCCTCCCTCCATATGCTCCCGTATGGCTGTTACATAGGCAACTTCCCGATATTTTCGTTCCAGCATACCTTGTTGACGCTGGTTTAGGGCATGCTCGACGCATGTGTCCTATTTCATGACATGAGAAGCATATTATGATTTTGGTTGTGATGTTTTCATTGGAGAGGTACCTGATTTTATTACCGCTTCCGGCACCGATAACGAAACCGATGGTTTCAGCATCTTTAAATGACTTGCTAGCGAATTTGGATCTTTAATACCTGCGGTTTCTATTGCGAATTTATTTTATTCGTTATCGATGCCTCCCATAATTAAATTGACCTGGTCTTCCGAACTTAGAGGGATTTTTAACTGGTGAATAAGCGCTAACTTTTCAAATGCGTATTCAAGAATTCATACAATAGCTGATTTGGCTTTGGTACACAAGATATGATTTTCACTAGTGATTTATGCAAATCGCGTTTCGGAATAAAATTTTGTAACAACATAGCTTTCCACTCGGGCCATGTAAAAAGAAGAGTCGGGAGACCTCTCTACCAAACCTCCGCTGGTCTCCGTAATTCAATCAGGGCTAAATGGCTTGTTATTTTATCATCCTACCCATAAATATAAGCATATTCATCGACTCCACTTATTCAGTCGTTAACATTATCTGTTAAGGGATTAAATTCTTTAATGATACTATTAGACATGGTACTTACACTTACCCTTTCGTCTCACGCTTTTACCTGTTTTACTACCTCAGACATCCCCTTAACAATAGCCTCACTCATAAGGGAAACCGTTTCCTCCGCACGTCGGGAGCTGCTACGACCCATCGGCTCCTACCGTCGCGTCGCCGTTTGGGTCCCGTGGAACGGCGCTCCGCTGTCATACGGCGGTGACGACGCCGTTTCCCTTTCGACGCCTCACGACATCTTGATCGACCTGCACGTGATTCTGATGTAGACCTCCTGCCACCACCCACTAACTCATTGGATCCGGATCGAGATCGCATTTCCCTGAGGTCAACTCGTGACCGCGGCATTATTTATGATGGGTAAATAAACTTAATAATTACTAACTACACTGATTATAAACTCACTACACTAACATGGATTTCTAATCCCACTCCTGATGTAAAAAGGGTTTATTTGTTAGAAGTTTTAATTATTATAAAACAAACGAAAACACAATATCAACCAAAGAGATTTATTTAACTTCGTATCTCAGCTAACAGCGTCATGGCGTCTTAATTATTCGACCGCTGGGTAACGAATGCCCTCGGCAGTCCTCCGTCTGATAGGGCTGTCGTCTAGTACTTCTCGTCCCGCTTCCGCCATGGACCGTGATATTAGGTTCTCCACCCCCGAGATCGTTCAGGTCTTCACGACATGGTGAAGATAGAGTCGACAAGTTAACAAAATTCTTAATTTTAAATAGATTTTATAGAATATTATTTTTTCCTAGAACGCTTCGTTTTGTTCTGGCAAATCAGACTACACATAATTTAGGTGTAGAGGATTTGGGTTGCGAAGCGTTTGAAATTAAAACGCAATCATTCCGTCTTTTCTGCAACGTCCATCCTTCTCTTATATTCAACCAATGTATTGTGAAAGTATTGAAATATTTAAAACAGCAGATTGGTAGAGACAAAATCTACGCAGGGTTCCTCGTTGAAGTTGCAAATAATGGGGACACACTGACTGAGCAAGCACTGGATTACATTACCCGACTAATTAATCATGATTTTGGTCACAAGCTATGGAACTACTTCAACGAATTTGATACACACATTATTGCCCTGAAGAACGTTTCTATTACTTTCAAAGATGAATGATTCAACCGCCTTACTCTCATCTGTGCGATAACACTCTTTCATTTCGAAGATGTTACCGCATTTCTGAACGTTTCAGCTTGTTATAAATCAGTTGTCATGCTTCTCAACATCATTCTTGGAACTAGAATTCCTACCGATTATGTTTGCAGTTGAAGTTTGCACCCCGGAATTCAAGCAGCTTTATAAAGACCTGCCAAAAACTGAGCCGGAAGACCTACCTTAAACTGACAAACCGGCATTCCCCTTTGTGTCCAAAGAGCGTTACAATAACTTTCGCTACAAGCAGGAAATCCTCGATGTTATGGTCATTTATGCCGAAAAACTTAAAGAACGTATTCTCAAGATATTGAAGAAACTTCTCACCGAGCTTGCTAATTAATGCCTTTGCTTAGCAAAAAGTTAAAATATTTGGATTTGGAGATACATCAGATACTGATGTACGATACCGAATTGATGTATTGGATTCCTCTAAATTGGAAGGAACTCCCATACATGATCTTAACGAGGAACGATCAGTTGCATTTATCAACTATGAATTGGGTATACGAGGAGCAACGAATCTAGATGCAGCATCATCTGCTTAGGTTCAAAACAAATCTTCTGATCTAGTCAAATCCCGGGGACCTCAATCGTTTCAGAAAGTAGAGTGCTGTTGCAAAAGATCTTATTCTTTCCTGGAACAAGAAACAAGATATCCTCAAGAAAGAAAACCTGGAAGGCAAACTCGCAAACTTATCGCCAATATTGGCGTAGAACGAGGACAAAACAAAGACTTGACTTCCCTGAAGAGGTGTGGTGGCCCATTTACTAACCCCGGTGATTTGGAAGCATATCTGAACACTGAAGACCCTCTGGTTGATGACGTATTAAAGAACAAGGGCGTATACCTTGAAGTGAGGTATATTTCAATTCCAATACCGAAGACGTCGAATAAAAGATCAACTGAAGAAAGATCACAAAAATCTTCCAACAAAAGTGTATGCAGATAATCTGAAGATCTACCTCGGGAATATTACCTGCAAAAATACTGCAACCATGACGTATTTCTTTTCATCTTTGGACAATTTGAATTACTTTGGCGGACAAGTAGTGCATATTCGTAAGTACTATATTTAATGTTACTTTTAAACAAAATGAACATCTTAGGTGAAACTATTGTTCCATAATGACCGAATTAAAATTACTTTTTACATACGTACATTATAATCATTTTACCTTTTACTTTTAACCGATTTTAGGTATAGTTTAATGTTGAAAGCTCAGTACATTTTTTCATTCGTGAGCATACTTCATGGGGTATGTACAGGTGGGTTAGAAATTTTTTATTTTCATTTTGTGAGTATTCTTGTCCTTATCGAAAGTATGTGCAAGTTTTAAGATGCACAGAGTTATAAAAAGAATTTATCACCTACCCCTACTAACAGATCTACATGGGTTCTAGAGTTTGCAAAGTTTTATATGTCCAATAGTAATTATGTCATTCTAATTACTAATATGATATGCTTTTTTCCTTATTATTCGTATTTCTCACATTTTTATATCATTTTATTTAAAAAATGAAGACTAAACAAACTTAGTATACCCGAAGTTCTAAAATATACATAAATACAACTTTAGAGCTCTTTGGTATAATTAACAAGTAAACAAACATTGCTATCGTAACTAATATAAAGTAGTATATTATTTAACAAACATATGATATAGGATATGTTACACGAAGATCAAGTTGGCAATACGAGCCGAAGGCGAGTGCTGTAATAATTCGAGTATAATGTAGCCATTATATGCGTGTCAAATACAATACTTTATCCACCTATACCTTCCTAACTATACTTACCTTACTAACTATACCTTCAAAAATATCAATAACACGACTTAAATGAAATGTACTGTTGAATATGAAATTTCTTATTACATACACTATTGCATTATGAGTAGCTTTATATATTTAGAGTTTGATAAATAACGTTTTTATTATATTTAATAGTTGTAGATTACAATAATTAGTACAATTTGTAGATGTAGATTACTTTGTTGTGTTTTTGTAAATTGATTAATATATCATCAAAAGTCCGTATCAATAGTACAGATTCATTTGCTACTTATGTGGGAATTCTGTAGTGAGAAAACGACGTCGAAATATAGCGAATTTTGTAAGAAACACCTATCCAAGCGTACTTCGACGTTTTTCCCAGTCCGCTAAATGTACCTCATCTAGTTTTGGTGCCTTGCACTACTCTAATGACCAATACTTAGCCATTTCTTATGATAATCTGGAAATCTTTTCTCTACTGGGAAGATAAAAAGTGCAGCTTTACAAAAGTTGACCATCGGTAAAGAAATACTTATAGTCATTACTCAGGCGCGGATTCACGGGGGGGGGAATGGGGTAAAATCTGCTACTTTTTTACTGTGCAATGTTTTTGCAGGTTTCTTGATAAACTCTGAAAGATCCAAGAACTAGCTTTAATCTGACACCTGGATGAACCAGATAACTCAAAAAATAAGGGAGTTATGACAAGATCAGTTAGATGATGTAGAGTGACGGACAGCAGAATGTGCCAAAATTCGAAATTTTCAAATACTTCTTTCGGCCACTTTTAATCCAAAAAATCTGGAAAAAATAATTTAATAACATTTCATACGTATCTATGCAAGGACAGAATTTGAGATAAATCTAAGACATTCAAATACGGCTCTAGTCGATTTGGCATGAAATTAGCCCGGTGCAAAATCGACTTAACTATGTTAAGCGATATAAAACCACTATTACCACTCGGCCGTACTGCCGACCAGTACAACAGTACGTTGTGAAACCATGGTGACACTTTCTGAAATCCATGCGAAAACATTTAAAATTAACAGGAGGTTCCATTCTTTAGTATAGTTTTGTTGACATAACTTTGTGCACAGTAGGAGTCTCCAGATGAACAAAAAAAGTTGTTATAGTCGCCGAGACAGTCAAAATACCTATCACATTTTGGTAGTCGATGCTTCAACGCAAAGTTTGTATTCTGACTTTTACCACCCTGGTATACCAAGGTGGGCAATACAAGTCAAGCGCATTCTTCGAGCAAATATTGCCTGTATGGGCTAAAAATGGATTCATCTCATTCATGGAAGTTTGAAGCAAATTGGAGAACAGGATTTTTACTGTTTCCAATTTATTATTCAATTCCTGGAAACAAGGTCTTACGGTTACTGCTAGCGTTTGAAAAGAGACTGTGGACTCGAGACAAGTAGTAACCGAAAGGGCACTAAGCTTTCCGTTAAAAAACCATTTTATATGTTATATGTCTATACAATTATATGTTAATCATAGTATTCGCATATTAACAATTTTTTGTTTTGTTTAATTTATTGTGTTTGTATCATATTTTTGTTTCTTAATGAAAACTTGATTTTGTTTTCGTAATTGTGAAAAATTATTACATGATGGAAAGAAATTAATATAAATTTAAAGTTAATACATTTATTTTGTAGGCCTGTGTTTTGGTTTTTTATTTGATTTTAATAAACCAGATTGTATTACAGTGGATTTGCAAGTTGTGTATATTTGTACTAACTCAGAGTGTAATGTTTATAATGCATTTCTATTCTTGAGGAATTATCAATTTCCGATTCTGAAAGATATGTTTGTGTCATTATTTTTTATATAGAGCGACATAAAGTTCTTAACAGATGGTGTCCCATTCTAAACTATAAAATGAAAGATACACTATAAGGATTTTGGCTTTGTAGGGCATTGACAGGAAAATGATTGTGACCTCAACTGTTTATAGCTTCTTTTGCAGTTATTCCAGCAACGAAACAGCGACGGCGTGGTCTATATGGTTCAAAGTTTACGTTTTACATGATATTTTCTGTAAATACATACTACAATTAACATTTTGTTATTGTATTACTGCATTCGTAAAAGAAAATCCGATTATAACGTAAAAAAGGTTGATGTTCACTAGGATTTTCAACTTTTTCACTTTTTTTTCCTCATACACACATATGGTGTCTGTCTATTAAAACTGGTCTATAAGACCAACCATTAATTTTTTTCTGATACTTCTTAAAACTAACTTTAACAAAGTTTTAACTTTTTCACTTACGTCATAAAAACCTTGCCTTTCTGCTAGTATACAGAGGTCATAGGTCGGGTTCGATGAATAATTTAGAAAAAAATACTGGCTTGCTTGTTTTCAATAAAATAATGAAAACTTCCATACATTATATAGACTCCTTAAATCAAAAAAAGCAAATCAACATAACACAAAGTCAGTATATATTGTAATGCTTAAAGCTGTCTCAGCTGGTCAGACATGTTGGGTGCCATTTTTATATGTAATGTTATTACTGTTTAACTTTGCATACCACTTTGTGGCGTCATATGTTTATATGATGATACATTAATGTATGATATACATTCTTATATATCTTTATAATACTGCTGTTCCTAATTGACTCTAAAAATGGAATTTAATAAAGTATCTCAGGATCTATTCTTTAATTGTTAATATTCATATAGTTAATAGTTTGATCTTAGTGATTGAATACATAAATGGGATTCGTATTCATGCATTCAAATTGCCCGCCTATCTATGATAGTGAAATCCTGTTATGTTAGTATCAGGGTTAATGCAAAATTATTTCCATAACCTCACTTTTTACTTGTTGACAACTGATTATAATCTACCTTTGTGTTTGATTTTTAAGCTATACAAAATTTTATGAATATTAAAATGGTAAGATTTACTAAATAAGTTTCTTATTTTAATTACCTGTTGTGATATTTATCTGTATTACCCGTTTCCTTGCAAAGTACTTTACAATAGCTTTTGTATGTAAACTAAATTTAAAATATATGCACTTTTTATTTTATTATAAGAACTTAATGTGTTTCTTTCAAATCAATAGCTTAAACAGAAACTACTCACAAGTAATGATGTTCTTGTAATAATGCTGTACAAGTTTTGTAACTGTTTTAACCTGTTTTTCCAACTGGTGAAAAGCCTCCAGTAATTATTGCACCAATGTATTATTAATTGGTATTAACCTTTTTCTCCAATTCTCCTTTTTAGAATATGACACATACAATACACATACAAGTCAGCAGTATGGAACCTGCATATTGTACGTTTGCTAAAGTATTCTTTCGCCCACCTTTTTGGATAGCAAAAACGAACCAATATTCTCTTCTGAATACTATTTAGAAATAATTTGTCCACACTTGGTCAATAAACTAGATTTTATTAAGCTTTTTACATCATTTTATAAAACGTGTTTTCTTTCAAGAATAATTTGTTTATATTAGTTGCCATTATTTTCCCCATTATTCCATTGTATCACAAATCGTCTAGTTCCCATATTGAGTCAACTGGTTTTAATCTGTTTACTATAATCAAGTAACAAACAGATAATAATACCTTTTTATAAAAATTAAGAAATAAACGACTTCCTTTATAACTACTAACGAAACTGACCAACACCAACAACAACTGGACCTAACTAATAATCATAACAATATATTATTATTAAATAACAATAATAGCACTGGCCAACAAAAAAAAGTTTTTTCTGCTGACTTTGATCTGACACTTGATTTTAACTAAAATTGGCACGCTAATGCCAAATATAAATCGCGTTTTTCGCTATCACGTCAGGTATTTTTCTACGGCGTTTCTTGTTTGCCGAATCCAAAATTCTTGAAAATCGTTAACTAAATGCAGCAAATTCTTAATTGTTTACGGAATTCTTAGACATTCCAAATACATTTAGTCATTAGCATAATATACACTTGTACCTCATAATATTTAAGTACTTATAATTAGATAATTAGGTAATAAACAATTGTAAAGTAATCAAGTCTACTAAGCTAGTCCTCATCGTCAACATATTAGGGTTTAATGAGATTTTATTAGAAAGTATTGATCACTTAGAACTATTTAGAAGTAAGCAAGGGTGATAAGAAAATGATAGTTACATGTTAGTTGTTGTTGTGAAACTACATCATGTCTACTACTCGAAGATATGTAAATAGTGCCGATTCTTTCTGCTACATTTGTGGCAGCTTCACCGTTCCCAGTCAAAGGACAAATATTAGTGTTTCCGTTAAGAAAATGTATTTGGCATATTTTGATGTAAAACTTGCTGATCAAGACAAGTCATGGGCTCCGCATAAAGTGTGTAAATCATGTGTGGAAAATTTGCGGCAGTGGAGCAAAGGAAAACGTCAGAAATTAGCTTTTGGCGTTCCAATGATATGGCGTGAACCGAAAAACCACGTAGATGATTGTTACTTTTGTTTAACTCAGACCTCCGGTTATAATACCAAGAATAAGAATAAAATTGTATATCCGAATATTGACTCCGCGATTCGACCAGTACCTCATTCCGATGAAATACCTGTGCCAGTTTATAAAGAGCTTCCTTCACTTGAGCACTCGGATGCTGAATACATGTCAGATGTTATTGAACAGCAAGATGATTCAGATATAGATTCTGCCAATGAAGATATAGTTTCTAATTATGGACCACAACGCTTTACTCAAGCAGAATTAAATGATTTAGTAAGGGATTTGGACCTATCAAAGTTATCATCGTAACTGCTAGGTTCAAGATTAAATGAAAAGAACTTACTCAAGCAAGGTACGAAGATAACTTTTTATCGTAAAAGGGAAAGTGATCTTGTGCAATATTTTAAACAAGAGTGTGAATTTGTTTATTGTAACAATGTGCCAGATTTGCTAACTCAAATGGGCGTTGTACAATATGACCCAAGTGAGTGGCGTTTGTTTATCGACAATTCCAGCAGAAGCCTCAAGTGTGTCCTACTACACAACGGGAATGTTTTCGGTTCAATTCCTATTGGATATTCCGTTCAATTAAAGGAAACATATGACGACATTGATAAGGTGATAGATTTACTAAAATATACAGACCATAACTGGGCCATCTGTGTGGATCTCAAAATGGTAAACTTTTTACTTGGTTTTCAAAGAGGATATACAAAATTTCCTTGCTTTTTGTGCCTCTGGGATAGTCGAGATAGAAACCAACACTGGGTTCAGAAACATTGACCTCCTAGAACATCCTTAGTTGTTGGAGAGAAGAATATTATAAGTCAACCTTTAGTCGACAGAGAAAAAGTAATTTTTCCACTTCTTCACATCAAACTGGGTCTTATGAAGCAATATATTAAAGCACTAGATTTGCAAAGTAACTGTTTCCAGTACATATGTGAAAAGTTTCCACGACTAAGTTACGAAAAAATCAAAGCTGGGTATTTGATGGACCTCAAATTAGAACTTTAATGAGAGATCCAAATTTCATCAACTCTATGAACGAAGCAGAAAAAGAAGCCTGGACTTCATTCACGATGGTCGCGAACAATTTTCTTGGAAACAAAAAAGCATCCAATTATAAAGAGCTAGTGCAATCAATGCTTGAAAAATTTCACCGCCTAGGTTGTAACATGAGCATAAAGCTTCATTTCCTTCATAGCCATCTTGACAGGTTTCCCGGAAATTTAGGTGCTGTAAGCGATGAGCAAGGCGAGAGATTTCATCAAGATTTAAAAACCATGGAAACTCGGTACCAAAGAAGATGGGATTCTCATATGATGGCCGACTACTGTTGGAGTATTCAAAGGGACTGCCAAACCAAAATGCACAGCAGAAAGTGCTACAAACGAAAATTTATTCCCTGACTGTTGTTTCTTTATTACTAACACTTTTCTAGTTTTTTGAATGATCATTGTGTAAATATTGTACCTAAATAAATAAATGAATTATTATAATTTTATACTTTGTTTATATCGTATAAGTTCTTAAGTTACAACTTGGCCGCATTTGCAATTCTTCAAAGAGCATAAAATGATATAGAATTAAATTTTGACGTGATACGCAAAAACCAATGTGATTTTCAGATTTAGCACACCCAAATTAGTAAAAAACAAGTCTCATATACAAGTCAGCAAAAAATGTGTTGGCCAGTATAATTATATTATTATTATACATGACCTGAAACAAAAATCAAATCAAAAGTCTGTAACAAAACGAAATAAAAGGTAAACTTTATTCTATGAGCACCATAATAAAAACTACTATGAGCACCATAAGAAACTACAATGTGGTGTACTCCAATACAAAACATCCTTAGAACCACTAGAGCCATTCAAAGTGATTCATTTCAAACGCAGAGGGCGAGATTTTATTTGGACCCACCACCATTTTGCTACCAGGGACCTAATTCGAATGCGAAATTGAAAAAACAAAATCTCATCGAATTACTTCCATATATCAATGAAGCGTTTCAGGATTTTTACAAAAACCACTTAAGTGATGCAGATGTGAAAGATGTTTATCCAGACAGCATAGAAGATCAAAAGGGTTTGAAGAAACATTGTAAGGTTTTCCTAATATTAAGAATTGTTATGTGTGTAAAGGTTTAAGTTTCAATGTGACAAAGGGTATAAGTGCGTTTATTTTCTTTACTATAAATATATTAGAATTGAATTTTTTTATTTGAATAGCAGTGTAGTAATGTATAATAAAGCAGTTAAACCAAGAACTCTACAGTTTTTTCCATTACTAAAATAATTGCTGTTTAACTACTAACATCGTTTTTCTTCAATAACTGCAAAGCAAGTTTTTTGACATATACCCGTTTGCACGCATGCCAGCGAATAAACAACACAGGTTAAAATAGTATAATTATGCCTCAACGTAAAAAGATCTGTTAGGAAAAGAAAATTACCAAATTGAAAATACCAAAAGATCTGATATTGTCCAGTAACATGGTGTTCAAAAACGGCTTGAAGTGGAAAGTTCTGGTGTAATTGTTTTTTGTGGCTTAGTTTATGGTTTTTGGGGTGCTTAATACGAATCTGAAGTTGTCCAACAAAAATTTTCACGGAAAATATGAGAAATCATAAAAAAACACTAAGAATCACAGCTTTCTTTTGGTTTTTGGCTTATTACTTGAAAAGTAAGTTTTTTACGCAAAAGATGATCCTATATTAAAATAAAGACGAGAAAATTACCTACAATTCATGTTCTATTAATTTTTGTTGTATAACTTGTGGTTTTCGCGCAAAGGGGCGTTGAAAAACCGGTAAAAATTAGAAATTTCCGGGAAATAGCAAAAACACATTCTTTTACAGCCTTTCCGTTCATAACACTAAGAGTAAGCATTTGCTAACGTACCTACTTATTATTAGGTTATATATTATTATATTTATAGTTATATTATTATCATATAGGCATATATTAATATAGGTATAGACTCTCTTCGAGCCCTTTGTTGTTCGAGTAATGTATTTCTTTTGCAGCTCCTCACCTTTTGAGGTGTTGAGCTGGCGGGCATGCTGAAGAATTTCTAAAATACGAATTGTGCCTGTATCCATTGTCTCTTTTCGACGACCGTGGTATGTGAAAAGGAACCAAGTCTGCTTTATACAAAGCATTTACACCAACTGAACAGGCAAACCTCCAATGGTGTGTGTATGTCATAGATGGAGGATATTTGCTGCATAGAGTCGTGTGGAGCAGGGGTCAATAATTTTCATCAATTTGTGAAGTTACGTTTCATTTGTTAGGTACAAGTACAAGGAAAGTGCCACAGTTGTGTTCGATGGTTACCCTCAAGAAGATAGTTGCAGAGGTACTGTAGTGGGGGTTTAACACTAAATGTAGTGTTAGGGCTACATATATCTCTTGTAAGAGTTAATAAAACGCAAGTAGTAACTTTTATGAGATATTTTATTTTTTATTTCATTTCGTATTTCAAACAATTCTTTATATACCACAATTAGTAATATAAAGTATATCTTGATCTCCGTTGTCAATGATCCCGGAGTTCAAGACGTTCCTGATCTCCGTTGTTGTTGGCAACGTAAATAATTTGATGTTGCATTATAGCCACATGCATGCATGCATGCTGCTTTTTATCTCCTTAGTTACGCGTATGATGACGCAGACAAGGCAACTTGCTTCTTTATACAATAAATTCGGATGGATTTTAAAAGGCAGAAATTAGGATTGAAATACGAAATAAAATAAAACAACTTATGCAATACTGAGATCAAGCTTCTTTAAATCCTCGAAGATGTTATAAAGCCTCGGCTGGCGCCTCGGCGTTATACATCTTCTTGGATTTAAAGTATCGCTTGATCTCCTAATTACATCTATATATATAAAAGGGAAAGATTGTCTGTCTGTCTGTATATATGTATGTATGCGATTTTCTCCGCAACCACTGGACCGATTTGGATGAAATTGGTATCAGTAGGTATTGCGCCACCTGGGCCAGACATTTTTGCGGGGGATGCAGTCGTCGTTAAGTACGGAATCTGCATTACCGACATTCTGTATTACCGGCATTTGGTTCGTCACTCGGCTAAATGGCAACGCTGTTGCTAGGGGAAAACAGATGGCGCCAGTGTCGTTTTTGTACCGACATTCTGTATTATCGGCATTTGGTTCGTCACTCAGCTAAATGGTAGCGTCGTTGCTAGGGGAAAGCAGATGGCGCCGGTGTCGTTTTACGTGATTTTTGTACCGACATTCTGTATTATCGGCATTTGGTTCGTCACATGGCTAAATGGAGTTAGTGTTACTAGGGGAAAACAAAGGGCGCCAGTGTCGTTTTACGTGATTTTTGTACCGACATTCTGTATTAACAGCATTTGGTTCGTCATCATGAAGAAAGCTGTATTACCGATTACGGGCGTTCTACTGATTGTTAATAGGGGGAGCCAAGGTTTATCATTTTATATTAATAAATTTTACCGATTTCTTAAAATAATTATCGTCGTCATTAATACTTTAATTACATATAATAATTTAAGATAATTAATTCAGCATTAAAATTTTAAACGAGAATCACGGAACAATTTACGGATAATAATAATAATAACAATAATTATAATAATGTCTTTATTTCCCTTACAGGCTTACACCCAAATAGGGAAAAATATGAATTTACAAATGTTTTCATCGTTTATGCTATTCTCGTGTAATATATCATGGGTAATGTGTAAAGAGCGGAAAATATGCAATGTGAATTTTATGATGTTGATGAAATAAGAATTATTTGTAGATTCAATTAAAATGCCTAAAACCTAAAATTTAAGGCTTTAATATTATTGTTTATTGTATATTTTATATCAATAAATGCGAAACTCCGTGTAATGCCATGTAATAATAATGCAACAATGTAACATAACTGTATACATAAAATAAACTTGATGTTGATGAAATAAATAATAGAAACAAAATTTAATTTATGATTTGATTTATTGAAATTTCCTTATTCTTATAACAAATAAGTTTTTACTAATAATATTTACTTATTACTATATTATATACATATTTGTTGCATTTTTTGTCGAAACCCATGCATTTTTTGTCAAATTTCGTTGCATTTAAATGTGCATATGTTTTCTTTTTGCCTTGCATTTTTCCGCTCTTTAGTAATGTGTATTGTGGTGACAAGATTCACTTGGTATTGTTATGTCTGTTTGTGTTGGTGAATATTTCACCATTTACAACATAATCATGAATAAAGTGGTTGGTGTATTTTTGCATACGAAACAATGGAACATTTATTTACGTTTAAATTTAGGCGATTAGCTTTACACCAATCACATAGAAAGTTAATGTTAGACTGCAAATATAAGCAATCATTGATATCTCGTACTTGATGATATATTTTTCAATCGTCAGCAAATAATAGTTTCTCGCAGTGTATAGATTGATGATGATGATGAATACCACGTAGACACGTCCATTCGTGACGGGTATCTTGGAATACGTTCTGCTTGGTTCGGACATCTTGTATCCCTACCCTCTGGCGTTTAATGTCATGCGTACCTTGCTATCTCTCTCTCTCTCTCTCTCTTTCTCTCTCTCTCTCTCTCTCTCTCGCTCTCTCCTTCTCACTCTCTCCTTATCATCTATTAGAGAGGACGCATTAAAGAGCCTTCTCTCTCTCTCAATGTCTCTCCTCTCACTCTCTTGCTCTTTCGTTCTCTCCTTATCACCTATTAGAGGACGCATTAAAGAACCTTCTCTCCCTCTCTCACTCTCTCTCCCTTCATCCTAATGCTAGTAAATGAAACAGTAATGGATAGAAGTAACCGTTACGTCTACTGTTCTGGGACTGGTTCTGACGGTTTTGTTATTCAAAAAGGCGTAAAAGCATACGATGTTTACTAAATTAAATGCGGGCTGATTACGAGAAGTCTCAGTACCGTCTACGATTATGTCCGAGAACATCCGACGAGCTGTATAAATCTCATGACGTATTGAAATATGTATATCATAGCGCTATGAAGATCTCAGCTATAAATACTGTGTATTCTGTTCATGCGTGACAGTTATTTGTCATACGTCATCATCAACACAATAGACCTCTTCGGTAGAGCTATGATGAGTATGACAGATGAAGCAATGGCTGCAACAAAACGTGGACCGAGAGGTTATGGTTTCAAATTAACACCAGAGGGTAATTTCGATGTTGAGAATCGACGTATAACTAATGTAGGCGCTCCTATCAACGATAACGATCTTGTCACGAAGCGTTCTGTACTAATGTTGTCAGATAGCGATGAAGGTGTAATTGATGTTAAGAAAAGAAGACTTGTACATGTTAAAGAACCGCTTGACAACCACGATGTTTGCACGAAAAAGTATACCGATGAGGTGGTGGACGATGTTGAAAGAAAATTACTCTCTAATTGTTTGAGACGACGACGAGAGGCTAAAGGACAGGGCTCGTACTATGATGCTAAAGATGGAAGAATTTGTAATATAGGGGAGCCTCTAGAGGATAAAGATGTAATCTCTAGGCAGTATTTTAACAATCGGGCTATGCATACAAACGATCAAATGCAGTTTAATGCAGATGGTAAACGTATTGTTTCAGTAAGTTACCCTATAGATGGCACGGATGTCACTTCTAAAGCTTATGTAGATGCTCAATTCGACTCTGCTGTACAAACCTTCATTACAATGACTACCGACACTCAGAACACTATTAAAGATCTAAAGCAAGAGGTGACAAAGGTTGACATTGAAACTAGTAAACTTAACAGTTTGCTAACAACGTTGGAAAAAGAAACAAAGAGAAATCACCTAATAGCGAATGATGAGATGGAAACTAATCATTCGAGTGTGCTGACAAAGATAGAAGAAACGAATAATACCCTAGATAGTAATTATACAAAATTATTAGATAAAGTACAAGTGCTCGAGGATACTCAAAAAGTTATGCGATCATCGTTTGATGCCCTAATAGCCGAATCTGCAACACGTACGAACTCTTACAACATAAAGAGAGTGTACAATACCGACTAATAACGGAATTTACTACTACTATCGGTTGACCTAATCATATTTACACCATTTTTTATTCTAGTTTTAAGTGTATTATATCAAATGCCTGATTAGCGCAGATAGGAAATGTGGTGAGCCTTACGGGAATGCTGCGCAAATGCTTAGTTTGCTTATATCTACGCTAATCAGTTATTTTTTTCTTAGCCTAAATGTATCGTTGAAGAAATAAAAAAAAATGTATTTAAACAAAGTTTTTAGTTTTACTAATGTCAATAACTCTCCAAACATAGCGATTTGTAGCAACAGCAGCAGCAACACATCGATATGGTAAAGAAAGTAAGTTTCGCCGACGCAAGCATGAATAATATACATCATATGATAGTATGGGAGTATGCATACAGACAGGCGAGAAAGGGAGACTGGCAAACATTAGCTCTGGACAGATACCGTTTTCAAACAAGAATACATAATGTTGAAAAGCATCTGTGTGAAATTCTACAAGCTGATCATAGAGACTTTATCTATACGCAGAGATTTCAGAACACAGATTAGTCCGGCTACAGTGGTGACCGAGTATAAATACAGGTACAAGCAGTCTCTTCTCTCAGTACCAGATGTTAGTTCACGAAGGTAACGGTTTTGTTAACAAGCTCATAGACAAGCTGCCTATTGAACTACATCTTCCTTCATATCAGTACTGTGGACCTGGTACTAAATTATCTAAAAGATTACAACGTGGCGATAAAGGTATAAATCCTTTGGACCAGGCGTGTATGCAGCACGACATCTCGTACGCTCAAAGCTCCGATTTGAACAGTAGACACCAGGCAGATCGTGTATTAGAAGAAGCCGCTTGGAAGCGTGTTAAGGCTAAAGACTCTAAATTAGGGGAAAAAGCATCAGCTCTGTTTGTAACCGGTATAATGAAGGCTAAAAGAAAGTTGGGAATGGGCGTAAAGACAAACAAACTGTCGGCGAAAAAGGGTCTCGCTAAAAAGATGATGAAGAAAACTGTCACTTTCAAAGGTGGCGTTTTAAAGAAGCTTGTTGGTGTAGTGAATCGTGCAAGCAAGAGACTCACGGGTAAAGATTTAATACATCATGCCCTGAGCGCTGCCAGAAGAATCATTCAAAACGTAGGCGGTCGAAAAAACGTTAAAGTACCCCGAATAATTCCTGTGCCTACAGCTACAGGGGGTATTTTACCACTCATACCAATTTTTGCTGGCCTCTCGGCTCTCGGTGCAATTATAGGAGGCGCCTCAGGGGTAGCAAAAGCTGTTAACACTGCTAATAGTAATAAGAGACAGCTAGAAGAAACTACACGGCATAATAAAAGTATGGAAGCTATCACTTTAGGCGGTAAGAACGGGAACGCCCTTTACCTGAAGCCGTATAGAGCTGGCGGAGCTGCATTGTACTTAAAACCATATGTCAGGCGGTCAAAAAACTGAATAACTTGCCTCGGAGACCACTTACAGACCTAGATATAATAAAACATGCTAAAGACATTCCCTATTTTAGAGGTGTCTATATGAGAACAAGTCTACCTGCAGCGAAACCTTTGCAATTCGAAAGAGCTATTGTTAATCTTGACGACGCTGGAGGACCGGGTACTCATTGGGTTGCCTATAGAAAGGATCGAAACGTGGTTTTGTACTATGACCCCTTCGGAGACCTGAGACCACCAGCTGAACTTGTGAAATATTTAGGGCCTCGCTGCACCGTATACTACAACGTAGCCCAAGAACAAAAGTTCAATACATACAACTGCGGACATCTGTGTCTACGATTTTTGTATAAAAGAGAGGTGAAAGTGTAAATCGGTTAAGTATGGCTAGGACCATCACGGTGTACGGTACAGGAAACAGGCTTTCTACGGATTGTATTTATCCACCTATAACATTAGATCACGTGCGTTACGAATACTCACTAGGTTTAGTCGGCTTATATACAAGTCACACGATACGGAATATATACCCAGGCAAAAATAAATTTTATTACGGAGAAAAGGCGATAACTATTGAACCGGGTAGCTACGAGTTGGCTGAAATCGTTAACTATATAAACAATCAAATTAGTGATCAAATCGGCGATCCCGAAGAGGGAGATCTACTACTACAAATCAAAGCTAACACTAATACGGGAAAGTGTGAGATTGAATCAGCTACCGAGTTGATTGATTTTACCAAACCCGATAACATAGGATCACTACTAGGATTTAAGAAGCGCGTGCTAGAACCCGGTAGTAGACGGGGTATCAGATCGAGTTGTCGATATACTTTCAACTCCAAACATCTTTGTAGACACGAATATTACAGGCGGCTCATATAGAAACAATCAAGCAGGTCATACAATCTTCGAATTTGGTGTTTGCGTACCACCCGGTTATCTGATTGAAAAGGAGCCATCGCATGTGATTTACTTTCCCATCACTGTCACCGAGATCGACAACATTACCATTAGACTGGTAGACGCGAGAGGAGAGTTGATAAATTTGTCTGAAGACACTTTCACGAGCATCAGGCTAGAACTTAAACGTGAAAAATGGGAATAAACTTTAGCTATAAAAACATCAGCATATGTCCATCAAAGGTCATTCACCGTCGAACGTCGGCACGTGCAGACCTTCGATTAAAACTAACTAAAGCTCGTCGCCTTTTTCTTGAATCTTTAGGCTTTAAAGTACGATAACAGCAGCAGCAGCAGCATGTCAAAACGAAGTAAAATGCATATTAACACCGACACCTTTACCATTGATAAATTAAACATATTTGGGAAGCCTCGCGTCGATACAGATATAATAAAAGAGGATTTTTATACCTATCTGCCGTTTACGCTAAATGCCAATCATTCCGACACCATTAGAATCAGCATACAAAATTCCGATAACGTTTTAGCTTTGTATGACAGCTATGTACTTGTTAAAGGTAGCATAACGCGTGCAGAAAACAAGCAATTCCTTCTGGTAAACAATTTTGCCCACTTTCTGTTTGATGAAATTCAACTAATATTAGGCACAAACCAGCTCATAGATGTCTGTAAACAGCCCGGCATTACAAGCACTATAAAAGGTCTCGTTTCACATGGCGCCGAGGATAGAGCTTTAACCAGCACAGCATGGAACTTAGGGATTACTAGCGATAATGATTTGTTACATAACCAGGGGAATAACGTCTTTCATTTCACGTGTAGAATACCATTAAAAGATATCTTTGGATTTGCAGACGATTATAAAAAAGTAATACCTCATATGAGTTGTCAGCTAGTTTTAATTCGCGCCAAGAACGATTATAATTGCTATAAAAGCGACGCAGGTGATGCAGGTACCGACGTAGATATCAAGATTGATAAGCTCTCGTGGGAAGTTCCGCATATACTGTTATCAGATGAAAGCAAAGTGAACCTGGTGGAGAGTTTAAGAGATAATTCTTCTATTATCGCTCCGTTTAGACGTTGGGAATTACACGAGTTACCCTCGTTGGGAACTACTAAAAACCAGGTTTGGCGTGTAAAGAACTCCAATGATCTAGAGAAACCGCGCTGGGTCTTTGTAGTTTTACAAGACGTGCGTCAGCTGGGTATAAGAACGGGTAACCCGACTACATTTACTCATTCGAACTTAGTTGACGTTAAGTTGTATTTAAATTCGCAAGTGTTCCCGCATCATTTTTTAAATCTCGATTTCGACCGTAAGGACTACATTCCTGCGTATCTGAATTATATTCGTTTTCGTGAGAACTACTATGACGGTATAGGTAGAGGTGCGGCTGAGAGCTGTTTACTCAGCTACAAATCGTTTGAAACGTATCCCATTTTTGTTA
This sequence comes from Agrypnus murinus, assembly GCA_929113105.1. Lineage (NCBI taxonomy): Eukaryota > Metazoa > Arthropoda > Insecta > Coleoptera > Elateridae > Agrypnus > Agrypnus murinus. The sequence continues at coordinate 111,941,885 of OV816028.1, read as the reverse complement.
TTGACTGTTCAAGACAGGTAGAGAGTTTTAGGATTCCACTGTCGATATTAGACTAGAGCTCGAGTCTTCAGCCGCATTTACGAACACAACTAAGGCGTATTGTTTGATCCTTCACGACGCATTAATCGAGTATAATCCGTTTAACGAGACCGTGACTAGACACGTACGCATACCGTAATGAAGGTTGTTAAACAAAACAAGTCACTAAACATATGTAACCTAGACGACTGCGATGATACATCTTTACAACGACGATCAGGCGAGGATGTTAGGAAACATGGCGACCTGTTACCTGTATCATGTAGAGCAATATTGAGCGGTCCATCTTCCTGCGGTAAAACTAATGCTATGTTAGGTTTACTTATTAGCGAAAACGGATTAAAATTTGAAAATATCTACCTATACGCCAAGTCTTTATTTCAGCCTAAATATGAATTCTTAAGACGTGTTATGAAACCACTTACGGGTATGGGATATCATGAATTTAGCGAAAACGATGACGTAATCAGCCCCGGTGATGTTAAACCTAATTCAGTGTTCATTTTTGATGATATAATTTGCAGCAAGCAGGAAAAGATTAGAGAATATTTTAGCATGGGTAGGCATAAGGGTGTCGACTGTTTTTATCTAGGCCAAACGTACGCCAAGATACCGAAACATCTGATTAGGGACAATGCAAACCTAATTATTCTCTTTAGACAAGACGAGTTGAACTTAAAACACGTGTTTAGCGATCATGTTGTAGGAGACGGTATTAGCTATGATCAGTTCAAAAACATTTGCTCTCTGTGTTGGAAGGAGCCGCATGATTTTTTGGTAATTAATAAAGACAGCTGTCTAGACCGTGGCAGATATCGGAAGGGTTTTGATTCATATATAAGTTTATAATTAGAGTCGATTCGTTTAGTAGTCTCTGCATAGCCGACATGTCTAACACGTATGATCTGAGTTTAAAGCGTAAAATAATACACGCTCGTAATGCTATACGTAAGAAGTTTGCATACTTTCGTCGTGATAGAGCAGAAGCAGAACGTATGTATCGCGTCACGCACAATCCAGTTATATCGCCACTGGAAACCATTGCTAAATCAGTTAACACCTCTAACGTACCCCTATTGAAAGTTAAAACACAACCATCTGCTGCTACTACTACTACTACTGCTAGTTACATTCCCCAGTTGAAAGTTAAAAAACAACCTGCTACATCATCATCATCGGAAGCAGACGAAGAAGAAGAAGAAGAAGAAGAATCTAATAAAACTCTTGATCTCCCTACTCATTACGGTATGCTGATAGCTAACGCTGTCGGAAACAAAAATATAGATAGAACTAGATTCGGTATTAGATATAAAATTGATCGAGACGCGTGGACATTTGCATCTTCCCCTGTGACTATGCGTGATACAAACATCATAATTAAAAACAACGTTTTCAAAGCAACACCCGGTCTGTTTGACTTACTCACGTTTAGTGAATTAGAGTCTATACCATCGCAAGCTGATATCAATAATTATATGCAGATAATAGCCCTTACTAATGCGCATAAGAAATCATATAGACCACAGGGTAAACTAACAGCTGTTAAACATTGGAAGTATGATTATATAATTAAACCGAACTTACCCAGAATCAAAGGTTTAGGCATTAGACTATCATCATCATCGTCGTCAAATTTTAAAAAATTAAGCGATTGCAAAGTCGAATACGTCTACTGGAATAAGGCTAACGAGCTAGTCGACCGGCTTCGTTTGTTATATGCTGTAAAGAGTGCCGGCAACACTAGTCCACAGAATGAAAACGAAATAATATCAATTATAAGCGAACTTAAGGAGGAAGGTATCATAGAATAGAATATTTCGGGGGTATATAATGATATATTGCTTTAACATTGTTCAGTATTCATCAAACACGGCTGCTGCCAATATAATTATTTGAGACGTTGCTCTCTCGGTGTCGTTGAGATTAATTGTATGATAATGACTAGTGCTAAACAAACCGTTGTTGATGAAATACACAGGGCTGCTAGAAAAAACTTTCAAAGACGTCGCACTATAATAAAAGATTTCCAGGACTTGTTCCAGGCTGACTTAGCCGAGTTTATGCCCTATGCTAAAGTAAATAAGGGGTATCGTTACATACTGCTGATGATAAACTGTTATTCGAAATATCTGTATGCACGACCGTTGAAAACTAAATCCGGAGAAGAGGTGACAAAGCAGGTCCGCAGCATCTTTAAGAGTTCAGTCATACCCAAGAATTTTCAGACGGATCTCGGGAAAGAGTTTTACAATAAACATTTTAAACGATTAATGAAAGAGCACACTATAAATCATTACTCTACATATTCCGTAATTAAGGCTTCGATAGTTGAACGCGTTATCCGTACAATTAAGCAAAAGTTGTATAAAGAGTTTAGCTACCGAGGATCATTTAAATGGATAGATATATTACAGAGGGTAGTTGACAGCTTTAACAACACCAGACATAGAACGATAGGTCGAGCTCCTGCTACTGTTACACCTACCACCAAACTAACCGTTTATGACACTAATGTAAAAGCAGATGTCGCTGCAGGAAGTAAACGTAAACTAGACTTGAATGACCTCGTACGTATTAGTAAGTTCAAGGGGGTCTTTTCTAAGGGATACACGCCCAGCTGGTCAACTGAATTATTCAAAATAGTTAAAGTTCAATTTACAAAACCTGTCACATATCTGCTGGAAGATCTTCATGGGGTTGCTGTTCGAGGAGCTTTTTACGAGTTCGAGCTGCAGAAAACCAATCAGCCAGACGTTTACTTAGTTGAAAAAGTACTTAAACGCCGCAGCAATGGTGACATGTACGTCAAGTTGCTCGGCTTGAATGAAAAGTCCTGGATAAAGGCGGAAGATGTTAAATGACAGTTCTTACCTATATAAAGTTGATATTACTAGATTAAATAAAGTATGTTGTTGAGGTTTAAGTTTAATATATAGTTAATATTCTATTAAGTAAATGTTAAGTGTTAGAATATATATATATATATATATATATATATATATATATATATATATATATATATATATATATATATATATATATATATATATATATATATATATATATATATATAAAGTAATATCCTATATAAAACTATAATCACCTAGTTTAAGCTGATTTACAATAGAATATTAGTAATATTGTGTAACTATACGAAAAATAATAAAAACAGTAAAACATTTATCGATTTTTTTTATTTTCACGTATAAAATAACAAAGCCGTCCGAACCAATCCCAGAACAGTAGACCTAACGGTTACCTCTATCCATTGCTGTTTCATTTACTAGCATTAGGTTGAAGGGAGAGAGAGAGTGAGAAAGCGTGAGAGCGAGAGAGTGAGAGAGGGAGAGAAGGTTCTTTAATGCGTCCTCTAATAGGTGATAAGGAGAGAACGAAAGAGCAAGAGAGTGAGAGGGGAGACATTGAGAGAGAGAGAGAGAGAGAGAAGGCTCTTTAATGCGTCCTCTCTAATAGATGATAAGGAGAGAGTGAGAAGGAGAGAGCGAGAGAGAGAGAGAGAGAGAGAGAGATAGCAAGGTACGCATGACATTAAACGCTAGAGGGTAGGGATACAAGATGTCCGAACCAAGCAGAACGTATTCCAAGATACCCGTCACGAATGGACGTGTCTACGTGGTATTCATCATCATCATCAATCTATACACTGCGAGAAACTATTATTTGCTGACGATTGAAAAATATATCATCAAGTACGAGATATCAATGATTGCTTATATTTGCAGTCTAACATTAACTTTCTATGTGATTGGTGTAAAGCTAATCGCCTAAATTTAAACGTAAATAAATGTTCCATTGTTTCGTATGCAAAAATACACCAACCACTTTATTCATGATTATGTTGTAAATGGTGAAATATTCACCAACACAAACAGACATAACAATACCAAGTGAATCTTGTCACCACAATACACATTACTAAAGAGCGGAAAAATGCAAGGCAAAAAGAAAACATATGCACATTTAAATGCAACGAAATTTGACAAAAAATGCATGGGTTTCGACAAAAAATGCAACAAATATGTATATAATATAGTAATAAGTAAATATTATTAGTAAAAACTTATTTGTTATAAGAATAAGGAAATTTCAATAAATCAAATCATAAATTAAATTTTGTTTCTATTATTTATTTCATCAACATCAAGTTTATTTTATGTATACATTTATGTTACATTGTTGCATTATTATTACATGGCATTACACGGAGTTTCGCATTTATTGATATAAAATATACAATAAACAATAATATTAAAGCCTTAAATTTTAGGTTTTAGGCATTTTAATTGAATCTACAAATAATTCTTATTTCATCAACATCATAAAATGCACATTGCATATTTTCCGCTCTTTACACATTACCCATGATATATTACACGAGAATAGCATAAACGATGAAAACATTTGTAAATTCATATTTTTCCCTATTTGGGTGTAAGCCTGTAAGGGAAATAAAGACATTATTATAATTATTGTTATTATTATTATTATCCGTAAATTGTTCCGTGATTCTCGTTTAAAATTTTAATGCTGAATTAATTATCTTAAATTATTATATGTAATTAAAGTATTAATGACGACGATAATTATTTTAAGAAATCGGTAAAATTTATTAAATTGTTCCGTGATTCTCGTTTAAAATTTTAATGCTGAATTAATTATCTTAAATTATTATATGTAATTAAAGTATTAATGACGACGATAATTATTTTAAGAAATCGGTAAAATTTATTAATATAAAATGATAAACCTTGGCTCCCCCTATTAACAATCAGTAGAACGCCCGTAATCGGTAATACAGCTTTCTTCATGATGACGAACCAAATGCCGATAATACAGAATGTCGGTACAAAAATCACGTAAAACGACACTGGCGCCCTTTGTTTTCCCCTAGTAACACTAACTCCATTTAACCATGTGACGAACCAAATGCCGATAATACAGAATGTCGGTACAAAAATCACGTAAAACGACACCGGCGCCATCTGCTTTCCCCTAGCGACGACGCTACCATTTAGCCGAGTGACGAACCAAATGCCGATAATACAGAATGTCGGTACAAAAACGACACTGGCGCCATCTGTTTTCCCCTAGCAACAGCGTTGCCATTTAGCCGAGTGACGAACCAAATGCCGGTAATACAGAATGTCGGTAATGCAGATTCCGTACTTAACGACGACTGCATCCCCCGCAAAAATGTCTGGCCCAGGTGGCGCAATACCTACTGGTATCATTGGAAAGGTCTTGGCCCAGAATAGAAAATAAGACCAAATTGGACTCTGATCGGCCATCGTGGTCCGAAATAACAGCGAAAAACCCATATATGGAAGTTAAAAATGGGTACTGAGATTGATGTGAATAGATATGTTGTCAATTGTCAAATTTGGTAATTTGACAATTACAAAAAGTAAAAACATGTAATTTCAATAAAGCGTAGCAAAGCGCGCCGGGTATTTGCTAGTAATATATATTATATTATATGACTTGTTTATTATTCTTGTTGCCTAGTACCATTCCGTATCTACGCAATGAATGCAAGTTGTGAGCTATTCACAACAGTACTAAATATACTGAGCGAGCAAGAAGATCACACAAACAACCCTCAGTAGATTTGATGTTCCACGAAACGATGGTGCCTACACTACCACAAGAAAAATTTCTAGGCAATATGAAAAACAAAGAGCGTCTGATTTTAATGTTGAGGAACAATTTTGTATCAGCTGACATTCACACGAACGACAGACACAAGAGGGATTCGGATGCACTTATTGTCACCACAGCAATAGACCTTGCACAAAATAACCTTGTAGTTATCGTGAGTGAAGACGTAGATTTGCTGGTGAGCATGATTGGTCGCTGTAGCGGTGTACATTCAAATGTATACTTTCTAAAGCCAGGCAAAGGGACAGTTTCACTACTCATTTTTCTCTCCTGACTACAAACTTGATCGATCGATAGCTAACAACGTATTGTTTTTACATGCCATGGTAGGAGGCTGTGATACTAGTTCAGCCTCGTTCAAAGTAGGAAAGATGAGGTTTCTTCAGATTCTCAGGAAAAACCTTGCATTAACTAAGACTGTTGAGATTTCTAAAGACCCTATGGTAGATGCTGATGCAGTTACTGATGCTGGCCATCGTTTTTTCGCCTCATTGCATAAATTGGCTGACAAGGAAGCCACGTCATTCAACAAATTGAGGCATAAATGCTACCTTCGGTCTGCATACAATACATCCGCCCTACCTCCTACTGCGACTGCAGCTCAGCAAAATTCCTTGAGGGTGTATTTTCAAGTTCAACAATTTCTTAGGAATAAAAAAGATCCTGAACAATGGGGTTGGAAGAAAACCAAAGATGGTCTGGAGCCAGTAACCACGCTACAACCACCAGCACCTCGACCCGTTTTGAAATTATTTCTTGCAAATGCAAGAAGACCTGCCGGAAAAACTGTGGATGCAAAAAAGCAGGCCTCAAGTGCTCCAATATTTGTGAGAACTGCGAAAGCAGTTGCAATAACATGCCGCTTACTGAAATCGAAGAAGACGAGGATGGCCCGGAATTCCCTGAAGTACTTGAAGGCATCCTGCAAAAATCATGGAACCTTTGACCAAGAGGACTCGGTTTGACTGAGGAGTTTCACTTCAACGTCAATAATCATTTAATACTAACAGCCGTACTTATAGAGAAATTACACGCGTGTAACATATAAGAAATATTACGGTTACACGCGTGTAATTTCTCTATAAGTACGGCTGTAAGTGTTCTATAAAACACCTATCTACCCATTTTATTATATTGTTTTATATTGCTCAGTTTTCATACTTATCAACCATGAATCGCTGTTTATCATTTTGTTGTACCTATGTAACCTAACGTTAACGTTGGAGGCGGCTGACTTCGTACATTCGTCATTGCTTTTCTCATAACTATTTAAGGTCCGAAAAAATTACTTACACATAAATAATTGTAGAAAATGTTATCTGCTTTTTCAAAGTATAGGATAATATGTTTACAGAGAAATGCTTACTTTTCGTGTTATGAAGGGAAATTCTTTAAAAAAATGTGTTTTTTTACTATTTTCTAAAAATTACTTATTTTCGCCTACTTTTCAACGCCCCTTTGCGCGGAAATCATATGTCGTACAAAAAAACGATACCAACAGAAATTGGAGATAATTTTCTCGTCTTTATTTTAATATAGGATAACCTTTTGAGTAAAAAGCTTATTTTGGAAGTTATAAGCCAAAAACCTGTGATTTCTAGTGGTTTCTTTTGATGATTTCTCATATTTGCCAAAAAAAATTTTGTTGGACAACTTCAGATTTGTGTTCAGCACCCCAGAAAACATAAAGCAAGCCAATAAAAACAATTACACCAAAACTTTCCACTTCAAACTACCATTTGACTGGACTAATAATAGTAATTTACGTTATAAGTCCTGGAAATGGAATTTTACAGTCGAGTAGGATGTTACGGACAAGGGGACGAAGGAGCCGAATCCGGAACATCGAAACGAGACTGTAAGACCATTTCCAGGACGTATGACGTAATGCGTTTTATTTCATACTGCAATTATTGGAATATTGGTTTAATTTAAAAAAAATATATAAAATAAATTTCTTAATGCAAAATATGGACATCTATGAAGAACGAGTTTCCATAGTAACTGATTACGTACTAAAACATTGTCCAGTTGATTGATTGTATTTGCGTCCGGTAAAAATTTTTACAGTCATACTAGACAGTAATAGTAATTTAAGTATTAAGGGCGGTAGGTACGCTTTACCAGTCGAGGCTTATAGTGTGGAGACCGACGCGTAGCGGAGGTTTCCATATTAGCCGAGACTGGTAAAGCGTACCTAACGCCCGTAATGCTTACAGTATTTTTTGCCCGATCGAATCTATGAGTGAATTTTAAATATATTAAATTTTCAGTCGGTTAATGTGCCGGGTTGTTATGGAGTGGAACAAACAAAAACAATTTTTGTCTCAATGCGGACGAATTTTAGAATGATAGTGAGTGTTTTTTGACTTAAATGACGAGGTACTTTATTACCGAGCCTTGGGAGGTAAGTTAAACTTACAGCCCTGAGAGCAGAGCTTGTAAATAAACCAAAACGCCCGATCGGGCATAAAAATTTTTACAGTCATACTAGACTGTTTTTACATTTGTCACTGTAAAAGTGACAAATGTGACATAGTATGAAATAAATAATGTTAAAAAGACTGAGAAACGTTTTATTGCGGCATGAAAAAATACCTTCATGAAAACGAAGGTGTTTCAAAACAGAAAAAAACGACGGAACTTAAATATTTAAAAAAAATAGTGGAACTTACATATTATCATATCTGATCATATTAAATAGGTAGAATTTACTCTCACGATAATATTTAATTAATTAATATTTAATAGGCAGATTTTATGCAATTCTATAACTACCCGATTTAATGGTTGCATAACCTCACTTTTAAAACAATAATTTGTGAAAAAGCTTTTCTTAATGAAAATAAAATTAGTTAATTAAGACTACCATGCACACAACAACTCTTTAAGCAGACAGGATAAGTGGGAATCCAGATTTTCTCGGCAAGCAGGATAAACTTTTGATTGATACCGTGTAAAGTTACTATAACTTTGTTGGAAAGTGTTTAGAGTGATTTAACTTGACGTCGGCGATTGATTAATTACTGTACTCTCCTGCCATTCCACCAATTTTACTGATGAAATAAAATAATTAACCCATAACATAACAGACTAATGCTTTATACGACCCCAAAGTTACTAATAATTCTATCAAAGTAGGTACGCAACTTGTTATAAATATGTAAAGCATTTTGGAATATTACTATAAAAAACTACAATTTATTTAATAAATACAAAGTCAATTAATTGTGACTAACTATTATATCTACTATATTTTATTTTCTGCTCTTGGCCACCTTTGCATTAAATATTTTGTTGCTTACTTAGCAATTTCTTAAAAAGGGGTTGCTTTACCCTACAGCGTCAATTACACAAGAGGGTCGGGCAACTTACTTTGTTTGACCTTTTCCCCCCTATTTACTCTAAAACATGTGAAACACTTCCGTAACCGCAGGCAGAAGGCGGGAGATTTTATAGGAAACACGTGAGTTCCTTATACTCTCAAAAGGATATCTACCATCGACAGGCAAAGGAAGATTAGTTTAGGCAATAATGTAATCATTAGTTGAAAAAGAAAGGATGCTAATAGTGAATATTTTACTCAAGGATATTCAACAGGTCTGTGACCGGTCCTGTACACATCAAGGTCATGGTACTTCAAATCTTTATGTTATTAAACGTTTCTGAACTAATGTGATAATATTACATACATGTAATGTTTTTAGTAAAATTTCGGTTTATTTCATGAAAAGATTCAATATAATGATCTGACTAACGTCTTAAAAATCAATTACATATTATAATTATTATTTTGCTGCTATTTATTCTATCGAGTAATGAAGAAGCCTCTAATTCCCTTTTTCACATTTAAAGGTATGAACGAGCCTTTATTGTTCAGATATTCGAATAAGATAAAATCATCATATATTTCTTGCATATAGTTTTTAGATTTTGTTTAGTTGGAACATTCGTTGTATTCTAATATACATCTTGACGTTTAATTGATTCAATTTAGCATTGACGTTACTAGTTTTTTAACGCATTTAACATTTCTGATTTTTTAAATTTTATTTGTTAAAGAATTGCCTTTGGAAACATAATTCATGTTTTACGAGACAAGTTTATAGCTTCCAATCGAGTTGGTTTTTTCATAAGCCTGTCTTCTGGTCCATGTTTTCTAACGCCTGCATTTTTAAATAAATGTGCGAGAGAGAGAGCTACAGCTTCTTTGTTGATCACATTGTATGATTAGTTGAAATAAAGTTGAAAGAGAGAGAATTGAGTCTAAAGTTATTAATGGCTAATCAATTGGCTAAAGCATTCTAGAACAGACCACTCCATCTAACACCAAAAAGTTGAAGATTTTTCCTTCTCGGGGAAGTTAGTCAAGTACAGAGAGTACGGTGACGTAGCGTGAGTTTAGACACGCATTGAGTAGTTCATAAAAGTTAATTTCTGTTAAATTCCTATAAGTAGGAATACAGTTAAGTAGTGCAAGGTTGTTATAAATTTACCGTTTGCCAAGTTTTATGATTTAAACCGTTTATTTGTGGAAATAAACATTAGGGTTATAACCTATTAAAATAAACGTGTTTTTTGAGAACTTTCGTACTTAATAAGTAAACCGCCTTTTTCTAAATTTTGGGCTTAGTTACAACGAGTTAACTTCCATAATTTCTATATTACGAGACATTCATAATTGGGAGATGAATTTATTTTGATATTGGTTTCGATTAAAGTATGGCAATGGCTAAATTTAAAAAATACTTAATTAATTAACAAGTCAACAAGATTAAAATGGGAATATTTGAAACGCCCGAAGATCTAGTAATTTATTAAAAAAAAGTATTCAGAATTCAACATTGCTGTTCAATTACCATTTTTACGTTCCTGTTTATTTTTATACCTTGTGTTTGTTTGTCGTTTGTTTACAGTGAGTTGGTGGATTGAAGCAATACTAAATTACTAGTATAAAAGGATTACTGACACACACATTGCCTGTTAGTTATTTGTAGCTGTATTAACTGCGAATTTAGTTTTTGACAGTAAGAATATATATTGGTCTTAATTAAGGAATTTAATGCAAATGTATTTAGAATGGGTTCTCAAATTAAGTTAAAATGCAAAGATTCGCAAAGTGAGTATGTTTCACATGATTAATAACTGAGTGTGTTTCATAACACAAAGTGTTTGTTTAAATTGTTGCAAGCAATTTTCTTGAGTTTTATTTAATATACCAACTTTAAAAGTACTACTCTATTAAATAAAATAGACCATAGAAATAGACTGGCAACAAGTACTTAAGAATTTAACGTCATTTAAATTGGTGTCTTTTTCCAAATTGTGGATTCTCATCTCTCAGTAATTTAGGTATTACTTAAAAAAAGTGTTATCGTAAAAATGTAGATTTATACAATCCATGCAGAAGAGACTATATTGTATTCACTGGATTTATTTAAAATAAGCAAAAGTAAATGCAGTTAATCTGTTTTGATGCTATTTGCACGCAAATAGTACTTCATCGAAATAGCTTCCTGCATAGTTTATGAGCTTCAATAATGATATAAACCTGAACAGCAGCGACATTATAAGCCAAACGCAATAAATCATTGTGTCGTTGGACAATGCTAAGGATGTAGATTCAAAAATCTGTCACTGATAGTAACTGTTATAAAGATTATGTTGCATGGTAAATCCTCAGAGAATTCCAAGAAATTGAATATTCAGTCCGAGTTATTCGAGTGGCATTTAACAATACATAAATATTTCCAAGTACAAGTTATGAATTTATAACAGAATTAATCTAGGCGATTTATCACCGCTGGCAGGTCTGCTGAACCTGCTGAGATTCTCAAAGGTTTTAAATTATACCAAGTAATTCAAAGTATGTAAAATATTTTACACAAATAAGTTATAAAGTTTTGATATCATAAAATAGTAATTAAGCCTATAAGTCAATTTCATTGCCTTTTCTTCCAGTCCATAAATGTAAAAATAGTAAATAGCAGTGTTGGCATATTTGTCGCACAAAGTTTCGGAATTCATCTACTTTGAAGATTTATAACCACCAGACACATGAACGCATTTAATTTTACTAGTGGCAAATTAAATGCTTCTTAACGTAATTTAATGTGCGAGTTGTTCTAGGTTTAAATTAGATTGTGCAATCAGACAAGTTAATTTCGATGTAAAAAGGAAGACATTAAAAATTAAGCACGTTCTATAATTGTATTTAAGTATAAATAGTGAACCTAAAAATAAAAATAATCATATTTGTTAATACAGCGTAACAATAAGCTTCCCTAATAACCTACTTTCACTTTTTTTCTTATATCCTATAATAAAATTTTTATATCCAAATTGTAGTTACCTACTAAAAGCTCAAGAAATAATTAATCATAACATTGAATGAATAGTGAACTAATTTAACCTTGACCTTAAAAGCTGAAATAATATACATGTATAAAAGAGCCCAAAAGATAAAAGATAATGGAGAAAAGCTAGTATATAAGGAAGACGAGCATTATTTATATTTTTACGTCATTCCAAAACTTAATGCCGGGAACAAAACCCTGACTCCAATTATCATTAATTGTGCGTATAATAAGGATGGTGTTAAAAGATGGTTATTAGGACAACACATACAATCCTGACCTATATACACGGATGACTTCTTCGCTAATAGTTACAGCATAAACGTTTAGCTTTGATCCTTGTAGTTAGATTCGTAGGTGGGTATATTTCAGTAAAATTACTATTAATTATCTTTTCAAATGAGCTTGCAGTTATAGTTTTGGAAATTGTAATTTCCATCTTGATGGCATGTACTTATAATTAAGCGGTATTACATATTACAACCATGTATTCCAAAATTGCTTAAATTCATTTCAACTTTATCTTATTTATTACTTCAACTAAACTCCTGTCTGATATCTGAAGGGTTGCGCAGAGCTCTGATACTTGCTTGGTATATTATAAGTAATTGAAGTGCTTGTGGGGAGTTGTTTTTCAAGTATTTGACATAGTTCAAGTAGTGCTTCACGACTCAAGTAAGTAGTTTATAAGTACTTAAGGTAGTTAGTTAACTTACTTACTTACCAAGTATCAAGTAGTCGTATTTGCCAAGAAACATTTTTAAGTACAAAGTATGAAATTTGAAGGTAATTGAAGTACATTACTTTAAGTATTGTAACAAACGGGAAAACTACGCGAGAGTTCTCGCCGTATCGGCAACTTTCTACAGCATTCCAATACCCGCGTGCGGAATGTCTGACGCATAATGCTCGAGAATAGTTCTAGTGCGTTCCAGCAGTCCGGTATACGGTATATAAAGCGCCGCACAGAAAGAATAGTGATTAGTCAACGAGTTAAATGAATACGCGCATCGCAAATTAGTAGAATATAAATGTGTAGTACAAGATAAATGTTAAAAATAAATATTGTAAATAAATAGTCTGTAAATAATCTAGTTTAAGTTCGTTACAGTTTATAATTGTAGTATTTGTAATTAATTGTTAATATAAATATTTTCCTTTGTTAGACTATTAAAGCAGCACTTTTCGTATTATTTAAACAGAACGCTACAGTATTAAAAAGTCCTTTAGGTAGTTCCAGTAGCAGTTTTACTTAAGGTTGTGGACAGTCCTGCTTCTCATAATAGACTATTTCATTCAATTTGATATTATTTAAAAATATCTGTTTGCCTGAATTAGTGTAGTTAGTTAGAGAAGGGGACAGGGGGAGGTGATATGTATGTGTAACAGAATATATATCAATCAAGAGATAACATATTGCTGTGATTCTAGCACTTATAGTTGAATATAAGTCATTTGGGTTGCCTATATATTTAGGGATTTGGACTCAACTTGAACAAATCTTAATTAACCCTTTATAGGGCAAGAAACATATATTATTAAATATGCAATCAAAAACGGGTTGCTAGAAGGTAAAAACGGGTTGCTAGAAGGTAAAAGCGTAACTTAGCATGAACTAAAAAAGATTTTTTTGATTAGTTTTTTGTAATTAGATCGGTACATATAAGTACCACAGTGCACTGCGATGATATTTTTGTGGTACATATTGACACCACAAATCGTTACATAAAAGAATTGCACGTATATTTTCACGGTACATATTTGTACCATAAGTAAAATAAACAATCTTATCAAAAACCCAGTTTATTCAATAGAATAATACAAACCAAAATCTATGTATACTTATACCTCCTACATGACTGGTATCACTAGAAGAAATATCACAACAGGTAAGTATAGATCACATTATTACTAATTTATAAAAACTGTTTAATAATACTTAGGTAAAAGAAAACTAAACGTAATTCAGTTCAGAAAAAAATAAATCAGTCATTTATTTCGCTACTTTATAAATAAAAATCTACTAAGTAGTTTTGCAGATACTCTTCATGTTTCTTATTCGACAAATCAAAAAGCTTCACGTTTTCCATCTGAAAAAAGTCATAATACTTTAGAAATAAACATTGCTACAGGAATTTTGTGGTACATACTTGTACCACCACTTTTTAGTGCTTTTTATTTTCCTTGCCGCAAACATTGTCACAAACGGAAATTACTTCGCATTAAATAATTCATATATTATTCCGTTAATGCAAATGTTACGCCAAGGTTACGTTCCCGTCTGCAGCAACGCCACGACTTAGAGCCATCTGCGCGGCCAGCTGCGAGGTCTTCGTAGAAGCGCTCTCGCTTCGCCCACAACTGCATTAGTTGGCATGCAACATATCCGCCTACTTACTCCGTATATGCGGGGCAACCTACACGGTTTAAAAACAGGTGCACATTCCTTAAGAAGAATTTACCACACTTCCGCACAGCCTGCAGATTCGTGCCAGGCATCAGCAGCTCGAATGCAAACTACCCACAAGCCTGCAACCAGGAAGCATGATCTTCCTTAGTTTTATACTAGGAACTTCAACCCACTGATTCCCACTACGATGCTAATTTCTTCCGCGTTCAACAGTATATAACCAGCTCGCTTGAGCTATTAAAGTCAGTCAGTGAAGTTGGCTCGAACACTACATCTACAAGTAAGCTGGTGAGTACCCTTTAAATTATCTAATGCTTAATGCCTAGTTATGAGTGGGCTGCGCTAAACGCCCACTCTCTGCTTTGGTTATGGAGGTTGTGTCCAGGCTCCCACGCTTAGTTGTAGATCACTAGGAGTTTAACTCCTACGCTTAGTTATAGACCTAGTGCTAGAGTAGGGTTGGTTCCGACCACCCTCATGATTGTATTAGTTTAGGAGGACATGTGCGTCCTCACGATGATGACCAACATGTATGTGAACCTTTTGTACTCTCTTTATTGTTATTAGTATATAGTTGTTTTCTACGACTTGTGTTTAATTTCTCTCTACCTCTGACTACGTCCTCCAGTCACGAAAACCCCACGTGACAACATTATACAACCAAACAAATAACAGAGTGAAATTATCATACAATTCAAAATCTTTTGTAAAAAATTAAATCCGAACAGGTAATATTAAGTTTGTAAATGAAATTCAAACCACTGAAATTGAGCGATTCTAACCTTACATTTACTGATTGTTAAAATTTGGTGAAACAAAATAATTTAATATCAACTTTAATTGTCCAAACAATATCTAAAGTTATTTCACGTCAACGTAAACAGTTAAAACAATTTGTGATATTATAATACCAGAAAAAAACACGACTTACCTTGCACAAATACTTAGACGTTCACTGGTACACATGGATACCACTAAATCAAGTTTATACCGTTGCCGGCGCGCAATTCAATTTATGATATATATTTCTACCACTGTCCATTGAGAGCAAGTGTATAATCCGTAAGGATCATATTTAATGTTTATGTAATGGCGTAGACGGCTGTATGTGCATGTGGTACATATTTGTACCAGTGTCCTATAAAGGGTTAAATAAATTAAATTTGTTACTTAATAAGTAAAGGATACACTCTACAGCACTTGATAATAATAAGAAGTAGATCTTAAACGGATTTTCCACTTAAAACTGAAAAATTATTTTGACAAGTTACGATTTGCATATCGTTAGGTCGTTGGACTTGGTTTTTCATAATTGAAGCTATTGTAAGGTGTAGTTTCACCAGGGAAATTATAAAAGGCATAGCTGGAAAGGTGTATGCAAGCAATGACCACAATACTCAAGGTTTTGTTGTTAAATTTCAAGTAAATCCCATGTTGGTGTAACGATACATCAAATTTATGATAAATGTATAATTTTCATTAATCTATGCATTTGCAGCCAAAATGTTTTGCTGCAATATTGTTAATTAGGTTCTAGAGCACCTTTAGCAGTAGAGTTCAAGTGGGCAGCTTTAAATAGAGAAGGTTTAGCCTTTTGAAACTTAAAATTTGTATTGTTTGAACCTGATCTGTTAAAATAGTAAAATCTAGTTAATATTTCAAGTTTTGGTGCCAAAACTGATGTAAATATTGTGTAATAGGATGTTAGGATCAATTTAATAATAAGAAAAGGAGGTAATAAGGTGTGAAAATGTTATTATCTGTAATTTTGTAAAACCATGTTTGTCAAGAAATTCAAGATGATTGCCATTGAACCCTGGAGTTAAATTTGCTTTTTGTTAGACATGTAATATACCAAAATATAGGAAAAATTATTCTCTTTCCGATTATGTTTAAACATTTAATTGAATCTCTTAACAATAATTTGGTTATGTAAATCTTGTTAGGTTAGATGTTCAATTTTTTTAGTAACTTACCAGATTTTGTTAGTGAAAAAATTTCATTTGGCGTTTGTTTTGAAAAAAATATAAAAGCAGCTCGAAAATCTGGTTACCTTCTTCTTGATTTTCATACAAAGCAGAAGCCATGTCATATCACGCAATAATTTAATAAAATTTTGAGGTTATGTGTGTCAGACTTAACGTCAATGAAACGTCGAAAAAGTGCGGTTACGACAAATGTCATCCAAATTAAATTTTTTGAAAAAGTGTTAAACAACTTTAAATAATGA
The DNA here is from genome assembly GCA_929113105.1 of Agrypnus murinus. NCBI lineage: Eukaryota > Metazoa > Arthropoda > Insecta > Coleoptera > Elateridae > Agrypnus > Agrypnus murinus. The sequence goes on along the minus strand of OV816028.1, from coordinate 111,925,171 downwards.
TAATAATAAAGAACAATTAATGTGAATTATAAAAAAAGGAAAGTGAATTTGGTTTTTGGACTATTTATTTATAAGAAGAAAATTTCTGTAAAACGTATTGGAACTTTATTTCTGGATGGAAGGAATTTAAAAACTGGATGTAATGAAAACTTATGGGAAATATACTTTGATTTAGGTACTCACGTATTGGAGGTAATTTGTTCAATAGTTAATAGTTGTAATAAATCACAAAAGAAGATCCACAAGAACAATTATATAAAAATGTATGTACGCCATCACAACAAATAAGCAGGTAAATTTATCGACTATTACAGAAAACTGCTAAATGGTATAGGGTGTTTAAAAATTTTCGAGTGGCGCAAAATTTTTGAATTTAAAAATTTATTTTCAAACTAACTTTATTTTTGTTACGTTTCTTTCTTTTAATTATAATTTAAGATCGTGTGATTGATAAAATAAAAATTAATCAGGACAAAGAGAATTAGACTAAATCCAATTGACACCAATAATTAATTTAAATTATTCCAAGTTTGTTAATTGAATCCAACTTAGATAGTAAGAATTTTTTTGTTTTTGTTTCTCTTTCATAAATTTTCAGTTTTCATTCTTTTTATGTGTTTATTAATAAAACTAACAAAAAGAAATTTATTTGTGTATTTTTTTGTTTTGTGTCCACTAACAGAATTTTACAGGTATAGGTTGAACAATATTTTATTTTTTGTCAAAGAGAGACCCGCCTGTAATTTTTTCATGCAATTTTCCTGGGCTTGTCTTTGGATTTTAAAATCATAGCAGGTGCAAATTTTCTTTTCATCACAAAGGTAAGTGGTGTTTTTTGTAGAACTTTCAGTTTGCCTTTCTACCATTAAACATAAGTGATAGTGGTCTTTAATTTAAATAAATCTATGATTGAGTGTTGTAAAGTGTATACTAGTACAGCGCTTATCACGATAAAATTTTATTGTCGCACAATTGCGATGCTTATTAATTAATTTTTTATATAATCTAAAATGATTAAACGAACACACACACACCACCTTTTTTATATCAAAACAATATATTATAATTTCATATAGTTTAACACGTGGCACAAAAGCAAGGAATTTGTGCCTCAAAGGTGCCAAGAAATTAGTATCACAAAAGCTGCACTTAGTAGATCATAGTAGAGTACATCATACGTCAAAAGTGAGGATTTCGTGTCAAGAAAGAAGTTATAGTTGTTTCAAAAAAAGAACTTCGATAAAAGGTTGAGTAAGTTCGCTCAAAAGCGAAGGCTTTGGTTCTCAAAATTTAATTGGACATGGTGCGTATAGCTTAGAATTTCCTGACTTTGCGCAAGCTGTGAAGTCCCTGGACGGACCCTTGAAAGCTTTCGACAACTAGCTACCAGGTTACTACTGCCGAGAACTAACTGAAGAGCAGCCCATCGATTTCTCCATGCGTAAATGATGATTAAAATTAATTGTTTAAACTATCACACACGTCATGTAAGTCTCTGTGCTATATATGTCGTATGCTTTTGATTTAAATTTAGCTAAAGGGTAATTCCATCGCAAATAAGAGCTTTTAAACATTTAAACATGACTCTCTTTGATTTTATTCAAATTTTGCACAACTGTTAAACTCCTATATATATATTGCTGTGGATTTTGTATCCAAAATTTTGAAAATTTTGAAAATTTTTATAAAATTCTAAAATCTTTGTTAAAAACTAACACTAGAAATATTTTAGCAACTTTTCCAATTAAAAATATTTTTAAGTTATTTACTTGTGTGTCAAAAGCTTGATGTCATTGATTACACAACCAATGTGTACTTTTTAATAAGGTTAAATAACACTGGTCTACAGCCAAAAAGCTTCAGATCTCTAAGTAGCTGAATATTACTAATTTGAAGGTGCTGAAAACGAATCTGACAATAAAATTTGTTATTTGGCTCTAGTTTTCAAAATATTGAAAATAAATGGTTTCTCTCTATATATAATCGTATGTTTATATTTTGCTTTGTTATTTTTTATAAAACATGATATTATAAACTAAATTTGTTTTTATTTTGGCAGGTATTCATTGGTCATTGTGTCTGTGAAGGAATTTTCTTACCGTCTTCTCCTAGTCGGTAAAAGAAATCAATTATGTCAGCCATATTACACTTTTTATAGAGTCACTACATCTAGATGTAGTAACTTTTTATAACGTAACTTTTTAATATTAAATACAGATACAGATACAGATTATCCCTATTGGTACGTACCGCCTACAAAATATACTTTGGTTGTAAGCTTGGCGATCAAGATAAAACATGGGCTCCACATATATGTTGTAACCATTGTGCAACAACTCTTTGTCAGTGGCGAAAAGGCAAGAAGTGCTCGATGAAATTTGGCGTTCCCATGGTATAGAGGGAGCCTACGGATCATGTAAATAACTGTTATTTTTGCTTGGTACCTCCAATGAATAAAGGTAACTCAAAGAAGAAAAAATGGATGATAAATTATCCCAATATTGAATCTGCACGTCGACCTATACGCCATAGTGAAGATATTCCAATCCCTCAGCCACCAGAACATTCATTTGAATCTATAGAAGAAAATATAATTGAAGTTCACGATCAACATCCACATATCCAGATTTCATTCCGCCAGTAAATGAACAAAAACCTCATATAATAACTTAAAGTGAACTTAATGACCTAGTACGTGATCTCGGATTGCCAAAAAATAAAGCTGAGCTGGGGGTCTAGGCTACAGCAATGGAATCTCCTGAAAGACAAGGTTTCAGTGAGTGTGTTTCGTTTTCGTCATCAACAGTTAGATTCATTTTTCAAAATGGATGGAAATCTTGCCTTCTGCAATGATCTAAATGGGCTTATGGCAGCTATTAATGTCAATTTCCAACCAAATGAATGGAGTCTCTTCATTGACTCTTCCAAGACGAGTCTTAAAGCAATTTTGTTACATAATGGCAGCACGTTGCTCTGTTTCTATTGGCCATGCAAAGCAGACGAAAGAATCCTATGAAAACATAAAGCACCTTGTAAAAATTAACTATGAACAACATAAATGGCTTTGTGGTGATTTGAAAATTGTATCTATAGTGCTTGAACTTCAGCTAGGCTACACAAAGTATTGTTGTTTCATCTGTGAATGGGACAGCAGAGACCGAGCAGCACATTTCAAAAGGAGAGAATGACCAACAAGAACATGACTGGAACCTGGACCAAAGAACGTTGTAAGTTGCACCCCTCGTTGACCAAGATTCGATCATACTACCAGCTTTGCACATAAAATTAGGACTTATGAAGAACTTCGTCAAGGCCATGGACCGTAATGGCACATCATTCCGTTATCTCAGAGATACGTTTCCACATTTAAGTAAAGCCAAAGTTAAAGAGGGGATATTCGTAGGTCCACAGATTTCTCAGCTCTTTAAGGATTCACACTTTGATGACGAACCATGTGGTGCTGAAAAGGAAGTTTGGCGTGCTTTCAGGATGGTAGCAAATAATTTTCTTGGAAATCACAAAGTTGAAAATTTTAAAGAACTGGTGGAACATAATATGCTGTCATGTTATGAAGAAATGAGATACAATATGTCGCTGAAAAAGCATTTTTTGCATTCTCACATTGACTTTTCCCCTGACAACTGTGGTTCTGTAAGTGATAGCATGTAGAGCGTTTCCACCAGGATATCTCTAGTATGGAGAAACGCTGCCAAGGGAAATGCACACCGTAAGTGTGAGCAGACTACTGTTGGAACTTTACACGTGAAACACCGATAGATGCATAAAAGAGGGCGATAAAGAAAAGACGTGCGTGAAAGTTATGTCCAGGTTAAATTGTGCTTATTGTGGTTTAATAGCTACATTGTGATTTGCATGATTAGAAAAATATCTTGACAGTTTCTGTTCTGCAAGTTGGCATATTATATCATTATTGTGTTTATAGTATTTGTGTTTATGTATTTTACTAAAAGTTGATAAATCTCGAAAACCTGAGCTAATCCAAAGTTTTCATTAGCATTATCGAAATCATCATGTCAAAATCAATAAGAAATGGCTTATTTCCTTTCTGAAGCAAACAAAAAGTTGAAATTTGTAGACCAGTGTAATCTATGTTTCTTTATTATCAAATAGTTTACTCACCAAGTTCTTAAGAATACGTAACATCCAGTTGTGCGGAAGTTTTATTGTTATTATGTAATTCAGTTATTATTAATTTCAAATGAATAATATCAACGGGAATTAACTTTTCTTGACGTGGAACTCAACGGTAATGAGATTCTCTTAAGGTTCTTGTTTATGTAAATAGATCTTTATTTTTGCATAAACTAGTGTGTAATAAACTATAATAGGTATGTGTCACTTTTATAAACAATGTTAATCTGCTGTTATGTATTGTGTATAGTGTATGTAGTCATTAGATTAGATGGTAAGATGACGTAAAATTGAGTAATGTGATGATGTAAATAGTTAGTATTTAAGCTTAGGACACAATAATTTTAGGGCACTTCCTAACATAAAACGACAGAGTAAAGTCATGTAAAAGAACATAGTACAAATGTAAATAAAGACTTCCTGACATAAAGCGACAGAGTAAAGTCATGTAAAATAACATAGTACAAATGTAAACAGAGACTTCCTGAATACGACGAACGAGAACGTATGTAAAGTTCACTTCATATTAAACGACGAAAGTGTAAAGTCGTTATAAAATTGTACAAGTGTTTATAAGGTTATAAAGAACCACCTACAATATTTAATTAAATTAATAGCTAAAGTTTAGCTAATGTGAATAAATCTTCCCTAAAACCATAAATTGGTGTTTTATTGAACTAAACAGATAAAAACAAATACAACAAATAATCTACGAATAAGGGAAATATTACCCGCAACTAATTAAATAATTTATTAGTCACCCAAAACAAAACGTATGGAATATATCAATGTCATATTTCTCAGTAGCTGAATTTACAATTTGTACCATTCTTATCAAAGGAGAATTACCTCGTATGTTGGTCCTATATTGAGGAATATGCAGAATGTTTCGAGGTCGCGATCTGTATGCTGGCACGTACAAATGAACCAAGGGAAGCAACTGGGGACAGTCTATCCTGTTGTTTATTAGTTTACACATACAGCAAATGTCTGCTACTTCTATCCTCGTGATTATCTTTTTTACTTTGACTTCGGATCTAAAATTACTATATTGATTATATTCTGGATATCGATTATACATTTTGTAATGTAGATATTTTAGAAATTTATTCTGTACTGTTTCAACTTTGTTTTGATAAGTTACTTGCCCCGGATTCCACACAGTGGAAGCAAATTCAAATTTTGATCTAACTAATGAATTATATAGAAGTTGGAGAGCTGTAACATTCTTAAAGTCTGTTGTAGATCTCATTAGAAATCCTAGATTTTTAAGTGACGCATTTACTACTTTGTCAATATGATCGTCCCATTTCAGATCGAAACTGAAATGTACACCTAGATCGCGACAATTATAGATACGCTCTAATGCAACGACGTCTATAGTATATTGAAAGCGATATGGCAGTTTCTTGGTTGTAAATGTCATACATTTGCATTTGTTTATATTAAGGTCTAATTTGTTTGTTTTACTCCAACGTAACATTGCATTAAGATCTTCTTGGAGAAGCTGACAATCATTAACATTTGATATTGCTTTGTATATCTTAACGTCATCAGCAAATATAAGACATTTACATTCACTAAACTGTGAAGGGAGGTCATTTATAAACAACAAGAAAAGCAAAGGTCCCAAGTTACTTCCCTGCGGCACACCAGATGGTACCAGTAACCTCTCTGATTGCTCGCCATGTATTTGTACATATTGATATCTATTATGTAAATATGATTTAAAGAGCCGCAATAAATCTAACGAGAATCCAGTTAAATGCAATTTACCCAATAAAATGTCGTGACTAACTCTATCAAAGGCCTTTGAGAAATCTGTATAAATTACATCTGTTTACCCTCCCTTATCAATTATATTACCAGTATATTCAACGAATGTTATTAGTTTGATTCAATTGATCTTTTATTCATGAAACCGTGCTGTTGATCCGTTATTTCATTTCTAACGCTATTATAAATTCTGTTGTATAATAACTGTTCAAATATTTTTGCTGGTATTGACAATATAGATATGGGTCGGTAATTTTCTACTTTTGATTTATCACCTGATTTATGTATGGGTACAATCTTTGCTACTTTCCATTTTTCTGGAAATATGTTAGTTTTTAGTGCTAAATTAAATATAACTGATAAGGGGTAGCTTAGAATCTCCCAACAAGCTTTGAATATATATGGAGGAATCAAATCAGGTCCAACCGACTTTTTTGGTTTTAACTTTCGCATCACTTCCTCGACCTCCCGCACTTCTATTACCTGTATGTGCACAAAGGTATTATTGAGAATACCGTCAAAGTTATGATTGCACTCTGATATTATTTGATTAACTTTATACGATGAATTTCGAGTATAGACCGTCTCAAAATATGTAGCAAACATTTGTGGTATTTCTTTTTTTTCATTACTGACCTGATTTTTGTACTGATATTTACTAGAATGTAAGCCATTATGTTTTTTCTTATTTATATAATTCCAAAAACTTTGTTTAATCTTATTTCGCAATCTACGAAATTCCTGCAAGTGATATTGTGATGTTTCTCTACGTTTATGATTGTCTGCAACAATTTCAGGTGTACACCAGACTGGATAGACTGAATTAGATTTATTAGATTTTTTAGAATTTCTAGGAACAGACTGATTTAGAGCGTTATAAATTAAAGTATAAAATATTTCTACAGCATCGTTTACATCATTTGTATTACCTATATCATTCCAATTTATATTTCTTAATAAATTATAAAGAAGGGGAAAATTCGCTCGTCTGAAGTTATAGTTTTCTGGATGAACTGATGTTATAGTAGATCGTTGGTCGTACGACCGATTAAAAGATACCGAGAGAGCTGGATGATACATATCTTCAGTTAATAACTTCTCACTACTTACTTGAATATTAAGTTGTAAATTACTGAGTATTAAATCTAGGGTCTTACCTTGTATATTGTGTATATTGTTATGCATAGAAAGATTTAATGTGCATAGAAATTGTTGCAGTCGTTTAGTAATAAGATTGCCATTTGCAAGGTTACAAGTTATACCATCAATATATGGTAAGTTATAGTCACCGGTAAGAATGAGATTGTTTACTAAAAACATTTGCGAGGTTTCAAGAATATCGAAGTATTCCTCATATTTTGAGATATCTGATCGGCGGATGATGAGGCTGATGAGGCGGAAAGTAGACACTACTAACTATTGTATTTACGCCTTGTATATGAATTTTAACAAATATACATTCAAGTGTAGTATTAACCAAAATAATTTCAGATCTGTATTTTTTATGTACAGCAATTAATACACCTCCGCCTCGACCTAAATTACGGTCCCGCCTGTATACCACATAACGAGTGATAATACTGAGTTATCAAAATTATTATTCCTTTGTGGAAAGTTTTGGATGTGATATATGGAAAATTCATGCTAAGGCCATTTAACCGGAATTGGAAACCAGCATTCGAACAGCAAGTGACATACGTTGCCAATGGTTTGGGAAAGACGACTAGACTAAAAGGAAAGAAGGAACTCTATAAAAAGGTAGGAAAGTTATTTCCTTTCTGTATCTGGAACCTGCGAAAGAAAAGACAATCTTTGTGAAGTACAATTAAGTGAATTAAACAATTTAGTAATGGTTAAATTTAATTAGTGATTTCAATTTTAAAAGTTATTTCAATTTCAATTTCTGAATCACCCTGTATATTGTACCTTGCCTATTTATTCCACTATCTCTTATTATCTTTTCTAATGTCAGGTTAAACAGTACCGTTGAAGGCGGTCTCCTTGTCTTAATCCTCTATTGATCTCAAACTTCTCTGATGTTTTTCCTTCTATCCTTACTCACTGTTTATCGTTCTTTGTAAAGTTATTTTTACAAGGTCTATAAGTTTCTTTGGAATCTTCAGCTGTTGCATCGCTTCATACAATTTTTCTCTTTTGATTGTGTCATTTAACAACGGAGATAAGTAGGAGGATACGCATGGCTTGGATGGCTTTCGGGAAAATGACATTTATTCTCACAAATAAAAACACACCAATGAAGTTCCGAACCAAAGTATTCAACAGCTGCATTCTACCTGTTCTAACGTACGCGGCACAAACATGGACATTTAAAAAAGCTAATCTCGACAGGCTGAAGAAAACGCAGCGAAGTATGGAAAGGAAAATGATCGGTATAACACTAAAAGATCATAAGAGAAACACTTGGATTAGAGAAACAACTAAAACCACTGATGCGATAGAACATGCAGCGAAATTAAAATGGAAGTGGGCCGGACATAACGAAAGACACAAAGACAACCGCTGGAACCACCACATACAAAGCTGGCGTCCATACGACGGTAAACGCAACAGAGGAAGACCACAGATGAGATGGGTAGACGACCTAAAGAAGCATGCAGGATTAGCATGGAGGCAAACTGCAAGAAACAGAACAAAATGGAGAGATTTAGAGGAGGCTTATATTCAGAAGTGGAAATCTGAATGAAAAATAAGCTAAGAAGAAGAAGATTGTGTCATACGCCTGTTTAAAGTCGATAAATGCTGTATGTAAAACTGACTTATGTCGACAGCAGTTGTTCTGGATTACTTTGAGTGAGAATATTTGATCTGACACGGATCTATTACCTCTGAATCCACACTGGTATTCTCCGGTTTCTTCTTCAGCATATATGCTTTGACGATTTTTTTATAAAGTTTGCTAATATTGTATAAATTACATCTACTAGGGCTATCCCTCTGGAATTTTCACATTCAGCTACATCTCCTTTCTTATGGACTGGTGTTATTAATGCTTCTGACCATTTGTTTGGTTTTTTTTCTGTTGCCCATATTGTTTGCATGAATTTACATACTCTGTGGTGTAAGTTCTGGTCGCCATATTTTAACATTTCGGCTGTTATTCAGCTTCCGCCTGGGCTTTTATTATTTTTTAATTTGTTTATTATTTTTATAACTTCTTCTTCTATTGGGATTTATTTCGTTCTCTTCTTCTTCCCGCTCCGCTCCTTTTCTGTTTTTTCCTTGTTGTCATCAACATTACTATTTAGCAATTCTCCAAAATACTCTCTCCATCTCTCGAGCCTTTTATTTATGTTTCCTATTAAATTTCCATCTTATCCTTGCAGTATATTACTTTTTTTTTGATATCCTGCTTTTTTTTTTATTTCTTGGTAAAAATTCCGTATTTCTGTTTCTATGTATTTTTCTTCTATTGTTCCCATTTTCGCTTCCAGGGATTCTCCCTTCTTTCTTTTGCAAATACTTTTCACTCTTCCATTTTATATTCCATACTCTTCCCTCTTCCTGTCTGAGTTTTCGCTTAACACATTTTCTTTTGCCTTTCTTCTATCTTCTACTGCCTTACTACATTCCTCGTCATACCATTCCCTTGTTATTGTTATATTTGCTCTTATTGTCTTATCTACTCCTTCATTTAATGTTGTTTATGAGTTTCTTGTTTTCTTGCTTTATTTTTTAGACCTTCATTCACACTTACCACATATCTTTCCTGTACTTCTTGTTCTTTTAGTGCACTAAAGTCCTGTTTACGTTGTAACGTATCAACAAGTAAACCAACACCCATACGTTGTAATAGTATAGAAATATTTGATAATACATAGATATGACATTAAGTAGCTCAGATGGTAGAGTACCGCACGGAAAACGGAAGGTCCTGATGACACCGACAACCACGTGCTCCAGGACGCCAGCAGCCTGCAATTGAAGAATCCGGCCAGCCAACCACGATGCAGCACCAGCCTGGAGGAGGGACCGACATGGTAACATATAAGCGCTTCACGCGAGACGCTCGCTCTCATTATTTCTCCGACTTTGCCTTAACTATTATCATACTTTGTTAACGTATATATTTGGATAAATATATGACCTTATTTTGTGTTATAATACTGCCGTATTATTTCTTTAACCTCTCCTTCCTTTTAATAGCTTTATTTGGTAACTCTGAATAACTACGAGCCGTTCAACGGTAACACTGGGTTCGATTCTCAGTCGTGGGTGATAATTTTTCTATATGAATTTGCATTCAGAATATGATTTAATGTTAAACATTATTAAAAAAGTAATTTATCAAACTTTTATCTTATATTATTCTATTTTATTGTGCAAAAACAAATCTGAGTTCATTCAAAGTTATGTGCTTGGTATTTTAGTCTATTTCGGTAATCAAACCCTTATTAAATATGCATTAGCATTAAACAACCAAGTTTTGAGTCATAAATAAATAAACCCCGTTTAGTTTACTACGAAACAACTCCAACAAAAACTAGGTATAAACTATTCACATTTGCATGAACGAAGTAATTTTCAAACTGGAAAACAATTATATGTTAGAAAGTTAGGAAGGTGCTCGCAAAGTAGTAACTACACAGAGCACGGAAAATTAGGAAAAGCACTTAAAGGAGAAAGGTCAATGACATATAAGTTAATTGGAAATACCTCTAGTCTCTAGTGTGCTGTTATAAAATTTTAGTCAAATTGTTTAAATACAATTATTTAATTTGTATTTCTTAATTCCGAATTTAAATAGAACAAAGAGAATGCCGGAAGAACATTAGACCATTTATTTTAATAATTAAACAATTTCGGCTTTTTTAAAGCTTCTGTAAATTGTTTAGACATAAACATGGTTTCATTAGCATTTCAAAGTAATTCATTCGTATAATTACATATTGTACGTAACTTCGCTTACTGAACGATTAAATTTTGCTCAAATTAATTACATTCCGTTAAGAAAATACATACACTGGAAATTAATTTTGTGCTGAGACTAAACAGTTTAGTTGTAGAATTAGCAATGATATTAGCTTACAGCATGAAAAAGTCTCATTCTATTTGTTTGTATGAACACCATAAAAATGAAACATGTTAAAAAAGTTAAGACAATTAGATTTAAAGTTCTATTAATAAGCGATGGTTGGTTACTGATTAGTATTTGAGATTTAGCTATTTGATCAGCAGAGATGTTAAGTGCCCAATTTGATGTTTATGTATAATATTTTTGTTGACAATCATGCCTCCTACAACTTGTTAATGTTACGTTACTAAACAATTAGTACTTTCCGACGTACACATTGTGTTTGTACGATTGCAAATAAGTTAAAAGCTTTTAAACTTTTGCTTGTTTTTTGACATCATCGTTTCACCTTGAAGATTCTAGGATACAATATCTCGGGAACTATTGAATATATTTTTATGAAATTTAGTTATGAAAATTAGAAAGTTAGGAAGCTTTTTGAAAGCGATACAACAGTCATGTTATTTAATAAAATGCATAAAATTGACTCAACTTGAATGGGCCCGATTTTTGGAACCCCGCCCCACTCTTCAATTTTCCTTTTGCAATATGTGGAAAGCTCTTCTGATGGAAGAACGTTGTGCTTGTGTCCATAGAGTCAACCACGCGGGGGAACGGTCACTCGAACGGAAGAAAGAGCCTACTAGAGGCGCCGTTCTCACTGCTACTTTGTGGCCGCAAGCCGGGCTCGGTTAATTCGGGTAGTGTTTAGTGCCACTTCCGTAAAGCCTAGTTCCAGGAAGCAGCCCCCTTTCACAACGCCTCCGAGTACCACCATTAAGCTTCTTGCCTGCTTCTGTGGGGCGGGGCAGGTAAGGACTTCAAAACCACGAGACGTACCCTCCTTCATTCCCGGCAGTCATTAGTGTTAGAATGGGTAACTTGTAGTGTTGTGGGGCTGGATGGAGCTACTTACTAATGGCTGTCTGTCCTTTTACCTTCTTTCCAATCCCAGGTACCGCCTCACCTTAACTAAGAAGACTGTGGAATGGAACGACAGCGAAATCTACCTGGTCCTTTGTGCTACTCGAGGACACCCCAAGGACCATATCTCGGGGGTGGTCCTGAAAAGAATCGTGTTTTTCCTACAACACCAACAACAAAACCAACATCAACTTATCTACAACATCTCTATATCCGTTTCGTCACCCTACCGGATACAGCCTTCCTAAAAACCAACCAACTACAACAACAACAACCATATCAAACACATGCCGCGATAAGGAAATCAAACCGATATGCATTCCAACATTATCTACAACGACTTTGCCCATTATCATCAACACCATTTAACAATGCTGTTGGTGATAATGGCGCCATGAACAACATACAGTGTATGTTCATGGAATTGTTTCTGCGGACAAGCAAGAAGTCGACGCAATTGTATTCTCAACCCAAACCACAACCAACCCTCCAAGGCTGAAGAGGCGAAAAGCCTATAATAGCTTACACCCTCTTCGATGAACTACGATGAACATGATGATAATGATGATGATGATGGAAGAAGAGTCAGTCGAATAGAATGAATGTAATGTACTAATTTAAGTGCCCTGGGTACCGACCCACAGGATGCCATTTAAAATAATGTTAAAATATATATCTCCAGAGGTATTTAAGTATAAATGTTAAGACCCTCCTTTTTGATTTTAATTTATCCAATTGTAAGGCCAAATAGGGGTTTTTTTAAATAATTTATCTCCAGAGGTCGCGCCCATTTCCGAATCTCAAAGATTTGCACGTCAACCTATGATCTATATATGTGTATGCAAAATGATCTCAGTATGCTTGCGACCCTGGGTGATAGAGGTTTCCAAAAGTGACCCAAAACGCCTAGTGTTGAGAAGTTTTTCCATGATATACACGATGTTTCTTGTGCTAAAAGACTGAAATTTGTTATTAAAGAACAAATTTTCGAGGATAGAAAGTTTCAAATATTCCAAGTAATTATGAAAGTTTAAAAATCAATAATGGGCGACTATTATACTCACAATTTTAAAGTGATATGTGTGTAAACCACAGACGGCACCCTAAGACAGACTGTTTCGAGCTTTTGGCTCTCCTCAGTTAGGGCCGTTTATAGCCGTCTGCGATTTCCACACATATCACCCGAACTTATATACTAGCTCGGAAATAACATTAACACCATCAAATAACGTCTGCGGTTGACACACATATTACTTTAAAATTGTGAATATTATAGTCGTCCATTATTGATTTTTAAACATTCATAGTTGTGAAAACTCACTTTATTAAAAACACTTTTGTGTTTATTTTGTATTTTTGTATATTCCAAGTCATTTTCAAGTTTCTTCAAATAAGGGGTACTGTCAGAAATTTCACCACGCATGAATAGGTCACAGTCCCAATAAGATTTCAATGGATAAGGGTGTAAATAAAACGGCGAAAGTAAAGTAACGTGCTACACGTGCTCCATTACGTAGAATGTGCAGTACGGCAACTGATGTTTTTTTTTCTTAATTTAAGCTTTATTCTCTCAATAATGGCAATCTAAAGAAAAACATTGCAACTGTATGTTGAAGGTTATAATATATTATATAATTGGTTTTCACGACTTCTTTAGTTTTAGTTTTAATAATAATTCTTTTTTTGAAAAAAATAATACCATATTACGTGTTGAGGGCATCTTATCAGTACTTATGCTAATATAATAGTACAAATTTAAAACATTAAAGCTAAAATTAAATTAAAATCTTAAATGCATCGCTGAAGTTTTGAGGCACTTCTTAATTGTCAGTCGTGGAAGCTACTTTTACATAACCCCAGAGGAGAAAGTTGAGAGTATTATGATCGGGACTTCAAGAAAGCCATGGTTGGGACCCGCTACAGCATAACCATCTTACTGGAAAATGCTAATTTAACCATATTCTTACTAAATGCCATATTAGAATGGAGCGGTAACGTTTTAATACCACAATGCAACTTGGATTCTTAATGCTATTTACTTACTCCAAAAACTGTACCAAATCATTATTTAAAAGCTTCAAAGAGTTATTTGCATCCAGCTTGTTTGAGATAATAAACGTCTATAATCCTGCTACTAAGAATAGCTGTGTAATAGAGTTGCGATTTTAGGTCCGAGCCCGCCCGTCCGTACCGCCCGGCCCGACATCGGGCCGGGTTGGGCCTAAATTGGGATACTAACGGGTCGGGCCGGGCCGGACTGTATTTTCTTTCGGGATAGTTCGGACTTCGGACCGGTACAATTCTCGGGACGGTACGGGCTTCGGGCGGATATTTCGGGTCTGTACGGGTTTCGGGTGGCTCCGAAACCGGGTCGGTACGGGCTCGGACATTTTGCACTTTGGACGGTCGTACCGTGACCGGGCTTGAGGAGCATCATAAAAGCCCATGTCCGCGTGTCCGTGGAGTCGCGTACCCGTAGCAAACGGACTTTGATCTTTGATCGCTATTATTCTGTGTCTGTTTACTCCAGACATGCAAGAGACTGCGAACTTCCAACACTAGGGGACGGTTTACAGAAAGCAAATTAAATATTTAATTGAGATTAACTTTTAATCGCGATCACGTGATCAAATTCTGCCAATAAAATTATTCAGGTTTCAGTTCGCCACTAAGATTTAATCTGAATTAAATATGTATTTAAAATTGAGATTAAATTTTAATCGTGATCACGTGATCAAGTTCAGCCAATCAGATTTTCAAATTCGGCTTTAATTCGCCATTAAGATTTGATCTCAATTAAATATTTAATTTACTTTCTGTAAACCGACCCTTAGGCCCAGCAGTTTATAGAAAGTACCTAGCTAAATTAACTCTTTCATTGATATTAAATTTTAATGGCCATCACGTGATCAAATTCAGTCAATCAAATTCTCAAAATCAGGCCTTAATTCGCCATTAAGATTTGGTCTGAATTTTCTAACCCTCATTTTGATGATAATAATAATTCTGAATCTTTTTTTGATGTTCTAACAATTACAATTAACAAAAAGACTCTATCGATTGATGCTTTTCAAATTTGACATTTTCAAGAAAAAGAATTTATATATAACAAAGAAAGATTACATTACATTCCCATAAAAAATGACCGAGATATTAGGATAAGATGAAAAAGAGGATTGTTACAGTCTTTTTCTATTGCTTTTCCTCTTTTGTCAATTGCATTTCCCTGTTTAGCAAATGACTTTCCAAATTATGAAATGTCAAAGTTATGTTGCAAATGTCATTCCCTATTTGTCATTGGAAACACATTAGACACACTTTGAAACAAATTTGACAAAAAAGGAAAAGCAATAGAAAAAGACTGTAAATACGCCGTAGTCGGGACAGGTCGTGCGGCGACGGCTAATAGGTCAGTCAGACTACGTATACAGATTACAGTCCGGCCACGGGCCGGACCACGGACCAGGCCGGGCCAAGGGCCGGGTCGGGCCACAGACAAGTCGCACAGGTTCGGCACGAGTTGAAGCGTGTTGAAAAACGGGCCGTGACGGAACGGGTCAAATTGGGATCAGCGGTACGCGGGTCGGGTTGAATCTAAATCAAACTAAGGGTGGTCGGGCCGGCTCGGATCTGACGGTACTCGGGAAAGGCGCGGACCGGGTCTAACCGTAGTCGGTACGGGCTCGGGCCGGACCGGACCTACAAAATTATGAAAACTCCCAGCTCTACTGTGTAAGTCTAGTGCCGGTAGTAGTCGGTGCTAGTATGAAAATCTTTGTGTCCATTGATGTTAGCTGTGATCAGTGGCGGATTTAGAGGCTATAGCCCAGGGCGGCAAAATCCAGGCGGATTTTTGGAAAAATACCAAAAGCACATGTGACAACAATAAATACAAAAAAATAAAAATCAGAACCAATTTAAAAATAAAAATAACATATTTGAATGGAATTGTATGAAATTACAAGAAGTGTACGGGAGGGGAATAATACAGAGGCTAAAAAGTACTTAACTTCCCCCATGTCCGAGAAATACGCTCGTCCAGATCCGCTACAAACTGATGCCCGGGTTACCTGGCTAGCTCTTCAGCAGACGCGGCAATATTCAAATCAAGGAATTATGGAATACCTACTTATCCGCCTAATGGATAAATTAAATATTGTTATACTATACTATATTTTAATTGAGTAATTCTTAGAATTTTGATTTAATATTCAGTCAAAATTCGACTAAACCATTAAGTGGCTAATTTCATGCAAAATCACCTAATTTTAAAACATGACCGTGCTCCAAGTTCTCAGTTTTTGTTCAAATTTTTTTCTTGGATAGATACATATCAAATTACATTAAATTAATTTTTTCAGATTTTTGGATGAAAAATGGCCGAAATACAATTTTTTAAAACTATCACATCTTTGAAACATTTTTTATATAATCATCTTAGCAAATACCTGGTATAGTTAAAAAATAAAAAGTGTAGTAAACACAAGATTACAGAGGCCTCGGAACCGGGGGGTCAAGGGGGGCTTGAGCCCCCTCGAGGATACTATAGAGGGGGCTGAGCCCCTTCCCATTTCAATTGGGGATTTATTGCTAATTACATAATTATTACTCCTAGTAATTTTTCTTTTTAAACTATTTTGTTTTATACCAGCACTATACGTATTATACAACATGAAAGAAATCCTGCAAACGTTTGCATAAACACATGCGGCGCGCATCAGTCGAGCTACTACCTGAATTCTAAGTAACCAGTCGGAAGCGGCAAATAAGTCATTTTAAGGGATGCAAAAGCATAAACGGTATGTCAGCATAAACAAAGCTGTAAATATATCGAGTGTTGGTAGATTAGATATAAGTAGCTGACATGGATCTTTCAACCAGAGGGCTAGGGCAACGCTTTGTAGGAATCGTTGTCCCAAAAGGATTAATTTGATCGATGGTTACTTGATAAAAAACGATAAAGACAATTACATTTAACTTGTTTTATTAATACTTTCTACATTAAAGAATTATTTACTTGAGCAAAGATTTATGACATACTATATCTGCAAATTTTTAATTAATAGATCCCGCGTGACCGTTAAAAAGAATGAATTTATTTGAACTGCTTGCAAAATGATACGGTAGTAGCACTACCGTTTTGCAAGTGTTACGTCGGCGGTACATCAAACAAAGATTTGTTTAGAAGGGATACCAGGACAGTCGTTGCACCCTTATTAATGACCAAACACGCCCCTGCCAAAGGTTTGGTGTTTTGTTAAAATCGTAAAAACTTAAAATCTTTACATAGTTACAAATGAACAAGAATAGGAAGTATAAATAACATAAACTGTCTTAAAATCTAAACGTTACAAGAAAACCGAATGTCGCCAAATCGCTTACACATAAAACAAACCCATATTATTGTTTTGTGTAGGACCGAACACGCTTAATTTGTTAGTAGTCGTCCAAAATCGATGTGGAAGTGTTAGTTTGTTACGATTACGTGTTTTTATATTTTTTTTATAAAAGTTAGGGTGACATAATGTTTTCGGAAAAAACTACTAAAAACACTTTATTAAAATATTTTACCTCAGGACAATTAAATAATTGTAATAATTCATCCAACGCAGTACAAGAAATTACGTCTATTAGTAAGTAATTAAAAAAAGCATAAAATTGATCTTAACTTATAGCTACCTAATTTATTGCATTATAAAAGGTTTTTGAACATAGTCTGGTTATTGGTTTTAAAAAAAAATTGTAAATTCTAAAATTTAGTAGAAATTCTACTTTCAAAATTAAGTTTTTAAATTTTATTTTAGGCGATCCTGGATACAAAACTAAGCCAAGCAATATTGCGGGCACTAGTCGTCATGAAACTCAAGACATTTTACCTATAATTACCTCTAGATACGTGCCCAGTAAGAACTTTTTATTTCCAAAAAACGAAACTAATCGGTCGTATCAATTAAAATAGTTTCAAATGTTTCCTTAGCTTCATTACGATACTTCACGTAACGTTGTATTGTGTTATGAATGCATCAGAGCGTATAACGATGAAAAATGCCATACTGATATTCATGATATTGAATTAAGTTTCATTAAAATTGGATTCAGAAATTGGAAGAAGGCTATGGAAAAGTTTCGGGTACATGAACGAAGTGCCTACCATACTAAGTCTGTTCACAATAACAGTATACAAAATAAGGGAACTCAGATAATAAATCTACTGAGTACTAAATCAAAAGCACAACAAGAGGAAGCTTACTGTGCTCTTGGTGTGATAGTCAGATCTATTAATTATCTGGCTAGAATAGGGCAAGCTCTACAAGGGCAAACAATGACTTCTGGAAACCTCATGGAGTTGGTTCAAGAACGTGCGAGAGATGTACCTGCTCTAAAAAATTGGTTGAATAGAAGAGATAAATGGCTAAGTGTAGACATTCAGAACGAATTAATAGAAATAATGGCACACTCTATAGAACGCAATATTATAAAAGATGTTAAAAATAGCAACTTCTGGGGTATGATGGTTGATGGAACAACGGACATTAGTGGCAATGAACAATTTACTCTGTGTGTGAGATATGTAGAAAAACATACGTTGAAAATAAGAGAGAAATTTATAGGTATGTACAATCCGCAAGATTCGAAATCTGAAACACTTTTTTTGGTTATAAAAAATATGGCAATAAGACTTGGTCTTGAATTTGAAACATTACGTGGTCAGTGTTTTGATGGTGCTTCAAATATGTCCGGCCGCATATTTGGAGTCCGGCAAAGAATTAACGAAGTCAACCTAAGTCAGTTTATATTCATTGTTCAAACCATGCACTAGACTTGACGTTACAAGAAACTTCTCGAAGCTGTGACATTATCTGTGATTCATTATCAATTATTAAAGACGTTTCTAATATAATTTTGGAATCCGCCAAAAGAAAATCTATTTATTCAAATCTAGTGCTGCCTCCAACACGACAAGACAACGAAGATTCTATTAATAAATCAAATTTACTGCCTCTTTGTCCAACCAGATGGGCTGTCCGTGTAAAATCAATTAATAGATTTATTGAGAATTATAATAGAATTCAAGCAACACTTGAAGAACTACTTAAAGATCGTGGTTCTATAAGAGACGATAGACGAGCTGCTATAAAAGGTTACTCAAAAAAACAATTAAAATCTGAAACATTGTTATCATTAAATGTTTCTAAATGTATATTTGGACCTTGCGAAGAACTCGCAAGATCGCTGCAAAACATTAGATATAGTGCTTCGGGAGCCAAAAATCTGAATATTTAATTAAAACTCCAAGAAATCTAAGAGTAGATGCACAATTTAACAATTTATGGGACACCACTAAAATAATGGCACAAGAAATCAGTTTAAAGGACATGTCAGAACCGAGAATAAGAAAGGTACCTCGACCGTTTGAACAGACGGATAACCCTTCAACCTCAGCTGTTTTAAATGCAAAAGGGTATTTACGCAAAGAATTCTTTACCGTTTTAGACCTATTAATATCTGAAGTGGAGCGTCGTTTTTGTCAGCCAGGAATGGATCAAAATGATTAAATTAGAATCAATAATTATAAATTCTATTTTAAAAACTGGCCCGGTTCATACATTAAAAGAACTAAAACAAGGGCTTGGAATATTTGCCGAGGACTTCGATACTACAAAGATTCCAACAATCTTTGAAGAGGAACCACCAAAACCTTCCTATATCAGAGAGATTGCAGCAGTTCTGAAAAAACAGCCGGATATGCTGCACAATGTTTTAGATCAATTAGTTCGCTTAATTAGTTTAATAATCACGATACCAGCTTCGGCAGCTTCTGCAGAAAGATCTTTCAGCTCACTAAGGAGGATAAAAACATATCTTCGTTCTATTATGACCCAAAAAAGACTATAATTTGTTAATTTTGAATGTACATAAAGAGTCTGCTGGTACTTTAGATCTTAATGAAGTTCAACGAGATTTTATACTCCGTACATCGGAACGTAGAGCTATGTTTGGTCTGGAATAATTAAAACTATAGTAGTTTGATACGCGAAAGCGATTTGCAATATAATATACAGTGTGTAAATAAAGTAAGGAATAAAATTCATATTTTTTGTATTATCACTGTTCGGAAGAAAAGCTCGAACACATCAATTTTAGTTTTTTCCTGCGGATTTTATGAACGTCAATTTTAATTTTTTTGCGTACTACTATGAACCCTCTTACTTTTTACTAGAAATTAGAATTTCTAGAAGTTAGTAAGAGTACTTAAAATTATTATTTTTTGAATATGGAGGACCAAATATGATAACTTTCACGGAAATAATAATAATGTTGAATGTAAGCTCAATTGTCTTCCTTCAGTTTATATTATTGATTCTCCAAAAATACTAATTTTAAATACCACATATTGCTGAACTCAGAAAAAATATACTTTTCATTTTTACCAAAAAACTAAGGAGGTTCCATTTAAAAAATAAGTCGATGTCGTCATAGAGATTACACAGTAGCAAGCTAAAAAATCAAAATTGACGCCTATAAAATCCGCAGGAAAAAATAAAATTGACGTCTCCTAGCTTTTCTTTCAAACAGTGATAATACATAAAATATGAATTTTATTCCTTACTTTATTTACACTGAATTTATTTACTGAATTGTATTGTAGTTAGTAATTAATTACCAATATTTTTATTATTGGAAATATATGTACCTATACATGCTAAATTATTGAAATCAAAATGTGAAAATATTATGTTATTAGTTATTAGCTATTACCATAGAGTAATTATTACTCAATATTCATTCGTTCGGTAAGAAATGAAATTTTTTATTTTTATTTTAGATACAGGTTGATGTTGTTTTTTGTTAAACATGCAGTGATAGTTTTGTTGTAAATGTTATGTATATTATGGCATACTTTCAATGTTAGAATATATGTGTTTTAAATTTATTATTGGTGTTTTATTATTAATTTAGTCAGAAACAGTGCGCCCCCCCAGAGTCAAAAGACTTCCGAGGCCTCTGCAAGATTACAAAAAATAAATTTAAAATTCGCACCACCGGAAGTAACGCTCTTTCTGCTTGCGCTTACAACAGATTATGTTCAATTGTCAGTGGCGGATTTAGGCATAAGCGTTGGAAGCGGCCGCTTCAGGCCCCACAAGTCAGGGGCCCCCGCAGAGGCCTCCTGCCAAGGACCGCACTGGACAAGCGACAAATAAAAATTATTGGCATGGGAATTCACTTTCTCGAAAAAAGTGAAGCAAGAAACAGATCATATCGTGTACATGCGGGTAAAAAAGGTGTGCGGTAGACGTAATATAGAGTTTTGTGCGAAAAGGCAAGCATTCAGAGTGATAGGTAAAATTTTATAATGGAATATACAGTTTCGCAGCAGACCTGCAAGTATGTTTCATCTCTGTCAACTGCCCCGAACTTACATTCGGGGAAGGAGAATTGTACCATGCTTTTGAATGGGTGAAATTCCTTAATGTCATTTGTCTATTTCCAATTGTCACATTTCCCAATGTTGAAACAATTTTTTAAAAATCTTAACATTAATATGTAATGCAACTGGAGAACGATCGATCTATCATTGCTCTTAAACGTGTAAAAAAATATTTAAGAAATAATCTTGGACAAAGTCATTTAAAAAATTTATCAGTAATATTTATTGAAAATGACATTACGCAAAATTTATGTTTTGAGTGTTTTGAAAATATTATTGATAAATTTGACGCTTCTAAAAGCAGAAAAGCTTCATTTTAAATGAACTAATGATGGAATAATAGTATATTAAAGAACAAGTTTCATAAGACAAGATTTATTGCATGAGTCCAAAAGGACGAGTGCAATAATGACTTATGAAACGAGTTTTTTATGCTATTTTTTCTATTTTGCGTCTTTTATTCCCTTTTTAAATAAAATAAATCGCAGTTTCAAAATTTAGGAAACTTTGTGGTAGTTGACATCACTGATGTGACATTTGAAAATTCAGATTTTTAGAGTGAAGCTTTTGTCAATTCACTGTTTTTTCAATTTTTTTCAATGCTACAAACTTTGAAAACGTTAGGCTACTAAAGCACTCAAATGAGCTATTAACGCACTGTTTTGGGTGCTTTAACAGCTTTATTGTAGACGCAAAATAGAAAAAATGTTTTTCTGACATAGTACATAAAATAGAACTTTTACGGACTCATCTGTCATTTTTATTTGCATTGTTGCACATGTATTTGACATAAGTCGCACAGAGCCAAGTTGACTTAGTTGCCTACTCTACTGTTATTAAATGCACATTTTGTATTTTAAATTCTTAATTTCACGATTTCAGAAAAAAACGTAATGTACACCTCAGCACTAAAGCTGATTTTTTATCACTCGTTATGGCTGTTCAACAATCCCCATATTCGTGATAAAAAAGTACAACTTTATTTGGTATACAAATAACTAATTTATCTACGACTACTGTAGAAAATTACACATTTCACATAGTCTAATAATAATGAAAATGACTCATTGTTCATAATCTAACTGTACGGAAATGACCGTGGGAAATGATTTCGCATTACCAGTGGTTCTATTAAAATGCCATAGCTGCCATCACATGCAATATTTCTAATTATTTGAAATATATATATATTATATATATACATTAGGGTGGTCCTTATTTTTAGATTTTTAATTTTCAAAATACGTACCCTCCAAATTTTTTACATTAGGTACATGAAAGGAAGTTACCCTAAAAATTTCAAGTTGATCAGATCATGCTAACCCGGCCCGCATTAAGGTCAAAATTCAGCTATTTTAGACTGTTTTTCACATAGTGCGTATTTTCAGTGAAACAGTTGCATCTACGAAAAAAAGCTATTCTTCCTTTTTTCTAGGAAATTTAATCTACTATAAATTTGGTCCGTACATCATTTTTGAGAAATAAACTGTTTTTAAGTTATGAAAGTTAAATCAGATGCAGTAGTTTACGGGCCGTGCAGTGATATATTGAAAAATTTTATGTTACTCATTTGTGGTGCTTTTCTTCAATACTCCTGACTACTAGCATACTTCTAAAGCTTTTCTAATACTTCTTTCTGGAAATTATTATTAATATATAACAAATAATAATTGCTACTACCCATTACTTAACTAACTAACCAGGCCCTAGAAGCTATGAAGCTTGTGCTGGGGGAAGAGGTGATTATTACTATTACTCTGGACCAACTTGCGGCTGCAGCCGACTTAACAGATGGTATGGCAACTTAGACACCGCAAAAACTCCTTGCAGAACGCCTCACAAATATGGTGGCGATAAGCTGAAAATAAGATTTTTCTCTCTATATTTTGCTCTAGAACTCAAGCAACATTTAGTCTTCCTGTGTTTAAAAACTTCAGCTTTGTCTGTTAAGTCCCAATCGCAGAGAGTATCATAGACTGCTGGAGATACTTCTTGCCCTGTCGTTGACAGTTCTGGAACCGCAATTAATTAATCGGCACTAATTAAGCCAATCTATACTTTAGATTTTCCAGTTAAAGCTGGAAGTAGTTTTGAGTAATTGTAAATATATTTCTAAAAATGACAATTTTATTTTGATAGCTGTCTGTACGTCAAAAATATTGTCTGTATTCCCTGATGGAAGATCTGTTTATGACATAGTCATTTGGGTCTATTGATACGGCTTCTACATTTGCTGACAATATATAACAGGTATCCTTGTCACTTAATTTACATCTATCTAGTGCTGATAAAATCCGTGCAGTCAAAATTTGTTTCCTGATCATTTTCTTTGCTCTTAGTAGTAGAGTCCATTGTAGCACCTGAAGTCCTAATTTGTATAGCTTGAAATCGATTCATTTCTTTCACTCTCTTCATTATCTGACGCTTCTAAAGTTAAAGGAACGAAACCTCGTCTAAAAACATTTACTTGCCTGTTGAAAACATTACGTGAATTTCACTTTTTAATCTTACCTACATCAGTGGATTCAGTTTCTTCCCTTCTTGATGGTTCTGGAACGTCTAAATACATCTGCCTGTCTGCTCTTTTAGCTTCATTCTTTTTCATTTTATTTCCTTCTTTCTGTATTTTATCCTCTTTTCATGGGCAGTAGGATCGTATTTTTGTCTTCTAAGATCATCATCATTTCTAGTGCATTGGCACGTGTGATCTCTTTGCCTGCAGAAATCACTTTTTTTGTTCTAGTTCTTATCCAATTGCTGCCAGGGTGCAAACAATATTCTCAAATTTTTGTCGCAGTTTAAATAATGGTGTTGGAGAATTCGTGCCTTTTTTCAAATCACTGATTTACCACAAACGCAGCACTTCCATTCAAACAAACTAAACGGGCAGTTACAGAAATATTCTTATGATCCAAAATAAGTAATACTGAAAAAGAAACTAGAATGTATTCCTTATCAGTTATTGCTGATCCACGTGAAAACTGAAAACACTAGTCTTATTCCAGTCTTCATAAACGTGAGTGAGAATTACCTGCTTTGATTTTTTTGATTTAATTTTGTTTAATTTGTATACTTAACTGCAAGAATTGAGAAAGTAATAAGTACTTAGAAAGAATAAAAAAGAAAAGCAATTCGAGAAAACCCAATTGCATTGTGTAGCCTTTATTACACAACAAACAATACACTGTAAAATAAATACTTGACGGCTGGTGATAATGTACAATGGTTAATAGAATAATCAGCATATAGAAATAATCTTTGTGGATAAATTGAGTATTCCAACAAGTGAGTTTCGCGTATCTTAAAGACAACTCAGCGTCTTCAAACGCAATACAGCACCCTTTCACACAAATATGGCTGGCTTAATATTTCATATCTGTAATGATGAATTACCATTATTAATTATTGATCACGCAAACGGTCCGGTTCGACTCCTGGTAATGGCAGCCCTGGTTAAGGTTTTCTGCAGTTTTCCTTAGCTGGAAAACAAATGTGGGACATGCTAATGCATGCTGTGGCGTATGCTATACAATCTGTTAAGTCGGTTTCAGCAGCACGTTGGTCCAGAGTAATAGTAATAATCGCCTCTTCCTCTGTAGCCTCGGACTGCTCTTGGGGTTGTGGTTCAATAACAACAATATTGAGGGTGCGTAATGGGCACCACAATATTTATTTTGGAAAATATTGAAAACCGTTTACTGTAAAAGTTATGGTAAATAGCAATCAGTTACTCAGTCTATCGTCACTAAAAGAATCACAGAGTTTAATAGTATTCAAGGTTTATTGGAATCAGGTACACCGATTGTTAATGTATGCGAGCTGACATTTGTAATAAAGTTAATACACATTAATTGTAAAGACAATATTTAAAAGTGACGTATAAAGATCTCTATATTTACAAAAGAATATTTATAAGTTGATAATTTAAGGGCTTTTTGCTTCTAGATAAATAGTTTAAGGAAAGAGAATTATGTCACTCCCAGTTTTGACAATATACAATATGAAAACAACGAAACAATATCGTTTTATAAATGTCCAAAAAAATTCACTTAGCTTTCTTTTTATAGCGGGTAATATTTTCATAAAGTTCTCCTATTCTGACAGGTTGGTTTCTCTATCTCTATAGATGTAATGGCAGAAACGAAACTTGGGTAAAACGGAATACACACTGGATATGACGACAGGATACGGCACTCCTACATCGACCATACGTAAATTACTAATTCAATAATAAAAAGTAAGTCTTCCACAAATGCTCAAGAAGATTGGTCGGTATAGATCACCAAATACTTGACACGGAATCTCTGTGCATATCTTGGGATGACTATTTCGAAATATCTCTATGTAAATAAATCTCTTCGTAAGTCCCTAAAAGAACATAGATGAATATAGCAAAATAATAATACCTCGAAATATTACCTTTCAAGAAGGGTATAGATGCGGCAAGGTAATATCGGCAAACTTTATGAATTCCAATCAAAAAAGGAAAAGGATTATTTTAAATGCAAAAAGTATTGCTTTTTCAGAAAAAGTCAAAACCGATTTTGTTTTTTTTAAACGCCTTGATTCCAAGTTTTTAATAAGAGAAACTTAGGCAACCAAACGAACAAAATGTTACACCTCCAGCACAAGCTTCATAGCTTCTAGTGCCTGGTTCGCCAGGTAATGGGTAGCAGCAATTATTATTATTATTATTAATAATAATTTTCAGTAAGAAGTATTAGAAAGGCATTAGAAGTATGCTAGTAGTCAGAAGTATTAAAGAAAAGCATCACAAATGAGTAACATAAAATTTTTCGTATACTCCTGCATCTGATTTTCCTTTCATAACTCCAAAACAGATTATTTCTAGAAAATGATGTACGGACCAAATTTATAGTACCTTAAATTTCCTACAAAAAGGAAGAATAGCTTTTTTTCGTAGATGCAGCTGTTTCACTGAAAATACGCACTATGTGAAAAACAGTCTAAAATAGCTGAACTTTGACCTTAATGCGGGCCGGGTTAGCATGATCTGATCAACTTGAAATTTTTAGGGTTACTTCTTTTCATGTAATGTAAAAAAATTAGAGGGTACGTATTTTGAAATTGTAATTTTTTTTCTTACCCATACAAATAAGGATCACCCTAATATACATAGTTACAACTTTTAGATAAAGATTAATTTATTTTTAAAAGTTAAAATTGTTAATGAACGACTATTATACTCACAATTTTATAATGATATGTGTATAAATCACAGACGGCATCCTAAGACAGCTGTTTCGAGCTTTTGGTTCTCCTCAGTCCCCAGTTAGAGGCAGCTAGCCTGTGAATTCTACACACATCACCCGAGCGTTTATACTAGCTCTGAAATAACATTAACACCATCAAAAAACTGCGGTATCTCCTGTAGCTATCAAATCTCACTACTAAGCAGCATAATTTGATTATCCAATACAGGAATATACAAAATAAAATCCGGTCGAGCGTCCTACCGTATAATTAATATAAATAAAATACAAAATGAACACAAACGTGTTTGAATAGTTTTAACAAGTTTTTAATAAATTTAAAAGGTAAAAATTGTTAGTGGACGACTATTATACTCACAATTTTATAGTGATATGTGTATAAATCACAGACGGCATATTAAGACAGCTGTTTCGAGCTTTTGGTTCTCTTCAGTCCTATAGAGAATAATAGTCGTTCATTAACAAAACTAACTTCATTAAAACACGTTTGTGTTCATTTTGTAAAAAATTATCACCCCCGCTCGAAATCGATCCCTGGGCCTTCCACTTTCTGAGCGACATCTCTACCTCTGAGCTACTGTGTGACTACCAGCATATAAAGTTGCGATTATTACATTGAGTTATACGCATTTCTTAATTTTTACAACTAACACCTGTTTTCCACAAACTGTGGGCATTGTCTACTTTTGACAATCCTGCATCTCAATCTCATATTATATTCTTGGTTAAATATTTTTCTTAGCTTTTGGTGTTTTATTACGTTTTTGTGGTCGTATATAAAGTATAGTGTGTAACACGTACAAAAACGCCAATTTCACACTCGTATGACTGCGGCATGAGACGAAGTCGGATTATTTAAAAAATCTTGAGGAGACAATTTCCTCAATCCCCCCCCCCCCCCGTGAACTTGCCCCTGATATTAATAATTATATGTACTTAATTTTTGATAAAAAATAAAAGGTATATAAATTGTAGTAATTGATTTATACTATGGGGCTCCAAAAATTTGTAACGCTTCAGGCCCCTTAAGTGTTAAATCCGCCATGTCAATTGCTTGTCTTCTTTGAGTCAAGTTTGTATTATTGTAAAATGTAGTTACTAAATTGCACTTTCTTTCAATAAAAAACTATTATTGTATTATTTTGATTATTTGACCATCCGACCTCCTACAAGGGTATTTTTTGTATTTCTAAAAAAAATTATTTTGAAAAAATTGTCTTCAGGACATGCTACTTTTCTACCGTGCAATGTTTGCACGTTTCTTAATATACTCTGAAAGATCCAAAAAATAGGTTTAATCTGATACTTGGATGGATAACTCAAAAGATAAGGGAGTTGTGACAATTTTAGTTAGATGATGTGTCGTATAGCAGAATTTGCAAAAAATTGAAATTTTTGAAAAATAATTTAATGCCATTTCAGATGTATCTATCCAACGAAAAATTTGAACAAAATCTGAGACTTTAAGCATATGGATCTTGGTGAGTTAGGTCAATGCAACATTTCATTTTCATTTTCACCAGTTATTCTATTGAAATAAATTAGAGTAATCGCATTAAATACACAGTTACCAAAAACAAGTTTATTTTAAACAATTTAAACTTCTTTAAAGAGCGATGAGGGCTTTGGATCTTTAAGAGGAGGTCATTGTTGACTGATGAGGGCAAGGCGGAGAGGGTGGGGACGGCAAGTTGTCGGTAGCCCCTAGGCGGCAGATGTATAAATCCGCCACTGGCTGTGATAATAATTGAACATACCGTCCTAACTTCTTCAAGTGAAACTAGAGGTTCGTCTGGATCTAGATTAGCTCCCTTTCACACAAGTAACTGCAACGCTACCATGAATAGCATTCCGTGAGGAATGTCTAATAAGACTTGGATACTGGTTGACATACAATTTCGTAGCATTCACATTTCCCGACATTCAATGTAACAACATCAATAAAACAGCAAACACAAAAACTAACAGCAACAACAGAAAAAGTAACTAAAAAAATCGCAAAATAAATTATGATCTATCCAACCAACCCAACCTCCCAACGAACGAGATGTAGTTTTAGATTTTGTAGCCGTTTTTTGTTTCAAATTTTGCTCTAATGTTTTGTGAGCGAATTTTGGAGAGAATAAAGCCATCCTTTCTTATCTGGCCGCACATGAAGAAATCTGTCACAAGCTTAATATGCCCTTCTAATGTTTGAGTATGACATGAAAACTTCGTGATTTCTGGTAATTTTCCACTTTTTATAAAAAATTCAATTATTACAACTAAATATTTTAATAATGCAGGTGGATCAATTACGTCACTATTGTTTCCAGTCTAGGATTTGGGTGTAAGCCTTCTAAGTGTAAGCCTTAAAGTTGAACTTCCGTATTTTAAGATTTCCTAAGGCTAGCTTGTCGCTTTTTTCTCTACTACTTCTGACTTTTAAAATACGGCGCAAGGCAACTTCTCTAATATATCTACGTTGATCTGCAACCATGCAGATTTCCCGGGTGGCGAAATATGCAGTAATTTTAGTTACAGCTCTATTTGTGGTCTACCAGATTCGTATCTTGAAAGCTTTATCAGATGGAAAAGGTTTGTCGAACCTTCTGTACACAAATTAATTTTTTATACGTAACCAAATGAAAGCGTATAATTTTACTACGTACGTCGCGCATCGCGAACTTCTGTCAGTTTTCGAATGGATCACTGGTGGCAACATCGAGCCGTAATATTCTATGGCGCAAGTAACCCAACGAGCATGACCAAACTTTCCCGGATTTCTTTTTTCTAGATCCTGGGGGACATATTCATTAACTACAATATAATTTTTAAAAACTTACATTTGGACCGCCATGCTGATAGCAGTGGCGTGTTCAGGACATCTCGATAGGCAGCTTTTAGGTGTACAAAAAGGCGCCTCTATGTTTTATAAATTTTATTAGGATGTTAATATTAGGATTGTTAATATATGATGATTAATATATAATATTGTTAATGGTAGTAACTTGATCCTTAATTGATTTAACAAAATTTTTATTTTTAGAAACTTATTAACAATAACACTTTTATGCTACGATTAAGGAAAATTCATTTTTCTAAGCTAAGCTACTAAAACATTAAAACCAAAATTCTTAACCAAATTTTTGCATAAGGAAATAAAGATTAAGAAGAGGTAAATATCTCTTATCAAAGATGATATTCTTATAAACCTTAAGCGTTTTATAATAAACAAATTAAATTATTTATGATTTCTCTATCAAGTTGGAATATTTTCCTTATTAATTTATCTTCTGTGTACATTTACCAAACCAATGCTGAAAAAGATTTTTTCGATCCAAATTTGCTAGGAAATAACAGCAATGTTTGTCGCGTCCTGTACGCGAATTTTAGCAACAATAAACATAAACAGAATAGTGCCACAACTGTTTGGACACTAATGTAGTAAAATCTTATTGAGGCATACTCTGAATGCACAGTCTTCGATGCTAGCGTACTTGCGTGACGCGACAAAGAATAGCTGTAATTCGAATCCGAAAAATTTTGTACAATCAATGTACAAAAATATAAATGTTCCAACTCGATAGAGATATCATAAATAATTGCTTGTGCGTATTACAAATGATTATTGTTGATAAGAATATCAGTTTGATTAAAAATATTTATTTCTTCTTAATTTTTATCCCTTATGCAGAAATTTTCCTAAGGATCTTGATTTTTATGTTGTTTTATTAGCTTAGAAAAATAAATTTTTCTTAAATCTTTGCATAAAATTGTTATTGTTAATATGTAACCTGGAGAGTTCCGACTGACAGTGTGACGGCTGTACACTTACCAAACTACTGTCTGTCCGATCAGCGTCGCTTCGCAGGGTGATGGCTATTTTAAGTCGGAGCCCCTTCAACCGGATTAGTGTGGCTATTTATTATTAAAATATGTAATAATAAATAGAGTTTATTGTCTCCAGCCTTACATTGTGGAACTTCATAATCATAAAATATAATATTAATCAAAAGATTAATAAATTCTTAACCTTACAATTGTTTCGACAATAAATGTAATTATTATTAAAGGTAGATAAGATTGATAAACAAACACGTTGCTAAGGATAAATACAGAAAATAGGTAACTAGATACAATACATACAAAAACTAAATATCTAACACTTCTAATAAAATAGAATTACTAAACTCAGTTTATTCGTTCATTAAAGGTATTGTGCGTTTATGATTGTATATTTCAAAAGCTTCTAAAACGTCTAATTTTTGTTTGTTCTTGCAAAAAGGTAAGAATTTGATGTTATATGGAACAGAATCACCTAATGACACCTCACAGTATTCTTTTCTTCCAAAGCCTTCTAAAGTTTTCTTCGGACTTTTCAGTAATTCTTTCTTAAGCCCTCTAGAATTCTTTACTTAACCACTCATCGATTATGGCACCAGGTACTTCAAAACGGAAAGTCTCCTGATCTTCGGCATGTTCTATTATCCATTCTTTAAGCCGATTTATCAACACGCTTTTTATTAACGACGATCTTTTTAATTAAAACTAGGATTTCGTATTAATGGTTTAATAACAGAGCAATATTTACAATGACTAACGTCTAAACTAATTAAAAACACAAATTATGTACTATAATTAAACAAACTTAAACTAATTTATTTAAACATTACGAGTTTATTTATTTTAAACACACAATTACTTATTATTTATTTCTACTGCAGTCTATTTTTACTATGCCGCTTCTAATTGTCGATACGATTGCCGATTCCCCTTCTCGTGCTGTCGCCGTGTTATATATTCTTTGAGGAATCTATTAGTATAATCTAGTCTAGCACACAGGACTAAAACCCGATTCTAGCCGATCAAAATTCTTAAGTGAAAGCAAATTACCGGAATAGTATAAAAATAATAAAATAATCAAAATGGAAATTAAAAACAAAATCTTTTTATCCACTAGAACTGGAGAACTGTAAATAACTTTTTCCAAGAAAAAGTTATTTACATAATTATGTTATTAAAAAATAAGATAAAGCCGTAAAATAAATAGCATTTACACTAATTCTTCTTTATTTTAAGAAATATTACACAACTTGAAATGGTTCTTTAATATCTAAACGAAATAACGAGCAAAAATTGGATTGCTAATTGTTTAATAACTATCCTTTTTCATTTCGATTGTGTTTCAGTTTATGACTCATTATGAATTTTTATTTTTAGATAGGTTATTCTTTATATTATAGCAAAAAATATTAAAAATATAAACGCAAACGCTTGCAAACTTTGTAAGTTATAAACAACAAACAAAAAATTTATTATTCGGAATCTAAAAATCATCATTTTCTATATTAGAAGAGTATAAACTTACCTCTTTATAAGACTTTTTAGCATTTCAATTCTGTTTTTAAAAATTATTGAAATCAATAAAAGAAACACTTCCACACAAAAAAACTTTTACCTTAATGAACAAACTACAAATACATCTACATCAGATTGGCACCTTCGGAAGGGTTAACACTGAACTGCAATTTACCGAATTGTCGGGTTTTTTTATAATTATTATTAGCCGTACCGGTAAACGGCAGGTAGGTACGAGTTCACTAAGCTTACTACTAAAATACTATTTCTTAAAATACCTTTGATTGTTTTTTGGAGTTTTGTCCTGCTAAAATCCGGTCTCAGCCCTGTGTGCGCTGCTTGTATAAACGCTGACCTCTCTAGATTATCCGATATACACGGCTTTTTCCTGATTGATGTATGTATAATGATAGATGTAGGACAAAAGATTTAAATATAGAAAAAGAAACATATTGTGCAGTGTATTATTACAGTAATTGTTTTTTGGGAGTGACTACTGCACCGTCCAGACGGTGCACTTAAAAAAAATGCTGCACCGTCCAGACGGTGCACTTAACAAAAAATGCTGCACCGTCAAGACGGTGCACTTAAAAAAAATGCTGCACCGTCCAGACGGTGCACTTAACACAAAATGCTGCATTTTTTGTTAAGTGCACCGTCTGGACGGTGCAGCATTTTTTTTAAGTGCACCGTCTGGACGGTGCAGTAGTCACTCCCTTGTTTTTTTGGTAGGATTTTAGACATAAAGGATGATACATTCGTAGTCAAGTTCCTGAAAGAAGAACTTCAAACCTTCATATTGCCAAATCAGACTATTGAAAAGAAATATGTCTGTTACGGTGCTATTGAACTAATTCAAATTTATCTTTTTAATATTAATAGAATGTACAACAAATAGTGTGCAAACTCTACATACAACTGAAAAAGAGTTATACTTCAGAGTTATATCCATTAGGGGAATTATGAAGGAATTAAAAGGAAATGTAGAGGTATTAAAGGGAAGTTTGAGGAATTTAAATGGAATTTCGTGTTTGAAGAGGAAGTATGAGGAATTGTGGAAATCTTGGAGGAATTGAAGGCATTATCCTATTCTAAAGGATATTTAGTGTATGGAATTTGGTCACTGATTTATCCCTTGGTCGTTTCGAAAAATCCCAAATTTTTAGTTTGCATAAAATACAGTTAAAATCGTAATAACAACCCTTCTGAGAAAGTCTAAAAGTTGTCGACATATAATGAAGCATCCTTTTTTATAATGACACTTCATTTACCAGATGTAAGTGCTTAAGAACATGTGGAATACAAATGGTAATTGAAGGCCACCTATTTTACATTAAGTTGCTATTTCGGTGCACCATTATTACAACCCATTCACAATTTACCTGATAATTGACGTGAACTATAAAACAAAGCTAAAATATTTTTATTTAATACCGGAACTAGATTATAAAATTTATTTATATCTATCTATATTAATATAATCAAAAAGAACAAGGTAAATATGGTGAAGAATCCAGTTGTAAATATATCCAAACTATCAGAGCAGATTTTTACTTAATAATTTATTTTGTGAAATTATACACTTGGCTTTTTCTTTGTAAACATCGTAGACGCCAGAAAATGAAATGCAAAATACTATGTGTTTTCGTAACTTTGCGCTATAAATATTGCTAATGTGTGTGTGTATATATGCGTAAGTAAAACTTAAAGTCTCTCGCTCTCAGGAAACTGTTAATGTTGCCACCAAGGATAAACGGTATTATGATTAGAATCAATTGGCAAATTTGCCATAGGTACTACGAAAGCATATGTCTAGAGTACACATACAGGTCTTAAATTAAATCCTTGTTAAAATTCAAGGACTATGTATGCATTATAGCAGATGTGTCTGCATACCACGTTCAATAAAATCTATTAAACTGAAAGCAACCAATATTTCTGCAATTCAAAACAAAAACACCTTAATTATGAATATTAAATTATAAATAATCCCGGAAATTCTATATAAATTTTAAAGGACCTTCAACCTTACGATATGCAGAATACTGGGAATATGTTGATTTTTCGAGTTAAATAAAATTGGATATCAAAGACATTCGAAAACAAAACATGTTCGAGTATAATTTTGGAATTAAAAGATATTATTTTAAGTTCCTGATCTAAAATTAACTTTTGATAGAAAAAGTTTTTTGCAAGTATTGACAGGTATTGAATGGATTGGAAGTTTCCAATATATATATGCAAAAAGTATATTGGGGGATGTCCCATAGCGATAATGCAGTTCTATTAAAAGATTTTGCTATATAAATATATATTTGTATATGAATTTGTATAGTTTGCTATATGAAATATATTTTAAATTTTAAAAATTAATTTATGTTTCACTGGTTATTATAGAAAATATCAAAGCATCCACTTTATCCGACACTGCTGTCCAGTTGAAAAAGCTATTTTTAAAGAATTTTCACATCCAAAAACGAATAATTGTACATCCCATTATTATTGTAATTTGTTAATAACTACTAAACCACCACTACAGATTTAATTGTTTTATTGGTTAATTTTTGATAACTTTTACTACACTTCAACCGTAAATACATGAAATGAGTCATCACAAGCACGTGGGCGAAAATGTAAAATGCATCTAGAATTACGCGAATGCCACGCTGTAATCTAAATGATAAAATAAACAATAAATGAGCTAGAAAGATTCATTAACAGAACGAACCACTTTTTAATTAAAAATAAATGTGAATGAAGCAATGGAAATGTTGGTTCTAGCGTATGTCACTGAATTCTTAGCAATGTTAAATTTTCACTCTTATCTTATCTCTCCACGGCTCGTATTTGTTTATTCCGGTGTGATTACGAAAATGATTCATTTCATGTATTTATGGTTGAAGTATAGTGTTACGTTTTAATTTTATAAATTAACATTATTCTGTTATTACAATTCTGTGATAATTATACCGACTGTCTTATAAAAGACGCACGACCCTGTAACTTTGACTAATTTGAGTTTGAGCGATATTTATAATAAGTATGTAGGTATCTTTCGTGTTTTGTTATATTGTTTCATTTCACTAGGTAATAAAATTACCATTTATTAATTCAGTAAAAATTATCTATACGAATGAGTAAAAGAAGATATGTATTGTGCTATTTGAAAAGAAAAAGTTGTCTGTCGTTTGTCAGGAATATCATACCAAAACAATATCTAAAATGCATGTTTTGTAGTCTTTAGAGCCCTATGTTATTTCGTCTTTGAAATATTGAAATCGAATTTTTAATAACAGGGTTACACCGTCGTGCGTTTTTTATAAGACAGTCTGTATATTTATCACCTGAGCATTCTAAGCTATCGGTAGCTACAGAAATATTGCATATAACTACGTAATAGTCAAATTAATGCAGAAATGTTGCACAAATAGTTCATTGGGACAATAAATTGTATTTATTGTCCCAACGAGCTTTTTTTTGTATTAGTTACATAACTTTTCGTTGAGTGAGGGCAGACTCAAAACTGATGATATTTAACTTTTGTTTTCTAATTTTTCTTCTGTCTTTCTCGTTTTCACATTTCAAGACATTTATAATAATAAACGTCTTGTAAATAAATGTCTTGTAAAATAATAATTTTTCATGCCGTTTCAAGCAGAATAAAAAACGAGAAGCAAGTAACTGCATTATTTTACATATTAATAACATTGATTTACCAAAAAAGACACAAAAGAAATTGACCCACTTCACAGGTCTGTCTTTCAAAATGCATTTTTAGGAAACAGATATCAAATTAAAAAAGCTTATAGACACCATTATAACCTTGCTAGATTAGAGTCAACCCCCCAGTAAATAATAATAATAAAAAGGTACTCACCAGCTTGCTTCGAGATGTTGGATGGTTGGAGTCATTATTACTGATTGAATTGCAAGCTCAAAGCAAGTTGGTTATATACCATATCCTCATGAATATTGCGGAAGCCTTATTGTATAATTTAATAAATTACAGATAATGAGATGAATATATAAATGCATAATAAGATGCAAATATAAATACATACTGTATATATTACTTCTGATGAGATGCAGACTGCATAAATGCATACATTATTTCTAAGGATATGCAGACTGTATAAATTACTTTCAATGCGATGCAAGCGCGTGTATGTATGTGGGTAGTCGTTGCACTAACCTTGATAATATTTGTACTAAATGAATACAAGTTAAGAAGTTATAAAAAACATTCCATTTGAAATAATTCCGTTTATGACAGTATTAGAATTAAGAGTGAAAGTAGAGTATTTTTTTATTCTGAGAGTAGGGGGATTAATAATAAAATAAGTGATTTATTTATTTATTGCAATGCAACCACACATAAAGAGTATACTTAATTCATAATAGTTCATAACACTTCAACTTTAACCCGAAAGCTTTATTTCGAAACTTTCTTTCTTGGTCCACGGTATGACTGTTAATTGTTGCGAGTGAGCTACTGTCCCTGCTCATGCCCACTTTTATGAAACTCTATTAGGAGATTTCCTCACACCACTCCGTCAAAGTTCAAAATTACCCTTTTCTTCTGCGGATTAAATATAATTATAATTACTGATTTTATTTATCTACTTGCTTTACGTACTGAAATTTACTTATTTACCTAATCGTTCAATATCTTTGGTTATTTTTTATAACTAAAACACTGGATATGAATTTTATGCACTTTATTTGTAATTATGAAAATGAACGAAGTCGAATACAGCCGCTGCTTGTCGCCATTCTTTTGTTATTGTCGTTATATTGCGCTAAAGTAACATAAACACTAACAATAAAAATTTTACCAATTTAGATAACTTTTTAACGGCTTTTCTTCTCCTAAAAAAATTAACATTAGAGTAAATCTTTTTATACTTTTAGAGTAGAACACTACTAGATTGAATACTCAATATTTACAGAGTTAATTAATAATATTGAGTAAAAATAGAATTCATTAGTGAATAATTATTTTTGTTATAGGAATAAAGCGAAAAAGATTTTTTTTTTGTACTCTTAATTTCAACTCTAATTCTTTACCCAATACTTACCAATTATTCATGGGGGTCTGTTTTTAACTGTGTATTGATTGGGATTCTGTATTAGATATGTATTAGGATGTCCAAAAATCGTCTAGAGAACTACGTTTAAGGGGCGTTGATGCGCATATACAACCTCTCACGTTCAAGACAATCAACAATCCCTAACGGGTACACACCAGGATGCTACTTCGATGGGCCCTATGAAGTAACCTCGAAACGAAGTTCTGTCAGGGGCACACCAGGCCTATAACTGGGAAATCGGGGTGACAAAACCATTTAAAAACCAAGTCCCGCCACATCTGAGGTTGGATTCGATTGGGCAGTGGCCACAACTACGACTGGGTGAAAGAACTTGAAAGGCATGAACGGGGGCTAGAGGGATCGGATGTACCTAATCTGGGTTGGAAGAATAGTCCTAATGCTGGACGAGGACCACGTAAGAAAGAGGACGGGAGGGTTCAGACGGGTGAACACGAACATCCCCTCTAATCGCTCCGGTACTAGCCTGGAGAGCTAGTAGAAGGTGGATAGGCAACTTCGCTCCTACCAGTGAGTTACTAGGAGGTAAATAACGTGGGGGTAAGTAATACCGGTAATGTTTTAAGTTTAAAGGCATGATGTTACCGGCCTTTTTACAATGTCTTCATTATTTGCATAAGTTGGTAGGTAAATGATTTTAAAAGTCTCTACAAATCAATTTCTTTTGTACTCAATTTCGATTATAGTTACAGCTCATTCGTTTTAGAAAGCATATTACATAATCCATGAAATTAATCTACAGAAATCGACAGAATATTACCTTCATTGCACTTATATTACTGTCCAATCAAATTTGTTTATTACTAAATAGAGGATCGTGGAGTAGCAATCCATCCATTTAACTTGATCGCTGCTTGTTAAACAAGGGCTAATTTTTGAATTCTTGAAAAGTAACGCCTGATAAACTGATTAGTGAGGATAATAAATTAGAATTAAAGACAATTGACAGCTTTTAGAAGGATACCTTTCACTCTTTCAGATTATTTCTGCTTAATTTACCCAGGCAAAAAATTACAGACACGAATTTAAAAGAATGAGCTTCGAACAGATTTGGGATAGAAAAAGGAACTTAAAATTTGCATTGTATTTTTGAAAAAGTAGTTTTAGCTATTTTCGCCTATTAACATTAAACATTCATATGTATGTTCAACTCTGCAAAAAAGCAGACCTTACTGCCACCTTCACTGGCTAGATCCACAGCTTCAATTTCACTTCAGCTGTAAAACGCAATCACGGTAGTAAATCTCCTACTTCTTTGTTTAGTCAAACCAATAAATATTATTATTAATAGTAGTTTTTATACTACCTTATTTAGTCTATGTTGCTTTTATTGTCTTTTTATTGTGTTGTGCAGAAAGATGTTAGCGACCCATCTTTTATATTTTAATCGATATCAGCGAAATTTGGCATATTTCCAATTATACCTGAATCTTTGGCAGCAATTTGCGAAATTATAAGTCTTCCTTTTCTCACGGGAAAGTCCACTTTTGACGTCGATCAACTTTTAAAAATTTAAATATATATTATACATTTTGAACCTACTTAAGACATGGGTTCAAAAAATCGACATTCAATATTATTTTTGAATCTAGATAGTTGTGAACCATCTTAAATCGTTCAAGATGGACCAGGTAACACAAGAAAGATTTAACTTTAATTTATTTAAAGTTTGTAAATGATCCATTGTGTTCTCTTAGGAGCAAAATGTTCATAAGTATAGGTAGATTGAGTAAAAATCACTTTCTTCACAATTTAATAATAACGCAAAGGACCCCGCAGAATCTTTATGGGAAATGACTTTCACCAAATTGCTCTGAAACTTTCTTGAAAGATAGTTTTCGATGTGCAGATCAAAATTGTCACTGGGCACAAGTCCCAAAGGATTATAGTTCAAATTACAGCCGTTTGTTGAGAATATCTGCACCCCGCAGAATCCTTATGTGAAATGGCTCTAGGAGAAAATTCTTGAAACTTTGGTAAATGATAGTCCTTAATGTGTAGATCAAAAGTGTTCAGGGCACAAAGTCCAAGAAATTATAGTTTTTGAATTACTGGCGTTTGAAGTTCAAAAATTGAAAAATTGTCAATTTCAACGGGTGTAATTCGAAAACTATACTTTTTTGGACTGTTGTTGAATAGTCACAATTAATTAATTTAATTGTCAATTACCAGTAAGATTTAATTTTGTCCAACACTGTTGGATATACGGTAGCCCAGGTAAATTAAATCATTTTCAGCAATATAAAGGAAAAAATTGGGGAAAAGCTAAATATTGGTATATAGGCTTAAAAAGTGGTGCTAAAACCCATCAAAACTCCCCATGCGTAGGTGATGAGCCGGCTGCGCCATCTTGGTAAAATGGCGAACAAAATTGCTTTTTCGCTAATATTTCAGAAGGTATTAATTTTACTGGCATCAACGTTCAGAATGAAAATGTAGCTGACAAAATTCTCCATAATTATCTTTTTTATTAATCCTCGTACGTCCCAGAGTTTCTGAGATAGAATTTCTTCAGCAACTGTCATTTTTCGACATTCCGAAAAAGTGCTGTTTCTTTGCGCGTTTTTTAAATATTTCAAATTTGGCTGCTCCTACGTACAAAATGCATTATATAAAAGCTAAAAAGATTAAGTTTCCTATAAAAAAGTTGGTTATTGAATGTCATGCAAGCAATATTTCCTGAGATATTATTTTGTAAAAAATGTATATTTTCGTTTAGTCGGTTAATTATGTGAAAATTTTGAATTAGTGACGTAATAATAAATAATAACAATAAGAAACATGAAAGCTATAAATGAAATATTACTATTAATATAAATGGACTATTGGTTTCATAATGATCTAGGACAGCAGAGCTAATATGATGCTATTTTTTATTATTTTATCCTATGCATTTACCGACTCACACTGAAAAAAAAAGAATAAAATAGCATTGTATTAACCTTGCTGTCCTAGACCATTATGAAATCAATAGAACATGAAACATGTTTTACAAATTACTATACACAATATTTATAAAAAAATTATTACAAATGATTTTCTCTAGAAAATTTGCTGAAATTTAGAATTTCAATAGAATCGGCGTTATCATTTTCGTCGCTGTCAGAATTTTCTTCATGATTCAAATTAATTCAGTTTCATACTGAAGGTTTACTGTAGCTGAGGAATATAGCGTCGACTATACCACCGTACATCACCGAAATCTGTGAGAACGCATTCCAGAGAGACTAACCGTCAATGTGAATTGAAGGAGTGAGTCGTCAAGGACCACAGGTATATTCGCCATCGTGTAACTCGAATACTATCCATCTTAAAAGTATGGTTAATGGCCTATTCGAAAGGTAATAATCATGTAGAATGAGCTCTGAAACGTCCGTAAAAATTGTGGAAGTATATATTTTGTGGAAAATATAATTAACCATGAAAATGAGTGCATAAGTGTCATAGAAACGCACTTTTCTTCGAACATACATTATCGGTCGACATTTATTGCACACCAAAGAATAATATAATACATTTTGAAGGCTTCAACTTTGTTTTGAGGTATTTGTATTGAAGTATACCTCATAAAACCTGAGAAAATTGCAAAAGAGTCCCGCTAAAGGCCTTTTTATATCAAATTTCAAAAAATACCCATTATTGTAGGGACTGTTTTCCGAAAAGTACGAGGTAAGCGCCATAAATTCTCGGCCTGATATAGAAAAAATTAACTTGGTAAAATATAATTTATTTTTCAATATAAAATATCCCCTAATGTCAATACACTTATTACAACGTGGAATTAATAATTCAATGCCCTTGTAAAAATAATCTGAAGTTTTCCTTCAAAATGTTCAATTACAACTGCTTGCAACTCGTTCTCGTTCTTAAAACGACGTCCCCTGACGTCTTTCTTTAAATTGGAAAATAAATAATAGTCACTAGGAACCATATCCGGACTGTACAGTGGATGATCCAATGCTTCAAAGCCACATTCGCGAATGGCAGCATGTGAAATTGCGGTAGTATGAACGGGTGCATTGTCGTGTAATATTCGAACACCTCTTGTCAATTTTACTCCACATTTTTCACGAATATTGTTTCTCAATTTATGCAATAAAGACGCATAATATGTACTGTTAACAGTTGTATTGCGTTCTTTAAAATCAATCAGTAAAATGCCGTCACAATCCCAGAATATTGTTGCCATAGCTTCTTTGTCGATAGAACGACTTTCGCCTCTTTGGGACGAGGTTCGTCGGGTCGCCGCCATTTCATCGATTCCCTTTTGGATAGAGGATCATAATACAGAACCATTGTTTCATCTCCAGTGACAATGGACTCTAAAATCGGCTTTGGGTGGTCTCCACAGAAGTTTAAAAACGAGCGCGCACATTCGACGCGACGGTGACGTTGAACAGCCGAAAGAAGACGCGGTCCCCATCTTGCACTAATTTTATTCATACCCAAATGGTCATGAAGAATTCGAAGAATACTTGTTTCCGAAATGTCAGACATCACTGCTAACTCCTTAACTTTCAAACGGCGATCTTCTAATACCATTTTTTCAATGATTGCAACTTTTTGAAGCGTCACCGCTTCAAGTGGACGACATCATCTTCAAGAGATTCTTGCCCCAAACGGAAACATTTTGACTACTTTTTACAGTGGAATATAAAGGAGATAAATCACCATAAACAGCGTCTAAACGTTGTTTGATTTGATTAGGCGTGTGCCCTTCTTTTGTTAAAAATCTAATCTACCGCGCGGTACTCAAGTAAACTTGAATGAAATTTCTGATTAGAATAATTGTTTTTTTCGTCATATTTTCACGTTCTTAAGCTTGGACTAGACAGTCAAAAGTTAATATCTGAGTTTAGAAAGACTAATAATTAATTAAAAACATATATAAATAATAACTAAACTGCTTTCAGATGCATTCTAATAAAACTAGTATCGTTTGATCCATTATTTGAAGCAAATCTATGTAATTATTTCTATTTGTCAAAATAGCAAAGCTCCATAACTTTTGGTTCAGACTATCCCACCACAACTCCCTTAAATATCTATTTTCTTGCATCATTGTACGAGTTTGCTTAACAAAAACTCCGATATCACCGTATATTCTGAAGATTAAGAAATTTCGAAAAACCTATTTCGGAAACTAATCATGGTAAGAATTTCAATAAAAAATAATTTTTATAAGCTTTCAAATGCATATGGGTTTTTTTTGCCCCAGGTTAACCCGAAGTCATCAGCCATTGTAAAAACTATGCTTCATAACTCGTATATTTATGGTTTTTTGATGTAACTATTAGCCTATTAATTATTAGTTTCAAGATCACGCCAAAACCAACATAATGGAAATCTCATAAACTCTTAGAATATAAAACTGTAGGAAGGAGCGTAACTACACGGCGCAATGAGCTTTAAAAGCTACGGATATGACGTCACACTGACCGCCATTAGACACCACCTAAAACTGCTTTTCTCTCAAACTCCGACAAATAAGAAGAAGGGAATTACATTTCATAATTAAGTATTCGTTTGTTTAGAATATTAAACATAATATTTATATTCTAAGATTAATTTCAAATCTCTCTCTGTCTCCATGGGTCAGTAGCTAGAAATGCCCTGTAGAGGCCGAAGTGCGTGTGGTTTATAAGTATCGATATTTATCGATACTTATCCATATATCGGTAATATCGATAACTTTTGAATATCGATATTTTCGATAACTTTTTTGATATCGCCCTCCCCTAGTTCTGACCGCTACCACAACGGAACTGGAATGCAAAGTGGTAATTAGTTTTTCTTTCACCCACTTTTCATAGTTTGCGGAGTTCATCTCGTCGTGATAATACCCTTATTTGGTTTCGGATTTAAAAATTAAAAAAGCGTGCGGAATGAAAACCTTTTCCTTACCGAAGGACAATAATTAATCTACTTATTTTTAAAATATTTGTCAAAAGTGCCTTGTCACTGTCATCTGTCCAGCGTTTCATCATGTAGTGGCCAAGGCATGCACATAAGTTTCGTCTAAATAGACAATCGGCCTACCTAGGCTTTTGTGATACTTTATCCTTTTTAAGTATGTAATGCGCAAAACGCAAATATCGTTTCTGTCGATTAGTACACTTCTATTATCTTCGATTTTTTTCATTTAAACTCCATGTCACTTAGAAACAATTCTATGAAGGAACGTCGAATTATCGGTCCATTAATTATATATCTTGTAATAGAATAAACTAGAAACTTGCTATTATACGCACATACAACATTTATTGTCGAAGACTGAATATAATGATAAAGAATACACGCAATTTCACACATTATAAATGAGAACATTCTATCACATTTATATACAGCAGTGACTATATACAGAATGAAACTTGAAATACAAAATAAACTAAATTATTTAAGATTATACTACATGTTGCAAATGTTTTATTGTAATACGGCATCCTTCAGTTTTATGAAGATTTTATTTGTAATATCCCGTTTCTCGTAGTCCAAAATATTTGTCACGGTTGCTTTCCTTTTATTGGGCTTTGCAAGTGCGAACCTTGAAAGAGAGGTTTTTTAACCAAACTAAATAAACAAAGCTTAAACCTTCAAACGAAAAGTTCACATTACTTAAACTAATTTAGAACACAAAGTACGATACTTACAGTATATAAAATGCTCAAAGTTGCCTGCTTGAGATCTCGCTCTTTTTACAAATTTAAATTTCAAGTCGCAGGTATTGGTTCTGCAGTTAAACTTAAACTTAAAATATTTAATATTACTTTTTCTATTTATATTATTCTTTTAAGTTACACTTGAGATTACGTAATGACACGTATATGCATTTAGTTTCTATTAGCTATTAAAGCTAACACTAATTTTGATAAAATAAATAAATAAATAAATAAAAAACATGTCAAAACATTTAAAGACCACCGCTCTTGAAATGTTATTGTCAAGGTTATCCAACATTTAAGTCCTATATTTCAATTTTGAATTTTCTCTTCAGGAACTTATACCAACACTTTTTTCTGCACGGTAATACAACAATAAAAAAACTAAATAATATTTATACTTACGTTAAAAGATGCTCAAGACTACCACGGCTTGAGATTTAGCTCTATCTTACAAATTGAAATTTCAAGTCGTAGGTATTGGTTCTGCAGTTGTCTAATTTATAAAGAGATGGATAAAGAAATGAAATAAATAAAGATTATTAAAAGTTTCACAGTTTTATTAAAATACAACCTGACAATAGTGTTTCGACAGCTATGCTGTCATTATCAAAGGTAATATAATTATAAACAAACACGTCGCTAAGGTAGATACAAAATAGGTAACTAGATAAAATAATAATAATAATCATAATTAAATATCTAATACTTCCAGTAACGGAGAATTACTGAGCTCAAGTTGTTCATTCATTAAAGGTACCCTGAGTTTGTGTTTGTATATCTCAAAGGCTTCTAAAATGTCTAATTTGCGTTTGTT
The DNA here is from genome assembly GCA_929113105.1 of Agrypnus murinus. Lineage (NCBI taxonomy): Eukaryota > Metazoa > Arthropoda > Insecta > Coleoptera > Elateridae > Agrypnus > Agrypnus murinus. The sequence continues at coordinate 111,880,696 of OV816028.1, read as the reverse complement.
ATTACAAAAATGTAGGAATTTAATATTATTCTGAGGAGTCATTGTGTAATTTTGTTCTAAAAGGTGTTTGGCGTAATTCGATTTTTCAGGATGTTTATTTTTGTAATGACGTACGTGTTCTTTATATCTTATGTCAAAATTTCGAAGTGTTTGTCCAATATATACCGAACTACAAAAAGAACAATTTAAACGGTAAATGCCCGATTTCATGATATCATGTGTTCTGTCTGTAGCATTAAATAAAAATGAAAAAGTGTTAGTGTTGGTTTTAAATGTTATTTTATAATTGTTGGTTTTTCTTAGTATATGTGCAATTTTTCTGATATTTTGCCAAAATATGGTATAGATATGTAATTTGTGTCTTCTGTTTGATTGTCAATGGGATATATTCTTTTGATAGCTAACCTATAATCTTTTTGTTTAATTAAAGTGTCAATCATGTTCGGATTATAATGATTTGCATGTGCTAGTTGTTTAATGGTTGATATCTCTTTGCTAAAATCTGATTTTGTTAGTGGAATAGTTAAAGCTCTGTGTACTAATGATCTGTAGGCTGCTATTTTATGTGTATTATGGTGACAAGATTCATTTGGTATTGTTATGTCTGTTTGTGTTGGTTTTCTGTATATGGAAAATTCAAATAGATTGTCTGCGTTAATCTTGATATTTAAGTCTAGAAAGTTTATAGCCCTGTTTTGTTCTGTTTCTAGTGTAAATTTTATATTAGGGTGGATACTGTTTATAAGAATTAAAAATTCATTGATAACCTCAAAAGAACTGTCAAAACAAGCTAAAATGTCATCAACATAACGAAACCAGAAGATAATGTGTTTAGAGAGGTTTAATTCAAATATTCGATCTTCAAACTTGTCCATAAATATGTTAGCTAATAGAGGACTTAGAGAATTACCCATAGGTAAACCATCCTTTTGTAAATAAATTATGATATTAAAAGTGAAATAATTTTGACTTATACAAAGGTCTAATAATTGAATTAACTCTAACCTTTTAACTAATTCTATATTACTATTGATCAAGAAACTATCTAATAAAGGAATACATTCTTGTGGGGGTATTCTGGAGAACATGTTGCAAATATCAAAACTAACAAGTTTTGAATGTGGTGGAAGATGTATGTTTCGCAGCTTATCTACTAATTCTAATGAATTTCTAACAGAGTATTTCGATTTGTAACCTATCGTGTTAATAATCTGGTTCAGTTTTTTGGATAAAATGTGATTAGGTGCATTGATGTATGATACAACTGGTCTTATTGGCATATTCTGTTTGTGCGTCTTGACTAATCCATATAGTTTAGGTATTTGTGGGTTTTTATTAATGATTTGTTGCTTTTATAATTCTGAAAAGCAGATATTGCAGTTTTCTAAACCTTGTTTTATTTCTTTTTGGAATTTTGTGGTTGGGTTTTTGTTTAAAGTTTTTAAATTTTCTTTATTAATAAATTCATTAACTTTTTGTATGTAAATATCTTTTGAAAGAATTACCAAAGTGTTATCTTTATCTGCTTTAACAGAAATTAGATTGTTCTCTGTGATTTTCTGTTTTATAGATTGAAGAAGTGATATGTTAGATGTGTTGTACATTTTGTCCTGTTTCAAAGACATCTCTTTTAACAAATTCGAAATTTGGAATTTTGCATAGTTATTATGATCTTTCTTAAGTATAGTTTCGCATTCAACGGCCAAAATTTCTTTAATTTTGTTGGTAAATTTTGGAAAAGGACAAAATTTGAAACCTTTGTTAAGAAATTGTGTTTCTATGTCATTGAATGTTATATTCGACAAGTTTATGAAACGAGGATAAAAGTTTGTAGTGTTCTGACAATTAAGGTTATTTTGTAGTGTACGTTTTTGTTGTACAAGTCGATGAAGTTTATTTTTCTGTGTGGTGTATTTTTTGAATTTAATGTGACTGACGGTTTCTCTAATGTCAAAATCTAATATGTCAAATTGGATATTGTGTAATTTATGAGTAAGTTCTGTATGGAGTACCTTTATATAAACGTGCATATTGTCTCTTATACTAAACCATTTCTTCGATTCTTCTTTGAGCCATCTTCTTTTGGCATTCCTAATCACTTTTTCAGTAATCGAATTCTTGGTTCTGGTAGTGATGTTTATGTAGTTAGGAATAACCTGACGTTTCAGACATTCTTGGTTAAACCAAACATTCTGACTTGCGATTCCGTGTTTGATCATAAGTTTCTTGTATAACTTAGCTTGTTCTTCAAACGAAGACGAAATAATCTTGTTTATTGTTTCCAGCCTTATTTTGTGGAACTCCATAATCATGAAATAAATAAAGATTATTAAAAGTTTCACAGTTTTATTAAAATACAACCTGACAATATTGTTTCGACAGCTATGCTGTCATTATCAATGGTAATATAATTATAAACAAACGCGTCGCTAAGGTAGATACAAAATAGGTAACTAGATAAAATAATAATAATAATCATAATTAAATATCTAATAGGAGAATTACTGAACTCAAGTTGTTCATTCATTAAAGGTACCCTGAGTTTGTGTTTGTATATCTCAAAGGCTTCTAAAATGTCTAATTTGCGTTTGTTATTACAAAAATGTAGGAATTTAATATTATTTTGAAGAGTCATTGTGTGATTTTGTTCTAAAAGGTGTTTGGCGTAATTCGATTTTTCAGGATGTTTATTTTTGTAATGACGTACGTGTTCTTTATATCTTATGTCAAAATTTCGAAGTGTTTGTCCAATATATACATTTTTGTAATAACAAACGCAAATTAGACATTTTAGAAGCCTTTGAGATATACAAACACAAACTCAGGGTACCTTTAATGAATGAACAACTTGAGCTCAGTAATTCTCCGTTACTGGAAGTATTAGATATTTAATTATGATTATTATTATTATTTTATCTAGTTACCTATTTTGTATCTACCTTAGCGACGTGTTTGTTTATAATTATATTACCTTTGATAATGACAGCATAGCTGTCGAAACAATATTGTCAGGTTGTATTTTAATAAAACTGTGAAACTTTTAATAATCTTTATTTATTTCATGATTATGGAGTTCCACAAAATAAGGCTGGAAACAATAAACAGATGGATAAAGGTTTCAAAAACACAATAACATACACTAGAAGGGCGCCATCTGATTATGAAGCTTAATTATGATAATTAAATAGATCAAATAGATTAAATGAATCTAATAAATCTGTCTGTAATCACTAATCAGAAAATGAAATCAGGTAATTCGCAAGCCAAATTAACGCTAAATTGCACAAAAATGACTCCTGCATATACCAAAACCAATAACTGCTGAACGAATGGAAACTGGAATGTTCATAGATTTCTGCTGTCACATCAAACAAATATGCAATGAATTAACCCTCGTAATGCCTGTATGAAGTGAACTATTATTCACAAATTCACTGAAAATAAAGTAACTAAGTGCAACCATAAAACTTCTATAAGATTTGTTTATTGAATTAATTTTAAGAACCATCGGCTAATGTTCGTTATTTTTCTTAAAACAACCCATATTATTTAAATCCGAACTGAATTTATAAAGCACATAACTCGGATTTCATTATTGATCCGAGATTTCGATCACTGAAGATAAAGTCTGTAGTTATTAGTTTTTATCGGTATTTCGGTACGAGAATTATTTTTATCGATATACGATACGATATTTGTTTTCATCGGTAAACTGTATTAAAGCTATTACACTTTATAATAGGAAAACTAAATTTCCCATTCTTTAAGAACACAAACATCCGGAAAATCTTTAACTGTATAACGGTACTTTTATTAACCGCAAATTCTTAATTAACGTCCGGAAACTAATTACACAACGGTACTTTTTGTTTAACTGCAAATTTTCAATTAACTAGGCACAGGCATCCGATACCTGGCCGTTAATGAACGGTAAGAAGGTCTCTATCAACTATCTGTATCGAAACTAAAACTAAAGTGCCAGACTGAAGTGTTAAACTGCACTGTCCCGAATCAGCAACTGAAGTCAAGTCTCTGTTTTTTAAGACGCTGGGTTCTTTTTACTGTGTCGAAATGCTTTTTATTTAAATGCAAGTTGACTTCAACCAATCACATGGTCGCGTGTTTTGGTCTAAACAAATCAGGGCTATACAGTCCACGTGTAGTCAATAGGGGAAGTTTTCTTAATTCCAATACTAGATTTTGACCCTAAAAGACTAGAAATTACGCAGTTTTGTTTTCACGAAAGAGAAGATGTAAACCGATGTTATTTTAAAGCAAGTCCTGCAGACGTATCATGTTTTTAGGCGCAGATGTAAATAACCGAAAGAGATTTTTAACACGTAGCAAACATCATTTATTAGATAAAGGAGATTTTTTTATAGTATTTTCACGGAACACCAAACTACAATATCTATGAGAACTAAATAAAGTTAGATTTGCCGCGAAGCATATTTATTAATTTTCAAGGTTTTAACAAAGAAGCCATTTCAACCAACGTACACGTGCGTAAATAAAACACAGATAGAAATCATTTATTGCCCAAATGTTTTTATAATTCTAAGAAGATTTGAAACACAATCTTTTAAAATAATTTTTATAGGTTTATTTGTACCAAATACTAACAAGAGTTTATATCGCAAAAAGAACGCAAATTTGCAGGACCGGAATTAAGATTTTCAGTAAATATGTAGACAAAACTACATTTATTCAGAACTGATAAAAATATACCGTTACAACCTTGACGATGTGTTTGGATTTGCTCTTAAACGTAGTGTTTTCTTGAAGAATCATTTCCACTGTTCGTAAAGACACTCCAGTAGCTTCACAAGCACTATTTTTACGGCCTTCTATTATCTTCGAGAAACACTCGGCGTGTGTATTTCACCACCTTATACAGAATTTCTTTGGATTCCGGCGTTAAACATGTTTTTTTACAGGTACTTGGAACTGTCCATTCTTGATATTCACGAATCGTGTTAATATCTTGATAATCGATACTTGTAAACAAAAGAGTATTAACTTGTATGTTGACTCTTCTTCTTGAGAGTCGAAATGAAAATGATATGAAAACATTAATTTCTAAATTGGATAACATTTTTTAGTGCTATAACAGACTTGCTAATACCACCCGTAATATGATTTTAATTAAATATATTATTTTCGCACGTGGATTTACAATAATTGCAATAGTGACTCATTCCTATACATTATATAATACAAGTGTTTATAAACAGATGCTTAAGAACAATTTTATGTATTCGATGGCCTGAATTGATATCAAACGAAGAACTGTGGAACAGAACGCAGCAACAAGAAGTTAAAACAGAAATTAAAAGAAGAAAATATAGGTGGTTGAGGCATACCTTAAGAAAAAACACAAGTGAAATATGCCGGGCAGTGTTGGAGTGGAATCCCCAAGGAAAAAGGAAAGTCGGCCAACCAAGAACAACATGGAGAAGACGCATCGAGAAGGAAACTGGAAAATCAATGGCACAGCTCACAACAATTGCAAAAGAAAGAGAAGAGTGGAGAAAATTTATTAATACTCTATGTCCCAGAAGGGAATAATGGACTATACAATACAATACAACACAAATTTCGCACGTGGATTACAATAATTGCAATAGTGACTCATTCCTATACAGTATATCATGGATTTTCCTTATATTCCTTTGTTAATGTTTCCTAAATTAGAAAGTTATCTTGTAGGTACTACGTAGGTAGTAAATATAAATTTGAAAGCAGAACGTTTATAAAGTACCAACGTGTTTAAATTAACTATAAGCATGGACGTATAAGCAGCTAATACGTCCACGACTATACATATAGAAAGCTTACAATATTCTAGGGATACCCTTCACGACGTCACAAATGACGTTTCATTTCAAGAATTTTCCGGCAACCGAATTGGTATTTACTGTACTATGATACTGAAGAAGGTATATAAGTCAAGACGTGGATTTTAAGGCTATATTTCTAATTTAGCAAGAAGCTGTACCCTATAGTATGTATAAGGCAAAAACAAAACGATATTCTATATTACGTCCCCTTTAGTACTACAAATGTTTAAATGCTAATAAAAGTTTTAAAAAATTATTTTAATGGACGACTATGCTCACAATTTCATAGTGATATGTGTGTAAATCACAGACGGCACCCTAAGACAGACTGTTTCGAGCTATTGGCTCTCTTCAGTTAGGGATAGCCGCCTGTGATTTCCATACACATCACTCGAGCTTATATACCAGCTCGGAAATAACATTAACACCAATAAATAATTGTGGTGCCTCCTGTAGGAATCAGACCGCACTATGCGGCTTCATCTGATTATCCAATACAGGATATACAAAATATAAAATAACAATGAAGAAATCCGGTCAAGCGTCCTACCGTATAATTGATACACAAAAATATAAAATAAAATACATCGTGTTATAATAATGTGAGTCTTCACAACTATAAAAGTTTAAAAAAAATTATTTAATGAACGACTATGCTCACAATTTCATAGTGATATGTGTGTAAATTACAGACGGCACTCTAAGACAGACTGTTTCGAGCGATTGGCTCTCGTCAGTTAGGGGTAGCCGCCTGCGATTTCCATACACATCACTCGAGCTTATATACCAGCTCGGAAATAACATTATCACCAATAAATAATTGTGGTGCCTCCTGTAGGAATCAGACCGCACTATGCGGCTTCATCTGATTATCCAATACAGGATATACAAAATATAAAATAACAATGAAAAAATCCGGTCAAGCGTCCGACCGTATAATTGATACACAAAAATATAAAATAAAACACATCGTGTTGTAATAATGTGAGTCTTCACAACTATAAAAGTTTTAAAAAATTCTTTAATTGACGACTATGCTCACAATTTCATAGTGATATGTGTGTAAATCACAGACGGCACCCTAAGACAGACTGTTCCGAGCTATTGGCTCTCTTCAGTTAGGGATAGCTGCCTGCGATTTCCATACACATCACTCGAGCTTATATACCAGCTCGGAAATAGCATTAACACCAACAAATAATTGTGGTGCCCCCTGTTATTTCCGAGTTGGTATATAAGCTCGGGTAATGTGTATGGAAATCGCAGGCGGCTACCCCTAACTTAAGAGAGCCAATAGCTCGTAACAGTCTGGCTTAGGGTGCCGTCTGTGATTTACACACATATCACTAAGAAATTGTGAGCATAGTCGTCCATTAAAAGATTTTTTTTAACTTGTGAAGTCTCACATTATTAAAACACGATGTGTTTTATTTTATATTTTTGTGTTTAAATGCTAATGTTTAAATATTTTATACATTGCTACTATTAACAATTGCCCGAAATGATTTCATTAATGAGTTATAAATTTTTGTTTATGTTTTGATGCCCGCTTACACCAGTAATGCTTTTTAATTAAATACATTTTTAAAATAACCGGTTTGGTTAAGTTGTACCTTAAATTATGCGAAGCTTACTTTTTAAATTTTTTACATAAAAAGTTACAAAAATATAGTCATGTTTTCTAAATATCTGCAAGCATAAGAAGTTTGCGACGTTGCATATAGAAAATTGGCGCGCATTTTCAATGTCAGTTAATTTCAATTAGAGGTCAAGAGCATTAGAATTATTATAATAGAAAATGAATTAAACCACATTTATGAAGCAGGGAGGAAAACCAAGGACAGTTGTTAAAGACTTGAAATGAAAAGTGAAAGAGCTTCATGTTTGTAAAAAATATTGCAATCTACATTTTTCATTCTTCCCGATTTTCGTTCATCATGTTTCATTTCTACATACTTCATTTGTTATGAATGAATTTTATATCACAACAAAACCCAATAATATGCTATGGCACACTTATCTGTATCGCACACTTAACGAAACTGAGGTAGGTATACAAAACGTAGTAAGATTGAAAGAATAAATCTTTAATGTTATAGTAGAACTTCCACTGGTGACTGAATTCAAATCGGAAAAATAAACCTTGTACACTTTTTCACGTGTTTGTTTAAATGAGAATTAAGAAATCTTATTAAATAGTTTTAAGAAAATTTGTTGTATTTAAATGCTACCAAATAGTATGTTGATTGCTCTTCATGTATTTCGGCTTATAAAACCTTTGTCAAGAACTTGCATAAAGGCATCTAACAAATCTGGGCACTTTAAAAACTTTATTAGTTGTTTTCATCGAGTTCTTGTTGAAGGACTTATAAATACATTTGGAAACATTTAAATACAACAGTTTTTCTTAAAACTAATAAAAATGTTTACATTCGCGACTGCAGTTTTGGCTTAGTTACAGACCATTTTTTGAAGAACCTGAATTTCTAAAAAAAAGTTATTTATAGAAGTAACGTTTCATATTTGCTTAATACCGATTTCAGACTCTTGCTTTTCGTAATTAGTAAAATGTTTAATAATATTTTAAAAGTGCATATACAAACATGCAAGTATATATTTAAAAGCTGTTTTGGCATTGTAGTTTAACAAGTTGACTTTTTTACTTTTTATTTCATCTCCTGGATTGAAGTATATGCAGACCATTTAGCTTCCAACTATTCCAAGTATTTTCAATACATATTTTATAATCTCTCAGCTGCTTTTTCTGTTAATAATTTCGAAGAGAAATAGGCTAGATCACCGCTTTCATCTCGAGCATGTTAAGTAATTTTTTGATTTGTGAGAACATATTACATATATAATATGATAAATAAATAGACATAAAATAAAACTTTTAAATATGAAATTACAAATTAATGTTTACATGTAAATCTACTCATTTCAGCGGTATAATGTGTAAACTGTTAAAAAATAAATCTTTCTAACCTAAAAATTTTAATTATTTTTTTATAACAACCTTTAGAAAAAACTAGTGCATATTTATGTATTAATGAAACTTATACATAAATAACAGCGATGAATAGAGGCAGAATAGCGTAGGTGTCCGTAATGAGCATCTTCGTTTCGCTTCCATATGACGAAAGTAATATTAATATTTTTACACGCTACTGTAATTTGTCTTTTTTTTTTTTGTTTGACTAAGAGCATTTAAATACTTCCTTATTATATGACCCATATTACGTATTTTCTAAAATTTATACCGTCATAAGAGAAGATATGGATATTATGATAAAATAATGACAGAATTATATATGTTTAGTAAGAAAAATTAGAATTTGGTTGAAAATGCTAAGTTGGTGCCAATTCATTGTTTTCCGGTTTGCCCCATATGTATATAAAAAGTATACCACAGTAAATTTAAAAGTATAATTCAGTAAGATGTTTTTATATTTAGCCATTTAGTTATTTGGATGTTATAAATAAAAATAGGGCTAATTTAAATAAAAGTGAAACTAAAGATAACATTTTCGATTTTTAAACCGCCTTAAAATCATAAAATTACATATTTAATTTTTAACCTAGATGTGGGGTAAATATGAAAAGCAAACGAGGAAAGGTGTAACATCGCCGTAAGTGAGGTTTCAAGATCATACAATATCAAGGGCATATACCACTGAGCAAAAAACTAAGTAAGTAGGTAAGCGGCTCAGTACCTATTACTTATTTTAACGTCCCTCTGTTTCGTCAGCAACAATCTGACACTCAATTTATTAGCATTTATGTAAACCTATCAACATAGCCCATAGTTCAACAGTTAATTACTAATTAGCTACTAAAATGAAAAAATGTAGTTAGCATAAATATGCTAGGAAGACTTAAAATTAGGATACCACGATAATCTTCACGTCTTAATCAAACATTTTACATTGAAAAACCAAGAATTAATATTACAAAACATTCGCCTATATTGTAACGATAAAAACGACGTCACTGTAACATCAATAAAATTCAAAATACTGAAAATACAAAATACTTACTCAAATTACTTACTTCACTCTAAGAACGATACTTACTGTACCTTAATGCACCGATTTAAGATCTCTAATGACAAATTATCTCATAGGCGTAGGTACGGGTCTCTATAGCTTATAGATTGTAGAAAAACAAGGTTTGTAGAAATAATAAGGATATGGGCGCCATTTGCTGGTAAGTCATTATAATACTCAAAATCCGCAAGCAAACAAGAATTCTGGTTATACTGATTGAATTCAATTACTAATCATAATTAGTTAAGTTAATGTTAGGCCGATTAATGTATTTTAATAACTTCCACAAGTAAACAGTCCAATACTAGCACAATAATTTTTATTTAACGATTCAGTATATTTATTTCAAGATTTAGTCGTAGATAAAATAATCTTTTATTCAAAATGACAATAATAAGAACAGTCGTAATCATATTTTAATAAGAATCCTTATTGAAAAGAAAATGGTTGCATATGTTCTTTTAAACTTGCGTTTCAGTGGACTGTATTGAAAATTTGTAATAGATGAATTTTCTGTTTGTGAAGTTTTACCAAACTATGAGTAAATTGCGGGTCTATGCAATTATAAATAGGGAAGAAGGGGATAAATCCTTACCTTTATCTTTTGTCGCGTGAGTCTTCTTATCTTGAGCTCAGGACATCTAATTGGGAGGCCGCTGTGATCACTCTTTCACTGTCAGTACAGCTTCAGGTCTCAAAATGTTAAATAGTTGAGAGTAACACTTTAATATAGTAAAGATACGATATAAATCGTTTGCGTACCACTATGCAGACGGGCTTGGTTAAGGGCATTATCCCCAAATTATGTATATTAATATTTTACAGCATAACGTCCAAAAGCGGGCTAAAAACGACATGACATTATGTTATGCATTAATTTGTTTTTACTATGCCTTTTTGATAAATAAATTAAAATATTGAACAGAAAAAGAATAAAAATCCTCAATAACGCAAACACAAAACTACATGGACGGAAGAGCATAACTAACAAACAGCTTTCATAGAAATGGTACAAATAAAGTTAAACATCGAACTTACTTCTGTTATACAGTTTATCCGTTAATCCTTGCTAAATCGGTCGATTTTTACAATCGCTTAAGTTTCACCAATATCACTTTCACAATGATATCCTTAAATTCACTTAACATTAGGTACAGGATACCTCGCATTTTAAAACTGTAGAACTTTGAAATGTTGTTGTCGATGCAGGAATTATAACCAAGGTTGAAGAACTGAAGTTTATAGTAGTTACGTCATATTTGTATTTGCACTCACATTTCCTTGATAAAGAAATGAACCCATATTGATTAATTGATTAAAGTCTTTTTTGAAATTGTGTAATTTCAAAAGAGACTTTTATCAATTAAGAAAAGTTACCACGTTGACACAAGTTTATTTCTCAGAATGTTGCATTATCATTTCATTAATAATTTAAATCCTACACCAACTTATGCCGTTCCCAATATTAGCGCGGCAAAACATAACAGAAAAGGTAAATTCTTTACCTTCAAGATTCAATTACCTGTTGAATTCGTTTCATAAATCTTAAATTACGGCTATTAAGCTTTACTTTTAAATTTCTGTACTGTACTATAAATTCTTTAATTTAATTGTTAAATCTATTAACTCGCAGAACCACTCAGTATTATAAGCTATTAACATATAATTTTACGATAAACGAGACGAGAAGAATGACTGCAAAACAACTCAAATCTCAACTATTGGCACATAACGGACCACACCAAAGTCTCGCGGTACTTGACGAGTTCACTTCCAGCCTTCTACATGTGTCCGACCCGGCAAACTAATTTCAACCCTTACTTTACTTATCTAATCAACTGACTAGACTACTGTACTGTACTGAACTGAACTGACGTTACCAGCACCCTGTACTCTCTTCAATTGAACTTTTTTAACTGTAACTTTGTTTTATGCATAAAACTGTAATTTTGGGAACACAAACTAACATAAAACTCCAACGGGAACTTCTGGGGGCGAACTGCCCGCTGCGCCGGCACAAAGCCTCTCTCTTCCATCCATCCATCACTTCTCTACCAGTGGACTATACTAGACTGACTTGGGGATGCAAAAATATTTTTATACTAATATTTTTTAAGAGAGGGAAAACATGAATATCCTATCAAAGCTGCACAGATACATTTTAAATCAATCAGAGAACCAGAACCTGTTGTTCCAGAACCTTCGATGAGGAATTTACAGCCACCACATCTTGCTTTGTAGCGAGAAACCTGATATTAACGGAAGATTGCAGACTATTTTTTTTGTATGTTTAATTTTAATTTCAGAGAATTTATTCAACCGAAATGAAAATAAGAACGTAGAGAACACATAAATTTGCATTTAATGCATTTTTAGACAAATTATTCGAAAAATGATTTTATCTCGTATTTTTCTTACAAAAACAAATTTCATCTGTGAGAACGCTTTGGGATGACCTTTCACATTAACGAAAACTCGATTTGATTTAAAATAGTCTGAAATTTTAACCCAACTATAATATCTTTAATGTACAGGACCGCCCTAAGATTATTTGCGATAAATGCATTTGAAATTCCATTAGGATGAAATCTGGGATTTTTAACACGTTACAACATATAAAAACTTTAATAACCAACTATCTGAAAGCATTGTGTGACGTATAGTTCACCTTTAAATTTAATAATGCCCCGACTAGCACAGAGGCGGCCTTGGGTACATGGGTTCAACGTTGGTAAGATATTTGTAAGCTTTGACAAAATAAATAATCGAATAATATAGGATAACATATATTCAATCTTCGAATAATTTAATATATAATAATTAGAATTATTAGCAGACCCCCAATTAATTATAATAATCCCACACAATTAATTATCAAATCCCCACAGTAATAAGTATACATAAAAATATCTTACATAAAATATCCAATAAAGGTTCCAGCTGGAATTAAGAATATCCAAACACATATAATATAATATGAAAGCAAATAAACCTTCGACACACCATGTATATAAAGAAAAACATGCATAAATTTAATAATACTACAAACTGTTCAATAATTATCAATAATAGAACAATAATAATCAATAATAGACTAATAACTATTAATCGTACCACAAAATCAAAGATTATCATCAATAAGACAATATTAACCAACAATATAAAAAAGTATGAATAAAAATTTAATAATACATAACGCTGAATGAAGTCTAACCAGCTTAATCTACTTTAGTAATTGCTTTTAGCTTAACTGATGATCTTAATTATCTCTTAAGACTAGAAAATATGTTACCTTGTAACTTACTTGAGCTTTTTTAATAAAAAATAAAAGAATTACTATGTTACTTGGTGAATTCATGTCCCGTAAGGTACATTTAAGCAGTAGGGATAGAGTTCAAATGGCCCTTTAATTTTCCAAGAAGGTACAGCCACTAACATCCTTCGTAAGCAGTATGTTACCGAAAAGGAATAAATAAGGAATAAATCCAGGCTTAATTTTCTATCCAAACTTAAATAATCTCGATTACTTGATTAGTTGGTAATCCATAAGTTGTAATCCAAACTTAAATAATTTGATAACCAGGCGCAAATTAATTGATCTGGATTACAGGATTTGTTAAGACCCAACTTAACTTTGTTTCAATTACTGGATTTGTTAAGATCCAACAAACTTGCTCTATAAAGAAAAGTAAGTAAGAAAAGTAAACAACTATTAGACCAAGTGTTTGACCTAAGGTATCAGTTTTAATGAAATCTAAACAAACTCACCCTTTTAATTAAAGGAGCATCAAATCAACCAAAAGTCTATAAACAGACAATCATACATGAGTCGACAAATGGACCTCAACTAGTAAATAAAGTGAGAAGTCATCACTCGATCAATCCTAAAAAAATATCGGTTAGGAAAAATGTAAACAACGTTTAAACTAAAACTAACCTCACTTTTACAGAAACAACACAAAGGAGTTGTGCTTGTAAAGAGCCGACAAGAACTAACGGTGTCTATTTCAAAATGGCCAAAATCCTACTCGGTTTGAAGAGGGGATTTTTACTAAGCAAATCAAAATTGAACTTAGGTCAACTTTAACAAATCACATAAAATTAGGTTAACCCAGATAAATAGAAATTTATCAAAATACGTAAAGCCAAGGAATTTTAGAACGATAAAATGTATATTGCAATCTATTGAAAAGGCAAAATAACAAAAGGAATAAATTTAGCAAAATCGAAAAGTTACACATAAAAACAAGAATCATTAAATTCCTAATAATTAGCAACCAATTTAATTATAATAAAAATAGATGACACACTATACAGGGTGTATAACAATCTAAATACTATCCACAATTCTTATTGTAGATATAAACTCTAGTGGATACAACCACCACGTGGTTGATCATACACCACCCTAACACTAATCAATCATAATGCTATTAAATATAATAGCCAAAGAAGTCACCAACTTCCCTAACCATAAAAAAGATATTGTTTATTGTTTCCAGCCTTACTTTGTAGAACTCCATAATCATGAAATAAATAAAGATTAGTAAAAGTTTCACAGTTTTATTAAAATACAACCTAACAATATTGTTTCGACAGCTATGCTGTCATTATCAAAGGTATTATCTAAACACATTATCTTCTGGTTTCGTTATGTTGATGACATTTTAGCTTGTTTTGACAGTTCTTTTGAGGTTATCAATGAATTTTTCATTCTTACTAACAGTATCCACCTTAAAATAAAATTTACACTAGAAACAGAACAAAACAGGGCTATAAAGTTTCTAGACTTAAATATCAAGATTAACACAGACAATCTATTTGAATTTTCCATATACAGAAAACCAACACAAACAGACATAACAATACCAAATGAATCTTGTCACCATAATACACATAAAATAGCAGCCTACAGATCATTAGTACACAGAGCTTTAACTATTCCACTAACAAAATCAGATTTTAGCAAAGAGATATCAACCATTAAACAACTAGCACATGCAAATCATTACAATCCGAACATGATTGACACTTTAATTAAACAAAAAGATTATAGGTTAGCTATCAAAAGAATATATCCCATTGACAATCAAACAGAAGACACAAATTACATATCTATACCATATTTTGGCAAAATATCAGAAAAAATTGCACATATACTAAAAAAAACCAACAATTATAAAATAACATTTAAAACCAACACTAACACTTTTTCATTTTTATTTAATGCTAAAGACAGAACACATGATATAATGAAATCGGGCATTTACCGTTTAAATTGTTCTTTTTGTAGTTCGGTATATATTGGCAAACACTTCGAAATTTTGACATAAGATATAAAGAACACGTACGTCATTACAAAAATAAACATCCTGAAAAATCTAATTACGCCAAACACCTTTTAGAACAAAATCACACAATGACTCCTCAAAATAATATTAAATTCCTACATTTTTGTAATAACAAACGCAAATTAGACATTTTAGAAGCCTTTGAGATATACAAACACAAACTCAGGGTACCTTTAATGAATGAACAACTTGAGCTCAGTAATTCTCCGTTACTGGAAGTATTAGATATTTAATTCTGATTATTTTTATTATTATTTTATCTAGTTACCTATTTTTGTATCTACCTTAGCGACGTGTTTGTTTATAATTATATTACCTTTGATAATGACAGCACAGCTGTCGAAACAATATTGTCAGGTTGTATTTTAATAAAACTGTGAAACTTTTACTAATCTTTATTTATTTCATCATAAAAAAGATAACAAATACGTCCTAACATTATTCATAAAACCACCAGGCTTTAAGAATACAAAATCATAACGAAGAAAGTAAAATTCTCCAATCTCAATAATTCAGGCAGGCTCTTTGAATATTCAAATCTGCTAAAAAGCTATATCATTCAAAGAGAGCCCTCACAACTCTAATAATAATAATACTAATACACCCTATATCAAATCAATAACTAGATAATAACTGGAAGCTAATCAAATCCGATATAAAGATTTAGATAATGCTAAATAACATAAAAATTATAATATAATAATAAATGGCGAGCAGGAAATCGGTCCAAGTTAGAAAAAAAAACTGTAAACGACTAAGTCTGGATATCAGGAAACAAATGCTAAAAAATTAAAACCCTGAAAATGAATACCAACCCACAACAACATGATTTACTAAAAGAAACAGCTTTTAGTAAGTCAGTCAAGATTGTCAGAAGAGTGTTAATTTGTGTACAGCAATTGAAGAGTACATCCCATATTGACCACGGTCGCAGCTGATCACGTAGCACGCGTCACCCGTTATAGCACAAAATTGGCTCGAAACTTATTTTAACCAGTTGACCCAACCCACCAAATAAACAAACCCCAGTAAAAACCAAACCCAACCCCAACAAAATCAAAACCTCCCAAAACCCTGAGGGGACAAATACAACACAAAAGACAAGGAGAGGTCTTTTTGGCACCTTGCGGGGGCTTCCACAAAAATAACAAGGCAAAGGGAAGACGTTAACCCGCTACATCACGGATCAGGTGAACTAAAGAAGCTTGAGAGGTTAGTGGAAAGGTTCATCGACTTTAACTATCACGTTTTAAAATAACATTTTCTTTATTTCCTCTTTAAATTTGTTTAATAAGTTAAAAGGAATTATTCAAGATGGACTTACTACTGGGGCGGTATTTTTATTAACTAAAATATGACATTCACCAGGAAGGCAACTTAAACCCTTGAATAAATTAAGTTACATTATTGTTACAGGAACGAAGATAGATTAAGAACTTCGCAAAATAAAGAGAAAATTGTTTATTGTTTTATTATAAAAGGTTTCACAAATTTATTTTATTTTTCCTGGCAATTAATTCCACAGCTAAGTTGTCATTATCAAAGGTAGTATAAATATATATATAACCAGGTCCCTAAGATAAATACAATAAATAGATAACTAGATAAAAATAATGAAAATTAAATATCTAACACTTCCAGTAAAGGAGAATTACTGAGCTCAATCTGTTCGTTCATAGGACGGACCCTGAGTTTGTGTTTGCATATCTCGAAAGCGGCTAGAATGTCTAATTTGCGTTTGTTATTACAAAAGTGTAGGAATCTGAAGTTATTTGGAGTGTCATTGTAGGTATACAGAAAACCTATACATGCAGATATTACTCTCCCAAATGAATCCTGTCACCACAAACCACATAAACTAGTAGCTTACAGTACCACACTAACACTTTTTTATTTTTAATTCTTGCTAAAGATAGAAACACGGTATCATAAAATCGAGCATTTACCGTTTAAATTGTAAGATATAAAGAACGCGTGCGCTGTTACAGAAATAAAAATTCAGAAAAATCTATTACGCCAACGACCGTTCAGAACATAATCACATAATGACACCCCAAAATAACATGAAATTCCTACACTGTTATAACAAACGCAAATTTGTCGTTCTAAAATCTTTCAAACCTCGAAAAAACAAACTTAACCTCAGGGTACCTTTAATGAACTAACAGATTGAGCTCAGTAATTCTCCATTACTCCATTAGTGGAAGTGTTAAAATATTTAATTTCCATTATTTTTATCTGGTTATTTATTTATTTATACGAGTAGACCTTAGCGACGTGCTTGTTTACATATATATTACCTTTTATAACACAGGCCCACAAAAAAAAGTTTTATAGATGAAAGGTGAAGTACCATACCTTATGTTTTTTGGCGTGTTTACAAATTCGGGGTCAGAATTGACCCATCACCCAAGGATTTTTTAATGTATTTTTATAATTTTTTAAGGTTTTGTCAAAATCCTTAGGTGATGGCTCAATTCTGACCTCGGGTTAGTTTTCAGCACACTACTTCTACCTTGTATTTATCAAAATACAAGGTAGATTTCCTATAAAGTAGAGCCTCATGTAAAGTGTTTGTTAAAATAATACTTTGACGTACAGAAGTAAGAGATCGACTTTGTTTTCTAATTAATTGTAGTGAATTTCATAAAAATGGGATATTTCCTTTTGTTTATCTGGTTCTGACTATCTAAAAAACAACGGTTTAGTTGAAAAACATGTTGGCGTTGTAAAAAGTATTTTTAGTAAATGTAATGAAAAGGGTGTAGTAAAAAATGACATTGTAAAGAATAATAAAGACTTTTCAATACTTTTAATATTTTTCATTTCCTTATTAAAATAAATATAGGTAAGAACACATAACAGTTAGAATATGTAAACACATGCTTTGAAAGTAGGATAGAGTTGATGCTTTGTTTAACAATGGAACATGTTGAAAGACTATAAAGCATCAAAAATAAATTCGAAGATTTGAATTATTTTTTCTAAGGTTGTATAATGAATTTAGTTAAAAGGATTTATTCACATATCTAAATATTGGTTGCAGTAAGAAAAGTACGTGATAGTTTTTAAGCTGTATGTACCAAGAACGATTATTTCGCAATAATTAAAGCGTTAAAATTTAAATAGGAAATTAAAAAAATCATAAAATAAACATTAATGTACTTTAACTGTATGTAAACTTTCAGCGTATTTCTATTTTGGGAAACAATATTTTCAACAATTTATTACCACAACACTTTTTCAGATAAAAATAATTAGGATGAAAACTTTAACATCGTTTTACCATTTACTGTATTAATAATGGCAATTTAGTTAGAGGACTTTGTCAGAAATTACATCTCATCTAATAAGCATAATAAAAAAAATTAATAGTGTTTGTTTCTATTATCAATTGTTTACGCTAAGAGTCGGACTATTTAGGTTAGGTTAGGTTGAAGGATTGATCATCTGAAGAAACGCTATTAAGGTTATTTTTGTTATGTTATATGAGAACCATCTTCTGACAAACGTCATCGAATTGGCATTATTAAATGTGCTGTCTAGCTGTAATTCTTTGAAGGATTTTTCATCTTGAGAACGAGGAACGTTGTGGCCTGTACAGTGAACTTTCTTCCACCACAAAAAACTGGAAGGTGTGGAGTTGTGATGTGTTATGCTATGGATAATGGATAACGCAACATAGCGTTAAAAATACATAATTTAGTAATGCGAAAGTAAAATATTATTCATCTACCACTAACGACAATAAATCAGTTAGAAAAGTTTCAAACTGTTGGCTAGAAAGCCACCTTAACACGACAAAACGATGTTAAAGTTTTCAACCCTATTATTTTTTTTTCTGAAAAATTGTTACGTCCTAGAAAGTAGCTGTATAAAAGATTTTTTTAATATCGGCTACAACCCCTTGAAATTAATATAGTCTAACCCTAACCCCTCACAGCCTCTATAGTCAAAGCTGTTTAATATGCGCTTTAACAAGAAATGTGATCTTTGTTTTAATAATTTTCCTACTGTTCAAATGGCAAGAGCGCAAATTGTTAAAAATATTCAATCTAAAAGTCCATTATTTTTACAACCCTTAGCACAACAATTTTCATTAAATTAATGTGAATGAACGCAAAATCAGTTTCACTACATTTTAATTTTTTAAGGTCACTGAACGTAAACAAGCCTGTTACCAACAGCAAACAATGTTTTTTCAATAGTGCAATAATTAATTGATTATTCTGAGTGTCAATCAGTATAACTAGTTTAACCCTGACTTCTTTCAATTAACTTCGAGTTTTCGTTTCAGCTTCAGAAATAAAAGAATCATTCTAATGCGAGAGTTTCCAAAGAGACACTGAATCTGAAAGGTAAAGACCCAGACACCTTGTCATTCAAATCAAAGTTACAAAAGGAAGATCATTCTAAATTCGTCAAAAGAAGAGGTAACCTTGAATATTGCGTTATTTTTTTGAAGGTCATTTCAATTTAATGCCAGGTTCACATTTCTTTATAGAAATTTATTCCCAATAAACGAAGTTCATAGACCTACATATAAATTAAATTAGTTCTCAAGTTGTTTGGAGTAGGTACGTTTCTGTTAGCACGGTTCCATTTATTGCGCCTTTCAAATTAAACGTGTTTACAGGGGTATTTATTAAAATTGAATTATTTCGTTTTGAAAGATAGCAGGCGTAGCGTCGATTTAAGCGGTAGTAAAAGAAAATACATTAAAAAAGTTGTTAGCTGAATGAATACCTTTTTCAATACTTACGGGAGTTTCCAAGAGTAAAGCTTATCTGTAATATGATAACTTTAATTAAGGGTTATTTTAGAAACTAGGATTGTGTTAAATTTTCTAGGAAATTAAATTACAAATACAAATATTTAAATGTTAAGCGTAGAGAATTACTGGTGTATTTACAATTAGGTGTCAATAACACAAATTAACAACTTGCAGATGACGCACAGTTGCTATTTAAATATTGAGGTTCATGGTATCATACGCAAAAAATTAATTAACTGCTATTTAAACACTGTCTTTTATTTTATAACAGTTATATTTAAAATACATTTTGGAAAAATAATTGCCTTAAGAAAACTGTATTAAATCTTATATTCAATAAGATTAAATGGATATCCGTTAACAAATTATTATTATTATTATTATTAAGATTTGCAGCTTCCATAACACGTCACAGTGGACATTACATTAGTAGATTTTTAAAACTATACTTCAACCATATATACATTAAATGAGTCATCACAAACACGTTGGCGAAAATGTAAGATGCATCTAGAATTACGCGAAGGCCACGCTCTAGATATAAAATAAACAATAAATAAATGAGCTAGAAAGATTCATTGGCGGAACAAACCCCTTTCTAATTCAAAATAAATGTGAATGATGCAATGAAAATCTGTTGGTTCTAGCGTACGTCACTGAATTCTTAGCAAGGTGAAATTTATACTCTTATCTTATCTTACCTCGGGTCGTATTTGTTTATTCCAGTGTGATTACGAAAATGACTCATTTCATGTATTTATTTATGGTTGAAGTATAGTTCCGGGATGTTTATGATTTAAAGAGTGCATAACCTCAATTTTAAAAATAAATTTCGAAATGGGTGTCCTTACTTGAATAATTCAATTCGATCAATGTTGACATGCACGAAAATACACATATTTTAAGTAAAAGACATTGGATTGATTGGTTTAGGTTGGTTTACGCATATGTATGCTTTACTGGAAGTGACTCCCCGAGCCTTAGTGCAGTGACGTAGAAAGGGCCTGCATAATCGAGGCACACAGACGAAAATGCCTTCAATTGAGAAACTCTGAAGGTGGGTAAATTAGCCATCATAGGAGTGGGTGCTTTATGGTTTGCTCTGAAACATTTATTGCATCCAGTTAAACATCTCTGAATCACACGACGAGATGATACGATCCAATATTGTTGCAGGATAATATTCTGCATTGTCCGGAATCCAGGGTGAAAATTTTCATTGTGCACTTGTTGAACTAGTAACTCAGTAAAGCGATGATTGCTGGCAAGAAGCAGAGGATGTTTCACTTCGTAGGTCAAGAAAGAGTATTTAAGCCTGCCGTCCACCCTGAGGAGACTCGCTTCATCCAAGAAAGGCGATAGTCTTCGCAGAGGCTTTTCAATCAAAGCATTGCGCCTGAGCGAATGTAGTATGTGCTTGAAGCATTCATGTTGTACATGCTTTACGAGAAATAATAAAGCAGTACGCAGCTCGTAAGATGCTAAATTGATGTTGAGGGAAATACATTCGTTAGTATTATTCTATTTGTTACACACTCTTGTCTTTATAATGCGAGTAAATCGTTGTACGTAAGTGATAACTCGTTGCAACTTCCTAAAGGAAGAAAACCGAGAAAGTAAGGCATCAACAAAATTTAGCTCGTTTGCATTGGCGAGAACAGACTTACTTTCTTCCAAATCTGTAGAAGTGGGGCTTAAGTAACACTGAATTGACCAATGCTCAGTGGAAAGTGATAACCAATTAGGCCCACGCCACCACAAGTGGTGATGCAGTAGCTGTAATGGTGAAAGTCCTCGTGAGGCACAGTCGGTGGGATTGTCCGCAGAGGGAACATAATGCCATGTAGCTAGAGGGATTAAATCCTGGATTGCAGATACTCGGTTGGCAATGAAAGTTTTCCACCTATGTGGTGAGGAGGCAATCCATGTGGTACTACTTGAGAGTCAGTCCAAGCATGAAGAGCGTCAAAGGTTACATAATTAGAAAATAGATTAAAAATGTTATGAAGAAGTTCAGCCATGAGTACAGCGCCACATAGCTCCAAACGAGGCACTGACACGGTTTTAAGAGGCGCGTCACGGGATTTTCCACAATCAAGAAAAATCTCAATGGACCCATCAGAGTACTGAACTCGGAGAAAGACTACTGCACCGTAGCCAACTTGGGAACCATCTGAAAACGCGTGCAGTTCTTTTCGATAGACATTAGTAAAGGCCATGTATCTAGGAACCATTACTTGTGAAAACATCGTAATTTCAGATTTAAAATGATTCCAAGTTTGAACCAAGTTTCGGAAGGAGAATCGTCCCACTTTATATTTTCTAACCAAATTTGTTGCATCATCCCCTTGGCGGATAAAACAATGGGTGAGAGAAAACCCAAAGGATCATATATTCGCGCAATTTCCGACAAAATATATCGTTTCGTACAAGGACGATCCTGAGGATTGCATGAATACGAAAATAAGTCATTAGAAGGATTCCATTCGAGTCCTAGGACTTTAACAAATCGAGGCTCTTCCTTGTCGAAATTTATGGGTAACTGAACATCTGACGATGAGACAGTTGCTAAAATTTCTTTACAATTACTGGCCCATTTACTAAGTTTGTAACCTCCTCTATCAAGCAGAGATATTAATTCTGATTGTAGATTTAAGGTAGACTCAATGGAGAAAGAACCACAAATAATATCGTCGACATAAATGTGGTCTTGCAATACTTTAGCCGCGAGAGGAAAATTCTGTTGTTCTAACGTTCCCAATTCTTGGAGAGTTCGTAAAGCCAAGAAAGGCGATGAAGAAACCCCATAGGTCACAGTATTTAAGCGGTATTCACGAATCGGCTGATTAATTGAAGAACGCCAAATACGCTGATAGTCTCGATGTTCGGGATGGACATTAATTTGTCTATACATCTGACGAATATCACAGATGAAAGCAAATGGGAACATTCTAAATCTTTGTAGAATATCAAAAATGTTTGCCTGCAGCTTGGGACCTATGAATAGAGTGTCATTTAATGACAAACCTTTCGAGGATCGCACCGACGCATCAAATACCACACGCAACTTGGTCGAAACGCTATATAGACTTGACGACACAATGGTGCGGAATATAATACGCCGAGATTGATCTGACTTTAACTTCGGGAACGACAAACATATGTCCACTATCAAGGTAGTCCTTTAGAAAATCTGAATAAGAATTCTTAAGTTCTGGACATTTGTTTAAACGATTCTCCAAATGTGAGAATCGACGTAGGGCTTGAGTATATGAATCATTCAAGTCTGGAGTTTCAAGTTTGAAAGGTAGCGCGACAGAAAATCGGCCTGTGGCATCTCGAGAAACAGAATTCTGAAAGCTCACTTCGCACGCTTTATCTTCCGGTGAAAGCGTCGTTTTTTTGAGAAAATGCTCAATTTCCCAAAATTTTTGCAAATACATGTCAACAGGCAGGGGCTAAGATATATGTACATTTACAAAAGTATGAGGTGATGGTGAGGCAGAAGTAGTGTTGTTCCGTTGAAGAGTGTCAGACAGGGAACAATTAGCTTTGCCTTGTAATATCGAACCAAAGATAGTTTCAATGGCGACAGGTTCATGTTGGGAACCTACAATTTGTTTTGATGTCGTTACGTATGGAACCAATTCAGCCCCAATCAAAAGATCCACTTGACCTGGGGAATTAACGCGACTATCTGCTAATGAAAGATTATGCAGATGTGGCCATCTCGCAAGATCCAACTGCATTTTAGGTTGAGCAGAGCAGACCTGGGGAAGAATAATAGCCTCAAACGACATGACTGGATCAGATTTTCCACATGGTCGAATGGAACAAATCGATGTACCAGACTTGCATGAGGCTGTCATACAGTTCAGACCTTCTATAAGTATGTTAGATTTGTAACTACGTAAACCAAGACGATTAATACAACGTTCAGAAATAAAATTAGCCATACTGCCAGGCATCAAGTAAAATTCGTACCTTTTGGTAATATCCTCTAGCTTCTTTAATCTCTACTTCAGCTGTAGATAATAGAATAGTCGAAGGACGAGAGACCGAGCTTGTTAACCCATTAACAGAATCAACAGGAGTAGTGGGTGCAGCAGCTGCAGAAAGAGTACTCATAGAAGAGTCACTAGTAGTATCGACTGAAGATCGAGTACCAAAGTGCAGAAGTGTATGGTGCGAAGCTCGACATTCACGACAGGAAACTTTAGATTTGCATGATTTGAGATCATGGTTTGCGCTAAGACAATTACCGCAAAGCTTGTGTCGTTTTGTTAAATTAAAACGTTCACGAGGAGTTTTAGCTAAGAAAACTGAGCAACGATAAACCGGATGGGATCCATTGCAAATGTCACATTCGTTTTGTCGATCCTTTGAAGAGGAAGCCATGAATGTAGAAGCTGGTTTCTTGGATAAAGGTTTTTCATTTGGGTACAACAGCTTGGACTTAACAATGGGTGTTAATATGGCTACAGACTCCAGTGCACGACAACGGTCTTCTAAAAATTTTATTAATTGCTGATAAGCCGGCAGTTCAGTGGAACTAAACTTTAATTCGAATTCAGTTTTAGTTTTAATGTCCAACTTTGACAACACCATGTTAAACAACAAAAAACTCCAATGTTCAGTAGGAAATTTAAGTGCTTTCAATGCTTGTATGTTCTGATTAAACGTATCAACCAAATGACGCAACTCCTTAGCAGAACCCTTTTTAATGACGGTCGCATTCATCAACTCTTGATAGTAATTGGTTGCTAAGTGTCTAGTATTCTTATACATTTGCTTAAGTGTTTCATAAGCTGTTAGATAATTACCACCAGATAATGTTATTGATTTCAACAGAGCTAAAGGTTCTTTATTTAGTGAGGTTAGTAGGTAATGAAACTTTTCAATATTGGCTAAACTGTCATTTAAATGTATTAGATTATTATACAGGGTGGGGCAAAAGTCCCGCAACGGCCAAATATCTCCCGAGGGGAAGGTTTTTTAAAAAAATGTTTCAGGCAAAAGTTGTATGGCTTTGAAAGAGGAATCATTTGCATACAAAACCATCTCCCACCCCTTCACCCCCTCCTGAGGGGTGGGGGTAACTTTTAAATTTTAAATGGCCAACCCTATTTTTTTTTGCTGATTAATATTCTCTAAGAAAAAACAAGAACTTTTGTCCGAAAAATTTTTTTTTAAAAAGACGAATTTCGCGATTGACCCAACGAACAAACTTTGGATATTCCAAAATATTCCGACTCTTTTACGCGAAAATGACGGGGTTTTCAGAAAAATTACAAGAGGTAAAAAAGGCTTAGAATTTTGCAAAAAATCTAGGAAAAAAAAATAAACAAAAAAATTTTTGAACAATTTTTGAAAAAAAAAACATGATTTTTGAAAATGTGCACACGTTCATATTTCACCTCCTGGATTAGCGTTACCCAATGTGTACCACGTGGAGGTTCCAGGGAGGATTTCACACATCATAGTGGCCCTGAAAAGGGCCGTTTTTCTTAATCAGGAAGCATTGAAGGACCCCGAGGTTCGTCACTCCCCCGGTATTTATCGACTCCAAACCTCCGCTGCCCTGCTAATTATTTGATCAGATGCTCAAACTGAGCACCTTCCACTGTTTGACAATGAGCCAGTCGCTGATAGAAAGTCTCCAGAACATCTGCTATCATTTCTGGCGTAATGGCATTTGAGGTTTCCAATATCCTACCTCGCAGATCGTCTATGCTATCAGGTTTCGTCTGGTACACGCGATCTTTTAAATAACCCCAATAGAAGAAATCAAGGGGTGTCAGGTCTGGTGATCGTGGCGGCCATTCAATTTCTCCTCTCCGACCAATCCATCTCCCAGGGAATGTTGCATCCAGATAGGCACGTACTTGCCGCCCAAAATGACCTGGTGCTCCGTCTTGCTGAAAATTGACCAAATTGAATTGATTTCCAACGATCCTACGAAGAGCAGGAACGATTTCTTCTTGAAGCAGCCTCAAATATCGCTCAGCTGTCAGATTCTCATCAAAGAAGAACGGGCCCACAATCTGATGTCGGAAAATGCCAGCCCAAACATTGATTTTTTGCTTCCACTGAGTGTGAGAATCTCTCATCCAGTGTGGATTTGCATCGGACCAATATCTGCTGTTATGACGATTCACGTTGCCGTCCAATTCAAATTTCGCTTCATCCGAAAAACACGTCCAGAAAAATGTCATTGGGTTATCATCGTATCGCTGCATTATCAACTCACAAAACTCCACTCTTAAATCGAAGTCAAACTCCGTCAACTCTTGCACCAAGTGTATCTTGTATGGGTGGTATTTGTGTGTCTTCAAAATCCTACCCACAGACCTGATGCTGATATCCTCTGCCTGAGCCACCCGACGTCTTGATGTGTGTGGATCTTCTTGGAATTCGAGGAGAACATTCAATGATGTTCCGGGATCTGTCGCTGTTCTTGGTCGTCCCGTTCTCGGCCTATCTTCGACGGAACCTGTTTGATGAACACAAGAAATAATCTTTAGAAAACAAGGAATTCATAAAACTACAGAAAAAACTGACCTGTATCCTCATATCGGTTAGCTGTTCGCATCACGGTAGTTTTGTTTACCGGGCTAGGACGATTCGGATGCAGCTGGTTAAAGAGATTTGCAGTTTCCTGGTAAGAGCGTTGTCTATCTCCGTACCCACGCAATATCAATACTTCAATTCTTTCTCTTTTAGTGAGAGCCATGGTTTTGCAATACAATTTTGCAAAACAATTTCCTGGCAGTTTGAATTGCGAGAAAATCACCACGTATCAACGACTGGATATTAACTCAGTCTTGCAACTCCTTTTAAATTAACAATTTCTTGCAACTCAAATTCACAAGAAATTGTTTTGCAAAATCGTATTGCAAAAGCATGGGTCTCATTAAACGAGAATTAATTAATTAATTAATTAAAAATTAATTAATAAAATTAATATCATTAATTGATATTGCGTGGGTACGGAGATAGACAACGCTCTTACCAGGAAACTGCAAATCTCTGTAACCAGCTGCATCCGACTCGTCCTCGCCCGCTCAACAAAACTACCGTGATGCGAGCAGCTAACCGATATGAGGAGACAGGTCAGTCTCTTCTGTGGTTTTGTGGATTCCTCGTTCACTAAGAGTTCATCAAGCAGCTTCCGTTGAAGATCAGTCGAGATCCGGACTAAGAAAACCTGCAATATCACTGGATGTTCTCCTCGACTTACAAGACCCACACACATTACCACTTGAGTTGAGTGTGCATCGCTAATCCAGGAGGTAAAATGTAAACGTGTGCACATTTTCAAAAATCATGTTTTTTTTCAAAAATTGTTCAAAAATTTTTTTGTTTATTTTTTTTTCCTAGATTTTTTGCAAAATTCTAAGCCTTTTTTACCTCTTGTAATTTTTCTGAAAACCCCGTCATTTTCGCGTAAAAGAGTCGGAATATTTTGGAATATCCAAAGTTTGTTCGTTGGGTCAATCGCAAAATTCGTCTTTTTAAAAAAAATTTTTCGGACAAAAGTTCTTGTTTTTTCTTAGAGAATATTAATCAGCAAAAAAAAATAGGGTTGGCCATTTAAAATTTAAAAGTTACCCCCACCCCTCAGGAGGGGGTGAAGGGGTGGGAGATGGTTTTGTATGCAAATGATTCCTCTTTCAAAGCCATACAACTTTTGCCTGAAACATTTTTTTAAAAAACCTTCCCCTCGGGAGATATTTGGCCGTTGCGGGACTTTTGCCCCACCCTTATAAATCAAAAAAAGCTGCCCATGCTTTAAAATCCCCATCAAAGGTTGGGAGGACTAATTTTGGCAGTTTAGGTTATATCCTACTTAAAGGAAAATTAGGTTGAACAACAGGTTCAGAGGCAATTATTTCAAGATAAAGTGCCTTAATAGAAAAATATAAATTATCTACCTCTAGACGGATAGCATCTTCCGTCTCAAATTGTTCATCATCGGTGATGAGCCCTATTATTTGGTTATGATGTTCTTGAAAATCTTCATATATTTTATCTGAATTTCGGTTTTTTAGAGTCTCATATTTCCAGATCATGGCGAAGTATCAGCACTCATTCTTTTTAAAAAAACTACACAGTTAAGGCTAGTTTATGTTTAAAATATTTCAAATCTGAAACTTCACTATTTTGGTATTTATGGGCTTTTGAAATTCTCGTTTTCTTCATTTTTGAGCAACTTTGGACCTCAATATCTCTGATGGGTATAAATGGATTTTTTTTATATTATGTGGATATGAAGCAGTATATGATGGTAAAATATGGTGAAAATGGTAACTTTGATATTATCTTGAGAACAGAGTTATGCTCATGTTAGCTGTCATCCAATTTACACGGATTGATAGGGAAATCGGCCACGGAAGAAAATACAAAGAAAAAGCACCCTTGTTATATTAATAACTTTAGTTATCACTGCAAAGACTTTTATCAATAGCATATAACTATACAGGGTGTCTCAAAAATAACGAACAATAACGCAGAGGGTTAAAAAGCGTCCGAGGTAGAATCTAAAACTAAAGAAAAAAAACTACCTTCAAAAAATTTTTTTTGTAAATTTGTTAAAAATTGTTTGCAATACTTTTTGCTAATACGGTCCTGTTATATTTTGCATCAATTTGATAATAAATAATAAGTCATCCAGCATTGGGATAGTCAAAACATTGTAAAGCGATATGTGTAGAGTTAAGCAAAAATTCGGAGAAGTCGATTTAAAAACACGTATATTGGTCAAGGTTACGTCTTTATAAACACCATGACATATCACCGTAATAAGCGTTTTTGTTCTAAACTGCATAGTTGCGAAAAAGTCCCAAACGTTTGATGATAGTTCATCAAACTAATAATTTTTATTATCAAGAGTTTATTTGAAGGTGTTTTCCGTTTTAAATAAAATAGATTAATGGTAAAAATTGCTCTTATTTAATAAATTGCGACCCTTGTAGTTTTTTGAGTAAACCACAATCGGGCCGCAAATTCAACCTGGCGGCTCCCTAATTATGAAAATGTTCTTTTTAAAAGGTTAATTTATCTTCTGTTTATTTTCGAATGTTATTACAGAACGTAAAAATATATTTATGTTTTGTATCCTTTGTTTAAATTGCGTTTTGTTTATTTTACATAGATCAAATTTCACTATGTGTATTTTTGCGGAATGTTTAGTCCAAAATTTTATTTACAAGCACAGAATACGAAAGAAAGAATTGCTATAAATAAGGAAAGTCTGCGAAAGGGGATGTTTATAACAAAGAGAGTTTTTGATTATTGACTTACGTTCATTGAGAAATTTCGAGCCCAAGATCATTTTTGTAAAATTTTATTTCAGTTTTAATGAAAAGGTTTACTATTAGTTTTAAATATTAATGCTTCAGATTCTAGTAAAATGTATTAGCATCGCATTTTTTAAATTACGTTCAACGCCGCCACACATAAAGAATTCCCTTATTGAAATATGATATCAGATGCTCTCTTTAAAGTAAGATGTTTTAAGCTGTTATTAGACCTTGAATTTATTTTAAAATAAACAAACCATAACATGGCAAAACGGAACGTGTCTTATTTACGAGTGTTTTCAAGATCAACTCATTTGGGTATTTTGCGGCATTGACAAAATTGTGCTGTATTGACAAATGCTGTAAAGTTCAACAAACTACAGTCCTCAGCATTATGCGACATCAGGAGATTGTGGAGCAGAACGTGCAGGACCGGACTCAAAACTTGAACCTTAAATAACTCTGAAAGTAAATATTTTAGAAAAAAAAGTTATGGGAAAAACTTTCTTTACACATCATCAACTATCTCGTATTCACGTATTGTCCGTTATTTTTGAGACATGCTGTATATAATAATAGTAATAATAATAATTTCACTTTCCCAAACCAATATTAGCACCAGAATAATAGTTATTTATGGTACTAGTGAGTTAAGTAAGATATTATCCACGAATGAAAAATTAACCCACGAGGACCGTAGGCCCGAGTTGGTTAATTTTTCTGAGTGGATAATATCATTAACTCACGTGTGCCATACAACATTTTATCCAATACCTAATCATATTTCATAAAAACATAATTTATTGAAGATTTTATACATTACAAAATATTATTTCATGATGGTACATGCAATAGTAGGTGGCTGTGAAAGTAAAAAAAGTAGTAGCTAGTTTGCAGGTCTTGGTTTTACGAATTAAAAACAATGTGTGTTTGACGTTTCTTCTTTTAGGTTATAAGATCGCATAAACAACTGCTATGTGGAATAAAGTCGTGGCAATCACTCTTTTTACACAGTTGTTGATTCTACTTTATCGTAAATAAAATTTAATATTTAACATCTTCTATATTATAAGAAGAGATGCTTATTAAAATCTGAATTTTATATCTGATAAGATTATATCTATGAAATTATAATAAGCATTTTACCCTATAATTTAGTTAATATAGAATTTCTTTTATAAACTATGAATTAATATTTTATTTAGGATAAAGAAAGTAGAACCGACAACAGTGTAGTAATCAATTCCAGCGACTTTATCAAACATAGTTGTTATGATCAATTCGCATTGGGGAGCATAAAACTAGAAGATTACCAAATATCTATTATGTTTTAAATAACTATTTCTTATTATAAACAACCGAAAAATTGATGTGTCTGTTCCTATCAGCTTGTAGTGATAACAATAAATATATTTGTGGAATGAAACTGAAGGTTTGTTTCCAGGGAGTGAGTTTTTCAAAAATAACCCACGTTGCCCTTAGCAACGTGGGTTATAGTGTGACAAAAGAGTAAACAATCACTTTCCTTATTTATAATGAACACAGTAAACATGGTATTTATAAAGAGGTGTTGGATAAAGTACATTTACTCAGTAATACTAATACTAATACTAATGGAAATGGTATACATTTACAGTTTTCAACTGAGCATAACTCTCTCCTCACTATAATAACAAAAAAAATCCATCCATGACCATAAGAGATGTTAAGGTCCAAAGTTGCTCAACAATGAAGAAAACGAGAATTTCAAAAGCCCATAAATACCAAAATAATGAAGTTTCAGATTTGAAATATTATCCTTAACTATGTACTTTTTTAAAAAGAATGAGCGCCGATACTTCACCATGGTCTGGAAATATGACACTCTAAAAAGCCAAAATTTGCAAAAAAAGCGTTAAATTTCGGAATTGATTTGCGCCCATAAGGAAGCATCTTACGAAATCTGTGTTAAGAGCAACAAATGTGTTCGAAATGTGAAGAATGCAATGGTTTTTACCGCGACTTTCTACGACCAACTGTTCTTGAGATATCAAGATTTTCGTTTACATAGAAAACTGCATGAAATGTCGTGCACCGCGAAACAAATATGGCTGCAGTATTTAAACCAAAAGGAATAAAAATAAATTAATAGTGGCTTCGAACTACCAATACATAGATGTGATAACACACCAAAAATTATCCTGTTCTGAGATGGTCGAGCAACGGTGCGGAACCACTTGGTTATGGTTTTAGGTTATTCGAGTTTCACCACATTTCCCGTTCTGAGCGTCAATTTCTAATTTGTAAAGATTTTAGTATTTTATATTTACATAAAAACTGACTTACCATACTAGCATTTATGATTTCATTTTGTTACGTTAATAGGTTTTGCTGGAAATGATATTTTTTCATTTTCTTAGTCTGTGGTTTGATGTATTGTTCGTGATAAGTTTGACCATATGAATATTATAGGATTCCCTTATTTAGGTTAGTATCTTCTTTGAAATTGCAATAAACATGCTTGCAGATATCATCGTAAAATGGTTTCATGTAAAATTTGTTGCATAATCGGTTGTAATTGATCTAAAAGTGTTATAAAACATTTATTAAACACGTAATGCAGGTGTTCAATGAATTAAAGCAGCTTGTAATAATGTTTTAAGTAAATTATTATAAATTAGTGTTATGGTTGTGAAGTTTCATCAACAATAAATAGTAAGGTTAATATTGTATTTAGGTCTATAGTGTTATATATTTCTTTTTCTATTTTACGTCGTTACTAGACCCAGTAAAGCACCGGTTTGGGTTCGTTACTGAGAATTTTGGATGCTTTACTAAGCTAGTGTATTTTATTTTTCTGGTGTTGGCGACATTGCAGTTTTTCCAAATTTTAATTTGACGTTTACGTCAACGTCAAATGTCAAATCGTGAATGGGAATGGAAACAAAATGTGTTTTTAATAAATCAGCTTCGATTATCATGGACAATTATTATCAACGTTAACAGAACTGTCACAACGGAAAGTACCGTGAACTTGTTAGACACCAGCAGGCGGTATGAAGAATATAAAAATAGCGATCAGGCTATCCTGTACCTTGCTACTTGTCAAATTGCAATAAACGAAAAAGGGTAGGTATCATAACTTCAATTTTTATTACCGTGAAAAACACAATTGTTGTAGACATTAACTGAAACATTGGAAGTGTCATGTGACGTTAAAGTAATACCAGGTAAATTTTGGTTTGACACAATATTATGAGAGAAAGAATTACTATCTGATACAGTAATATTATTTTCAGCGTCGTCCGTATGGTGAGAACATCCAGGTAATTCCAAATTAAGGTTGTTTACTGTGTCATGGTTAGAACAATCAGGTAAGTGCAATACAGTTTGATGACCAAGCATTTGTGCAACTTCAATCTTTTTCTTCAAAGATGCATCAATATAACCCTCTGCAACAGCAGATGATTTCCATCCTCCATGTCGTTTTATAGTTAGTAAATCACCGCCTTGGTTAGCCAACTGTGTTGCACTCGATCTTCGGAAGCAATGTCCAGTGAAGAGTTCTGGATTTGGTAAATGAAGAAATTCAGCAATATTTCTTGAAATTTTCCCAATAGTATTAATCCCAATGGGACTATTTACACAGTGACCACCACGATATGTTAAGAAGAAACGTTTATGTGTAACAATTTTCGGTCTCAAGGCTGCGTATTTTGCAATTAAATCAACCCAGTCTGGGTTGGTTATCATAAACTGTCTTGGTACATTGTTTTTTGTTTTAGGAACTGCTACAGTAACTGAGTGAGGTCTATATTCAACGTCATCGATGGACATGTTTGTCAATTCTTCGCGCCTACACGCGCCGCTATAACCCATTATTAATATAACCTAAAATTATATTGTTTGTACACAGTTACAAAATAAATAAAATTTACACCCACTTTCATCGCCAGGTACAATTTATTATCTGCTTCTTTAATGAATTTGTTAATGTCGCTCTCTTCCAATATTTTTGATTTTTTTGGCTGATAACCTGTAGACATTCGTTTCAAAAACGCTTGCAGTTTAACATATTTTGATATGTCGACATTCCTGTATATATCAAGACACGATTTAAGTTTTGAATAGGTGCTCCACAAAGTAGATGGTTTGTATTTTTTACTTTGCTCATCAAAATAGGCCAGTAACACATTCTCTGATATATTTCCAACATTTTTTCCATTGCACCATTCTAAAAATTGATAAAACTGTTTTTCATATTGCGATCTGGACTTCTCTGGCAATAAATTGGTAACAACATTGGCCGCACTTGCTCGAATTTCGGGCGGAGTACATGAAAAATCTTCAGAACTCATTTTCAAGAAAAAATTATGACAATTCAAATTGAATTTTCCACAGCCTTCTTAAATAATACTAAATCATTGTACCCAACCTTAACAAAATTCCCTAAATTTCAAATTTTTATTTCTTTTCTGTAAAAAGGAATTAAGAGGCGTAAAATAGAAAAAATAGTATAAAACACTCGTTCAGAAAGCTCTTCCAGCACTTGTTTGTTCCTCCACTCGCCGCTACGCGGCTCGTGTTGGAATTCCAAACGCGTGCTTGAATCGATGCTTTCTCGAACTTGTATTTTAATATACTATTTTTTTCTTTGATTTTTTTTCTTTGCTTGCTTGATTTGCTTTCTTTTTTTTTGTTTTTAGTATAATTTTGTAATTAAATTTCATGGTTAGATTTTATTTGACAAGGCATAGTTGTAATGCTTTAGAAAAATTCAATTTTCTTTGTAATGGTATAAATAGAAGTAGGTTCCAAAAACAATTTAATAGTCTTAAATCACAACAGGGGAAAAGATGTATTCCTCCTGCTACTCAATGTAGAAGTCTGAGGTTAAGAATAACTAAAAAGTGAGATATATAGAATTTTCATCAAAATAAATAAAAAGTGAGGTTAGAATATAACTTCAAATAATAATTTGTAAAGTGTAAAGTGTTAAAGTGTAAGAATATTGGACTAATAACAGTTTCTTCTTCAAAATACAAAAATGTAAATTTTTAAAAATTAATTTAATACAACCCCACTGTTGTATTAATTAATTGCATTAAATTAATTGATAATAATAATAATTCAGTGATAAAAATTATTAAAGAAAATATAAATAACATATATAAAAGCTTCGACTTTACACGATACGCATTGCTAACGAATGAAACACAAAGTTAAACTTAACAATATAATGACCATAAGATGACTACAAAGTAATACTAAGCGTTAAGACGGTCAGGTAACCACCAAATAAACTATGGTAGGTTCTTTGCCGCCTAAGTAAGCAGTAGGGAAATCAAGTAAACACTATATGAACTATAGAAGTTTCTATATAGATTCCCTACAGGTAAAAGAATATTAAAGCTACTTGCCCCAGGCCAGGCTCCAAGATTATGGTGGCGAGCTCTCGAAGAAAATTGTTTTTACTGGTGCAAAACCTCTGGTTATATACTCTTATATATACGAGTTTCTGGTGGATTGCAACGTGGGAGATTTCTAAGCGCGTGTTTTAGGTCAAACGTGTACAAGTATGTTCTCTCTCTAACAGACAGGATACAGGTGTTCAGTGCAACTCCACGCTAAGTTATTTGTAGCAGTAAGCTCGCACGAGATAAGAGATATGTCTGCAATCAATATGTGTGAACATTTATGCTAGTTACAATGCAACTTGAAAAATAATGAATAATCTAGTTTTAAATTATTTCGTTGGTAATATATATTGAACATGTGACCTTTTTCAAGTCTGGACTTGACAAATTTTTATTAATTTCTTTATTTGAAACGAATTTATTGAACGAAACATATGCCCTCTCACATATTAAATAAACGTTGCATGTTGACGGTGGAGACAAAGGTAACAATTAGATTGTAACAATTTCTTAATAATAATAATTATTATAATTAAAATTACTATTTTGATTGCAGTAGAATCTTACTATATAATATGTTCTTTTCTTTCAACAAAATTCTCTGTATTTACTTATGGCTTAACGTGTGGTTTCTCTTCAGTATATATTTGGTTTTCATCACAGAATGCAGACTGTAAACTTACGTAAGAACAGTTTATCTAACGTCTATTACCTCAAAGACGTGTCTTATTACTTGGGATTGTTAATACGTACTACGTGGCAAATAAGATATTATCCAATTACAAAGGTGTAATATAATCTAGCAGCTGATATAAGATTATACACGTGTAAGATAGTACAATAACTAACAATTTAACTATAATTAACTGCATGTACCAAACGCCTTGTAATAATAAGTTGTTAGGTGCCGAAACAGTTTCTGTAAAATAATAACTTTTTTATTTTGCCTATAAGCAGCTATAGCATATTTGTTTGTATGTATTATATTTAAATTAATACGTCCATAAATTAAAGCTAGGCTTAATTTTATTCTTTCACAATAGCACATCATTTTCAAAATATAGGACTTACATATGACAGGATGGCACGTTTCTAAATTAGAACATGCGACTGCCCACTCGTTTTCGTCCACGTGCACGTATGGAATAGTTGAATGTTGTTGACGAAGCAATTAAAACATAATGAAGAATTATTTCGCGGGGCACGTAAATTACATGAAGGTCAACATACCGTTTCAGGAGGTTTATTTCCTGAAAGACGTAAATCAGGACTCGATTGAAACACGTCGTGCTTTGACCCGAGGTCAATGCCATCGTGTCAAAGTCGACATTAACTTAGGATTTGAATATAAATTGAATGGCCCGTTTTCAATTACAAGGTTCTTGTGTTGTATATCTAGAATATTTGCAGTTTATACTTTATCATATCATTCGGACGGTTACAGTTTCCTTTTCTGAAAATATTTCTTAAAAGGAAAACGACGAAATTTGCTTAACGACGTTTACATGAAATAGTTTGAAAGAGGAGTTCAGAATTAGAATGGATGATGATATTCGTATTACTTTGCAGTCTGTCCTTTATGCAAATTTTAGCCGTTATATTTTGTCGAGTTAAAAGTTTCAATGGGATTTTTATTTTCTAGTGAACTAATGTATGTTAAGTTAAAAACCAAATTTACAATTTAGTTTTGTTGATTCTTCAATCAATTTGCATGTAAACAAGAAAATTGTTTACATCATCGAAAATTTTAATTATAGTATATTGAGTTTTAAGCTAATACTATATATAACTCAGTAGCAGATAAACTAGGCAATTTAGGCCTAAGAGTCTCAGAGTTTTGGAAGGGTAACCACAACACTATTTTTTATGCAATAATGAAATAAAAGTTATACAGCTCTCTCTATTTCAAACAAAGTCATACGTAATAAATGTAACCTAAATAACACTGCTGTTATCAAAATACTTTTTCTACGACCACTACTGTAAATGATCAATATTGTACAACCCCCAAGTTTAAGCGTATTCTTACAAGCAGTCAAATGTACGATCGCACAATTAGGAAATTTCTGATTTACCTTTTTCGTTTATAATTAATAGGATCTCAGCTGTCGAGTGGCGGAGCTCCTGCCTCTATCAGAAGTACAAGGGTTCAAATCTCGGTTGCGACTAAATTTTAAAAATTTTGTACAATCGTATTAGAGCTCATTAGAATAAGGTGTGAAAGTTCTGTGAATGATAAAGTAGGAAGTAGCGTAAGTACTTGTAAAACAATTTACAATATCAATATCTATACAGTATGCACAAAATATGAACAGCGTTCATCGGAAAGCTATCGCTATGTTCAAACAAAAATGTAATCAATTTGAATTGTCAATAATAATTATTTAAAAATACGTCCTACGCAATCGTTAGCTTTCAAAAAGAGTATCATAACTCAGGAGTTATCATCCTATTCGAAAAGCATACGGAATGTAAGTAAATGCCAGCAGAGTTCAATAGTGACACTCTAAAGTAATTCGTGTCTTTAAAAAGAATT
The DNA here is from genome assembly GCA_929113105.1 of Agrypnus murinus. Taxonomy (NCBI): domain Eukaryota; kingdom Metazoa; phylum Arthropoda; class Insecta; order Coleoptera; family Elateridae; genus Agrypnus; species Agrypnus murinus. The sequence continues at coordinate 111,843,451 of OV816028.1, read as the reverse complement.
TAACAGAATTGTTTTAAAAATTGTAGTTTTTTTTAGTGAAAGTCGACGATGTGTAGAACGATTCTTTTAGTCAAATTCATCAGAACCAAAATGGCATGCTGCTTAATCGCGCTTTATCATATTAGCGATTCCCACGCAAAAACTTCTACAAACGAAAATACACGTTTCAGGAAGTGTATACGAAATCCGGATAACCTACCAAGTAATTAAATTAATTAGTTTAAATCGATTTTCATGAAACCCGCAGTCTTCTAATTTGTGAGAGCATTTACTTTTTAGCGCCAGAAAGGATAGCCCCAAAGCATATTGGGTCTTTTTAAGTATGTCTGTCTCTTTTCAGAAATTTTTACACTTCAACACACGTTTTATTTTATTTTACATTATACCGTAAATGGGAAATATTTTCAAAATTTATGTTAAATATTTATAAAATATAAAGATTTAAATGTAATTGTCTTGCTCAAAATGAAACATTTAGTGAATATTTCTTATCATGCTAAATTTTATGTTAAGTTTTATTTATATATGAAATGTTTATCAAATATATACGCTTAAATATTAGTTTTCTAATATCATAAAATTATTTCGTATACCATAGATCTTTTACTATTACACAAATGTACAAGCGATTATTCTGCGCATTGGTAAAGAGAGTTACAAACAAATCCGAGAAAATATAGTTGTACTTATGTATGTTTATATTTTTATTATGCAAATTACTTTTTTGCACTTGATAGTGTTAAATGTTCTTAAAGTCTCTACTGCTATTAATATTTAAGATAAATACCGCATTTGTTTTACATTATCTTTACTTAATAAAAATGATAGGAACAGGTGTAACGAGATAACCAATATCAGCAAGCATGTTCGACCGTCACACATCGCACACATTTTCCGGCCGTCGTGTCATAAGGAATAGTTAACCGGGCGGTGGGAAATCCAGTGTCCATCGCCCGTCCCATTCTGGCACCACTGCTATAATATTATCTATCCCTGTATGTGCAGAATAACCGCTCGTGCATTTGTCAAGTGGTAATGGTCGAATTATATAATAAAAGTTTATATATTTGTCCAGATATGTATCAAATATCCATGCAATATAAAGATTTAAATATAAATTATTTGATGTAAAATAAAGACTTTATAAATATCTTTTATATTTAGAAACCTTTAGTATTTAAAATAAATTCAACAAATAACTATTAAATACTACAGCGTGGAAATAAATGATTTTCATCAAGTTCCCTTTGGAATTTTTTCACATGTAAATTTTTCTGTACCGCTGTACTCTTTTTGATTTAGTACTAAATTAGTTCTGTCAATAAATGAAATCAATCTGTCAAACAATTCATAGAATTGTATATTTTGAGGTTATGGTACTGCCTTCTCTATTTTCGTAGAGCGGCACGTCGTGCTTTTACATGGGGAATGCAATGGTAACTTGATGAAAATCATTTATTTCCACCCAGTATAAATACTAGGAGTATTAAACATACATATTCCAGCTCTGCACGTATACTACTTTACAGGTTACATACTATAGTGATATTTAAAATATAATAAGAATGTGCTATTCACTTCTTATGTGATTTTATTTAATTTGTTTTTTTCTAGTTTTGAATGAGTCCTTAACTGAGTTCTTTGATTAACGACTCATTTCTTATTTAAGAACAATTTTATATGATGGGATAGCCATTAATTTTGTTTTAATGGGATTTTTATTATGTGAAAGTTTATCAATTCAGAAATATTTATCAAATTTGAGAGATGAATTTACTTAACCTTCACTACGCTACAGATGAATAATATAATATTAAGTGAGTATTAAATTTATCTCTTTGGTATACAAAGTTAATTTATTTGATTTATTATTTCAGACCATATATTAATTCTGTAACGGTTTTCACAGCGATCTGACTATAAAGTAAGTAACCACTCTTATTATACACGTTCTTTAGTTGTAGCAACACTGTTAAGATCTTTATATAGAACAAAAGTACTAAACCTTTTTCTTTCTTTATTTACTTGAAACACTTTTTTATAACACAAACCTGATGAACTTAGATGTGTGTTTGTTCCTTCTCTTCTTTCAGGTCCTGTCTGCAGTTAGTGATGTAGTTGGACCTCTTTGCCATCGTTGACGATACCCTGTAACTCAGTCTCCGGTTTCGATCTCTGGGAGTTGCTAAAACGTGTAGGCAACTTTTTTCGAAAAATTTATTTTATCTCATACGACAACTTGTATTGTTGGCATTAAGTTTCTCTTCTTTCTTTACAGTTTAATTGTACATACTGCTCGTCGGTGGACCCATTTTTATCTTCTCTTGATGTCTCGCCTTCAACACCTTATAACCATTGGTAAGTTTTGAAAATTTATGTAATTTTTTTCTTATCTAACTTTCTTCTTATACTTTGATAGTAATTAAAACTTGTATATTTATATTCTGGTTTAACATTTATTTTTAAGCTTTCTAGCAAATTTAATGGGACACAATTTTTTACATGTGGATTTTCTAAATTTATTTATTTTTTTAGACACATAATTTGTAATATCTTTTTGCATGTTTTGCCAAAAGCATTTTTGCTTAATGTAGAGTGATGTTTTCTCAAAGCCTACGTACCCCTAAGCTGAAAACTTAAGTATAAATTAAGGTTGATAGCGTCGTCGTCAGAGGCCAGGGGTTGAAGTGCTGGGCTAGATAATAAAAGAGTGCACTTACCTTATAATTTCGCTTTCTTACAGAAAGGGAGAGAGGTAATCCAAATAATATAAACACAGTTTATAATTATTAATTAAAGACGAGTTTATTTATTAATTAGTTGTTAATTAAATTAGTAAGTCAATTTATAACATTATTCACAACCAACATAAATTATTGAAGTTTTATTACTTTCACGTAGAAAGAAGTAATATATTGAATTTAAATAATTGAAAATTGAAAAATTATAAAACTTAAACCGAAAGTGAGTTCCTTCTTTCTTGAGGACCTAATCAGAACTGACTTAAACTAAAACCCTATGTAAAAATGAAAACATTTGGAAAACAGTATAGATGACAAAACAAACTTAATTAAATTAACAGTGTACTGTTTTTAATAAACCCTAAGACAAAACTTACTTTCTTTTGATTAATATTAGAAAATGCAACTCTGCACGCCTTGCAGGAAGTCGCCTTATCGCATATGAAAGAATAAAATATAGAATTTCAGAGTTTTAGCAAAAAGGAAATGTTTTACGTTTTAGAATTTCCATTTCCCGTGGGAAACTAAATTTTGCAATTTCTTCATGTTAGGTATGCAAAAACTAAATTTTAAATTTTAATAAGTTGTATCTTTGAGTTTATTCAACCCTAAATAAATATATTATTATAAATGCAGTTATGATTTGCAAAACTAAGTAAATATGAACTTTAGCTAAAATAGTTTAAAAATAAATGATACAAATTAGTGAACTAATCAGGTTAGCTAATTATAATAAATCAATGTAGCCGTTCGGGTATGTAACCCTAAATAAATATATTATTATAAATGCAATTATGATTTGCAGAACTGAGTAAATATGAACTTTAGCTAAAATAGTTATAAGAATAAATGATACAAATTAATGAACTAATCAGGTTAGCTAATTATAATAAATCAATGTAGCCGTTCGGGTACATTATCTTAGAGACCAATAGAATTCAAGCCTGTTTTTCTAATCTCGATATAAACCATTCTTGGACATTATTTGGGTTATATCCATTGTGTCTACCTTTACCTCCATGGAATATTTATTGTTGATAAATCATGTATTAATTGTTCTTTTGTTATTGGCACTAATTACAGTTTCTTTTTCAGAATTAGACTGCAATGGAACTTCTACTTTCTCTAAACAGTTTTTTTTATTTAAATTGCATTCATGAATGGATACCAAAGTCAATAAATCTTTACTCATCCTGAATCGTTTTTCGATAAATTAATTTACGTGTCGAAACAATAAGTTTTCTCCTAAAGTTTTAATGACTGATGGTCATATAGTTAACTCTTTCTATCTTGAGTCACTACCAACTTCGTATACCTATGTGAAAAATATTCCTGAACTCATCTAATTAAATCTAACAATGTCCATGAATACTTAATATTCTTAAATTCAACAATCGTTGTAATAATCAATCAAAGTAAAATTAATTAAAATACAAACCATGATGGTAAAGTAGCCATCGCAATATGTTGCTGTTGACTTGAAAACGATCGATGTAAAACATTTTCTAGATATTGATTTCAAATTCCAAAATGTTTCTTATATTTTACTAGATAAGGTAAGCTACTAGAAATACGGGGGAAACAATAGGACGGTAACTGTGTCCCTAAAATACCCCATCCAATGACCAAATAGTGAAGTTTAATTTTTTGACAATCCATCTTCGGAGGTTTTAGTACTGCTAAACACTATCCGGTTGTTAGTTTTTCGGAATTCTTATCGGCTGAGCCTAAATCATTATTTGAATGGTACTAAAAGCTCAAGAACTGCTATTTGCTTTTTTTTCATGAAATTCGAAATTTCGTGAACCAAGTCAATTATAACAAAATCACTATTACAGAAAATCTAAAATCTATGTCGTAGTTGTCTGTTTCAAAAGTATTTCCGAACTTTTCGGTGAGCAAGTGACCAAGATAGCTAAAATTTGGCAAAAATGCGAAAAACCCTAATTCTAAGAAATTCAAATAGCTGTAGCCCTGAAAACCTCAAACTATTTCAATGGGCATTCATATATTATCCTAGGTTATTCTTTAGGAAATCAACACGCTTTTCTAAAGAATTTCATTTTATTCTTTCAGATTTGATTTATGACTGGTACTTGTGTAGTGTGTAAATAACTATTTTTTTACTTTTAATGAAGTACCGGTTTTTGATTTATTAGCTTTTGAAAATCGCAAAAACCGCAGAAATTAAAGTGTTCTCGATTTACAAAGCTGCTTATAATAGTAGGTGCTAGGGAGCTCAACGGATTCATTTTAAAGCTCTTGTAATGTGCTTTCATATGATCGACACGTACAACAGAAGTTTTGATTTGAGTTGCAATATATTTATACGTAGTGTATTACTCTAAAAACTACCTCTCATTGGGCAATAATGTTAGTAGATCGTAAGTCATGGCCATTGACCTCTAGAACGATCGAATGAACATCGTCGGTTCCTTCTAGCCTAAACAGTTAAAAGAAAGAAGGCTACATGTCCTTATGTGATAAAAAAATCAAAGACTTTGTAGAAACCGTAATATTTTACTTCCGGTGCGTCAAAAAAATAAAAAAAAGATTCAAATGCTCCAAGAATACAACCTATAAACTAAAAATCTGAAACATGATGATAATTGAAATCTGAGAGGAAGAGGTAAAAAAGATGTGTTGAATTGACATGGAATGACCTCTAGTTAATTGTCTCACTTTTATCATCGAAGTAAGAATTGGAAATTTGGAACTCTCGGTCAGCCACAGTCGAGTGTGGTCATGCGGTAAGCTTAAAATATTTGAGATCCGAACAAATATTTAACTTTTACACTTATAAGTGTTTGGGTGCCAGTAACCATTTGTTAGGCCAACGAATCCGAATAGTTAAACATTTCCGCTTACAAAATACTTCCATAAACTTACCTTCAGAAGACGATATGGTTGTCATATAAGGGAGGGTGAACGAACAAGCAGTCGTTCGAGATGTCGGACTCGCTAGAATCCGAGACTAGACCCAGGCGACAGAGGTCTGGGCAGTCGTTGTAGGTGCCGGGGAGCACTAATATCCGAGACTAGCTTGTGGGCAGATCACACGGCGTTCACCATTAGAACTGGTTGTTGTCTATCCAATCCCAGGTTTGTCTGGGTAATGGATGACACTCTTTATTTTATTAATTTGATTATTTATTTAGAATGCACAATTATTTATTTTAACTGAAAGCGCGCCTGCTTAACGTTGCGCTAGGTACTTCTAATCATTCGTGTTCTCGAGACGTATGTCTCTCCCACCAGTCTTACTGGTTTTATCCGGAAAAATCGCCAAAACCAGCAATTTAGATTTACTCAACATTTAACTATCAAAGTCTCAAATGCCAAATCGTAACAATCCCATCAATTCGAGGCCTCGACTGCATGCAAGTCACGGACACCAATCAACTCTCAAATCTTACATTAAAATGCACTAATCAGCACAAATGCATCAATACCAGACCTTAAAAGAGGGATCAACATCAAATTTGAAATTCCATATTAAAATGAAACGTTACATAATAATTATTGGATCCAAAAGCTTCTTCTCAATGAATATATTTATTACATGCTAATTTTCTAGAATCTTTTTAGTTGTAGTTTTAGTAGTAATAACTATTTTGTGTGTCCCGAGCTTTAACCAAATTATAACTAAATTCGCCGATAGAATATTAATTTTTTAATTGACTAACTGAATTGGAGTTTTTTTAACTCTCGAGTAAAATGGCCAAATCATTTTTCTGTGCTAATTATGACAAAACTAAGATCTGACCGAACTGCCTAAAATACCGAAACTAATTAGGGAAAAAACTTCAACAATTAAATATCAATAGGTGATGAAAATATTGGCAATGCTTTTGCAAACTTTTTTGCATCAGTTTATACACCTACCCATATAGGAACTGCCAGTCTTGACAATAGGCCCCAGCTTGGCTGAATATTGGATAACCAAATGTCGTTATTTCAACATTGGTCGAAGCCTAGGCCAACCTTCACATCCCACGCCTCGGCTGCTTTGTCGTGGCCCAAGGGTCAACCAACGACTATGTACCAATGCTGGGCTCTTTAATCTCTGCCCAAGTCAGAGCCAACATTCAGCGCCCTAGTCTCGGCTTCTTACTGTTTGCCCAAGCTCCAACCAATGCTAGTGTTTTTAGACTTGGTTTCTTACACTTGCACCAAGTTTGGGCCAATCTTCACATATTCTACCAAATCAAGCTTGTGAAGTTTTCTGTCTTTATTATATCAGCTAGTAATTAATTAAGAGAAAAATATGAGAAAAGTTAAACTAAAATACCTACATAGATTATAATAATTATTACTAAATATAAATTCAGCTTTCAAATTTTTGCGCGCTTCGTTTCTTCGAAACAAGCACAGACATGAAAAGTAAGTAACGCGGCAGCTACAAGGGGAATCCTACGTATTAGTCAGTGTTCATCCGCCTACCATGAGTGATGTTACGTTTAACCGTTTTGTAATATTATTAATAAACTAATGTATATGAAATAAACAGTGTTTATTTAAAAACAAAGCTACGCTAATAAGAATAAATACAATTTTTAGTAGTAAAAATTAAACTTGTATGCTTGAAAACAATTTTTAAGTCACTTTTTTTTTAAATTTATTTGTTAAACACCTAAAATATTATTAATTTCGTATAGAATCAGTCTCAGCCTTGTTCTTGTGTCACAATTTTTTTAAGTTACGTTGTTATGTTACTAATAATTGAACGAATTAAAATAATTGGTAATAATTTAGAATGTTTGTGTTACTTTGTTTTCTTCATCAAAGTTATTTCATACAAGTCTTAATAAGCTATAGTACAATATTAAATATTAATAAATAATAATAATAATAATAAATCCTTTATTTAGCTCAATTAGCTATTTAAATAATAATAATTATTATTATAATTCAGTGCAACAACAATATTAACTAAAAAAAAACAGACAAAATTATTATAATTAGCAAATAAGACTTAACATTATTACAATATTTGGTATACTTATTATAATGGCATAATGACAATCCTGACTAGTAAAAGTTCTAGAATAGATTACTAATAGCTACTGTATAGAATAAAATATAAATAAGTGTATAAAATAAGTGTATAAAATAAAAATATAAAATAGACTAGATAAGTGTTAAAAATAGTAATATTAGCTAATGTCGTTTGTTAAAATAGTTCATAACTACATTAAATACTAAAATCAATTGTAAATCTATATTGTAAATAAATATATCGATTAAAACATTTGTACCTTTAATTGTGATTTGCTCAACTAAGAATCTCTAGGTGATAATAAGGCCTTAAATTGTTTTAGATTGATTGCATTACGAGTCTCATTCGGCAAGTTATTAAATAATCTAATTCCCTCTTCAAATATTGATTTGCATGTTACTTTTTTACTAACATATGTTACTCGATATGATTCTGCAGTACGTGTACCGTAATTGTGTATGGCATCAGTGCGAATAAAAAATGTATTGAAATAGGATGGCATAGCATTATGTATTAATTTATAGATAAATATTAAAATATTATTAATAATACGTTGCCGAACAGGTATAAATCTTAACGTATCATGTAGATGTGCTATTGGAGTATATTTATCACATCTTAAAATGACGCGCATTCCGCGATTCTGTAACCTCTGCAGTCTTTGCATTTGCGTTTCGCCGGTCATAAACAAGATAGAACTGCAGTAGTCGAAATGTGGTTGTATAATTGATTTATAAATAACTGTTGTACTCCAAAAAGATAAATTTTTACGTAGTCTGGCCAAAAACGCAATTTTCTTTGCAATTTTCTTTATAACATAATCAACATGTTTATTAAATTTTACATGCTTATCAATGAAGACACCTAAGTATTTAATCTCATTTACTACTTCAACCGTTCTGTTTTCAATTTTAATTTCAATTTTTACATCTTTAATGTTTTGAAAAACTTTTTTTGGTGCAATAATCATACATTTCGTTTTGTCACTATTTAGTTTTAATTTATTAATTACAAGCCATTTAGATAGAACTTCAAGATCTTTATTAATAATTTTGTTAACTTGCTCAATGTTACTGCCAGATGTTGAAATTAAAGTATCATCTGCAAATAAGGTAATATTTGACGTTTTTATGAAACTACTAATATCATTAATATAAATAATAAATAGTAACGGTCCTAAAACTGTTCCTTGCGGAACACCGTGTTGACATTCAATTGAGTCTGAAATAATAGATTTGTATCTAGTAAACTGATGCCTATTAGTTAAATAATTTTCAAACCACTGCATTACTAATCCTCTAATTCCATAAAAATGTAATTTGTTTAATAGGATCTCTCTATCAATTGTTTCAAAGGCTCGACGCAAATCAACAAAGACTGCAATGGTCACATTATTTACGTCCAATTGCTCTTTCCATTCGGTTATTACTAGCTGTAAGGCTGTCTCACAAGAATGACGTGATCTAAAGCCGGACTGTCTTTTTGTAAACAATTCATAATTTTCAAAATACTTAACAACTTGCCGATGTACTACGATTTCTAAAATCTTTTCCACTGTAGGCAGTAGATTAATTGGTCTAAATTCTTTTGCTTTAGTGGTGTTTCTTAGTTTTGGTATAGGTATAACTGTATTTATCTTTAATGCATCGGGAAGTTTGCCCGTACTTAGTGAAGTATTAATAAGGTGTAGTAATGGATAACCTATTACATCAAAGGTGTTTTTTAAAAAATTGACATCTATGCAGCACGTACTGGATTTAACTTTTAGTTCATGAACAATATTTTTTAAGTCGCTAATAGTTACCATTTCAAATGCCTCTATGGTGCTATGCACGGAAATATCACACTGTGACCAAATATTCGTAGTCTTAGGAATGTTTTCAACTATTTCATTTAAGCTGTTTATAAAATAATTATTAAAATTATCGGCAGTATTTTGTGTTACATTATGCAAATTCTCAAAATCAATAGTTACCGGCAAACTTTCTGTCTTCTTACCTAAAAGACTCTTAATTGTTTTCCACATTTCTCTAGAATTATTTCTATTTTTATCAATTTTATTTTCGAAATATTTAACTTTCGCTATTTTAATTGACTTAACAACGTCGTTGCGATACTTCTTATAATTATTCCATCTATCTATTGACTTGGTTTCTTTAAAACGTTTATATTCAAAATCGCGTTTTTTCTGTAATGATAAAATTGAGGAATTGTACCAAGGATTACTTCTACCAGTTCTTTTAATAGACTTTTCCGGTACTATAGAGTCGATTGTTTTAAGAATATTTTTGTAGAATTTATTATAAATTGTATTTACATCACTGTTATCATAAGACCAGTTGCATTCAATTAGTTTATCACAAATCTGATTATAATGCGATTTCTTAATATACCGTGTTTTAACTATTTCTGATTTACTATATTATTTATATATTATTTATTAGGTTGGTCTCATACTCAAAAGTCAGTAATAACCCGGAGCTACCGTTGGATTCCGAACCTACACTATCAATGATTGTCAGCCATGATACCACATTAATATTAAGAGTGGCCCAATATTGGTTATATACCTTGGGCCAAGACTCAGTATTACCATCGGCACTATATTGGTTTTCACTATTGGGCCAAGATGTATCGTCAATCTAGGGCCATGACTAATTAACAAGCTTGGCACGAAGTTATCATCCCGATTTTAGACCAGTCATGGGCCAGTCTTGGATTTCAGGCTTGTACCAGAGTTGATAAGCATCGTCCCAAGCCTGAGCCAAGCGCGGGCCCTTTGTTATTTCCTCAGTGGCGTGCGGTCCATGGAAGTAATGGAAGCAATGCTTCCCTTGAGAATTTATTAAAAATAAAAACCAATGTTAACAAAAATATTTTTATAAAATTATGATTATCGTTTATTTAAATTTGTAACATTTAATCAACTTAAAGCTCAATATCAATTCCGTACAGCAAAAAGTATAATTATATTGAGTACTATTTTAAATTAGCATTAAATAAGCACTGATTTCGTTGCTTATAACTGCTCTTCTCCTAGCCTTGGCGTGGATCAGCGGGCGTGGTGCAAACGATACGGTTAGCATTGTTTGGCCGTTACTTTTAGTGTGCTTCATGCCCAAATGTTTATTATAATTTGGTTATTTGTTCGATTTAGTGCTTGTTAAATTTAATGTTACTTAAGTAATGTAAATCTATGAATGAGACTGTATTTTGTCACATTTTATTATTTCAATTTATATAAGTTGATTTTTTTTAAAGACAAATAATTCTATTTAGTTTCCTCTATATGACAAATTTAAAATTGCATTATCGTCACGACTGCAAATTCAGCTGCTTCGGTGGAAGGTTCGAGTACTTCCGATACATTCGAATCTGGACGAGTTTTTTGTTCAGTTTGTAAATTATTAATAAAGAATTTTCTGCATACAGTTTTGGAGAGAAATTACAAATTATTAAGAAAGGGAGATCAAAACCAGAACTTTCAAATTTAACAACAAAGATTAAAACCTGCATCGGTATTTTGCTAAGAAAGGCCGGAAAATCGAGTTGCAGTATAAATACATAGTAGTAGTTTTTTAAAATAAAGAATAATAGTCAACAAATTCCATAAGTATAAAGTGTAAAAGTTCTTCTTTGAAAAACTTTTAAGCTTAATAATTATAACAATGTTTTTTATTGTACCTAGCAGGGACGGGTACAGAGAATTATTTTGAGGGGGAAATTTTTGGAAAAATAATTGTTTTAATAAATAATAATTAAACAAACATTATTTGTTTCTATTCTATGTATACTTATTTCTAAGTTTGGGGAGGAATTCCTCCCACCCGTGAATCCGCGCCTGTACCTAGGTATATTAAAATTAAAATCGTGGTTGCTTCCCTAGCCTAAATTCTCACCGCACGCCACTGCATTTCCTATATGGGTAGTCATATGCCAACTAATGTTAAACTAGAGGAATCCTTTGATAATTTTCTAATAAATAACGTTACTAGAGAGCAGATCTCATCTCGGTTACAAAACCTGAATGTCAACAAAGATAATATTCCTCCTGTTTTTGTAAAATCTTGTCACAGTGCTCTGATTGAACCTCTCTTTCTTATTTATAACTAGGATAATGGGCCCTGCGGGCCTAAGCACTTAAGTATGATAGAAATAGCATTGATCGATTTTTTTAAAGTAGGTCAGTATTTACATGACCTACATAAATCTCCAATCGATTCTCTATCGATAGAGCACATATTAGTACCAAATAACACTCAATAGCACTAAATAGTACGATAGAATCAGCATTTATCGATTTTTTAAAACATAACCTAATTTAAAAATTTTTAAAACATAACCTAATTTAAAAAATTTTATATATAAATTAATATATTTACTGATCCGTTTGTTACATGATATTACATAAATTGAACAGTCTAATCTAACCTACTTAAAAAATTATAATCTATTGATGATACCTACATTTTCATTTTATAATTTAATTACTAAAATGTAAAATATATATATGTAATTATGTGGACGACACTTACGATAATTTTTTTTGTTTCTACTAATAACTACCTTTCATAAATATTAAAGTTACATTTTTTCCTCTTAAATTATAAATAATTTTGTTATATAACAATATATAATTTGTATTGATTAGTTTTAATCTATTTATGTTATAATTCTGTCGCTGATACTTTTCCATTTCATTATTAAATGTAATATTTATTTTGTAATTATGTGGAGTACACTGTAAAGATCGATGTTAAGGGTTTTTCTGTTAAAGGGAGTTGAATCATCCTGGAATAACTCATAATTTGTAAATAAATAAATAAATAACAACAATAAAATATTATAGTACATAATTATATAAAAATGTGTAGAGAACACTTTTCTTTTACCTTTTTTTTCTAAAATGTTTACGTTCTAAATTATTTAAAGTTAAAGTTTACAGCCCGGTCTTGCATTCTGCTAGAATTCTCCATATGTCGAATAATGTGGAGGATTGTAGTTTGTTAAACTTGAACTAATTTGTCAATAAATCACGATTTTGTCTATGACGCAGAATACTAAGGCTGACTTGACGAAGATGACGGTTGATCTTGAAATATATTCGTAAATAAAACACGTCATTTTACTTATGTTGCAGTTTGTTTATCTTAAAACAAATTCAATAAATTCAAGGTCTAATAACAGCTTTAAAGTAAAAATATCTGATTTTTTAAAAACATTTAGTTTCTTAATAAGGTAAGTTAATTGATTAAAGAGCACTTTTTATTAGTGTGGGCGGCTTTGAATTTAATTTGAAAACATAAAAACCATTCGGCTTTATAAACAAATTACATTACGAGTTCTAATTTGCGATATTAGTAGATTGTTTACAACCTGAATAATTACTTGATTCCAGTCATCCGTTTCAGTACAACTAAAACTATCATGCAATAAATAAACATCAAACGCTATCTTTCTAAATGATCATAATTTTATTATTATAACATATTAAATCAAATGGTGTTTTTATTTTAACACATCAAACAAAAAAAATATTCCGACTATAAAACGTTTTCCAAACTAAATTATTCCAATATAAATAAAAAGTCATTTTAAATTCAATATTATTAAAATAATCAGTTTATGATAAGTATATGATAGGAATAACGCTTATCTTCATGCCATCGTTTACAAATACTTGACTTTGACCAATATTTCTCCTCTGAATTTTCTGTCAACGCGGCAGGCTAAAACACATATCGCATTGGTATTACTTCACATTGCTTTAGTTATCTCAATGCTCAACATTATTTACTACTTAAATTAAAGCTAAATATAACAGAATCGTATTAGCAACAAGTATTGCAAACAATGTCTCACGCTCTTGAACCCCTTTGTGTTATTGCTAGTATATTTCGAGACACTCTGACACCCTGTATAGTGATAGATATAGGGCCCCCACCAAACTTCAGCCTTGGGGCCTCCAATAACTGAAATCCGGCTCTGGAAAACGCGTGCGAAAGTTCGGTTAAGTTAATTACCTAGTTTCCACTTAAGAGGAAGACTATAAAAAAGTAGTAGGTACACATTGACGAAAAGTTCCAAACTATTTCCGTAAGACTACCTTGTTTACAATTAAAAAGTTTTAAAACTTTTCCGGTCAAAGGTAATGCGTGGATGGAAACAACCCCACAAATTAACAAGAAGTGGAAAATAATGTGCTGTCCAGTACTTTTACTCTACAAAAATACTCTGTAGTGCGTCTGTTTTATGCTTTAACAAAGTCGTTCTAAATCATTTCATTACTCTGCCATTAGTGGTTTTCTTGGAAGTTTATTATGTGGTTTTTTGGCGAATTCTAGCATAGCGTTATAAAATCCTTTCTTTTCAATCCTTTATAACCACACACCATGCGTCCGGACGCGTCAGTAATTACAGCTTCATAACTGAATTTCTGAATGCAACGACTAATTGAATAAGAGTATCCTCCATAATTGCAAGCTACAGACAGCCACGCTTCATCTACATTTTCCTAGACTACACGAGGAACGTTATGAATCTAATTTTACATTTTGATAATGTTTTCTGGTTTATCGAGTTCATCCTTCTCTAAAAACGTGGACGAATAAGAAGTTAAGGGTAGTTCATAAATACTTCCTTAAATTCTCCTTCCTTAAACCTGAAATTGATTACAAAAACTCCAACACAGCACGTGGCTGGAAAAGATCATTATTAGAGCACACGTTTAATTTATTACCCCCGATAAAAGAACTTAAGCGGCTTCTGTTTTTATTTTGCACCTTTAAAAGTTCCAATGTACTTTATTTGATTTTATAATAATACACAGAGCATAATAATAATATAGAAATTATAATAAAAAAGATTTCTATTATTATTATTTTTTATTTAATAGTTTGAACATCCAATTCTCTTCCTTTTTCTTCTTCATAGGAGCCACTTTTTAAAGCAGTCCTATGTTGAGAGTAAATCCCAATATTTCCAAAAAAGGCTCTGTCGTTTAGAATAGCTTTCCCTTCAGAACTCACTTTGAGTATATCTTTGGCAAGTTGTGCTGTTGGTGTGTCTCGATGTGCTGCTTGTTTATATGCTTTTTTGCTATACACACGTTGAGAACGTATAAATACATTCGGGTGAAAATTCTTGCGCTCTATACGTAAGTATCTCTCTGATGGCCCCCAGTAATATTGTGGTTTTAGGAGAAGCATTATCAACTAGAAAAAAAATTGTTAGTTTGTGTCTGATTTAACTTTTTGCAGAGGTAGAGAATCTTGTAAAGTATACTATACTGCAGAAAATGCACAAAATCTTTTACTACTAAACTTTTGGCGGAACCGGACATTTGATCGTGGCCGTGTAGGCGCGGCCATGTCGGCACGGGACACTTCGGCTCGAGAACACTTCGTCGCAGAGACACTTCGGCGCGGACCACTTAGGCGCAGGGACACTTCGGCGCAAGAAATTGTCTAGTATTATTGTAATGAACAAAATCTGTAGGTACAGTCATTAGCAAATGTCTTGTCTCGAGCAGGCAACACATTTAACAATTCTGGTAAAAGAAACGACGTACGTTTCGGTGCATAGTTTCTTTTGTTTACAAACAACACAGCAAATCTAACCAGTTTTAAAGGTTGCTACCCTACCTAGAGTGGCTTTGTATAACAACAATAGAGTAATAAAAACTGCTATTTTCAAGTGAGTTTCTTATTTTACTGGAATACAAAACAGCCGTTTTACTTCTACTATCGTTTCTTCTATTTTAAGAAATAAATATCGTATACTTTTTTCTACTTTATTATAAACTCTATTAATTTATTTACTAGTTTGATTTGTTTATTTACAAAGTTTAATTATTTTGTAAACACTAAAAAAACTAAATTTTTAGTACTAACTGTAATCAGTTTTTATTACAAAAATTAGTAAAAATAATAAATAATCAAAACTAATAATCATTCCCCGAGTTTCCAAAGTAGAATCAGACTGGGCATACAAACGAGGCATATTTAAACATTAAGGGTCGGTTTATTCACCTTCAGGTAAAATTCCCAGTAGTTGCCGGTCAAATAAATTAAGTTTAATAATAAATACAGTTTGGGTATATTCACAGGATTATATCTTGAAAGTAGTTAGTGGAATGTTTATGAGAAAGGTTCCAACTTTTGCACTCAGGTAATACGTGCTAGAGAGAGATGGGTAATTGACAGAATAATGTGTTAGAGAGAAAAATTAAACCCATTGACTAATCTACTTAAAAGGAGACGGGATTTTAAAATCTGTAATCTTTCACAAATATTTTCTACAAAGTTTAGGTAAACAGATATTAATGATATATATGATCTAAGGTTCTTCTAAGGCTTTGCCAAAGGTGTTTCTTAATTTTTGTTTAGTGACTGTTTTGTTTTTAGTACTGACTATATCTATATTTCTAGTTTTTTCTTAGTTTGTAGTATTTTTATTAAAACAACTGAATATTTAATAACTTTTTTAAATTTTAACGTATTTACATAAATAAATGCCTATATTATTACTTTATTTTTATTTATCGCTTACATTAATTTCTGCGATTATTTAATTATCTAAAATACTCCTAAGCCTCTATTTTTTGATGATTGTTTGTAACGAATGAAACATAAACACGCTATATAACTTTGTTTAACTAGTAGATGCTTCTATTTAAAAGGACTATTTTATAAAGGGTGTCAAAGAAATTTTGAATAGAATGAGTAACAAGAGTTTTTACAAGCGTCATTTCAAAACAAGCTTTAAAGAATATAAATATCTTGCCCAGGTAGTTGTCCATCTCTGTTTAATTCGGTCTTTTTCGTACACAGTATAAGGGGTATTTTGATTCTTAAAGCAGCAACGTCCTTACTCGGGACAAGACATTTGCTAATGACTGTACCTACAGGTAATAAATACAGTATGATGGATGAAATACAGTATTCGATAAATACGGTATGATGAGAAAAAAACTCAATATTTGTTAACAATATTCTTCAAATCAAAATTCTTCTGCAAATCTCTGCATAAGAGAATAATCTGTAACAAAAATTCAATTTGTTTATTATAAATCCCTTATTGTTTATAAGAATATCATGTTTGATAATCAAATTAATACAACTTTAAAAAATCAAAAATCTTATAAAACCAATTAAACGACATCTATGAAAATTCATATTAACATTCAATATCGTACCACAGATAAATACGTGTCCCACTTCACGAATTTTGTCTCAGTAGGTAACACTTATAAATGAATACTACTTAGTGCTTACAGTCCAGTGCTTAAAGACAAACAGCAATGGAATAACGCAATTTAACCAATCCAAGCGAAACTGCGGAATTAAGAAGATGTATCTGTGTACATAAAAATAAAAAAGGTTACTCTAATAATAGGGTAGCTAGTGTGGTCGAAAAAACGTTTTGTTTAAAGATCTCCGAAGTTTTACCCTAATTTGCCGCGAAAGTGTGCCTGCGCCTAAGTGTTCCGGTGCCGAAATGTACCTGCGCCGAAGTGTCCTTGCGCCAAACTGTCCGGCGCCAAACTGTCCTCGCGCCGAAGCGACCGAGCCGAGATGGTCGCGCCTAAACAGCCACGCCCAAATGTTCTAAACCGACCTTTTGGACATGTTAATATTCAGAAAAGCAATGTTGTAGAATGTGGTGTACAGCTCGGTTTAGGGTATCTTAACTGACAGTTCTATTTCGTTTACTTGGGATAAATTTGTATCTTTGTACTCAAAAAGGTCCTACAGAATTTTATGAGAACGACTGAAATAAAAATTCATTATTTATTTTTTGTATGATTATACTATCAATCTCACCACCCAACCTCCACACTATCACACACACACACACACACACATCACAACATTACCATTTTACTATCATAACTAATTTATACATACAAGTCATCCACTTCCACTAGACTCATGAAGAACTAATTATTCTGCGCAGACAAAGGAAGATAATAATACAGCAGTGATGCCAGAATGGCACTATTTTATTAAATAAAAATAATGTAAAAGAAATGCGTTATTTGTCTTACATTTGAATAGCAGTAGGTAGAAACTTTCAAATAAGAAAAGTAATTTGCATAATAATAATAATACATCCTCGAGGATTTGTTTATAACTCTGTTACCGGCCTCTTCACCAATGCACAGAATAATCGCTCGTTCATTAGTCTAGTGGTAAAAGATCTATGGTATCTGCTAAATATCAAAAAGTAAAGTTTTATGCCATTAAAAGCGTCAGCAAAACAAGCCTAGTTGTTCTTTTACGAATTGCTACGTTGACACCCTCGATCAAGTTTTTAGAAATTCATCAAATCAGTTATCATTAAGAATAACTTACATTAGATGTACCCAAGTTAAATATTATATTCATGATAGTACACAGGAGCATCGTAGCTACAAATGACCAGTAAGCTACAGTGCCATAGAACGAACCATGTTCAAGTCTATTACCAACAAAACCTTCCTTTATATTTTGGGCGATTTCGGGGTTTGTGAAAGAAAAGAAGATCATGCCCTAAAAATAATAAAGTTTATTATAAGTACTATATCTATATCGGGTATATTAATGGATTGTACCCTTATTGACATTTAAACGTAACACATTTTAAAAAATCGGTGTTATTTATATAAATAGGTACACAGCAATTCTAATATTTAAAATTTATAATTATAACCGAATGGTAGCAGTACGGAATGTAAAGACTAAACATTCTCGGAAAAAATTATACACTTCGGTTTCACTTTAACAGATAATACACTTTCTTGAATGTTATACAAAATCCTTAAATTCCGTGTAGCTTAGATAAGTGTTTTAATTGCTACAAAAAATGCATGTTTTTGGGAGGAATAAGAAAGTTGACGGACGACACGGGTTATATAATCGATACTTTAGTATACCGTTTGTCAAGCTTTGATTAGCATATAGACAGACGTTTATTAAATCACAGGACTTAACTCCAGATTAAATTTTAATAAACGTCAAATTAAGTTAATTGTATTATAAATGACAGTAGACTGTAATTTTTTTTATTTCCATTTTTTATGTAAATGACAAGGCATTTATGGTAACTAATAAGTAAATGGGTAATTACAAGTACAGCCCTGTAAAACTTTATGGGATCCTAAAAGAGACCTGTAAAATTTTACAATACTCATCAACAAAAAGCTATGAAAACTACTTTGTAGCTTAACCACAACCCCATGATAACGCCTAGCTAGAAATTGTGCAACCGCCTTCGATTACAAAATGTCTTTTTATAAAAAATATACAATTTCTAAAAAAAACACTGGTGATGGTGGAAATAAAACTTTGTACGCGACACGCTTTGCAATTAATCTTTACTGGGCTCACTGAATTACGGAGGCTCGGTCCTTCGTCGCTCGCCCCACAAACTTTCTAGCTCACCCGTAAAGATTAATTTACAAAGCTTGATACGTAAATAACTACAATATGATAGCACAGCAAAAACACAGCAATGAGTGAAAATAGACAATGTATGCATGAGTTTCATACAATTTTTTTCTATAACTGTCTGCAGTTAGAAAATTGGTATATATGTAAACATTTTATTTTGTAAAAATGCAATCAGAAATCAACAAATATTAAAAGTACAATTGTTGGGATTATTAATATTAAATTTATAATGGCCAATAAAATGGAATGAAATTGATGAACAGAGTTGGGTTTATTTAAAAGCGACTACTTTATTCCATGACTCAAAATTTCTAAAATGAATAAATAATTTATTAATTTTTTATGCCTGCTGATACTGCCATCTTCTATGGTTTATTGTGTTTTATCCCACCAATAACGAAATTAGTTTGCTTACAATATTCAATTCTAACCTAAAAATGTTTGTTGTTTGATAATTGCATTGATGTCGAAGTTTAACTAAAGTGTCAATCACGGATAAAACGATGACACTAATGGCGTCAAAGCAAAATCGTAAATTGTATGCTCAGAATTGGCCACTATAAACCGGGTTGGCCTGCGTGTTTAGCTTGGCTTGGTTAACCAATGGGAAAGCAGCATTTTGAAAAGACAAGCGCACATGAAGTTTTATTACTCTTATCTTCTGTTTGGATACAGAATAAGAAAAACTTGTTTACATCTCTATGGGTTTCAATCAGTAGAGTAACTAGTATTAAGCGGGGTTAAATGACGCCTAAGAGCCTAAGATCAAAAAGTGGCCTGGGTAAACCTAGTAAAATAATTGAAATCTCTGAAATCACAGCTTTTAAGT
The DNA here is from genome assembly GCA_929113105.1 of Agrypnus murinus. Classification (NCBI taxonomy): domain Eukaryota; kingdom Metazoa; phylum Arthropoda; class Insecta; order Coleoptera; family Elateridae; genus Agrypnus; species Agrypnus murinus. The sequence continues at coordinate 111,823,450 of OV816028.1, read as the reverse complement.
TTTCTTTTAAATAATAGTATATTAAAGAACGAGTTTTATAAGGCAAGATTTATTGCACGAGCCCAAACGAGCCGCTTGCGGCGAGCTTTCTAAAGGACGAGTGCAATAATGACTTATGAAACCAGTTATTTATGTTTTGTAACCTAACCTAAGTTTTGTTGGAAACATTGATGTGACATTTGAAAATTCAAATTTCTAGAATTTTTGTCAATTTTCTTATTTTTTCATTTTTTTTAATGTTGGGCTATTAAAACACTCAAATGAGCTGTAAACTCAATTTTTTGGGTACTTTAATAGCTTTATTATAGACGCAAAATAGCAACTAACTATTTTATTGTTCTTGTAAAAATTACACATATTAAGTTATTTATTGTTAATTAAACCCAGATGCTGGATTGATAATAAATACGAATATAATCTTAATTAAATCAATCCTCAAAGTTTTCAAAGCCTGGGGCCCTATCAGACGCATAGGGAGAGCCAGAGCGAGATCACGTTTGCCCTGGTGTTTGGACCACCTGACAGCTATGGAGTCCCGAGCTCAAATGGTATTTCTATAAGCCAGTATACCTACATATGAAATGAAAATACTTTTTAAATTTAAAACAATTAAAGAAAATATTAATAATTTATTAGTAGTTTTATTTTATTATTTAATACTTTATTTATTTATTTTTAATCGGAATGGCGAAGCATCCTTCGTACCTCATGGCACCGATTACTATGATCGTTTGGCCCTATTAGAATTTAGCCGAATCTGGGGAATTCCACCCCCAGTGGGGATTTTTATCGTGCCAAATATCGCATTAACACGGGACCTACAGTCTTGCTTCCTATCCGAGAAGAAGGGATGTTTTTAATTTTTCTCCGCTATGAAAAATTACCAGCTCCCCTTGACCTTGACTTGAGCTTGACCCCTGGATTATGAAGCACACATGAAAACCACTAATCCACCGATGCTGGCTTTAATATTTTAATTTATTATTATTATTTAGATTTGCTCTCACTGGGAACGATTAATTTCCAAAAACAGGTAATTTCTTATTATTTATTTTTTCCGATTATCTCAATCATTAAAAGTGTTGTAGGTTGCGGTTGAATAAATAGAAAGAGTTAAAAATTTAGTTTGATATATGTATATTTATATTAAAGATACGTAAATAATATGTTTGTGATAATTATTTTTTGGTCTTTTTTTTTAGTTGAAAACATTTTTTAATGATAAATAATAGAAGTATCAGTTCATATTATTCTGATTTCTATCTTGTAGTTATTGGCTGGCTTATCTGCTGGCTGGTCTTACTGACTGATTATGTTGGCTTTGAGTTCAAAGAATGAACCGGTTAAATCGATTAGCCCACGCTGTTTTATCGACAGTACCGAAGCGTGGGGGAAATGGTAGGAGAAGTACGGAGCAGCGCGCTAAAAACGCTAGGGGAAGTGACAGATACGCTTGCTTGACTGAACGGGGATTATCCGGCCGGCTATAAATTGCAACGGTTGATACATTTATTTATTTCCACACAAATAATAATTAAAATAACTTCATAATGTAACTTCGTTACAACAACTACCAGGATTGGAATTTCAGGTAGAAAATTGACGATGGTAAAACTTGCTACATTTTTTCGTTCCTCAACAATCAAACGTCTTGTTAATGTGTAACTGCAAGAAAGGTAATATTACTTAAAAATAATAATTATCCTATCAGTACCTTTTAAAATCATATTACGAAACTCTTTCAAACTATAAAACGTTTTGACTTACGGTTTTGTTTAAAAGAAAAAGCAGCATAAAGATAAAAAAATAAAAGATAATATAGTTGTTAGACTTTTGTAATATATTATTAGTACAAACATCTAATGCATTTTATAGCAAAAGATTCTATTGTTGTTGTTTTGATGTGTTGATTGAGCTCTGTAAAATTAAACGCACAGTATACTGTTTGCTTGGAGACGGAGAGATGGGCGTATCTCGAAGTCGACCTCACCGGAGTGACTAGTTAGAGTTACACCAGTGGTCCCGGCCGATCACCGAGCAGTCTTGGGGTGCTTATTCCCCTACAGGTTCCTGTAGGTCAATCCCAACGAGGGGCAGTCTCGGGGTAGGTGAATACATGACGGTACCTTCCGTGTGCACCTGGTCCTTTTAGCATTCGGCTAAAGGTGCCCGATGCGGCAAGCATCTGTTTCAGACCATCATGATCATGGTAGTGCACTCTCCTTCAGGTCTTCACTCCGGAAGGCTGCAATCATCCAGATGCAACGTGTGACGGTACGGGAGATCCCCAATCCCCCGTAATTAACGCTAATAACGTAAGTACTGCTAATTTCCATGTAAAAGGTAAGCGACTAATGTGTTGTAATTATCTTTTCAATTGTGCCTTAATCCGGCCCTGTGGTATTTTACGTTTTGGTCTCAACACGGCACGCATATGAATTGTTGCTAGTGAAGCGTAACCGACCGTTCCCGCCCACTCAAAAGCAAGCAGTCATATGACCCAAAAGGACCTTTCAAATGGAATATTTAGAACTGGGAATTAACTTTGATGTGTGATAATTATAATTCTTTAAAATAAATGTGCCAAAAGAATGTTTAACAAATTTAAATCATTATTATTGATTTACGCCCCGGCCTACATCTCGTTCTAATATTGAACTACCTTCGGATTTAGATTTATTATGATATGAGCATCAAATCGATCAGTACAGATTTTATCAACTACTTTTAGGCTCTAACTATTCGAACTCCCTTTTGCATTGATTTATACTGTGGGCATTAAAAAATAATTGTTTATTTCTAAATTTATGTTTACAAAAAAGTTAGAAAAATATTCTTTTTATTTTTAGTAGTTCTTCATATAATTCCCCTCGCTGCTAGAAACCAGTGAAGTTACTATTTACATAGGAAGAGAAACTAATATTACTCGCAAATGCACCAGAAAGGGTAATAAAGACATGTTATAGTAACAATGCAGACTTTAGAACTCGTTATACAAGTTCAAAATTATATTTCCCAAAACTATAACTTAGCCATTAAACATGCAAGTTAAGAAGGATTTATTAATCCCAAATATACTTCTACACCATCTTAACACTAAAGTGTTTACTTAAATTTTAATATTGTAGTTATCATTTATTATCAAATCCTATAAAGATGTCACATTAAGTAAATTACTTTTAACTAAAATCAACAAAATTCTAATGGAAATAACTTCATTTATGAAAACAGTTATTTATACAACGAGTATTTATAGTACCACTTTTTTGCACGCCCCTGGGACTGTTTAAAGAACGAGCCGAATGCGGGTTTTTGAATATCACAACTGCAAAAAAGAAGTTTTATATACGAGTTTTATACATAGTTTTTTCAACTACCACATATTTACTCTAAAAGATATATGCTAAAAAATACAGGAAGTAAACATCATTTCAAATTGAGAAATCATTAAATAACGGGAGTGTATTATGTTCCTACCGATAGTAAATAAATTTCTGCAAAAAACTGTTCCTACCGGTAGGCGTTTTGTGTTTCTTTAAAAATTCACCTTTTGATAGGTGAATTCTTTTTAAATAATTTTTCACCTACCTCTTTACCGATTTGTTATATTAACTATCTATATAAAGTTTAAAGGAATTGTACTGTCTGATATAAAAAAACAACAAATTTTTTTCTCAAAGTTATGTAAATATATTTTGTATACTGCAACTATTACAAAAATAATATATTATGCAAATATTTTATAGTATAATCAAAATAAACGACTATTATAAGATGACCAACTTATGGAGGGACAGTCTCGCTTTTGCTTCACATGGTCCGGGGCCCACAAAATCTTGAAAATTGTCCCACTTCAGCAAAACAGTTACATTACGTTTATTGGTTGAAACAATAATATATTATCATATAATTTATCTTAATTTAATTTGACCATGCCAATTATATATGTAAATGAATATCGCACACTTTATTTGGGTTTAAATACAAACGCTGAGTTAACATTAATTACAAGAAATAACCGTAGTTGCATCTATATAATGTCAATCACATTTATTATCAAACAAAATTAAAATCTGTAAAATAGGTGAAGTCCACTCAACTAACAACAGCTGTTCTTGGCAATGACGAAGACATGAAAAAGATATATTTTTTACGAATTAATTTTTACGCGCCAAAAATATACCAAGAGCCACGTAACTATTACATTCCATTGGGAATATTAATTGTGGTATGCAAAAAGAATTAAAAGCACGTAGTTTTCATATGAATTTTTATTCCAGCGCTACTTGGGCATTTGGGAAAAAGCATCTGGTTACCGATAAGTATAAAGTTACAAGATTTTTCCCGTAAAAGTAATTTAAAAAAAACAGTTAGCGTTAGCTGAAGAACTGTTTGAGTTTCATACTATTAATAAAAATCAGAGTTTCCAGTCAATGGATTGCACATCTAACAATCATTCAAAAATTGTTCGAAAAGCTTGCTAAATAAATTATTTATAGGGGAGGGCATCCCTAATGTACCGCCTCCTTATCGATTTCGAAATCTGGCACCCTTAGACTATTAGCATTTATAATTAACACAAAACCATTTTTTTTAAGTCTGGCCAGTCTGACCAATGAACACATGTTAAAAGAAACAAAGTAAGCAACTGTTACATTTTGCTGATTTTTGTCTGACAATTGAACTCGAAAATTTTTAACCAATCAAATTACAGAATTTTTTAAATTGGGACCAATGAAATTAGTTTATGGTGAAAAAAAAACACTAATGGTTTTTTCTCAGTGAAAAAATTTATGTCAAAAGCCGAATTCAACTCGTGGTCTAGTTTTTTCTTGCAAAACTTGTCATTTAAGACATTCGTAGTTTTTGCTTTTGGAAAATTACACTCGTCTCCTTCGTCGACTCGTGTAATTTTCGTTGCAAACGCCACTCATTTCTGAAATGACAAATTTTTTGGAAAAAATTAGACCACTTGTTAAATTATATATGACAAATTTTACTGCATTCTAGTTTTGAAATGAGCATGTATGATTTGATTAATTTAAAAATATGTCGAAATGACCCATGTATGTAGTTACGTTACAAAATTGTGTTCGTGATTAGGTTTTGTTGTTAAATTAGGTTAAGTTTTGGTAGGTGAAAAATGATTGAAAAAGAATTTACCTACCGAAAGGTGGATTTTTAAAGAACCACAAAACACCTACCAGTAGAAACAGTTTTTTTCAGAAATTCGTTACCTACCGGTAAGAACATAATACACTCCCTTAAATAATATCATGCTAGGTGCTTTTTTTGTTTTAAATGGAAAACTCACCAAAGATTAAGTTTACTATCAAACAAAGTCAGATGTTGGGTTTGTCAGTATTTTTTGCTTTTTGCAACAAAAAGTTATCTGATATAGTTTTTCCTTGGCTTGTTGGAAGCGTTTTTTAATATTAACGACGAAAGTGATGTTAACTCATTTGATCTCTTGTGTTGGGGTAAATTCCAATCGCTTTATGACGGAATAAATCTATGGCGGTGTGCTGTTTATCTTATTTTCTGACCAAGCCACTCTACCAAGATCTTTTCTAGGGCTTATCCAGCATAACTAAAACCATATTTATTTAGCTAAGCTTATACTTCCAGGCCATCTAGATTTTGGTGAGTTTAGTTTTTATCCCCTTACAGTATTTTGGTTATATCTACCTGGTTTTTAATTAAAAATATGAATATTTCATCTTCATTAACAGGTATTTTTAGTCAGGTGCATCAGACAAGAACTTGTTTATCTCTTCTCTTGTAGAAGACTTTGCTTTTTTAGCTCTAACTCCAACAGCTTGTCGGTTTACAAACGCCTCCTCCTTGGGATATGTATTTTATGTCTGTTTTCCTTTACTGCTATGGTCGCAAGTGTTGATGTTTTGTTAACTTTTGATTTCTCGTGGAAGTGTAGTAATATAACATATAACTAATCGTGAGACGGTTTTGACATTTTTCCTAGCGTATCATAGCTTGAAGCTGCGATGCATCGTCAAACCTCTCTCTTAATTTTTATGACAAGAGATTTAGGGAAACAGTTCTTGTCAGCTCCTCCGTGCTCTCAGACATGTTTTCATCACTGCTTTCCATCCATCTATGTTTCCAGCACTATAATTAACATTGTAAAATAACTGCGTAAAATATTATGATTTTTTAAACCTTTCCAGACAATTTGGTTTGTTAATCCGATTTTGAGTAACGAATAAATGTAATAAATAAGGTTTTTATTTGAAGTTATTTTTATTGAAGTTAAAAAAATATATGTTAAACACAAAAAAAAGTTTTTTTTCTTTCCTTGGGTATATTTCTCTAACCCTCGGTTCGTGAAGTAAACGGCACCCACTGAGTGCACTGAAGAAAAATATTTATTTTAAAACTTTGACAAGATGCTAGCAATAATGACAGAAATATTTTAACTGCGTCACAATATGCACAGAAGACTATCGGTTTCTTAACAAATTGGGTCTTTTGTGTAAAGCTCCTAAATAATAAATACGTCAGCAGTTAGAAAGATGGAGATAACACTAAAATTTGTAGAATTCTAAAAATACTCGAGAAATTATGAAGTGTTATGTAAAGAATAGATCAGTGACCAATCTTAGTGTTGTCCCATTATGAGAGTAGTCAGACAAAACCTCATTTTAAACGAGATTTAATTCCCTAAGATTTTTCCTTCGAAATCAAAAAAAGTTTTTAAACTTTAAATTTTGTTTGGAACTGGATACTACGTGTTTATCCTGTTTTAGGGGTCAAATATAAATTTTCTAAGTTGCGTATATATATATATATATATATATATATATATATATATATATATATATATATATATATATATATATATATATATATATATATATATATATATATATATATATATATATATTGATGCCTGTTAAGCTGTCACCTCCGTCATACAGAGGAGACGGCCTGACTTCCGGGTATTCCCGTGGATATATTGTTAAAAATTTGTTATATTTGTGATGAGGGGAACCTCTAGAATCCGAATCTCAAGAAAGGGGAAATTATTTCCCTTGTTTTATTTTGTCATATATAGAGTATACAGAAGATACGAACCGACCTCCAAAATTTATATATAAGAAGATACTTATAGTTCGCTGTTACCTCCAGCAGCGCTGCCAAGTGTTCGGAGGTCAGAAGATACCACCGTTATGTGCAGTTATATATACAGAGCGTTGACTCCACATTCCATAGATGCATATTTCATAAAAAGGTTCTCTTGTGGGTCTCCAGATGTTGAAATCGGGTGGTTTAAATTGCTCGCCGAGGGCATTTTAGTGGCCAGATAACAAAAGAAAACAAGCGAGCATTCTCGATTTACTTATTTTTTATTTTTTGAGTTATAGGAAATTGTCGTTTTTGTATTTCTTATGAATTGTTATTAAAGATATTAAAAAGCCGTTTCGACACTATTAAAGCGTCTTTATGAGTAGCACTGACTAGTTGAATAAGGCTTTTCTAATTATAATCATTGATTTCTGGTTTACTTCATAAAGTTGTATTTTTTAAATGAAAACTTTAGTAATTTGATTAGAAATACTTAGATCGGTTATATATTAGAAAGAAATTTCTTTCTATAATGAATTGAAAATATAACAAAACCAGAAAAAGGGAATTGTTTTGTTATTGTCAATAAAAGTCAATAAGAACGCAACCAGTACCAATATTGCGTATAATTAGTATAGCACATTTTTGAAATTTAGATGTATTAGACATAAATCAGTTATGTAACGTAGTATTTGTATAAATATGATATTCTACAAAGTTTCTTTTAATCTCGGGAATAACGGTTAAATTGAATATGCTTTTATCCAGATTCCATTTCGATTGAAATAAAGGCAGATACTCTTTTAATTTTTATTAAACTCGATAAGAGTTTAATATAAACAAATTAAATATTGTGTTTTTTACAACAAATGCTTGTTGTTTCCGAAGTCACGCACGTATCATGTAGGACCATTGAATTTCCCGTGATTTGATTAACAAAAAGAGTTACCAACTTTATTAAGATTAAAACAAATCGAAACACAACAAATTAATCAACATTTTTATAGAATTTTTGCTTAAGACATTTTTTCCAGCATTTGTTGATCTAACGAAATACAGAATACGTATGTTACACTGTTATACATGTACCTACCTCTTGTAAATTTATGTTTTAACTTATGTTTTAAATAAAGCACTTACTAACGACAAAACATGTACGTTTTATGGAACGTGTACTTTAAGTCCACATTAAAGACAAGTTTAACTTAATGTAGTCTTTTTTGATAACATTGTATAAACCATAGATAAATAGTAGGTATATTGCGTTATCAGAATTAAAAGTGGCAGTTTATTTGACGCTTAATTATGTTAGCAATCGCGGCTCTCCATTTAAAACAAAATACCACTATAAGCTTTTGTTTGAAACAATGTTTATCAACCTTGGCACAACCTTACTATCCGAAAATGGCCCACTGCTAGACTAAAGTAGGGATGATAATTTGATACCAAGCTTGGTCTCAGACATGGAAAGATCAGAGTTACCCAATATTGGTTGTTATTGGCTAAAACCAATACGTTATGCAATGTTTTGGACAATAAATGACACCGATATCGCAATAAAACTAAAGTTAGTCTTGGACCGATCTTGAATGTTAATGTAGTACCAAGGCTGGTAATTGAGAAACAAAGCAACTATTACACAATCCTTTTCCTTTAATGAATGCTAGTGCAAACAAGCAACGAAGTCTACCATTACTGTTTCGCCGTAACTGAATGCAAAGTCGATTTTTGTGTTGGATATAAAATGTTCATTAACAAAATAAATACGAAGAAATCGAAAATTCGTATAAATGATTAATGTCTTAGACTCTCAACACATATTGAGACCGTACAAACCTAACACTTTCATAGTGTACGTCTTCTTGTGCAAATACATATGTACAGTCGGTAAGTCAATATAGTTTACACTTTAGTCTTGCCAGTGTAAGTTTAAGTTCATAAAAATTCAGTAGGTTAGCAACCACTAATCCATCTTTACAATAAACCACATTTACAGAAATTTAGCAAAATATAATATGAATATTGACCCAACCTTAGCCGAAGGGTAAGAAACCAAGATTTTGAATTTTGAAGATTGCTAAAACTGGAGTTAGTTTAGCGAACCTAAGATTCAAAGTTGGCTAAGGTTTTGGGTGATAAGTATATAACCGGCACTTGATATGTAGAGATTCACTAAAGGTAAGTACTCACAGCAGCGGATCCGCAGGCGGATGTCATACGATTGAGTCGGTTTGAGTCAAATCGACTCAATCCGACCAATCGTATGACATCCGCCTGCGGATCCGCTGCTGTGAGTACTTAGCTTTAGACTAGCTAAAGCAAATTAGCGAAATAGTATCTGATATTTGACTTAAGTATATTCTATGGGTAACTGGCATTGACCTAACGGGTGAAAATTGGCTGAAGCTTGGGCAAGTTGTAAGGAACCCTGATTCGGTTTCTGAACATTGGCTCCGACTTGTACAACGTTTAGTGAAGCGAAAATTAGTATCAGGTTGTTGATTAACCCTCGAGTGACAATTAAACAACCGAGACTCAGAATCTGCAAATTGCTTGAAACGTGGGTGAAAATCGGTGCGTCCAACACACCGCTGGAAATATAGCGCTGCAGCAGTTTTCACAGCCGTCTTAGATTTAACAATCACCCAAGCAATAATGTTGTTTGAAGTACATCATCATTTTATACATATAAAACGCTTAAAAATAAATACATATTAAACATGAGTTAGAGAACCAAGATTCGATATCTGAAAATTCGCCTACACTTGGATCAATGTCGAGAAAACGACATTTGACTGTCCAGTATTCAGCCACGCTGGGGTTTATTCAAAGACCTTTGTTTTAATTTTTTTTCTTCTAATAAAAAATTGTTGGTATTGCTAGACTAAACTTCTAATCATAGAGAGGAGGCACTTTTACCCTAGTGGAAAAAAATAGTATGTTTTATTTGGATTTAAAGTGACTTTGTTTGTTGCTATTTACGAGCGATAAATAACTCCGCCTAAATAATAAATAAATAATAATCTTATCATGTGAGCAACTCCGCTATAGGGTAAATACAAGTATTTTACTTAATTGGGCTCGATTCCTATAAGGAATCTAAATAGAATGACTTTAGGAGAGTTCACGCATCCTAGCTGCGATGTGCAAACGGATTTTCCAAATCAACTATGTGGATTGATTGACAATTACTTTAATTGTAATCATAATGCATCAATCCTAAATCCAAATATAAAATGCAGGGAAACAAGATTGGGCGATGAAAATTTTTCACCTATCTCTGTAAATGAGACTTGTCTCCAACTCTTCTTATTTCATTATGTCGAGCTGTTAACAAGTGTCCAGTCCTCATACTAAGGTCTTCCTTGATCAATGGCGACATAGATCTGGAGCTCATGTCCATTTCCTTCGCCAACAAACGAATAGGATAGGATGTTAGTATAGGATTTTTTTTACGAATAGAATGTTATAAAAAGAAACATTTTTGATTTATAGTTATTTATGTTATAAATCCGGCAATGAAACTTTACAGAACGAGTTTGATCTCTGAAGGAAGACAGAAGTCGCGTCTGAAATCTTGAAACGATAACTAAGGAGAATCATTTACAGGACCTATAACGTTTTTTTTCATGTGTTGCAATTTTTTCTCTTTGAACGAAAGTTCATTCATCCCCTGCTTTATAATAATCTAGTCATTCTATATAGTAGAGTAATTTTTTGCAAAAAACATGCCTAAGTTCTTATTTTTTACTATCTAAAGATAGAGACTTGAAATCTTCTGTAATGCCTTCAGTACTGGACCAGTATAAAATGTACTATGTTTAAAATGGGGGCACGCCCCCCCTAGTGGTTGAGACCCCCATTTTGTACCCTTAATTTAATAACGCAAACAAATTGAGCGATATTTGTTGGGAGGGTTCTTGGAGTCACTGATTATGAATCCAATGAGAAAATTGAAAAATTCAAAATGGCGGTCCTAAAATAACGGCTTTTGAGATTCAGAATGCGATTTACGCCGTTTCTATTGATTTTAGAGAAAAATTCATGTGATTTTGCAAAGGAATACACTATTTCGATTACCTTATTATGTAACCCCTTTGCTCTGCCCTAGTAGTAAAGTCAATTTTTGCATAAGTTCCTATTTTTTACTATCTAAAGATAGAGACTTGAGATCTTTACTAATGCCTTCAGTACTGAACCAATATAAAATGTAATATGTTTCAAATGGCGGTTTTACCCCTCGGGGGGTTGAAACCCCCATTTTACGCTCCCAATTTAATAACTCGGGAAGTTTTCCATTAACTTGAGTGAAATTCATGTTGGGGGGGTTTTGGTGTTTCTGATTATGAGTCCAATGAGAAAATTAAGAAATACAAAATGGCGAACTCAAAATGGCGGTATTTGAGATTGAGAATGCGATTTACGCCCGTTTCTATTGATTTTAGAGAAAAATCTAAAGAGTCAAAAAGTGTTTAGAATGTAATCTTGCATAGGAATACACTATTTTGGTTACCTTATTATGTAACCCCCTTCAATCAACCCTAGTGGGCTTCTCAGTAGGGGAGAGTGAAGGGGTTACATAATAAGGTAACCGGAATTATGTATTCCTATGCAGAATCACATTCTAAACACTTTCTGGCTTTTCTCATTTTTCTCTAAAATCAATAGGACCGGCGTAAATCGCATTTTCAATCTAAAATACCGCCATTTTGTGTCCGCCATTTTGAATTTTGTGATTTTCTTATTTGATTCATAATCAACGACCTCACAGCTCCCTCCAACATAGTTTTTGCTCAACTTGGTTGAAAACGTCCCGAGTTGTTAAATTTTGAGTTTAAAATGGGGACTTCAACCCCCCGAGGGGGCGTGTCCCTATCTTAAACATATTACATTTGATATTGGTCTAGTACTGAAGGCATTACAAAAGATTTCAAGTCTCTATCTTTAGATAGTAAAAAATAAGAACTTAATGCATAAATTGACTCTACTACTAGGGCAGAGCGAAGGGGTTACATAATAAGGTAACCAAAATAGCGTAGTCCTTTGCAAAATCACATTATAAACACTTTTTGATTCTTTGAATTTCTCTCTAGAATCAATAGAAATGGCGTAAATCGCATTCTCAATATCAAAGGCCGTTATTTTAGAGCCGCCATTTTGGGTCTGCTATTTGCTTTTTATATTGGTCCAGTACTGAAGGCATTACAAAAGATTTCAAGTCTCTATCTTGAGATAGTAAAAAATAAGAACTTAATGCAAAAATTGACTATACTAATAATAAAAATACGACACTTTATGTTAAACTGACGTTTGTTTAAGCCTTTCAGTACGTAAAGCTTCATGTCAAGATTATGACGTAAGGTTTTATTTTCCGCTACAATATGGAATTTAATAGAAAATATGTTTTAGTCGTAATTATGTAAAAATATAAACAGTTAATATTTTTTATTTCATTTCGTATTTCAAACAATTCTTTATATACCACAATTAGTAATATAAAGTATATCTTGATCTCCGTTGTTGTTGGCAACGTAAATAATTTGATGTTGCATTATAGCCATATGCATGCATGCATGCTGCTTTTTATCTCCTTAGTTACGCGTATGATGACACAGACAAGGCAACTTGCTTCTTTATACAATAAATTCGGATGGATTTTAAAAGGGAGAAATTAGGATTGAAATACGAAATAAAATAAAACAACTTATGCAATACGGAGATCAAGCTTCTTTAAATCCTCAAAGATTTTATAACGCCTCGGCTGGCGTCTCGGCGTTAAACATCTTCTTGGATTTAAAATATCGCTTGATCTCCTAATTACATAATATATATTACAAAATGAGTATTTCAGACTTATTCTTTCCTTCATCAAATGTAAACATAGTTAGAATGTCAATGAAAACTTTATTAACCGGGTAATTTGGTGAAATTTGCAAACTACATACCAAATGTTACATTATTTTGCTTAGTAAAATTATTTTTCTTTGAAAATTATATTAATTATTATATTAATTGTAATACTAAAAATATTGAAGATTTTAAAGATTTTAAATCTTTCTTTGTGGATGCGAGAATGAATATATCATATGTCATATGACAATTCCTAAAATAATAATCAAATAATAATAATCCAGTAAATCCGAAATGATCATTTTGTAAAAAGATGAATTTTTTATTTATACATAATTACGACTAAAACGTATTTCCTATTTAATTTTTTTCATATCTCAAAGAAAGTCGTTTTCAATTCAAAACTTTTTAAATGAAATAGAAATTATTATTTTATTGTTCTTAAGTATCATTAACTATTTAAAAATGACGTACAATTCAAGAGATCCCTTAAATTTTCTGAGTAGTTTACAAATATTTATTTAAATGCTGCTACTATACCCAAAAAGTGTCTGTAAAAATTCAGGTAGCGTGAAATGGCCGAAACTACGACAGGGGTACTGGTTTCGATGGAATTCTATATACCTGAGTGGTTTAGGTCTTGTACACAACGTTGCCAATGTGTGGAGCCTGCAACGTACCGTACATGATACAAAAAACAACATATACAGGCGGAGGTGACATCGTATTGGCAATTATACAACTAACAGCGACGGCAACGCCAGCGATCTACAGCTGAACTAAAAATTAATTTTGTGAGTATAAGTATGACGTTATCACCTCCAGACAAAAATTTGAATTTAGGCTTCTAACACCATCTATATGCTTATACAGTCGAAAACAGGGCAAAACGTTGTCACCTCCGAAAACGGAGGTCACAACGTTATATATGAGGTGACAACGTATGCTGGGTATCTACTTTGGAGGTGACAAGGTACCCTTTATCAATATATATATATATATATATATATATATATATATATATATATATATATATATATATATATATATATATATATATATATATTATATATATATGTTGCTATGGTATTGATGATAAAAAGCCCGTAATAATTTCATAACAGACTAGCCCGTAAAAAGAATCTTTACCCCTAGAGGCAAAGTTCAAGAAACAGATGTTTACGAGTCAGTATACCATAAAGTTTATTATTTTTCTAGTTTTCCTAGGTCTAAGTTTTCCATTGTCCTTATTGCATTTAATATGATTCGTTATTAAGTAAATGTATATATTTTTTCTAAACACTAAAATATTTAATAGGGTAAAAACTGAGAACTTACCCAACCAATAGCAGGAATCAAGTACCACATGACCCTCCAAAATTTCATAGGTTCCTCACCAGTCGTAAAATGAATATCTTCGCACAGTCTAGCAACGCCATAGACATAAAATACCATAGTTGCCTGAAATGACAGTAATAAAAACCTTAATTACAAGATTTTTTTGGCAACTATGCAAACATTACTTCCAGTGTTACAGCAAGAGCAAGGAACATTTGTATGTAGGTAACCCATAAGACTGGTATAACAAGAGTTTTGGCGAACTACAAAAAGAAGAACCAAATCAGTTGCAGTTATATTAAGTTGGGTTAGGTCAGAGTTTAAGATTAGCTAATAATAGAGGAAAAAGTGGTAGTATGGTATAAAATTGCGGTATGAAATCTTAGCTTATGTCGTCTGTCTTATGCCATCTTTTGTAGAAAATGTCGCAAAAAGGTTTTGTGATATTGATAATAATAAAGGAACGTTATTCTGAAGTGCGATGGCTCTTCTAATTCCCAATTTCTGAAAATGTAAAGTGGAAAGCTTTTGCATATATACTTATGTAATCTACATAAACTCTGTACTCGAAAATGATACTTCTCATTTAGTTGCAAATAAAGTAAACAAGACAAAATTGCATTCATATTGATATCTAATTTTTAAGATGGTGATGAGGGAAATATGGAAACTTACCCCTTGGAGGCTCTTTCTGCTTCAGGTAATATAGCAAGCGATACTTGTATTTACTTCACAAATTGTATTTAAAAAAATAAAAATAAAAATGTAGGTATAACTATGTTATTTAACAAAAAGATACCTTAAACTGATCAAAGTTTTATTAGTATAAAGTCAATAAGAATTGTGAGTTATGCACGACAAAGTATACACGTTTTATTTAGTGTTTGTGAAATAAGTACTGTTGCATGTTAGATGGGGGACATATGACCTAAGCTGTTGGTTCCCATGTAGTGTAGGCCTTAATAATAAAAGGTAAGAATAAAAATAATTTTTGATTTTAAAGATAAACTTTCTTTAATTATTTGAAACTCAGTTTTAAAATGTATCATGAGTAGGTATACCCATACTTGAGCTGCCCCCCACTCCTTTTTTTCCCCACTCCTACCCCCACTCCTATCCCCGCTACCCCCTACTTAGGCCCCCCACTTAGGCCCCCACTTAAGCCCCACTCCTATCCCTACTCAGCGGCCATTTTGAATCGCCATTTTGAATAGCCATTTTGAATCGCCATTTTGAATTGCCATCTTGGATCGCCATTTTGGATCGCCATTTTGGGTCGCCATTTTGGATCGCCATTTTGAATAGCCATTTTGAATCGCCATTTTGAATTGCCATCTTGGATCGCCATTTTGAATAGCCATTTTGAATAGCCATTTTGAATCGCCATCTTGGATCACCATTTTGAATCGCTATCTTGGATCACCATTTTGAATCACCATTTTGAATCTGTCAATTTTGAATGTCATTTGCATATCCACCATTTTGTATCTGTCATTTTCAATTTGTCATCTTGGATTTCCCGCCCTTGGATTTGAATTTTTAGTACTGCTACTGCCATCTATCGGTGACGTCATGTGATCGGTATAGTAGATTCCTCTCTCTCGCTTGGTTCAGGGCCTCTCTCTCTCTCTCTTGTCCATCTTGTCATCATTTCCCGCCATTAGATTTGAATTCCTAATGCCTCAACTGCCATCTATCGGTAACGTCCTGTGATCGGTATAGTAGACTTCTATACGCCTGTAGATAGGCAACCTGTTACACTTTTTTATAAAAATCGATTGGAGTAACCAGGGTTCGAACGCTCAACCATCTGATTAGAACTCCCTAGCTTAACCCCGAGACCACGGAGCTTGTCTTTTAAATTACTGCATACGAGTTGTTTATAAAAATGCTTTCACGTATATTTGATTAAATCCAATTTATTTAAAAATAATTCCCGGAAAATATTGATAAATATTGTACATTAATAATAATAATAGGAAGAATGCTTTTTGAATCCTAAAGATTTATTTAAATAAAACTTAAAAAATACAATAAAATTTTAATACTGACGCTCGGTTAAATATGTTTTCTAAGATTATCCGAATGTGCTAATTACGTACAAGACAATTAGTCAGTCTTATATGAGCTAATCGTGAAGAAAGTCCAATTTTTCTTAATGCATCTCAAATCACTTTGAAACAATTATAATACATATAAACTTAATTATAATTAAAATACAGAGTTATATGACTAACTTTATCTCAACCATGAATAAACAAACGTTCTTACAAATGACTGAAAGGAATTTAGATTTTCTAAATAATTTGTTAAGAGATCATCATCTTAAAAGCGGCATAAATTATTGTTTAAAAAGTTTAGGAATTTTAATAATAATAATAGGATGTATAAGCATAAACCCTATACTACAGATTTTTATCCTTTTTCATTATATCTACTACAGACGAGGTGAAGAATAGGTACATTTAACATGCGTATGCTACAATTATCTAATTTCTAGTTTTCTAGACGTAATGTAATTTTGAACAGATTTTAACCCTTTTCGTTATATCTACTACCCTTGTAAGCGATTTCTACATATACGTTCTTATTGTTTATACACCATATAGATATTCGTAGCATCTAAAGTAAACTCTTATTTAAACTTTATTTTACAATATATCATACATTTCAGCAGCTCGTATGATTATCCGTCTCTATCGTAACCCAGTATGTAAGGACATTATGTTAAATACTATCTCATACATGTAAATAAACATTTCTTTAAAGAGTTTGTTAGGTCACCTAATCTGTTATAATATTACTATGATATTAGATCTCGTCGATTACAGTTTTACCATTAGGACATACTTTAGTAGGTTATATGTGCTAAGTAAAATAATAAACAGATATTTCGAAAATTTTATGCATTCTTGAGAGAACGGGGTATAATATTTAAAAACACACTGTAGAAAACATATCAGCAGAGAAAGGGAATACATAAATACAGTATGTTTTGCATGATGAGTTGTCGTCAGTTTAAAAGAAATAAGTTCGTCGCCATATTTAAACGTTATTTTACAATACATCATACATTTTCAATAGCTTCGAAATACGCAGATATGTAATAATATACTATATACTCTTGTAGGTTATTCAACGTATCTATAGTAAACTCTTATGATTAATAATAATCTGTAACCATTTTCGATACCTTCGAAATATAAGTCTATAACATGTTTGTAATACGTCTTTATAACTTTTGAAACACAGGGTAGTTACCTCTTGCAATATCTACAGTTATGAGAACCCTGAAGACTTAACCTTACGCCTGTATTCGACCTCTAGAGGGTTCATAAGACTAGACTAGACCAGACCAGACCAGACCAGACCAGACTAGACCAGACCAGACCAGACCAAACTAGACCAGACCAGACCAGACCAGACCAGACCAGACCAGACCAGACCAGACCAGACCAGACCAGACCAGACCAGACCAGACCAGACCAGACCAGACCAGACCAGACCAGACCAGACCAGACCAGACCAGACCAGACCAGACCAGACCAGACCAGACCAGACCAGACCAGACCAGACCAGACCAGACCAGACCAGACCAGGCCAGGCCAGGCCAGGCCAGACCAGACCAGACCAGACCAGACCTGACTGCGTTCATCAGGTATGAAATCAGCAGTAGAGTATCATACGTACTTGGTATAATATAACGCTTATCAGTAGGTCCCTCGCTAGGAATTTTAAAAATAACGAAATTTTTATTGAATCAGCTAAATAGATAGTGTACTTATACGTGAATCTCTAAATAACGAATGCGTTAACAGAACTCCTGTATTAATATACATAACGTTTCATCGTGTTTTTCAAAACACATTTCATTGTAAAAGAATAAGAATAATTTCAATTTTATTTATCAGGCGATATACATTATATTATTTTCATATATTAGTATGCAAAGTTATCGTTTCAATAAAAAGTAAAATATTTATCTGATTTATTTCTCCAGGTTAAGTCTTCAGGGTTCTCATAACTGTAGATATTACAAGAGGTAACTACCCTGTGTTTCAAAAGTTATAAAGACCTATTACAAACATATGTTATAGACTTATATTTCGAAGGTATCGAAAATGGGATTATTGTGTAATCAAATGTTTTAATGTTTTTTTATGTAAATTAAAGAATCATTAGGGTTTTTCTAAAGAAGGTTTTCCTGAAAAATACTATATAAAGTCAACCTAATTATGATTAAATGAGAAAACATATTATTAAGCTGTTCAAAATTCGAATGTCTAGAAAAAATGGGGTAGCTCTTACTGAATATACGAAGAATACGTTTTAGGTATGTATTGAGATACATAACATTTCTGTCATATATGAATTTGTATACATCGATCTAGATCCTGCTACCGTATATATTTAACATAAAAATAAATGAAAACTATAAACTTCTTTTATCGTTTTTATTTATAAAATTTTAATAATAATATTAAATGTTTGCATTGTACGACATACTAATAGGGTAGGTGAATTGCAGGCATTTAGCAGGTCCATGTTTCTAACTGCGGATCCATAGGCTAGAAGAAGAATCAGAAAAAGTATTAGGCAATGTTCATTGAATAGACTACCTGTTACATTTCATACCTTATTCGTCTCGATAAACATACAGTCAGCATACAGTTGATATCTTTCTGTCTTTACTTTACCTAGGTAAACCAATCCTAGAGACAGAGTTTTATTCGCTATCTTCTGGTTGGGATTGACCACTTTATCTTCAGTAAGTTTGTCGGTGAATCTTTTGGGTAGATTAATAATCTAATCTACGCCTTATGTACTAAATAAAATAGAATTTCTCACAGATAAACTAAAAGCTATGCGAGGAAACGGTTGATGCAATAGCTACGGATGCTGCCACGCATTCAGGTTCCTACAATTAATCCAGCACGAGTTTCATAGATATCCTTTCCGATTTGTAAGTAATATTTGATCTGAATAACCTAGTGTCAGACTGTTTCTTGTAGAGCAATTCTGAGCGGTCCTTCTTCCTACGGTAAAACCAATGTTATGTTAGGTCTACTGATTAATGAAAACGGATTAAAATTTGGAATTATCTACCTATACGTCAGAAACTCATCCAGTTTTTGTAATTGATTGTTCAGAGCGGGTAGAGAGTTTTTAAAGATTCAACTGTACATATTAGATTACAGCTTGAAGTTATGTATTATGTTTTAAGTAGCGTCGAAACTACTCGTATCAATAAACGTTCTTGTATGAAAGTATGTTGTTTTGTCAGACCAGACCAGACCAGACCAGACCAGACCAGATCAGACCAGACCAGACCAGACCAGACCAGACCAGACCAGACTAGACTAGACTATAGATGATAGACAGTAAAATCATGAACAATTATACCGCCTGTAATATAATAGAGCTTACTTGATATTTTAAAATTAGTGGCTGAATCTAATTATTACAGAAATTCAATTGTAGAAACTGAAGATGTAATCTTTAAAACATCTAAAGTTAGAAGTTTTTAGTAGTCAGGTCGGATTAATAGAGGGTGTTATAATCAAATCGTTTTTAGAAACTATTTGTTTTGTAAGATTGGCGCCGTAAAGAAAAACAGCATAGCTGTAGTCTTGATTTTGAAATTGAGATAGCTCGGAACAAAACGATGAATACAAAGTTTAGAAGTTTATTTCAAAATTCTGTGATAAAAAACATTAATTCTTCTTTACTTTACTTTAAAACCCAAAATTGCATGATAAATCAATATAATATTAATATAAATGATTAAATTAAATGAAGCAATCTGGGTTAGACCCCCAAAAATTATATTAAGGTTATAGATTTTAGACTCCGGTTGTTGCAAAGATTCAAGAATCTCTATTAAGATTAGTTCATAAAACATTTATTAGGTTAGAGCATGTAGCTACTTACAAAAAATCTCTATTAAGATTAGTTCATAAAATATTTATTAGGTTAGACCATTTTAGCTACTTACAAAATCGTCATTAACATTCGAAAAACTTACATATAATATTAGTTGGGTTACAGTCTACGAATATATTTTAGGTTAGATTTAGGTCGCGATTTTCCGAGCAATTAGAAAGGTTGTTTTTCTAATAATCTAATTTGGGGAACAGTATAAACGAGGTCGTTAACTGCTTTTCATTAACAGCTCGGGGGTTACATCCTAATTTTTAAAATGCATTTTTTGTATGTATTTAAGTAAGTTTTGGTAAATCTCGTCATGCTAATAATCTAATCTGGGCTATTTTTATTGTAATAAATAAACCCTTTCACGATTGGCTCATATAAGGTTAATAATTGTCTCATCTCAATGACTCATGATAATAATCTTAATTGGCTTATAATTGTCTCGTACGTAATTTACACATTAGTAATAATAATAATAATAATAATAATAATAATAATTGCTACAACCCATAGCCTGGAAACCAGGCCCCAGAAGCTATAAGCTTGTGCGGGAGGGAGGGGGCGATTATTATTATTACGTAGGCCCTAAGTGCGGCTGCAGCCGACTTACAGATGGAACAGCGCAAATCCCACATTTGCGTAACAGCTAAGGAAAACTGCAGAAAACCTTAACCAGATTTGCCGGCACCGGGAATCGACAGCGGGCCGCTTGGGTGAAAGTCCAGCACTCTAGACATTACACTACCAAGGCTGTTAGCTATAATGATTGAAGTAAATGAGAATTTTAACTAGACTTCAAATTTCAATTTTTAAATTAATGTAGAACATTATTTTAATCTGACTTTTATTAATATATATATAGTGAAACAGTCTTTAAATACTAAGAAACTTCATTTTGTTCTAGAACAAATACATATTTGCAATTTACAAAGCAGCCTCCAAACACCTGTGTAGTCTTTAAAGATAAAAATATCAATAATAATAACAATAATAATAATTAATGCAAAGTATTTTTACCAACTGCACCATACCAACCAAAATTTGATGACTAGATAGATTTGCAAAATATTAGTTATTCATTAATGCCTTACATTAAATTAAAATAAATCTTTAGGATTCAAAAAGCATTTTTCCTATTATTATTATTAAAATTCCTAAACTTTTTAAAACAATAATTTATGCCGCTTTTAAGATGATGATCTCTTAACAAATTATTTAGAAAATCTAAATTCCTTTCAGTCATTTGTAAGAACGTTTGTTTATTCATGGTTGAGATAAAGTTAGTCATATAACTCTGTATTTTAATTATAATTAAGTAAATAATTGTTTCAAAGTGATTTGAGATGCATTACGAAAAATTGGACTTTCTTCACGATTATCTCATATAAGACTGACTAATTGTCTTGTACGTAATTAGCACATTCGGATAATCTTAGAAAACATATTTAACCGAGCGTCAGTATTAAAATTTTATTTTATTTTTTAAGTTTTATTTAAATAAATCTGTAGGATTCAAAAAGCATTCTTCCTATTATTATTATTAATGTACAATATTTATCAATATCTTATGGGAATTATTTTTAAATAAATTGGATTTAATCAAATATATGTGAAAGCATTTTTATAAACAACTCGTATGCAGTAATTTAAAAGACAAGCTTCGTGGTCTCGGGGTTAAGCTATGGGGTTCTAATCAGATGGTTGAGCGTTCGAACCCTGGTTACTCCAATCGATTTTTATAAAAAAGTGTAACAGGTTGCCTATCTACAGGCGTATAGAAGTCTACTATACCGATCACAGGACGTTACCGATAGATGGCAGTTGAGGCATTAGGAATTCAAATCTAATGGCGGGAAATGATGACAAGATGGACAAGAGAGAGAGAGAGAGAGAGAGAGAGAGAGGGCCTGAGCCAAGCGAGAGAGAGAGAGAGAGAGAGGCCCTGAACCAAGCGAGAGAGAGGAATCTACTATACCGATCACATGACGTCACCGATAGATGGCAGTAGCAGTACTAAAAATTCAAATCCAAGGGCGGGAAATCCAAGATGACAAATTGAAAATGACAGATACAAAATGGTGGATATGCAAATGACATTCAAAATTGACAGATTCAAAATGGTGATTCAAAATGGTGATCCAAGATGGCGATTCAAAATGGTGATCCAAGATGGCGATTCAAAATGGCTATTCAAAATGGCGATCCAAAATGGCGATCCAAAATGGCGATCCAAGATGGCAATTCAAAATGGCGATTCAAAATGGCTATTCAAAATGGCGATTCAAAATGGCCGCTGAGTAGGGATAGGAGTGGGGCTTAAGTGGGGGCCTAAGTGGGGGGTAGCGGGGATAGGAGTGGGGATGAGTGGGGGTAGGAGTGGGGAAAAAAAGGAGTGTGGGGCAGCTCAAATATGGGTATACCTACTATCATGAATATTATAATAATGTATCATGAATATTGTCATGTTGATAACAGATTTTGTTAAAGCGGCATATTTCGCTTTATCGATGCAATTAGATTTTTTTTCTCTAAAACTGCGCGAGCATGTGTGTTTTTATAAATAGTATATTATTCAACTAGCATATAATGATGGCCATTATTCACAAGGATGTAGTGTGAATAATAGTCATTATATGCGAGTAGAATACTATAGTTTGTCCACGACTATTAAATATTAATGTTAAAAATCTTCAAAATACCTTTAGAAATGTGTGAACAATGTTGACCATATCGAATTTAAGCAGGCTGCTCCCGACTTTCTAGCAATGATTAATCCTTATTCACCGCTAGCAGCCAATCATGTACTAACAGTACGTAATGGTAGCCAATCAGCGACTAACTAATAGTGATTAATCATTATTCACTGCTGGTAGTGCATACTGTATACAATTATAATTGAACATATACAACTATAATGAGTATATTATAACACAGTCGTGGGCAAAAGCATTTATTCTGCACAACCCATTCCATACAATGCAACACTGCATGCACGATTAACTAATGTACCTAATGTTATTGTACATTTTACATTTTGTGTAAATAAATAAACTAATTAATAAAACAAAACTAAAATAAAACCTAGTAAATAAATAAACTGTATTATGTTATCTAGTTAAAGTGTTACCCTTATTTAAAATAATAACCACCAGACTCTTATTATAAAATATCAAAATTTATGCTTTTGGGAAATTTAACAAAATAATTGAAATATTCCTGATCAGTACTGCTTTTGTATCAGGTCAATTTCTTGTGGTAATTATTAAAGAATGTCTTTGATTGATGGATTTGTGAGTTGTGACATTCGTAGGTATAACTATTAATTCTTCCATATCCTAAGCTTTTGTTTTACCAAGGAAAATAATGTATTTCGACGGCTTCATATAAAAAGTGCTTAAGTGCCAAAAAATAAAAAATTGAAATGTTAACGTTATCTGGTTAACTATTACTTTTTTCTACTCCTACTTGTAAATCACCTGTTTTCTTCACGTTTTACGCAATGGAAAAGTATTCAATTCCAGCAAGCTGTACGGATATAATTTCATATCCGCACAGTGTATGAATATGAAGACAACCAATCAAAGGTGTTCACTTTGACACTTTTGACAATTTTTTTTAAATTTGATTTTGGGCGAGGAATTCGGACGGCGGAGCATCCTTCATACCTCATGACACCGATAACTATGATCATTTGGCCTTCTTTTATTTTAATTCTTCATTTATAATTAATTTATTGACAACTCCTGTCAAACTGATGTTTCCTTTTTCAATAACACTTAAAGCATTTGAAATAACGTGATTTGTGAAGTTGTAGCTTTAACAATTTTTTATAATTAAAAATACATAAGTATTAAATCATTTAAATAAGTACAACATACTTTTATAATAAGTGTAGTAGACGCAATTTGTGATGTGGTTTGGTAGCTCAGTCAGTAAAAGCGGGGAGATAACTGTTTTTTATTTTCTTCTTGATAAAGCAACATTTAAAATGATAACACTGGCCAACACATTTTATGCTGACTTGTGTATGAGACTTGTTCTTTACTAATTTGGGTGTGCTGAATCCGAAAATCATTTTGGTTTTTGCCTATCACGTCAAAATTTAATTCTATATCATTTTACGCTCTTTGAAGAATTGCAAATGCGGCCAAGTTGTAACTTAAGAACTTATACGATATAAACAAAGTATAAAATTATAATAATTCATTTATTTATTTAGGTACAATATTTACACAATGATCATTCAAAAAACTACAAAAGTGTTAGTAATAAAGAAACAACAGTCAGGGAATAAATCGTTTATAGCACTTTCTACTGTGCATTTTGGTTTGGCAGTCCCTTTGAACACTCCAACAGTAGTCGGCCATCATATGAGAATCCCATCTTCCTTGGTACCGAGTTTCCATGGTTTTTAAATCTTGATGACATCTCTCGCCTTGCTTATCGCTTATAGCACCTAAATTTTCGGGAAACCTATCAAGATGGCTATGAAGGAAATGAAGCTTTATGCTCATGTTACAACCTAGGCGGTGAAGTCTTCTCCAATTTCAGACTATCTTCGACTGATGATAGCTAATAAGCTTGAAACAGCTGTATCGAAGTGTCTTCTTTAATTTTTTACACACACATTCGTTTTGTGAGAAAGTCTTTGAGATATTTATTTATTGAAAGATTACACTTTATTCTCACTTTGAGTTCCATATTACTATAAATATATTTAATTATATTTTATAGTTTATTATGATATACTTGGTTGACGGCCAGGCCAGGATAGACACTGTGAGAACCATTTCTTTGTCGCTTTGTGCGAGTGTTCTCACAGATGTCAGCATTATTACCTTTTGGTATTAATGTATATTTGGGTTTTATATAAAGCCCTGGATGGTGTGTGCAAATTGGAGAAGACTATCTTCGACTGATGATAGCTAATAAGCTTGAAACAGCTGTATCGAAGTGTCTTCTTTAATTTTTTACACACACATTCGTTTTGTGAGAAAGTCTTTGAGATATTTATTTATTGAAAGATTACACTTTATTCTCACTTTGAGTTCCATATTACTATAAATATATTTAATTATATTTTATAGTTTATTATGATATACTTGGTTGACGGCCAGGCCAGGATAGACACTGTGAGAACCATTTCTTTGTCGCTTTGTGCGAGTGTTCTCACAGATGTCAGCATTATTACCTTTTGGTATTAATGTATATTTGGGTTTTATATAAAGCCCTGGATGGTGTGTGCAAATTGGAGAAGACTATCTTCGACTGATGATAGCTAATAAGCTTGAAACAGCTGTATCGAAGTGTCTTCTTTAATTTGTACACACACATTCGTTTTGTGAGAAAGTCTTTGAGATATTTATTTATTGAAAGATTACACTTTATTCTCACTTTGAGTTCCATATTACTATAAATATATTTAATTATATTTTATAGTTTATTATGTTAAAATTCAGGCCTTAAATTTCAATGACTTACCATTAATATCTTTTGTAGAAAGATTAGATTTAATTTATTCTATGCAAAAGGCACCAAAACCTTTAACTACTCCTGCATTAGAAGCTAAGCTGGACAGTTTGACGACCAATCTTACTACCATTTCCAATGAGCTTTCTACCATGAACAAGCGACAATCCCCTGTAGCTACTACATTCTCTCCGAAATCCCAAATTCCTCAGTATTTCAATAAACATTGTTCCATAACCTTCAGGCAAAACCAATTCACAATTACAACCGTGCTATTTTCACAAACACTTTCAAAATAATGCACGTAATTGTACGGGAAATTGTTCATACCAAACACAAAAACTAACTTCGCACTCTCCTGGCCTCCAGGAAGGGCCATGCAGGGTTAATTCAATCCCTCCAACTTCTTCTTTACCAAGCACTTATCCTTCAATCTTTTTACAGGACCTAACCTACAAAATTAATTTTGTGGTTGACAGTGGTGCGCATTACTCTATTTTACCCACCACATGGCAGTTTCCTGTAACCAAAACATCACACCTGCAAACCTTTCATTTATGGCAGTGAAAAATACGTCAATTTCTGTGACAGGTCTTGTAACTTTGAGGTTACATTTCCCAATTCCTGGCCTACACGCCACTGGAAATTTTATGTCGCTGAGATATCTACAGCCATTCTAGGCCTATATTTTTTACAGCTGCACAACCTAACTATTGACTGCTTTTCTCGACGAATCATTTGCACGGCAGATGTCAAGCTCGCCAGAAACCGCAGCCAAGGTTGTCAATTTCCGGCTCCAACAGTGAATCCTCTCATTGACTGCTCTTCTCAGCGGGTCATTTGCACAGCAGATGTCCTGCGATTTCTTACCCTCTTCTTCCCTTACCTTCAAACATTAACATACACTCTTCAGGTACTGTTAACAACATGTCTACCGATCTTAATGTTTATAGCAAGATGCTAAACACACACTTCCCGGAGCTTTTACGTAAGTTCGACTACCATCAAACCGTAAAACATACTGTAGTCCATCACATTGACACGACCAGCCCTCCAGTTAAAGCACACTGTCGCAAACTGAACCCTAATCATCTTTCTTTTCTAGAAGATCATCTTAATGAGCTCTTGGACGCTGACGTAGGCCAACGGTCATCATCTAGCTACGCCACGCCAATTCACGTCGTCGAGAGACGCAACCTCCTGGTGACGACCAAGACATCACAGCCCCTATCGCCCCAACAGACAGTTATCGCTTGGTTGGCGATTATAGAAAACTTAATTCAGTGACAGTACCAGATCGTTATCCGATTCCTTTTTTATCGAACTTTACAAGAAAACTTGCTGGCGCAACCATATTTTCGAAGTTAGATCTCCGAAAGGCCTACTTCGCAATACCAATAGCGGCAGAGGACATTCACAAGACTGCTATTATCACACCTCTGGGACTTTTTGAGTTCAAACGGATGTGTTTCGGACTACGGCATGCAGCCAGCACCTGGAGTCGTTTCATGGACACTGTATTATCAGGGCTCCCATTTTGTTTTTCTTATCTAGACGATATACTAGTCTTTAGTGCTGATTCGCGGCAACATATTGAACATTTACACCAAGTGTTTTCCCGATTAAAAGACAATGGCCTAATTATAAACCTACCAAAGTGTGTCTTTGGAGTCAATGAGCTCGATTTTTTAGGACATCACGTTAATATACGCGATATCAAATCAATGGCTTCCAAAGTCCAGGCTATAATTGATTACCCATTGCCTTCAAGTCAGAAAGCACTCCGCAATTTTATTGGCTTAATTTCGTATTACCATAAATTTGTACCAAACTCTGCGAAAATTTTGGCACCGTTAACCTCTATAGTTATTCCTGGTAAAGCTTCGCTAAAGCCGGTCCAGTTAAATCATGAGCAAATAGAAGCCTTTAGGCACGCGAAGAATGCTTTGATTACCGCTACTTTATTGGTACATCCGCGAATTAATAACCCTCTCAGTATAGCTGCAGACAGTTCGTCTTCCACTATAGCTGGAGTATTACAACAGTTTGAAGATGGCATGTGGAAACCACTAGCTTTCTGTTCCCGGAAGTTAACCACCACAGAGCAAAAGTACAGTATTTTTTCTCGGGAACTTCTTGCAATATACTTTGCTTTCAAGAAGTTTCGTTACTACGTTGAGTGCAGAGACTTTCAAATCTTTACGGATCACAAACCTTTGTGTACAGCGATCAAAAATAATGGTGATCAATATTTACCACGTGAGTTTCGACAACTGGAGTTTATTTCTCAATTCACAACTGACCTCCAATATATCAAAGGTCAAGACAATATTCCGGCGGACGCTCTGAGAAGAGTTAATCTTATTAACGTCCCTGGATCTGATCTTAATTACGACGAAGTCGCTCTATCTCAAGAACAAGATCCCGAGTTAAACCAGCTCCGATCTCGTAGTAACTTTCAATTAATTTCCCTTCAAACTGCCAACAAATCAAACCTCTGGGTGGATATTAGTATAGGCCAACCACGACCCTATATCCCGCTCAAATTCAGGTATCCCTTATTCCAACAGCTACACAACATCGCCCATCCTGGCATCCGTGCTACTAAAAGATTGATTACTCAGCGATATCTGTAGCCATCTATGCACCACGATATTCAGAAGTGATATCTTGTGCTGAATGTCAGAAGCATAAAGTTCGGCGTCATACAAAAACCTCTCTACAATCTATAGGGAGAAGAAGTGCATACGTCATACCGTGCCTGACGTCATAATTCTTTCCTCGCAACGCGCATGTACTTCAATAAGGCACATTATATTTTCATTTCTGATTATTGATAGTGTTAAAAAGGATGTTTACAAGCTATAAAAACACTTACCCAATGGCTTTCACCCATTGTTGTTTCAATATTTTATTTGTGATAGTACCTATCTATTATTTTAACCTCACAAAGTAGCGTCACGTTTTCTCTTCCAACTGTCAACAGTGTCAAAACTGTCAAACAAACGGTTTACAGCGAAGTAGAGCGATGCGAACATGCGCGTTGCGAGGAAAGAATTATGACGTCAGGCACGGTATGACGTATGCACTTCTTCTCCCTATTGTAGAACCAGATGAACGTTTTACTAAGGTCCATCTCGACCTAGTACACCTTCCTTCTTCGGGAGGTTATAAATTCCTCCTTACTATTATTGACCGCTACAGCCGGTGGCTGGTGATTTCTGGCTAACGACATGAACCTCCCTAATTTCATAGCCAATCTCAAACGTCGTATGAGGAAGCAGAAGCATTTTTTTACAAAAACGTATTCCGGTCAGTCCTTCGTCCCCAGCGACTTGACCAACTTCACACACGTGTACGTTCGTAATGACACGCACACTCTGGGCATGAAAGACAGTTACTTAGGCCCCTATAAAGTGTTAGAACGGACACTTAAATACGCCACTTTAGAAAATCACACTGGCCCTATCTCTTTAGATAGGCTAAAGCCTGCATATTTTTTAGATTAATTACGTTATAATGTTAAGCCAACAATGAACTGATTTCAAATGCTACGCGAAGGCGTCTTTTAAAAACCTTTTACCTGTTGACTTTGAAAATTTGAACACTTTTCTATTTTTTCTTTCTGTTTACAGGTTCCAAGAGTTGCCGTCGCAAGTTCCGTATTGTTAGTTAGCTTAAGTTTTTTTATTGTACCTAATTATACTACCTAGTGGAGTTTTTGTAGCTGGAGCATTTTACAACTTTGTTCAAGTTCCTTTAAAATACTCCATTTTTTCTCCAAAATACCATTCCGAATTTTTTTCTTTTTCATGTATGTATTACCCACGTTTCAGACCGGGCGGGGTAATCTTGTGAACGACTCACAACTCATATATTTTTTGCATAGATACGAAATGGTACTAGGCAACGCGAATCAATAAACTAGAAGAGTCAAATAAATAATTCATAGAAGTAAACTCGCGTTTTATTTCCTTCTACAAGAATTAATAAAAGTAGCCCTAACACTCCATCACCTTAGTGTTAACCCGCTACAGTATTAATGGCTTTAGAAGAAATTTCACATTAAATAGAAGCAGCCATACTGATTAGATGTAATGGAAAATTATGTATAGGGTAAGGAGCGCACGCAATATGTGGGTGTATATCTAAATGCACAAAACACGTGTTGTATCCGAAAATATCTCGTATGCAATCTCACTAACAATCACTGGTTAGACTTGATGTGCACCTTTAGACGACACTTATAGTATACTATAAAATAAATGAGAGAAATTCCGAAAATAGTTAGTAGATGTCGCTTAAATAGCTAAAATAAAATCAGGCACAAGTGCACAAGCCAATCTTTGTGCACAAGCATGGACAGCAATATGAAAAGTTTTACATTTCAGTATTTTCGAACTTATGCACTTTTCATGTGAAGCCGATGAATTGCACCTTTCGTTGTGTTTGTCAATTCTTCTTCCACCTCGCCCCACTATAACAATAAACGGTCAGCTTGTTTCTTCCCGTAAGATTTTTCAAATTCGTTTCGATTTCTTGGAATGTGTTTCCCAAGATTGTAATAGTTATTTACGTTATAAGTCCTGGAAATGGAATTTTACAGTCGAGTAGGATGTTATGGACAAGGCGACGAAGGAGCCAAGTCCGGAACATCAAAACGAGACTAGAGTATATTTATTTGTTTCGTGGTGCACGAGTTTTTTTGCGTTTTTTGTTGTAAACGTAAATCTTGATATCTCAAGAATTATTGGACGTAAAGACCTGCGGTCAAAACCATTGTACTGCGTGTAATTTAACCCCGAAGATTAATAAGGTTTTTGCAAAATTTTCATTTTTTATGGGATCATATTGCTAGATAAAGGTGAAGGTGAAAGTATGTTCAAAATATTATAAAATTTTTATAAATTCACATAATATTTTAGACTTTTTTAAATTATTAATTAAGCATTACATTATTTTTTATTTTTTGTTTAAATTCTCATATATCTTCCAAAGAAGAAGTGCGAGACTAGAGAGATTTCGCGCGCGTGATTCGAGGCGAGACGAAACGTTTTGGTACGAAACGAGATTCGAGACGAGATTCGTTTTATTTTGTGCGAGATGGCACGAGAGTTATCTGGAATCACTAATCTAGAATAATAACTAAATTTATTTTTATGACTTTTAGTAGGCCCATCTTTTATTTTATGTAATAAATTACGCAAATGTAAACCGTGCATTATTATGGTTCGTCGATGAGGCTTTCTTTTTAATCTGTCATGCTTTGGCTGTAGTTGGCAGTTATCTTTAAATCTTTATGGTATTCATACATCTCATTAAACGAATATATTTGTAGGAACATTATGATGCTAATAATATTTATTTTATTAGATAATCAACACAATGTCCAGTCCAAGTCCATCTTTTATTTTCTGTAATCCCAGCAAATGTAAACGCGCTTGTCAACCCCGCTGACAGTGGGCCAATAGTCCGGTTGATAATTCGTTGGGCCTTTTAGATTTCGTAAATTACTTTATGTAAGCTATTGTATAATTTACCTGGATTGATAGGAAAATCGATCAGGAAAAAACAAGGAAAAACCACATATTATGTATTCTATTAATTGCTTTAGTTTTAACCTTATAACTGTGTAGTGGTCAGACCTACAGTTAACCAAAACTATCAAATTAGCTGTAGCAAGTCATTTAATCACAAAGCAAATTGCCTAATAATAAATTTACCTACCTGTGTTATTACATACAAGTTTAGGCAAAAAGTATAATTGATATAAAAATATAATTTAAAAAATTTGGTTCACTATAAAATGTTAGGGATGTTTCTTACAGTTTTTTTTTAAGTTGGTAATTTGATTTGTGTTGTTAAGGATGTTTATTACAGTTTTTTAAGATTGGTAATTTTTTTATATAGTAGTTAGAGACGATGCTTTTTTGTTTTGAAAAGGAAGGATTTTTAGAGAAATGTAAACAAGAAGCAGGTAGCCATTTTGGTTTTTGTTTTTTTTTCAGTAATTTCCTTCATGTAAGTTCATTTTATTTGTTTTATTTATGTTGATTCTAGTTGTGTGATGTAAATTTTATATTATTTATTTAATCTAAAACCAAAATCTCTAGATTGAAACTATGGTTAAGTCAAAATCTAAACGGTAACTAAATTTAAAAAGACGCGTTTGATAATTCTTAATATTTAAAAAACACGTATTTTTTAACGTTTGTAGTATATAATTAATGTTAACCGGACATGTTATTCGTATCTTAAATACGACTACTGTTTTTATGTGTTTTATGTGTTTCACAGTCAGTATTTTTTGATTTGGTTGATTTTCTAACCTAACTAAATGTTATACTTTGTAACTAAAAATGTCGGGATAGCCTTTTGGTCCGGAACAGTTGGTTATTTCTCCTGAGGATAAATTTATTTATTATTTGAGAGAGTATTAATCTCCACAGTGGTAAAAGCCCATTATAGGCCGTGTAAGAGAACCCTCAAACTTTTATTTACTATTTGAGAGAGTATTAATCTCTACGGTGGTAAAAATCTGGAAATATAGTCACCTAAAACGTCGTGCACCACGAAACAAATATGGCTACCGTATTTTAATCAAAAGGAATAAAAATAAAATAACAGTGGTTTCGAACAACCAACACTTAGGGGTGATAACACACAAGACTAATCATTTTCTGAAATGGTCGAGCGACCAGTGTTGGACCATATGGATTAACGCAGTACGAACCAACTCAAACCAAAATACATAAAGGGTTTTCATATTGCCATGTTCTCAAAAATATCATATTAATAGAAAATTTGTATAAATGAATATTTATTTGTCATTAAAACATGCAGTCTACAAAAGAGAAAATGAACAATTTATTAATAGTATTAAACTTATGGAATGTAGTGTACGTTTCAAGATTAATGTCCCAAAAATTTATTTTCTTCTACATTTAAATCAAGAAAACATCTAATAACATGGGATTTTCCTTTTTAATCTGACAAATCCAGAAAATAGATTTTCATACAATCAATTTTTAACTAATAAACTAATAACGATGTACCAAGAAACAATTCGGTTTTACTTATCAGCGATTCCCACGTGCTTTTTCATTTAGTTAGAAAAATTCATAAGAGATTTAACCACTTCACTTTGATCGATTAGCATATTTGTTTGACTGTGCATATAACATAAGCGGTTAAAAGCGGTTTTATATTTATGGCATTGATAATATTGAATAGGTATTTGGGCAATTATATGTTCAATTTTAGCTAGAAAAAATATTTTTTGGAGGTTTATAGCTGTAAAAACATTATAAGTACTTTAGATTCCAAAGCCATTGGCATTTCAATAAGTGCGTTCTAAATCCATATTAAAAATACACAGAAATAGATAAGAATGGAATGAATAACATATCACAGGGTATGTGGGCATCTATCTGTCGAATAATTAAAATTAGATATTGTAGACTTTTAGAGTTTACTGTCTTGCCTTAGTTCGTAAAATCCCATTACCATAAAATGGAATACAACTAAAATGTTATACGCCACATATACATGTGATTTTATTAGATTTGATTTATTATGAGGGATTCTCCATGTTCTAAAGCGTTCAAAGACAAAGATTTCGCTTCGTTTTAAATTCAAAACAAGGTATAAAACAACAATATTCCCTTCTTCTCCTACGTACCCGTTAAAATAAAATTATCATTTCTATAAACATACTATTTATTTTTCTATAAGACCGTATTTCTTTTTAGTCACGTATGTAACACATTCCTGCTATTTGTATTATAAAAAAAACGGGTAAAATAAAAGCTACACCATTTAAAATATTATAATAAATTCGTTTTAACAAAAAATTTAAAGCTTTTTATTAAGTTTTTAGGCTTATAGAGTGTTATTTCGAGTAAAATTTCTTCAATATTAAAATATTCACTAAGGAACAAAAGGCTTTTAGAACCATAGTTCATGCTTTAGGCGCCAGCATTATAGCTAGTTGAAGTTTTACTTTGATAAGCTGGTTTTGGATTTCGGAAGTTTATTCTGCCTGCATATATATCCAATGGGTATTATCCATATCTAGCCTAGGTAGTGTAGTGACTAGCGTGTCAGTCTCTCACCCAAGCGGCTCCCCGGTACTGGCAGCTTAGGTTAAGCTTTTCTGCAATTTTCTTTAGCTGTAACACAAATGTGGGATTTGTGCTATACCATCTGTAATTCGGCTGCAGCCGCACATTGAAACTGCGTAATGACAAAAATCGCCATTCCCTCCCACACAATGTTCGCCAGGCATTTTCTCTAATTTCTATCTAACATTTTTATCTAAATTTGTTATTGGTAGCAAGAAGCTTTTAGCTATATAATCTACTTCGCATTTTGTCATTGAAATTTCAAAGGGAAATCTATTACTTTGGTTTAATCTTATGTTATGTTCGTATCATACCGTTGAGATTATACTTTAAACACTTGTGTGTGAAAATTTAGTACAAACGTACAAGAAGTAATGGTGTAGCCTTCTCTGCGAAACTAGACAGTTTGTTTTGTCGTGGTTAAAGCTTGTGCGTTCTTTGATGTGGGAACTTTAGCGACAAATCTATTATAAATATTAGATTTTTAAAGTCTTGTGTTTGAACACGTTAATTAACTTTCATAATTATTCTGTTTGAAACGTCGACTAATAGAATTATGATTCAAAATTGTTTTGATATTATTTTATTACTGAAATATGTATAAGTAATAAAAATTAATAAGTCAATAATTGGGAATCGTATTGCAATGTTTGAAGAATCGTATTATATAAAAAAAATCAGAATTCAACGACAACTATTAAGGTTGTAAATTAGCATCAGTAAAAGGTGAAAGGTTTTTTTTGTTATTGTAATTGATGGTTATTTAAGTGTTAGTGCCAATGGGGTTAATATGGAAAGCAAATATCTAATAAGTTAAGTCATTTTATTTTAATGTGAATTATAATAAAATTGTAGAAGAAAAGAACATTAGGATGAGATTCCTGAAGAAGTTAATATGTAGAATTTCCTGAATTGCAATTTCTCATCAGAACTTTTAAACAATAACAACAAAAAATTTGGGTGGCGCCCTCTATATTGTTCAATCCTATCTGACATCAGCATTCGTATCAGTATCAGAAGAAATATCTACCGGGAGTTGCATATATGCTTCATTTGTTTAATTCAAAAGTTTTGATTGTTATAATGCCAACAGATACTTTCAACATATTTTATAAAGTTTAGACCAAGGATTGTTGATTTTGCAGTTGAGGTTAGAGTAGAGTTAGGAATGATAATTAAATCCATTATTAGCAAACGAAATAAGAGATGCAGGTGAAAGATGATACAAGCAATATTGTGGCCCTTGCAGATGTTAGAGGCGACTGGAGGTCATGTGGTACTGGTTCAGGGGTGTTACTATTCGACTTGTGACATCGGAAATAGTCAATTAATGCGTATAACTTTTGGCAGTAGAAGTTACTTGGTCAGTACCGCGGTGCAAACATTAAAAGCAGCTGGAGGCCACATATCATTTGACTTGTGACGTCGAATGGAGAAGGTGTGCTACGTGATTTTGTTATTTGGGAGGAGAGATTGTGAGACCTTTTTAAGCGAATATCTTGTGTTCTTGGTGAGTTAGAGAATGAGTGGTATTTTTAAAGTCCTTAGGTCATGGAGAGTCTAATGATATACCATATGTGGGGATTTTTGTAGAGCTTTTGTAGTGAGTACCTTGCAAAAGTATAACCAAATTGAATTCTTATCTAAAATTAGCTATTTACAGCTAACATGTAAGACTTCGTTTTCTGAATATTCTAAATTTCCCCACTTTTCCTCCTCCCTAGCTCATGAATCCTAAATTTATGAAAAATGGAAGAGTATAGTCCATCAAACAGAAACTTCTGTGTGACCTTAGAATGCGCAGTGGGAAAACTGTTTGGTCAGTCCAGTAGCGCATTTCTTACTTGAACGTCTTGCGGTGCACTTCGGGCACAATCAGATATAAAAGTGTTTTGTAGCGATGGAGGCGAACGATGCTGTACCTCTTTTACCCCGAATGTCGTCATTCTTCCATGTTTGCGCAACCTACAGGAAAGTTCTTGTTCGCTGAACTGTAGTTATAGTTAAATCATAAAATGTTTGCACTAATAATATATTGTAAGGACTGTGATCTATCACAACACTAAATTGAACGGTACCAAGCCACACAGTGTATTTTGTTTTTTATAGCAAAAACTCGTCTAATCAAAAAATTCTAATATTTTATAGCTACAATTCGTCAGTTTAATGCAGAACTATCTTAAATAAAAAAATGAGAAAGGTTTTGTTTAATTAGACCAGAATAAAATTTTATTTTTAATCTTCTTAGGATACCAGAGGAAACCCACAAAGATTTTTAGAGTTTACTATAAATAAATTGACTTAGCATGTTTCTGCATTAAACTCGCAATACTTTAAACTGTTGATAGAGTGTCAGATGGTTTCCGTATCACAATTTTCGAATAATAAAGAGGGTCCTTCTTTGGTAATGGAAGTTCTTGTTTTTTTTCTCACCACATTAATGATTTGTTTGACGAAGGTTTCCAGTCGGAGCAAATAATTTTTTCGTTTGAAATGGCAAACTTACTCACTTTTGCCTTGTTTATTTTGAGATAAATAGACTAAATTATCGAAATTTTGTGGCGGCCCATTTATCATAACGGGCTTTAATTTTCTTTCTTGTCCATTAGACTTAATTGCTGTACTTTGTTATGGATATGCTTTGAAATTATTGGTCGTTGGCCTAGGGCCGATAAACTTAGACCCATTTGTACCACTTTTGATTAATGCTAATCGTATATCAGTAAAACAATAGTATTCATAGCAATTAAAACGTGCTTAAAGTTAAGTGGAGGTGATGCAAATGGCTTTTAGACTTTTATTAGGATAATGGGCCCTACGGGCCTAAGCCTAAGTATGATAGAAATAGCATTTATCGATTTTTTTTAAAGTAGGTCAGTATTTACATGACCTACATAAATCTCCAATCGATTCTCTATCGATGGAGCACATATTAGTACCAAATAACACTCAATAGCACTAAATAGTACGATAGAATCAGAATTTATCGATTTTTTAAAACATAACCTAATTTAAAAAATTTTAAAACATAACCTAATTTAAAAACTTTATCCTCGGCAAATTACGCGTCGAATGAGCCCAAGCCCATCTCTCCAGCCCTTATAGAACGCGAGAATGGGGCTCGGACACATACAAATCAACTTTAGTAGTATTGGATTTGGAAGGTAATTGCCACGATTACAGTTATTTTTACCTTTATACTCTGACAATTAACCTCAAATTAAGTTACATCGAAGAAAATGAAGGGTCCTGCATTTAAGTAGTTAGTTCTATAGTTAGTTAATGATTAGTTAATAGTTAGTTAATAGTTAGTTAATAGTTAATAAACAATACTTACTTGACCACAAGCAGGGATGCTTATTACACACAGCACAAGTATAGACGTAACCCATATGTACGTAGAGAAATTTTTTGCCGAAGGAAAATAATCAAAAAGATTTAGAACCAGTAAATGCACGTAGAAACCCTACAATTCAATAGTTATGTTAATAAGATAATAGTCAATATAAATAGTAACTAAGATAAAAAAAATCTAAGTTTCTTACAACTTTCACAGTTTCAAAGAACCACAACGATCCGTAATAAACTATTAGATAAATGTTTGGTATCTGGAGAGATACTAGAAATTCTGGTATGATAGTTAAGAACAAGCCTCTATCTAAAAACAAAAAACAATTATAATTAAAATTAATAATAATTGCTTCAAGAATTTTTTATATCTGCAAAGGATGGACACTGTTCCAATGTGATCGAGATGCGCCAACCTTTCTTTTTATTTTTTACATTTTAACCAATCATAAAGATTAATATCAAGTTCTAGGTTGTAGTGTGCAGATTCGATTGTGTGAATAACAAAACTGATGTCTGTTGTTATGAAGTGCACACTAGAGAGTACAAGAATTCGGTTAACAATAAATATTAAATGACTCTTTTTCTAACTATCAAAAAACTGCCTATGTCATATGCTTTATTATTATAGTAACGGGCTGTTCTTTGGTTGACAAAAATAAACTGCCTGGTGACTTACTTGTATACTTATACCGTATTATAAGGTTTCGGGTTTATTTCTTGGATGTTGCAACAAGTTTAATATTCAACTGTATTTTAGTATTTTATCCAATTTTACTACTGTAATTAAATGGCTTAAGAAAAAACATTTTTATTCTGAGAACCCATTTAAAGTTGGAAATATAAACAACAAATAATGAAATAATATAATCGGATTTCGTTTAGTTATTGATCCATGGCCACTTCATAATTTCTTTTTTGTGAAAACAGAACCACCTGCATTATTTTCTAGAAGTTTTCTGCAGAAACCCCGTTCCTTGTTCAATTCACGCCCCGGGGTTACATTCTTCTCTTCTCGCTGTAGATTGACGAGAAGCGGGATTTGACAAGAATCAGGGGCGACCACTATTCGTATCGAGACGAGCTTGCGAGAAAATTGTTGCGATCTGCGCAACAAACTTCAGGGTGCAATGTTTTTAGGTTAAATCGGTTTTTTTAGCTGTTGAAATATGTTAAATTTGAGTAAGTTGAAATTTAATGGAAAATTGTTTTAAATAGGCACCAGCATCAAGATTATACGACCCCTTGAGATCGATCCTGGAACCAAAAACCTTGTTGATTGAAATAAATATTTAAACCGTTGGCGTCGGTTGGCCATGCCCATGTTGCCTTGGCTATTTTGTTGTTATTAATAGTGTGTATGTAATAACTGTCAAGTTATGTTTTATAGAATTTTGTATTTCTAATCTTTTCACTAGACCTTTGAAATCTTTGAATAAACATTGGTTTCGAAGATACTCTGCTTCGTGTTTTATTCAACAAACCTTTCCCGGAGTCAAGCTCGATATCACGTTGGTTTGGATGGATGGCTTTGCTTAGTAAGTGTCATTATACTCTATAGTGAAGAGTAGAGCGACGGGCGTCTTCACCTCTAAACCAGTTGAACCTCATAATGGAAGATTAAGAGATGTGGATAATTCAGTTTTATTATTCTGTATCTGGGAAAAAGGTAACTTGTCCTTACGGCCTGTTAGATCGAAGAAATCTTAAATGGCGAAAAACTATGGGAATCGTATGCTTCCAGCAACATAAAATAACAACTTAGCAACATTGGGTTTTAATAGCGTTTACTGTCTCCAGCCTTACTGTGTGGAACTCCATAATCATGAATTAAACTTTAAATTAATCTTTTAATTTGAATATATTTCATGATTGGGTTTTATGTTGAAGAAAGTTTAATTATCAATATTAGAATTTTAAACTGTGCATGAGTATGAGTACGTTATTTCGTGAACAAGAACTGTTAAACAGCCTTTTTTAATCATATTTAAATTGCAACGAAAAAATGTTCATGTAAGTTTAAATTATTTGAGAAATAATGTCAACAATGATAAAATTATTGATAATAAAATGTTAGTTTAAAATTTGAATAACTTTGGCTCGTTCACATTCAATGCATTGAAATTCCTCCTTGCAGCTTTGTCTATTTTAAAATGAAAAAATGGTTTACGACTTTTTTGACGACTTTTGACACTAAGATCAAATACAGTTTTTTTATAATAAGAAACCGACGTACAAGACTTATCAAATTGTTTGTCGTCTAGTGTTTGGAAAACTTTTCTTAACGTATGCCTTGTACTGATTTAATCTTAAAATTAGGCGGCGAATACCTTTTCCAAATTGTAGATACATGTCTGCAAACATTGCAATTTTTTAACATCATAATAAATGTAAGTTACATTTCTAGTAATTTCAAATAAATCTTAGTGTAAAACAATTGAATATAATTATTACTAAATCTACATAATCATATTGTTATTTACAATTAACTTAATTGTTTAAATAAATATTATAGATAGGTAGATAAAAGATTCCTCTATTTGATGATACGCAAAACCTCCTTTAATACTGAAAATTAAACTCAGGAGAGAAAGTCAACCAAATCAATTTTACAAGCATTGGAATTTTATTAAAATTTGAAATAATTGCTTAAAAGCACTTTGTTAGCTCCTTTTCTTGTTAAAAATTCTATCCTTATATCACATTGAACAATAATTACAACTTTTTCGACATCCAAAATATTAAATAACTACTAAATTAGATGTTTTCATATCATCAAAGTAAAACGCAGAAATGTTTTTTAACACACATTGAAAAACATATATGTTTTTAAATCCATAAATCTTCTATTAGAAACGATCCCCACATTAACCTAAATGTCTCAGTTGTGTCCAAGCAACTTCTTGAGAACAGCATAATGAAATATATAAGCCCACAGACTTTTTAACATTGAAAAATAACAAAATTATTATGAAACTACCTATATCGTTTTTGTATTATTTACAAATTAAACATGCAGGTAAGGTAATAAATCTTTGTATACATCTTCATTAACAAGCACCTTCTTTGTTTCAGGCCAAAACAAACCTTGAAGTTGTTTTAATACTTATTTATCTACAAAAATCATGTAACGATAGATAGTCGTCAACTGACCAAGAAAATTTACCAATATTAGGAGGAAATTCAAGTTTAGAATTTATCCTTTTTCTATTTAGTGTGTTATGCAGTGTTTCTTTAAGAGAATGAAACCTATTTAAATTATATTAATTAAAATTTGTTTTTAAAAAGAATCAATTCCTTTAATATAACATGACAGTATGTTTTAATATAAAGGCAAGTGCTTCTTTTTTTTCTGTATATGATAAACAAGCAGAACTTGATAAGTTTATGTAGTTTCTCAATACTAAAAAAACAGTTATTTACATCCACTGTTAATCACATCCCTGTACACAATATATAATATCATTAGGGTATATATTTTTTATTTTTAGGTGTTATTCAGGTCAAACAACCAACACCAGTCACGTCACATGAAACAAATCAACACACTTTAGGTATTTCTGCTTTTGGATTGCGCTGAAACTATAAGCTGTGTGTCCATACATAAGCACTTAATATAATTTATGTATTATTTACCTGGAATAATAACAGATTCAGGTGATACTCCCATGAGTGTTGACAAAACACCGCTTACAGTTGAGATCACCACAAGATAGTAGGCCGCAAAAAGTACGTTGCACATGACAATTATCAAACAATCTGTAGCAGCATTACTCTCGAATTTTGCATACGCTGAATAAGTCATAAAACCTGATGGGACTGTCATGCCAAGTCTGCATAATGAGTACCAGAAAAGTGTTGGAATCTGGAGATTAATAAAAAAATCTTTAGTTTGATAGTTAGCAATTTATTAATAAAATCTATGATGAAGACATATTAAAAAATATCCTACATTTAAAGATCTCTAAGTTATCAAAAATGATTGGTTCGAATGGTCCATCTAATAAATGGTTAGACCATCAAGTAGGATATGATACCCTTTAACCCTTATGAAAGAACGAAGTAAGTTAACATAAAAAGTAACCGAAATTATGAACCTGTACATGTGTACATGCAAAATATTTAGATATTAAAAATTAAACTTCTGACTATTTAAAGAATAGCGAAGATGATTAAAAATTTACTGTTAGTTTTTCTGATTTTACCATGACACGTAATGGGTCACTAGGTATACCCTATTTCAAAGTACCTACATTTCGCGTTGAAAATTAAACTTATTAGGACAGTAACCTGGTAATTTATTTCTGTAATCTTCTACAGAATTGATTTTCTTGTTGGAAAATGTTCGGTGGTCTTCCCCGGATGTAACGTCAAGTTGGCGGGACGGGAGGGGGGTGAGCGTTAGCCGCCATCTTGGAAAACACGTTTTACCAAATATCTCGTGAACCGTGCGTCGTACGACAAAAAAAGTACAGACCATTTTTGTAGATAATAACATTTTCTACAATTTCTATTGGCAACTTTTTTCTGTATAGTGCATAGGTTTATATTTATAGCTCGCCAAACTTTTTCCAACATAGTTATTGCTAAATATATAGTTAACGGTTGATGATACATTAAAAATGGTAATAACCAAATTTGTAGAACACAAAATTTCCAATAAAATTTATTTGAAGTTTTTTTCTATAAAATTGATACTTTAAGAGCTATAGCTTGGTAAGCTATTGCACCGCTTGAATTATCAGTAGAAATGTTGCTTGTAGTACACGGAAAACACTTCATAACATATAAAACGGCGAAAAGTGTTCCGAAAAATGACAATACTGTGTAGTGAATCTATTAATATTATAAATAGTGTGAAAACGTACGGCACGTTACTATTCTTTTAGAACCTACCACCAGGTTCAAACTTGGGTTCAAACATGATCTTGAAGAATTCCAACCAAAGCGGCTACAAATGGACTTCAACCAATTCGAACTACCATCAAATTTGCTGCAAATAATATCTTCTAATATCAAATAATTTCCACTGTTAATTCACGCGGTGCAATAGTTTACCAAACTATAGCTCTTAAAGTATCAATTTTATAGAAAAAAACTTCAAATAAATTTTATTGGAAATTTTGTGTTCTACAAATTTGGTTATTACCACTTTTAATGTATCATCAACCATTAACTATATATTTAGCAATAACATGTTGGAAAGTTTGGAGCGCTATAAATACCGTGAGATCATTTAAATTTAAAATTAAAGTAGGCGGGAATTTTTTTATACGTTTGGCGATCCTGCCAATTGACTCGCTGTGTAAATTAGAGGTTATGCAATTTTATGTTCTAGATTAAACATTTTGGAGCGTCACTTTGACAATTCAAATCAAACTGTGAAATGAACAGTTAGTGTTGGCAATCTAATTTAAAAATCACAGCCAACTTTAATTATAAATTCAAATGATCTCGTGGTATAAACCTATGCACTATACAGAAAAAAGTTTCTAATAAAAGTTGTAGAAAATGTTATTATCTACGAAAATGATCGGTACTATTTTTGTAGTACGACGCACGGTTCACGAGATATTTGATAAAACGTGTTTTCCAAGATGGCGGCCAACGCTCCCCCCTCCCGCCAACTTGACGTTACATTCAGGGAACACCCACAAACATCTTCCAACAAGAAAATCAATTATGTAGACGATTGCATTATGAACCTATTTTTTTGCTCTGGTGCTTGGACTATATAGTATTGTACTAAATACTATTTTCTCAGCTAAAAACGTGATATAAGTTCAACGAGTTTCCCTGTTTCTATATAACATGTGTTTTGATTTCACCTCACTTCATTTTCCCCTAAACCAGACAAATGAACAAACGAAGAAGAAGTATTGTATTTTTTTATACTTGACAGCCTAAATATTAATGCCGCCACCTTAAATTTTAAAGACAGCCGCTGTCAGCATTTTCCGGTAAATCGCTTCTTTATCTCCATCTCCACTTTAACTGTAGGAGTGTGTCTCTGATAGATCTATCAAATTTTCTTACTTATAGCATAACATCCTCAACACAATGCGTATCAATCCTACTAACCTATAACCTAACCTCTTCGGTATAGCGTGACCTGTATG
Source organism: Agrypnus murinus (assembly GCA_929113105.1). Lineage (NCBI taxonomy): Eukaryota > Metazoa > Arthropoda > Insecta > Coleoptera > Elateridae > Agrypnus > Agrypnus murinus. Next base: position 111,780,186 of record OV816028.1, on the reverse strand, counting down.
CCGTTAGCGTTAATCGCTCTTAGTCGCCACCTTGTTCTTCACTCGTTATATCAAAATTCGTACACAATATGGCTGTTGAGAAGACTCATATTTAAACTTCAAATATATTAAACTTTAAGACTCATATGAAGCATTCATAGCATTAAAAACACCAGCTATGTTGTTACAGAACACCAGTTTATCAGCGTGTGAGAAGAATCTTTATCCCGCTGCCTGTAAAATGTAACAGAAGTTCCAGGTCCTAACATGCTTTTTTTCTTTAATCTCGGAGTAAGAAGTTTCGAGTTGCTCTTCGGTAGGTACCAGATCATTTAACTCAGCCTGTGTATTTACACAGGTTTTGAGCCTGCCTTGAGTCTTGAAGTTCACCAGTAGGTTGAGAATCCATATCTGCTGATTACCTTGGTTCATCTTCTTCAATGCTGGAGCTTGAACTGCTTTCGCCAAGGTTTGCAGGCTGCGACGGAACAGGTACTTCCTCACTGTTTGGAATGGGACGAATTAGTCCAAATTAGTAATATATTTTAAAGCACTTTTATTTTTTCTTGTTATACCAGCAACGTTGCACAAACAAAAATAGCAATTCGTAATGTGGTCTTTAGATTCACGCCACACCATTGGTATACCAAATGCCAACCACTTCCGTTTGCAATAAACCCACTGCCTGCAATATTTTCGGTACACTAAGAACATACGTAATGGGGAGTCCACTTTTTATCCAAATCACCGAGGGCATCCAAAGTACGCTTTATATGCATTTATATAAGAGTTTGTTATATTTCTTCTCGGTTTTTGTGGAGTATAACTAGCACATGTATAGCAAAAGGAATGCAGACATTCTTCACACGCACATCCAAACTAACTGGAATTCAAGACTCGACTGACTGTGGTCAGAGACCATTTATAAAACTAAAATATTTCTTATCAATGTAGTTTTACAAGGAAAATATTCCATCCCTCTCTTTTGTTACTGAGAAAAAAGTGAAGGGACCTGACAGATATAAAGGTTCGGGTCGGTAATCCCTCGACTACCTGTAAGCACAAGTAGATAACAGAAAACTGAATCCAGGGGTGCGAAGGCAGAGAAACTTGTGAACCATTTATTATTATCTTGTTTAAATCTCTCAGAAAATTTATTTTATTATTTTTTATTTATTATATATTTGTTTATGTATGTATATGATCAATGAAGAATAAGAGACATGATTATTATTTTTCCTACGACCCCATCCGAAAGTGAACAATAGCAAACGCTACCGATATTAAGAAAGTGAGTCATATAACACGCGTATGTTAGGAACATAACACACGTGTGTGTTATGAAAATACGTCACGCTAAGCAATATCTAGAAATCCATGAATTTTGTTTACATTAAAATGATGACATTAATGTTTAATCCAATTTTGAGAAGCATTTTAACCATTATGTATCTATTCTTTTCTTATAAATATAACTTTAATTAATGTTTAATTAGTTATTTTAGCTATCAAAAAGAAATATCTAATAGATTACACCTAACGTAACCCCACTATAATGCTATAATACATGAAAATTATTGAAGCAAGTTTGCCAAGATTAAAATCAGCGATGCCAAATGGGAGAAAAATAAGAGTAATAATGTCAAATAATTTAGTTAGGCAACCTCTTTCACACCTGGCGTTGTGTTATTAGTTGAAGTTATATTTGTTAATTATGGAGATATTATTAAATATAAATAAAAAATAAATTATGTGCCTCTGAGATTATTCTATTATAAATTGTAATAGTAATTCATTTAATTAATTTTGCTGCTAAACCCAAGGTTTAATTTTATACTATGTTTAAATAAGTTATGAATATATGAGTTTTTAAAATTGAAATTTATATTTAGTAAAAGAATCTATTAAATAAAATGTTAACAAACACCCATTCACTTTAACAATTGTCATAATTCAGCTCCAGAAAAATAAAATTAAGTTGTCAAGATAACTTAATTTTATTTTTCTGGAAATGTTTTGATATAAATTTCGTTATAATTATTCATATTGTAAAACTAAATTGTTTAAAAAATTAAACTTTATATCCTAAAAATAAATCGCTTAAGAAAATTAGCTTTAAGTGTGATTTTCTCTGTTAAACCTAACCATAAAAATTTTGCTTTAAAATCTTCAAAAATTATATTCTTGAAAATTTTAAAAAATCAAAATTTCTTAAACATTTGAAATTTGGGGGGTCGTAGGAAAAATATTGTACATTACACGTTGGAAAGTAACTTTTCTGCACTCGTGTAATTTGCGCACTCGGCTTACGCCTCGTGCGTCAATTCACACTCGTGCGTACGAAAAGTTTCACTTTCCACACTAGTAATGTAATATACAAAAACTGTTATTTTCTACAATAGCGATTTCTGAAAAACTGTAGCCTGATGAAACAAAACTATGGCTGCTTTGAGAGCGTACATCTGCTAAAGGAATCAGAAACTATGAACAGTTTTCATTCATCAAGATTTGTTTAGATCTGTGTTATTTATCAGAAGAATTTAATTTTTACAGTACCTCATATATATTAAACTTCTGCACATTTAAGTTTATTAAGATGTCGAATCCATGAGTACGTCCTTTTTGCGATAGTGCCAAAATACAAATGATTGTCAAAATGGCAACGTGTACTAAAAACGCCACCTTCACCAACTAAAAAAAAATAAAACATACTATAACATAAAGAGATATTATTCACAAAGTAAAATTCTAAAATATTAACGAAAAACAAGCATAGTTTGATTTTGATGTATTATTCACAAATATTTACATTCTTAAAATGTGATTTTGTTTTGCATCATGCATCAACATAGTGCATTAGCTCCTATGTACTTCTGTTTTTAAAGTAAACATGATTTTTTTTAAATAAAAAATATCAAAATATAATTTCATGAAAATATTCAAAATCAAAGAAATAGAGGTGTATTTTTCCTTGAGATCTTGATCCCGGATGTTATCGCAATTCAAAATGGAAAGACACACACAAAATTTAAAAAACACTCAAAAATAGTACATCAAAATGTTACTAAGAATAGCATGCAGGCAATTTCTTAAATTACATCTTCACCTCATTAAGGTTAAACACCTTTATCAAGATTAAGATTCTGTGCTGTTATAAAATGTCGTTTAACTATTAATACGTTTTTACAAATTAAATAAGAAAAGCTATTAAAGTTTATCAAGTTTATTAACCGTAAAAACATACGGTTCTTGCCCCCAATGCATTTTTATTCAAATAAAAAATGAATGTTATATATTTACGTTCTTTTGTTTAATAATATTCTACTTGGTTAAATTTATTGTCGAGAGGGTTGAAGTTTAAAAATTGAACCTATCAAGTTCAGACATCACAATAAAACAGAACGATCAGTCAAAATACTCGAACTTCAAACTTTCGAGATAAGATCGATTTCTCAGAATTTTTCTTTTTTTCGCGTCTATTTGTTGCAAGGCTGTAATATTAAAGGGTTGTATTTCTTCACATTTTTTTTCAAGGTTGGAACGTCACTCGAAAATACATTATTGCGATATTTCTAAAACAAAGAGCCATTTCTATCGAACTATTTTGCTGGAAAGCCATTTATCTGTAAATGTCTGACAATTTGTCAACTTTCTAGAGTTATGAACAACACTCCCCAAAAAATAATTAATGTTCAAAAATATGAATTAAATAAAAATCTGAAACCAAAAATTACAACCAAAAATTTAGATCAGCTAAATTAAAGCTAATTTTTTTTAATATTTAGTGAATAGTCAAAGGATAGGATATTTAAATCTATATTTCGACCATATTTTTGGTCTTCGTCAGGATATAAACAGTATGAAACATTTACGGTATACATATTATTTCATTCATCATTAATCTCTTGCTATAAATATCTATTCTGTATGTATGTATTTGAAAAGTAATGAATATTATTATTTCATTCATACATACTACATCCAATCAGAATGCAGAATTAACTGTCCTGCACTAGCTTTAAACCGATAAAACCTTTAGGTAGATTGTTTACATGAAATAAATAAAACAGGTTAGTAAAAACTTCCTAAGTTTATTATAATCTACCTGACAATTGTTTTGACCGCTAAGCTGTCATTACCAAAGGTAATATAAATATAAACAAACCCGTCTCTAAGGTAAATACAAATAATAGATGACTAGATAAAAATAATAAAAATTAAATATCTAACACTTCCAGTAACGGAGAATTACTGAACCCTTATAGGTGTACTTATAGTCTTTAAAACTAGCGCTAACATTTTTTTTTTCATTTTTATTTAATGTTAAAGAGGGTAATGTACGGTCGACTAGAGAGTGGTTTGCAGAGGTTTAGGCGTTCAAGTGACTTAGCCTAATTTTTAAACTAATAGTCTATTTGTTGCAATAAATCAAGAGATGAAATATTAAGCTACATGCAAGCATCAAAGACTTTATGATTTTTAAAAAATAATTACTGCAACCCAACTTCGAAATTTCATAATTTTGTCTATATTGTAACGTGCTTTTTAAAATAATAATCAAAGATGCTGTTTAAAATCGTCTATTAATAAAAAAAGATTATTTACAATGCACTTAATTAAAAACACTATAACTATAAACTATTTAACAAACCATTTAAATGCTAGGTATTTACAAATTTATATGAAGACTATTTATATAAAAAAAACTATTTATGTATTACAATAATTATTAACATTTATTTATTCAGAGTACATTTGACCATGCCGGTCAAACATTAACTGCCCCCTTCTACTCGCGATCTCAATTTATATCTTTCATACGATGACTCATACATCTAGAATGTTCGATGACGTGTTGATGACTCATACATCTGGAATGTTTGATGACGTCATATGTGGGTTTACTATTCGTTACACTGCCCCCCTCTTCAAGTCTGTTCTGTCACAGAACAGGTTTTATTCTCTGGTTTCTGTAGAAAGGGTCGTGACGGTATCGACAGCCTTCACCTCGACTACATGTTCCATTACGGTAGAAATAACAGTCTATACTCTTTGTTGGCCTTGATGCGGGCTAGGGCTCCAAGCTACAGACTAAGATCTTCACATCCGTATCTCTAAAAATAACTGCCAGCAGGTTTCGAACGATTCTCCAATCCAACTGGTCCCGCCCACATCCGAGTTTGGGAACTGCCAATTTGTTAATACCCCTGGTAAGCAGCTCGGTCCTCAAATCCCATAATGCCCTCCACAGGTCGGCGTAACTCGGTTTCTGGTAGTAAAACTGCTTGGTTACCAAGTAGTAAATGGAGCGGTCATGATCAGGCAAATGTAGGGCTTTGCTAACAGAGGGATTCTGATCTCGAAGTTCATCTAGCCGTCCAAATTTATTCCTAAACACTACTGCGATCCCCCTGGACATGCGGAGATCCTCGGAGACACAGTGGGCAATGGAATAATCACCAGGGACCCGGAAGAGGTCTTGTTGCATCTCGGTCGTGACTCCGAATCGGGCTTTTCTAGTTCCGGAAAACGCAGCCATAAATTCTCTTTGGCTAATCATCTTCAGGCCTTACGGTATTGACAGCCACCTCAGCATCATCTTCTCGATCCGGGACTACGTTATTGTTTCCCTAATAGTGCGTCAGACGATTGGAGTGTACCACCTTTGGTTTCCCTCTTGGCAATTTCTGGATGCGATAAATCAAGTCATTTATTCGTTTCTTCACCTGGTATGGGCCCTCCCAATTTCGCTGTAACTTTGGAGAATAGCCATGACGTCTTTGCGGATTGTATAACCAGACAAGCTCTCCAGGTTGAAACCCTCCTTCTTGGGCTCTCACATCGTACGTAGTCTTCATCCGGTCACTCGCGATTCGGCTAGTGTTTCGGGTTCGGTCGTGAATATCCTCCAACTTTAAGTTGACAACATAATCATTTCCGGCTACCTCCTGCTCTATAGGTGGGGATCCAAATTCCAGATCACACGGTAACCGTAACTCGCGTCCAAACATCACTGACGCTGGTGACTGACCGGTTGCTTCGTGGACCGATGCACGATAAGCCATCAGGAACATGTGCAGGTATTGGTCCCAGTCTCGTTGATGATCAGAGACGACCTTGGCCAAATATTTGCCCATTGCCCGATTCATGCATTCTACCATTCCATCGGACTGCGGATGTAACGGTGTGGTCCGAGTCTTGCGAATGCCCAACAATCGACAGACTTCTCCAAAGAGTGCAGACTCAAAATCGCGGCCTTGGTCCGAATGCAGCTCCATAGGCACTCCGAAACGACTGAAAAACTCCTTGACTAGTACGTCAGCAACAGTCGCGGCTTCCTGGTTTGGTAGGGCATATGCTTCTGGCCATTTGGTAAAATAGTCCATGGCCACTAAGATGTATTTATTCCCATCGTCGGTCTCGACAAATGGTCCGGCAATGTCTATAGCTATTCTTTCCAGAGGACTACCCACATTGTACTGCCTCATAGGTGATTTTCGTTTCACCAAAGGTCCGTTACCAGTGGCACAAAATTCGCATTTTCGGCACCACTCTTTCACGTCTTCTTTACAATTGACCCAATAAAAACGCTCTCTAAATTTCTCCAAAGTCTTTTTGACACCGAAGTGTCCTCCTGAGGCACCGTCATGGAGATGTCGCAATACTGTAGCCACTCGGCTCCTTGGAACCACAAACTGAGACCTAATGGTAGTGCCATCTTCCCTCTCCAGTACTCGCTTTAGGAGATAGTCTTCCACCTTCAAGGACTCCCATTGGGCCCAATACGCTTTTAGGGTTCTGTTGCAAGGGCTGACAGCTTCCCAGACAGGCCTTTCTCCTACACGCTTCCATTCCAGTATCATTTTTAGTTCGGGATCAGCCTCCTGCTGTCGTTGCAATTCTTCCGGCAACCAGTTGTCGTTGACGATAGTAGTTCTGAATACTTGACAAACCTTCTCTTGCAGACGAGAGCAATGACGGCAGTCCGTCGGACAGGGTCTTCTAGAAAGAGCATCGGCATTTCGATGGCTGGTGCCCGCTCGATGTTCAGTGTCAAAATCATATCCTTGTAGTCGTTCAATCCACCTTGCGACCTGGCATTCTGGATTACGGAATTGCAGGAGCCATTTCAACGCGGCATGGTCCGTCCTCAATAAAAACTTCCTGCTATACAAGTATTTATAAAAGTGCTCAACGGACTTCACGACGGCTAATAATTCTTTCCTGGTTACACAATAATTCCTTTCGGCTTTTGATAAAACCTTACTAAAATAGCCGATGACCTTTTCTTGTCCATCCTGTATCTGAGAAAGTACACCCCTAATGGCCAGATTACTTGCATCTGTGTCAAGTATGAATTTCCCTTTTGTCCGTGGATAGCTCAATATTGGTGCTGTTGTCAGGGCACGCTTCAACTGTTGGAAAGCTGTTTCGCACTCTCCGCTCCAAGCGTACTCGCGCCCATCTTCAGTTAACCTTGTCAGTGGCTTCGCTATATTGGCAAACCCCGGAACAAAACGCCTGTAGTAGGTAAAATCCAAGAAAACTACGAACTTGGTGTTTATCTTTCGGTGTTGGCCACTCTTGGACTGCATGAATCTTATCGGGGTCGGCTGCCACTCCATTTTGTGATACGACGTGCCCGAGATATTTCACTTCCTTTCTGAATATGTGACACTTTTTCGGACTCAGTTTCAGATTGGCTCCACGTAGTCTTCGGAACACTTCCTCTAGATTTTTCAAATGTTCGTTGAAAGATTTTCCGAACTTCTTGAGGATTCCTCTTACGATTGTCTTCCTTCTGAAGAACTCTCATTAGTAACTCCTCTAGGCGATCTTTCGAACCTTATTCTTCTTCGGCAACGGTTCGAACTCGCCTTTGGCATCGAGACGCTTGCTTTGCCGCTTCAGATTCTAGAGCATGGGCAAGCGCATCATCAGTCGTTCTTGGTCGTGCCAGCCTTAATGACTGCTGTGTTTCTCCGTCTCTTAACCCATCAATGAAGGTCTGCACAGCGAGTTGTCCCAGAAATGAATCGGGTGCAGTAGGGTACGCCAATCGGACCAGCCGGCAACATCGGCTCCAAACTCCTGAAGGCTTTCTGCATTTTTCTGAACACGATTCTTCACTTGCGCGTGATACACTTGTTGAAGATGCGCGTCTCCATATCTCATCTCCAATCTAGACACTAACAACTGGTAATTATTTTCCTGTCCTGCTGGGATTGTTTGCAGGACGTTCAACGCGTCTCCACGCAAAGCCACAGTTAAAGAAACGGCCTTTTCCTTGCCTGTCCATCCGTTGGCCCCATCAGCCGCCTCAAATTGTTTGTAGTAGGTGGACCAAGGTATCTTTCCATCGAACGTGGGCGGTTTTACTTTTTTCTTCTTTAAATAGTTTTTTTACTTCATTAAACGGCCACTCAGATGTCGAAGGAAACCGTAGTTGACTCATTCTGTCTTTGAGCATTTCGGTTATGTCGTCTTTCTTAGCTGTTGGTGGTAATTGCATTTGGGCTATTTTCTCTTCTACCATCTTTATTACCCTATCTTGTTCCGCCAATCTACCTTCCAACAGTCCTAACGCGATGGCATTCTCAAAAAATTATTCGAAAACTTTATCTTCCAACGAATTGACATTTTCCAGCACTTCTAGAAAAGCACTGCAAACTTTCTAGAATTCTCTTTGTGTTTTTCCAGTAATTCTTCTTTAAGCATTCTAGTATTTTCAAAAACTTTTTCTTCCAGTGCTTTAGTGTTTTCCATTAGCTTTCTAGCATTCTCTTCGGCTTTTCTAGAACTTTCTTCCATTTTACTTAACAACAAATTAGTATCAATTGGTGGTCCGGGTATTTCGAAGAGGAAACTTTCGGGGTTCTCGTTATGTTCTAGAAGCATTTTTTTAGCCGATTCATTAGAGCCTCTTTCTTTCCAATAATATCTAAGTCTCTCTCTCGTCCAATTCCCGTTTTAAATCTATCACTAAGAGATCTTTTAACAATTTCATCGCCATTTTAATTGTTCGTTGGAATTGTTTTTAACACCAAAAGATTGTTCTCACAGCACTTTATTTATTACACGATTTTATTTATTTTAAAACTCCACACCAGTAACACCACTGTAACGTTCTTTTTAAAATAATAATCAAAGATGCTGTTTAAAATCGTCTATTAATAAAAAAAAGATTATTTACAATGCACTTAATTAAAAACACTATAACTATAAACTATTTAACAAACTATTTAAATAATAGGTATTTACAAATTTATATGAGGACTATTTATATAAAAAAAACTATTTATGTATTACAATAATTATTAACATTTATTTATTCAGAGTACATTTCACTATGCCGGTCAAACATTAACTGCCCCCTTCTACTCGCGATCTCAATTTATATCTTTCATACGATGACTCATACATCTAGAATGTTCGATGACGTGTTGATGACTCATACATCTTGAATGTTTGATGACGTCATATGTGGGTTTACTATTCGTTACAATATGTACTGGAAAAATCTAATAAAAATTGTTTGTTCAAAGCATAATTTTCTGTTTGCATGTAGATAAACTATTTAACTTTGCATAATCAGCTGCACTTTCGCAAAAATACGAAACTTAACGAAATAACATATGAACAACGGAAGTATGTTTCTCTAATTTTCATTATTACACGTTGCCTACCACCGGGCAAACTACAAGATTTTACATCTTGAAGCAACATTCCGCCTCTTAGTGCGTTCGGGATTTCTGGGCAGCGGCATATATAAATATTTCATTGGATGCGGATCGGACTTCGTAGTGTAGTATTTATTTTTTATTTACTATTTATTCTTTATCAAAAACAAATAATTTTGGAAAGTCATATAAATATTGTCAAAAATTTATTGGAATTCACAAAGAAATCAAATAAAATAATGAATCAAATGAAATAATTATAATGTAAATATAAAATTAATCATGAGAAATAATGAAAATATAATTTTATAATTGTGATGATGAATATGAATATATCGTAATAATATAATAAATTGATAAAAATAAAAGGCCAAAACGTGGATATTATGAGAGATAACAAATTCTAAAATTTCCAAAGAAGACTTGAAATTGAAATTGAAAAAGCACTTAATTATTTTGCATAAAACAGTGTTATATTTGATATGAGGCAATTGGACATCAAACAGTACCAACAGCAAGAGTCAAGGAGAAAATGAAATCCTTAAATTATTAATAGGCCAGTAAAATAGAAACCGTTGGTGGAAATAAATGTTGGAAAGCGGGAGATCGTTTCGATCGCTTCGTTTGACGTCAAATATAAGTATCCTAGGTTTGCACGGTCCCTCGACTCAAGCTTACCTGAGGTCATCAAAAGAACCACGAAATCTTCGGACCGTTTTTAGTTTTTTGCTTATAACTCCAAAGCGGTGCTTTCCAACAAAAACTTCACTATAACAAGAATTAAAGAGCATTAAATTCTGCGTCGGAAGAGTATCCAACACTTTAAATTCGGTCCAGTGGTATGGTCGAAATCGACGGTCGAGAAACGACAATTTTACAAATTTTTGATTTTTCGTCAAACCGGACGCCCAGAGGCTTTCCGTATAAAAAAACCCGTTGGACTGATTCTGATTGTTGATATAAGTCGAGAAATATCTAAGCTTTGATATTATAGAGGTTGCCGGATTAAATTAATGGCCATTTTTTTGTCATCCCCCTTCATAGCAATTAGGATCAATCCATATGAAGTAGTGCAGTACTCGCCGCTCGATCATTTCGAAAACAGATAATTTTTTGTGTGTTTTCACCCCTAAGTATTGGTAGATAAAAACCACTGTCATTTTATTTTTATTCCATTTGATTGAAATATGGCAGCCATATTTGTTTCGTAATGCACGACGTTTCTTGCAGTTTTTTATGTAAACGTAAATCTTAATATCTCAAGAACGGTTGATCCTAGAGACCTGCGGTAAAAATGATTGTATTGCTCACATGTCGGACTACATTTTTTCTAAATCTAAACATAATTTCTGTAGGACGTTTACTTATGAGTGTGAAGTAATCCCGAAGATTAAAGTTTTTACAAAGATTTTCGCTTTTATGTGGGCATATTTCATATATCCAGATAAAAATGAAGTCTTAGGGCGGATTTTCTATTTAAACGTACACGGTTAGAGGTAGTTTATGTATAAAACATTTTAAATCTGAAATTTTACTATTTTGATATTTATGGGCTTTAAAGTTGTGGTTATGATACATCATATCAATATTATGTTTAGATTAAAAAATGTAGTCCGACATGTGACCAATACAATCATTTTTACCGCAGGTCTCTAGGATCAACCGTTCTTATATAGATATCAAGATTTACGTTTACATCAAAAACTGTATTCAACGTCGTCCACCATGAAGCAAATATGGCTGCCATATTTCAATCAAATGGAATAAAAATAAAATGACAGTGGTTTTGATCTACCAATACTTAGGGGTGATAACACACAAAAAATTATCTTTTTTCGAAATGATCGCGCGACCAGTACTGCACTACTTCATATGGATTGATCCCAATTGCTATGATGGAGGATGACAAAAAATGGCCATTAATTTAATCTGGCAACCTCTATAATATCAAAGCTTAGATATTTCTCGACTTATATTAACAATCAGAATGAGTCCAACGGGTTTTTTTATACGGAAAGCCTCTGGGCGTCCGGTCTGACGAAAAATCAAAAATTTGTAAAATTGTCGCTTCTCGGCCGTCGATTTCGACCATACCACTGAACCGGATTTTAAGTGTTGCATATTTATCCAACGCAGAATTTAATGTTCTTTAATTCTTGTAATAGCGAAGTTTTCGTTGGAAAGCACCGCTTTGGAGTTATTAGCGAAAAACTAAAAAAGGGCCGAAGATTTCGTGGTTCTTTTGATGCACTCAGGTAAGCTCGAGTCAAGGGACCGTGCAAACCTAGGATACTTATATTTGAGGTCAAACGAAGCGATCTAAACGATCTCCCGCTTTCCAACATTTATTTCCACCAACGGTCCATATCGGGTCTAATTTTACTGGCCTATAAGTACAAGCATTGTGTTTTGATTCATGTGTCTCGGTATTCGGCGAGACAGCCAGCGCTACCTAGCGCTGGATGACCCAAACCCTATTGAACTACGCGATGTAAGAGAGGTGAGGATCCGAGCTTGAATTCTTTTTTCGTATTTCAACAAAAGCAACAAGTTACTAAAGCTTACCTATTAGGGTAAGCAGTTGGCACCTAGTAGAATTTAATATTAAAATGCTATATTTAAGCAACAGAAGACTAGTACTTTGTTAACAAGCTAATAACATTATTATTACCCTTTTTTCGCCCTATAAAAGCTCGAAGTAACAATTAAGTTTACTTAAGGTGATTTTATAAGCTTTAAAAAATAATGTAACTTAAAAAACACCATAACCTAAAAGAACATTTGAAACAAAACATGAGTAACATGAAAAACATTAGGAACAGATTAGTGTCTTGCTGCCTTCCATATTTTTTTGATTACATTGTACCCGAACGGCTTCATTGATTTATTATAATTAGCTAACCTGATTGGTTCATTAATTTGTATCATTTATTTTTAAACTATTTTAGCTAAAGTTCATATTTATTTAGTTTTGCAAATCACAATTGTATTTATAATAATATATTTATTTAGGGTTGAATAAACTCGAAGATACAACTTATTAAAATTTAAAATTTAGTTTTGCATACCTAACATGAAGAAATTGCAAAATTTAGTTTCCCACGGGAAATGGAAATTATAAAACGTAAAGCATTTCCTTTTTGCTAAACTCTGAAATTCTATATTTTATTCTTTCATAGGCGATAAGGCGACTTCCTGCAAGGCGTGCATAGTTGCATTTTTCTAATATTAATCAAAAGAAAGTAAGTTTTGTCTTAGAGTTTATTAAACACACGTACACTGTTAATTTAATTAAGTTTGTTTAGTCATCTAAACTGTTTTCTAAATGTTTACATTTTTACATAGGGTTTTTCTTTAAGTTAGTTCTGATTAGGTCCTCCAGAAAGAAGGAACTCACTTTCGGTTTAAGTTTTATAGTTTTTTAATTTTCAGTTATCTAAATTCAATATATTACTTCTTTCTACGTGAAAGTAATAAAACTTCGATAATTCATGTTGGTTGTGAAAAATGTTATAAATTGACTTACTAATTTAATTAACAATAATAAATAAACTCGTCTTTAATTAATAACTATAAACTGTGTTTATATTATTTGGATTACCTCTCTCCCTTTCTGTAAGAAAGCGAAATTATAAGGTAAGTGCACTCTTTTATTATCTAGTCCAGCACTTCAACCCCTGGCCTCTGATGACGACGCTATCAACTATAATCTATACTTAAGTTTTCAGCTTAGGGGTACGTGAGGACAAGGGTTACAACTAAGTAACCCCAAGGGTTACAACATGGACAGATGGATCGATGTTGAATTTATCTTCCCCTTCAAGAAATATGGGTGTTAGGAATTCAGGTGTCAACCGGTCAGCAGCGTGCAGTGGACATCTAAACAGGCTTCTTATTCTTTCCATAAATTTCATGGACACATTTTCGTTTGAAGAAGTATTTAAAATGCATACCTTATGGGAATTTCCAAGATTTTCACATACCGTATGTGTGGGTGTGTTTTCATTTTCACTGTCACTATTTTTGCAACATTTGACTTTTCCTTTCCTAGTTCATTGTTTTAAATGATTTCACTGTCAGAAACTTGTCTTCGTTTCATTTCATTTGGTTTGTCTTGTTTGTCTGTGATTTAGTTTCTTTTGGTAGTTCCTTGTTAGCTTTCGTTGCTTCATTTACTGCGTTATTGGTTTTTTCTTGATCATCATTTTCGTGTTGCTCATTAAGACTGTCTTGATGACCAAAGCTTATGCCACTGTCACTACTCTTCATAATCATTTGCATTTCATTTTCAAATTAGTCGTCACTTTTCACTCAGCACTGTCATCACTTTTGATTTTAGAAATCTTCTTAACAAGCCTTGGATTTGGGTTGTTATTTTTTGTCACTGTTTTTTAGTACTTTGGTAACTAGTTTCTTTGTTTCCTTGCTTTCTATGGATGTTTTTCTCTTAGTGCATTTATGTCTTTGTCGACGTTCCTCTTCTTAGAGGTCCTCCGTATTTGAGTTGTTTTAATCTTATTTATTTTACCTTAGGTTCAGGAGGTTTGGAATTCAGCATGTTATATTTCAAGGGATTTATAAAAAAGTCTATTGTACTTTTCTTAGGCTCAACATTTTGTTGTGTTAGGATATTTGGATTGGTTACACTTCCACAAGAAATAGTTTTTGGAACTGTTTATAGACTCAACATTTTATGTTGGGGCAACTACGATGTTTCTTTCTATGTCTGGTGTTGGGAAGGTTCAAGTATGATACTCAACCTTTCTGTATCGGCTTGAATTCTATTTTGGAACTACTAGAAGAGTGCGTGTCATCAACTTCCTTAGATTCTGTCGGATCTGCAGATTGGGTCCTTTTAGTTTCCTGCTCAATATAATCTGAATCTTGTTAGAGCTGCTTGGTCAAAATCGGATTATACGAATTTTGTTCGACAAACTGTAAGGGAGCCAGTTCCATAAAATTCAGAGATAATGGTGTCATTTAATGTATATCTAGGTAGCACCCACAGATGCACAAATAATACTTTTTGGACAATAGAAAATTAAGGTATTCACTTTCTAACATGAGCAAACGAGCATATGGATTATTTGAAAAAGTTATGTTGGTTGGTCCTGGTCTTTCCGCCAAATTATTCTGTGTAACTTAAATAAGCGGCTTGAGATCAGATGGCGCTAGGCAGTTGAATAGGTTACTGCTTTGAAATTTCCTAAAACTCTACCGACACTGTAATTTTGGTTAACGTTCCCAATTATTTCTGTTCCCATTTAACCGAATTGACCTTAGTTACAAGATGTGGGTGTTGATGTTAGGATGTACTTAGTTGCGAATTTCTGAAAAATGAACGTCATCACTCACCTTGCTCCAAACGTCTGGGGGCCTTAATACTAAACTCCCTCTCTAAAAAATTACACTGCAAAATAAATTACACTGCAATTACAAAAGAAAAACACAAGGAGCACCACTGTCATAACAGCCATCGTCATTGCCTCGTTTCACGTAATCAACAGCACTATCATCATCGTCACTCAGGTCTACTATCAAAAAACGTAATGAAAGGAAAGTATAGTTCATAATAAACTAATAAAAAGAAAGGGCTGATACCTCAAAGGAACCGTTTTCGTACTTCAAGATAGACGAACTCGGGCCTGAAACAAAACGATTAGTATGCTTGAAACCATCAAGACTTCATGATGGAAAAATCTCAAAGCTTTGTGCCTGACTTCCTCAGGACTTTGTGGTTGAAACCAAGAATGGCTAACGTGCCTGGAACAAACAACCATTAGAGTGCCTGACAACTTCGGAAATCTGAAATCTCAGATCTTCGTGCTTCAGAAGTGTCAGCTTCTTATCTAAAATGGAATAGTTAGAAGTAGGACAGACAAGAAGAGTAGCTATTTCTGGCTCTACATACAGCTTCTGAGGCTCTTATATCTTCTCTAAATCTTATAGTAAGTTACCTTATTATCAATGTACTCATTAAATAGTAATATTCTCTATAAGGCTTAAACAAGTGCAATCCTTTAAATACCGTACAACATCAAAAGTAATAACAATCACAAACATGAGGAGACGATAATACACAAGGCAGTAAATAGTAACTCAATAATAAATCACATCTCAGCACAGAAATACCAAAACAAAAGACATATCAATCACAGTCGAAGGTTTACAAATATCTTTCTATCTTACTGTATCCATTCCAGAATAAAGATAAGGGTAACTCGCACCGAGGCAACAATTAATTAATTTGGACGATGCGTCGGTAACTATCCTTTCTATTTCCTGCCCATAAATTTTCCATTTTAGGCAAGACGCTATGAGTTCTGAAGCACGAAGTCCTGGTTTTAGCACAAACCCTTGAGCTTTTTTCACCCATGAAGTACTGAGGGTTTCAGGCACAAAGCCTTGAGCGTTTTCCATTATGAAGGCCTGAGAGTTTCAGGCATGAAGTCCTGAGCGATTTAGGATAAAGTTTTGAAATTTTTCCATCCATAAAGTCCTGAGTGTTTTTAGGCACTACCCGTTCCTTTGTTTCAGGTCTTGATTCGTCTTGAAACACGGAGACGGTTCTGTGAGGTATCAACCCTTTCTTTATTACTTAATTTTAAACTATACTTTCTTTTAATTGCTAACCTTACGTGGTAGTAGATCTGAGTGTTGATGATGATGATTTACTGAGTGTGTTTGAGAAAGTGAAATGAGGCAGTGATGTTGGTGGTGGTCATAACAGGGGCGCTCCTTGTGTTTTTTTTTGTAATCGCAGTGTAATTTAAAATTGAGGACCATCAGGCGGGCTTTAGTATTAAGACCGTCAGACGTTCCTAAGTGGAGTAAGGTGAGTGATGACTTATCCATTTTGGGAAATTCACTACTACATCGCCTTTCATATGTAAACTAATAGATACTTAACTGAAGGGCCGCAAATGAGATCATAAAATCCTAAGGTTTATATTGATTAAGTGACAAGTTATTACTAATTGATTCGCCACGGCCAAAAAGAGGCCTTACAATATTATAATGAATCAAAGAATGAAAAGAAAAATGAAGAAAAGGCAGAAAGAAACTGGTTTAAACCAGGGACTGGAATCCTTTACAAATATAGGTTCCGGTTCCAGTTGCGGTACTTGGAAATTCAAAATAAAGGTTTCGGTTACGGTTCCAATTTTAATTTTCTAAGCATTAAGGTTCCGGTTCCGGTTCCAGGATTTTTTAGGTTCCATAAGGGTTCCGGAAGCAAAAGTAATGACGTCACATTTTATATTGGTATATAGCTCAAAATATTTCCAAACCAATATGACCTTGATAAGTGACAGTCGATGCATGTTAGGTTAAAGTATTGTTTATAACATGAGTGATAAATATATTTGCTCTTCGGTATTTCAACTCTTATTACTCTGAAAGCTCTGTTGCTATAGTTACAATTATTTACAACAAGGGATACCATAGAAACTGAGCTATTGAAGTAAACAGATGTAAAATACCGAACGCGGCTAATATTGTAGATTTTTTCAAGATGAAATTTGTTTGGAAATATTCAGAGCTGCCAATATAAAATATGACGTAACACTTTTCTAGTCAATTCACACAATATTGGTCAATTGGTAGTAGCAGTGGATCTAGTATTAACATTAACTCGGTAAGAAATGGTTATGGTAGCGCTGTTGGGAGACAATATTTTTATTATTTACCAGTAGAACCGAAATGTGGAACCGAAAAATACCGGTTCCTTCGAAGATTTATAATGGTTTGGGTTCTCATCTTAACATTAACACGGATTTTAGTAAGGGTTCCGATTGCGGTTTCGCTTCCATAAAAATAATCAGTTCCGGTTCCGATTCCGGTTCTTTTGGGTTCCTGTTCCAGTCCCTGGTTTAAACAAAGCATTACAAATCTATCCAAGGAGTACGTACCCATACTATAGTACCATTTGGCGGTACAATTTCTAAGGCCAATGGTTGTATAAAATGCACACATTTAATTATATTTGTAGGGTTTATAGCTTGTCATATTCATTTATTTCTATAATTATTTTTAATGATTTATGTATTATGCATAACAACTTCCCACTATTACTAGGGTTGCCAAATAACAAAGTATAACAATACAAAAAAGTGTTTAACAATAAATTAATTTTTGTTAATATTTAGTAATACAAAGAGTTTGTATTATAATTATGTATTTTTAGGATAAAGTATGTTGATATAAAATAAATAGTATGTCCACTGATTTTTTAAATACATGTTTGACCGATTTTTTAAGTGCTTACCTTACTATATTGTTATTATCCCGTATAAAAGTTTTGCCGCTTCTTTCTTTATTAGCACTCTAGTATGTGGCCAGAGGAAATAGGAGATCGATTACTCATGGTCTGTCTCTTTCATAACTTTGTGTATTTTATTACCTCCTGACTGATAAGAATTTACATTAGCCTCTTAAAGACACAACACACGATATCATGAAATCGATTATTTACCGTTTAAATTATTCTTTTTGTAGTTCGGTATATATTGGACAAACACTTCGAAATTTTGATATAAGGTATAAAGAGCACGTGCGTTGTTACAGAAATAAATATACTGAAATATCTAATCACGCTAAATACCTTTTAGAACAGGATCATACAATGACTTCCCAAAATAATTATTATTTGTGTAACAACAAACGCAAATTAGAAAATTTTAGAAGCTTTTGAAATATACAAACACAAACTCAGGGTACCTTTAAGGAATGAACAGATTGAGCTCAGTAATTCTCTGTTACTAAAAGTCTTATATTTTTATCTAGTTATCTATTTATTGTATTTGCCTTAGAGACGTGTTTGTTTATATTTATATAACCTTTGATAATGACAACTTAGCTGTCGAAACAGTTGTCAGCTAGATTATAATAAGCTTGCGAAACTTTTACTAATCTGTTTTATTTATTTCATAGTTATGGAGTTTCGCCATACAAGGCTAGAAACAAGAAGGTTGTTTACAGTTTGTAATTATTATTATTAGGGGAATTATTAGGGGACTGGCAAGGCCGCAATACATTGTCATTTTATAACAGAACCAACAAATGATGATTTGTAGTTCAGTTGTGTAATTAATTAATTGTTGTATTGTTAATCTTGTTAAAATGCGGCTGTCTTAACCAGTGCAACAATTCTGTATTTAGATAGAGGCCTTCACCATTTTGTCTTAATGACATATTGTTATGTACTAATTTCGTAGCACCCTGTTGCGTTGAATTGTATAGCGTTTAGGGATTTTCGCCTTCTCTCTTCTTTTAGTTGCCATTTTGTTTGGAACTAACTTCCTTGTTGTTAAGAGACTTCACTTCGTTTTCGTTCGATTGTGGAGCTACTTCTTTAAAAAAAATGTTTCAGTGGGATCACCGTTAAATTAATTTTCCCTTTATGTTGTGAAGTAGGAATTGTATTTGTGCAGATCTATGATTAATTTTGGTAAGATTTCCAAGTTTTATGGTAACCGTAAGGGATTTTCCACTAGTTCTTTTTTGAAGGTTAGGAGCACGTTCTCGATTCGATATTTAATCGACGTTATCCGCATTTGGAAGAGGTATAACTCTTTCAGAAGGTCACCTTTTATCTAAGACCTGATTTCTTTCTATTTTATATAATTCTTTCATTTTACCTCAACTTCATACACTTTGTTGTATATATATTTGGGTTGTTGAAACACCACTACGCTAAGCTTGCTGACGTAAGTTACTTGGTTGGTGTTGTCTCGTTGGATCACAGTATGTTCGACCTGGTTGGTGAAGTTCCTCCTCAGTTCGAAGAACACGCACCTGTATTGTGAGTCAGTTATATTCTGGATTCTGAAATGTAAGGTGCTTGTGTATAGACGTGCTTTCCATGCGGCAATAATAACTTTGATTTATTGTCAGTATTTTTCTTCTTTAATTTAAAATGACCGATACACGTTCATCCTCTGAAGAAGCTCTTATCCAGCGAGTTGTAGAGAAAATTTTATCGACTCCAACAGCTATCGATAAATTTATTGAAAAGATCAATATTGATTTATTGGCCAACATGACACAAGACATCAAGGTGCTCAATGAAAAGGTGGATGGTCTACAAAACGAAATAAAACAACTCAAGAATGCCAATGATGAGATCGAATAATACTCGCGGAAGAACAATCTAAGAATCTTTGGTGTTCCTGAAACCAGAGGTGAGAACATAGCAGAGGTAGTATGCTCAATAATAAAAGACAAATTAGATATATCAGTATCGGTTAAAGATGTTGACATCAGCCATAGACTTTCTTGTAGAGAAGGCTTAAATAAACCCATTATCGTTAAATTTGTTAATAGACATATAAAGAAATTAATATATTTTAGAAAAAAGCAATTGAAAGGTACTAAAATAGTAATTACGGAAGATCTTACTCGCTCCAGGCATCAGCTTCTAAAACAAACAGCCAAAGAATTCGAACCCAAAAATACTTGGAGTAATGATGGGAAGATTTTTATTAAATTCGATAATGAAATCACAATTATTTCTAATGAAGCTGATCTGCAATCTTTAATACTGCATAAATAAACTCACCTTTATTTACTAATGCTGCACGTTGTTTCTTATCGTTTGCGTTAGTGGTTTAGCAACAACTACAATTTTACTTCTAATCTTAAAAATATATTTTATTTTCCCTCTTTTATTTAATTTAAAATAAATATACATATATTGTATTAAAATTAATATCTACTGTATTACCATTATTTATTTATTATTATCTACTATATTATCAATCTTTATTACCTATCGTTTATTCTCGTATTTCTTAGATTAATGCTCTTTTTTAGTTAAACTGTGCTTAATTTCTGAATATATTGAATGAATCTCCGAATAATTCACATCAATATTCAATCCTTAGTACCAAAGATTAATGCTTTAAAGGAATTTCTCTTAAAATCGCAATTTGACGTAGCAGCCCTGAGTGAAGCCTGGTTAGACGAAAACATTAAGAGCATATAGTACCTTAGCCAAAAACGCTCGAAAACAGGATATCGAAGAAAACGCGTAACATCCTTATTTTGACACTTAGAGAGGTCTAGTTTTCTCTGAGGTTTAGAAAAAAGATAAAACTACGTTTATTATTTTGTAGATTTTAAAAATTTAAATCACAAAACGCCTTAATTGGCTTTAAAAGTTCCATTAAATTTGTACATCAGTTTTTCAATATTTTTCGTTAATATTCTAAAATCTACAAAATAATAAACATAGATTTATTCTTTCTGAATATTAATTTAAAAAAATCAGATCGAAATGCCGGTGCCGTGTTTTAGAAGTTTTATAGCGAATTTTCTTACTGTCCGGTGTCGCCATTACGGGCAGCCGCAGCTACTTGTCGCTAGTGATGTTGGTTCTTTCTCTATCTATAATGTAGACATATAGTACGTCTTCCTCTATATTTATATGGTTTTACTTTACAGTATATTTGAATATCCTTTTCCACTACATTGAATTAACGATCGAATGCACTAATACGAACGTATTAAATCTTAATTCGGGATAGAGACGTCATTGGCACCCGTTAAGAAACATCGCATGTTTATTAAGTAAAAACGTGCAATAATAAGTCTTCTCCGAGCAAATATTTTGTTGACAATGTTATATGTTATTTTTGCGTTTTGTTTTTTCTATAGTTGTAACATAATTTATTTTAGTTAACACTCGCTGTTTGTGACAAAAAAAACTGTTTACTAGCGGAATTATCGTGAAACTACATTTCAAATATACTTACGGTAGGTATATTTAATATATAGAAAATCAATCGGGATTTAATGATTTGCAAAAAACATTTAATACTTATCAGGAAATTAATAACTGCTGCAATGTTACAGTTAGACTTCTCTAAATTATAAAAATAAGCAAAATTTTGAAAATAATGAAGTTTGCAAGCACCCGTGCTATTAATTATTAAATTTAGAACCCTCGCAAAAATTTAGAATTATCCAAAAAGCGTAATTTAACAATTTTATTCAAATTATTAATTTATAACAAAGAATAAATACACTTAATAAATACATATTATTTATATGTAATAACGTATATATCATAAGTAGGACACTAGGGTGATGACTTTTTTACAACCTGGTTTCCCTGTATCATAATTTGATGAGCTTTCATTAAAGATTAGATAAAATTTTACTTTCAAGGTGATTTGATAAAAAAACATCATGCACAAAATGATTTGAAAAATTTTAATTATCAGCGTTTTTACCCACTTTTTGAAGTCACTGTAATCAGATACAAAATTGAACACAAGATTTAGAGACACATACATACAACATTATAGTATAGGGTCATCAAAGACAAAAGGAAGTCAATTATTTACGATAATGTCATTGGACAGGATGAATCTCATTGGGAGGTTGTCCTTGTGGCGGCAGGAGTCTTGCATAACGCACGCTCACAGCATTGGTTGCTTCGGGCAATGTTGATTGGAGATTTATCTGTTTTCCAGTGGGTTTTCAAGCATTTGCGACCTTTTCGGTATTCATTTAGAGCTGCACATAGTTCATCAAAATCTTCAGCGTGGAACAATTGGCTGCTGAACCAATGGTCAGCCCATGAGTAATAAATGAATGAACAGATTTTACGCAGCCTGCTCCAGGTTTCAGGCATCAGAATAAACGCAAGAAGGGCTAGAATGGCACGATAGCTCCAACGTGCATTGCTGATGTTTGGGATGTTCTGAAACTTCACGAAGGGGATCTCATTCCTTTCAGTGAAGTGACGGAAGACACGCGTGAGGTGGTAGAGAAACTTCATGTCGTCTCTCCAGCCCCTTGTTTCCTTGATCTCAGTTTTACCGTTGCTGAAGGCTGTTTTCAATTTATCATAATTGCTCATCAAATCCTGCACAAAGAAGTATTCGATGTTTGGTGATTTAGTCGACACATGGAGCTCATCGTCCATGATTTGCTGCAGCCGAACAACAACGCCTGTCTTCTTGCCGGTATTCACGCTTGTTGTGTCGGCAATTGATCCCCACAGGTTGAACTCCTCTAAACGCACCCTAGAGTCCTGCGATTTTTGCAGTTTTTTCCATCAATTTGAGCGCAGTCAACTTAATTTCTTTTGCTTCTTTCTTGAGGACCACGGACTGATATTCAAAGCCCTTAATGTGTTTGCCGTCAAAGTGTATGCTCCACTTCTGCAGATAAAACGTGCTCACCAAGTTTCTCAACTGAGCAGCTCTCGTGTAGATAGCCTTGTGGATTACTGACTGCATCGGGTTGGGATTTCAAAGCCCTCACCAGAAAGCTGGCGGCACACCTTTGCTGCTCCGTGGAACGACAGATTTGAGCTTGTAACAAGGCGTCTTGCAACGCCTGTTGGGTTATGCTTCCTTGTGCTCGTTAATGCTACATTCTCATCCTCTCAAGGACTGTCTTTGCTGTTGTCGGATGAGTCCGTGCTGCTTTCGGAACAATCAGGTGGCGTTGAGCTGGTTAGTGTGGACACAGTCGCTTCCATTGTCTTCTTTCGCTTGGATGGGTCGATGGTCTTGGCACTAGCAGGTTTGCCAGTGGAAAAAACAATCTGGGATTATTATAAACAGCTTCGAGATTTTACAAACAAAGCAATTAAAAATGAGAAACGCGCATATTTCAAATATATCTCCGAATCTAAGGGACCTAGAGAATTATGGAATGAGCTCAGATCTCTTAATATTAAACCCAGTAACAACTGTAGCATACCACATCATTTAAATGATCCTGATGGTGTTAATGATTATTTTCTAGATACCATACCCGCTGTGACCGCTGACCTGTTACGTTCTGATGATTATTTCATTAATCCGAACAACAATAACAGATTCAACTTTATTGCTATTGATTCAGACGTAACATTTAAATGTTTAGGAAAAATTAAGAGCACTGCTGCTGGCTTTGACGGAATTAATAGTATTATGTTCAGATTGTGTTGTCCATTTAGTTTGCCATATTTAACACATACAGGATGACCCAGGGGTGCGTACAAGCTCCATAACTTTTTTTTCTCGATAGAGCCGACAATGCGGCGCATTCTAAAAATATTTCTATTTATATACAGTATGTTCCAAAATAAAATACACAAATAGATTCTGTTTTTTTTAATGGCAACACCCCATTT
Organism: Agrypnus murinus; assembly: GCA_929113105.1. Lineage (NCBI taxonomy): Eukaryota > Metazoa > Arthropoda > Insecta > Coleoptera > Elateridae > Agrypnus > Agrypnus murinus. Next base: position 111,756,396 of record OV816028.1, on the reverse strand, counting down.
TGTTACATTTTTGGATTCGCCACTAGATTTTGGATATAACGCATCCAGTTTTTTTAGACCTATCTGCAATAGTTTTTGACTTATATCAATTTAATGTGTCAAAATGGTGTCGTGCATAGACCCATAGAAAAATTCATAACTTCAGAACCATTCACAATTAATTAACCAACTTTTTTCTAGTCAATTCCTTAAATTTTAGCGCATCTTTTGAGATTTAGGCGAACTCGTAGGCGACGTTCCAACGCCTACTACAATTTTTTGAAAATGGCAAATTACAAATATCAATAACTCGATTTTTTCAAATGGAACACCCTATATTTTATTGCACCATTGCATGGCATTCTTTAAGAGCTTTTTGCCAATATAGGGTTTGTAGGGTCTACCTTGTAACATTACCGAGATTTGTTGCAAAATAAAAATTATTGAAGGTTTTTCGAAAAAAAAGGAATCGAGTAGGCCGCTGTCATAAAATTTGACACATCCGTGTAATTTCAATAATTGTACACGTCTAATTGTTGATAATGAATTTCACTCGCGAAGAATTAGTGAATATGGTCTACTGTATTGGCGAAGCTGACAGAAATCCTTTATTAGCAACCAGAATCTACCATCAACAATATCCAGCAGCAAGAACTCCACAGGCGTCTTCATTCGAAAAGTTAAGAGATCAGTTTGAACTTACTGGTAGTATGTCTTATACCAAAAAGGAAATTGTTGGTGGTAGAGTCACTGAGGAAAATGAGTTGCAAGTTTTATTCATAGTTTTATTTATAGAATAATATTGAAACATAAGTTTCACCCTTATCATCTGAAGCTACATCAAGAATTGTATAGCGACGATTTTGTGAAAAGAGTTGCGTTTTGTATTCAAATGAACGGCATAATTGAGGAGGATTTTAATACTTTAAACAAAATTATGTTTTCTGATGAAGCAACGTTTAAGAACAACGTGTCGGTCAACCGACATAATATGCATTATTATGCAACCGAAAATCCTCACTGGATGAGGACTGTTGATCACCAAAATCGATGGTCGCTTAATGTTTGGGGAGGAATTATTGGAAATCACACTATTGGTCCCTACTTTTTCGACAATGCCCTGAATGGTGTCAAATTTTATGACAGCAGCCTACTTGATTTCTATTTTTTTTTTCGAAAAACCATCAATAATTCTTATTTTGCAACGAATCTCGGTAATGTTACAAGGTAGATCCTACAAACCCTATATTGGCAAAAAGCTCTTAAAAAATGCCAATCAATGGTGCAATAAAATATAGGGTGTTCCATTTGAAAAAATCGAGTTATTGATATTTGTAATTTGCCATTTTCAAAAAATCGTAGTAGGCGTTGGAACGTCGCCTACGAGTTCGCTTAGATCTCAAAAGATGCGCTAAAGTTTAAGGAATCGGCTAGAAGAAAGTTGGTTAATTAATTGTCAATGGTTCTGAAGTTACAAATTTTTCTATGGGTCTATGCACGACACCATTTTGACACATTAAATTGACATAAGTAAAAAACTATTGCAGATAGGTCTAAAAAAAACTGGATGCGTTATATCCAAAATCTAGTGGCGAATCCAAAAATGTAACAAAAATGGGGGGGTTGCCATTTAAAAAAAACAGAATCTATTTGTGTATTTTATTTTGGAACATGCTGTATATAAATAGAAATATTTTTAGAATGTGCCGCATTGTCGGCTCTATCGTTTAAAAAAGATCAACTCGATAGCTTGGATAGAAACTGCTGTCTAGAACATCACATTTTCCTTCAAACTGGAAGCGTGCATTAGTGGTACCCATACCTATAGTTGCTAATCCACAAGAATTCAGCGATCTAAGACCGATAAGTTTACTTCCAGCTTTGTCTAAACTATTGGAAATGGTCATAGATATGCAGTTAAGGGAATACTTACATGCGCATAACATAATACCCGACTGCCAGTCGGGTTTCATATCAGGATACAGTTGTCTAACTTTACTGTCCCACGTCATTGATGATATAATTGCTGCGAGTGATCGTGGAAAAGTGACAGCGTTAATTCTCTTAGACTTTAGCAAAGCCTTCGACACTATCGATCTATCGTTCTATTAAATGTACTAAGTAGCATAGGATTATCACGTTCAGCAATAAAATTACTTGACGATTATCTATCTGATAGATGGCAAAGAGTACGCCTCTCTACAGGGTTGAGTAACTGGAGGATGGTCTCGAGAGGAGTACCTCAAGGTTCTATATTAGGACCACTATTATTCTCCTTATATACGCACACTCTTCCAAATTGTGTCACATCAAAAATTTGCATGTACGCTGACGATACGCAGCTTTATCACTCTTTTAACATTAATGATTGGCAAGTAGCAACGGAATATATACAAAACGATCTTAACAACATTGTTGATTTTTCAAAAGAAAATTCCTTGCGTATTAACGAACGAAAATCAATGATGCTCCTGTTTGGCAAACAAGATCAAGTCGACCAAGTAAAGCTAAACTTGCGTTTGACCGTAAATGATGTTGCATTGCCAATTCAAGTGGAAGTTCGTAATCTTGGCCTAGTAATTGATACTAATTTTCGATTCAAAACTCAGGTTAGTAATACCATTAAGAAGGCCTACATGAACTTGATGTTAATTTACCCGCATAGACATTCGTTGCCGCATAATGTAAAAATTCTTCTTTGTGAAACACTAGTTCTGCACAATTCACATTTTGTTCTCCGATTTATCATGCACGCCTAACTGTTGAGTCTTCCAATCGTATCCAACGAGTACAAAATTCATGTTTACATCTAATCTATGGTATTAGAAAATATGATCATATTAGTCATGAGCTACTTGAAACTAACTGGCTTAACATGAAGAATAGGAGAATATTGGAAACAGCCTGTTTCTATCACAAAATAATAAGATCTAGTAAGCCACCGTACCTCTACAACCAAATAACTTTTCGAAATGACGTTCATCATCTTAACTTAAGATTTAGAGGGAAAATTGTTAGTCCATCACATACTCTAAGCTTAACAAAAAGCTCATTTAGAGTTGATGTAGCTACTGTATTGCGATGACCCCAATAATATAAAAATAATAATAAATAATACACATATATTCTTTTATTAATTTCCTCAACTAGCTCAGGTTTGTTCGGTGGAACATAAATTATTTGAATTTCGAGACTCTTATATTCTTTTATGCCTGGAAACAAGAATTGGCAGCGACATTAAATATAAAACATAAATTATAAGCACTTATGCTTCTGCAAGCTGGACACCTGTAACTGTAATCTGACTTGAAAAAAGAAAAATGCTGTATGGTTGTATTAGCATCAATTAAACACATACGTTAATTAAAAAACACAAAACCTTTATTCAAAAACCAAAATTAAATCAGAAAAGAAAAGTCAATGAAAAAGAAATATAAATTTACAATTGTAATTAAGAATAAATCCTGTAGTTTGCTTAAACGTTAAGAAAAGTCATATTTATCTGACATAGGATTAAATACAGTTATTCGTTTGAACAAACCAACAAAAATAATTATTTATAAGTAACTAAATTGTTATCCAAAATAAATAAATCTTTATTAAAACAAATTTAAATTGTTTTCTTTAAATTGATAATGAAATGAATTATTAAAAAGAATTTAATGAGTTAAAACAAATAGCTTTATACACCCTAAGATGAACTTTACAAATTAGTTTTATTTCTTTTAATAAACAAGAAACGATTATTTTTGAAACCAACCTTGTATGTTTAAATAGTTTCCTTTTTTAAAATATCCATCCAATTGGCAAGACTGCTGTATACCCAACAGCTGATTGTTGTTTATAAAAATATATAATCGATGCGTTGATCGATGAACACAAAATAATTCACTTGTATTTAATTATAATAACTTTTTGACTAAATTTGTTTTAAAATGCAGCAGCTTATATAGGAAATGTCAAAACAAATGAATTCTATGTCACTTTTTCCAAACAAAAGCGAATCGAAGTGACGCTCATGACGTTATAATCCAAAACATGTGATCCGGATTAAAGCTAATCTCAGATCTGATGCTATAAGATTGTAGCTTTTAAAACACTGATTAAAAAACTATAGGACATATATGGTCCCAAATTGAGTATTAAAGAAGGTACGGACGAAAAACACTTAACGATGACGATTTTCGTATAACATAAATTTACATACATAATTTAACAAATTAAGAGTTCATCTTTACAAATTAGCTAAATGGATACTCAAAGTGAGTGATACAACTGTTTTATACATAAAGATATCTTTACAATTTCATACAAACATGATTTTATTACAGTACAAACATCAATATACACCAAAAATGCTTACACAAACCACAGCTTGAAAATAACTTCTACGTTAATCAATTTGTGCATAAAATGTCCAGTGTACATTGCTTAAGGCACACATATAAAAACAATGACAATAAAAACCAGGATAAAGGCTATAAGAGTGCGTTTTCGCGAACCAAGAGGATTTCAATACCTCCATAATTTGTAATGACCAGAATCTTATTATATGAATTCAAAATTTAATTATGTTACATCAATCATAACAAGATTAATCTACTTAATCTATTTACAGGAAAATAACCGTGTAAACTTGAGCTGGCCTCAAAGAATGTCAAAGAATATGCTTAACGCTGCATGATCGTAACTGGAAATTTTAAATAAGAAAATAACTTTCCCTGGCAAGTGGGAACGTGACCTAAAGTGTAACTTAGGTTGCCTATACGTGATTGTGATCAAACAGTCTATCTAAATCATATCCTTTTTATTTATAAATGTAATTTATTTATATGTGCATGTGATTATTTGAAAAGTAAGGTTATATTTGCATGAAATCTATAACCATAAGTTATTACTTTAAACCTTGATGAATTTAACTAAAGTCCTAACTATGATCTTTACTGATTATGTGCCCATGACATAACCTGCCCCTCATTTAATTTAAGAACCGATACGAAATATTCATTTTAACGTTTCCGAACATCATCAATGAAATTTTTAAAACGGTGAAACGATATGACCTCAGTATATAATTCCATTCCCTCAGCCCTCAAAAATGTGTCGTTAGCTAGCTTTAAATACAAATTTCGAAAAATATTATCTGATAAACAGAATGTTTAGTGCCTTGGTTTCACTCGAGAGTTGCCTCAAATTCAATAATAATTATCGCAGATTCATTTAAATCTATCTCAGCTAAACATGATAGGTAAATAGTCTAATTTAATTGATATTTAATTAGTTTGTTTATCTGTCTAGTAATACCTAGTTTATTTAAATGTTTTGTTAAAATTACCTATACTTTTTTTAGTTGCTTTGAACATTTATTTTCGTTTATTCCATTACAGAATTGTCACTAGTTTTTTTTTTCATTATACGTTTTAGTTTTCGGCATTAACTATGATTTTTTATATAACTTTTGTCAGGGTTCTAATGGTAGACCAGATACAGTGTAAGTCTGTATTTGAATTCGAACCCTGTGATTTCTATTAGAATACTCATTCAAATGTAAAAAAATGTAAATGTAACTGATAATAGAAATAAACGTATTATTATTATTATTTCTTATTTTCACAGAACATATCTGGTGTACATAGAGTGGGGTATTATGCCATTCACTCCATTCTCTTTTAGCCAGTAATATTTAGGCACTTTCTCAATATACGTGTGGTTTCGAGAATCACAGACTTTTGAGCGGTAAGTAACGTTGGTATTATCTTTAGACCTATTTTTTCTATATATTTACTAAAATTCTTGCTTACTAGTCCATGTACAGTAATAATTACCGGTATTGTATAAACTTTTTCGAGTTTGTATATTTGTCATAATTCTTCTGAAAGGTCGTAATATTTGCTGATTTTGTCTCTTTCAGTTTTGGCGAGATTATGGTTTCCCGGATGAGATACGTCAATAAGGTAAGCAATTTTATTTTTAAAATCAAATAGTGTGATATCTGGTCTGTTTGCGCCTATAGGTTTATCGGTATGTATTGGCAAATCCCAGTATATCTTCACTTGCTGATTTTGTATTACAGGTTCAGGTGGGTAGCGATAATATGGAGTTCGCTGTGTGCTAAGTTTATATTTTAATACTAGCTCTTGGTGTATTATCGCTGCCGTTAGGTTGTGTCGACGTAGATATTCGGTGTTAGCTAAGCCGCTACACCCGCATATTAGGTGTTCAACGGTCTCAGAGCTGGCTTTGCACATTCTGCATTCGTCTCTGACGTTAGGTAGTTTTTCTATTATTTCTTATAGTTATTAGTTCCTACCACATTACTTGTGCTGCGATAGCAAATCCCTCTGTTTCTGCGTAGAGTTCCCCTCTTCTTAGCCATAAAACCGACATCGTCTTATCTCAGGGGTCGGCAACCTGCGGCTCGCGAGCCACTTGCGGCTCTTTGGATGTGAAGCTGCGACTCTTTAGTTCCATACGCAAATAATATTTATTTTATCAAAAAAAACATTTAAAAATCATTCTGAATCGATTAACGAGTATTAGGCACCGACTCTATCTCTCAGCCACTTGTACTCGCTTTTCACCGCACCCCTTCCCGTGACACGCGTCGTCACTGTCGTCAGTCCGTTGGAAGCTCTCGAATGACGCCGTCGTCGGATGTTTCTATGTAGGTTTTAATTCGCTTTCGACGCAAGACAATTTGGCGTCTTCACCAGTGCTTTGGCTGTGACGTATAGTTTGTTGTTTCAAGTAAAAGAGTTAGAAGCGAATTATCTTCTCAAAGTTATGTATGTACATATCTATATATATATAAAAGGGAAAGATTGTCTGTCTGTCTGTCTGTCTGTCTGTATATATGTATGTATGTATGTATGCGATTTTCTCCTCAACCACTGGACCGATTTGGATGAAATTGGTATCATTGGAAAGGTCTTGGCCCAGAATAGAAAATAAGACCAAATTGACCAACTCTGATCGGCCATCGTGGTCCGAAATAACAGCGAAAAACCCATATATGGAAGTTAAAATGGGTACTGAGATTGATGTGACAAGAAAATATATATATAGATATGTTGTCAATTGTCAAATTTGGTAATTTTTGAAATTTTTGAAAAGCGCAGCAAAGCGCGCCGGGTATTTGCTAGTATATAATAATAATAAAAAAACCGAAGTAAAAGTAGGTAACATAATAAGTATTATATTTTTAAAATACATATTATACATATTTTTTCCAAATAAGATACCTAACTACTTTTTTGAAGTCAATAAGAATTGTCAAAAAAGAAACAAAGTACTACTGTTGGATATTACCGCGAAAGTGTTTTTATTAAAATATATATTTAATAAATTACCTATTTTATTATTTATCTATTTTATAGCTTCTATTATTTAAAAATTAGCGTTAAAATAATAATTATAAGTGTAAGTACCTATAAATTGTTATTTAATAAACCTACTTTCGAACACTGAGGATCAACTCATTGTTTAAATGTTTGGCAATTTTCATTGATTTCGGCATAGTTGGGCATAACACCTTTACTCGTAAACTAAGTATCTAATATTTGCCAAAATTAAAAAAAACTAAAGTGTGCAGACTGCGCCGTGATAAACACGTTCTGACAAGTCCGTTCGTGCCAGTCGGCGATCACCGCACACGGGAGGCGACCACAGATGCGACGAAACTATGTACTTATAGTCAATCAGTACGTGAGAGAGTGAGAGAAACAGTGTTTCGTGTCTAAATTATTTATTTTAATAATTAAATTATTAGAGAATTATTTATTTTATTTAGGTAAGTATTTTTAATTGGGAAATATCGGTGTAAAATGTTTTTTGATAAATTATATTTCATTATGCCCAGCTTCTCGTATGTATTTACTTAGGTATACGTTGACATAGTAAATAATTGCAAAATTTGTCATCTGATGTTTTGGATACCTAAATAATAATTTTAAAAATTCTTTATTACAGCTTCACCGCAAGCATGGCATCTACAAAAAGAAGAGAAGAACTGAAGAAGAGCATCGAGAATTCAATCGGGATTGGACGGAGTCGTTCGCTTTCATATGCAACTCAGATGGCCTTCCGACTTGTCTCATTTGCCACGAAAAACTCGCACACAATACAAAATCAAATTTAGAGAGACACTTCACTAAAAAACATACTCAGTTTGCTAGTAAATATCCAGCCGGCGAAGAACGAGAAAAAGCTGTCGACGAGCTCCAAAAACAAAAACAGCAATCAAGTTCCATGTTAAGTAACTGGACGCAATCTACAAGTAATGTTAATCTGGCAAGCTTCGCGGTATCACTAGAAATTGCAAAAAAAGGCAAACCATTCACAGATGGTGAGTATGTCAAAGATTGCTTCATACGTGCAACTGAAGAACTGTTTCGTGATTTCAAAAACAAACCAGAAATCTTGAAAAAATCAAAGATTTGCCAATATCCGCTAAAACAGTACAAGATAGAATAGCTAAAATGTCTTCAAATGTAACATATTTGCAGATGGAAGATATTCAACTTTCTTCTGCCTTATCACTTGCTATAGATGAGTCTTGCGACATAAAAGACACGGCACAAGTTGCCCTTTTTGTCAGGTATATGTCTTCCCAAGGTCCAAAAGAAGAACTTCTAGGATTGCTACCGCTCTCGGGACAAACTAGAGGGGAAGATATAGCGAATGCCGTGCAAAATGCCTTGAAGACAATAAGATTGATTTAAATAAAATCGTTTCAATAGCAACTGATGGAGCCAGAAGTATGACAGAAAAAAATAAAGGGGCAGCAACGATTCTTCAGAGCAAAATAAACCACGAAATTCTTACGTTTCACTGCATAATACACCAAGAAACGCTTTGTGCCCAAACATTTCCGGCCGAAATAGTTGAGGTCATGAATTTGGTAATCAAGATTGTTAACAGCATTTTGTCAAAAGCACTCTACCATCGTCAGTTTAAAGAATTCTTAAACGAAATGGAGACTCAGTATTCCGACCTCCTTCTTCACAATAAAGTGCGATGGCTTTCCAAAGGTAAGGTGTTGAAACGTTTTGCTTTGTGCTTGAATGAAATAAATACATTCCTAAATGAAAAAGGCATTAATCACCCTGAATTAGAGAACGACAAATGGTTGCAAAAATTTTACTTTATGGTGATTATCACAGCGAAATTAAAGGAGCTGAATCTAAAACTGCAAGGAAAGGGAAACCCAGCCTATGTTTTGGTAGAAGAATTGGTTTGTTTTGAAGAAAAATTAATTCTTTTTGTAGAAGATATTCAGAGTGGTAAATTAATTCATTTTCAATTTCTAAAGCAATATCGCGATAAAACCAGTGCAACTGTTGACACGAATTACTTCAGCATAGTTATAAAAAAAATTAAAGATGAATTTGCTGACAGATTTGAGCAATTCAAAACCAACAAAACCACTCTAGCATTCATAGTAAATCCTCTCAACACAAATAGTAACGAAATCCACATTGAGCCATTTGGAATTGATACTGGATCTCTAGAAATGCAATTGATCGATTTAAAAAGTAAAGCTTTGTGGAGTGGAAAATTTACAGAGTTGAAAAGCAAGTTAGAAGAGTTGGAGGTCTAGAAATGTATGTACGTAACGCAACAAAAGTGGACAGCTTTAAAAGGAATGCCCGCGAGTTGAGGCACTTATATTCGACGCATGGAATAGTCTTCGAGATTGCTACAGTGAGGTGAAGAAGTTGGCATTTGGAGTGCTGACTATCTTCGGATCGACATATTCGTGCGAGCAAGCGTTCTCTTGCATGAATATAATTAAGTAAAGTAAGAAGCCAACTAACAAATGAAAATTTAGAGTCGTGTTTGAAACTTAAAACAACAAGTTATGAGCCAAATTTATCCAAACTGAACAAAAATTAATTTCAACTAAAAGTTTCTTTTCATGTTTCGAAAATCGATTGGCAACTTGATCTTCTACGTTGCGGATAGGCGAGTATTCGTCGCAGGTACTGACAGCTGCAAGAAGAGATTCTTGGGATGTTTGCGTAAAATATTTGTGCAGATTTGTCAGTTGTATAGCGCATAGGTATGTTAGATCTAATAAGCCTCTGCCCCCGTCTTTCCTGGATATGTAAAGTCTTTCCATGCAGGCTTTAGGATGATGTGCTCTGTGTTTAGTTAGTAGTACTCGTATTTGTCTATTTAACTTTTCGGTTTCTGTGACTGACCATGGTATAACCCCAAACGAGTACGAGACTACAGGGATAGCCCAGGTGTTGATGGCTTTTATTTTTTGCATTGCTGTAATGTGGGTGTTTAAGATTTTCGTTACTCGGTGATTTAATTTGTTCCTGAGGGATGTTTTGATCTTTTCGTTGTTCCTTTCTAGTGCCTGTTCAAATCCAAGATAACGGTATGTTTCTTCTGTTCCTAGTGCACTTATATCGCCCACAGGAGTTTCAGTCTCCATAATCTTCCCCCTATGTATAGTTATCTTCGCACATTTGTCAAGGCCAAGTTTCATTCTTATGTCATTCGAAAAGATAGTAACGCAGTCTATTAGTTTTAGGATATCTTTCTCCGATGAAGCATACAGCTTTAGATCATCTACATAAAATAGATGAGACACGATGCCTACTTTTCTTTGATGTTTTTTAAGTTGATACCCTTATTATTATTATTGTTATTTTTTTTTTAAATTTTTATCACAACCTTTTACAGGTTGGTACTCATTAAAGTGGGGCGTTAGCCAATCACTTTATGGTTCCAGCTGGTTGATTGGGTAATTCAGGCATTTTCGAGTGATTCTTGTGGTTTCCAGTATCACCGACTTTTGGATTGTGCATATAGTGCTGATCTTAGGTAGGTCTATTAATTTCAAGTAGGTGGTCATGTTGTTTGTAAGCAGCCCATTAACATTTACAACAATAGGTATCACTTTAACCTCCTTGAGTTCGTAAATCTGTTTTACTTCCTGAGCTAGGTCAAAGTATTTACTGACTTTATCTGCTTCTGTTTTTTTGAGGTTATGGTCCACTGGGTGCGCTATGTCGATTAAGTAAGCAGCTTTGTTACGTTTATCGAATAATGTTATATCCGGTCTGTTTCCGCCTACTGCCTTGTCTGTAACCAATTCAATATCCCAGTATAGTCGTGCAGTGGGAGTTTCTAGAATAGGTTCAGGAATGTATTTATAGTAAGGCTGCCGGTGTTGAATTAATTTGTGATTTACGGCCAGTTCCTGGTGTATGATTGCTGCAGACAGGTTGTGCCTCTTGAGATATTCGGTATTAGCCAGAGGGGTACAGCCTGAAGTATTATTATTATTATTATTATTATTATTATTATTATTATTATTATTATTATTAATTATTATTATTATTATTATTATTTCGCACAGTGAAAAAAGCTCTTCACTGGATTACATTCTAAATATCGAGTTCTTGCCTAGAACCTAGGATATCTAGAGATATTTCCGCAAGATGTGAGCGGTTCCTAATAACGCAGCTTTTTGTAGTTGGTGAATTGTTATAGTGTTGATTTTGAGCATATCTAAATAATGTTGTAGCTCGTTGGTATTCCTCCAAGGGCCCCGATTATTATAGGTTTTTTTGCTAATTTGTTTAGTTCTTAATAAAGCACTGTACATCCCTTACATAACGACTTATTATTTATAGGTTTGGTATTTGGGGTTTATATCTTCAGCTACCGAGGAGCCAGTATTGGGAAAAGTCGACCACATTTTGTGGGTAACAATATATCTCTTGATATATCCCTTAATGTTGGGTAGTTTTTGAAGGAATACCAGATTTCATTATTTTTTGTAAGTTATTATTTAAAGAGCGATCAGAGCGTGATTCTGTTTTTCAATGAAGCTCCAACGCTCCTTGATGTTAGCTTAGAAGTTCTTTTTATTTCCATGAAACATATATCGAGGGGTCAATAAGTAGAAAATTGGAAAAACTTTAGGGTCTAAGTGAAAAAAAGTCATCGCATCTTATCTAAATCTTTGTTTTTGTGATATCCGGGACTGGCATGAGGATATCGTTACAGTCTTCAATTTTTGATCTACTATGTGTCCTAGTAGATCTAGGATCTACTAGGAAATCTAGATCGCTTACAAAGTACTTTTCTTCTTTTAACTAATCATGGATGTCATTATGCCAAGTCTATGATTACCATTTCGCTTACATTCAGGTTGGTCTCTGATACATATTCTAGTTGCTTTCTCAGCAGTTTAGCGATTTTAGAAAAACAATTTATAATTATTCCTCTTTGGTATTTATGCACATAAATCCATTTTCTTACTTTTTAGAAAATAAGTGACCTTTTTTGTAGATTACAACCATTCATTTGAACCGAAGCCCTTTGCTTTGTTTAGAAAACGTTCTCGGTTAACTGTGGTCTGTTTTGCTAATTTATTCAATACCTATCTATACAGTTATCTCGATTGTTTATAGTTATTTATGGTACAAGTGAGTTAAGTAAGATATTATCCACGAACGAAAAATTTACCCTCGAGGGCCGGCAGGCCCGAGAGGGTTAATTTTTCTGAGTGGATAATATCCTTAACTCACGCGTGCCATACAAAATTTTATCCAACACCTCTTTATTTAAGTTTAAACATCGAATTTGCAATGTATAGTTAGTCTGTAGTTTTGACGGTAATACTCTAGCACGTTGACTGGATTTTAATAATATTAAGTAACGTAAGCTGGTGATTGGTTGTTATCTTTGAAGGAGTGAGTTTTTTAAAAATAACCCACGTTGCTAGGGGCAACGTGGGTTATAATGTAACATAAGAGTAAACAATCACTTTCCTTATTTAAAATGACCATAGTAAACATGATATTTATATAGAGGTGTTGGATAAATTATATTTTCATATGTGCTAAATTAAATTACGTACATATTTACATCTCACTTGTACTAGTCTTTAAAACGATTCTTATGTTTATAAGGTTATACAGGGTGTAACTAATATAACTACAAACCTGGCCAAGGGGGTAGCTGTAATGATTTAGAGCATATTTTCCCTTCCTGCTAGTTTTCGAGAAAAGGGCATTTAAAATTTAAGTACCCCTCTGTTGTACGTATTTTAAATTAAAAATATTAAAGAAGCAAAAAAGAAGTTGTTTCTTTTATTTATTCTTTTGTTATTTAGTTAATTATTAGTTACTAGGTAATTGCTTCGTTAGATTTTTCACGTAAACTACTGCTAGTTAACTTTTTCGCGATGTTTTCTAATGCGGAATATTGCGATAAAATAGTTCCTTATGGTGAAAGTCGGGATAATACTAATCGCACCCGGGAATTTTACCGGGAAAGGTTTCTCAATAGACGTCTGCCCTCAATCCAAACCATCGCTGATTACGTTCAGCGATTTCGAGAAAGGGAGACCTCCTACCAACATTTGAAGGCCGAGGGCGACTACAACAAAGACCTGAATTTGAAGAGCAAGTAAAATAAATTTAAAATTTATTGAAAACTATTTATTAATAAATTATTATTGTTACTTTAGGTAATGCAGTCAGTGGAAGACAATTCCACACGCAGCACTCGCGATATTGGCCGTGAAATTGGAGTTTCCCACATGACGGTATACTGCATTTTGCTAGATAATAATAGGTTATATCTATACCATGTACAACGAGTGCAACAATTAAGAGATGCAGATTTTATACGCCGTCGGGAGTTTTGCGAGTTGTCCCGTATTCAGGAAGCTAGAAATATCAGTTTTGATGATAGAATAATGTTCACCGACGAATGCTGCTTCACCCGAGATGGTATTTTAAATTACCATAATACTCATCATTGAATATGGAGAACAATTACATTATTTAACAAAGGGGATTCCAATTCCAATTTTTTATTCATGTGTGGCCTAGAATTCTGGGAAACACTCTCATAGGCCCGATTGTGCTTTCACCACGTTTAAGTAATAGAAGATACTCCTTTGGCTACGCGAAAAATCATGTAGTTTATGTATGGCTGACCACCACCTCATGTAACTGGTGCTGTTCGGGGCTACTTAAACGATCTGTATCCCAATCGATGGCTTGGTAGACCTCTGGGCATGGACCGGTAGCATGGACACCACTAAGTCCTGACATAAATCCACTAGATTTATTTTTCTGTGAATAATATACAAAATATAAAAAGTATTATAAAAAGTATTGTTTATGCTACTCTGTCAGAATCTGTGGACGAACTAGAGCAGTGAATATTTGATGCCGCCAACCAAATCCGCAACGGAAACCATTTACACGGCGTCCAGAGTAATCTGTACGTGTATGTATGCAAATAAATGGTGGTCATTTTTGAGTTTTTGTAAGTACTGTACTTGTTAACTGGTATTCGTATAATTTCTTAATTATTATAAATACATTTGAGGTCTTAACGTTCTATATTCACACACATTTCTAATTAATATACAAATTTATGCTGCCGCAAACGGCAGATTTGATCTGAGGCGATAATTTTTGTATTTGCTTTGTAATCAATCTGTACAGTAAAAACTATTGTAAACGTTTGTGCAGTTGGTCGTTAATGTTAACTACTAGAATAACCACTGTTTAAAAACAAAGAAGACCTATCAATCATGCCTTGTAACTTGTGAATTATGATGTTATGTTTGATTATACTTAAATTGAATAAATTACATTTGTTTAAGCTGCTCTGCAATGTTTTTGAACTTGTTACATAATTACATTATTAATCCTATACCTAATTACATAAATTTGATAAGCAATAAATTTCTAAACATAACGAATAGTAATTTATCACTTCTTAAATTCATTACTACTTCCGATTTATTATTTCAGAATGAATGTGCATTACAACAAATGAGAAACAAAGATCCAACACATTTAAAAGAGAATATCAGATGTATCAACTTTAAAATTGTTTTGGGTTTATGATGTCAGCTGTTATGGTTCTCCTGACTTGGTTTGTTTATTTTATGCCGAATGCATAAAGATGCTGCATAGCCAGAAGTTGACCTTGCCTTATCACTTTATTATTTATCGACGAACAAAAAGTTCGTCTCTGAATTCGTGATGTCTGTCTGTCGCCTTTTTCCATGTTGACTTTTTAGAATTTTTCTTTTTGGAATCTTATAGTACATCAAATTCTAAGAAACTTTTGGTTGAAACACTTTTTTGTATCTCTTCGGGAAAGTGGTCAAAATGACCACCTAGAATTTCGGTAAATTTTTAAAAACTGAAAAATTTTGTATTTTTTAAAAATTTACGAAAAAATAAACATTTTTAGCAACATTTTTTTTGACAAAAAATTTTAGAACTTAGAATTTTAGTTTTTTATGACAACTAATGTGTTACGTCAACATTAGTTTTCAAAAATAAATTAGTTTATTAAGTATACAGTTGTTTTTGTTCGTCATGGCAATGCTAGCTCTGCGCATTCTCAACTGGTTTTATATTTGAGCACGTTCAGCTTTAAATTAAATTCTCGAAACAAAATAGGTCTTTATTTACTGTTATTATTTCGTGCAGATTTAAACAAAAATGTTAAAATTCTCGTAAACGTGCATGGCGGTTGTTTCTTGGTTAATTATCATTTCATACACTCATCTTTCAACCCTTACAAGGTTTTCAGCTTCCTTGGTTACACCCTGTAATGACGTTAGACATCGCAATGATGTCTAAGCGAATGTTCGAGTTCAGGACCCTTTGGTTAGGAGGTAATCATATTAGCCGCTACTCCATCAGAGCTGATATTTGTTGCTAAACTATCAATAGCAAGCAGTATCAGCATTTCTTATTTGTTAATTTATAAGACAAAAGTCAACATACCGGTCCTAATACTTGAATTGGCTTTATGACAACGTACAGGACAAACCCCCAAGTTATAAAATCAGATGTTAGTATTTGATAATATGGAAACACGGTACTGTTCGGATCTTTGTACATCTTCCTAAAATATGGTTAAATATTAACAAAGTTTAACGTCAGATTTACAGACTTACCAATAATGATATTCCAT
This sequence comes from Agrypnus murinus, assembly GCA_929113105.1. Taxonomy (NCBI): domain Eukaryota; kingdom Metazoa; phylum Arthropoda; class Insecta; order Coleoptera; family Elateridae; genus Agrypnus; species Agrypnus murinus. The sequence continues at coordinate 111,740,439 of OV816028.1, read as the reverse complement.
AGGGTACCGTATTTCGCCAGCCTTTTCGCAAATTATAGAAATGTATCCATATTTACAAGTATCATTTTGAAGAGGTCCTTTAATTTTATAATCATAACACTCTTCAACATCATCCAAACATTTCGCATTTAAAAGAGGGTTTACCAGAAGCTTTAAAAGGTTTACCAAAACGGGTGTAAATTCACTAACATGCAAAGGTTGGTAGAAAATGTTAGCTAAAAATACTGACGAGCATACTCCTGAAAACATGTTAAATATACGAAATGTACCGCATCTTTAAAATATACCCTCCTATATAGCCTACAATACCAAAAAATATTGGGGCCATTCTATACATTTGACTATTAGAAAGTCTGGTGTATTTTCCGATAAAGGTTTCCATGTATATTAAAGGTAATCCCACAATCAACGATAGAGCTAGTAGTATGATAATTAAGCCACCTGTAAAGTTAGGTAGATGCATTATTAGATAAGATGTTTAGTTTTATGGTGAAGAATGAGTTATGGTAATTGAATGAAGTGGTATTTCTAATTAAGGTGCCACAACTGCTGTAGTAGATATATCCACATATGTTTTATAACAAACTCTCAAATTAGCCCAATCCAAATTATGTACCTAATTTACGTACAATTACATAAAATAACTTACCTCCTGAGAATTGAAAAGAGAATCTCAGCGTCAATGGAACCACATCATTTCCTGTTCCTATAAGAATACAACACAGCATATAATGAAATCTACTGCACCAGTATTCATTAGAAATTTCTTGATATCTAATAAATTCTTCAAACTGATGTGCATTGTCTGCTTGAATAGACTCAGTTGCGCTTGTATCGATTGGGTCTACTGTGTATTGAATGGAGTGTCTTCTATCATTTAGACGTACTGATACAGGTTTCTTTGACATTATGGCGTTCGTTGTAAATATTTTAATGAATTACCTAATAACCTTTGGTATTTGACGTTGACTGCCGAGTTAACACACGAGTTCTAGGATTCTTTTAATTGAAATTCGTAATTTTCCGTTTGAGAATCTACTGAGAATAGAACTAAAATTAAGAATCCAGACCCACAAACGTTTTCTAAGTCGTAAGCCAGGCAAATGATCATTTTTACCAGTAATTTAAACATATATAGTAACACTAAGGCACCTTTATATTAGAAACAATCTAGGCACTAAAACAGTAAAACTACTGAGTTCTAAAATTCAATATTTTTAGAATGGGTTTTTTAGTTTGAAATTCTAAGATTTTTTTGTTTATCGAATAGTGAGATCTTAGAAGAAGAAGAAGAATTTCTAAGTCTTGCAACACATTATGCACCAAATTTCAAAGCGTCAACTATAAGGTTTCATATATTTCGAAGTTTCACAATTTCATTATCCTTCTAAATTTCTACAGCTGAGATTCAGATTTTTGCTGACGCTTATCTTAAAAGTTTCTAGTTTTAGAGTTCTACCGAACTCCTAAGCTTTTAGACGCTCAGGATATAAAACCTTCAGAATGTTGTAAATATAGTTTTAGATACACCGGTTGTTGCAAAAGACAATTAACTATACAAAACGAAATAGTTTGTAATTGTTGGTGTATTACCTTACCAGGTCACTTTTAAAACTGAACTAATTTGAAATTCTTGTAGACCATTAAACATCGCTTGACTAGTATTTAACTTCGCATTTCCCATTTTAAGGAGGGATTTTTCTAAAATCTGAATTTTAATCGGAATGAAACATAAGATTTTTTTGTAATAATTTGAATATAATAACTAGATAAATAATTTTTTGCAGAATCGACTGAGAAGGTAATATTCCAGCATCTGTAATATTACATTCTATTCCCTACGATTTCTCCCATACGTTTGTTTACATTGTATTCCCTACGATACGTTTCCCTATCTAACACCTGGTATAGATTAAACAGGAGGAGTCGGCAACATTTTTTATGTCGCTAATGAGCATCGCAAGATACGTTCAGAGCAATCTAATAAAAAATTAGGTTTCGAAGAATTGCACAAAAAGAAATCCAAATATATAGGTAAGCTTCTAAAATCACGAGTAGGGTTCTTTAAGTGGCAAAAAAACGCATTTATTATAGATGACTCATAAAGATGGACTCGCCCAGGCGGTCTCTGATAGGAGGATGAAGTAAGAAAAAGCCTATGCAGCTGTACTGGTCACCGGTGAAAATGTGGCTTATGTTACTGGGCATTCGTCCGAAATCCATTTGTGCAGCAAAAATTACCTTAGTTAACACTGGAAATTTCAAGAATTTGATGATGTTGAATAAGTTAAAGTTCTGAAATCCAAAGATCTTACAGTTCAGATTGTTCAAACTACGATCTCAAAATTCAATTAGAAATATTTATCTTTTAAAGTTTTAATTTTTCAGGTTTACAGGAAAGTTTTATGCATTTTCACCAAATTTTAATTTCGGTCTAGACTTTGCTCAAATATAAAATACCAGTCTACAATATCTGCTAGTTGTTGGTATGTTTTTTAAATAAGGTACCTAAAGGCCTCACACTGCTGTTCCACAACAATTAAACAAACAAAAAGCCCCACACTTTGGCTTCAATCAGAACTTACTAAGATTTCTTTAACTACAATAAATCACTAATACGTACGTTAACAAATCTCTCGGTAGAAACGTCTGTTGATTTAAATTATGCTCAGAACTCTTGGGTTTTAACCGCAACAACTTACTAATTATTTAAGAATAAAACACGGAAATGATTAAAAAATAGATAGGCGCCACTCAAATTATTTGATACTATTATTTAATAGCAAAAATTGAGAATCTACAATTTTAGAAAATATTCTCCATTAATCTACGTTAAATTCATTGTGACTAATCTTTATTTCTAAGATTTATTTTCTTAATGGAACACCAACAACTTGTTGTTCTAAACTATAGCACCGAGTATTCATTTTGAATTCTGTATATTAAATAAAATTCAAAAAATTGTTTACAGTAAAGTAAAAACCCACTGGCAGCATGAATTCCTACATATTACCCTAATTTGAAATCCCATTCTAAATACATTTTCGTTTAAATTTTTTAATTAAGAACCAAGACAAATTTCGTTATCAAAATGAAATTTAAATAAGAATAATTAGAAGTAAATTACATAAAATATATGTGACAGCAATATCTTTTATACTAGTACTCCTTGTAATCCTTTATTCCACTTTAACACTCACAAATAAAAGCTTATCTCGCTAAAACAAAAGCCTAATGATTACACATACCAAAAAAATATTTATTTATTTATTTGTTTGTTTGTTTGTTTGTTTGTTTGTTTGTTTGTTTGTTTGTTTGTTTGTTTGTTTGTTTGTTTGTTTGTTTGTTTGTTTGTTTGTTTGTTTGTTTGTTTGTTTGTTTGTTTGTTTGTTTGTTTGTTTGTTTGTTTGTTTGTTTGTTTGTTTGTTTGTTTGTTTGTTTGTTTGTTTGTTTGTTTGTTTGTTTGTTTGTTTGTTTGTTTGTTTGTTTGTTTGTTTGTTTGTTTGTTTGTTTGTTTATTTATTTATTTATTTATTTATTTATTTATTTATTTATTTATTTATTTATTTATTTATTTATTTATTTATTTATTTATTTATTTAAACTGCAAACTATAGCATAGCCAATTACAGCTTGCAGAATAGATAATTTACAAATTCTATTACAAATACAAGCTTATGCTTCAGTGTACCACTAACAAAACAAAATCTATACACCAATCTACCGTTAACAAATTGTATAATAAAAGTAATACATACCTAATCGCAAACAAGATACTGAATACGTTATACACACATAGTACATGCATGTGATCATAATTTGTACTTAAATGTTTATGAACATGTTATACGAAAACAAACATTGCAAATTGTTACAAACGAAAAAGAAAAGAAAAGTAATTTCTAGATGATAAAAATAAATAATGTATAACGCTATAATTGTACACATACGTACTAAAATAATACCTGTGTAAAAATAAGAATTATCTAATATTAAATGGTAACTACTTGATATACAGTGAAACCTGTAAATCTGACCACCTGTTTAAACTGATCCTCTGGTCATATTGACCACTTTTTCTGGGTCCCTGCAAAAATCCCATTACTTTAATGTAATTTATACTGTATAAACTGACCACTTGTCTTTTGTGACTATTGACCACATTTACCTCAAACATTTGTTTGAGAACTTTACAGAAAAAGGGCTGAACTTTTTTGCCCTGGCGGTCGATTGGGTCCACTATTTTTTTGGTACACCGTACAAGCTGTTAAAGTTTGACATTTTTTTAATCAAAAACATTTTTTATTCTTTGGGGGATGGTGGAGAAGCTTAAACGTAACATTCGCTCACACGCCCTTAAACTAGACACTTTAAACTTTTTAGCATTCAAAGGTTCATCCATTTTCGTCCAAAATCCGCCGAGTTATGACGGTTTGAAATTTTGGTATTTTTGGTGCGTTTTTTTTCCTCGAGTGTATATTGTACATATACATTTTTTTAGCATTTACTATAAGCACAAAAACTCAAAATACCTACCTATGTAATGAATATCGCATGAAAATAAAAATTGTTGTGTTTAAAAAATTCACACTTTTACAAAGTGACCACCTGCTTAAATTGACCATTTTGGGTGAGTCCCAAAGGTGGTCACTTTAGGCAGTTTCTACTATATTATATATTCTAAATAACCTGAATAATATCTGTGAGCAAAAAACGCTATAAGGAATTGTAAGAAAATATGTGATAAAAAATAGAAAGTAACCTTTGACTTACTTTAAGGGTCAAGAGTGTATGTTTGAAGAAGGATATAAATGTCAATGAATAAGAGTGAAAGAATTGTTCAAGGATAAGCACCGTAATTTTGAGCGAACTGAATTGTAAGCAAAATTAATAATAAAATTATCTGAAGAGTTATTAATTTATTGTCTGTACAATTAGCTACAAATAAGTGCAAACAAAAAATCCTAACAGGAATGGTTTATTTATAATAGTTTAAAAACAACACCTACAAGACAAAACCTAATATTAATAAAGAGACAATAAAGAGACAGAGAAAGTAATCAATTTTACATAAAGTTCATAACGTTAACAACACTTTCCAAATAACGTTGTGGAAATTATTGGCAGCTTATTGAATTCTGAAATATTTACCTAAAACATTTTCAAAGATTCCAATAATTTCCATTATTAAACTTGATTTTATTATTATTTTGTTTTAAAACTTTAACTGCTGCCTAAATAATGATCTGCAATATTGTTTAAACTGATTGAGATAAAATGAGATACTGGACGTTAGCTTGCTACTAAATGCGTGATTTTTACACGTATTAAAAATCTCTAATAATCTCCAATAAAGGACACACCCTTTAGTGGGTACCAATCTAGTTCAAACAAATTCTCCAGTTTCTTGAAGTGTATTCGTATAAAAACAGAATCCTGCGGCGATTATTATACAGAATCTCTCCACAAAAATTGGTTTCTTATTAGACCTACGATACAATATGGCGCTTCCAGAAACACTCATCATAACGAACCAAATAATCGCACCTGAATTCTTTTAACAAAATTCCAAGACAAATTTATCTCAGAAGCCAAACAACGCGAGTCTGGGCGCCCGAACGTGAAACTTGAACGTCCCTCTAGGCTAGGCCAAACTTAACTCTTCGCACTTCCAAAAGGTAAACTCTGAACAATTAAACTTTTAAGAGAGACTGCATGAATTTAACCAATCCAACTTAAGTACGAAAACATGCATCACCAATAATAAAATTAGACGAAATTCTCTCTTTTATTTTACTAAATCTGCAGAAAAGCCATTAAACTGGAAAACAAGAAGAACCTTATCAACTACCATCCACTTTATAAAGCTATACAACTATCAAGTAACCATGAGCTGTTTTCAAAAACACTTTATTCCTTTGTGTGAATATTCAATATCGTCAATTTTTTTAATATCGTCAAACTAGCAGGTGTTTGCCTAGGTCGGGTTATAAATTACTACAAGTTTTAAATAAAGCCAATTTAGTAAGATATTAAAAGAAGAGTAAGATTGGTTTAATGTCTTTTCATATCATAAGAATCAGAAACCATGAAAAATTGAGAAATTGCTGTAAGGAACTATATCTTGTAGAAAAGGGTACATATTGTAATAATTTTCCTTCATAATTTCAGAAGAGATTAAATGCCTCAGCTCTTGAGTTAAAGTCATGAATTCTTATTGTTTGTCATCCAATGTAGAAACGTTCAAAGTTGACTGTTTGTGTTTATCATTTATAATTGCTAATTGAATTTTTAGAAAGAATTTACTATTAAAACGATTCAAGTTTGAGTTGATTTTCTTTATTTGATACATGTATATAATAACAAATTTGGTTAGGGGAATAATTTTGGGTTTATAGAATTTTCACTTGCAGTTAAGTCTGTAAGAAAGAAAATGTATTAGTTAGTAAAATTTATGAAACATTGTGATGAACTGTGTTCAAGAAGCATCATCGAGAAATAGGAAATTTAATAAAGGGAAAATTGATCTCACCGTTTTAACTTCGACGGGGTTTCCAGTCCGGAGAAAAGTTCAGGAGTCCAGCAACCGCAAGCCGATTCCTGAGGGGCGTTTCACCAGGCAGCACACATCTAGAAGAAGGGAAAACGAAATGAACAAAAGCACAAGGTTTGTATGAAAATATAATGGTTGTTGAAAATATAAAAATGTGTAAAGAAAGCATAATTGGAGTTCCTCAAAGAAAGAGGAAAGTGAATTCAATAAAAATCAGTTGGTTGCAGTTATAAAGAGAATCACCATCATTTCTTAGTAGGTTTTGTTTGTGAAACTGAAAGTGATAAACTAAAACCTAAAAAATAATAATAAATTAATTATCAATTCAAAATCAGTATTAAGTCTAAAATCAAAACTCACTTGATTAAATCTTCTTATTTGTGTTCTTCATAATTTAGGGTTATGTCTAAAACCAAGCGTCAAAATTGACATTTCAAGGGGTCCATTTGTTAGACGCAATATATGATAAAGGCAAGGAGAATATACCATTAAATTAAATCTCATTCTATCAAAACGGCGAAATCTCAAATAGGAACCCATAAGAGAATCCATTATTGGTCTTACAATTAGTAAAGAATGGTATAAGTTTGTGTATATAATAAAGGCGACCCGAGATTGGCATTATAGTAATTATTTCTATGTGGTTGCAGATTAATAAAGTAAATAAAATCTTTAATAAACCATAAATAAAGCCTACTACGGTACAATCTGTTAATGAAGATAATAATTTTATTTTATTTCCACTTTCTATGTAAATGACTCCTAAAAGATACCTGTAATAATTATTTACATTGCAAGACCGTTACTTAGAACTTTACGTGCAAGCACGGTATCTAACAAGCGAGCGATTAGCGAGCTTGTTATCCGTGCAAGCACGTAGGGTTCGTGTAACGGTCGAGCATTGTATAACGTTTTATGGTATACTGACTCGTAAACCTTTAATATATATTATGTAATTAGGAGATCAAGCGATACTTTAAATCCGAGAAGATGTATTATAACGCCGAGGCGCCAACCGAGGCGTTATAACATCTTCGAGGATTTAAAGAAGCTTGATCTCCGTATTGCATAAGTTGTTTTATTTTATTTAGTATTTCAATCCTAATTTCTCCCTTTTAAAATTCATTCGAATTTATTGTATAAAGAAGCAAGTTGCCTTGTCTGTGTCATCATACGCGTAACCAAGGAGATAAAAAGCAGCATGTCACGTGTGGCTATTATGCAACATCAAATGATTTTTACGTTGCCAACAACAACGGAGATCAAGAACGTCTTGAACTCCGGTGTCATTGACAACGGAGATAAAGATATATTTTATTTTACTAATTGTGGTATATAAACAATTGTTTGAAATACGAAATGAAATAATAAATAATTATTTCATAGCAGCACAGAACAATACGTAAGATATATATGAATTCAGGAATAATTCTTTTTTATACCGGAGGTTGAAAATTTAAGCGAGCTTTAAAACGAAGCGAGCTGAAGATACTTATTGGTCAATGAGCTCGTTCGTTACAACTTACAATTTTGATCAGTTTCAAATAAATAATTTGGTTTAAAATGCCGTTTTTTGTTTGTTTTTATACGGTATGCTACCTACTATACTTTCTCCTTCTTTGCTTTTTATTACAATTTAAGCTACAATCCTATTTTATAAAAGCGTAAACGAATTTTTATGTAGATCAATATACCAAAGTGCCATTTTAAATTCAGGTTACTTTGTAATGGATTCTAGTTATGTTATAGTCCAATGTGATAGTGGTGAAATGTAGCTCATCAACGGAATTAAATATTTATTATAACGACTTCTTGATGGACGAGCAAACACAATCTGACCATTTTTATTATATAGGTCGCTCCGTTCTCAAGAATAGATTAAGATATTAACTTCTAATCTGCACGAAACTCAAGTTTATCTCCTTATCACAAAACCCCCCCTCCCATCCCGTTTGATATATCAATACGTATATCAATTACTTCTGTCCTAGAGTGTCATAAAGATACTGTAGAAGAAGAAGTGTAAGGTATGAGTTCGCTGCAACTCCAAAGTTAATATCTTCGTGCATTCTTGCAAACAGAATGACCCAATGCAAAAGTAGTATTCAGCAAAAGGTATAATTAACTCGGGTTTTTCTCATTGCTGAAAGCGTTTGTCGTATCAAGCTTTACATATAATAGAATACTAACGTTGCAGTTTTTATGTTAGAAATTTTTTAAAAATCATCATTGTTTCATGGTCCTGTAGTTCATTGGTTCAAAAGATACTGTGGGTAAAAGAGGATAATTTATACTTTATGAAAAACACTGTTCTACCCGTTAACTAGGCCAGAATTTCACTGTTTTCAAGTTTACCAATACATTGAAATTTAATAAATATTATAACATAACCTCCAATATCATAATTTTGACATTAAGTACTTTAAAACAGATGATTTCCTTGACGTTATTGATTGGCTTCGTGTCTACTATCTAGATTAGAGTTCCTGAATGTAAACTTTGAACTCTTCAAATTCTAGTCTACATAATAGATGTGAAAAAGGGTATAGATTCCTTTGATTTGTTTTTGTTGGTAGTTTTGTGGTTTGACAGTACATTTATTTTGACGGGTTTTATTTTTGAACTATCAAAATTAAATTATTTAATCATAACCCAATTATTTATTTTATTTAATTAATTTTTATTTTCTCAGTTACTATGCAGGCAATGAGCCAAGAATTACCATGGCCACTGGCATATGTACCACCTTCTGCTGATTATTTTTTAAATTACGAAATAGAAAACTTAAATTTGGATATCGAAAGTGGATTGTGTAGTCCCAACGATCACAAGGTCTTCTTAACAGCAAGCATGGCTTTTCTTCAAAACCAGTTAATGAAGAAATTAAAAAATGATATTTATTCGCGTTTCCGAAAGACTCTCTACATACCAGAGAGAACTTGTTCCGACTTACTACTTGTAGAAAAGAATTTGAAATGCAAAAAGATAAAATATTTTATTAGATTGCAAGATATAGAGAGATATGATAAAATTTTAAAGAAGGAAGCTAGCTGCCCAAATCGTTTGTTAACATACAAGGAGATTTTACAGGTACCGAAAAGGAATTCGTGGATAAAATCACTGAAGTTACGAATACTTAAAAAATTCAATCTGAGAAAACGTACAAAATCTTGCAATTCTTGCAATCTTTTACCAAGTGTAGTCAAAGGGCAAAGTAAATCTGCGTCTGTAGTATTTAATAAAGGTGATGTTTATTGCCAAAAACATTTTAAGACAAGCACTATGAAGCTAAATGATCATTACAAGCTATTCCCAGATTCATTACCTAGTACAATTTTGTCGTTCGAGAATATCTTAAATTCAGAAGTATATCCATCTTTAAGTTCACTGGCAATCAACAGAATAAAAATGGTCCCAAGTTTTACTCGTCCGTCCAAAAAGAAGAAAGTAGAATCTGATCTAATGTTTTTAGTGACACCTTCAAGTACTACAGTAGATATTCCTAACGCCACAGGAGATCATACAATATCGGACAATTGCCAGAAGATTTGTAAATACATACCTAAACACCCACTTCGTTATGGCTCACGAAGAATAGGGCACAACAATCAAGAAATTCTTAAATACGTATCTAAACAACCAATTTGTTATTCACCAGAAAAGCCTTTTGCCAAAAATATATATCATATGAAAACTTACAATTACAGTATAAACAGAAACAGTACAACCAGTTATGAAACTATGGAACTATCTCCGGATGTTGCAGTTAAATTAACAAAATGTAGCGCACAAACAAAATTAATGAGACAACAATCAAAGATTAGTGTGTCCATTAATAAAGCGTCTTATTCAGAAGTTGAAAACAGTGAAGAATTAGACTCTAGACAAATTAGTAATTATTCAAGTTTTTGCACAAATTTTACTGATGAACTTAAATCAAAATTTTGCTCGGGTATTTTACAAGCATTAATAATGCACCATTTAGTTAACGGTTCGAGGCTAAATGAAAAATTTATAAAATAGTGTTGATGCATTTCTAGTGTATGGAATTGCTAATTTTAAAATTGTACATCAAATTATTGTTAGGGAGATTCGTTTATAAAAGTAAATCGAATTGTAAACTAATAAAGATACATTTAATATTTATTTTCGATTTATTACTTTGACTTACTTTCTATCATTTTTTTCATGTTCTCAAATCTTGCAACTCAAATTTACCTTCATTCAATTATTCAAAAAAACTAAAACTTCAAGGGCCATTGCAGACATCAAAAACAGACTTTTTTAAGACGAATAAAACAGGTAATAATTGCAAACAATTTCTTTCACATGCCATAAACAACAAGAAAAAAGTATGTTCTATAAGCTACGCATGGTTTTAACGCTACGCAGCCTAATGTATTTAAACTGCATAGTAGAAATAGATATTTTGAAGTTCAACAAGGCTAATGTGTCGGTATTGAGTTTCTATTCAGACGTTGATTAATTATGCTATACATACTATTCTAAATAGTTCCTTTCGTATCCGGTAACTACCGAGAAATCAAAACCAAGGAACCATAACAGAGAAACCATAACCGAGAAACCACAACCGAGAAACTATAACCGAGAATAACAAATACCAAGCATGCATGAAGCAATAACTAAAAGTTAGTAACTTTGATAGATCTAAAAAAGACAAAGGAGAATAAATAGGATGGAGCAGGACAGAGAATGACCAACTGCGTAAAGGAAACGCTATGCAGCGGAGGTTAGGTTATAAGCAGTGGCGGATTTAACAGTTAAGGGTCCTGAAGCGTTACAAATTTTTGGGGCCCCATAGTATAAATCAATTACTACAATTTATATACCTTTTATTTTTTTATCAAAATTAAGTATGTTACATATAATTATTAATATCAGTCGCGAATTCACGGTAGGGGGATGGAGGAAATTGCCTCCTCACGATTTTTAAAATAATCCGACTTCGTCTCATGCCGCAGTCACACGAGTGTGAAGTTGGCGTTTTTGTACGTGTTACACACTATACTTTCACTTTACACTATACTACTATCTACGACCACAAAAACGTAATAAAACACCAAAAGCTAGGAAAAACATTTAACCTTCAATATGATTTGAGATTGAGATGCTGGATTGTCAAAAGTAGACAATGCCCACAGTTTGTGGAAAACAGGTGTTAGTTGTAAAAATTGAGAAATGCGTATAACTCAATGTATGTAATAATCGTTTATTATTTAAAATTAATACTGAAACTTGAACAATTATTTAAATTAATAATAGTAGTTTTGTTGGAGTATTCAATTTTTTAAATGTCATAGACACATTTTTAAATGTCATAGACACATTTTTAAATGTATTTTGGACGTCGTGTTGTTCCGCCGCTGCTTTTTTGTTAATGTAAGTAAATCATAACCTCAATTTTACAAATATATTGAATACCTAATGTTTCATTTGAATGTAATTTGAAATAATAAATTCCCAAAACATTTTTAGATCTCCATGTAATAGACCGGTTATTCTAAATGTATGGATTAAAGCCATCAGAAGGATATATCGTTAAAACAGTTTTACGTTAATTCAATATCAATTTTTGTAATAACTTTATATTCTGGTAGTCGACACAGTAGCTCAGAGGTAGAGCTGTCGCTCAGAAAGTGGAAGGCCCAGAGTTCGATTTCCAGCTGGGGTGATAATTTCTTCTATATGGATTTGCATATAAAATATAATTTAAAGTAAAACATTAATTAAACAAAATAAATTAACATAAATAAAACACAAAATGAATACAAACGTGTTTTAATAAAGTGAGTTTTGTTCATGAACGACTATTATACTCACAATTTTATAGTGATATGTGTATAAATCACAGACGAACTGCCCCTATCTGAGGAGAACCAAAAGCTCGAAACAACTGTCTTAAGGTGCCGTCTGTGATTTATACACATATCACTATAAAATTGTGAGTATAATAGTCGCCCATTAACAAGTTTTTACTTTTAAAAATAAATTAATCTTTATCTAAAAGTTAAAACTTTGTATATTTCAAATAATTAGAAATATTGCATGTGCTGACATCTATGGCATTTTAATGGAACCACTGAAAATGCGAAATCATTCCCAACGGTCATTTTCGTACAGTGTAAAGATTATGAACAATGAGTCATTTTCATCGTTACTAGACAGTGTGAAAAGTGCAATTTTCTATAGTGGCCGTAGATAAATTAGTTATTTGTATACCAAATAAAGTTGTACTTTTTTATCACGATTATGGAGATTTAATTAACTCCCAGTAGAATTAAACCTCGGTAGATTTCTGTAATGCGGCCATATTTAATAGGCCTTGTGATATCAGATATGGCTTCATTTACATAATTTGATATTAAATACACATGCCATCTCTATAATCTCTATCCTCAATGCCAAACATTAATTTTGTGTAATGTCATCTTCAATAAACATTACTGATAATTTTTTTAAATAACTTTGTCCAAGATTATTTCTTAAATAATTCTTTACACGTTTAAGAACGAAGATAGATCGTACTCCAGTTGCATTACATATTGGTAATGTTAAGATCTTTTTTAAATTGTTTCAACATTGGGAAGTGTTGATAATTGACAAATGACATTAAGGAATTTCACCCATTCGAAAGCATGGTACAGTTCCCCTTCTCCGAATGTAAGTCGGACGACCGCGCAGAGTTTGTTAGAAGGCATTGAAGGCAAGCCGAGAAGGCAAGAGCGACAGAGATGATGCATTCCTTGCAGGTCTGCTGCAAAACTGTATATTCCGTTACAAAATTTTACCTATCACTCTGAATGCTTGCCTTTTTGCACAAAACTCTATATTGCGTCGACCATAAACCTTTTTTACCCGCCTGTACACGATATGAACTGTTGTTCTCACATGCTTCAGTATTCGCGGCAAAGTGACTTCCCATGCCAATAATTTTTATTTATCGCATGGCCACTACGATCCTGGGCAAGGATCCTCCGCGGGGCTCCCTGACTTGTGGGGCCTGGAACGACCGCTTTCACCGCTTGTGCGTAAATCCGCCACTGTTCACCGAATGTCTATGAGAAACCATTAATTCAAGAAATAAGTCATCATAGTAGTCGGATGAACACGCTGATTGTGCGAGAAGACAGGCATTCGGACCGACAGAGATTATACATTCCTCGCAGGTCTGCTGTGAAACAGTATACTTCGTTACAATATTTTACGCTCTAAGTGCTTGCCTTTTCGTACAAAACTCTAATGAGTCAACTGTACACTTTTTTTGCCAGCCTGTACACGATACGATCTGTTTCTTGTTTCACTTTTTTCGAGAAAGTGAATTCCCACGCCAATAATTTTTATTTGTCGCGTGTCCAGTGCAGTCCTTGGCAGGAGGCCTCTGCGGGGCCCCCTGACTTGTGGGGCCTGAAGCGGCCGCTTCCAACGCTTGTGCCTAAATCCGCCACTGGTTATAAGTTAGTAAGTTTGATAGATCTAACAGGGTCAGACTCCAATAGTTAACGTGGCGACTGAAAAAGAGATTAATTCTAACAGTACACACTATGCAGTGGAGGTTAGGTTATAGGTTAGTAATTGAGGATTGAGGTGAATACATATGGCGGTGAAAGAAAGAGAAAGACCAACGGGGTAAAGGAAACGCTATGCAGTGGAGGTTAGGTTATAAGTTAGTAAGTTTAATTGATCTAACAGGGACAGGCTCCAATAGTTAACGTAATGACTCAGCGAGAGAGACTAACTCTCTCGTATTTGTTATTCTCGGTAGTTTCCATTCTCGGCTTTGGTTTACTCGGTTGTAGTTTCTCGGTTATGGTTTCTAGGTTGTGGTTTCTCGATTGTTGTTTTTCGGTTTTGGTTTCTCGGTAGTTGTCTTTCTCGGTGATGACCTGGACCCAGTTCCTTTAAGTGTTCCTTTCTTTATCGGTTTACTGGGTATTTTTCCTGGACCTGGGTTTTTGCCCGTTTTTCAGTTGCATTATACATTTTTTTTCTTAAACTATGGTAACTTATACAGGGTGATCCAAAATGACTGAGGACTGTTTGAATTTACCGCCACGGTAAATTATTGTCACGTTGGTAACATGAATACTTTTTGGATATTCTTAAGGTAAGTACTCACAGCAGCGGATCCACAGGCGGATGTCATACGATTGGTCGATTTGAGTCGACTTGACTCAAACCGACCAATCGTATGACATCCGCCTGTGGATCCGCTGCTGTGAGTACTTACCTTTATCCTTTTATTTTACAGTGGCGTGATAATATAGCTTATAAATTTCATTAATTTTAAATAATAAGCTTACTTGATAATAAAATCGCCTAACAAATCGTAGTTCTGAAAAGAACTGTTTTGTAAAATAAGAAAACAAGCGAAATAAAGCAAAAATTTAATGAAAATCCAGAAAAACGCGCAACGATGTAAACGAGAAAGTGACGAGTTGCCGCTGTAATTTGACGCAACACATTTCAATAGAGCTACATTAACAACGTGTAAAACACTAAAGTCTAAGGAGTCAAATTCTAACCGTTCTCACTCAATTTGGATCTCACTGTATATAATCTATTGATTCATTTTAGAGCACTGTAGGTAGATTAACTATTTATTAAATAGTAATAATGCAAAAGCACTTTCTTTTTTGATAAAACATTTTTAAATATATTTCGCCTACCATCAGTGATATTATTACATAAAATGTATGTATGTATGTATACCTCTGATGATGCCTATCTGGTAAGCGAAATATATTAGAATTTTTTTAATAAAAATTGTTGCAGTAATATTTAATTATTATATACTCTATTTCTGATCTATGTAATCCCAAAAATCTGAAAAAACTTATTCCCTAATTCCTAATCCTTGTCAAAAATTGAATGATTACCCATCTCTGGTTATTTTTATCCAAAATCTCCTTTGACTTATTGGCTATCAGGGTTGGTCAATCTCTAGATTAATCACTAATCTGTGAGTATTATTAGGGTTTAAATCAATCTCAAACAAATATTTAAAAAAATCTAATTCTCTAATAGCAAAACAAAAATTTAAAAATGAATTTAACCCTCATATCTAATTTCAAAAACTATTTTTATAAATTCAATTTTAAATTCCAAAAAATATTTTGAAAACTCTAATCCCTAATTCCTAATTCCATAAAATATTTTTAAAAGATCCATTCTGCAATCTCTAATCTTAAACAAATATTTGTAACAATTCAATCCTCAATCCCTAATTCCAAAAACTATTTTTTTAAATCTAATCCCTAATACCAATTATTTTTAAATTCAATCTTCAATTTCTAATCTCAGAAAATATTTCGAAAAACTTAATCCCCCATGTCAAAAATTGGGAGATTACCCAATCCTGTCAATAACACAGTTAGTTAAAATGGAAGAACGATGGCAGGGTAGAAACGATCCAGGATGGAAGACGCCAATATGTAGCCGATAGGAATGGAATGACTTAGCAAAGGTACGTCATGATAACGTCGACATCTGGTGATAACTCATCATAAGACGTAGGTGGACCAAAAGTCGACGACATAATGACGCCCAGTAAATGACATTAAAAGGACGTGACACATATCACATTATCTCGTCTTTTTTAGGTAATAGATTTATTTATACGGATTTATTTATAGATTATTATTTTACCGGTTTCCAAAGTCAAAAACTAAATGTTGCGATATGACATTTTGTATCGCAAGTAATTAGCATTATTTCGAAGATAATTTTTTTCAGTTAATGTTAGATTTTCTATAACGGCATATGTTTCAGTGAAGCTATTGTAAAGGCTCATTATGTTTAAAGCGTGTTATTGCGACAAAGACAAACATTTATCTATATTTTCGTACAAATATTATATTTGGTACATTTTTAATATTTGATAAATACCAACAGTAATTCATGATCTGCAATATGATGGCGCTACTTTCAAACTTTTAATATAGCCCCTTTATTTTCAAATAGTAGCGACAACGATTGATCTTGCTGCTGGAGCAAAAGCACCAGAACGATGTTGGCGACATTGAATGTTACCAGATTTGACATTTTGTCTTACAATAAATCTTAGGTTTAATAATAATCATGCATAAAAATATTCACAGTTTAACATTAATTTGATAATAGACATTTCATGTTCTGTAAAAATGACTATATTAATATGACATACATCTCCGTAATTCTAATTTTTAAACAACTTTTTATTAAATTTCCGCAACACCATGTATGTAGTAATTTTTTATTTATTAAAGTTTGTAGCAGATTTGCTCCACGATGTCGCTGCTTATTATAATAGAGGAGCTATAGACGCTCGGTGAGCGTCGCTTAGACGAGAAGCGCGCGCAGTCTATCTTGGTTGTCAGTATCAGTCCTTGTCGTGTCGTTTATGTGGAGTTTGCTACCTCCACCATTTTTGATTTGAAAGTTTAAGAACTGAACATTTTTGTGATGAAAAACTTGTCATAATTTAAAGTATGGCATATCACAGAAATATTTGGCAAATGCGTTGGTTTGGCTTATAAGGAAAGTTTTGTGGCAATGCATATTATTCATAGTATTAGATTTATCAATGTCTTCAAGTCTTTAAAGGTAACATTGTATCTTGAAGTGTCATTCATTAGAAATAATGAGACATTGGTCAATGAAACTAGACTGTGACCTATGTTATCTTTAATTTAATTGAGCAGATTCTTGTTTGTAATTTTTAATATTTTTTAGCATATATGTATAGCCTTTCAATATGTGTTATATTTTCTATATTTTTTCAATATGTAACCCTAAAAAGTACTAGTAGCTTCATATGTATGATATGAGTGTTCATAATTAACGTCTAGCATATGAATAACTGGTCTAAAACATTAGGAAATCAGTGACCAGTTTCTCACGTCATTTTCACGTTCCTTTGCTATCTGCGTAAGAAGGGCGCTTCAACTGCCGCAACTTTAGGCTCTCATAAGTCTTATAAATCAGGCACTGTATATTTTGGAAGTTTTTTTGTGGGTTTGGGGAGTCTAACACCCGTGACCCCCTTGAACCACACCTGGGCAGTTTTATCTAATTCTCGGAACGTCTTCGTTATTTTATGTTTTGTCTGAAAAGGCACTTATACTCCGATCGATAGAGAGCGACACATAATATTTCTTTTACCTACACGGAATATCTAAAAGACTTAACTGTGCTAATGATCCGGAATTATGTATGAATTACTCATTATTATTTCTGCAGGACAAATTGTCTGAAAGTCCCTTTCTAAATCAACTAATTAGAAGCACTATACAGGGTGGTTCATAATAAGGACATCAAACGCAGCAAGTATGTTTTTAGCACATACAGTAGTGTTTGTTACGTTCTTTAAACAAAATATTTTACATTTTTATAAGGATACAATTTTATAAGGTCAGACTAATAAAAGGGTCTAATAAGTAAGTGAATGGTGAATCTGGGTCAACGCGTGATCAACACGTATGTAAACAGATAAAATGAAATCAGATTTCAAGCAACACTGTTATTATCGAAGCTGTTAAAAACAGGGACTGGAACAGGAACCCAAAAGAACCGGAATCGAAACCGGAACCGATTACTTTTAAAGAACCGAAACCGGAATCGGAACCCTTACTAAAATCCGTTTTAATGTTAAGATGAGAACCCGAACCGTTATAAATTTTTGAAGGAACCGGTATTTTTCGGTTCCACATTTCGGTTCTACTGGTAAATAAAAAAATAGTTCTATATTCTCCAGACAGCGCTACCATAATCACTTCTTACTGAGTTGATGTTGGTACTAGATCCACTTTCACTACTAATTGACCAATAGTCTTTGAATTGACTGCAAAAGTGTTACGTCACATTTTATATTGGTAGCCCTGAATATTTACAAACAAATTTCATCTTGAATAGTTATTTTACGTTATAAGTTCTGGAAATGGAATTTTACAGTCGAGTAAGATGTTACGGACAAGGCGACGAAGGAGCCGACATCCGAACATCGCCGAACATCGAAACAAGACTGTAAGAACATTTTCAGGACGTAAAAAATTATATAAAATTAATTTCCGAATTTAAAATATGAGCATCTATGAACAACGAACATCTATGGCAACTATTAGTCGAATTTAAAACATAGAACGAGTGTTCATAGTAACTGAATACTAAAGCATTGTTCAGTTGATTTATTTTATTTGAGTCAGGAAAAAAATTTAGTCATACTAGACCGTAAAATCGCATTTTCCGGACTGTAATCGCTGCCATAAACATGGATAATACGATACAGTATGAAATAAAAAAAATTAAAATACCTGCGTTCGATATTTCACATCTGTTTACTCCAAGAGTTCAGTCAGATGGTATCCACAATAGAGCTTTCAGAGTAAAAAGAGTTGAAATACCGAAGCCAGCAAATATTTTTATCACCCATGCACAGCACCCATGTTATAGACAATACTTTAACATAACATGCATCGACTGTCAGTTATCAAGGTCATATTTGTTTGCAAATATTTGAAGCTATATACCAACATAAAATGTGATGTCATTACTTTTGCTTCTGGAACCCTTATGAAACCTAAGAAAATCCTGGAACTGGAACCGGAACCTATATTTGTAAAGGGTTCCAGTCCTTGGTTAGAAATGTCAGCGAAGTACGATATGACTAAATATGGATAGGGGCAATAAATGTTCATTTTCATTTTACTTCTCTTCTTAAAATTAACTAAACTAATGTTACTGTAATTAAATTACATTTTTAAGTTTTGCACTTTTACCCTGATAATTTTTGCGACCCAGATTATTCATTTTCTTGTTTAGGTTAGCATCATTAATTAACACTAATTAGTAAATTCCATAGGTGGTTGAAATTCGATGTGGAAAACTCTTACCCAATTTTTTACTATTGAAAGTTGAGACTATATTTAACCCATTTTACAGTAAAAAGATAGCAAGGTCACGGTTAAATAAAATTAAAATCCCGTTATAGGCAAATGTCTTGTAGAAATTAAAAGCTTAATACACAATTTTGTATATTTACGTTTTGTATTACAATTAGTCATCATATGAGACGTGCATTTTAGTAAAGCAAAAACCACTATGTCAACGAAGCGAAGCAATTTAATTTGCAGTAGTAATGTAGCAGTAAGTAGCAACGTAACACAATTGGGTGCTTGAAAATGGTGGGTTTGAACTAGAAAAATACACAGTGATATGTGATCTCAGTGGCGGTCCTAGACTTTGCGGGGCCCTGGGCCATTTACTTTTGCGGGACCCTAATATTTTGGAGTATAGAATAGCCCTCTGAGAAACGTGGGGTCCCGAAATCTGAAACGTAAACTCTTTAAAACAACGATTTTAAGTCATTCTGGAACTTAAATTTCGGCCTCATTATAGACCAAGAGCCAGCAACGTATTTCGAGTTGTCATTTCAACAGTCGTGAAAATTTGGGTACTAAATCTTATATACCTGCTGAACACTAAAAGTCAATTCTGGCAGCCCCCTGCGGCCGGGTTATACTACCCCAAAATTACTAAGAGGGTGAGAAATAAGATTCTCTCTCTGACCCGCAGGCCGCTATATAACTGTCTCGCTCGCACTAACATGTAAACCTACATATACCTACTTTATTTATTGTGTCAAGATTTCAAGACTTTTAAAATAAGAAAAATGTCACTTTTTTAAATCAACATTTACAGCGTTCTAGCAACATTTAGAAGGGAAGGAAATGTTCTGGCAATATTTTTTATAAATAAAGTAAACTATCAAAAGTAACCTCCTGAAATTTCATGACTGTTACTTTAAATAAATTGAATCTTATTTCTCACCCTCTTAGTAATTTTGGGGTAGTATAACCCGGCCGCAGGGAGCTGCCAGAATCGACTTTTAGTGTTCAGTAGGTATATAAGATTTAGTACCCAAATTCTCACGACTATTGAAACGACAACTCGAAATACGTTGCTGGCTCTCCGTCTATTACATGAGGCAATAAAATCTTTGAAAGTTTTTCTAATACGAAATTATGAAAACTCGATAGAAATCAAAAGGTATTGGCCTGCTTTTTTATAAACAACTCTGCTGTTTTTCAAAATTTAGGACATAATTGACATTGACAGTTATGCGCGTTTTATAATAATAAACTGATAAATACAGGTAAAAAAATAGTGGGGGACCTCGTGTAAGTAGCCCATAGGCTTAAATCAGAAATACAAACCTCCAGTTTTCTATTAAAGCGGGGAACCATATACCATATACCATATGTATACCATATACATATATGTATTTCATTCCTATGAGAACCTTATTTGGCTTCGCGATTTCTTTTTTATTAGGGCCTCGTGTAAGTTTTTTTATTACCTCAACCATGTTTTGTGTTTTGGTTTTAGCGTGACCCGCGTGATTATAAGCCTAGGTCATAAAGTCAGTAGTGTTTTTTCTGTTTTCTTCTAAAGCGGGATCTCGCATGTGATTAACTGAAAACCTCTTTTGACTCGTGTTTCCTGTTTTATTGAAGTTTCGGCAAAAACATTGAAGAAATCGGATTTTACATTAAATCACAGCGGTCTCTTATCTTTACGGTAAATTATTTAGAATATTGAGTATGCACACGTACCTACGGCTCACTCGCAATTGGCCACATACGTAACTTTTATCAGAATACGCGCAAGCAAATGTCCAATTCTACTAATTAAGTTTTTTTTGTATTAAAAAGACCGGAGCGGAGCCCAGCTAGTCGCGGGACCCTGGGCGGTTGCCCGGCCCTGGAACCGCCCCTGTGTGATCTCATCATGTTTGATTTTAAAATCTCAAACCTTGCACTTACATATACAGTTAATTTTATTTTTTATTAATGATATCAAAATCACCATGAGTGCGTTATAATTTTATATGTACTTTTATAAAAACATCGGTAAAAATTATTAAAAATTTGGACTTTCTCTAATCAAAAAACTTTATTAAGATTTTTTGTTCCAAATGCCATCAGAATAATTCAGGTAATTTTTGATGCAGGGGCTATGTAAGTTAAAATTGAAAAATAAAATTAAAATTAATATAGGTTACAAACTGTGGAAACATTAAATAATTACTTGAAATTATAATTTATTTAAATTATTATATTTCATCGATTTCCATGAAGAAATAATGAGATTTCAAACTTTTCTGAAATTTCCTATTATGGCACCATCTATAAGCATTAGAAGAAAGCTATCTAGCACACTGATTGCAATTGAATTTATCGACAATGTTTGAAGTTTGACTAGAGAACCGCCTTCCAGATAATTTTTTTACTTGTCAAGTTTTACGCTTTTACGTGAGGTTATGTTTTGAAGTTGTAAACATTGAAGAAAAATACAATAAGTAATAATTATTTAAAAGGTAACTACTATTACATTTGCTTTAATTCTTCTGTATTTCGCTTTGTTTGATAAATTGCTAATATTTAATGTGATAGAATTTTCTTTTTTATTTTTAGCTATGATATTGTTTAAAGATATGTAACAATTTTTTCCAAGATAACAAGTGTTTATTCTTCACAATATGGAGAAAGCCTTTTTCAGAGAATTAAACTTTTCTAACCAATGTGAATTAGTTTTTCATTTAAAAATTACAAATGAGAATGCGGAAACAATCATCGAACAAGAAATTCGATCAGTTCGTCAAAGAACGGACACTATTCAATCTTTACTTGAACATACAATAAATAAGTTAAATAAACTTTTAGAACCAATAAAAGATGTTAATATAGACATGAATATATCTCTAAAACGAAATGGAAAGAATATTAAAGGAAATACGCCTTGCGCAACTGTAATTAGTTCCTACAGAAATGTAGTGTTTGCAATATATAAACAAACCTTTGAATTAATCATGAACGCCCCTTTGGTTCACACTGCCACGTTGCCTATAATTTTATATGTAAATTGTCCAGTGCAACCTGTTAGATTTAAAACACTTTATGCTGACAAAAATCTGTCGGAATTTTATTGGTATATATCGCCTGACAAATTAACATGGAAAGAAGTTGGAACTACATTCAGATATACACCGACGCCTAAAGATGTAAACAGATTTTTAAAATTTCGATGTATTCCAAAAAATTATTGTACAGAAGGACCTGCATTGGAAATTATATCAGAGATGCCTATTGAAAAAATGCCTGGGGTTCCTAAATGCCCCTTTGAAAAAAGGCATGAGTATACGCCGACACGATTAAGTGGAAAAGAGTACTAATAAGTGGTATAATAGCGTTTTTATTAAAAATAATTTTTTTTCTTTTTAGTATCCGAGTTGTATCATACAACACATTATCAAGTCGATATTCAGAAACAAACACGCAGTTTCCATATTGCTCACCTCAAGCATTATCAATTGATTATAGAAAACAATTAATATTAAAAGAATTAACAGGTTCGTGTTTATAGAGGATTAAGGTGGTAAATATTTATATTTCGAGATACAACATATTTTGTAGAAATGAACTGTGTTTGTTAAGAAAATGGAGTGTTGGTAGCTTCACATTTACAACTGATTATGTACCTATACACAGTGGCTTAACTATGTAAGATTGTGCGCCCCTGCAAGACCTACGTTTGCGCCCCTCCATACCATTTTATGGGTAACTTTTGTTAAAATAAAATATGCAACATCTAATAATAAGTCATTATTTCTTCATTTCCTTGTATCTCTTTAACGAATTTTTTTTATACCATTAATGAGATTTAACACCCATTATAGTTTTTTCCTGGCTTTAGTGCAGGCGAATTGTTCAATTAAACTGTCCATTGTTTTTGCTATTTCTCCTATAAACCCTCTTAATACATTTCATAAAACTTTAGATTAGGTTCCAGCCGCACATGCTATGTATCACTCGATGAGTCTCATCGAGCTCAACAATGGTGTTCTAACCTAACTTAACCAAATCTAACTCAATCCAACCTTTTTTTTTTCGGGCATAGCCGGTAGAATCTACCGAACAAGTGGTCCATGCGAAGCGTCCCCTTACCAGGAATCGCTAAAATAGCACACATCTGGCTCGGAGCTAACATTATTGTCTGTTTTATTTACAGGTATTGATATCACATAGTCGGTTACTATTTACTAATTATATTACGTATTTATATTAATATATACAAACATACATACACACACACATATACACATCTCAGTCAATCATTCATGACATTAAACATATAACACTGGTTTAACACTTGCACTTTATAACTTTATTTTATTTTACACATAGTTTTTCTGCTATTTACTTGTCTTTATATTATATTTATATTTACCCTACCACTAATCATACACACTATCAGATCCTTTTTTGTCTTGCTGTTAATTCTTGCTTCCTCTATAATTGCTGCTATCGTTCTTCCTTTCTTTGCAGTATCCCTGTAATTGTATGTGTTATAACTGCCCAATTTTCTGCCGATTCAATCATTAACTCTACTAGATTGTCTGGAGTTAACCTTCTTCTTATTGTTTCGTACAGTTCTTCTCTCAGACTGTCCCATTTTCGACATTCAAACAGAACATGCTCTGCCGTGTCCGTCTCGTTACAGTAGAGACACTCGTCGTATTCTACTTTTTTTTTCTTCAATTCCTTCAAGATACCTCCTGAAGGAGCTGTCCCATAAAGGCCTGCGTTACCCAATAATTAACTTTTTCGTGCTTTCGATCTACCCACATTTTAACATCAGGTATGAGTCGGTATGTCCATCTGCCGACTGCTGCCGTGCTCCACCGCCTTTGCCACTTTATGTCTGTGGCGTCTTTCGCTTGCTTCTTTGCCCCTATCATGCCTCTATTGTCGTACGCCATGTGTCTTTCTTCTGCCTTTAATTCGATGGGTTTCAGACCCGCAATCACTAGAGCTGCCTCAGTGGACACCGTTTGTACGCTGACGTTACTTTTAATGCCATAGGCCTTTGTACGGCTCTTAGTGTATGAACATAGTCTTTTATATCGTAAAGTAGGCGCCCATATCGGTGCTACATACAGCACAGTTGAGTCTACTACGTTTGCTAATACCCTTCTCTTGCTAGCCTTGGGTTCGTCCAGATTAGGCATTAGTTTAACTCTGGCGGTACCTGTATTTGCTGCCTTGGCTGTCACCCTCTCTGTATGTTTATAATATGTGAGACTTTTGTCCATATCGACTACCAGGTAACGCACTTGTTCTTTAGGTATTATCTCGCAATTCTTTACCTTAAATGTAACATTTCCTACTGCTCTTCTTCCAGTTAGCAATATGGCCTTGGTCTTTTGGGGCGCTAGATTCAGTCCCTTTTTTTCTAGCCACTATGAAATTTTCTCGATGATGTCATTTGCTACTTCCATAATTTTCTCTGTTGTTCTGGCAGTTACTACTATAACTAGGTCATCTGTGAATCCTACATCAGCTCCATCTTCATACTCTATTCCCAAAACTCCATCATATAGTATGTTCCAGAGTATGGGGCCCAATATTGAACCCTGAGGCACTCCACTACTTACTCTTAACATTTCTTCGCATTCCTGCTCCTCTATTATTATTTTTATATCTGACAAGTAACTGCCTAGTATCTTCTGTAAATAAGCGCCCGCAGAAATTTTTCCAGAGTGGGGCAAGCCTTGAATGAACGGCATGCTAGGGGGGGGGCAACCGTAGAAAAAAACGACATATTATACAAAATTTTCAATAAAATTCAAATTGTTCAACTTCCACGGGGGCAAAAAAAGTGCCCCTCCTTGCTCCCCCTTCCGGGCGCCCCTTCTTACTCCCCCTTACGGGCGCCTATGGCGGAGATCCCTTTTTCGGAAAGCGCTTCTAATGTATGCTGCCATCCAGCTGTATTAAAGGCATTTTTGACTCAACCCAACCTAACCTAAGTTTAAGTTAGGTTTAATTGAGGTTTGCGTTGTTCATCAATTCATACGTGTTTTAATTTAGTTTTTAGTTAGGTTAGGTCGCATGCGCGTTAAAACATACATGTTCAGGTAGGGTAGGCAGGGTGGCCAGCGAACCAGGAAACCTTGAAAACCGGGAATTCGTACAATCGGGAAAAAACCTAGAATTAGTGACCAAAGTCGGGAATTTCTTTTTTCAGGGAAAAATAAATCAAACTAGGAATAGACTACAAACAAAAACATGTAGCGCATTATTACATAGTTACTAAGCAAATATTGAAACTTATGTACAAGAAGTGGGAACATCGTGTACGCCATACAGGACTTGAAATGCAATGCGTTATTTAGGGTAATGGACTTTTTTAAAATCGGCATGAAAGTCTTTCTTGCCAGACTAATTTGCGTCTTGAAAGTTAAACTTTTACTGACTAGGCATGAAAGTAAAATTTTCATGACTAGTCTTTTTTACTTTATATTCTATTCATTTAAGTAGGTACAAAGAAACTGAAACTTTATTTAGAAACAACGAACTAACAACAAACTAATAGCGAACTAACAACGAACTAATTATAAATATTAATGTTAATATTTGTATTTTGAACATTTGAGACATTTATCCCAGATAAAGCAGCTTTTGTGGATGAAGAAATGGCAACAGTATTTTCCTCGGTACCAGTTATCGCATCTCCCGAAATGGATAGCTCATTATGATCCGCAGTTTTGTTACTTCTTTCACACAACATTCCACCTTGAATTTTTCTAGCAGTTTCGCGTTTATTTTCTGTTGATTCCGCTATGTAACCTTCCGCCACACCGCTAGAAACCCATCCGCCATGTCGCTTAAGGTCGGATATATCGCCTCCAGCATCAACTAATAAAGTTGCCGATGTTCGACGTAAGCAGTGTCCGGTATATTCAGTACAATTCGGTAAACCAAGAAAAGCTGCTACTTTACTAGGTATTGTCCCAATCGTATGTATGCCCACAGCTTGAACGCTGCATTTTCCCTTCTTATAATTTACAAACAAACGCCTGTGTGGCGTATGAGCCGGACGTAGTGCTAAATATTTGCGATAAAGGCTCAAGTTGATTTGCTGGTTTCCGTCAATAACAATAAAGCGTCTTGCTTTGTAAGTTTTAGAATAGGGAATGGTCACCATTAAAACATTGCCTTTATCATCGATGTCATCAAGTGTCATCTTTGCTAATTCATCGCAACGACAGGCACCCGCTAAACCTACAATTAACGCAACCTGAAAAAAAGTATTAGATCCGTCTGTGCAAAATAATTATGATCACTTACTTTCATCATAAGATAGGTATCGTCAGAAGCCTTAAGAAGAAAATCATCTACTTCGTTTCTAGAAAACACTCTGGATTTTTTTGCCTGATATCCCACAGATGCTCTTTTAAGATACGCTTTGAGTTTGGAAAACTTGGAAATATTCACGTTTTCTTTAACTAGGAGCATGGATCTTAACATGGAATATACACTCCATAGGGTTGACGATTTATATTTCTTATTTGCCTCTGCCATATAAGCTAGAAGGACGTCTTCACTAGTTTTCTTCACTTTTTTAGTGATATACCACTTTTTGAATGTATCGTACTCTTTTTCGTACCGGTGCTTGGACTTTTCTGGTAATAAGTTTGCCACAGCGGCGGTCGCAGCTTCGGTTATGCATATCGGAACATCACCTTCATCATCAAAATCTTCGTATTCCGACATCGCTTCCAAATAGAAAATTACAAGCAGCAACAACACAAAACACACAATGGCGTCAAATTTTTCACTTTGTTTACTTGTCTTGTCATGACAACGTTTGGCAGAACTGTGATGATTTATGCAAACCTAATTTTCTCTATGATGTAAAGCTTCTACAAATCCCGATTTAAAAAAAAATAATACATTACTCGTCATGAAAGTGTCTCTGCATGACTCGGAGGCTTGAAGAAGTACTCGGACGCTTCGCATCTTCGTATTCTTCAAGCCTCCTCGTCTTCAAAGTATCACTTTCATGACTCGTGATCTAATATACTATTAATGCAGTTTAAAGTCCGTTACCCTTAGTAACGGCTTTTAAAGTAAAAAACTAATTGCTCTATTTATGTAGTCTCCATAGAAACTCTGCAACATCCAGCTTTCTATTTACAATGAATTAAACTGTTGGTTTTTAAAAGCAATTTTACGGTTGCACATAAAATGTTGTGTATACCTTGTCTGCGAAATTCGTTAGCGTCCTCGAGATTGCCCTGCTTCGGCGGTAAACGGCCTCGGCGACAATTATTCTCGCGGTACGTTAACAAGACATTTCGCATCCTTGGTATACAAATAACTTGTGCAACCATATGCGAAGTGGACACATCGCGTACACAATACAAGATGCGAAATGTTATTTCAGGTTATTAAGGGTAACGGCCGGGAAGTAACTTAGTACCAGTATCCCCACCCATTTTTACGATTTTCTACAAAACGAATTGTTTTATTTATGTCATTTCCATAGAAACGCTGCTACATGAAAGCCACCTTTCTACTTACAATGAATTAAACTGTTGGTTTTTAAAAGCAGTGGAAGTTGCAATTACGAGGGTAGATTGAAAAGTTTCCGGAATGGGCAAGAGATGGCGCGCGTATCGTGAAATTGTTATGATGGTTGTCAAGGCTAACCTATTTTAGGAAAGCTGTCAAATTTTCAGACACGTGCGTCGTTCCGTTTATGTTTACTAGGATATCTTGTGAAGCAATTCAGGCACTTTTGCAAAAATGGATAAAAACGAATTTCGTGCAGTCATCAAACATTTCTGGATGGACGGGAAAACGGCGACGGAGATACGAGATATTTTGCAGAAAGTTCATGGCACATCCACACCTTCATTTTCGACTATTAGTTTCTGGGTGAGCGAGTTCAAACGTGGCCGTACGAGCACCAAGGATGAACCACGCAGTGGACGTCCAAAAACGGCCACAAATGAAGAAATGGTCGATAAAGTCCATGATCTCGTGTTAGCCGATCGACGAGTGAAGTTGCGCGAAATAGTAGAGACCACGGGCATCTCATATGAACGTGTGCAAAATATCGTGCACGAACATTTGGGCATGAGGAAGCTCTCGGCGCGATGGGTGCCGCGTTTGCTGACTATGGACAACAAGCGAAATCGTGTGACCACTTCGAAAGAGTGTTTGGCCTTGTTAAATCGTAATCCAACGGATTTTTTTCGCCGATTCGTGACCGTGGACGAAACATGGATCCACCACTACACACCAGAAACCAAGCAGCAGTCGAAACAGTGGATTTCTCCAGGCGAATCTGCTCCGAAGAAGGCAAAGACTGTCCCATCTGCTGGAAAGGTCATGGCCACCGTTTTTTGGGATTCGCAAGGTGTGATACACATCGACTTTTTGCAGAAGGGAAGAACTATCACGGGACAATACTACAGCGATTTATTGGATCAATTCAACGGCATTTTGAAGGAGAAACGGCCTCATTTGCAGCGAAAAAAAGTGCTCTTCCATCACGACAACGCGCCGGCCCATTCATCCCGAATCGCCAATGCTAAATTGGTTGAATTGGGCTACGAGGTGGTGCCGCATCCCCCGTACTCTCCAGACCTGGCCCCGTGCGACTTCTTTTTGTTCACAAACATGAAGACTTGGCTCGGAGGCAAGCGCTTTACGTCAAATGAGGAGGTCATCGCCGCCACTAAAGCTTATTTTGCAGAGTTCCCGAAATCATATTTTTCTGAAGGCTTAAAAAAGTTGGAGCACCGCTGGGAAAAGTGTATCGCCCTGCAAGGATATTATGTTGAAAAATAAAAACAAAAACCTGTTCAATTACTGCGTTTTCTTGCCCATTCCGGAAACTTTTCAATCTACCCTCGTACATATTTTTTACAGTTGCACAAAAATTGTTGTGTATACCTCGCCCGCGAAATTCTTTAGCGTCCTTAAGATTGTCCTGCCTCGGCCGGAAACGGTCTTGGCGACATTTATTCTCTCGTTACGTTAAAAAGAGATTCGCGGCCGGGTATACAAATAACTATTTTTTTGTATTTGCGTGTTTAAATGAAGCCATTTGGACACGTATTTGCAAAAAGATTCAGTTGAATATTGGAAATAGTAACATTTTATTTTTAAAGTTGATATTGTTAAACAGCTGTTTTGATTTGAAATTTGAATCTTATTTACGCAAATTTGAAAAACAAATGCGGAATTAGAATTTATTATTATTTAGAAACTATCAAATTATTTAACAAAGTTCCTATCCTTTTTAATAAATTTTGTTTAAAACTACGTTGTTTCTTTTACGCGAAAATAGTATATTAAAGAACGAGTTTCATATGGCAAGATTTATTGCATGAGTCCAAATTTAGAAAACGAGCCGCTTGCGGCGAGTGTTTGACGGAGTGCAATAATGACTTATGAAACGAGTTTTTTTATACTATTTTTTTCTATTTTGCGTCTTTTATTCCTTTTTTAAATAAAAAAATCGCAATTTCAAAATTTAAGGAATTTTGTTGTAGTTGACAGCACTGATGTGACATTTAAAAATTCAAATTTTTAAGGTAAGTACTCACAGCAGCGAATCCGCACGCGGATGTTATACGATTGAGTAAAATCGACTCAAACCGACCAATCGTATGACATCCGCCTGCGGATCTGTTGCTGTGGATACTTACCTTTAGAGTTAAGTTTTTGTCAATTTCCTGTCCAATCAAATGAGCTATTAACGCACTGTTTTGGGTGCTTTAACAGCTTTATAATAGACGCAAAATAGAAAAACGTGTCTTATGAAACTAATTCTTTAATATAGTATTTTACAGAGTTCAGTTAAACTGCTTCATTTTTGATTGTTATTGGGTTATCTAGGCTCTGCCGGCAATAAAAAAAGGCTTCAAGTGAAGTTATACGTTCCGTTATTATTAATTCTAAACAAATAATTTGATCATCAATGTGGATACCTATGCGTAAATTATTGAAGGAAAAATCCGGGAAAAATGATATTTTACGACATGGAAAACCCGGAAAAACCTTGAGTTTAAAAGTACCGCTCTTGCTGGCCGCCCTGGTTAGGGATGGAAGGCTATGGCTTCCTTTTCAAAAAAGTTGTTAGCGATTATCTCAAAAACTTCTGCCTCCCTCCCCTCAATTTCACTATTGTTCAGCTCGATGAGACGCATCGATTGGTATATAGCATGTGCGAGTGCGGGTGGCTGACCTAGACTAGAGAACAGCCATACATTTGTCCGAAATTATCAATCTGTTGATTCAACAAGTCAGCACATTTATTTTGAAGTTTTTAAACAAGTTTCAAATTTCATTACAATTTACAAGTACAGCACGGAGCATGTACGATGAAAAAGTGTTTTGGTGTATTGTTAGCGTCATCATCAAAGCAGATAAATAATCGCTACTGAATAATTTAATTATCTTATTTAAACACCTAATATTATTGTAACGTATCATCAATTGTTTTGCATATTGTTTTAGCAGCTTTTCAGTTTGTAAATGCTTACTTTTGTTTAATAATTATGTATGAAATATTATATAATAAATATTATTTCTAATATTCAACTATTTATTTATAATTCCTGTCCTAGTCTTAGTATAGGCCGTTTTAATGACATCATTGAACAACGTTTTAATGACTTCGTTGAACTACGTTTTAATGACGCCTTATATTGACGTCCTTGGGCTGTGACATAATGCTGTCAGTTTTACGACAATTTAACGTCATTTTAATACGTCAATTGACGTCGTTACTGCCGAAAAAACGGCGACATTATGACGTCAGTGTGCAGGCTGGGTAGTCATTATTTCTGAAGCTATTAGCAACACGACTTTTCATTTTGGAGTGTTTGATACATTACATTGGCACTATTTCAACTTGGTAATTTCTTCAAAATGTGTTGTGTCTCAAAACTTGATTATCTTCTATTTTTATTCTAAACTTTATAAAGTATTACATTTGGATAATTTTAATTTTAGGGTATAATGCAGATGTCATGTGTATGCAAGAAGTAGATCATGCATTGTATTTAGGTTACTTTAAACCTCAACTAGCCAAAGATTATAAAAGTATATTTCATAAGAAAGGTAATAGGATTTCTGAAGGTTTGGCATGTTTTTACAACAGTAACAGATTTAAGTAAGTAAACTAAGCATTGTATTACACATACTTATAGAAATAAATTAAATTAAGTAGCATTTATTCAATACTAAGTATATAGGGCAAAATCTTATATTTGAGTGCTAGAAATAAATCATCGCACAATCATAAACTGCTAACAAAAAACTTTGGGCTTGAGGCCGACATTTAAACCACCATTCATTAGCGGAGTGCCCTAAAAGAGGCTAATAGCCTGAATTTTAACAGTGCGTGCATATCTATTTATTTATACAAAATTCTAAAAAGTATCAATTTATTGTACTTTTGAAGGTGTTAGAGTTTAAGTGTGTTAAGAAGTTAACATTAGCAGATGTCAAATTGGGTACATAAGCAAAAAGTTTATATACAGGGTGAGAGTTTATGTGCATGTTTTTTGCAAACCTCAATATTCAGAATAGAAAACTCATTTTGTTGCCAATTTAATTTTGTAATTTTTTCACATTATTGATACTTTTTGATGTCAAATTGACAAATGTAAAAACAGTCACGGTCGGTGCATATGGAAATGCGAAGCTGCCGCAATGCAATACAAGCTATACTATTGCAATGCCCCCTATAACCCCTTCAAGTTTGACTTAAGACTTAAACCTAGTTAACTAATAAAATAATAGAATAAATAAATATTAAAATCTTATTTTGATATTTCGTTTTGGTCTCGAGTTGAAATTTGAAAACAATTGCCGCAACAAAATTTGAAATATGTTTGCCTACCTATCAACAAGAATGACAATCATTTACAGTCACGTGGTACTATACACATTCATTCATATTATTTTCTCTTTTCTTTTAGATTATTGGAAGCTAAGCATCTTGTGTTTAGTTCAGAAATAAGAACAAATCCATTATTTAAAAGTAAATGGAATATTCTTAAAAAAAATGACAATTTAAAAGATTGCTTTATTAAACAACCAACCTCTCTACAGGTAGCTGTTTTGAAACTTAAAGAACTTAATGAAATTATTATTGTTGCCAATACTCATTTGTATTACCATTCAGAAGCTAACGATGTTCGTCTTTTACAAGCAAGTCTTGCTGCAGATTACATCAAAAGTGTATTTAATAGATACAAAAGAGCAGTAAGTATAATACAATGTAAACTATTAATAATAATAGGCACAACAATTCTTTTATATTGCATACATTTTAATAAATATATCACATACAATAATATAATAAATATCAATATAATAAATAAGAATATCACAGCCTGTGATTTATTAAAATATGTATATGTACTATAAAAGAATTGTGCATATTATTATTAACTAATTATATAAGCAGTGCAAACACACCATCATGTTTCCCGAAATAATACAATGTGTTCAAAAAGTAGGAAGCACAGAGTGAATGGTATAGGTATTTTTTTGAATCTACATTGGTATACAGGAATTCTTTGTCCAATCTCTGCTTCTGTTATATGTTTTAGCATCTTCTCCAGATTCTTACCTAGTACAGGTACAAACGTGATTGGCCGATAATTCTTAGCTTTTGAGTGGTCAATGCTTGGATTTGGTATTGTAATTGTTATACCATTTTTCCATTCGTCCGGGAAATAATTATTTGAAAAGCAATATTCGTAAATTTCGATGATGTACTTGTGTATGTTGTTATTTAGTTCTCTCACCAAATTTTTAGTAACATGATCCCAACCTGGACTTGTACTTTTTCCCTGATTTAGTATCTTATAATAAAGTTCTTCCTCAATTGTGAGGTTTTCTTTATAATTTTCTTCTATATTATAAAAATTGGTATACCATGTATTGATATGATTAAGGTTGTTAATGTCATAGTTGTGGTCTATCCCTTCATTTAATGTCTTCTCCAAATGCTTTGCCATTACTTTCACCTTGCCTTCATCGCTCTCGTATTTTATGTTGTCCTCTGTTAATGCTGGTATCATTGCTTTGGTTTTATATTTGCTTAGTTTTTTTATTTGTTGCCAGTACTTTTTTCCCTGCTGTTCTTTACATGCTTCAAACCATTTGTGTGTTTTGAATTCCCATATTAGTTTTTGTATGTTTTTATTGTATTGATTAATTTTAGTTTTTAATTCAGGCATTCTATTTGCTTGATAATCTCTGAACATTTTTCTTTTATATTTAATAAGTTTAACAATGAACAGGGGAAGGAGTTCGGTATAGTATAGTATAAGTGGATATTGAGGTCTTTAAAACACGCGCGAGCTTTCAAGCACGACGGCATAGCCGGAGTGCTTGAAATAGAGCAAGTGTTTTAAAGACCAGTTATCCACGAATACTTTACGCTAGTTTTTTTTATTGGTACAC
This sequence comes from Agrypnus murinus, assembly GCA_929113105.1. Lineage (NCBI taxonomy): Eukaryota > Metazoa > Arthropoda > Insecta > Coleoptera > Elateridae > Agrypnus > Agrypnus murinus. The sequence goes on along the minus strand of OV816028.1, from coordinate 111,706,551 downwards.
TTTGAAATCATAATAATACTGGTAAATATTACAAAAAATGGAAATAAGAACTAATAATGTAAAATGGTTACGTTAGTGATGTAAAATCAGTATACCTTTCGTTGTCATGGAAAATGAAAAAAACAAAAATTAATTTACAATCTGTCACTTGAGAATAATTTTTCTGACCACAGTTGTTACTGGTTGTATTTTGTTTAAAAATGAGTCATAATATTGATAACTTATACAGCAAAGCAGAATCGCAGTTAATACCCCAAAAATCGGAACACGCTTATAAAAAAGAATACGACAAGTTTATCAAATGGATGGAAGAGCAAAAGATAACAGATACAGATGAACGAGTTGTACTTGCTTACCTTCAGAAAATGTCGGAGCAGTACAAGGCGTCAACTATGTGGGCTATCCATTCGAAATTGCAAAGTATGTTGAGGGTAAACAAAGGGGTTGATATAAAATGACGTAGCCAAGAAGGCATATGTATTCCGGGAAGACGATTTGCGGAAGTTTTTTAATAGATGCACCGAACATTAGTATTTATTTTTGAAGATGGTAGCCATTTGCGGAATCTTTGGCTCTTGTAGAAGATGTGAATTATGCGATTTACGCTTACATGACATCCAGGAAGAAGGAAGCGTATTGCTTATTACAATCCGACCATCCAAGACAGTCAAGGGTCGACGTTTTACTGTTGCCGACAGTGATGGAATTAGTTATGTGAGTTTGGTGAAGCAGTATTTATCATTTCGCCCCCAAAATGTAAGTACAAACCGAGTTTTCTTACGGTATGATAAGGGGAAGTGCACCAATCAAGTGGTTGGTATTAATACATTTGGATCATATCTCTTGCAAATTGCACGTTATCTTAAATTGGACGATCCTGAGAAATACACGGGTCATGCGTTTTGACGTACGTTTGCTACCATTATGGCGAATAGTGGCATGACAATATATCAAATCCAACGACAAGTAGGATGGAAATCGGCAGCGGTGGCAGCTGGTTACGTTGAAGAAAGTATAAGCAATAAGAAGAATGTTTCGAACATAATTGGAAGTGCCATTAGTGGAAGCGCAACCCCAGTGAGTTCCGAAAATGTTAGCACTGTTAATTTGAACAACATTTCTTCTGACTTAAAAAACCGAAGTATAAGTATTTCAAACAATACCAACTGTACTTTTCACATTCATTTAAAAAATTAAGATTGTTGAATATATGAATAAAGCTTTTGAAACATTTGTTAGTAGTATTTTATTTGACGTTACAAGGTACTCCGGTCAGATCAGTCATTGAAAAGTTCACATTTAAACTTGGCGTTTCTCGGATTGTTGGTGTTGCCATGGAAACTTTAAAACGCGAGTTTTTGAAAGTTGGATTTATGCACGCTGAGGCGTACTTTAAATAAGCTAAATAGGTTACCAATAAAAAAAATGTTTTTTGTAACGGGGAATGTTTAATTATGGCTTGCGTCAGTTTTGTATTTAATGCTTTCATGATGGTTGGATTTATTGTTTTGTTAGATTCCTCTTCTATAAATTTTATCATCTTCATTGGCCTTTTGAATATTGCATTTTGATGTATTTATGAATTTTTCTTCTAATGGTTGAGGCGTTTTTTTGTAGGTCAAATGAAAAGGTTATTGAAAGGTGGTCAGCTCCCAAATCTGGATGTACATCTACGTCCGTAATATTGTTTCTAATGTTGTCAGTAAATAATAGAAAGTCTGGAGTTGTATCGGGATTGTTTGCCATTAAGAACGTTGGAGGGATACTGGCTTTAGTAAAACTGGTATTTCTAAGGAAATTATCCAGTTGTTTTTTCTTGGCAGCATTAGGATTAAGGTCTCCTATTATGATTGCATACTTTTGAAGAGAGGCCATTGTAAGTAGGCCCTGTTCTATATTGGATGTTGCATGGACGTATACTAAGAAGATGCAATTTATCGTTTTTGAAAGGTATCGTAAAATGTATAATGTCGTTTAAGGGGTTTGTTATGGTTGGTTTATTAGCTTTTCCAATTTTAAGTATAGGATCTGCTTGAACAAGACTGCCTCCCCTAACATTGGTGTTTACAATGTTACCATTGTTTTTTATTACTCTCCAATTTTTGTAATAGATGTTTGTATCTTGAGCTGTTTTCGTTTCCACATACAGTGCACATTGTACATTATTATTGTCTAAGTAGTATTGCATTATCTGTTGTTTTTTCTTATAGCTGTTTATGTTAGTATAAATAATATTTATTTTAGACATTGTGTTGAATATTATTAGCTCCTTCGATTGGTTCCGTAGGTGATGTACTCTGGGGGTAATCCAAATCAAACATTAGAATGTAGATTCTGTTACCTGACCAGACAACTGTAGTGTCCACTTTGTACTCATTTATAAATCTTAGTTTTAGTTTTTGTAGTACAGCTTCTCTGTCTACATTTTTTTCCTTGTTGAGTTTTCTTATGTATGTGTTGATTATTACGTCATGAATTGTCAGTGCTGAATGTATCCGTGAAGCTTTAACCATTGCTTGATTAACACTATGTGATTTTTTATTAAGAAACTTCACCTGAATATTGGGGATTCCTTGCATTGGTTGGTAATGGTCTATTAGAAGATCTAAAAGACCAAGCGTCGTGGCCTTCATAGTTTATATATATTTTTTCTATAGATGGTCTTACTTTCTCAGTTAATTCATAGAAAAGTTCATTTGACATTCTACAGAATGTCTGAATTTTTTATTGTCGTTTAGCAATTCTTATACAGCCACACAAGCACACGTGTTTGTTTATTATTTTTAATCCTACCAGAAGCGTGCGGTGCATACGAAACAGTGGAAGCAGTCGCATATGACGAATGCTCCACACACGCTGCTGGTATCCACCATCTTCTTCGTAGCTTTGCCATTATTGCTTATGGTTTTTTCTTCATCGGATCGGAATTTGCCTTGCTCCGGTGAGTGAACAGCTTTAGAAGTATTTACATGCAATCTATATTTTAAAATAAACTAAGGTATTTTATGAAATATAATATAAATACAAAGATTAGTTAAAGTTTCACAAGTTTTATTAATATCTTAACCTGACAATATAGTTTCGAATATACCTTTGATAATGACACAAAGTGTCGAAACTATATTGTCAGGTTAAGATATTAATAAAACTTGTGAAACTTTAACTAATCTTTATATTTATATTATATTTCATGATTATGGAGTTCCACAAAGTAAGGCTGGAGACTGTAAACGCTAAGGTATTTTACTTCATTTAAATATAACAATACAAAACATAAAGAATTTTATTTTTCTTTCATATTGAACCTCAGATATAGTGAATCAATTTTGTTGCATTTTTCAAGTTCACTATATCCTAACTCAACCACTTGTCAAGTCATAAGTTCTGGTACACATTTTCAGAATGAAATTATTCAAAATGGCCGCCGGTTGCTTTCTAGCAGGAGTGAAGTCGTTCTGGCCACTCGTCGATCGCAGTACGCACCTCATGCAAGGGAAAATTGGCGACCGCACGGATCAGGGCTCGCTTTAGGGACTCAATATTTGGGTGTCGAGTAGAGCAAGTCATACCCTCTAAAACGGACCAAAGTTTTTAATCCAGAGGATTAAGGTGAGGGCTACCGGATGGCCAATCATCGGTAGAAATGAACTCCGGTACATTTGTTTTTAGACGTTCGTGAGTGGTTTTAGGCTTATGGGCTGGCGCTGAGTCCTGTTGGAAGGCTTGTTTGCGAACAATGTTCGATTGAGGGGTTTCACAACGCCTTCCAAAACACCCGATTGATAGACTTTCGCCGATGTCTTCACACCTTTTTCGCAGAAATGGAGAGCAGTAACCCCTTCATAACTGACACTCCACCAAACCATCACTGACGCAGGGTGATGGCCTCGTTCAACCCTCGGAATGACTTCTGACGCTTCCTTAGATGACTGAGCATACACTCTATCGTTTTGTTTATTGAAAGATTCCTCCACGGTAAAAATCTTCTCGTTTGTAAACAGGTTTCGTCTGTGAGCATTGTTTGCGTGCTGGCGGCGCAGAGCCTTTGCTTTTACCTTGCGCTTTTGCTTCAACGCCACTGTGAGCTGATATCCAGGTGTTTCTTATAGGCAGTGAGTCCCAAATCATTAATGATACGAGATATGGATTTTTGCGAGATTTGCATCACCCGCGATAAGATTTTTTGCTTTCGAAGTGGTTTTCGCCTGATTCTGTTCTCTATGGCTTTGATCGCGTTCGGTGTTCTCACTGTTCGCGGGCGTCCGCTTCTTGGGCGGTCAGACACTCCACCAGTCTCCTCAAATAACTTTATAGCACAATATACGAAGTTACGAGTTACACCGAGCAGCGCCGGCGTAAGCGTGCGAAAAATATCGCCAGCTTTCATACCGCATTTTTTTAGACCAACTATAACAACACGATTTTCGATGTCGCGCCATTCCCTGATGATAAATAACTGATACCTAAATCTTTATATGTGTTTGTGTAGCCATGACCAACTACTATTAAATGTAAACATTATGGCCATCTCAAACGGTCTGGACCGTGGCGCCCCCGGTTAATACATATTCAAGCTTAGATTTTTTTATATACTGCCGAAATTCAAAAAATCAAATAGCTGCACTGGATATCGTATTTATTGGACTTGATATTTGTGGATCTGGTACTGTTGGAGAAAACCCCGTTACTAGTACGATGTTTCTTTCATGAGTCTTTAACTCTAGATGCTTTCCACTCGTTAACAATGCAGATATTGAAACTTTTAACCAAGTGTGAGTTTAGTTACTTGATATTGATAAGAGACAATCTTTCATCCAATATTAGGCTATTTAACTTCTAAGTGGTGGGATTTCAATCAGAATCTACATTGAACATGCTTTTCTTTCGCCTTTACCATTATCTTTTAGCTTTTGTCGTGGTTGGAAAAATGCTAGAATTTTATTTTTAGATCGTGATATCTATTCTTCAAAAGGTGCGATATTGTGGTCATTCTTAAAAACCTTCTACGAAATGCAAAAAGGACTGCCCATAAAGCCTGTGCTCTACTAATAAGAACACATATAAACAATGAATCTGGACAAAGTGAACATTTTACTTGCAATGCAAGTGTTCTCTCCAACTGTTAATTCTTCAAAATCTATGAGAAATCCGGCGATAGAAAACATGGACCGTTGAGGCTACGGTTCTATAGCTATGTCATATGGCTGAATGTTACCTTATTATACCTTCTTACAAAACAAATAATCAAAACAACTATTAGACCAGTAGTAAATACTTAATATATTTTTAGAATAAACAGACACCGTAAAAAAAGCTTTATGATACATAGTACATACAAGCTCTTAGCAGTCAAGTTTTAAAAATATAATTCTACCTTACTATACTTTTTTGTTTACAGTTTTGTGGAAAATAAAAATTAAAAAATTATTTAATAAACGTTATTAAACCTGCGCTTAAACTTATAATCATATTACATTCACTGCTCTTAGTTTTCTTCTGATATGGCTCATTCGCACTACTACAATAACCTCAGCAACGACAAAGTGACAATTCTAAATTTTTAAATACATGTCAAAACCAAAGGTTCTAAGCTGAGATAAATCTGATAGAGGAGACCACAGTCCGGACCCTTTCCCTAGATAAAACTATATTATAGATGATTATCTTTAATGGACTCTATTGTCTCCATAGTTATCATCCGATATCTTAGTAGGTGGTCCACGCGGGTAGATGGCGTTGTTTTCAGAAATTTTTTTAGGTAAACGATCCAAGTGGCAATAGTAAAATTGAGTAATGTAAAAAAAATAAAAGATAATCTGACTTGTTTCCATGGTATTGTAAAAATAATTTGTCATCATCTTTAGCAAAAAATTTGCAAATGAATTATTATTGTAGAAAGTATTTAGTCACTTTTAATATTTGAATTGAAATGCGCGGAAATGAAAACTGAGAAAACGTCGTCATATACTACATGGAAAAGTTATCGAATATGTCATATACATGTTGTGCAAGAAGACGTTTAATAGTCTGTTAAGAAAAGAAGCCATTATAATACTTTCCCTTCCCAATAAAAATATGAAACGATATCTTTGAGAGTTGAGAACCGCAAGTGTAACTGAAGGTAAATAGAACAAACTATTATAGAAGTTACTGAAGTGAAATGTAGAACTAGAATAACACAAATATTATTTTTAAACTCAAAAATCAAATTTAAACTTTATACCTGAACCAGAAGCGTCCCTAAGGTCAGTCAGCCGGGCGTATGTCCGGGAGCTAGTGGGGCCCCGCAAAGAACTACCTTATTTTAATCAACACAAAGAAATGATATAAAAAAGTAACTAATGATAGATATGTACAGCAATCTAGTTAATTTGATTGTTTGAAGTTAAACGTTAAGTAATTTATAATGTAAAAAAGTTTTGTTCTGTAGTGGTGTCTGTTGGTGTCCTTAATGGAAAATACCACCCTAATTTAGTAAATAAATTTTCTTTAAAATAGCATATCTTTTCCTAATAGTTGCATATACTCAGTATTCCTATAATTTTAAATGTTCCTAATGATTGTATGTTTTTAACTGTTTTTAATTTTTATCAAATTTTGCAAAAAATAGATAGTTATAATTAACAGTTAAAAAATTACAATCATTTACGATCAGCCGTATTACGATAAATAATATATTCGTTTGAAGCAATGCAAATTTCGAAATTTGTGCCTTAAATTAGTTAATGGTCCAAGTTGATAGATGGAGTTTTGGATACAAAAGTTAGTATGGAACATAACCATCTATTACATGTTGTTTATCTATGGACGCTTTCATAGATAAACAATATGTAATAGATGGTTATGTTCATTACACTGGATGCGTTCATTCGTGTACCAGAACTTATGACTTGACTAGGTACAGTAGTCGACAATATACTCATTTAACATTAACATATGTTTACAAAGCATTATTTGCACTGCACATTATCTTTGTTTTGCAATCATCAATTACATACAAAATTCAACGAAGTACTAACTTCGCCCCTAAATGCATCCAATATCTTTTTAACTAAATTTGGTTTTTAGGTTAGGGGTGTACGAATATCTACAGTATTCTGTGGTGATTTCAATAGTGTGCCAACTTCAGCAGTTTACGATTTCATAATACGAGGTGTAGTACAACATACATTTGATATAAACGGTGGTAAGTAATTGACTAACTTTTTAAATCTCGGAGTTTTAATTTTATCTTTTCAGAAACTCCCATTAGGAATGTATGTATAAATCATACATTTGAATTTGGAAGTGCTTGTGGCACTCCAAAATATACTAATTACACAGGTGATTTCAAAGGCTGTTTAGATTATATATTTTATGAGAAAAGTTCAATTAAAATTATTGATTATGTACCATTTCCTGACGAAAGTATTTTATCTGAAAAAGTCGCACTTCCAAATGTTGTATTTCCTTCAGACCATATTGCATTAGTTGCTAATTTAAGCTTAACATAACATTAAACCATGTATTTTTTTATTGATATTTTAAATATTTGACCATGGGGAAAATAGTCATGATGTCTCAATTTGTTTCTTCAAATAAATGCAACTGCAATTTTACTAACGGATTTGATAGGGATTGATGATTCTTAATCATTAATTTATAATAGCTGTTCACAATCATTACAAATTGTAATTAAACGATCAAAAAGACTCAATTGTTCAATCATCACAATTAATAATGTCGTTATAAACTGCATTTATTGGATGTTTGAAGAAACAAACTAACACACTATGACTATTTCCACAACATTTTATAAATTTTACCAAATAAGCAATCATACATACATATATGTGATAAAATTAACATTAATAATTTGTATGTTAAATAAGTACCTTCTATGTTTAACCGTTTTCTACTTGAACCAGTTTTTATAGTTTATAGATTTTATTAATCAATTGGCATTATAGATTATGTGGAATATATATTATAAATATACCGGTTTATTGTTTCATATAAAAACGCAATTGTATTATTGTAACCTTTCTCACATACTTTCTTTTTAATAATTAACTTGTTGCTGTTAAATAGGTAAACTGAGGCAGCATTATTTAGTATTTATTTTGTGTTTTATTCAAAAGGGCATCGAATCAAGGAGAACGGCAAAAACTATACCTAAACCATAAATACAAGGAATAAGTCATCACAAATCGACTAGGCAACAGCGGAGTACTCCCAACACTTTAGTGGAGGGGTTAGCAACCTATGACCCGCGGGTCATCCAGTGACCCATTTCAAGTGGTCCACTTGAGTGCAAATAAAGTATAATATATAAAAATAAATTATAAAACATAAACATGAAACGAACACTTTGAGAAAATATAAATAATAAGATAGATTAACATTTTGGTGGATTCAAACAGCGACATTGTCAGAAATGATAATACCCATTGATCCGAAACATTTTCTTAACAATCACATTTTGGTTGCTTTAGATCCGCAGCCATAAAAGGTTGCCGACGCCTGCTTTAGTATATTCCATCTCCCTCTATTGTTTACTTTTTTCTTTTCATATATTTGTTACAAAATAGAGAGAGATGGAATGCAATAATGTGTTGAAAGCAACACGCTGTAGCCCAGGAGGCTTGTGATGACTCATTCCTTGTATTTATGGTTTACGATAATTATTTCCACACTCACCAAAAATCTCAAAATGTCTTCTAGACAGTTCTCAAAACTTCTTTTAATTTTCCAAAGACATTTAAATGTTATTAGTGCATTAACAGTAGTCCTTACTGTTAACTGGAAAAATCTGGATCAGGAAGAAAACTTGATCAAAGAGCACAAAAAGAAAGTGAAACGAATGTTTCCATTAAAATCCAAAAGTTTCGTCGCTACAGAGGAAATATTAATAGTGAAATACAAGTGATATTCAATATGATTATATTGAAGAATGTTTGAAGAAATGCCTATTGCCTCTGATGGAAAACCACAATACATCTGTGCTATTTTGGACTTTATTTCTGGAATTTATTTATAGCAGTTATTACTTAGTTTATAGATAAATGTTCATAGTTTTCTTTAATAATTTTTCAAGAAATGTTGTGTTTTGACTGTCAGAATTTTGTTAGTGGTCGTTATATTCCATTTGCTCACAGGAAGAGTAACTGTTAGGGTATTTTGATTTGTAATGTGTGGCAAAACAAAGTTTGTTTTGCAGTTCTGAGATTGCAGGTTAGCTGTATGTAGGAAATGAACGCGGGGTCATGAGGAAATGTTTTATTGAGGGCTAATCTGGATGCCGTACACAGGGTTGTTTCAAATTGTCTAAAAGAGTTAATATAAATCAAATAATATTACAACAATGTATGTGCTACCCTAACAAACAAAATCTTGTAAAATGCTTATGAACTATTTGTTTCACATGACAAAGAATATATTTAGTAAGTGAGGTATCTTTACATCATTTACTTACCTAAAAGAGTGACCAGGATGCAAATAATTCAACAATTTTAATTATTGGTGTATTTATTATAAAAAACCTTCAGGTTCACAAATTTTACACAATTCGAATGACAGGGCAACTAGACTTGTTCTGAACTTTCTTTTTTTTTTCACATAGCCTGTGTTGATCAATAACTCAAATAAAAATTTACATTCTTAGGATTGGTTTTGCCACATCTTGCCCCCAAAGCTTATGAGAATGGTTTTACATGACATGAGCAGGTTTATGGCAAGCTTTTAAATGCAAAACGTGAATCATTCCCCTTTCACAATCCTCATTTTCGAGATCAAACAACAAATAAGTATGATCATGAATTTTCTTTTTTATTTTATGCAGGGTGAAATGACAGCCTAAAAGGTAAATTCTCCATTTTAGAATTAACCACAAAGACGCCAATATTTCATGTTCATACGAACTGTACCTTCTTTCCCTATCAAGCAAAAGTCGTGACGCACAAGCAACTACTCTTCGTTGTCCCGCAACGACTTAAAATAAGATTCCAGCAATTCCCACATCGCTGGCATCTGACTGAACGTGCCAAGGTTCTTTTGGATCCGGATGATATAAAAGAGTCTCCTTGGATAACTCCGTCCTTAATTTTGTGAAGGCATTTTCCTGGGCCTCTTCCCATTTCCATGTAGCCTTTTTTCTTAAAAGAGTGGTTAAGGGTTCAGATAACTCAGCAAACTGAGGTGTAAACACTATCATATTGGCAAAAACCCAAAAACTTTTGCAATTCTTTAATATTCACGGGTCTTTGATAGTCGGAAATAGCCTGAATCCTACTTTTGTCAGGTCTTACACCTTCAGAAGTAATAATATAACCCAAATAGGGCATCTCACTTCTGAAGAAATGGCACTTACCTCTTTTGAGTGTTAGCCCGGCCTCTGATAAACGTTAAAAAACCCGTGCTAAATGGTCCAAATGCTCTTCTAGAGAGTCCTCAAATCATACTTTCCTTGATGTTTGTCCATTTCACAAACACAGCTCCAATGGTTGGACGCCAAGTTGTGGCAAAACAAAGTTTGTTTTGCAGTTCTGAGATTGCAGGTTAGCTGTATGTAGGAAATGAACGTAGGGTCGTGAGGAAATGTTTTATTGAGGGCTAATCTGGATGCCGTACACAGGGTTGTTTCAAATTGTCTAAAAGAGTGAATATAAACCAAATAATATTACAACAATGTATGTGCTACCCTAACAATCAAAATCCTGCAAAATATTTATGAACTATTTGTTTCACATGACAAAGAATATATTTAGTAAATGAGGTATCTTTACATCATTTACTTACCTAAAAGAGTGACCAGGAAGCAAATAATAACAATTCGAATGACAGGGCAACTAGACTTGTTATGAAATTTCTTTTTTTTTCTCACATAGCCTGTGTTGATCAATAAGTCAAATAAAAATTTACATTCTTAGGATTGGTTTTGCCACATTTCATTACTTTTTAACACAACGCTTCGTTATCAAAATATCACCTTTGAAATGACGCAAGAAATCACAGCCAAGTATAACCAGATGAGATAAATTTTTTATCACTAGAAACTCAAACTTAAACTCAAAATTTTGAGTGCTAAAAGTAAGTTGAGCTTGTAGAGAGACCTTTTGATATTTAGACTTAACCGCACCTACCACTTGTATTCCGGTCACAGGGAAATGCGGAATAATATCCAAAAAAGCACTGAATTGTATCCATACCTCCATGGATATCGCAGAAACCTTGCTGCCCGTTTCAACAAGTGCTGCAAACTTACTATTATAAAACGTCAAAAGCACTAGAGGGCAATGACTTTCTTCATTTGAGTGTTCATAATTACACTCTTCCGCCAAGAGTTCTTCTAGGGGGTTATTTTTTACAAGTAAATTTGAGATAATTGATACTTTTGCCCTCACACCGTCTTTTATAGGGTGGGGGTTTGCAAGTTTCCCGACCCATCCTCTTCGTTATCTTTACAGAAATTTTTATTAAAAGTTTTATTGCCAGATTGTAAGGACTGTGAATGAAAACTTTTATAGTTACCAGCATTTTTAACAGGATTTTGCGGAATATCAGGCTGTGGCATGCTCTTTTAAATGTATTTGAGGTATTTTTGTAGTAATCATCCGCATGTCTCAGCCTAATTACCGCTTCACAAAAGGTAGTACACCTTAATAACAGACAAGACACATTGGGAGGAAAATGTGGTGCACTGCGGTCTATTAATTCCTCATTGGTGTAACGGGGTTGTAAATGTTTAGCTCTGGCCACCCAATAATTAAAATGATTAACAAATAGACCACTTTTGTTTGTACCATTTTCTAATTTATCTTTTAACTTTCGTTGTATCTTTGTATTCCAAAAATGTTCTACAAAAACACCTTTGAAGTTATTATAATTAACAAAGGCTGGAGAAAAAGCCTCCCACCATAATCTAGCAGAACTTTGGAATGATTTTGACAACAAAATTTTAATGTTATTAAAGGGCACTTTAGTAACATCCAAACTGCTTTCTAAAACCTCTAAGAAATCCTAACGGTTGCAAATTGTCTGTACCCGTTAAACAGGCAGCAATTTCGTGACATCGCCCAAAGAAAACCCATTTGAATTATTGTTTAAAGTTGAATTGGCATCACCAGATGCAAAACCATCTGCTTTCTGATCACTCTGTACATTGAAACCAAAATGGTTTTGCGTTTGAATCATCCTAACCGTATCACTAACTACTCTACTAACTTATCTAAATCAGTTGAAGACATTAGAAAACTAGGTGATTGATTTGCACCCATCTCTGTATTCATTGTCACTGATGCACTGAAAAGAAGGCCTTCCCAGTATTGACAGTATTTTGGGCTCCTATTGGTACATGTGGAATACCATGAGTCGTGCTTACGTTAGCCTCAGTATTTGGGAAAACATCTTTTTTATATAGGATGCTTTCAAGTCTTGTTCCACTTACATGCCTTCTTAGAGGCATAGTAACGATTTGAATTGGTTCCAATAGCCTTCCTTGACTAAAATCATCACCTCGCAGTTCACCGGAAGGAATATCATAACCAGTAGTGTCTACAATTTGTGTGTGAATTTGCCCGACTGCCATCTTGTTGATCCGCAGCCTCATTTGCATTAGAGAAACATTCATACCTTGTATGTGTTCACCTTCCATCATATTACCAAATCAATGTAATCTGTCATAATCACGTTTCCTTTGAGTCCTCAAATCATACTTTCCTTGATGTTTGTCCATTTCACAAACACAGCTCCACTGGTTGGACGCCAAGTTGTGGCAAAACAAAGTTTGTTTTGCAGTTCTGAGATTGCAGGTTAGCTGTATGTAGGAAATGAACGCAGGGTCGTGAGGAAATGTTTTATTGAGGGCTAATTTGGATGCCGTACACAGGGTTGTTTCAAATTATTTAAAAGAGTTAATATAAATCAAATAATATTAGAACAATGTATGTGCTACCCTAACAATCAAAATCTTGCAAAATGTTGATGAACTATTTGTTTCAGATGACAAAGAATATATTTAGTAAATGAGGTATCTTTACATCATTTACTTACCTAAAAGAGTGACCAGGATGCAAATAATTCAACAATTTTAATTATTGGTGTATTTATTATAAAAACCTTCAGGTTCACAAATTTTACACAATTCAAATGACAGGGCAACTAGACTTGTTCTGAACTTGCTTTTTTTTCTCACATAGCCTGTGTTGATCAATAACTCAAATAAAAATTTACATTCGTATAGGATTGGTTTTGCCACAAATGTGTTTGAGCATTTAAACCTTTTTGTAATTTTTTTAAAGTTTATGATACGTTGGTGTTTGAAATCATCCTGGGTAAGGACATTGTCTAGAAAAAAATCATATTTAATTACCGAAAACTTTTCCACATAATTATTAGAAATAAATAAAGATAATACGAGGGTAGATCAGTATTTACGGTCCCTGACATAGTAGGCTTTGCATGATATCGTCACTCATTTTTCTATGAGAACTGTCATTACTAATTATTTGTTGTGTCAAGTTTTGCGTAGGTGCGTGTTGTTCTTTGAAAGTTATTAATAATTAAGCTGGTCGATAACAGACAATTTTTAAAAATGGAAAAAAGTGAAGTCAGAGCGGTGATAAAGTATTTGCAAAAAAAAGGATTAACACCTACTGAAATTCACAAGGATATGACAGACGTTTTAGGGGACTCTGCCCCTTCTTACCAAGTGGTGAAAAATATGTCTCGTGAGTTTAGATTAGGCAGAACAACTTGCGAACATGCGAAAGGTGCGGGACGTCCAGTCTGTGTCACCGTTGACAAAAACATCAATTTGATCCATGATATGGTAATGGCAGATAGAAGACTGACTATTCGCCATATCGCGGAAATAACGAACATCTCTTATGGGTCAGTTGAAAATATTTTAAGAAATGTTCTTGATCTCAGAAAAATTTCGGCGCGTTGGGTTCCAAAGATGCTGACCGTCGATCAGAAACGCTCTAGAGTGCTGCATTCGGAAGCCAATTTGGAGTACCTGAAGGCCAATCGGAAGCAATTTCTCACTCGCTTTGTGACTGTGGATGAAACATGGGTGCACCATTTTGATCCTGAGACGAAAAGACAAAGTATGGAGTGGCATCACAGAGGTTCTCCACCTCCACGCAAATTTCGAGTTCAACGGGCGGCTGGAAAGATTATGGCCACAGTGTTCTGGGATGCAGAAGGAATTTTGATGATCGATTATTTGCAGCGTGGACACACAATAACGGGTTCTTATTATGCAGGGTTAATTCCAAAATTGCGCGAAAGCATCGACCGAAAAAGACCAGGAAAGTTGGCACACAAAATTTTGTTCCATCAGGACAACGCTCCAGTCCACAAGAGCTGCATTGTCATGGCTGCCATACAGAACGCTGGCTTTGAAATCCTAGAACACCCTCCATATTCACCAGACCTGGCACCCAGTGATTACCATCTGTTTCCAAAATTAAAGGAAAACCTGCGTGGAAAAAAATATGGAGACGATAATGAAGTTATGACCGCAGTAAATGGCTGGTTTGAGGAGCAACCGGAAAACTTCTTCCTGAAAGGCATTGAAGCATTGGAACATCGGTGGACCAAGTGCATTGAAGTCCAGGGAGATTATGTTGAGAAATAAATAAATAATGTTTTAAAAATTCTTTCTCTTTCTATATCAGGGACCGTAAATATTGATCTTCCCTCGTATGTTAAACTGTTACCTGAAGGTAAGAACAATATATTATTCAAAACTTTCACAAGTTTTTGGAATTATTATCATTACTCTTTTCATAGTTACCTACTTACGCATTATTCCAAAATAAATCATCGTTCAAGCATCATGAACATGCTATTTCTGTAGATATTCTATCTTCAGTCTTTGAATTGTGTAGAATATGAATAATCTGAATACTTTTCGATAACCATTCACCGTTTAAACATGAAGCAAAAGTTTGACAGAAACCAACATAACCGAGATATTATTTCGGTTAACCTATAATTGCAAAGTAGGTGTTGGTGCAATTCACACTATAGTATTTAGCAGTAATCTATTCCATATTGAGTTAATAAATAATTAATTAAGAAAAATAGTAAACAACAGAAAATTATGTGTAGATTATGTTTCTCCACAGTTTTGTAATTCTCGCTCCGAATCAGCATTGTACATCATCCTATAATTTAATATTATTAATACTGGAAACTTATTTTAAAAAATAGGAGACAAAATTTAATACCGCCTCTTGCAGTGTGGTGCGTATTTAAATTTGACATTTTTAAAATATTTGAAGTGTAATTAAAAAATAATCATTGTATGCCAGATTCAATAGTTTAGATAAATTGTAAAAGTTTACATATGCTAGCATAACAATAAGAAACTACCGTTTAACAGAAATGGTGCTATTTTTAATTAGATACAGGTTACTAATCGAAGAAAAAGCGGTTAGTAGCACACCTAGCTGCGAGAATATAATTCACGTGTCACATGGTACATTTTTTATTAATTTCATTGGTGAAAGTACAAAAACAAACTCGCAGAATAGGCTATCAAATCGATGATAATTCTATCACCGCATGTTGACTGTCACCTGTTTTTAATAAATAAAATTGTTTACTGTCAAAGCGACAGCAAGTTTCAGTGTTTATTTTCTTTCAACGTTCATTATATTCTCTCACCAAATATAACACGTGTTATGATTAATCAACGATGATACCACTCGTTAAAACCTTTAGAAAATTGAACTCGTGCTTCGCACTCGGTCAATTTTCGTCGGTTTTAACTCGGGCTATCACCGATGATAATCATAACACTAGTTATATTATCCCCGAAAATAACACTTCAAAAAATGTCACCTATTTTCATATGGTTTATATAAAGTATATGGCGTTTCCGGTACCTATTAATAATATTACAGTATTAATCCAGTCAATTTGTGCTCAAAAGAGCCCCTAGCGGGAATGTTCTGGGGTAGTTTTGATTTCTTCCATTTTATGTTTTTTGGGGTGCTGATTCCGAATCTGAGGTTTGCTAACAAAATTTCGTGACGCAACATTGAAGAAAATGCAAAAAAAGGTAAAAATTCTTATTTTTTGGCGGTTTTTTGCTTATAACTCGGAAACTATCAACTTTTCGTAAATAACCTTTCAATTCAAAATGAAAGTCCATGAAATTTCCTACAAACTTCACTTTGAGGTTTTTTCTCCGACAAACCGTTCGGGCTCAAGCGATAGTTGAAAATTGGCGTATTTTATCTGTCTCCGCAAAAACCCACTTTTTCTACTCCAAAACTCTAATTTATTATTAAAGGCTGTCAATTAGTGAATTCCTCTCAGTTCTCTGCACATACCTTATTTAGATCGTATATGTAAAGGTACAGGTAATTTTTTCAAAAATTACATAATGTTCAAGTTATTTAATGAAGTCCGAAATTGTACAAATTCAGTTACAAAAAAGTTGAAATTCCAAAGAAAAATCTTGAAAAATTATTACATTTTATTATATTACAATACATATGATTATATATTACATTATTATATGAGCAAGAATTATATGAGCCGTTGTCGTTTAGAGGGTCCTGGCTGAGGTTCTTCGAAGGCGCCGAGCCCTGGCACAGGTTCGGGTTGTTCTATCGTCAGCGTAATGAAAGAGGTGGTGAGAAAACAGTAACTTGTGATCATATCTTAAGGAGAGATGAGTGATTACGAAATAGATTGTGAGGCATACCTTCCACATCGTGTAAGCGTCTTTCTTCAGTCAGTTCTTGGTCTCTTCGGTCTCTTTTTCTACAATGTCAATGCTGCCTTCCGGGAGCTCCACGTTTTCACACAGCCCTTTCCGCAATTACTTTCCCTTTTGTAAGATGAACCCTTTACATCTCTACATTTACTATGGAGGAATTCACTAATTGACAGCCTTTAATAATAAATTAGAGTTTTGGAGTAGAAAAAGTGGGTTTTTGCGGAGACAGATAAAATACGCCAATTTTCAACTATCGCTTGAGCCCGAACGGTTTGTCGGAGAAAAAACCTCAAAGTGAAGTTTGTAGGAAATTTCATGGACTTTCATTTTGAATTAAAAGGTTATTTACGAAAAGTTGATAGTTTCCGAGTTATAAGCAAAAAACCGCCAAAAAATAAGAATTTTTACCTTTTTTTGCATTTTCTTCAATGTTGCGTCACGAAATTTTGTTAGCAAACCTCAGATTCGGAATCAGCACCCCAAAAAACATAAAATGGAAGAAATCAAAACTACCCCAGAACATTCCCGCTAGGGGCTCTTTTGAGCACAAATTGACTGGATTAATACTGTAATATTATTAATAGGTACCGGAAACGCCATATACTTTATATAAACCATATGAAAATAGGTGACATTTTTTGAAGTGTTATTTTCGGGGATAATATAATTAGTGTTATGATTATCATCGGTGATAGCCCGAGTTAAAACCGACGAAAATTGACCGAGTGCGAAGCACGAGTTCAATTTTCTAAAGGTTTTAACGAGTGGTATCATCGTTGATTAATCATAACACGTGTTATATTTGGTGAGAGAATATAATGAACGTTGAAAGAAAATAAACACTGAAACTTTCTGTCGCTTTGACAGTAAACAATTTTATTTATTAAAAACAGGTGACAGTCAACATGCGGTGATAGAATTATCATCGATTTGATAGCCTATTCTGCGAGTTTGTTTTTGTACTTTCACCAATGAAATTAATAAAAAATGTACCATGTGACACGTGAATTATATTCTCGCAGCTAGGTGTGCTACTAACCGCTTTTTCTTCGATTAGTAACCTGTATCTAATTAAAAATAGCACCATTTCTGTTAAACGGTAGTTTCTTATTGTTATGCTAGCATATGTAAACTTTTACAATTTATCTAAACTATTGAATCTGGCATACAATGATTATTTTTTAATTACACTTCAAATATTTTAAAAATGTCAAATTTAAATACGCACCACACTGCAAGAGGCGGTATTAAATTTTGTCTCCTATTTTTTAAAATAAGTTTCCAGTATTAATAATATTAAATTATAGGATGATGTACAATGCTGATTCGGAGCGAGAATTACAAAACTGTGGAGAAACATAATCTACACATAATTTTCTGTTGTTTACTATTTTTCTTAATTAATTATTTATTAACTCAATATGGAATAGATTACTGCTAAATACTATAGTGTGAATTGCACCAACACCTACTTTGCAATTATAGGTTAACCGAAATAATATCTCGGTTATGTTGGTTTCTGTCAAACTTTTGCTTCATGTTTAAACGGTGAATGGTTATCGAAAAGTATTCAGATTATTCATATTCTACACAATTCAAAGACTGAAGATAGAATATCTACAGAAATAGCATGTTCATGATGCTTGAACGATGATTTATTTTGGAATAATGCGTAAGTAGGTAACTATGAAAAGAGTAATGATAATAATTCCAAAAACTTGTGAAAGTTTTGAATAATATATTGTTCTTACCTTCAGGTAACAGTTTAACATACGAGGGAAGATCAATATTTACGGTCCCTGATATAGAAAGAGAAAGAATTTTTAAAACATTATTTATTTATTTCTCAACATAATCTCCCTGGACTTCAATGCACTTGGTCCACCGATGTTCCAATGCTTCAATGCCTTTCAGGAAGAAGTTTTCCGGTTGCTCCTCAAACCAGCCATTTACTGCGGTCATAACTTCATTATCGTCTCCATATTTTTTTCCACGCAGGTTTTCCTTTAATTTTGGAAATAGATGGTAATCACTGGGTGCCAGGTCTGGTGAATATGGAGGGTGTTCTAGGATTTCAAAGCCAGCGTTCTGTATGGCAGCCATGACAATGCAGCTCTTGTGGACTGGAGCGTTGTCCTGATGGAACAAAATTTTGTGTGCCAACTTTCCTGGTCTTTTTCGGTCGATGCTTTCGCGCAATTTTGGAATTGCTGTCTCTTATTACTATTAGCAGTGTTAACAGCTTTTGCTACGCCCGAAGCGCCTCCTATAATTGCACCGAGAGCCGAGAGGCCAGCAAAAATTGGTATGAGTTGTAAAATACCCCCTGTAGCTGTAGGTACTGGAATAATTCGGGGTACTTTAACGTTTTTCGACCGCCCACGTTTTGAATGATTCTTCTGGCAGCGCTCAGGGCATGATGTATTAAGTCTTTACCCGTGAGTCTCTTGCTTGCACGATTCACTACACCAACAAGCTTCTTTAAAACACCACCTTTGAAAGTGACAGTTTTCTTCTTCTTCATCTTTCTAGCGAGACCCTTTTTCGCCGACAGTTTGTTTGTCTTTACACCCATTCCCAGCTTTCTTTTAGCCTTCATTATACCGGTTACAAACAGAGCTGATGCTTTTCCCCCCAATTTAGAGTCTTTAGCCTTAACACGCTTCCAAGCGGCTTCTTCTAATTCACGATCTGCCTGGTGTCTACTGTTCAAATCGGAGCTTTGAGCTTACGAGATGTCGTGCTGCATACACGCCTGGTCCAAAGGATTTATACCTTTATCGCCACGTTGTAATCTTTTAGATAATTTAGTACCAGGTCCACAGTACTGATAGGAAGGAAGATGTAGTTCAATAGGTAGCTTGTCTATAAGCTTGTTAACAAAGCCGTTACCCTCGTGAACTAACATCTGGTACTGAGAGAAGAGACTGCTTGTACCTGTATTTATACTCGGTCGCCGCCGCCGGACTAATCTGTGTTCTGAAATCTCTACGTATAGATAAAGTCTCTATGATCAGCTTGTAGAATTTTACACAGATGCTTTTCAACATTATGTATTCTTCTTTGAAAACGGTATCTGTCCAGAGCTAATGTTTGCCAGTCTCCCTTTCTCGCCTGTCTGTATGCACTCTCCCATACTATCATATGATGTATATTATTCATGCGTGCGTCGGCGAAACTTACTTTCTTTACCATATTGATGTGTTGCTGCTACTACTACTACTACATATCGCTATGTTTGAAGAGTTATTGATATTAGCAAAACTAAAACTTTGTTTAAATACATTTTTTTATTTCTTCAACGATACATTTAGGCTAAGATAAAAAATAACTGATTAGCGTAGATATAAGCAAACTAGGTATCTGCGCAGCATTCCCGTAAGGCTCACCACATTTCCTATCCGCGCTAATCAGGCATTTGATATAATACACTTAAAACTAGAATAAAAATGGTGTCCATATCAATATGATTAGGTCAACCGATAGTAGTAGTAGTAAATTCCGTTATTAGTCGGCATTGTACACTCTCTTTATGTTGTAAGAGTTCGTACGTGTTGCAGATTCAGCTATTAGGGCATCAAACGATGATCGCATAACTTTTTGAGTATCCTCGAGCGCTTGTACTTTATCTAATAATTTTGTATAATTACTATCTAGGGTATTATTCGTTTTCTTCTATCTTTGTCAACACACTCGAATGATTAGTTTCCATCTCATCATTTGCTATTAGGAGGTTTCTCTTTGTTTCTTTTTCCAGCGTTGTTAGCAAACTGTTAAGTTTACTAGTTTCAATGTCAACCTTTGTTACCTTTTGCTTTAGATCTTTAATAGTGTTCTGAGTGTCGGTAGTCATTGTAATGAAGGTTTGTACAGCAGAGTCGAATTGAGCATCTACATAGGCTTTAGAAGTGACATCCGTACCATCTATAGGGTAACTTACTGAAACAATACGTTTACCATCTGCATTAAACTGCATTTGATCGTTTGTATGCATAGCTCGCATGTTAAAATACTGCCTAGAGATTACATCTTTATCCTCTAGAGGCTCCCCTATATTACAAATTCTTCCATCTTTAGCGTCATAGTACGACCCCTGTCTTTTATCCTCTCGTCGTCTCAAACATTTAGAGAGTAATTTTCTTTCAACATCATCCACCAGCTCGTCGGTATACTTTTTCGTGCAAACATCATGGTCGTCAAGCGGTCCTTTAACATGTACTAGTCTTCTTTTCTTAACATCAATTACACCTTCAACGCTATCTGATAACATTAGTACAGAACGCTTCGTGACAAGATCGTTATCGTTGATAGGAGCGCCTACATTAGTTATACGTCGGTTCTCAACATCGAAATTGCCCTCTGGAGTTAATTTGAAACCATAACCTCTCGGTCCACGTTTTGTTGCAGCCATTGCTTCATCTGTCAAGCTCATCATAGCTCTACCGAAGAGATCTATTGTGTTCATGATGACGGATGACAAATAACTGTCACGCACGAGCAGAATACAACGTATTTATAGCTGAGATCTTCATAGCGTAATGATGTACATATTTCAATACGTCATGAGATTTATACTGCGGTGATCTATATGAATGAAATAAAATATAATATCCAGCGTTCCAATTGTATAAACATATAAATTATATACGGTGAATTAAATTTAGAAAATACCACATATATTCTTTATTTCTCTCAGATAGCTCAGGTTTGCTCAGTAAAGCATAAATTATATTAATTGCGAGACTCTTATGTACTTTTATGCCTGGAAAGAAGGAAAAACTTATATTGTAAGCTCTAAAACTCCTGCAACCTGGACAACTGCTACTCAACTCGAAATTTGAAAGACAAGAATGCCTGATTTTTGTATTAACATCAATTAAACACATATATGAAACTTAAAACACAATACGTACAAAGGGAAATAGAAAGATTAGTAATTACCATTTCACTTTATTCAATAAAAACTTAACGTTGTCATGCTATAATAACATTAGGATTTCATGTACATTATATAGAAGGTTCAAATTTATAAAAAAGAAACTTAAAATTTATTCAGTAAAAACTTAACGTTGTCGTGCTATAATAACATTAGAATTTCATGTACATGAGATAGAAGGCTCGAATTTATAAAAAGAATTTATTCTGTTTAATCAATAACAAAAGAGGATATGTCAGTTATAATAAGCTTTTTTTTTTGTTCAGGTATAAAATCTCCTAACAACCCATAATTTCGATCGGATAACCAGATAACTGGCAAGAATTTTGACTTGTCAGAACTTGCATATGGTCTCGTATAAAAGGGGTGGTTATATTACTGAAAGCCTCACTATTAGTTGGCATCAGATAGGTGTGTTTACATTGGTTATTTTGTTCGGGTCGTGGTTTATTGTTTTAAATTATACTATTTGTATGTTTGGTGTTAATTGAATTGATAATATTTACTGCGTGCGTGTGCTTAACGTATAGAGTTTTTTTTTTGTTTAAAATTGTGCGTAGTGCATATTTACTGCGGTGTAACACATTAGGTGAGTTTCTTATTATAAATTCGAACCTTTTATCTCATGTACGTAAAACTCTAATGCTATTATAGCACGACAACGTTAAGTTTTTACTGAATAAATTTTAAGTTTCTTTATTTTATAAATTTGAACCTTCTATCTCACGTACATGAAATCCTAATGTTATTATAGCATGACAACGTTAAGTTTTTTATTGAATAAAGTCAAATGGATTTTCTATTTCCCTTTGTACGTATTGTATGTGTCTAAAACTAATACATCAATAGCGTTTACTGTCTCCAGCCTTACTTTGTGGAACTCCATAATCATAAAAATTTGCATTTATTTAAATATTTTGTTACTCTTATAATCTCTAGATTTACTGGGAATTGACCACATTTTATAACTAATTATTGTTATGATGACGAGACCTGTGTGATTGACTTATTCCCCCTGGAAATAGGTAAGTTGTTTATTAGATTCCTGTAATATTAAAATTAAGGGGGAAAAAAAAGAGGAAAGTGTCGGAACAAATTTTTGTTTATTAAAAAAGAAAAGTGACAGACCGCCCTAAAGATTTTATGTGAAAATCTAAGTATTTTGATTCGGAAAGGAAATAAGTTAAAACCTAACCATCATCATCATCATATATAATATCACAAGTGGTCTAATTTTTTCCTACAAAATTTGTCATTTCAGATATGAGTAGCTTTCGCAACGAAAACTACACGAGTCGACGCAGGAGACGAGTGTAATTTTCCAAAAGCAAAAGCTACGAATGTCTTAAATGATAAATTTTGCAAGAAAAAATTAGACCACGAGTTGTATTCGGCTTGACAATCCATCGAGCAAATTTTTATTTAGCGTGTGTAGTTAATATTAATTAATTAAATTTGACATTTCATTTTGTCATAAATTTTTTCACTAAGAAAAAACCTCTAGTGGTTTTTTCACTTATAATACCATAGTCAAAGTTATGTCGACTATTTTTGTGGTTTCACGAATGTCTATCATGCTTGCATTTAAATACCACGAGTGCGCAGCACGAGTGGTATTCGCAAGCATGATAGACGTGAGTTAAGCACCACAAAAATAGTCTACTTAACTTTGACTACTTATGGTATTCGAGAGACTATTCAACGAACACGCTTTAAAAAATCAAATTGTTTTTCATAAATGTAGCAATGTTACATTTAATAATTGTACGTTCAATACTCAAAAATAAATGTTGTTAAATATTTGTGTTTTATTAAAATTGTCGATTGTTATCACTAGTCAAAATTGTCGCCAATTTTCACTAGTGAGAATTGTCGATACAATTCATTTTCATTGGATTAAAAATA
The DNA here is from genome assembly GCA_929113105.1 of Agrypnus murinus. NCBI lineage: Eukaryota > Metazoa > Arthropoda > Insecta > Coleoptera > Elateridae > Agrypnus > Agrypnus murinus. The sequence continues at coordinate 111,682,993 of OV816028.1, read as the reverse complement.
TCAAATGCTACATTTTAATTGGTCAATTTTTAATAAATGACATGTGAGTTGAATAGTCATATATAATATCACAAGTGGTCTGATTTTTTCCGACAAAATTTGTCGTTTCAGATATGAGTAGCTTTGCAACGAAAATTACACGAGTCGACGCAGGAGACGAGTGTAATTTTCCAAAAGCAAAAGCTACGAATGTCTTAAACGATAAATTTTGCAAGAAAAAATTAGACCACGAGTTGTATTCGGCTTGACAATCCACCGAGCAAATTTTTATTTAGCGTGTGTAGTTAATATTAATTTAATTAAATTTGACATTTCATTTTGACAAGTGGTTTTTTCTTAGTGAAAAAGCAACTAGTGGTTTTTTCACTATAAAACTAATTTCATTGGTCCCAATTTGAAAAATTCTGTAATTTGATTGGTTAAAAATTTTCGAGTTGGATTGTCACTATAAAACTAATTTCATTGGTCTTAATTGCACGACACGGAGTGGAGTGCAATTACGTTGCAGAAATGCACGAAATCAAAATTTCCAGGCAGAATCAATGCACCAGGCTATATTCGGTAAGAGAATCGCACGACGCACAGAAAAAATGCATTATGATTAATTGGTTTTTATTTCTAAAATCAGTGTTTTATGTACAGAGACTCCATGTTTTATGTAGCTATATATGTTACAAGTATAATTTCCAAAAAATTACTCCTTGGTAGCATATATAAATTTCCGGAAAATGATTGTCATGGATACAATTCAAATTTGAATTTTTCTATTGGTTCTCGGCATCGTCGTGCGATTCTCATCGTAATAAGTTGGCAATTTTAAGGTTACCCCCCCTCCAAAAAAACTCTAGGTACGTCCCTGATTTCTATACACTTTTCCTTCTAAATTTTAAAAATAATAAAGTTATTATTTTGTTGGTTACTATACACTCTTTACAATTGAGGAATCACCCTATGCCAATAAGTGAACTGTCACTTAATCTTGACACGTTTTAAAAAACATAACCTTAACTTTTAAATGTGGTTATATTTACAAAAGTATGTTGATAAACCTACATAAATTATTAAATATTAAATCAATTAATTATTCTACCAGATTTTTACATAAATACATTTTTAAAATGGACAGAGCATACTTAAGACATCTTAACGAAAATCAATTTCAAATCACTTTTCACTATCAAAATCCTGAATTAAAAGTGGATAGACAATTTAATTTTTGTAGACAACTAAAAGAGAATGTTGACACATTTTTAAATAGGGTTACAGTAAATGTGGAAAAAGTTGTCAGTAAGAAAAACAAGAAGAAGAAGAACGATCAAGCTTCGAATAGTAGCATTCCAATTAATACAAAATTAAATTTAAACGGTACTGAAGTTGATGGTGATGTTATTTGTGAAGAAATCTTTCAAGCCGAATCCAATAATAGTATTGTATTGAAAGTACTTGATCAAGAATATAATATTGTTATAAATTCACCATGGGTCGATGGTTTTATTCTTCCAAGTTCTATATTAGCAAATTTCCCTGTGTATCCATCAAAATTTGAAACAGTTTTTACAGAAAAACGCTTATCAGAATTTGTGTGGTATAAATCGGAAGATAAAGTTAATTGGGAGGAAACTGGAAGGGGTTTTATTTTTATGCCCAAAAATGAGGATATTAATTGTTATTTAAAGATTAATTGTATTCCTAAAAATGAAAAGTGTGTTGGACCTATTGCTGAAGCTATTTCAGATGTTAAAGTAGAAGCAAGTCCAGGATTTTGTCCTTTTGAAAACAGACATCAGTTTACAAAAGAGAAAATTAATGGAAAAGGGTAATATAATGAAATGTTTATTTAAAGATTTTTTTTATAATGATTTAACTTTTTAGATTCCGAGTTGTGAGTTATAATATTCTGGCTGATCTCTATTGCGATTCTGATTTTTCAAGAACTAGTTTATATCCGTATTGTCCGCCATATGCGCTAAATATTGACTATAGGAAACAACTTATTTTAAAAGAACTCATAGGTGTGCATGATATGTTAACATATATTAAAGAACTCTGAATGTTTAATATCTTAGCATTTTAGGTTATAATGCTGATATTATCTGTTTACAAGAACTAGATAAAAAAGTTTATCTTTATGATTTGGAACCAGTATTTAACAGTCTTAATTATGATTCTACATTTCAATTAAAAGGTGGCTTAGTAGTTGAAGGCTTGGCTTGCATATTCAATAGAGATCGTTTTAAGTATGTTATTCAAGTAAGTGTGATGATGCTTGTTATTTTAAATATGTTATTTCAGGCTGTTAGAAACAAATTCTATTATCTTGGGTGAAGAACTAAATAAGAATCCACTTTTTGCTGATGTTTGGGAAAAAGTGAGGAAAAATGAAAAGCTTGCAGAAAGGGTTTTACACAGAACTACTGCAGTTCAAACAACCTGTTTACAATCAACTGAACATGAAGAAATATTGTTAGTTGCAAACACACATTTATATTTTCATCCTGATGCCGATCATATAAGACTTTTACAGGGTGGTTTGGCTATTCGATACGTTGCTGATGTTATTGAAAAATTAAAGTCTAAGGTAACTGTATAGAAATACAAGGGAAAGTCCCCATGCTGTCTGTAATCCAGTAGGAATATTCATAAGAACTATACCTAAACCAAAAAATGAAGAAACTAAACTGAGTGAATCTAGCAGGCGCAGACTAGCAGTCTGAGTTGATTGTGAACGAGCCTTGTTCCCAAATTGTCAAATTTAGACAGTTTGAAATTAAAAATTGTCATTGCAATCTGTCAAAGTTTTAAAAAGTTTTTCACAACTCCAATTGTTAATTATTAAACCACTATTAATAAATATTAATTGGAGTTGTGAAAAATCTTTTAAGCAGCAACTAATGACGTGCACACTTTTGCTATCAGAAGGTTATTTATTAATAGTAGTTTAATAATTAACAATTGGAGTTGTGAAAAACCTTTTAAAACTTTGACAGATTGCAATGACAATTTTTAATTTCAATCTGTCTAAATTTGACAATTTGGGAACAAGGCTCCTTCACAATCAACTCCGACTGCTAGTCTGCACCTGCTAGGTTCACTCGGTTTAGTTTCTTCATTTTTTGGTTATAGTATAAGTAATGTTTTTATCTCTCAACATAATTTTGCTCAAGCCACTGTTGGCTTTAATAGTTCTTGATTACTAGAAAAGTTCACACTACAAATATTCTTTTAATTACAAAGTAGGTAAATAATGACTAGATTAAGTAAATCTAGTGACTAATAGTGGAAGACAACAACAAAAAATGAAATAGAAAATCAAACTCAGGACAAAGAAGGAAATGCAGGCATAAACAAGGCCACGGTAAAAAGTTTAGAGACAACGAATAAAGAAGCAACACTCCCCAGAAAGTTGGTCACAAGGGGAGCAAGAGACCTAAACCCCCCCAAATATAAAAGCACAATTATCCAATTAAAGAAATAAGTAACATATCTAACCTAAAAATTAATACAATGAATGTAAGAACTTTAAACGTCTTGAAAATACAATATGTGGTGTAAAATTTGTTTTTCTAACCATCGAGCCCGGTTTTGTCCAATTTGTTTTTGCTTTCTTCCCCTCACCCCTAAAAACGCGTTATAACCTTTTTCTCAGGAACGGAACGTCACATCGACATGGGATTTTCACTGGTGGATAGCATCTGGGACCCTGCATCACATATTGGGGCATCGTCGATAGTCGGCCATTTTTAGGTACAGTTGTGGCCAAAAAACCGAGTTTTTCGAACTTTAGAAGATCGTGCCGCCTATAATTGCAGACCTGTAAAGGAACAAACTATACTACAAGATAACCCTGTGTATCCTCTATCAGAAAGCCTGTATGCACTTTCCCTGACAGATACCATCTTCAGGGTCAAAAAGTGCAAAAACGAGTGCGGAAAGGCCTAACCATGGCAGTCCGTCTATCGAAACGGCCACTAGTTAACCAAACCGGCTAACCAATCCATAAGGATGATTCCGTAAAAAAACGCGATTTTCAACAACGCTCGGTACTGAGGTAGCATGGACCGACCCCCTCCATTTAGGTTTTGACCCCTCCTAGCAGGCGCATTTATTAACCTAAAATGAAGATTAGCACACAAGCGATTCCCTGGGACGGCGATTACATCATATTACTGACCCGTTTATATGGTGTGCCCTCAAAAAATGTTAGGTTAGAAAAACTGGAGGGGGAGATGGGTGACAGCTAGCTCGAATTTGAAAATTTCACGCTATAGAGGGCTCCGAGGAATGTCCAAAAGTGTTTTTGGAATTTCACCTTCTATCGCCTCCGGTTTATACAGGGTGATTCAAAACATGTATAATTTTTGCTGCTCTTTCCACTCCACTGGGTCGGAATCTAATCGGACTTTTATGTTTCGGTTATGCGGACGTGATAGATTTCTCTTTATAACTCTGCCAAGTTTTGTTCATACGGCATAATAAACAAAGACGCTGCGCTGCGATTTTTCAATGGTATCTTTACAACAAGCATTTTACATATACAAGGCAGCTCAGGTAAGATGATGTTGTACCTTATTTTGTAAACTGTAAGAACCACAAAAAAAAGTTAAATACGAAAGTTGGTCAGTATGAAACCAGTTTTAATTTTATAATATGTTTGTATATACAGGGTGAGTCATTTTTCTACGGCTGGTACCAACTCCATTATTTTAAAAGGAATACCCTGTATATTCTTACAATGTTCGATTCTACACTCTATCATAAGTACGGTTGGTTAAAACATATATCCGACATTCGGCACAGTTTTTGAATAAACCCAATTTCTTTAATTACCTAGGAGAGGCCAGCCTGGCCCTGACCGACTTAAAAAGCCGAGTAAATAAGATGCAACTGTAATGATAGAACCGCACAAGTGATTTGTACAACTTTTGAAACTCTCGCTTGAATAAATTCTACTTCTTGCGTTGAAAACTCGAAAAAACTGAAACACCACCAAAACCATTCACCTTCTTGACCTGTATTCTCCTACAAAGACCTTTAACAACAATTATTTTCTATTCTGCTCTTTCCAACACGATTATTTTAATTTGAAAACAGAAGACATACAAGATATATAAGAAAAGGTAGTACAAGAAATGTACAATCGTTTAGAACATATATTGTAAGACTCGAGAAAAAACGCACAAGGTCAACAAGAAGCAAAAAATGAACAAAAACTATCGGATGAAACGAAAAGTATAATAAAAGCACCTGAAGAGCTAGAAAAGAAACCAGAGATATTAAAAAGAATTGAATACCGCGAACTAAACAAATTGACTAAGAGAAAAATAAGAAAGGACATTAGAAAATGGGAAAAACAAAAAATACAAAATGTTATAGAAGAAACAGGATCAATTAAAAAAATGAAAAGAGAACTAATAAACAGATGACACTGAATGACCTACATAAAAAATGAAAATAATAAGATATAAAGAGAAAGGAAAAGTATCTTAACACTGTCAACAGCATACTACGAGGAACTCTACACCAAGAATGTAGAAACTAAAATAAATGATAAAAAGGACGATAAAAGCGAAGAAGACAAAAAAACAAATAATCAGTGCTCAATAATACAAGATGAAGAACTAGAAATAGCCATAAACAAACTAAAAAAGGATAAAACTCCAGGTATTGATGGTATAACTAATGGACAAATTATAAATAGAACACCTGAAACGTGCCAGTTCATAAGGACTTTGTTCAATGAAGTACTAAGAACAGAAGAAATACCATTCCAATGGAAAAAATCAATAATAATTCTGCTATTTAAAAAGGAGAAAAAGGAACTTATACAAACCTACAGACCAATCAGCTTATCTCCATGTATATGTAAACTGTTTACAACCACAATCAAAGACAGAGTTAAAACAACTTAGATCAAAATCAGCCCATTGAGCAAGCTGGTTTTAGAAGTGGATATGGGAATGCTGCATATTCTAAAACAACAAGGAATTCCGAAAAAATACAGGAATATAATAAGAGTATACAAGGACAACACAGCAAAGATTAAATTGGAAAAAGAGGAAAGAAGTTTTGTACTACAACGGGATGTAAAACAAGGAGACCCATTATCGCCAAACTTGTTCACAGCCACGCTAGAACAAGTTTTCAAAAAATTAAATTGGGAAAGGGCAGGAATAAGAATAGGAAATAAAAGATTAAGAAACCTAAGATTTGCAGACGACATGATTCTTTTTGCCAAAAGCAGAACTGCACTAGAAAAGATGATTGAAGAACTAAACCATGAGAGTAAAAAGTAGGACTACATATCAGCTACGACAAAACTAACTTAATATCTAACAGAAGCAAATGATGATAATATAATTGCTAACTCTATAATCAAATACGTCGACGAAGTTATTTATCTAGGCCAATTCATATCATTCGAAAACTGATTAGAGAAAGAACGAGGGGTCAACCACTCTTCCAAAAAATGTACATGTATTGCCGAAATCCACGATTTCCTTGCAATTTCTATGATTTTCGAGGATTGCCTTCGCAATATATGATTTCCAAGGATTGCGATCACAATCTCTACGATTTCCAAGGATTGCTTTTGCAATGTCTATGATTTCCGAGGATTGCGGGATGATTTCTAGAATGCAATTGCTTCTTCATTGACGTGCTAATGTTTGAAAAGTGATTTTTAATGTGATTGCTAAAGATTAGAACAAAATCGATAGTATTTATACTCGTTGTTTTTTACAAGAACAGTACAATTAATCAAAATGTGTTTGTTAGGTAAAGTATCTGACCATATTATTAGGGACATCCAATAATTTTGATGTTAAAAGTTATGTATTGTTAAAACCAGGAATAAAAGAATTTGGAAAATGTTTCACGTATATTTATTAGCACGTGCTGTATTAACAAACAATTCAATAAAATAATTATAAATAATAAACTGGTATAAACGGCGAATTTGCTGAACACGTCAATAACTGAAGGAAGTAATGTCTTAGAGGATATTGGAAAATATAACGAAGAAAATACTTTACTATTTCTGTAGAAGAGAGTTTCTTGGAAACGGTTCTACGATTATTTTCTACAGAAATAGTAAAATATCTTCTTCATTATTTTGTTTAGTACCCTCAAGACGTTACCTCCTTCAGATATTGGCATGTTCAGTAAACTCACCGTTAATACCAATTTATTATTTACAATTCTTTTATTGAATTGTTTATTATTACAACAGGCTTTAATAAACATACGTCAAACATTTCCTAAAATCTGTTATTCCTGGTATTAGCAATACATAACTTTTAACATCAAAATTATTAAATGTCCCTAATAATATGGCCAGATACTGTAGTTTTGACTTCTTCTAAGATTTTTATACCCTTTTTCAATACACATTTTGCCATGGCTTTTTAATCGAAATGGACTATTGCCTATTACTACATACATATAATTTCTCGAAAAATAAAACAATTTTGAGAAAGAAAAAATTTTTTTTCATTAAGAAATTCCCCATTATTCTGTTAAACATCTTTTCGATTATCCTTCAATGCTTGACGGATAATCGAGTCCTGTAATTCGATAGGCCCATAAAAGAAAAATATATTTTTACAATCTGCACATCCTCTTCTTTTGGCCAAATATTAATACTCGTCTGGTTTAGATTTTAAAAATTTTATTTTAAATGTTTGATCATCTAAAACTTGTGCGCCCGGTGTACTATGTGTCACATGCAGTGTCTGCCATAGTTGGATCCATATGGGAAAGTTTTTAATATTCTAATTGTAACAAGACATTGTGAGGCAATCACCTATGCTTCCAAAAATACTTGCAATAAGCCATGTCAAAGTTGACAGGTGACATTTCTATATTTAATCAATTTTTAATAACCTCGAAACAGATGGCACACGTTTTAAACAATCGTTTATTTAAACATTTTAATCATGGTACAATAGTATATTATTATACGAGTTGTATAAGACGGTCTATTGTAGAACGAGTTGTGAAAGGAATTAGCCCTACAATACGTTTATAAAACAAGTATACTATACTATTTGTTATACTTTGAGTCATTAGCTTGATAGAAATTGTAAATTGAAGCTATTAAAAACATTGCATTACGATCTAGTTATTTTTGCATTTAACATGTGGTAAAGGTATAACATGACCTTTCACGGTTTGTGAGGTTAGAATGTGACAAAATTAATTTGTTTATATATTACAGCTAATAGTATATTAAAGAACGAGTTTCATAAGTAAAGATTTATTGCACGAGTCCAAATTTAGAAAACGGACAGCTTGCGGCGAGTTTTCTAAAGGACGAGTGCAATAATGACTTATGAGACGAGTTTTTTATGCTATTTTTTTTATTTTGCGTCTTTTATTCCCTTTTTAAATAAAAAATCGCAATTTCAAAATTTAGGGATTTTTGTGGTAGTTGACAACACTGATGTGACATTTGAAAATGCATTGATTGTCACAGAAAATTGAGTAAAGTTTTTGTCAATTTTCTGTTTTTTCCATTATTTCCTCAATGCTACCAACTTTGAAAAAATTGGGCTATTAAAGCACTCAAATGAGCTATTAACGCACTGTTTTGGGTGCTTTAACAGCTTTATTATAGACGCAAAATAGAAAAACACAATTAATTTTTATATTTAAATTAAATGTAACCAATCTTACAAAACAAACAGACCCCAGAAACGATGTTATAATAGCCTCTATTATGAAATCGTTTTCGGTGTCACAATGAGCCCATTGTTAACGCAAAGTACAAAAATAAAGATTACAAATTAGTCTTTAATTAATACTAAACGACAGCTTAGGAAATTTTCATTTTTATGAAAGTTAATTGACAGTTTGTGCTGCCGGTCTTGATATGTGAATAGCGACTATAGAGTTGTAGTTGCGAAAAAAGGTTTTGTGCTACAAATTTGTCCTTAATTAGTAGTTAATTATGGCTTCATTATTTTTTTAGCTAACACCCCCAATTTTGAAATGCGAATTGTGTATACATGGTTTTAGCCACAAACAAAATTAATTTTTTTGGTACTTTGTCTTTAATTAGCACTAAATTATAGGCGGGTTTTTCATTTTGCTTGATGTGGGAGTGTTAGCTTTATTGACGTATTCACTTAACGATTCTCTAAATGCCGCTTTTGGCAAAAGTACTGATGATAAGTATGAATAACTATCGAATTTCCCGCAAATTAATAATGACACCACTTCTACTATATTCGATTTCGACGACTGTGATGTTGATTGCGGGATTGCAAAAGATTTCGCTGATTGCCAATAAAGACTGCGAGATTTCTGATGATTTCCTTGTGATTGCTAAGGATTGCGTGCGATTGCCACCAAAATGTACATGTATTGCGGCGAGTGGTTGACCCCTCGAGAAAGAAGTACAACGAAGAATCTGGCTAGGGTGGAAAAGCTTCTAGAACGTCATTAAAGAAAGTGCTAAAAAACGAAATTTCCTTAACTTTAAAGAAAAAAGTGTTCAAAACGTGCATATTACCAGTGATCAGCTACGGGGCACAAACGTGGTCGCTAAATAAAAAACTACGCGGTAAACTAAGAGTGACCCAAAGAAGAATGGAAAGAGCGATAAAAATTCGGTTAAAAGATAAAGGGAAAATAAGTGAAATTAGAAGAAAAACTGGAAGGGAAGATTTGGTATCAAAGTGCAGGTTAATGAAGTAAAACTGGGCAGGTCATATGGGACGACTAGTGAAGAACAGATGGACAAATATTATTACCAAATGGACACCACATGATGGAGCAAGAAGAGGGAGCCCAACCACAAGATGGTCTCAGGAACTGGAAGAGCAAGCAGGATTAAGGATCCCACAGACCAATGCCGTACTGCGGGAGCGGGAGCGAACGCGAAGCGAAACCAAAGTATGTGGCGGGTTATCTTATTGGGGTTTATACTCAAACGGTATACCGCCAGGCGAAAGCGGAACTGCTGTGTTTTGTTTTCGGTTCGTTGCATGCACGGTTTTTCCCGCCCCGCTTAGTTCTCGCGCCTTTATTACTAATTGTAAACGAGAAAAATTGTGTCATTTACAGAGAAATTATCGAGTCAGCAGTCGCTAGAAGCAGTCGTTACTCGCTCGGTTCTATCAAAATGAAGTCTGACTGTTTTTTTTTTGAGAAACTATATTCAATAAATTAACACTGTACCAAATTTCAGCTTTTTTAAATCACTTCTTGACATTGACCTCATTTTGAAGACATGCGACTACCGCATTGGTGCTGATGCAACGCGTTCGATCATTACGATGTCTGACGACTGCTTTTCGTTTTTTTAATACATAAACTTCTTAGTGATCAATTTTCAGCTTTTAGAAAACACTTAGGTGACACTACTTCTAGTTATAACTTTCAAACTGCGCTGACGCTGAATGTCTCCATATCCAAGTTTCTTTTGCGTAAGATATTTATTTACACCCTAAATATAAGCTAATATTAAAATATTAGCCTTTACAAAACTCTTACACATTTTGGTCGCCAGCTCTTGGGCTATAAATTACACCATGCATTTCCATACTCAGTTTAAAACTCTCTAGTATCATATCACTTTCCATTGCTGTACTTGACCTTCCCACTACTGGAATTTGTGGCACATGTAGCACAGTACTTATTATGTATACTTAAAGAAAAGATATTGCTAGCTTTTTCCCCAACTATACTGGCTCCTCTTGATTTAGCACTGTAATTGGTGGTATATGACCTCCAACACTAAGCCCTGACTACTAAAACTATTACAAGTGGTAGATTATTGTCAAACTTCTCAGCATAACAACAAAATTAATGATATTTTATTAATATATGGGTCATTCTTTCTGAACTCAACCACCGGCTAGGTCAAAAAATTGGCGCAACTTAAAAAGGCCAGTGGGGCCGGTTTTAGTGGTCAAATGTAAATTTTTTCATATAGGAGACATGTGACATTCGAAAGTAGAGGTTTCAAGTTTTAAAACGAGCCCCCGCTGGCCTTTCTAAGTTGCGCCCATTTTTGGACCTAGCCCGTGGTTGAATTCAGAAAGAATTACTCATATACTATAATAGTATATATGGGTGAATATCTATCTGCTATTCTATTTTAGTGTGTCGCCACAAATATCTAATGAACTGTAATTTATATTATAACGGGTGTTTTTTTAAATTTGGCGTCCTAGTTAGCTATGACTATGAGTTTGTTGTGAATAGACCACTATTTTTCAAATGTCAAAATGTCAAAACTTAAAAGTGAGGTTAGGTTTAGATACACTGCGGCGTGGCGACATTCAAAGGTGCGTTCACAATCGAACTCTCATTGCTTGCTCTGACGCCAAATTTAAAAAAACACCCTTTACATATAAAATAATCGTAATGTAACAATAATCTTGCACTATTAGGTACGTTGGAATTTAAGAGAAAAAGTATTTACAATTTTCTAGCAAAAATATTCGAATGCTGAAAATGGCTCTACCCTGGCATGTCTTTTTAGCCGATTTATGTATAAAAGTTTAATTTATTTATTTACTACTCACTTTCCAATATTCAATCGGTATTATTAAACCAGAAGATGGTATTACTATCACTATAATGTAAGAAATAGTAAAGATTAATACAAAGTTAAATTATTGAAATTTTCTTCATTGTCCCTAAAATTTAGTGTCTCCTACCCTGCTTTTTATATTTCATAAAATCCGTTCTTATATACATCCGAAAATATGCTAACCCTAATGACGTCGAACGTTCAATAGGGTAGTTGGTTACAGTTAACCGATTGCGTTCTTTTAAGTAGCATTAGTGACACTTGATGACGTGTTTGGTGCTCAAGTGCTGGTGTGCCAGTCAACGCTGTCTTTCTTCTGGTATGTATCAATCAAATAGATTTAGTGGATTACTTCTTCACTCCTCGTGCCTAAAGACACATGAAAGAAATCATTAAAATTATACAATATGAAGATTATCCTATTTTGCATTTGGGTATTATTTTAAGTTCTATGTGAATCCGTCACTCCCCTGGTGTCTCTCCCCTGGTTCTTTTAGGTAAGTTCTATGTGAATCTGTTACTTCCCTGGTTCTTTTTAAGTTGTTATTACGAAATGAGCTCTATTGTAATACTGTAGGTAGTTTTATTTTGGTTACATTATTAGGCACCTTGACTATTGTGGTTTGATTTAGCGTCACCCCTCTGATCAAATTGTCACTACCCTAGTTCTTGTGCAACCCCCCAGGGTTGCAATTTCCCGCTGGCCACCATGAAATTCCCAAAATGCGTAATAATTACTGGCCCACTGTAAATTAGTGTGGAAATAGGAATTACTTTTTAGATAATAAAACACACAAACTTAATTTTAAATTTTTTGTTGGTCACAAAAATGGGTAGTCAATACACAAATAGCAGATATTCACCCATATTAATATATTTCAACATCAGTTGTCGAAATCAGTATTAGAACTCATTTTTGAACATTTACTGGTATCGGATATTTCATCGGAATTTTATTATATGAAATCAATAGGTTTAAATATGACAGTCATTAAAAAAGTATTAGGTATAAAATGCATAATAGTAGAACTTTTGGTAACTTCGAAACTGGTTGTGTTCTGTTTAAGAGCGCTTATCTACAATCATTTAGTTCCACCTGTGACGCAGGAGGCCACGGTTCCCTTTCCTATAAGTAATTGAGGGGAAATCACGAATTCGACCGATTCGATGCGAATGCAAATCGTAAAAACTAAATTTTAGCACCAAAGCAAATGTAGTGTTCTATTATCAATATAACTCTGTTTGCTTTTTAAATATAAAAATTGCTTCACAGTCGTCATTATCACAAAGTATTACATTTTATAATGATAAATCTCGGTTATAGAACCTGGTTCTATTTAATTTTATAGTATTCCTGTTTGAATAGGACTTTCTTGTCGTAATAAAAACTTCAAACTGTCATGAATAATGAATGTCAAAATTTTTAAAAAAGTCTACTTTATAATTTAACCATACCAATTACACAGGCTTACATATGAAAACTTTGTGAACATTGTTTTCATTTTGATAGCTGTTCTTATATACAGGGTGGTCCAGACCACCCGTACACCCCTTTTAAAATGTGGGGAGTTAAAAGTTTTTAAGAAGACGATGAGTGATCTTACTAATGTCGATGTGCTCTTTTGAATGATCCCAGAATGGAACCCCTCTGATTCCCCCTTGTAGGGGGTAAGGGGGGCAACTTTGAAAATTCAAATAGGAACCCCGAAATTTTATTGCATATTTAGATTCTACTCATCAAAATATGAATAATTTATTTGAAACGTTTTTTATCTTGGCAACAGGTGGCGCTGTAATCGCAGAAAACCGATTTTTTTACATTTTCGCCGTCTCTGGCATATCTACAGGTGCAAATGACAGTTTTTCATATTTTTTACTAAATAGTGATGAAAAAGCTTTGCTAATGTGTACTTTCATGAGAAAAAATTTTACGTTACAATGAAAAACGCAAATTCTCTACCTAAGGTGTTTTCGACAAACAGATTTTTCTTCTAACGTTGTACGTGATAACAATATTTTTTGCCTTAAATGTTGTTAGAATTTGTGTTCCATTCTAACAACATTTTTCAAGATTCTACTGGGGAAGATGGTTTTACTTCAAAACATTACAATCTGCCAACGAGAATTTCACTTTATAATTCACTATTAAATTTCGGTGGTTATCTTTCTTTTAGCGTATACCAATGAATGATGAAATATGGATATCTCATCCACTCAGCCCATAAAGTAAGAATAATTTAAACGAATAAAATTTTAAATTGTGAAATAAAAATTATTTATTTGAGCAGTTGATTTTCAACAATTACATACTATTTAAATAGAATTGCAAAGTAAAGAATTGTAGCAAGTTATTTTCTGTTAAAATTAAATATTAAATTAGTACGATTTAAATATTATTTTGCTATATGCAGAGCAGATTACAATTTACAATGTTTTGTCGATCATTTGTATTAATTACATATGCTTAAAATAAATATTCAGATAAATATTAAAAAGATTAAGCAATATCTAAATAAGTAGACGTTAAGGTTAAAAATGATCTAAAAATTTCAGAAAAAAAATTGTTGTCACATACAACGCAAGAAAAAAAATCTGTTTGTCGAAAACACCTTAGGGAGAGAATTTCCGTTTTTCATCGTAACGTAAATTTTTTTAACATGAAAGTACACATTAGCAAAGTTTTTTCATCACTATTTAGTAAAAAATATGAAAAACTGCTATTTGCACATGTAAATATGCCAGAGACGGCGGAAAATGCAAAAAGTAGGTTTTCTGTGATTACAGCGCCGCCTGTTGCCAAGATAAAAAAATGTTTCAAATAAATTATTTATATTTTGATGAGTAGAATCTAAATATGCAATAAAACTTTGGGGTTCCCATTTGAATTTTCAAAGTTGCCCCCCTTACCCCCTACAAGGGGGGGTCAGGGGGGTTTCTTTTTGGCGTCATTCGATAAAGCATATCGACTTTAGTAAGATCACCCATTGTCTTGTTAAAAATCTTTAATCCCCCGAATTTTAAAAGGGGTGTACGGGTGGTCTGGACCACCCTGTATACTACATGCTCTGAATTCAAAGGTATGCACAGATTTTCGCTATCACATCAGATTTTTCCACAAAAACGAAAAATAGATTTATATGAGTATCCCAGAAAGAAACACATAACTTAATTTCAAAAATAGTTATTTAAAAACCTATTTAGATAATTTATATTAGGATTACATCTTTAAAACTACGCTTTGAAATGACTTTCTTATGGGTTGCGACTGGTATATCTCGTTTCAATGACCAATAGTAGTCGGGCATCATTCCATTGAGCTTAATACCGCCTCTCCATCACTTTTATGTCTTGGTGAAAGCGTTCCACTGTTCTTTACGGAGGTCACCGAAGATTGTTATGGAAGAACTCTAGATACGAATCTAGAAAATGGAACTTAATGCTCATATTGCAGCCCAGTTTATAAAAGGACCCCGCACAAAAAGTTGAAAACAGGGTACAGTCAGATTGGTCTGAAACTGATATATGTTGTAGTTCATGATATCCTGATCAAAAGTCCTCATGGGCACAAAGTCTAGAAATGGCCAGCATATGAGTATGTTAACACAGTCGAATAATTTCGTTAAAAAACTATACTTTGTACTCTTGATCATTTGATCAGTAGACTTGAGCTTCATAACTCAGAAGCTGGCCATTGTCAGACTTTCTGCCCATAAGGACTTTTGTTCAGGATATCATGAATTACAACATACCATCAGTTAACTTAACGACGATTTTTTTTTATAGTCCGGATGCCTGTAATTGCCTAGGAAGTTACGTAAATATTTATGAGATCTTTGAATGCACGCCAAGCGTCTGGCTCTGTATCAGTTACTATACTATATTCAAATAAAAGTTAAAAAAAGTGATTTTGTTTGAAAATCCAATGTGATATAAAAAACTAATAGCAGATTCGTAATCAGCGCCACCGAATTAGTAAAGAACACCTGCCTGTGTTATTTATCTAGCAATAGTACATCTGTAATCTCTAAAACACTTGCACCATAAAAGAGCAAAAAAACTTTCAAAAGAATCCGTGTACCAACGCACCACTTTTTATCACTTAGTAGCATGAAACAATTTTAAGACGATGTGTAATATTTGTAGAGAGGGTATACTCCCCTCCGAGGAGTAAATATTTGGTGAATGTAAGATACTTTAAATTAATTCGATTATTCAAAAACAAAACAAAATTATGGGATAATGTTTGCAGAATTTGTTAGAAGAAACATTAGTACGTTACCAGGCATTTAAAAATCTCAATAAACTTCACTGATTGCTGCTACAGTACTTAGCTGAAAGTTACTAATTTTGAATACTTTTCACTTTCATTCTCTTAAGAACTATTAAACATATTATTATTTTTTTACAGTGGCGTGCGGTGAGAATTTAGGCTAGGGAAACAACCACGATTTTAATTATAATACACCTAGCGGCGGATTAACGGGGAGGGAATAATTCACCCCTCCTCAATTTAAAAATAAGTACACATAAAATAGAAACAAATAATGTTTGTTTAATTATTATTTATTAAAACAATTATTTTTCCAAAAATTTTCCCCTCAAAATACTTCTCTGGATCCGCCCCTGCTAGGTACAATAAAAAAACAGTGTTACAATTATTAAGCTTAAAAGTTTTTCAAAGAAGAACTTTATACTTATGGAATTTGTTGACTATTATTCTTTATTTTAAAAAAACTACTACTATGTATTTATACTGCAACTCGATTTTCCGGTCTTTCTTAGCAAAATACCAGTGCCGGTTTTAATCTTTGTTGTTAAATTTGAAAGTTCTGGTTTTGATCTGCCTTTCTTAATAATTTGTAATTTCTCCCCAAAACTGTATGCGGAAAATTCTTTATTAATAATTTACAAACTGAACAAAAAAAATCTACTCGATTCGGATGTATCGAAGGTACTCTAACCTTTCACCGAAGCAGCTGAATTTGCAGTCGTGACAATAATGAAATTTTAGATTTGCATAGAGGCAAACTAAATAGAATTATTTGTCTAAAAAAAATCCAACTTATATAAATTGAAATAATAAAATGCGACAAAATACAGTCTCATTCGCAGATTTACATTACTTAAGTAACATTAAATTTAACAAACACTAAATCGAACAAAGAACCAAGTTATAATAAATAAACATTTGGGCATGAAGCACACTAACAATAACGGCCAAACAATGCTAAGAGCATCGTCTACTATATGACCACGCCTGCTGAATCACGCCAAGGCTAAGAGAAGAGCAGTTGTAATCAGTGCTTATATGCAGTGTATGTCACACATTTGAATCGGTATTACCTTTCCGTGCAAGTTTAATGAGCCTAATTTAAAATAGTACTCTAAATAATTATACTTTTTGCTGTACGGAATTGATATTAATATTAATTGATATTAAATATTACAAATTTAAATAAACGATGACCATAATTTTATAAAAATATTTTTGTTAGCATTGGTTTTTATTTTTAATAAATTCTCAAGGGAAGCGTTGCTTCCATTGCTTCCATTGCTTCCATGGACCGCACGGCACTGTTTTTTTAACTATCCATAGTGAATTAAACTTTTGTGAATCATTTCCCATTTTTGTTGTTGCCATACATAATACAATAACTGTGAAATCTTGGGACAGCGAAACCACGATTTTGTAAAAACTCAAAAAAAGGGAAAAATCTTTTAGTTTTCTGCAATAATTACTAAACATATGATTATTTTTTTAACTATCTGAAGTCAATTAAACCTTTGTTAATCATTTTCTGCGTTTGTTGTTGCCATACATCATATAATAGCTGTGAATTCTTGGGACAGCGAAGACTCGATTTTGTATGAATTAAAGGAATGAGAGATAAGCGCTCTTAATAGTCTATACTCGATCATTCGAGCAAGCTTCTGGCTGTAGCAATAAAATTAGAAAATCTTTGCATATTACGCCTTCTAGTTTATGAAATCAGTAATGTAAAATATAATGGGTGAGATTTTGATTGACAAATCCATCCATGATACATTTCATAAAATGTGGTATGTTAGTTCACCTTAAAGGAGGGCTAAAGGCCACTTTATGCTAATGCAATGTCTTCTGGATCTAGGACAGCATGGAGATGTTTCCTCATATTTGAAATATTTACAATAATTGTTGCATTTTCAGACCAGTGAAAGGATATCAATAATATTCTGTGGAGACTTCAATAGCGTTCCAGAATGTGGAATTTATCAATTGTATACCACAGGCAGTGTTCCCGAAACTTGCATTGACTGGGAAAGCAGTAAGGAAGTATTAAATTTGCTTTAGTGTAATAACCTTAAATTTTAATTGTTTTTAGATAAGGAAGAAGCTGTTAAAGAACTAAGTCTTGCGCAACCTTATCATTTAGCTAGCGCTTGTGGAACACCTCAGTACACAAATTTTACAGCTGGTTTTGCTGCATGTTTAGATTATATTTTTTATGGTAAAAGTAACCTTGAAGTTGTACAGGTTATTCCGTTACCTAGCAATGAAGAACTCACTGAACATGTAGCTTTACCAAGTATTGTTTTTCCTTCTGACCATATATCACTGGTTTCTGATTTAAAATGGTTATGACAAAATCATAATATTTAATTAAATATAAAAAGTAGTTTTATTTATTAGTACTATTTATATTATAATGTGTATTGACGTATTGAGTATGCAAAGTAATTTCTTTATTCCTATATTACAAGAACTTTTGTCAGAAATAAAACATATTTTTTCTACTCTTGTACTCTAATTCAATTATTATATATGCAATAATGAGATTCATTATGCAACGAGTTCCATTATGCAGTGAGTTGTTGACCAATGAGAGTCAAGAATAACGAGCTGTTGACCAATGAGAATCAAGAATATCAAATTGTTGCGTAGGAACGAGCCAAAGTTAGTATATTTCTAAACTTGGGAATGTACCTAATCCTCCATCGCCACGCAGTGAATAATAAATACAGTGAAGCATCGTTGATCCGGATCTACGTTAATCCGAATACCACTATAATCCGGACCAGCAATTTATTTACATTGATTACATTGTAATCCGAATTTAAGATTTTGATAATCCGAACTTTAGAATTAATTGTTTTTATTCATCAAGTTTTGTTTACAGTAACGAATGTAATGGGTATTCAGATGTGTAATTTGATACAAAACTACCGTTGTACAGGAGATAAATAAGATTTTATCTTATTTATGTTTACGTTATATTTATGTCTGACAAATTCTTATTATAAAAAAGTCACATATTTTTTAAAAGTGCTTACATTGCAACTTTATAATTCATATTAGTTACAAAGGTTTAAAAGTTAAAAAAGAACTGATACATCTTTTACGAATTATGACTATGTGTCTCCGGCATACAGCATATAAAAAGATTTTGTGCTAAATTTAAAAATTGTTAAATGTAAAAAGACCGCATTGTAACTTTAAATATTAAAAATTTTCAGATTTGTTACAAAATCTGAAGTATCATTACAACAAAGTTAAAAAAACGTTAAAACCTGCAGAATATCCGGAGATGGAAGAAAAATTGTTTGCATGGTTTTAAATATGTCACCAATATCCTCTAAAATTTTGACCGAAAAGGCACAGCATCTATCAAACAGTGTGCGGGGGGTGCATACGAAACAGTGAAAGCAGTCGCGATATGACGTATGTGTATCACGCTCGTACACATAGCGTACGATCCTGATAGCACATACATCATATTGCGACTGGTTTCGTATACTCTGCACGCTGCTGTGACTTTATAAAAGATGTTTTCAAAATGATGATGTCAGGGCAAGTAAAGATCGGATACTTAATTTGAAAAAGACACAATCTGCATGTGTTATTATGATTCGCACACAGTGAAACCCTTTAAGAAACAGTTGCAAAGCAGTGGGCAGTAGAAAATCTAAAACAATTGTGATGCCGGAAGATTTAAAAAAATCATAACTAACGTATTAAGTTCAAAAAACACGCAACAAGCAAAAATCATCGCCTTTTTTGGTTAACAATAATAATGCGGAATATTATTTTTTGTGTTTTTAAAGCAGTTTTTGCGTAAATAGTTTTGTAGTTTTATTTATTTTTAACGCTCAAGTATTATCGTGTTTTCAAGTAACGTATATACTATCATGGGGTGTTTGAACACCCCCCTTTTTATAGTGGATTTTTTTGTGATAATAGATGTTTTTTCATAGTTTTTTGTCTTTAGGTAATAAAACAGGTCTTTAGCTTACTACTGACTTTAAAAAAGAAAAGATTCAATTTAAAATGAAAAATAAAACTCAAGACACATAAAAGTACAAGTTTTTTTTATAAAAATACATGTATACATAAAAAATATATTTCAAACTGAAAATAAACTTTTCGTGGATCAATTTGTTGTGGGATAGTGCCCGAAGGTGTTACTTACTTCAGAAAGAAAAATGGCATTATCATCACATATACAAATTTTCTGTTGACATTTTTGGGTGTTTCAGCGCCCTAAACCTATTGTTTTTCAAAAACTGTAAAAAGCAGCAGATCATCATTTGTAACATGTTAAAGGCTTTGTTTTTGCAGAAGAATACCTGGAAGCTGAAGCGCGCAAGTATAATAATTTAGAAGATATTAAGCAAAAAGTTATGCCTGGGGTGTCAAAACACTCCACGTTAGTACTTGAGGGTTAAATAAATGTTTTTGCAGAATGTTTGAATTGCATTTATGTACAAATATAACACTGTAACTCTGCAGACGCAGTAGTCCGGAAACCGCGATGATTCGGATTGCCCCTGTTTTAATTAGTCCGAATTTGCGACGAGGCTTTACTGTATTACTGATAATTACTATTGTTTTAAATCTGTTCTAACAAATTATTCTTATTGTTAGTTTTATTAAATATTAATTTAAAGAAATTCTGAATGTATTTTTTGGTACTTTTATTTATCAATTTTGTAACTGTCTTGAAAAGTAATAATTAAATTCGTCGCGAATTTTTATAACACAATAAGAGTTTAAAAAATTAGAAGTGGCATAGAAAAGTCCTGTTCTGATCGTCACCCAGTTTGCAGTTGGAGGTTACATCATATAACAGTTTTAGAAGTCCAATTAGAAGTAACAAATCAGTTACGGTCGAAGAAAAAAATAGTGTATGCAACTCGCACATAATGGTTATTAATACACTCGTATGAATTACAACACTCGCTGCGCTCGTGTTGTAAACGTCATACTCGTGTATTAATCAACATCATTATGTGCTCGTTGCATAATATACTATTATACCTTTATTGTTAAGAGTTATGTGTACCTTCGAAATTCTAAAACAAGCAAAACGCGCGCTTTTGTAGCATCGATATTTACAAACCAATTGAAACAATATTTTTTCCCCGGAAACTACAAAGTATGAACTACATTTTCACGTAAGATTTCAACAAAATGTTGAATACTTACTTGAGAAAAAAATGCAAAGTTACCCAAAATCGATGAAATTTAGCAGCGTTTATCTAAGTTTGTAGGCGTATTATAATTATAAGCTTACGTGAAAGTGTAGAACGATTCTTCCACTTTAAACTAGTGACAGTGGCGGATTTACCCATAGGCGCACTAGGCGCGCGCCTAGGGCCCCGCATCGAGCGGGGGCCCCTAAACGTTACACAAAGATTGATATTTTTTTCTTCAAAATATTTAAATACAGCTGCATGCATGGAAAATATAGATGCTAGAAGGCCACGAATACAAATTTATAGTTATTAAACAAGAAGTGGCTGTTTAAAAGTATTTTTAATAAACTTATACCTTTTTAACAAAGAGTAATTCTTTCATTTAATTTTTATATCTTGTAGCGCCGCCTTTTAGATTTTGAGACCCCGGGCACAAATATCGAGTGGGGCCTCCAGTAAATAAACAAGTGTTGATTAAAATAAGGTAGCTCGTTGCGGGGCCCCACTAGCTCCCGGGGTGAATCTAATTTTATTGTTTTGGTTAAGGAAATATTCCCAGAACCAAATCCACATGAAATGAAATCGAGAAAAGTTTTTGTTTAAATATTTCTCAACCAAGTACAGTAATTAATTTACCTTTCCTATTTTAATTATTTGAATTTAATTTTTATAATATTTAATTTTTTTTGAGATTTTGTAAATTTTATTTTTGTTCGCCAATAAAGGCGGTTTATTATTATTATTATAAGTACGTACTCCCTTCCAAGTTTTATTAAATTTTATTAGCAAGTTCCCTCAGGTCAGACCGCTTCTTATCGCGTTCGGAAATTAACAGAGGGTTCCCAAAAAGTTAGAAGGGGTGGTGCGAGGGAACATCCTAATAGAATTTCATGAAACTGGGCATGGGGCAGTATTTTAACAACAAGAAACGGCATCATCGTGGACCACAACAAAAATTCGTAATAAATGTTCTGGCCGAACTATTATATAATGTCCGAACTATTATGGGCCTGGGCTCGTTTATTATATTTTTACTTATTTTGTTTACATAGGTAGAGTTTAGTTTTATTTTATTTAGTTTTTAATCTCATTCATATTTGAAAAGAATCTTTAATTCCTATTTTGATAGATATTAATTTTAATTTTTAATTTTATATATTTTTGTTGTCATGATTAGTGTTTTAAATGTGTAGACTGGACATAAAATCTATTTTATAAAAGTGTTTATTAAATTACATCTATTTCCTAAAAGAATAGGGGCCCCCTTAGCTAATTGCGCCTAGGGACCGCCAAAAGGCAAATCCGCCACTGACTAGTGAAGGTTGTATTTAGAAATATTAAGTAGATTTATAGCTACAGTAACTCCCGATTAACAATTTTGATAAATTCGCACCCCGAATTTAAATATGAACTCCCTTCCACTTGTCTGTTATAGCAATGGCGTTTAAGGGGAATACGGTCTCATATTCCCGACAGACATAAACATTATTTTTGTAGTCAGCATTTGTGTTGATTATTATTATTATTATGCGCGTTTTTTTTTTCATATCATTATTTTATTATAATATTATATTTGTTATAATAGTTCTTTACAAATTACAAATTAGAGATTTACAACTAAAAACCATTAATTGGATTTTATGTGCATACGGTCCAAGGCGTATTAAGTAAGACAGGCGCACAAGGTCCGGAACCTTTTGCGCCCCTTTCAATTACGAATTTTTTGTTCTTATGTACACATAGTATAATTACAAGTTTACGCACATTTTATTGGAACAAATATTAATATATTATGAATAATAGTTATTTAAGTATTAAGGGCGGTAGGTACTGTAGCGATGGTGTTAACACCAATGTAGTGTTAGGGCTACTTATATGTCTCTCTTGTAGGAGGTAGTAAAACACAAGTAATAACTTTTATGAGATATTTATTCAACTTGTTTATTATTCTCGTTGCCTAGTACCATTACGTAGATACGGAATGGTACTAGGCAACGTACCTTATTCAGATATTCAGAAGTGGGTCATATCTTGTGCTGAATGTCAGAAACATAAAGTTCGGCGTCATACGAAAACCCCTCTACAATCTATTGTAGAACCAGATGAACGTTTTACTAAGGTCCATCTCGACCTAGTACACCTTCCTTCTTCGGGAGGTTATAAATTCCTCCTTACCATTATTGACCGCTACAGTCGGTGGCCGGAAGCAATTCCTCTGAAGGATTCTTCCGTGGAGTCAGTAATCACTGCATTTGTCGACACGTGGGTGTCCCGCTTTGGTATTCCCAAGTATCTCACCACGGACAATGCAAGAATATTCCTTTCTCATGCATGGATCAACTTCATGGCCATGTTAGGAATTAAACACGTCAAATGCACGGCCTTCCATCCGATTAGTCAAGGCGTTATCGAACGTTTTAATCGGACACTCAAACAATCCATTCAAACCACAGGAACTTCCTCCTGGTTAACGAATCTCCCTTGGATTCTCTTGAGCTTACGTGCAACACTGAAATCACAAGTTAATGTTTCTTCTGCGGAAGACTAGAATATCGTCTAGGTATGAAAAACAAAATGGAAGCCCTGATAATACAGTGTCCATGAAACGACTCCAGATGCTGGCTGCATTCCGTAGTCCGAAACACATCCGTTTGAACTCAAAAAGCCCCAGAGGTGTGATAATAGCAGTCTTGTGAATGTCCTCTGCTGCGATTGGTATTGCGAAGTAGGCCTTTTGGAGGTCTAGCTTCGAAAATATGGTTGCGCCAGCAAGTTTTCTTGTAAAGTCCGTTAAAAAATGGATCGGGTAACGATCTGGTACTGTCACTGAATTGAGTTTCCTATAATCGCCAACCAAGCGATAACTGTCTGTTGGGGAGATGGATGTGATGTCCTGGTCGTCACCAGGAGGTAGCGTCTCTGCTGTGCCCACTGCTCGCTTCCCGACGATGTGAATTGGCGTAGCGTAGCTAGATGATGACCGCTGTGCTACGTTAGCGTCCAAGAGCTCATTAAGATGATCTTCTAGAAAAGAAAGATGATTAGGGTTCAGTTTGAGACAGCGTGCTTTAACCGGAGGGCCGGTCGTGTCAATGTGATGGACTACAGTATGTTTTACGGGTTGATGGTAGTCGAACTTACGCAAAAGCTCCGGGGAGTGTGTGTTTAGCATTTTGCTATAAACATCAAGATCGCTAGACATGTTGTTAACAGTACCTGAAGATGGTAGGTCAATGGGTGAAGGTAAGGGAAGAAAAGGGGAAGAAATCGCAGGAGTAACGATTGACTCGGAAGGAGGAGTCAAAACATTAGCCTGAGCAGAAAATAGTTTGCGTTTAGTGCCGGTCTTAACTGGGGGGGGTTGTGGAACCTCGACTGCGAGTTCGGACGGGTTGGACATCTGCTGTGCAAATGACCCGCTGAAAAGAGCAGTCAGTGAGAGGATTCACTGTTGGAGCTGGAAATTGACAACCTTGGCTGCGGGTTCGGGCGAGCTTGACATCTGTCTTGCAAATGACTCGTCGAGAAAAGCAGTCAATGGTTAGGTTGTGCTGCTGTAAAAAATCCAGGCCTAGAATGGCTGTAGATATGTCAGCGACATAAAATTTCCAGGGGCATGGCTGTAGGCCAGGAATCGGGAAATGTAACCTCAAAGTTACAATACCTGTCACAGGAATTGACGTGTTGTTCACTGCCATAAATAAAAGGTTGGCAGGCGTGATGGTTTGGTTACAGGAAACTGCAACGTGGGTGGGTAAAATGGAATAATCAGCACCAGTTTCAACCACAAAATTAATTTTGTAGGTTAGGTCCTGTAAAAAGATTGAAGAATAAGTGATTGGTAAAAGAGAAGTTGGAGGGATTGAATTAACCCTGCATGGCCCTCCCTGGAGGCCAGGAGAGTGCGAAGTTAGTTTTTTGTTTGGTATGAACAATTTCCCGAACAATTACGTGCATTATTTTGAAAGCGTCTGTGATAATAGCATGGTTGCAATTGGGAATTGGCATTGCCCGAAGGCATGGAACGGAGTTTATTGAAATGCTGAGGATTTTGGGGGTTCGAAGAGATGGTGGGAGTTACAGGGGATTGTCGCTTGTTCAAGGTAGAAAGCTCATTGGAAATGGTAGTAAGATTAGTCGTCAAATTGTCTAGCTTAGCTTCTAATGCAGGAGTAGTTAAAGGTTGTGGTGCCTGTTGCATAGAATTAATTAAATCTAATTTTTCTACAAAGGATATTAACGGTAAGTCATTGAAATTTAAGGATTGAATCTTAAGTTCTGATGGTAGTTTAGCTATTAAAAAATCTTTGGTTAATTCCTCAGTTAAATCCAGATCAATTGCCAATTTTTGGATGTTAAAAAGTAGTTCTTTGGCACTACCAGAGAATTGAAGAGTCTCCAAAAGGTTATTAATTCGAGATTCTCGTGGTCCTAGGACAGATTTTATCACTGCCCGTTTCAAGGTAGTGTATGGTCGTTGTCTAGGGGGGGGTTAATGGTCAGGTCGCGATGAGCTCCTAAAACGTCGAAAGGTAAGTTTAGTGTTAATAAGTTATATTTGGCGAGCTCATCATTGATCAGCATACGAGTAAAGTATCTTTCTACCAAAATAAAATATAGGTCGATATCGTTACTCGTAAAAATTGCAAATTAAACTTTGACAGTCGCCATTTGAAATATTAAATAAGTAAGTAAAAATAATTTGAAACTTATCGGATGAGGAGTACTAGTTCCGGTTCCAACGGTCACCTCTAACCAGTCACGACAAGTCACGCAAGCGAAGCAGGTAGCAGGATCTCACGATGACAGAAGTCGAGTAGTATCTGATGACAGACGATGAAGGGAGAACTAGCAGTTGTTCACCTGGAGAATTCAGGGCAGCAGGCAAAGACCAGTGCTGCTAAATTCTTCTTCAGGAACGTAGGGTCACCAAATGTAGCGATGGTGTTAACACCAATGCAGTGTTAGGGCTACTTATATGTCTCTCTTGTAGGAGGTAGTAAAACACAAGTAATAACTTTTAGGAGATATTTATTCGACTTGTTTATTATTCTCGTTGCCTAGTACCATTCCGTATCTACGCAATGAATGCAAGTTGTGAGCCATTCACAACAGTACTCTTTACCAGTCGAGGCTAATCGTGTGGAGACGGACGCGTAGCGGAGGTCTCCATATTAGCCGAGACTGGTAAAGCGTACCTAACGCCCGTAATGCTTACACTATTTTTTGCCCGATCGGATCTGAGTGAATTTAAAATACATAGAGTAAAGAGTAAACATAAAAATTTCACATAATTAACCGAGTAAACGAAAATATACATTTTTTACAAAATAATATCTCAGGAAATATTGCTTGCATGACATTCAATAACCAACTTTTTTATAGGAAACTTAATCTTTTTAGCTTTTATATAATGCATTTTGTACGTAGGAGCAGCCTAATTTGAAATAAAAAAAAACGCGCAAAGAAACAGCACTTTTTCGGAATGTCGAAAAATGACAGTTGCTGAAGAAATTCTATCTCAGAAACTCTGGGACGTACGAGGATTAATAAAAAAGATAATTATGGAGAATTTTGTCAGCTACATTTTCATTCTGAACGTTGATGCCAGTAAAATTAATACCTTCTGAAATATTAGCGAAAAAGCAATTTTGTCCGCCATTTTACCAAGATGGTACAGCCGGCTCATCACCTACGCATGGGGAGTTTTGATGGTTTTTAGCACCACTTTTTAAGCCTATATACCAATTTTTAGCTTTTCCCCAATTTTTTCCTTTATATTGCTGAAAATGATTTTATTCGCAATCGTATTGGTAATGAGTCCATTCCTGACCATTTAGAGGTCCGAAAATGCATCATTGTTTGTAACTTTGACATTCTCATGGTCCGAAACGACCTATTTTCGCACCTCTACGTGTCTTTAAATTCAGCTACTAGGTGGCGCGCAGAAAATTACATCGCCAAATGCGGTGTATAAATGGCTGTATAAATCATGTTTGGTAATGTTGCGGACCTTGGCTGCTAAAGAACGAGTACCCAGGTATTATTATTAATTTATAAATACTCCTATTCAATAAAATCCTCGAAATATTATGCGATCGAATTTGATGATGTAAGTGGCGACATACGTTATGCCAATCCCAACCGATGACATTTTCAATCTGTCAAGAATTTTAGATAATTCGGTATTTAAAGGACGATTGCGAATAAAATAGTATACAAACCTCGGCAAAAGTACCATACCTGTGTCTCGAGAACTAGTTCACCTCGAGGCTATCGCCTCTCGGTAAACTATATTGTTCTCTCGACAGGAATGGAGTACTTTCGGCCTCGGTATGTAATGTACTATAATTTACCTGGGCTACCGTATATCCAACAGTGTTGGACAAAATTAAATACCCAAGCAGCATTTTTAGTCACCGCTACGTACCAGCAACCACCGGTGGAACTATAAAGTTTTTGCCGTTAGTCACAAGAACGTAATTGCTACGGTATTGTTACGTGTCTGGAACCAAAATGGGGAACAATTTTTGGGTAGCAGGTACGTGGCGGCGTAGTAATTGCTACTTTCGTGGAACTTCTTTTCTCTTTGACACATCATGTCGCGTGTTTGTTCTCTCTTGCTCTTGCAACTTAACAAATATTCTATCATTTTCTATACTATATAATGCTGGATCGTGTCACAAAATGAACTACCAGTTTATTTGTAATACGTACTTAATACAAAGAGCGATGAAATGTTTGATTATTTTGTCATTCCAGTACACCAAAATTATAAACCATTGCAACTTTTCTGTTAAATATGATGATGATAGATCGAAAAATAACAACGCGCCTTCTTTAATTATATTTTTTAGTAAAAAAATGTCACAAATGTCAAAAAATAAAACATGATAAATATACACGAAATACTTATACGTTTGATACACATGATAGAAACCATTTTTATATTATTCCTGTTATGTTCTTTTATGTGTTTAAATAAAAGATACTCAATTATTGTCATTAATTAACTTTATTAATATTGAGTGAGCTGGGCGAATTAAATACACAATGCATAGACTGTAGAAGACGTATATCCTCCAAGGCGGCTCGAGTGTTACTGACGCACGCCCAGAGCATGCCAGGATTGGTTAGTTAGATCACTATAAATAAATGTTGCCAACTTCAACCTACATACATAACAATCCCTAAGGCACAATTTGGCACTAATTTGTAATTTTTATTGAAGGTTATATAGTAAAACATCTATTAACAATCATAACAAATTGCAAATTGATTAATGATTATTGATTAATCCAACATTTTACAAGTAAATATGGAGATGGAGTAGTTTACGAAAAATTACTTTAATGTGATTTTTCTGGGTAGCAAAAACGTAAGTGTTACATTCAATACTACTGTAAGGTTTTAAAAACTTTAAAGTAGCTTCGGGCAAGTTACTGCTACAATCATAATACCACTTTGAAGTTGCAACGACTTTAAAGTAAGTATACTAAGTGGCAATACGGTTCCAAATACTTTAATAGTTACTCAGTAGTAATGAAACTACATAGTTTCAATAAATAGTAGAAACAACTACACAATTACTAAAATATTCCGAATTGAAGAAATTAAACCTATAAAGTCATAAATTTAGTTGCAGTTACGTAACAACTACTCAATCAAAGTTCCGATCTCAGTTACTGCTACTTAAATGCTGCTTGGGATCTTACTGGAAATTGACAATTAAATTAATTAATTGTGACTATTTTTTATTTTGCATGATTACAATTAATTAATTGTTAGTTGTTCTGGCAATTAAAAATTAATTAATTGTTAGTTAAAATTATTAATTGTAATTGTCATTGGAATTAACAATTGATATTCATTATGATGACAATTAACCTGATATTTATTTAAAAAAATGGCAGATTGCTATATAATAATGCATCCCTTAAATAATCAGATGTTTTTTATTTGTAACTACAGCTGGGACATACGTTTTCAGGCAAAACGCAATATATTTTGCTATTTCTTATTAAAAGCTTTTTACGATTTATATTTTTATAGAGATTGTGCAGATAATACATTTTTAATAGTTTACAAAGTTTATTTGTGCACCCAATATTACAATACATGCATGAAGATATTTCAATTGCTCTTTTTATTTATAATAAGGTTTGTTTAAAAGTCTGGGACAAAACTGAAATGCGATCTGCTGTTATTACAAAATACTAGAAGGATCTTCATAGTTATTTTCGACGAACAAAAAGTTCGTCTCTGAATTCGTGAAGTCTGTTTGTCTGTCGCCTTTTTCCCTGTTGACTTTTTTGAATTTTTTTTGGAAAATCTCTTTTTTGGAATCTTATAGTACATTGGATTCTAAGAAACTTTTGGTTGAAACATTTTTTTGTATCTCTTCGGGAAAGTGGTCAAAATGACCACCGAAAATTTCGGTAAATTTTTGAAAAATTAAAAATTTTGTATTTTTTAGAAATTACGAAAAAATAAACATTTTTAGCAACAAAAAAAATTTGACAAAAAATTTTGTTCGTCATGGCAATGCTCTGCGCATTCTCAACTGGTTTTATTTAAATTTAAAAACTTTCATAAAATTGCAGTCTGCAATTAAGAGATTAATCGCGATTAAGTATAATTGCAACTGAAATATCATAATTACATCTTCAATCAACTGATTGATTAAAAATTTAATTGATTGATGCCCAACTCTGATCTCCAGTCGTTTTTACGATTTTCTACGAAACTAATTGTTTTATGTAATTTCCATAGAAACGCTGTAACCTATTCGCCGCCGCCTTTCTATTAACAATGAATTAAATTGTTGATTTTTTAAAAGCAATAGAATTTGTAATTACATATTTTTTAAGCTTGCACAAAAAATATTGTGTATATCTTGTCCGCGAAATTAAGCTTAATAATCTGAATAAAAGTATAAAGAAAACTTAATTGCGAGAAATCCCAAGTGAATGCCCATCTAAAAAATTGATAGGTACTTAAAGAAAGTGCTATATGAAATATTTAAGCAATCTAATATTTGCTAATGAACTAAACAATATTCTAATCGAAGCTAAGCAGAAACTTTCCAAACTAAAACAAATTAAGGAGAAATAGGTATTTATTAATCTACTCCGCATAAATACTGCAAATCCAGTCAATATATCAAAGCCAAACACACTAAGAACTGCTCTGCTGTGAGACAAATAACATTGTTAAAATTTCTTCCCTTTTATGAATTTAACACGAATAATTTTATCAGTCATGCATCGTAACCGCTGCGCTGCCGGCTGTAAGCTTACGCATGCTATATAATAACGTCGCATTCGACCAAACAATTAATGAAAATTACTTCATTATTTGTATGAACAAATGTAGTTGCCCAGAGCTCAGTCACGCCACCTAGTTCAGTTGCACAAACTAACCAAAAAAGTAAGCGTATTTATTTTCAAGAGGCTGCGTATCTGTTTATTATCTGTGCCCTTGTAGCTGCCGCGTTACTGACTTTTCATGTCTGTGCTTGTTTCGAAGAAACGAAGCGCGCAAAAATTTGAAAGCTGAATTTATATTTAGTAATAATAATTATAATCTATGTAGGTATTTTAGTTTAATTTTTCTCATATTTTTCTCTTAATTAATTACTAGCTGATATAATAAAGACAGAAAACTTCACAAGCTTGATTTGGTAGAATATGTGAAGATTGGCCCAAACTTGGTTCAAGGGTAAGAAACCAAGTCTAAAAACACTAGCATTGGTTGGGGCTTGGGCAAACAGTAAGAAACCGAGACTAGCGCGCTGAATGTTGGCTCTGACTTGGGCAGAGATTAGAAAGCCCAGCATTGGTACATAAGCGTTGGTTGACCCTTAGGCCACGACAAAGCAGCCGAGGCGTGGGATGTGAAGGTTGGCCTAGGCTTCGACCAATGTTGAAATAACGACATTTGGTTATCCAATATTCAGCCAAGCTGTGGCCTATTATCAAGACTGGCAGTTCCTACATGGGAATCTTCGAGGAGATTGATGTCTGTTTCTACAAACATAATTAAAAAATAATTAAAAAAGTTTCATTACGATTTTTCGTTAAAAAAAGTCAATTTTCATAATCAATAAGTTTTGAGGTTATCTTTGCAAATATTACAAATATAGGTATATAAAACATGGATGAAACACTATTTATTCAGATTCATTTAAAACTTAGCAGTAAAAATTTCCAAATTATGTATCTTTTTATAGAATACAATTGATTTAGTTTTCGAGTTGTAAATTACGAACGGCCAATAGTGCTGCATGTAGCTATAGAAAGCATTCAAGATTCCCGTTAGTTTGTCGTAATGCGACATTGTTACATTGCGAACTACATCAAACGTTCAATCGACAAATTCTTCGTATTAACTTTTTTTGTGGCAAAACTATCTTCCTAACAAATTTGAAACATTAACGGCACAATCTTACAACGTTTTTACCTGATATGTTTTGGTGTCAAATTTTTTTCTTCTTTTTTTATGAAGTTATTATAATAAATGCATCAACAAATTACCATTTTGCATAAGATGGCGTGTTATTTTTAAATGTAAATAACGCATAAGCAAACTTCCTGAACATTAAAGATTTTTCAGTAAATAATTTTGTGCATTAAAATCTATCAACTTCACTAATTTCTTTTACACTTTCATTGCTTTATCTACAGCCACAACTTCATTAAGATAAATATTAATATAAATATAAACAATATTAAGAGTCCGTTCATTGGCTTGGAATGAATCCATTTTTAGCTCTACGCTCTTAACGTTTTTCTGTAAAAAAATGAGTCTATCGATTTCAAATACAAAAATTATTCAAAATACATCTTTTTTCTAGGCCCTCCTTGTAATACTTTTCGATATGTTTTTTTCGTTTTTGAAAAGTGCATGAGTAATAATTTCTATCAGATATTTTCTGTAAACAGAATATTAAAGCGAAAAACGTTAAAAGATCGAGATAAAGGAATATCCCAGTTTTCCAATGAACCAAACCTACCCTGATTCCATAAAGATTACTTAAAATTTTATACTAATTTCTAAACGTCTTCCAGGGCTCTCTACATAGCTTATATGTAAAAGTATTATAATTGTCACTTTTGAAATTGCAATGTTAATTTAATGATTTGAATCATATTGAAGTGATTTACTAATGCAGCCCACCCGACCCAGAGCGCATCTTGAACTGTGTAGCGTAAATAGACTCTTAAGGATCGTGGAAATGATGCCCTCCCAAGTATATATGCGACTTAAATGCAGAACGAATTAATTTCATTTCTTCGCGTGCGCTCTTAGGAATGTATCATTTATCGCGAATCTCTCCTACTATTAACAACTTTTGATAAACAATGAGTTTTACATTAAGTCGTACGAAATATAGAAATATATTTAGTACTGACCCACTTCATATGTCCTTCACAAAATGTTGATAAAATCACCCATGCATCTTATAATTTTTTACCTGTTTTTTTTTTTAAATGAACAATATTTTAAAATTAGCACCCCCACTCCCCACCCCGAAAGAAAATCCCGGCTACGGCCCTGCCATACTTGTATAATTTTGTACCCTTGCACAGGTTCTTTTCTAGATAGAATCAAGGGCTTATTTCCATTTGCTTTTATTTTTACGTTTTCAGTTTTTTGACTCGTGGCGGTTGACACTGGTGTAAAACTCACAAGTTCTTGGAATTCTTAAATTATGTGTCAGGTGTTATTAAGAATGAATGGGGGCATCTTTTATGCATGACCTTAGAACTGATAAGTAGCCACGTACTGAAATAACACCCCCGTACTTGGTCATTTCATTGTAGCGCTAAAAGCAAGTACACTTGTGCGTCAGTTAAACAGAAGGGTTAATTTGCCAGTTGAAAATATGGATTTAGATTTTCAAGGTAAGTAGTTTTAGCCTATGTTGCAGTTATTCCGCTTGTATTTATAACGATGTATTAAATATAGATACGAAGATTATGGGTATTTTTTGACATTTTAGCAATAATCTGTCATAAGTTTCGATTCCCGTCGATTCCGCGTTCTAATTTATCAAGAGAAGCATCTTTGGTAAAGATTTCCTGAAAATTCCAGACCCCCCCTACCTGAGTCAGTATTTTTTAGTGTTACTACTGCAATTTATAGTTTATCTAAAATTTAACATAAGAAGTGCAACAGAACATTCTTTAGATAATTAAACAAAAACTATATTCAGGTTTGTTCTTGCACAAGTGGAAATTTAATTTTAATTTTCGTTACTCCTACAAAACAGTTCAAACATTGGTAAAGAACGGTATTTTTTGCGAGCATCGTTAGTTGAGATTAACACAATGCGCGGTTTTTCAACTTTTACACCACAGTGCGCCCCTAAAAAAATGCATTCTAAGCCCCTGGGGCTTCCTGGACTACTCCTGGGACAGTTCTGCATACGGTCCTGAACTTCAGTATTCATCCTCTTTAATTTAATTTCATATTAATAATTTAAACCTACGTAGAATAATGGTATCTGCATATAAAATGACGATTGAAAAAAAAAAAATTGAATTACGGTAATCAAAAAAGAAAAGTTACGAAAATACATTACAATAAAAAATATAAATTATATACGGTTATGCGTACAACGCACTAAAAACTATTTTGAAAATTGAAAAGAGAAGAACAAGTAAACGTTATAAAATATAGAAAACGTCAAAAATCAAACTCCACATAATAGACTATTGTCTATTTATATAGATTGTCTAAAATGGTAGTACTATAAAACATTTATAAGTTTCACCACTTAGAAAATATTTGCCTACTAAACAATAAAGCAGGTATGTTTCTATTATCCGAGTCCGAGTATGTTTTGGTAATTTAATAAGATACTAACTATCCCCTTAAAAAACATCTATCCCATAATGTATTTTCGACGGTGCTACGTCAGGAGCAATTAACATTATGGAATAAATGCAATGCTGATTTGTAAATGGAAATATAACAAAAAATGTTTGTATCCTTTTCATAACTTTATTCCCTCTCGCGTCAAATAATTTCAGGAGGTGTACACATAACTCTTAACATTTCAAAAACAACAGTAAATACATTTATTTATAATATTTTTAAATATATGCATGTAAGCATTCTTTTGAAACATCAAAAATGTCATGATCCTTCTTAGAAGTTCCTTTTCTATTTTGTTTAAACATATTATTAATAGAAAGGATTAAGGACTATATTTTGGTCTATTCATTCAGTAGCTACTAAAATCTTTCTTAAAGGTGCTGTTTATATAACATGACCTTGAGCCAGTAGCTGTAATGACCAAAATAATATTTTATTAGAAAGCTATTAATTTATACACGGTGTCTCATTAAGACAGTTAGACTTTCCCTGTGGTTAGATAACCATTAAAGAAAGAAAATTCCTGTATACCCTTTTTTCATACTTCTATACTTTTGGTGAAAAATAAATGCACACGACACATATTTTAAAGTTCAAGGTGATAAACAATACTACTTGTTTTCTAGAATGTGCAAGCAGTATAACAGTATTTATCATCCATCAAGGTCATTCTATCAAAACATAAAAAAGATTTTACTAAAAACCTGTGTACTGTAGTATCTTCTTACTACGTTGAATAAAAGGCTGTTTGTAAGAATTAAAAATTATTGGTTGTTCTTTACTTGTTTCCTTGGATACTAACTGCCTATTCAAGGCATGCTAATCACCAGAGTACTCACATTGACTGGTTTCTTAGAAACTTTTGTAATTTCTTATAATAGTAAAATTTGATGTGTACTTTGTGAATCTTGAATCTTGTTCATAAAGAAATCATTCCACTAATATTTAAATTAGTAAAATAATCTACATACTCACATAATGCATTGTTTTCTTATGCAACCAACTGTACACGTGTGCCATCGAATACAATCCAACCTTCATAGCAAATTATATTAACAATAATTATCGTACACTCTGTTTGATTTAAATGCTAAAACACGATAACCGGTCGATAACCGTTAAGAAGTAATGGATTACCGATTATCATGACCAAAAGTAATTTGAATAGTGTAATAATGAAATTTTCCATTATTGTAATTGAGTAATCAAAAATGCCAATTATGTCAATTTTCGCCTACTATTATTAAGTCTTATTATTAAGAAATTATTTTCAACTAATAAAGTATATTAATTTATTATAATTCAGTACATTTTACTTCACGACTTGTATAAAATAGTTCTTTATTGATAATAAAAGAAAAAGACTGACAAAAGTTCGTTCAGCTTATTATTATTATGGCAAAACTTATTGCCATTGTTATTATCCCTATTATGAAAATAGTAATATTATTTAAAATAGTTTCTGCCCGACCGGGCATTTTGGTTCATTTACAAGCTCTGCTCTCAGGGCGGTAAGTTCAACTTACCGCCCAAGGCTTGGTAATAAACTACCTCGTCATTTAAGTCGAAAAACACTCACTATCATTCTAAAATTCGTCCGGATTGAGACAAAAATTGTTTTTGTTTATTCAACTCCATAACAACCAGGCACCTTAACCGTCTGAAAATTCATATTTTCAGTGTGATGTGTTTAATGTTTACTCTATTTATTTAAAATTCACTCATAGATCCGATCGGGCAAAAAATAGTGTAAGCATTACGGGCGTTAGGTACGCTTTACCAGTCTCGGCTAATATGGAGACCTCCGCTACGCGTCGGTCTCCACACTATTAGCCTCGACTGGTAAAGCATACCTACCGACCTTAATACTTAAATAACTATTTTATTAATAATAATAAAATATTTTTATTATTTTAAAATATTGCGTCAACAAACATTCGTCGATTTCCCACTTCGAGCTGATGCTCAACAAATAGCCACATGTGTGAAGCAGAGTGATTGATATGTAATGAATAATTTGGAAAATAATGCAATTGTTATCCTGAAATACTGAGAAACGAAGATCCTTACCTTGTAATAAGAGTTATAAATAGAGCAGCAACTTTAGACCACTTTCTTATCTAAGCATTGCAAACTTATTTATTTAAACCATATAGATAAATTAAGGATAACATAAACAGCATTTTTCATTAAAAAAATGCCTAATCAAAGAAAGTAGTGTTAAGGTGAGTGTCCACTAGCGAGTAACTTACGACAATTATTATTGATTAGCGACACTCGTAACTTTTAAATACATCTTAAATACATCTGACATTAGAGCAACAAGTTGAACGCATTGCTCTCACCAAGTTCTACAACTAATAGTTATTATGTGTGTATTCAAGAGCATACCAACATAGTATGTTATTTAACATGCCAAAAAGAAATTCACCCACCTAAAGAAAAATTTTAGTTAAGTTAACTTATGCAATTTCACATTTAGTCGATTTATGGATTGCATAACCTCAGTTTAAAAAGCATTATTTTTAGTAATTTTCTTTTGATGAATTAAATTATAGGTAATTATAATTAACATGCACACTTGAACATGCTGGAAAAATTGGATTTTTCATATAATTTAGTTAATCTTCTTTTGCTATGTACGATTTGGGCGACGTTAATCTAATTCTTCAATTTAATGAAATGTAGGCCAATTTTAATGTGAGATTTAACCTAAAACAGATGTGTATTGTAATGCGGAGGTGTACAATTATTTACTATCTTACCTTATCCAATTAATAGTTAAAAATGTGTTTTCATGATAACGAGATTCCACGGTTGTATAAGTTCCTCGTATTTCTTAATTCTAAATCTTTTAGGTAAAGTATTGTGGTGCAAGTTTGTAAAGCAATGATACAATCTTCAAATGTAGGGGCTGGATCTTATTAATGATATCATATAAACAACATATAATTATTTGGCGCCTTGAAACGTTCGATGAATATCGTTAATTGGTTTGAATTTTCATGTTGTTGATACCTGAAATTGTACAAATAATATTTATTAGGATATAATGTTTAAATTGTACCAAACTTTCTTTTAATTTACATATTGTAGAAAGTGCGCACATCTTTTTCAGATTAATTAAAATTAAGATTATGTTGACCTAATTTAGAAATGACAAATTTTTGAAGTTAGATGTACTTATGTTAAACGTCAAAGTGCACTTAGAAGTTTGAAAATAAAAGTGTTATTTAAGATGTGCCTAAATTATAAATAAAAGTGATTACTTAATTAATTAAAACGATGAAATTTTGGTGAACAAGAATATTTTGTGGAACAGTTAACGAATAGTAAATGAGGTTGGAAATAAATAAATCAATAGT
The DNA here is from genome assembly GCA_929113105.1 of Agrypnus murinus. NCBI lineage: Eukaryota > Metazoa > Arthropoda > Insecta > Coleoptera > Elateridae > Agrypnus > Agrypnus murinus. The sequence continues at coordinate 111,645,754 of OV816028.1, read as the reverse complement.
ATTTGCCCAGCATTGATTAATGGGAATTGTATGGAATCGGAATTTCGTTTTGTTAAGCCTTTTGAGTTAGATATAATTTTGATTTAAAAATTTTCAATGAATGGATTGTTGACATGCCTTTCTTCAATTTTTTGTCGAGTTTAATGATAGCAGACAGTTGATACCAGGGATTTCATCATATCAAGTTGGTATTTACGAGGAGGTAATTTTAAAAATCAAAAAGAAGGAGTTACAATCCTAGTAATTAAGAACCGTGAGTTTTTCTGAGGTAATTAAATTAATTAGTAACAAGAAATTTTAATTATATCAAAAAAGGCATAAAGAATTGTAAACAAATTATTCTCTTTATTTCAAGAAGTTATTTTTTTATAGTTAAATAAAAACAATTATTTGTTTTGAAAGAAATTTAATGTTTAATAGTTAATTAATTTGGGATAAATGAAAATTAATTGTCAAATTAAAAATTTTAATTTTACTTCTGTCTTTTTATTTCATATAAAAGAAAACATTTGTTTGATGGTATCAATTTTCGTTTTGTTTATTGTTTCATGGTTACATGTTATAAAGAATAAGTTTGTGTCGTTTTCATCTATGAGATTTATTTGTATGTGTTTTTATAAGTGTATAGCAAAACATAAAAGCGATCCGCCTGAGAGAGTCTCTGTGGAAAGTGGAAAGGCTTTTCACAACTACAATATATTTAGGCAGAGCACTTATTTCAATTAAAGGTAAGCAAGTAGTAAGTTGTGTATTCTATCTTTGTTATAATCGCATCTATGTCTGTGTCTAGTATTCAAATAAAATACATTTTATATCTTTATAATATCATATCAATACGTATTTTTGATTTACAACTGTACAGGAAATATTTGCTGAGAGTACTACGAGAAAACTATGAACAAAAACTGCTGGTCTACAGCTGAAACTTTCGTTTTAATTTCACTATGAAAATCTTTACCTGAGATTTGAGACATGAAAAGTAAATATTATTATAACAAAATTAAAAAACAAAATGCACTAGAAAGTCTGTTCATCAAATGTAATGCTAGCAAAAATAAAAGTATACAGGGTATTTCACTTAAGATTCGTATCATCTGGACAGGTGATAGTATTCGTCAATAGGAACAAAAAAATCCTTATGCCATTTTTGATATATTTACGCACATCAAAAAACATTTGCTAAAAAGGTCCACTTTTTAAAACTGCTGGAAATAATAGTCAAGACAAAGTGTGACATCACCTGCATTAATGTATCAGATATCATGTCATCAACTGTAAGTTACTGAAGAAAGTTCTAAATTAAATGTTTTAATGGCTACAGAAAATAATCCGCGCAATAATCGTTTATACATAAAATGTTAAAACTGGAAAAGTGGCACTTCATGATTTATCTGAAAATGATCCAAACCATCGAATGGAATTTAGGCAATTATTATTAATGAATATGTGCAACGATAACCTCCTTCAAGTAAAGAGTATTATTTTACCAAGTTAGACTACTTAAATCCTTGCTTTATCATTGGATATTTAAATTACACAACTCTCCAGAGCACGACCCCCCCCCGCCAGATATAGACCTGAAATCCCGTTAACAAAACTATAACAAAAATCACTGTACAACAAGAGTTTTAATCATGAAATATAATATAAATACAAAGATTAGTTAAAGTTTTAAAGTTTGTTTATCAATCTTATCTACCTTTGATAATGACATAAAGTGTCGAAACAATATTGTCAGGTTAAGATATTAATAAAACTTGTGAAACTTTAACTAATCTTTGTATTTATATTATATTTCATGATTATGGAGTTCCACAAAGTAAGGCTGGAGACAGTAAAAGAGTTTTAATAATTATTGTAATAAGTGAATAGCCTGAAGGTTGTTAATGTCGCAACAGAAATAGGTGTTAAATTAATTGGGAAATTTATTATACGATAGATGTTAAAATTATTAACAAAACGAAAACAATTTATTGAAAATTGTCAGTGCACATCGTCGCGAGTTTTCTCACCTATATAAAAAAAACAAAATAAAACTAAATAATTGAATTGAAGAGTTTGTCTTCTTATTGTTGTTTGCAAAGTTATAAACCAAAAACCTTCGTAAATGTAATATAATGATGGTTATTTTTTAATCGCATAAATTCTGCAATACACTATTTTGTGAATATGGGTTTTTAGGTATGTGGTATAGGTGTGAAATATCAAAGTTGACAAATTTATTTTTTTCTCATGAATGCTACAACCTACTACATGCCATAAATAGAACGACTTACACGACGTTATGAGAAGAACAATGTAATTTTTTTTCTCTCTTTCAAATGAAGATAATTCTTATCAATTAGCCTTCTTTTCTCAGATACAGGATTTGGATTGTACCAAAGCCAATTTAGCGACTAAAGAATAAAATATAAACTTCTTAAAGCCGAAGAAAAACACCAACATAACTAAAAAATAAAATTTTACAACTCCATGTTCCAGTGTGTCTCTGGAGTAGTAAACGTAATAGATAGGTTTTTAGGTAATTTTAGGTAATAAACATTCTAAATTGAAATAAAGAGGGGGGGTTAAGCACTTATCCAACTGGGATACTTTTTGGTATTTTCTTGTGAAGGCAAAACACTATTTCAAGTTCATTCAATTTTTGATGATCATACTCAGTTACAGTGAAAGCTTCCATAAGCGGACACTAACGGTTCCACACTTTGTGTTCGTTTATTGGAGACGTCCGCATAAAAGAAAAGATTATGATCCGGTTATACGAAGTTATTACACTTCAGAGAGGACTTAAGAGAGAATCTAAACTATTGAGGTTTTCATTCCAAGGTCACATGATGTGACCTTTGACCTTAAATATCTAAGAAGGTGTACCTTCGATTTTTTGGGAATACAATATGTTATACAGCTACATGCAATCTCTCTTTGGTGAAAGTTTCATTTTGGGAAGCCTTTGGGAAAGGAGTAAAAAAATTGTTAAATATGGTACTTACACACTTATTACGGAAAACGTGCATCTTCAGTTCACAACAGAGTATTGTATTAGGTATTTAGTATATATCTGTGCAGATACCTGCAAATTCGATTTACTAATACAAGTATAGGTATGATGTTGTACCTGTACCTGCAGATACAAGTAGCTATACAGGGTGTCCCAGCCAAAATTGACAACTTTTAACACTGAACACGAAAACTGACTTAACACAATATGCGATTTTATAATTAATATTAACTAACCTAACCTAACCTAATAATAATAAATAACATCCTGTAGAAGTGGGGAAAAATTAAAACAAAGCTGAAAAAATTAACGCAAAATAAAACATAATCGTGAAAATCACATACTTTATTTAGTTAAAGCAGTATTCGGTGTTAAAATGTGTCATTCTTGACTGGCACACCCTGTAGTGATACCTGTAACTGCAGGTACAGGTACAACATCATACCTATACTTATCTTAGCAGATAAAATTTGCAGGTATGTGCACAGATCTATAGTAAATACCCGATACAATACTCAGGTCTGAACGCCCAGATGCATGTTTTGTGTAAAAAGTGTGTAACTACCAAATTTAGAATTTTTTTACTCCTGTTCCCAAAGGCTTCCCAAAATGAAACTTACACAAAAGAGAGACTGCATCTAAGTGTATAACATATTGTATTCCTAAGAAAATTGAAGGTACACTTTCTTAGATATTCAAGGTCAAAGGTCGCATCATGTGACCTTGGAATGAAAAACTTAATATTTTATTATAAAATAATTCTTTATGAAAACTATGGTCTTTTAACTTTAAAACAAGCCTAGGTTGGAAATTCCACTATGATGAGAAATAAAGTTATGAATTATTCTTCTACACCTTGTCAGAATAAATTTTACATTTTTTAGCATGTTTGCAACCCTGCTGTATGAATACCGTGTATTACTGAGGGCTATAACTTACCGGCGTGAAGTTAGCAGCTAAAAGCTAGCAGCCAATTTTTCCGAAAATATCCGAATGCCCATAGGCGGAGGGTTTAAGTAAATATTAAATAGCAGCATTTAATAAAAATAATTAAGACATCAAGGCGTTATCCTTTCCAATTTAAAATCGGTGAGGGACTACATGATAAGGTAACACATCATTTTCTAAAAGGACAAACCCTTAGCAGCCGTCTAAGGGTAGCTGCCATCAACACCTAACTAAAAAATATAACTTAAATATGAAGGCGTCATCCTTTCCAATTTAAAATCGGTGTGGGAGTACATGCTAAGGTAACACATCATTTCCCACAACGACAACCCCTTAGCAGCCGTCTAAGGGTAGCTGCCATCAACTCCTAACTAAAAAAAATAATTTAAATATGAAGGCGTCATCCTTTCCAATTTAAAGTCGGTGTGGGAGTACATGATAAGGTAACACATTATTTCCCAAAAGGACAATCCCTTAGCAGCCGTCTAAGGGTAGCTGCCATCAACCCCTAACTAAAAAAAAATAATTTAAATATGAAGGCGTCATCCTTTCCAATTTAAAATAGGTGTGGGAGTATATGATAAGGTAACACATTATTTCCCAAAAGGACAACCGCTTAGCAGCCGTCTAAGGGTAGCTGCCATCAACCCCTAACTAAAAAAATATAATTTAAATATGAAGGCGTCATCCTTTCCAATTTAAAATAGGTGTGGGAGTACATGATAAGGTAACACATCATTTCCCAAAAGGGCAATCCCTTAGCAGCCGTCTAAGGGTAGCTACCATCAACCCCTAACTAAAAGAATATAATTTAAATATGAAGGCGTCATCCTTTCCAATTTAAAATAGGTGTGGGAGTACATGATAAGGTAACACATCATTTGCCAAAAGGACAACCCCGTAGCAGCCGTCTAAGGGTAGCTGCCATCAACCCCTAACTAAAAAAATATAATTTAAATATGAAGGCGTCATCCTTTCCAATTTAAAATAGGTGTGGGAGTACATGATAAGGTAACACATCATTTGCCAAAAGGACAACCCCTTAGCAGCCGTCTAAGGGTAGCTGCCATCAACCCCTACCTAAGGCAGCTACCCTTAGACTGCTGCTAAGGGGTTGTCCTTTTGGGAAATGATGTGTTACCTTATCATGTACTCCCACACCCATTTTAAATTGGAAAGGATGACGCCTTCATATTTAAATTATATTTTTTTAGTTAGGGGTTGATGGCAGCTACCCTTAGACGGCTGATAAGGGGTTGCCTTTTTGGCCAATGATGTGTTACCTTATCATGTACTCCCACACCTATTTTAAATTGGAAAGGATGACGCCTTCATATTTAAATTATATTTTTTTAGTTAGGGGTTGATGGCAGCTACCCTTAGACGGCTGCTAAGGGGTTGTCCTTTTGGTAAATGATGTGTTACCTTATCATGTACTCCCACGCCGATTTTAGATTGGAAAGGATGACGCCTTCATATTTAAATTATATTCTTTTAGTTAGGGGTTGATGGCAGCTACCCTTAGACGGCTGCTAAGGGATTGCCCTTTTGGGAAATGATGTGTTACCTTATCATGTACTCCCACACCGTTTTTAAATTGGAAAGGATGACGCCTTCATCTTTAAATTATATTTTTTTAATTAGGGGTTGATGGCAGCTACCCTTAGACGGCTGCTAAGGGGTTGTCCTTTTGGGAAATAATGTGTTACCTTAACATATACTCCCACAACTATTTTAAATTGGAAAGGATGACGCCTTCATATTTAAATTATTTTTTTTAGTTAGGGGTTGATGGCAGCTACCCTTAGACGGCTGCTTAGGGGTTGTCCTTTTGGAAAATGATGATTTACCTTATCATGTACTCCCACACCGATTTTAAATTGGAAAGGATGACGCCTTCATATTTCAATTATATTTTTTTGGTTAGGGGTTGATGGCAGCTACCCTTAGACGGCTGCTAAGGGGTTGTCCTTTTGGGAAATGATGTGTTACCTTATCATGTACTCCCACACCTATTTTAAATTGGAAAGGATGACGCCTTCATATTTAAATTATATTTTTTTAGTTAGGGGTTGATGGCAGCTACCCTTAGACGGCTGCTAAGGGGTTGTCCTTTTGGGAAATGATGTGTTACCTTATCATGTACTCCCACACCTATTTTAAATTGGAAAGGATGACGCCTTCATATTTAAATTATATTTTTTTAGTTAGGGGTTGATGGCAGCTACCCTTAGACGGCTGCTAAGGGGTTGTCCTTTTGGTAAATGATGTGTTACCTTATCATGTACTCCCACGCCGTTTTTAAATTGGAAAGGATGACGCCTTCATCTTTAAATTATATTTTTTTAATTAGGGGTTGATGGCAGCTACCCTTAGACGGCTGCTAAAGGGTTGTCCTTTTGGGTAATAATGTATTACCTTATCATATACTCCCACACCTATTTTAAATTGGAAAGGATGACGCCTTCATATTTAAATTATTTTTTTTTAGTTAGGGGTTGATGGCAGCTACCCTTAGACGGCTGCTAAGGGGTTGTCCTTTTGGGAAATGATGTGTTACCTTATCAGGTACTCCCACACCCATTTTAAATTGGAAAGGATGACGCCTTCATATTTAAATTATATTTTTTTAGTTAGGGGTTGATGGCAGCTACCCATAGACGGCTGCTAAGGGGTTGTCCTTTTGGTAAATGATGTGTTACCTTATCATGTACTCCCACGCCGATTTTAGATTGGAAAGGATGACGCCTTCATATTTAAATTATATTCTTTTAGTTAGGGGTTGATGGCAGCTACCCTTAGACGGCTGCTAAGGGATTGCCCTTTTGGGAAATGATGTGTTACCTTATCATGTACTCCCACACCGATTTTAAATTGGAAAGGATGACGCCTTCATATTTAAATTATATTTTTTTAGTTAGGGGTTGATGGCAGCTACCCTTAGACGGCTGATAAGGGGTTGCCTTTTTGGCAAATGATGTGTTACCTTATCATGTACTCCCACACCGATTTTAAATTGGAAAGGATGACTCCTTCATATTTAAATTATATTTTTTTAGTTAGGGGTTGATGGCAGCTACCCTTAGACGGCTGCTAAGGGGTTGTCCTTTTGGGAAATGATGTGTTACCTTATCATGTACTCCCACACCGATTTTAAATTGGAAAGGATGACGCCTTCATATTTAAATTATTTTTTTTAGTTAGGGGTTGATGGCAGCTACGCTTAGACGGCCGCTAAGGGGTTGTCCTTTTGGAAAATGATGATTTACCTTATCATGTACTCCCACACCGATTTTAAATTGGAAAGGATGACGCCTTCATATTTCAATTATATTTTTTTGGTTAGGGGTTGATGGCAGCTACCCTTAGACGGCTGCTAAGGGGTTGTCCTTTTGGCAAATGATGTGTTACCTTACCATGTACTCCCACACCTATTTTAAATTGGAAAGGATGACGCCTTCATATTTAAATTATATTTTTTTAGTTAGGGGTTGATGGCAGCTACCCTTAGACGGCTGCTAAGGGGTTGTCCTTTTGGGAAATGATGTGTTACCTTATCATGTACTCCCACACCTATTTTAAATTGGAAAGGATGACGCCTTCATATTTAAATTATATTTTTTTAGTTAGGGGTTGATGGCAGCTACCCTTAGACGGCTGCTAAGGGGTTGTCCTTTTGGGAAATGATGTGTTACCTTATCATGTACTCCCACGCCGATTTTAGATTGGAAAGGATGACGCCTTCATATTTAAATTATATTCTTTTAGTTAGGGGTTGATGGCAGCTACCCTTAGACGGCTGCTAAGGGATTGCCCTTTTGGGAAATGATGTGTTACCTTATGATGTACTCCCACACCGTTTTTAAATTGGAAAGGATGACGCCTTCATCTTTAAATTATATTCTTTTAATTAGGGGTTGATGGCAGCTACCCTTAGACGGCTGCTAAGGGGTTGTCCTTTTGGGAAATAATGTGTTACCTTATCATATACTCCCACACCTATTTTAAATTGGAAAGGATGACGCCTTCATATTTAAATTATTTTTTTTTAGTTAGGGGTTGATGGCAGCTACCCTTAGACGGCTGCTAAGGGATTGTCCTTTTGGTAAATGATGTGTTACCTTATCATGTACTCCCACACCGACTTTAAATTGGAAAGGATGACGCCTTCATATTTAAATTATTTTTTTTAGTTAGGAGTTGATGGCAGCTACCCTTAGACGGCTGCTAAGGGGTTGTCGTTGTGGGAAATGATGTGTTACCTTAGCATGTACTCCCACACCGATTTTAAATTGGAAAGGATGACGCCTTCATATTTAAGTTATATTTTTTAGTTAGGTGTTGATGGCAGCTACCCTTAGACGGCTGCTAAGGGGTTGTCCTTTTAGAAAATGATGTGTTACCTTATCATGTAGTCCCTCACCGATTTTAAATTGGAAAGGATGACGCCTTGATGTCTTAATTATTTTTATTAAATGTTGCTATTTAATATATACTTAAACCCTCCGCCTATGGGCATTCGGATATTTTCGGAAAAATTGGCTGCTAGCTTTTAGCTGCTAACTTCACGCCGGTCTATAACTTTACATACTTTAAAGTTACTTTATGTCCTCTACCAAATTTCACGAGAATCTGAGATGGTCGGGTTGAAAAGTTGATTTTTTGTGATGATTTGGCGTGGAATGACCCTTATGTATGCGAACCTTTGTACTCGCTTTATTGTTGTTAGTATATAGGTGGTTTTTACGACTTGTGTTTATTTTTTCTCTACCTCTGACTACGTCCAGTCACGAAAACCCCACGTGACAATAAAAAGTTTTGCTTGTTGTAAGACGCAAGGAAATTAAAACAAATTCACATTTTATTTTTCTTCTTCATTTTTTCGTCAATTAACCGTATGTAATTTTGCACTAAAGTGTATTCAAATTCAAGATAGAGTAAAATATGCAACCCAAATAACAGATTTCTTTAGTAACTGGATAAATAAAATTAAATAAATTGGAAGTGAAATCAAAGAGGCATTTGATTCTTATGTTTTATGTTTGACATTTAGTTATTAAATCATAAAATCTGACAAGATAAAAATTTTGCATCTATATAATAATTATTCTGTATTAAAATATGTTCAGTTATTTATATTATGTTCAATAAAACTTTCGTTATTGTTCTTCAATTCTAAATCATGGTTTATTGTAAAATCTTTGCAACTTTACCTAAATCTGTAAAAACAACATTAAGTCTGACAAATCTCCTTAACCACAAACAATTTTATGACATAGAGTAAAAAACCCATCACTCTTTGATCTATATTCCTTTAATTTTGTTTTATTTATCCAGTTACTAAAGAAATTTGTTATTTGGGTTGCATATTTTACTCTAGCTTGAAATTGAATACACTATAAGTTCAAAACTTTAACAAAAATCTAGTGGGTGACGTTTATGTGATTATTAAGCAATAATTTCACTGTCGTGATTGCAGCATTCGACTTCGTCTCATACCGCAACTTCTTCACAGTCCTGAGAAATTGGCACTTTTCTGTACTTGTAATGTAATATACTATTTTCTACGACGGTTAAAAAACTGTACTATATTTCACTATTTTTGGTGTGTAAAATATCTGTTTATGGTAATAATGAAAAAAAGTAAGAAGCGTAAAAAAAGTACCGCAGCGTGTCATTATTTTTATTGACTTTTTGAATAAAATATATTTATTGTAACATTCTTTTTAAATTAATAACAAAAGTGCCGTTTAAATCGTCTATTAATAAGAAATATTTATTTACAAACACTAATGAATATTACATTAAAACTATTATTTACAGACTATGAATTTCTAATACAACATTTATCTTCACATTTACTATTTATTTCGTAATACACAGTTAATGACTCGCTGTTGATCCTCTTTTATCCGCGAAGTCGATTTTATACCCTCATATAATCGTACCAGAAGCCGCTAGAACCTACTATGTATTTCTGGAAGGCGCTAGATAAACCGCGTCTGGTTTACATACTTGGTGCGATGCGTCATTCTCTTGAATGCTGTAGAATATTCCATTTGTTGTGTGAAGAAGAGGTTCTATCTTTTTCTCTCTTGTTACACTGCCACCCCTCTTCAAGTCTGTTCTGTCCCAGAACAGGTTTTATGCTCTGGTTCCTGTAGAACGGGTCATGACGATATCGACAGTATTCACCTCGACTACACGTTCCATTACAGTAGAAGTAACAGTCTACACTCTTCTTTGGCCTTAATGCGGGCTGTGGGTCAAAACTGCAGACGAAGATCTTGACGTCCGTACCTCTAAAGACAACTTCCAGCATGTTTCTAACGATTCTCCAAACCAGCTGGTCCGGCCCACAGCCGAGTTTGGGAACTGCCAATTTGTTAATTCCCCTGGTAAGCAACTCGATCCTCAAATTCCATAATGCCCTCCACAAGTCGGCGTAACTCGATTTCTGGTAGTAAAACTGCTTGGTTACCAAGTAGTAAATGGATCGGTCATGATCAGGCAAGCGTAAGGATTTACCAATAGAGGGATTTTGTTCTCGAAGTTCATTCAGCCGTCCAAATTTATTTCTAAACACTACTGCGATCCTCCTGGACATACGGAGATCCTCGGAGACACAGTGGGCAATGGAATAATCACCAGGGACCCGGAAGATATCTTGTTGCATCTCAGTCGTGACTCCGAATCGCGCTTTTCTAGTTCCAGAAAACGCAGCCATAAATTCTCTGAAGGTTGGCTGATCATCTCCAGGCCTTACGGTATTGATAGCCACCTCAGCCTCATCTTCCCGATCCGTGACTGCGTCATTATTTCCCTCATAGTGCGCCAGACGATTGGAGTGTACCACCTTTGGTTTCCCTCTTGGCAATTTCTGGATGCGATAAATCAAGTCATTTATTCGTTTCTTCACCTGGTATGGGCCCTCCCAATTCCGCTGTAACTTTGGAGAATAGCCACGACGTCTTTGCGAGTTGTATAACCAGACAAGCTCTCCAGGTTGAAACCCTCCTTCTTTGGCTCTCACATCGTACCTAGCCTTCATCCGGTCACTCGCGATTCGACTATTGTTTCGGGTTCGGTCGTGAATATCCTCCAACTTCTTCTTTAAGTTGATGACATAATCATTCCCGGCTACCTCCTGCTCTATAGGTGGAGACCCAAATTCCAGATCACAGGGTAACCGTAACTCGCGTCCAAACATCACAGACGCTGGTGACTGACCGGTTGTTTCGTGGACCGATGCACGATAAGCCATCAGGAACAGATGCAGGTATTGGTCCCAGTCTCGTTGATGATGAGAGACGACCTTGGCCAAATATTTGCCCATTGTCCGATTCATGCGTTCTACCATTCCATCGGACTGCGGATGTAACGGTGTGGTCCGAGTCTTGCGAATGCCCAACAATCGACAGACTGCTCCAAATAGTACACTCTCAAAGTTGCGATCTTGATCCGAATGCAGCTCCATGGGCACTTCGAAGCGACTGAAAAACTCTTTGACTAGTACGTCAGCAACAGTCGCAGCTTCCTGGTTTGGTAGGGCATATGCTTCTGGCCATTTGGTAAAGTAGTCCATTGCCACTAATATGTATTTATTCCCATCGTCGGTTTCGGGAAATGGTCCGGCAATAGGGAGAAGAAGTGCATACGTCATACCGTGCCTGACGTCATAATTCTTTCCTCGCAACGCGCATATTCGCATCGCTCTACTTTGCTGTAAACCGTTTGTTTGACAGTTTTGACACTGTTGACAGTTGGAAGAGAAAACGTGACGCTACTTTGTGAGGTTAAAATAATAGATAGGTACTATCACAAATAAAATATTGAAACAACAATGGGTGAAAGCCATTGGGTAAGTGTTTTTATAGCTTGTAAACATCCTTTTTAACACTATCAATAATCAGAAATGAAAATATAATGTGCCTTATTGAAGTACATGCGCGTTGCGAGGAAAGAATTATGACGTCAGGCACGGTATGACGTATGCACTTCTTCTCCCTATATCTATAGCTATTCTTTCCAGAGGACTACCCACATTGTACTGCCTCATAGGTGCTCTTCGTTTCCCCAAGGGTCCGTTACCAGTGGCACATAGTTCACATTTCCGGCACCACTCCTTCACGTCTTCTTTACAGTTGACCCAATAAAAACGCTCCCTAACTTTCTCCAAAGTCTTTTTCACACCGAAGTGTCCTCCTGAGGCACCGTCATGGAGATGTCGCAACACTGTAGCCACTCGGCTTGTTGGAACCACGAACTGAGACCTAATGGTGGTGCCATCTTCACTCTCCAGTACTCGCTTCAGGAGATCGTCTTCCACCTTCAAGGACTCCCATTGGGCCCAATATGCTTTGAGCGTTCTGTTGAAAGGGCTGACGGCCTCCCAGGCAGGCCTTTCTCCCACGCGCTTCCATTCCAGTACCATTTTTAGTTCGGGATTAGCCTTCTGCTGTCGTTGCAATTCTTCCGGCAACCAATTGTCGTTGACGATGGTAGTTCTTAATACTTGGCAAACCCTCTCTTCCAAGCGAGAGCAATGACGGCAATTCGTTGGAGAGGGTCTTCTTGAAAGAGCATCGGCATTTCGATGACCAGTGCCCGCTCGATGTTCTGTGTCAAAGTCGTATCCTTGTAATCGCTCGATCCACCTTGCGACCTGGCCTTCAGGATTACGGAATTGTAGAAGCCATTTCAACGCTGCATGGTCCGTCCTCAATAAAAAATTCCGTCCGTACAAGTATTTGTAGAAGTGCTCAACGGACTTCACGATGGCCAGTAGTTCTTTTCTGGCCACACAATAATTCCTTTCGCCTTTCGACAAAACCTTACTAAAATAGCCGATGACCTTTTCTTGTCCATCCTGTATCTGAGAAAGTACACCCCCAATGGCCAGATTACTTGCATCTGTGTCAAGTATGAATTTCCCTTCTGTCCGTGGATAGCTCAATATTGGTGCTGTTGTCAGGGCACGCTTCAACTGATGGAAAGCTGTTTCACACTCTCCGCTCCAAACATACTCGCGCCCATCTTCAGTTAACCTTGTCAGAGGTTTCGCTATATTGGCAAACCCAGTAACGAAACGCCTGTAGTAGGTACATAACCCAAGAAAACTACGAACTTGGTGTTTATCTTTCGGTGTTGGCCACTCTTGAACTGCACGAATCTTATCGGGGTCGGCTGCCACTCCATTTTGTGATACGACGTGCCCGAGATATTTTACTTCCTTTCTGAATATGTGGCACTTTTTCGGACTCAGTTTCAGATTGGCTCCACGTAGTCTTCGGAACACTTCCTCTAGATTTTTAAAATGTTCGTTGAATGATTTTCCGACTACAATCACATCATCTAGGTATACCAGGCAGGTCTTCCACGACAGCCCTCTCAGGATGGTCTCCATTAGACGCTCAAAGGTGGCCGGAGCGTTACATAGACCGAAAGGCATAACTGTAAACTGCCATAGTCCGGAACCAATAGTGAACGCGGTCTTCTCCCGGTCTTCAGGTTCCATTTCAACTTGCCTATAACCACTCTTCAAGTCCAAAGTCGAAAACCATCGTGAACCAGACAGGGTATCTAACGTGTCGTCGATGCGTGGTAAGGGAAAGCTGTCTTTCTTGGTCACGTTATTGAGCTGCCGATAGTCCACACAAAATCTCGTTGACCCGTCCTTCTTACTGACCAGGACCACCGGTGATGCCCATGGACTGCTGGATGGCTCGATGACCCCTTGTTCTTCCATATCGGTAATAATCTTTTCGGCTTCTGCTCGCCTTGCTAGAGGTAGACGCCTCGGCTGCTGACGGACAGGCATAGAGTTGCCTGTATTAATTTTTTGTTTTACTATATTTGTTCGTCCCTTCTGGCTATCGTCAAGAGCGAAGATATCTTGGTATCGGTGAACCAAACCCTGTACCTCTTTCACTTCCGTTCTGTTAAGGTCTTCGCACGAACTAGTAACCATACCCACAAATTTTCCGCCATGGTCTTTGGGCGCTGGTTTTGGAACATCATCCATACACCTGGCTACTCGGAATACTGGCACACACTGTCCCACAAGGGTACTCTTCTTCAATGTCACCGGATCCACATTAAAGTTCATAAGCCTCACCGGTACTGTCTTTCCAACCTTGATCAGCGCTTTTCCCACCAGTATGCCACTATGGATCTTCTTATCACAAACAGGCTCCATCATTCGCACACATCCTACCCGAAGATCTCCATCCAAACCTGCCTCGACAACCATCTCGCTTTGACCCGGCAATATCACATCTTCAGTCAGCAAAACCCTTACAACCGGATCTTCTCGTGGGTGCAACAGAAGTTCTTCGTTACCGACCTTCAAAACACCCTCTTTCAAGTCCAATGTAAAACCAAATTTTCTCAGGAGGTCCATTCCCAAGATGAATTCGTCAGTGATGTCGGCTACCGGCACCTCATGATCACGTTCTTCACTTCCAATGCCAATCTTCATCTTCACCACTCCGCGTGTTGGTATTACTTCTCCCGTCGCTGTATGGAGTTGAGTAGTTGTCTGTAACAGCTTCATACTTGTTCGTAGAACGTTAGGGCGTATGATGGATTTTGTCGCCCCCGTATCAATGAGCAGTGGAACAATTCGATTCGCAATTTTCCCATCTATGAACAAACTGCTGGTACTATTCCCTGATGTTACGGCATGGACGATGATCTCTGGGGCATCTTTACTAACAGTCAACGTTCGCCCTCTCTTGCCAACCCCCTTTAACTTTTCCGACGGTTGTACTTTTGTTATTTTGGGACAACGCCGTTCTACATGTCCTTGTTCGCCGCAATTCCAACAACGGGGCCCTCGAACTTCTTGATGATTCTTCCTTCGGCTTTCTTCCTTCCGAAGAACTCCTCTAGGTGATCGTTAGAACCTTCTTCTTCTTCCACAACGGCCCGAACACGCCCGTGACCTCGGGACGCTTGTTTTGCAGCTTCAAATTCTAAGGCATGAGCAAGCGCATCATCAGTTGTTCTTGGTCGTGCCAATCTCAATGATTGTTGTGTTTCCCCGTCTCTTAACCCATCAATGAAGGTCTGCACAGCGAGTTGTCCCAGACATGAATCGGGTGCCGTAGGGTACGCCAATCGGACAAGCCGCGCAACATCGGCTTCAAACTCCTGAAGGCTTTCTCCATTCTTCTGGACACGATTCTTCACTTGCGCGTGATACACTTGTTGAAGATGCGCGTCTCCATATCTCATCTCCAATCTAGAAACTAACAACTGGTAATCATTTTCCTGTCCTGCTGGGATTGTTTGCAGGACGTTCAACGCGTCTCCACGCAAAGCCACAGTTAAAGAAACGGCCTTTTCCTTGCCTGTCCATCCGTTGGCCCCAGCGGCCGCCTCAAATTGTTTGTAGTATGTGGACCAAGGTATCTTTCCATCGAACGTGGGTGGTTTTACTTTTATCCCTACGGCAGGATCCTTTTCTTCTTTAAATTGTTTCGGCCACTCAGAAGTTGAGGGAAACCGTAGTTGACTCATTCTATCTTCCAACATTTTAGTTACGCTATCTTTCTCAGTTGTTGGTGGTAATTTTATTTGGGCTATCTTCTCTTCTACCATCTTTATTACCCTATCCTGTTTTTCCAATTCCTCGAAAACTTTATCTTCTAACGCTTTGACATTGTCCAGCAATTCTCCTTTAAGTCTTCTAGAACTTTCTTCGGATTTCCTGGAATTCTCCAGTATTTCTTCCTTTAGCATTCTAACAGTTTCTTCGGCCTTTTCCAGTAATTCTTCTTTTAATATTTTAGAATTTTCTTCGGACTTTCTAGAATTATCTTCGTACTTTTGCAGTAGTTCTTCTTTTAACATTCTAGAATTCTCTTCGGACTTTTCCAGTAGTTCTTCTTTTAACATTCTAGAATTCTCTTGAGACTTTCTAGAATTCTCTTCGGACTTTTGCAGTAGTTCTTCTTTTAACATTCTAGATTTCTCTTCCATTTTACTTAACAATACGTTAGTATCAATTGCGGGTCCAGGTATTTCGAAGAGGTAATTTTCGGGGTCTTCCTTCTGTTCCAAAAGCCATTCTCTTAGCCGATTTATTAACACGCTTTTAAGGCCCGTTGTTTCCAAGTCCCGTTCTTCCAGTTCGCGTTTTAAGTCTATTACCTTCAGATCTTTCAACAATTTCATCGCCATTTTAATTATTAGTTGTAATTGTTTTTAACACTAACAGTTTATTCTCACAGCACTTTGTTTATTACACGATTTTATTTATTTTAAAACCCGACACCTGTACACCACTGTAACGTTCTTTTTAAAATAATAACAAAAGTGCCGTTTAAATCGTCTATTAATAAGAAATATTTATTTACAAACACTAATGAATACACTATAAATTAACGCTATGATTATAAACCATTAAAACTATTATTTACAGACTATGAATTTCTAATACAACATTTATCTTCACATTTACTATTTATTTCGTAATACACAGTTAATGACTCGCTGTTGACTGATCCTCTTTTATCCGCGAAGTCGATTTTATACCCTCATATAATCGTACCAGAAGCCGCTAGAACCTACTATGTATTTCTGGAAGGCGCTAGATAAACCGCGTCTGGTTTACATATTTGGTGCGATGCGTCATTCTCTCGAATGCTGTAGAATATTCCATTTGTTGTGTGAAGAAGAGGTTCTATCTTTTTCTCTCTTGTTACATTATTTTGGCAAATAAGCGTTTTATTTCTCAACATAGTCTCCTTTTAGCTCGATACATTTAGTCCAGCATTTTTCCAATTTTCTTATTCCTTCCAAATAATAGGTTTTCTCAAGGCCCTCAAAATAGGCGTTTGTTTCAGTGATGACCTCTTCATTCAACCCAAATCTCTTACCGCCCAGCCATTTCTTCAGGAACAGGAAATAGTCACAGGGGGCTAGATCTGGAGAATATGCTGGATGGGGTAGTAGTTCGTACACCCGTGCATTGTCTTGATGGAACAGCACTTTCTTCTTCGCCAAATGCGGTCATTTTTGCTTCAAATCAATATCGAAACTGTCCAAAAGCTCTGAGTAATATTCGCCGGTGATCGTTTTACCCTTTTCAAGGTAATCGATGTGAACGACACCGCATGCATCCCAAAAAACTGTGCCATGACCTTGTTGGCCGACAGACCCACCTTGGCCTTCCTAGGTGCATGTTCACCCGGAGAAACCTACTGTCTTGATTGTCCCTTGGTCTCTGGTGTAGTGTGATGGATCCATGTTTCGTCTACGGTAACGAAACGCCGCAAAAACTTGTTCGGATTGCGGCTGAACATCGCCAACTCCTTTGAAGTGGTCAAACGGTGGCGCTTATGGTCGAGTGTGAGCAATCGCGGCACACTTCGCGCGGATAGCTTTTTCATGTCCAAATATTCATGTAAAGTGTGATGTACCCGCTCAGTTGAGATGCCTACAGCCTCAGCCACCTCACGCACTTTCTTTCTCCGATCGTCCAATATCATTCCATGGATTTTATCGACGATTTCTCGAGTGACGACCTCTTTTGGGCGATCTGAACGTTCGGCGTCACTTGTGCTGGTACGACCACAACTGAACTCAGTAAACCACTTCTTAACCATTGAAATTGATGGTGCAGAGTCCCCATAGTATTTATCACGTCTTTCCTTGGTTTCGGTGATGGTTTTTTTTACGCAAGAAATAATGCTTAATCAGCACACGAAATTCACTTTTTTCCATTTTCGTTAAAATTCACGAGGTTGTTTGCTTTCAATGGCTGTCAAACACAAACTAACTGGCGCAGCCTTCTTAAAATTTTACAGTAGTCTATTCATAGATGGCAGTTGACGGGAGCAGTGTGCATTTAAAGTTACTGCGCGGGAAATTCAAAAAGTCACTGACTTATCAAACTACCCTCGTAAATAGTCTGAACACGAACTATGCATACCAGGAGAAATTAGAAAATAGCAACAGGCAACGCCTAACTTATTGCCAGGAAATCAAAGCAAATTCAAAATTTACCTAAAAGAGTATAACACATTTATGGAATGACATAATCAAAATGGAATTTATAGCTTTAGAGAATAGTGTATTATATACCCAGGGACTAAAGTACATCTTTTAATCTCAAATGTGAGTTTATTTTTCGAGCGTTAGCGAGGAAAATAAACACATGAGGGATTAAAAGGCACTTTAGTCCAGTGGTATATGCGCTATTTTTTGTACCGTGTACCGTGATTTTTTTTTCATTGTTTACTTGTTATTGTTGTTTGTTTTGTTGTCATGGAAACACTTTACTCCCTCAGAGTAAAAGTGCTACTTTACTCTCTCTTTTGGGGGACTAAAGTAGAGCCTTATATATAGGACGTGCAAAAAAATATAAGCATTTTTGAGGAAACATCGAAAAATTTTAAGTCTTCTACGTTATGGTCTAATTATTCAAAGTTACAGGAAACGTTAACTATTGATTAATAATGTAGATATAAGTAAATACTCAAAGCTATTAACCTATTATTATAATAGCCACCGGCAACAGTGCACATGAATCAGTATGTCTGAATAATAACAGATACTAAACATATTACGTGTATTATTTCAAAACAGTAAGTAATGACGTAAGTACTTTTGTGAGTAAGGCTGATTTTCTTATAGATATATCGTTCTTCTAGATTATTTTATGTTATGTATTGTTAAATGGATATCCGTAAATAAATTATTATTGTTATCGATAATTATCGATATATCGAATAACGATATCAGTGGTTGGGAATATCGATATTTATCGATATCTATCGATAATTATCGATCCATCGATAGACATCGATAGTTATCGATATTTATCGATACTTATCGGTATATCGGTACTATCGATAACTTTTTTGATATCGTCCACACTTAAACATAACTATCCGGCGCAACGAACTGTAAAAGCGACGGATATGACGTCACACTAGCCGCCATTAGACACCACCTAAATCTGATTGTCTTTCAGATTCCGAAAAATACGAAGAAAGGAATTACTTTTCATAAGTAAGTGTCCGTTTGTTTAAATATTAAATATAAAATTTATATTTTAAGATTAATTTCAAAATATTATGCTTTAAAACTGCGGTTATGTAGTTTGTGTCAGTGAGAACCGCCAATGGAAATATCTAATTACAAAACCGTAAACACCTACTCCGCCATATTGAGACCCCATCCCGGTGGTATGAGGTAGATGATTATGCATGCTTCTTCCTAAAGTTTTCTATCTAGGGTTATTAGCAAGGTAGGAGTTGTAAAAGGGCAACGCTGTAATTTTACCCATATTTTCAAGGAGCATTAGATTACATTTGTAAAAAAAATGTAAAACAAAATTTGTCATCCAATTCTTGGTTATAATTTAGAATGTCAACATGTGTCACTATTAGTTTTTTTAAGGAGTACCTATTAGATCATAGATACCTGTGCAAATCTTACTGGAACAGTGTTCCACTGACTATTTCATTCGTAACGTTATGAACCAATAAGAATACGCACTTTTCCTTAGATACCACCATAGGCGCTCGGAAGGGGGGGCAAGGAGGGGTACTTGCCCCCCGCTGGAAGTTCTAATCCTGGAAAATACAAAAAAAATTAATCATCCATTCCAATTTAATCCAACATCAACTACATAATCTACATCAGTAATGGAGTCAACGTCAACAGGACACATTATATATCATAACTGTGTTTTTACAATTGTTCTTTCTAAAAACCATTTTTCAATATTTACTGATCTTCTGTTCCAGTGTTAAATAAAGTTTAATTTAATTGAATTCAAATGTTACTTTATTCATTCATGGAAATTGTCTTACCAAACACCATTCGAGATTAGATTTATAGCCTGATATTTTTTACGTTTGTTTTCTCGAACTTACTTTCATATAGGTTATTTAACTCGATCTGTTTGACAAAATCACTCGAGCTACGCTCTCGTGATTTTTTCAAAACAGCTTTCGTTAAATTGCCAATGAAAGTAAGTACTCGAAAACAATCATTAAAAAATATCAGGCTAAATCTGAGCTCATATG
This sequence comes from Agrypnus murinus, assembly GCA_929113105.1. Lineage (NCBI taxonomy): Eukaryota > Metazoa > Arthropoda > Insecta > Coleoptera > Elateridae > Agrypnus > Agrypnus murinus. Next base: position 111,625,765 of record OV816028.1, on the reverse strand, counting down.
GTATTACCCCCGAAAATCTTGTATAATCTACCGTTTTTTTTCTAGGCTTGCCCCCCCCCCTGGCATGCCGTTCATTCTAGGCTTGCCCCCACTGGATAAATTTCTGCGGGCGCCTATGGATACCACGTATTCCAATGGTTATATTGCAGTAACTATGACGAATCGAATATACGAACTTCTGTATAATCGCTGTAATACAAACTTTTGTATATTCACCCGCATGAGACTCAATTCTTAAATTGCCAATTTGAGAAGTTGTCCTTCAAGTAATCCCACTTCGACTGCCAATAATCCACAAACCTCATCAGGTTCTATTCACAACGTCTACAATAATTGTACGTTCAATATAATAATAAATAAATGTTAATGTTGTTAGTATTCATTAAATAGTCTACCTGTATACAACTCAACGATCTAAAATACTCGAAACTCGACATATTGCCTAAAAAACACCACTCGACTTTCGGTCTCGTGGTGTTTCAGGCAATATGTTTCGTATAATCGAGTATTTTCGATCGTCTTGTTGTATAATATATGAATATACATTTTTTGGCTTAAAGGGTTATTATTAATTATTCTTTAAGCTATCTCAGTCTAGCAGAATTTGCATAAATAAAAAATAGAAATTTATATTTTTAGTTTAATTAACAATTAACAATGAAAATACATAACAAGGTCTGGCTCGAAACATTTGAATTTTTTACAACTAATTTAAAGACAAATATTACATAAAGAATCCACTAAATGTGATTGAAATATAATCTAATACTCTTTGAAAATATGGGTAAAATTACAGTGTTGCGTTTTTACAGCTCCTGTCATGTTATTAGTTACTACACTGTATCAATTAATTGCATTGATATCTGTTAATAACTTCAGCACATAATCATTATTTAATCTGTTAACGACCTGTAAGAAATAATTGGGCTTTGCCCTATTGGTTCTTTCAATAAATAAATAAATAAAAAATAAATGAAATTGATCAAAAGTTAAAGAATTGACGATAAACAGTCATTAATATACGTAATAAGAAAGTAAAATTAAAAATCTTTTATTTAGAATTTAATTTGATCTTGTTAGGTCGTTTATTGCAAAATAAGCTTTGAATATTTTTAAAGCTATTATTATTCGAGCAACCGCCAATAGTCCTAAAACGAACTCTACCGAAGAATACCGCCAGACGAAAATTAAATCCTCGGTTTGTTTCGCTACTCGCCAGTCAGTTTTCGTTTGTGCGTGTAAGGGAGAAGGTACGTGGTCCGGTTTCACACTGTTTATATTCAAATTTTGAATTAAAACAATGTTTTAAAATTTTTACGAAATATAATGTATGAAAATAATATTATTTTTATTATACCGAACTATTAAAAATGTGTAAAATGCTTCTTGCAATTAGTTTATTTGTGTTTATGGTGTGTGTTAGTGGTGGATACGAGCATGGTATAACAAGGGTGTCCGACAGGGATGATCTTATTCCACGACACGATAAATGCCAACAAATTACAGTGCCTTTTTGTATGGACATCCAATATAACACAACAATAATGCCGAATTTATTAAACCACCAGAAACAAGACGATGCCGGTCTTGAAGTTCACCAATACTTTCCATTAGTAAAAGTGAAATGCAGTCCGGATTTACAATTCTTTTTATGTTCTGTTTACGTCCCAGTGTGCACTATTTTAGAACGACCAATTCCGCCGTGCAGATCTTTATGTCTTTCCGCTAAGTCAGGATGCGAGGCAATCATGAAACGCTTCGGTTTTGACTGGCCAGAGAACTTGGATTGTGCACAATACCCGGAAGGTCAAGACATAGATGGGGTCATATGCGTGGGTGAAAATAAAACGACAGCATCTACCACACCTCCTAGCTTCGGAGGTTACCATATAGGTACCATGAGCGCACAACCAGAAACCCCTTTTAGGGATCTACATCCCGGAAGAGATATTGGATTTAAATGCCCTGTTCAGTTCAAAGTACCATCCTATTTGGAATATTCATTAAAAGTTGGTGAAACAGTAGAGAGAGATTGCGGTGCTCCATGTACCATGATGTTCTTCAGCGATAACCAACGCAAATTCTCTAGAATTTGGGTCGGCACGTGGGCTGTATTATGTTCCGCAAGTTGTCTATTTACTGTTCTCACTTTTCTAATAGATACAAACAGATTCAAATATCCAGAACGTCCGATTATATTTTTATCGGTTTGCTATTTAATGGTGGCTTTAGCATATGTGGTTGGATTTATTGCTGGAGATGGGATAGCGTGCAGAGAACCTTTTCCGGGGTATCAAACAGTCAGTACCATCACGCAGGGTACAAAATATGAATTATGCACAATATTATTTATGGTTTTATATTTCTTCAGTATGGCATCTAGCATTTGGTGGGTGGTATTGACTCTCACTTGGTTTTTAGCTGCGGGGCTAAAATGGGGACACGAAGCTATTGAAGCAAATTCTCAATATTTTCATCTAGCTGCATGGGCTGTTCCTGCTATCAAGACGATCACCATTTTGGCCATGGGAAAAGTTGATGGTAAGTACTGATTTCTTTTTTCATCAAATATGGTATGGACCTTATTGAGGTTTTCATATAAACAAACCGAGTTTGGAGGGATTTTCACTGCAACAAATTATTTAACATGTAAAAGGGAAACACGATTTTAGAAATGATAGAAATTATATATAAGCAAGAATTTGTTAAATAGATGAAGCTGTTTTTTGTAACTTTTGAGTAATTAATTCACTTTATTTAATAGAATATTTGTTTACTAATTATAAGATGATTGGTATCAAAAGATCCACTAAACGAAGATAAAAAAGTGTATAATATTTATTATCCAATCCTATAGAAAATCTTAGTTTACTTATTACGCCCACTAACAAGAAGCCACGCCCTCCAGATCCGCCTATTGCACTTATCTCAACCTTATTTAGTACAACCACATACATGTGGATTTTATAAACGAACAAATATACTGATAAACAATTATGCCATATCCACCAATACAAATCTGCCCTTGCCAGACGCACTAGTTGCAACTCTTTCGTCCTGACTATAAAGGGACAAAGTACACTAACAAAAACATCTACCACGCCCACTCAATAAAAGCCCTACGCCCTGCCATACCTATACACTCCTAAAGCTCCATGCTGAGTCCAACCACATAGGTTTTTTAGGGGATGAGATTTACATAAGGCGTCGACTCTATAAAGGAATAGACATACCGACAAGCATTTTGGATCTTAGTAGGTATATAGATATAAGCCTAAAAGCAGGATATTCACGTTCTAAATGTTTGACATTTCACAGATTCAGAAATATTTCTGATAAGTATTATCAAAAATTCCAGAAATTTTTAAAAATTCTTGGCAAAATTTTTAAATTTTTGTTAATTTCACAACCTGCTAGGCAATATTTCCTAAAATTTTATTTATATTTCTGAATTTTTAATCATTTCATAAATTTCCATAAGACCGAAATTTCAAATAACTCAAAAGTTCTAAATTTCAGTTCTAAAATACGTGTCTATTTATTATGTTCTAAAAATGTCATATTAGGATTAAAAGTGGAACAAAGTGGAGTCAAACAAAGTTACCCACTTTTAATCCGAATTTACTGAATTTACCGAATACTACTATTTTCTCTCCAACCAAGAAGAGTACAAAATATTTAAAATAACTTTAAAAAGTTACCGACACTTTTATCAAGTAGGCTTGCATCATAGTCTAGTAAAATCTAAACTGGCCGCTGTCGGATTAAGATGGTTCTTAGAAATATCCACCACCTTGTTTATTAGGTTTGTTGTTTTGCTTTGACCGACGCGTCATGTCGGTACCGTCGCGTCGGTACCGACATTTAAACGCATTTATGCAATTATGATCCCCTGACCCACAAATGCGAAAGCCTAAACAATGTAGTGGATATTTCTAAGAACCATCTTAATCCGAAAGCGGCCAGTTTAGATTTTACTAGACTATAGTAATTTTTGAGTAAGTAAAGCTGTTGCAAAGCCCTCTTGCTCTTGATAACTTTCACTGTATGTACGTCTACATCGAATTTACTTTTATTTTCTTTTTCTTAATTAAAAGTACTACTTTTAATCTTAGGATTAATTACCAAGATTAAGAGTGTAACCTAGCAAATCGTATATTTTTATATTAGTAAGAAAAACGTCAACTTTAATGACCATAGTATTTAAAAAGAAACAGTTTCTTCTAAGACAGAAGAAAATGTATTTCTTTTCTATATCCAATGACCATGGCGAAACAGTTCTGATTTGCGATATTCTTAACCGTTATTCAGGAGTTGGGGTAGTCGGGGAATTTTAGAATTCTTTAAATTTCGGCAGGGAATTTACGGGAATTGAAATTATAGCCAGGAAGAATTCGAAGCAAGTTAATTTTTGAATTCATTGCTGTGCGTTCGTTTCTTCTGGGTAAATTGACGCTGGAAGCCCATTTTTCCATTTTATTTTTTATTTAAATTTTCAAGTTAAAACATAGAAAGATAAAAAAGTTATGCCACAAAGTTTCTAGTAGTGTACCAAACCCATCATGATAAATCCCATTTAAAACCTTAACCTCTCAGTGGCACGGGTTAATATTGACTAAATGGGCTGAAATTTTGCAAGTTCTTCAAGAGTTCTAGGAGGGGGGAACCTAAAAAAATTTAACTTTTGCAAAATAACGGCCACCCTAGTATATATATTTATGTTATACATATATTTATTATTATTATATATATATTTATTTTTTATTTACTGGGGGGCCTTCTCCATATTTGTGCCCGGGGACTCAAAACCCAAAGGCTGCGCTGGGTATTTATATTCTTTAAACGTCTGTTAAGTTTAATGTCACATTTAGAAGTTTTATAAACCCACGTATGTGAAGTTTTAGACATTAATTTAATATTTTTACTGGTTTCTGTGGTTTCTTTGACAGTAGCGGAAAGAAAATATGTACAACAGGTGAAGAATGCCTCGCCTTTGGCTCGGCAAAGTACATCTGCTTGATCAGGAAAAAGGTCACTTTCTTCACTTCGCAAATAAAGTCGGATGAACCGTCTCAACACTTGTATATTTAAATAGTTATACTACTCTACTTCTAACTCCCTAATTTCTATAACTTTAATCAGGGATATCTGACAAAAAGGTTAGGGAAAGTGAAGAGTTATTTTCAGTGAGAACCCTGATAGAATGCCAGTGACGCCTCCACAATTTCAGCGTCTTTTCTCAAACTGATCTGTTGCGCTTTCTAATTTAAGAAATAAATTATTGAACAACTGTGATGACTATAGTAACATAAGTTTCTTTTGTTCACATGGAACGTAAAATACGTCAAGTATTTCACCTACCCAACCGTTCTTCTAATCTTATCTACGATCTGGCTCTAATCGCCAATCGTCGCAGGGCCTAGATATCGATTTTGACGTTTTAAATCTATTTAATATTTTTATATTTTACAAAAGGTTTTTGAAATAGGACGCGGATAGTATTTATTGTAACAAAAATAGGTACCAATTGAAATCGTTATATCGTTAAAGGTACAAGCACCGTGTTAGCATATTCGTAAACAGCGTGAAATCTAATCCTCGTACTGAGATGATGACCTGCGTGAAGTTGGCACCCCCATATAAGAATTTCGAAAAAAAAAACTATTGCATAATTTGGCCCAAGTTATATCCAGTTTTGACCAATAGTTGTTATATTTTGCCCAGCCCCCCTTAACTCGTGAGTCAAAAGCCGAATTTCTATGGTGTAGCATCCCATAAGCGATTGTAATAAAATAAAGTAGGCCATAATTTTGCCCAACCTTAATTTTTTACATTAACCAAACCAGATCTTCACGAATGCAGGGTTATAAACGGGTATCTATAACGCATTACACACGTCTTAAACAATATGTGATCTTGGGATTATCTTTTGACTCACTACCTAACAATTCAAAACCGCATAGAGGTCATCTAAACGGTTTTCAAGTATTGCCCAACCTTATTTCTTAATTTAAACCCGGTGACACATTCATAAATGTAAATTTCAATATCTCGTATTCTGTTTGAAATTCGTAGAAGTAATTCTAATCTTGGGCAAAACTTTAGACTCACTAACTAACAATTCTAAACCTTATAGAGGGCATTCAAAGGGTTTTCAAGTTTTGCCCAACCTTATTTCTTGATCTAAACACGGTGACTCATTCATAAATGTAAAGTTCAATATCTCGGATTCTGTTTGAAAGTCGTAGAAGTAATTCTGATCGTGGGCAAAACTTTAGACTCACTAACTAACAGTTCTAAACCTTGTAGAAGGCATTCAAAGGGTTTTCAAGTTTTGCCCAACCTTATTTCTTGGTCTAAACACGGTGACTCATTCATAAATGTAAAGTTCAATATCTCGGATTCTGTTTGAAAGTCGTAGAAGTAATTCTGATCGTGGGCAAAACGTTAGACTCACTAACTAACAATTCTAAACCTTGTAGAGGGCATTCAAAGTGTATTCAAGTTTTGCCCAATCTTATTTCTTGATCTAAACACGGTGACTCATTAGATCAAGAAATAAGGTTGGACAAATCTTGAAAACCCTTTGAATGAGGTTTAGAAGGTTTAGAATTGTTAGTGAGTCTAAAGTTTTGCCTAAGATCAAATATTGTTTAAGACGTGTGTAATGCGTTATAGATACCCTGTGATGCGTTTAGAACCCTGCATTCGTGAAGATCTGGTTTGGTTTAGGTAATTTATGTAAAAAAATAAGGTTGGGCAAAATTATGGCCTACTTTATTTTATTGCAATCGCTTATGGGGGTGCCACACCATAGAAATTCGGCTTTTGACTCACGAGTTAGGGGGGCTGGGCAAAATAAAACAACTGTTGGTCAAAACTGAGCATAACTTGGGCAAGATTATGGCCTACTTTATTTTATTGCAATCGTTTATGGGAGTGCAACACCATAGAAATTCGGCTTTTGACTCACGAGTTAGAGGGGCTGGGCAAAATAAAACAACTGTTGGTCAAAACTGAGCATAACTTGGGCAAGATTATGGCCTACTTTATTTTATTGCAATCGTTTATGGGGGTGCAACACCATAGAAATTCGGCTTTTGACTCACGAGTTAGGGGGAGCTGGGCAAAATAAACCAACTGTTGGTCAAAACTGAGCATAAGTTGGGCAAGATTATGGCCTACTTTATTTTATTGCAATCGTTTATGGGGGTGCAACACCATAGAAACTCGGCTTTTGACTCACGAGTTAGGGGGGCTGGGCAAAATAAAACAACTGTTGGTCAAAACTGAGCATAACTTGGGCAAGATTATGGCCTACTTTATTTTATTGCAATCGTTTATGGGGGTGCAACACCATAGAAATTCGGCTTTTGACTGACGAGTTAAGCGGGCTGGGCAAAATAAAACAAACTATTGGTCAAAACTGGGCATAACTTGGGCAAAATTATGGCCTACTTTATTTTATTGCAGTCGCTTATGGGGGTGCCACACTATAGAAATTCGGCTTTTGACTCACGAGTTAAGGGGGAGGATGGGCAAAATAAAACAACTATTGGTCAAAACTGGGCATAACTTGGGCAAAATTATGCAATAGTTTTTATTCTCTCGAAATTCTTATATGGGGATGCCAACTTCACGCAGATGAGATGATGCAATAGTTCTGGGTATGCTGCCGCATCTTATCTTGGCAATCATGAGCGCAACGCGGCTGTGCGTGGTATAATTTTAAAGCGTTCGGCGTGATTTATTTAAATATACGAAGAACTTTTCTCAGTGGTTTGAACTGAACATTTTAAAAATGGATCAGTGAACACTTTTGACAGTATGGCGGTTTATCAGGACAGCCGTGAGTGCAAAACGACTGTGCATGGTGTCGTTTTACAGTTTTCGACGAGATGCTTAAAACGAAACCACGCATCATAACCTTAGTAGTGCAGCGACTATGTATGTCATTGATTATTATATTCCTTACACTCCACTATAGTGTAAATCGGATGGAAAGTTTTCTCCTTCGTGTTCCTTATCTTACACTGTGTTTGAATTATAAGTGTTAAGACGGAGGGATACAATGTACTGATTTATGGCGTGGTAGTTTTTTAATTAATTGAACTGCCACCCAACCCATTCAGAGTACCACTCACAGCACTATGCATACATTTAATTATAACTAAAAGCGGTAAAAGACCTAGAAAGAATCTAAACGTAAGCCCCTTTTCTTGGAGGCCTCTTAATCTTAGTTCTTGGAACTCAATAAAGAAGCATAGAGGGATTGTAGATGTTTCATTAGCAAAACGTCACTTTTTACACTATTACACTTTTCCATTGTATTCTCTTCTGAATAATTGGTTGTACAAAATGTGTCCGGTCCAGTGCCATATTCTTGTTTCTGTAGTTTTGTAAATTGGTTCTTTTCAGTTATTTATAAAAGTTCACTATTTGATACTGTATTTGGCCGGTATACCGGGTGTTGTATGTGGATGCGCACCATATGGAGTATAATGTGAAATTCCAGATGATGTAATATTACCTTCCCAGTCGACTGGTTTTGAGGTACAAAAATCTTACAATTCGTGATATTTTTCTTAGAAAAATCTTAATTTAAAATGGAAAATATTAAGAGAAATACTTGCCAGTTAATGCTTAATATTATTTTGGTCTACAACAATTTCAAACCAGTTTCGTTTTAGGATTACGTAAGAGGATAATGTTCCAACAGTAATTAATTACCATTACATTTCTTATGGTGCGTCTTCCAATGCACACCCGGTATATATATATATGAAGGATCAGAAAAATTCTCAACCTTTCACAATATCTTTTTTTTTCTATATCTTTTCTAATATCTCCTAAAAATAAATAAAATAAAACCAAGTCTATCATTAAGGTGCAATTTTCTCGGTTTTACTAATAATACAAAAGGTATCGATTGCTCAACTGCTCTATTTCAATAAACAAAAACTTAAATTGATGGTTATTTGGCTAAGATCACATCAAGGTTTGGAACCATTATATTATAGATAATAATTGGAGAAAATTGTCTTATAGATTCATTCAAGTTCTTTCTATCTCAGGTGTCTAATGTCAGTCATCCTTACATAACGCAAATTAGTTGAAAATAGCTTTTTATAATGGAAATTTTTACATTATTAATCCTAAAAAGTCTAAAAATGGAGAAGAACAGTAGATAATCAGGAATCTCTTTAAAGTTGAAGCGTATAATTATCTTCACATCCAAGGCCTAAAACTCGAAATCATTCCGAGGGTTTCTTGTGAAGGCAACCTTTTTCAACAGCGTTGATGCTCATTTTTTATCGAAAGGATACATTTCGCTCGGACAACAGTTATTAGTTTATAATTTAGAAGATAACAATTAAAACTCCTTTTTCATCATTTGCAGCTGTTCATTCTCTCAACCGTAAAAAAGGCTGTTAGGTCTGGGATAATTTTGAAAACGAAAGCGAAGTAATTTATTTTACTAATTGAAATGGAAACCTACTCACGATTATTTGATACAGTTATAAACATTTGCCAATTAAACGATTGTGTAGTGTTATTATTTATTTGTATTTTCATTCATGTCAATTAATCATTGAATCGATTGGTTTTACTTTGTCTTACATAGTTACACACCTTGGATTGCTTGGATGCAGTAGGTATAATCATGCGATGATTATTTATTAACAAAGACAATGTTATTATTAATACCTACCCATTCAAAATATTATGTTTGTATTGTGCACGTCACGATCATTCGATAATTAATTGTTGTAATAAAACTTGCAAGCCAAGGGTCGACCACATGGAAACCAACGTATGGAACCATCTGCGAATATTATGCAAAATTGCAGAAAATCCAGGTGTCAGATAATGATGACGAATGACAGAACATGACTGCGAATGGTGGGGATAATTTTGGGTGTTTTGCAGCTACATAGAAGGAGGGAGACATAACATGGTTGAAGCTTTATATGGCCAACAACTTGTACTTCATAACTTATCTTTTTGCTTATATGTTTAGAAAATTTAATTTGCTCTAATAATGACTCTTATTATCGAGCTATGATATTTCAAATTTCAAAACCTACATGTCTCTCCTTTGTTACTTACACTGCTAGTGGCGTACTGACCATTGCGACTATTCGGTGAGTGAGTATGCTCCAAATAGATGAATATCCCAAAAGAGAAAAAATAATCTTAAAGAATCGTCAAAATACAAACAGCTCGCATAGTAATAATGACAAAGACCGTCTGATAAATTTATTGGCAATGATGTTTAAATTACTTTAAACCCAAAAACTGTAAAACTTAGAAGAAAGGAGTCTTAAAAATTTACAGAATTTCAAAAATGAATTTCTATGCTTGTCTTGTCTCGCAACCCTTAATATATAAAACCTTGTTGTACGAGGATTGTTCGGTAACTACGTGGCCTAACAAAGAAAACGCAATTTTTTTTGACAAAAACATTCTATTTTTCAATATACTCTCCTGCTCGCTCAACACACTTATTCCAACGATATTCCAAATTGGCAATGTTCATTGTAGGTCGATGAATTCAAGTCCTCGGTCAATAGCTATTTACAGCAGCGATTACCTCGGAATTAGACGAAAATTTCTTACCGCCGAGACATTTTTTCAGATTTAGAAACAGATGATCAAAGCTGAGAGCCATATCTGGGGAATAGGGCGAATGAGGCACTAATTCAAATCCCAATTCACGAATTTTGGCTATTGAATCTCAGACTTGTTGGCAGGTGCGTTATCCTGATGGAAACTTTCTAATGTGCCAAATGAGGCCGTTTCTCTTTGATTTTGTAGCTCAATTGTTACAACAAATTGTCGTAATACTCGCCATTTATTGTATTCCCCTTTTTTAAGTAGTCGCCCAAAATAATTCCATGAGAATTCCAAAACACAGTTGCCATAACCTTTCCTGCTGACAAAACTGTTTTTGCCTTCTTTGGTGGCAGAGAACCTTTGTGTGTCCATTGCTTGGACTGTTCTTTGGTTTCGGGAGTGTAATGGTGGACCCAGGTTTCATCGATGGTTATGAAACGGCGTAAAAAGTCCTTCGGATTACGCCGAAACGTGCCAAAAGGTCGCAAGAAACACTCAAACGGTTCAGTTTTTGCTCCGGTGTGAGCAACGCGCCGAGTATTTTTTCATTTCCAATTCTACAGTTAAAATTCTGTGTACACTATCATTTGAGATACCCACTATGTCTGCTATCTCGCGCACTTTTACTCAATGGTCATCCAAGACGATACGGTGCACTTTTTCAATCATATCCGGGGCAGTAGCAGTTTTTGGACTTCCACAAGGGGTTCATCATTTATGCTCCTACGACCACGCTTAAATTCGGCAACCCAGTTTTTAACCATTGAAAACGGAGCGGATTTCAATAGTGTTGAATACAGCTCTGCTTTGATTTCGGTTGGTGTTAAGCCTTTCAAATGAAAGTACTTTATCACTGCTTCTCAACTCATTTTTTCCATTGTTTACAAAATCACACAAGACGTTCATTGGCGTACTGTCAAAAACAGTCTAATTGATAGATCGCTCTGTACTGTCATATTTAACCAATTAAAGGATGATTGCCGCCCCATCCCATGATGAAGCCCCATCCGCTATTTAGACCACAGCAGACACTAACAGTTATATATTGGCATCACTGATCACAAGGGCCAACTCTAACCTAACGGTCAACTGTTGGCCGTTGTAGTCCCATTCTTATTTTAATAATTACTATTTGTACAGTTGGCCGTTGAGATCATTTTGACTATTGTGATCACTCAACACAGTTGTCTGTTGTGATCAGCGACGCCAATACCCAAGCGTCAGTGGGCATTGTTGTCGAAACAGCGTGCGCACAGCCGCAAAGGCCAATTTGACCATATCGTCCAAATCGACTCTTGACCATAACGGCCACTATGACCATAACGTCCACCTTGAAACTCTGCCCCATCCGCTATTTTGAACACAACAGCTAGCCACGCTTATGTATTGGAGTCGCTGGCGACGCTGACCCCTATGTCCAACTGCAACATAACCTAACGGCGTATCAGACTCATTTTTGGTTCAAAGGTCTGTTATGAAAAACGTATCTTGGCATTAGCTTAAAAAGTAAAACAAACAAAACTTCGTCTAAATCGGACATTACATGTTTTTACCAATTATCTGAAAATGGCGACCATGAACTGATAATTATGTATTGCAGAAGTCAAACCACGTTGCTAGATAATGAGCTACTATAATTCTATAACTATTTATAACTGTTGGACCGGATTTCGTTTTGCTTATTAACAAAGAGGTTTTCTATTAGAGTTCTCCATTGTACTTCGATAGGGCAAGAATTTGCACAGATCTTCTGATTCTGACTTCCCCAACTATGTTAATGTCCGATTCTCTATCCGATGCACTAGACAAAGACAGAAAGCTGGAAAGCGCTATTTGCTAACGTTTCTACGTAAAAACTCTTGTTTGTTGCCACAGAGGAACGGTGTCAGTTTTGAAAAGTGCGTTGACCCATATGTTCTAATTCCAAAGAAAATTGGCCAATAAACAGCGAAGATATTAAAGAAATGATTTTTTGTTATCTTTCGAATTCATTCCACGACTTACTTATGTAAGTGTCTGCCCAGACTCGTTTTTACCTCATCCATTCTACATTTAATAAGAATTACGTTACTGCACTATTCATTAATTTCAACAATTCTAGAATAATACATGCAATTCCAATAGTCAATTGTTGTCATTTGGCCAAGAATTGAGGTACGCTCAATTAGCGTGTGACTTACTTTATGTGAGTACTGTCAGTTCTTACTGGTTGGAGCGAGGTTGCTCTCCAGGCTAGTGGCAGAGCTATTAACGGTCTCATCCGTCAGGGCTCGAGTCCCTTCATCTTTAGCCTAGTACACCCATATACAAGATTTTTTTAATTACATGATAGGTATGTGCTTTTTATGGACTCTCGAATCTCCCCAAAAATAATTGTTGGATTCATGCAGGTGCACAGAAAAAACAAATTCAAGTGTGGCGGTGCTAGCTTAACGTTAAAGCAGTGCCCATTTTTTTCTTAAGATAGACATAGCTACTTGGTCTCAGATTTATGGGCTCTTCGAATATGTAAATCTTTGTAGTATGATGTAAATCTTTCCAAGTTAGTAGCTATTCAAAAAATTAGAAAAATAATTTGTGTCTTTCTAACTTTACGTTATACTTATGAATGAATTATAGACTCTTCAATGCGCCTAATCACGATTTTTAGGCTGCACCCTAATAGCAATACCACCATCGAAGACATATAAATATTATTCAATATTATATTATCAATATTTACATATTCGAAGCGTCCATAAATCTGAGACCGAGTAGGTATGTCTAAGTATCTTAGGGCACCCTCCACACTTTGGTTTTCTCCGGAACCGGCATGATCCCAAAAATTAGTTTTGGGGGGGATTCGAGAACCTCAAAAAGCCCATAATTACCATGCAATTTAAGAAGATTCTTGTAGTGGGGGTGCCACCTTAATATATCTATAATTCTGACCATATCAACATCTTTTAAGGTGATATTCCAGCATAGTCTTACTCAGCTCAGCCTATCGGTTTTTGGCTGTTAGTTACCCAACTACCCAACCGAACTACTTAAGGGCTGAAGAAGTCAGAATGCATAGGTTGGGGGTCAGGGAGTCACTGACGGAATAGATATAACTTATCGGATGACGTAACGGGATGAGAGCCTGAGACCGGTCCAATCATGAAAGAGTCATAGCCGCACTGTCCCAATAGTGCCAGGAATTGAATACCAACATACTTCAGCGGTTTCTCATTCGGCATATGGCGTTGACAAACTTTACCCTTCTGGTGTCCTTGAGTATGAAACGTAGAGATGGAAAATGTGAATAGTTTTAGATCACATACTTACATAGATCACACTTACTACATTATTGATTAACATTTTAAGGAAATATCCAAGAATTCGCGATCGTTAACAGCTTAATTAGCTGGTCTAGACTCCAGACGGTTCATGGATTGCAATTAAACTTAGTGTCTCCAGCACGCCGTCAATTTTGTTTTGAATACCGTGCAAATTAATCTTTGTACGATGAAGCATTTAGCGTCTTTACTGGAAAAATCAAATTTCGCTCAACAGGGAGCAACTATACCAGTAAAAATTATAATTAATTCTTTGTGGTCATAAATAGATACTATGACTATGATTATGGTCATAATGGAACATTTTGTATTGGAAATTCGCATTAAAATTGCATTAAGCTGGCTTAGTTTATTTCGAATTGCACGCAATTGATTTACCTTTCTCTATAGGTATCTAAACGGCCAATTTATCTTTTTTCATACCTCTTAATGAACCATTTTATCGTCATTCTCCACTTATTCCACACATCCTCAATGTGTCTGCAATAAAGACCTTTTTTTTAAGACTAATAGTGTTTACAAAAATTTAACATCCGCCGTGCTAAATTGTCTGAGGAAACTTCTTCCCTCCTTAATTGCGGTCTTTCCTACAGATTAACTTTTCACGCCGCCAGTACCAGCTCCAAACAAATCCCCAAACCAAAATTGTCGGCAAGATCCTCTTTAAGCACACAAAGAAAAATCTTAGAATTTAATTAACGAGGAGGTTATTTTCAGATTAGAATCGACATTCCTTTTTGTGTATTTTTAACCGTCTTAAATAAAAGTTCTTTAATAACACCAACCTACAACAAGATTTCCATCAATTTTCATTTTTGTATCCGCGACAACACAGATTAAAGAAAAACATTTACGTATTATAAATTTAGTCTCCTCCAGGCGATGAACTCAAAACGATCAGACGACCTACTTAACTAGTCTATGCTGCTTTTTAAAAGAGATGAATCAAACAAGCCGAAAGTCTTTTATTTTAAGGCGTCTCATGTAGGAATTAAAATTATAGGTTAGGTTTAATACAATGATGCGTGTTGTATTTAAATCAGTAGGATTATTATAATCATCATTTTTTTTTATTCGTGCTAATTCGTACTTTGAACTATCTAGAACAGTATGTATTGGTTAACAAGAATTGGTAACGAGTGGTCAACTAACTTAGGGTTAAGTTTGTGGAAGTACTTCATAGCACACTTTTTCTATACTGTAGCGATACTTCCTCAGAAGCAGTCTCTTTCAATTTTGGTAGAACATACTCATAGTGGAATATGAAGTAGTTATGGGAAACGTTCCCAACCCCCGCCAAGACCTCCAAAGTAATTCTTGTGTTTAGTCTGATTACCTCTTTGTTTGAACTAACCTATTCGGCTCTTTACTCAAAACGAGTTCAGGAAGTACATGCCTTTCGCCCCGTCCGTTCCATAATAATCTACGAGATAATACAGAAATCTCTATATTTAAATCTCTTTCTGAATTTGACTACACTATCCCAATGTTTGTAAGAATCTCTAATATCCCACATTAATATAGAACCATACAAAAGCTGAAAAAGCTAAGAATCAACAAACAATTTCAACAAACGGTTACATCCTCGTTATTTGTATCGATTGATGTGACGAGTTGAATGTAGATTTTATTCAAGTTGCTTCAAAATTGTCATTTATAAAAAACTGATTTATTCCAATCTCTGGAGAGGTTTCGTTTGATTGTCAAGACTACTTACCACTGACACTTAGAGTTACATTTTCTGATTTCGATCTCTTCAATACTGAAACCAACGCAGAAACTCCGTTTAAATCGGTTCATATGCAAGCGAAAGATCAAAAGTCAAGGGATAATGCAGGTCGCTAACGTCTTCCGTGCAGGATGGCTCACGTAAAACGACCCTCTACCTTATCTTGGGGACTATAAAACTTACGAAAAATCAACTTTTCTATTTTAGTAGAACACCCTGTATATTTTCACGATTTTTTGATTCTACACTTTATTCAATGTATTTTTGGTTAATATATACATATATACAGTCTGTTTGATTTAAAGCGCTCCGCTTTGTAGCAACTTTATTTTTAGTCAGAAATGGTTTAAATCATATACAGGGTGTCCCACAATGCTGTTTACACGCAATATCTCCCTTATTTGAAAAGATAAAGAAATCAAACAAAAACTATTGTGAATGACTCAAAATGGACCTTCAACAAACATCCTTGAACGCTGGTTGCATAGCAACGTTTAAGCGATCATGCCAACTTGATTAATTTTTCAAATTGCACCCTCTGTTTTTTTTTACGGAAATGTATTCTTAACTTCATTCTGCATACGGTAGTATGCCTTACTTAATTATCTAATGTGCATTTAGGGGTTGAAAAAAATATTTTTTATAAATGAAATTTATCTTAAACCTCAAGCAAATGCTCAAAATGCCCTCCTGTGGACTCTACATGAGCTTTAAAGTGCCTCAGTAGTTCCCTTGTATACACGGCTCTAATAATATTTTTTGAATAAATAATTTAGTTAGTGAATATGAAGTGTACAATTTATAAAAGATATTTTTTTCAACCCCTCAATGCACATTAGATAATTAAGTAAGGCGTACTACCGTATGCAGAATGAAGTGAAGAATACATTTCCGTGGAAAAAAATAGAGGGTGCAATTTGAAAAATTAATCAAGTTGGCATGATCTCTTAAACGTTGCTATGCAACCAGCGTTTAAGGATGTTTTCTGAAGGTCCATTTTGAGTCATTCACAATAGTTTTTGGTTGATTTGTTTATCTTTTCAAATAAGGGAGATATTGCATGTAAACAGCATTGTGGGACACCCTGTATATTATTAAATATATTTATGGTTCAAAACAAAATTTTGTATTTACTAAATACAACGCGCGAGCGTGATGACGTCATCGAACTTTTTTAAATTACATGATAGGTATTTTTTTACTGTAACCGATAGAGTATTGTGTTCTCTTTTCAACGATAATAAATATTTGTACTCTTCCATAAGAAATTTTTTAAGAAAAGCGTGAAAAATGATTTGCGACTAGTAGGCTTTGATTTCTGGTTCTCCAGTTAATAAAGTAGAATTATCTAACAAGCTTAGGTAAATAACGAAACTTTAGTTGTTCCAGTAGCGTATTTACAAATTTTTCTCAGGGGGAGGGGTTACTCTATAAAAATTCCGAATCAAAATACTTAGATTTTGACATAAATGACCTGGATTATTAACAAAAAAATCGAGAGTGTCTCCAATCCCATACATCAACAAGGTTGATGCTATTATTTGTGACTCGTAAATTTCTGCATGAAAATAGTGTTCAGTGCTACATTTCATGTGTCTGCCCAAGTTCATCGACTTAACGTCGTAAAACGTCACAAACGCAACAACCCCAAAGTGAACATGTGGTATGCTCTATCCCATGATAGAGAAGCTTCACCGAAAATGTTCTCGTTTTCGGCTACGTCCTTTTCAGTTCGTTGGCTCCGACGGAACTGATCTAACGAAATCGGTGAAGATCGAAGTTGCCATGTCATGAACTTTTGGTAAGTCGCGGGCACAGTTGGTTAGAGCAATTGCTCTTCAATTTGGAAATTGTTTCAAAAGGTCGTTGTAGTCGACTGAAGTGACTCTCAACTGCTTAGGACCAGAGTCTTACAAAAAGTCTTCGTTGATTGGAAGTGTTCTAAATAAGTAAAGATACTTTTTGCAGTCGAAGATACTTTTATCATCGTTGATGTTAAAAATAAGAAATTGATTTTTGAAGCTAATTGACTTAAAAGAACTTAACCCAAAAGGGAAACATTTTCGCTGAAATTCATTAGCTTACTTGTTTCCAATTCTTCAGGTTTCCATTTCTCTGTTGCGATTTTTTAATTTTATGGCGCGCATCAAGTCTGTTTACATTCGCTCTATGGAAAAATTCCAAATTAAGATATCTTGGCGAAATTTCGTCCGATTTTAATTTTTTTAAATGCATGGTTTGTACCTGTGTAGTATTGTAGGTATAGGAGATTCATAATTTTACAGAGGAAGGTGCCGCTGAACACTTTTTTATTCTTGCATTGGCCTAGAATGCGAAAAGTTGTTTACCGGGTATTGCATGATGAAACGGACCGTAGCGTAGTTATGTGATATATCAACGTAATATTGCAGACGATGAAACCTTACCTTCCTAAATGATTCTGCAAAAAAATCTATTTCATATTCTTCTAGATAGAGAGACAAAGAACTTAACGATTCATAGATATTTTTCATTCAATTTTGAAAAAATCAAAAATTAAAATCTCAGTTTTAACCCCAAAATCAGTTCCGTATTATCTAAGAGGAAGTATTCTAACAATTACAAATTAGCCTTACATTTCTTATGGTGCGTCTTCCCGTGCAGCACCGTGTATGTTTCTTACTTAAAGACTAACTTTTTCAGATTCTATTCTAAAACCGACTGTATACCAGCAGGGAAGGAGAAAATGACAGGATATAGCACTCTTCCCTTTTTACCAACTTAACAGTTATAATTACACGCAGGACAGGACACAGTTGTATGTGATTGTGAAAACTTCATAATTCAGAAAGATCTTTGGCATGGCCAAGAGAAACTTTCAAGGATGCGTTTTTATTATTTTTTACTCGATTATACGTAAAATCATGTTTTAGGGTTAGAACATTATTTGGACGTAAAATTGATCTTTTCATCAAAAGAGTGAATTAATTAGTTTTTGTATTACGGCCTTGGCCTAAAAAATTACTTTCGGACGCACTTGTATGACACACTAGGGTGGTTCTTATTTGGGTCATGTTGGAATTTCGGTTTTGACTCCTGCCTATTTGATTCCAAAAAACCTAAAAAATAACCTAAGACCAATACGAACTTCCTGTCTCTATTCTAATCATTCGCTGTAACGAGAAGTTTCCCCATTTAAAATACACACTTTTTTCAATTCTTGTGTAGTATATTTGACCATTGGAATAAATTGTTGAGAAAAAATTTGAAAGCTTTATAGGTTTTGCTCTCTACATTTCTTCGAAAACAAAACAGAAGTAGAAACTTCTAATTTCATCAGAATGACAATTACTGTTTGTCAGTGGTATTTTGACCTCAATTTTTCAAACACTATACCGAGCTTTTAGATAACGCGCAGCACTGCCGTTCCGGACATCTTGCTGAATTGTGTCATTTCAGAAACGAATTTTGAGTAAGTTTCGGTATACCTATTCAGAAAGCCTTTAAAGCGCATAGTGACATTAAATCTCAAATTTAATTCAATGCAAATATCATATCATATGCTTTAGTATGCTCGTTGTAATTAAGTAAAAGCTTCAGTACTTGCTAGGTACTCAATTATGAATGTACCACTACGATAGATGAAGTTCGCATCGGAGTATAGGTCAAATAGTAAAGCAGTTTTTGATTTTCCTGTAGCGAATAAATAAGATAAAGCTGTTTATCCAATTTTGGAGTTTCCGACGCTGCATACCGGTTTAGCGATGAGAACAATTGATGTATTGACAAGTCATTATATAGTTATAACAGTTATAGCTAGAATCATATTTACATCTTTCGAAATTTAGATGAAGGTTGAACGGAATGCAGAACAAATTGGCGGTGGAACAAATTAAGCTCATAATAAGTAATTAGCCGTTTATGTCGGAGTTTTTTTTTTGAGAAAAATCAAAGAAATATTTTTTGTCACATTTACTTTTTCACATATCGCAATTGTGTATTATTGCCAATATATATTAAGAATACGTTTTTAATCGGTTTTTAAGTTTATTGTTTCCCACTCCTCCAAAAGTATCTTTAATCTTACATAATGCAACCTACATCCATACATTTTTTTCATATAAATACATACAGTAAACAAGTATTGGTAATTTACAGGTTTTTGACTTTTTGTTGTGTATCCACTGCTATTCTATTAAATCCCATTGTATTCTACTAATAAATATACTCTGTTTGGAACAAAAGAATGCAGTTGCTTTTCTTGTAGGTAAAGATATATTTGACAAAGTTTGCTTTCAGGATAACGTTCTGCAAGTAGGATGATGAATGGGAAAAAATAAAAATTGAGTTAGAAAACGGCTAAAATAAAAGGCCAAAAAATAAATTCATTGCAAGCATGAAGGCCATGTAAGATTAGCTAATAACGTCCAATTGAAATATTAAAACACATATTGCGACACTCCACAGCCAAACGCATTTTTTTTGATAGCTTGGAAAGAAAATCTGGACTAAATTATTGGTAGTTCTTGGTATCATGGTAATACAGTTTTAGGGTTGAACACGGACCTGTTCTAGCTTTTCAGTGAAAGGACCAATTGTAAATTTTGCTGGGGATATGGATCATTCTCCCTTGGTGTGGTGGTTCCGGCGAAATCTTGCCTGAAACTTGTTTATTTTCCAGAAAGTATTCATATACTACTACTCAAAAAGGTTTAAGGTCGCATAAAAAACACATTCAATATTGCAAAGACGTCCGCCACTAAACAAAATTGCTCTGACCATGGAGTCGTTTGGAGTTTGTCTAAGTAAGTGGTCTGTAAAATACCGTTTTTCAAAATAGCAAAATACTATGTAAGGCCTGAGTAGTGACGACGAAGTCTAGAGCTGTAGACGAAGGATCCAATCGTTTTCTTTTAGAACACTACCCCGAACTCCATAAATAATTGAAGATTTATTAAATTTTTCTGAACATTTATGGATAGATAATGGACGTTTGTATAGAGGAATCATCTAAAAATTCTTTGTTTTTAGTGATTCTATAAAGTGAAACATTTTAAGTATTTAGGGACCATTAATCGAAATAGTAAGGTAGGTTACGAACAAGATGGCTTGAAAAAGAAAAGTGAACAGACAAGACAGAAGAAGACAGTAAACGAGGCAAAGCAACTACAATAAGTACCAATCCATGCAATGTCCAATAAGTTGAAATCATTCAATAGATATGAAGATGCAGTTTATCACGGAACCCCGTAAATTATAGGACGGCGTAACCCAGCTGGGAGGTGACAGTTCTTTCATTCACGTCTTTTAAGTTAGTGAAACCCTTACAGTAGGATAGCAGGAAAGTATGTGGAAAATTAAAGGCTAATAATGTAATGCCCTATTTTCAGATTTAAGGCTCAGTTTATTTTTTTAAACCCCCTATTTTGCTAGCTCTACAAAAAGTTAACGGAAGCCGTATCAAGAATCTAATGTGGAATGCCCAATTAAAAAAAAAACAATCTATGAAGAATTAAAGGCTGCCCTTTTTCAAATTTAAGGGTTGGCTATTGTCTTGAAACCGTAGATTTCGATAGCTAAAATACTTAAATGTCTTATTTTAAAATCGCTTTAAAATATTAACGCTCAGCTCATTTTTTAAACCGTGGGTAAAGCTAGCGGAACCCACGTCAGAAATCCAATGTACTATGTAGCACACAACTGGAAAAATAACCTCTAGTGAAATAAAGGCTAATTAAAGGTTTCAGAATATAACCCTTGTAGGATAATTGTGCATTCTACATTTGATACTTTATATGGATTCCGCTAACATTTTCTTAAGCTGTGGACCCGTGGTTTAGAAAAATCAGCTGAGTTATAAATTTGAAAACAAGTCATTTAATCAACCTTTAATTCTGTCACGTGCGGTTTTCGTGACTGGAGGATGTAGTCAGAGGTAGAGAGAAATTAAACATAAGTCGTAGAAAACAACTATATACTAATAACAATAAAGAGAGTATAAGAGGTTCACATACATGTTGGTCATCATCGTGAGGACGTACATGTCCTCCTAAACTAATACATGCGTGATGGTGGTCGGAACAACCCTACTCTAGCACTAGGTCTATAAACTAAGCGTAGGGGTTAAACTCCTAGAGATCTACAACTAAGCGTGGGAGCCTGGACACAACCCCCATAACCAAAGCAGAGAGTGGGCGTTTAGCGCAGCCCACTCAGAACTAGGCACTAAGCATTAGATAATTTAAAGAGTACTCACCAGCTTGCTTGTAGATGTAGTGTTCGAGCCAACTTCACTGACTGATTTGAATAGGTCAAGCAAGCTGGTTATATACTGCTGAACGCGGAAGAAATTAGCATCGTAGTGGGAATCAGTGGGTTGAAGTTCCTAGTATGAAACTAAGGAAGTTCATGGTTCCTGGTTGCAGGCTTGTGGGTAGTTTGCATTGGAGCTGCTGGTGCCTGGCACGAATCTGCAGGCTGTGCGGAAGTGTGGTAAATTCTTCTTAAGGAATGTGCACCTGTTTGTAAACCGTGTAGGTTGCCCCGCATATACGGAGTAAGTAGGCGGATATGTTGCATGCCAACTAATGCAGTTGTGGGCGAAGCGAGAGCGCTTCTACGAAGACCTCGCGGCTGGCCGCGCAGATGGCTCCAAGTCGTGGCGTGGCGTTGCTGCAGACGGGAACGTAACCTTGGCGTAACATTTGCACTAACGGAATAATATATGAATTATTTAATGCGAAGTAATTTCCGTTTGTGACAATTCTCCACTGACTATTTTTTTTCATTCATTGAATTTTCGACACGAGTTCCGCTAACTTTTTTCTAAAGCTAGCGAAACCCATGATTTAAAAAAAGGAAACGAGTCTTAAATTTGAAAATAGAGCATTTAATTGGCTTTTAATTCTCCATAGATTATTCGCTTTAATTTGCATTCTACATTTAATATTTCATACGGGTTCTCCGCTAACGTTGCTTAAGCTAGTGAACCCGTGGTTTAAAAAAATCAGTTGCGCCTTAAATTTGAAAACAGGGTATTTAATTGGCCTTTAATTCTCCACTGACTATTTTTCTCATTCATTAAATTTTTGACACGGGTTCCGCTAACTTTTTTCTAAAGCTAGCGAAACCCATGATTTAAAAAAAGGAACTGAGTCTTAAATTTGAAAATAGGACATTTAATTAACTTTTAATTCTCCATAGATTATTCGTTTTAATTTTGCATTCTACATTTAATATTTCATACGGGTTCCGCTAACGTTTGCTTAAGCTAGTGAACCCGTCTTTAAAAAAATCAGCTGAGCCTTAAATTTGAAAACACGGCATTTAATCGGCCTTTAATTCTCCACTGACTATTTTTTTTAATTCATTGAATTTTTGACACGGATTCCGCTAACTTTTTTCTAAAGCTAGCGAAACCCATGATTTAAAAAAGGAACTGGATCTTAAATTTGAAAATAGGGCATTTAAGTAGCTTTTAATTATCCATAGATTATTCGTTTTAATTTGCATTCTACATTTAATATTTAATACGGGTTCCGCTAACGTTTGGTTAAGCTACTGAACCCGTGGTTTAAAAAAATCAGCTGCGCCTTAAATTTGAAAACAGGGCATTTAATCGATCTTTAATTCTCCACTGACTATTTTTCTCATTCATTGAGTTTTTGACACGAGTTCCGCTAACATTTTTCTAAAGCTAGCGAAACGCATTATTTAAAAAAAGAACTGAGTCTTAAATTTGAAAATAGGGCATTTAAGTAGCTTTTAATTCTCCATATATTGTTCGTTTTAATTTTGCATTCTACATTTAATATTTCTTACGAGTTCCGCTAACGTTTGCTTAAGCTAGTGAACCCGTCGTTTAAAAAAATCAGCTGAGCCTTAAATTTGAAAACACGGCATTTAAACGGCCTTTAATTCTCCCCTGACTATTTTCTTTTAATTCATTGAATTTTTGACACGGATTCCGCTAACTTTTTTCTAAAGCTAGCGAAACCCATGATTTAAGAAAGGAACTGTGTCTTAAATTTGAAAATAGGGCATTTAAGTAGCTTTTAATTCTACATAGATTATTTAATACGGGTTCCGCTAACGTTTGCTTAAGCTAGTGGACCCGTGGCTTAAAAAAATCAGCTGCGACTTAAATTTGAAAACAGGGCATTTAATCGACCTTTAATTCTCCACTAACTATTTTCCTCATTCATTGAATTTTTGACACGGGTTCCGCTAACTTTTTTCTAAAGCTAGCGAAACCCATGATTTAAAAAAAGGATCTGAGTCTTAAATTTGCAAATAGAGCATTTAAGTAGCTTTTAATTCTCCATAGATTATTCGTTTTAATTTTGCATTCTACATTTGATGCGTCATACGGGTTCCGCTAAGGTTTTCTAAAGCTAAGGAAACCCGTGTTTTAAAAAAATTAGCTAAATCTGTAATTTGAAAACAGGGCATTACATATAACCTTTCATTCTTCATAAGTTATTTTTTATTTGCACAATCTACATTAGATTTTTGACACATTAAATTTTCGTCTGGTCTTTCTATCTAAAAAAGTAATTCTTCTATGGAAAGTTGAACAACACGCTCTCCATGCAATACGATTTCAGTTATACTTATTCTGCTAGAGATGGAAATATATAAATACATTAGAAATGTTTACAGCTAAGTAGAGCCTTGACGGGATGCAGTCCCTTAAATTTGAGCATCCTAGGCAATATTCTTTTATCTATGTTGCAATCAGGCACTCATAATACAATTTGAGAATTGGGCCGATATTGGTTACCGAAGTAAGAAAGAATACATATATACAGGGTGTCCATTTAGTATGCAAATATTCGATATCTGCTGAACTATTAAATATCGAGAAAAATTTTCAATAGAAAAGTTTCTTGGTTGCCAAAGATGCATACTTGTATTTGCAACAGTACAGGATGTTTCACAAAAGCGGAACAAATGAAACTACCCTTTTTCTAAATGGAACACTCGACATATTTTACCCAAAATCGATTCCCCCAACTAACAGTTGTTTATTTAACAATAGGTATTCTTTAATCTGTTGTGGCAGTGCCAATTTATAAATTATTTTCTTAAATCTTTGAACTTTGCAAGATCGTAATAAATAGGTCACAGTTTGTTTGGTTATTCGAATTTTAAAAATTTTCGTTGGAAACGGTATTATCAAGGTCATACAAACACTAGAAAGACTACAAACAAAAATTCATAATATGGCATCGCTGTACCTATTGAAAAAATATTTTAGGATTGGTTAGGGTGTTAGCAGAGATATTTATTTACTCTAAAACATACAGGGTGTTCCATTTGAAAAATCTGAGCAAACTTAATAAAAGTATACACTAAATGGACACCCTGTATAATGTTGTAACGATACACCACGTCACCTAAGTAACACTAGAACGTTCAAAAGTCTGATAACCGCTTTTGGAAGTAGCACCTTATTAAAAATAAAAGGAATTCTGGATTTTCTTGAAACAAGTCTAATAGCATATTTGAATCAATACTGATTGTGGGAGAATTTGTTTAAGGTAAAAATTATAAAATGCCATAGCAAGAAAGAATTCGATATATTTCTT
This sequence comes from Agrypnus murinus, assembly GCA_929113105.1. NCBI lineage: Eukaryota > Metazoa > Arthropoda > Insecta > Coleoptera > Elateridae > Agrypnus > Agrypnus murinus. The sequence continues at coordinate 111,600,530 of OV816028.1, read as the reverse complement.
TTAAGGGTTTAATTACCTGTATACTTAATTTTAATTAACACAAAATAAGAAGAAAACTACATTGGAGTATATTACTGTCTCACGAAGGAATGACAGTGCGTTCATTAGACAATGATGTTAATATGTGATTGATTATATGTAAGTTGATATTGCAGATAGACCATAACGTTATAAGCAAAACAAATTGGCAAGAGTAAAAGGTTTTGTCTATCATCATTGGATTTCGACCTGCAATCGATTACTACATACCTACAACATTATCCACTGAGATAGAAAAAACCTAATTACTAATTAGAGTTTGCATTTACGAAGAATGGATGTCTTATTAGATGAATTATTACAAAAAATGTCGAGAACATACTTGTCTTTTAACTTTAATTTAAAACAAAACAACAATAATGGAATTTAAATTATTTACGTTAATACTAAAAATGATATAAGAAGATAGATTCGAATGAAAATATGTACCTACATTGATAGCTTAAAATGTTGTCAAACCGTGGTGGAGTGTAGAGAATCTCCAACTTCAACTACAGACGACCGTCGCGACGGTTATGTCTTAACAATAATTAAGGTTGATTCAGACCGGCGGTAGCGGAGCGGAAGCGGATCCGCTCCCAAATCGCTTTCCTTAGTTTTAAATGGGATGATTCGAAGTAAAACCGCGCGCGGAAAAAACGACATAGCGGTGAGCCGGCGGTCTGAGAGCGGAGCGGTTTGAATCGATCTAGAAGCGATTTTTAGCAAGAAACCGCGCGGTTAGAGAAGGGTAGAATTATGTTTCTGACTGAAACGGCGCTCTTCAGTGCAGTCCATTAAGACTGCTGGTGTTGCAAATTGAAAAGTAACAAAACACCATACGTAAATGTAAATAACGTAAGCATTTCATTGTAATTAGTTTTTTTATTATTATATTGAAAAGGACACTTATTTTTTAGTGAATACTTAATAAACTAGAAACTACTTAATTAACTTAATATCGCTTAAACTTTATTATTTATTAAATATTATTAAACATTTATATAAAAAGGAAAGTAATGTATTCAGATATGTGTTATATAGGGTGTCACATTTTTGATGGATTTAATGAATGGAAAGCTCTTATATTACAGCTTTGCATTGATTAAACAATACATATAACAATATGAAAAACGGATTTCACATTATTAGGGACCCATGCACGACTATGAATGTCTGCATTGCAAAACCGTCGCCGTCCCGCTACCGCGGTTAGTATGAATGCTCCAAAGCGGAAACCGCTCTGAAACCGATCCGCCGCCGCTCCGTTTCCGCTCCGCCTCCGTTCCGCCACCGCCGGTCTGAATCAACCTTTAAGCTCTTAATCCTTTACGGTTCTAAATAAAAAACTTACTTTACAAAGAGCGACACTGACAGGTTTGGATAACGACAGTTAACATTTAATTAATTTGCCATTTAGCACATATAGGTTATTGTGATTTTTTCTGTGTTAGTGTTTGTGTTAGAAGTGTTATGGAGTACCTGTGTTAACTTAAATTAAAATAAAGAAAAAATAATAAAAAAATTATAAAATAAGTAACACATGAAGAGATAGTTACAACACGTTAGTCGATTACCCTATACATGGAAATTCTTCTGGATGATGGGAACCTTCAGAAGTGAAGAATTTCAGTGCACTATCACGATCATGATGACCCGAAACAGATGCCCTTTAGCCGAATGTTAAAAGAACCAGGTACTGTAGTGATCTTACCATTAGAATCCGAAAGGCATTGATCACAAAAAAGGATGCTGTGCCAATAAATAAAAATCAATTTCAAGTACCGTCAAGTATTCATCTACTCCGAGACCGCCCCTTGTCGGACTTGAGATACAGAAACCCGTAGAAGAATAAGCACCTCAATACTGCCCGGTGATCGACCGGGGTCATTAGGATAACTATCTATTGTCACCCAGGTCGAGGTCGACTTCGAGATACGCCCATATCTCCGTCTCCAAGCTCATTTTCTTTTGATGTTATTAATAGTCCCCTAACATTCACAAACCTGTCTATTTCTGGCATAAAGGAAATTACCTCGCCATTCAGATCGGTTTCATTAATCATTATTTTGTATTCAACCATTTGGAATTATTCCACACTACCAATTAAACATTTTAGATCTAGAGTTAACCGCAGACCACAGATTTAAAAATGTCAAAAGAATTAACGTAAGTTCATAAATTTCGTTAACTAAAAGAAAAAGACATAAATAACGCCCTTTATATAAATGTTCTTTTACAAGCTCCAATCTAGAAGAGAAAAAAACTAATACAAACAAACAAGCAGACGGCAAAAGTTAATTAATACCATAAAAGACGGGAAAACTAAGTCTCTCTTGAATGATTATTAATGACTTGAGAATTTTAGGGTATTTTTACCTGTTGGACGTGTGGTTAGACCACTTTTTATCCTTTACACCGGTTTAGGTTTTCAAATGCGTTTTCATGGTTTATCTATAACTAGATATGTGGATGTATGTCTGTGTATATTTATGTATGGTGTAATCTACCTACACAAAGAATTTTATGGAAGATAATTTAGTAGGTTTATAGCGTCGTCTAGATGAAAGTTAGAAGAAAGAAATCTAGAAAACGATCTTTTTGTAGGCAACATCAAAGTTAAGGATTGGAATAATGCAGTTATTGGATGAGTGATTAGAGATAATCAATTTTATAGTCGAGGTCTTTCCTGGACGCTAAATTATGTATAATGTAAATAAGTTAATTTTAATTACTTTTCTTCTTAGTCCTTAATTAACTTTGCCAGTTTTAGCCAGCCAAGATTTTGAAATTTACAATTGCAGGCAAAATTGGTGAAATTACTGCAGTTAATTTATAGTCTTCATTCAAGTATGCGCTCTGATTTCTAAATCCATCATGTTCGTTGGAAATATAACCGAAACGATCTTAACAATGAAGAATTAACTGACGAGCAGAAAAACATGATCTTCATCTAATTAAATATAATTATTTGACCCTATAGATCTTCAAATATGAAGCATAGAACATAGAGTATAATTACGATCTTACATCGACTGCACTGCATCAGCGTGCTTGAAGACTTTGCTAAGAACCAGCATCGTGAAGTAGGTATCCAAATACCGATTATTAAATTACACAATTTCTTCACAGAACTTGTTAAGTGCCTTAGATTGATTCTACCTGTAGCAATTACAGTACCGGTTTGTTGGTGTAGTAATATTAGTATCAAAAAAGATGTTTAAAGAACACCGAAAAGAATAAATACCATATTAGAATAACGCCATCAAAACTATGCAATTCTGCATCAAGGCTTGACGCGACCTGAAGAAAAAACGGGTTGCAACGAAAATATCGACTTCAAATGCTCTACCAGAATACTTGGATCCTGCTTAGACACAGAGGAGCAAGTACATTGAAATATCGTATTGTTTTCATCAATAGCTCTTAGACATCAAGTTAAATGCAATTTAAAGAAACTTCTGAATACTCAGGAATCTTTACCAACCAAGATATCTCCATGACTTCTGGAATTTGATGGTATTCACATGGTATTGATGGAAATCTTTAATTAACTGTGCAGTATCTACAGGGTAGGGCTTGGAAACTTCCTTTTTTGAAAGTGAAATAAAAAGCTGTACACGTTTCAAAACTCTTTATTCTTATTTTTCGCCCTTCACACAACATGGGAGATTTGATTTTTTAAAAAGAATATCTTGTAGATGTCGCCCTTCATTGTCAATACACTGATTCAGTCGAATTCGAAAATGTAGACCCACTCTTTCAAGCATGCCGACCGGTATATTGGCAATTTCGGCTCGGATGTTGTTCTATAGGTCTTCCAGGGTCTGTAGACGATCGTTATAAACCAGAGATTAAAGATAAATAATCACAGGGGGCTAAATCAGGCGAGCCCGCAGATAAGTTTACGTCCCCTCTCAGGGATATTAGTCGTCCGGAGAAGGTTTCTCTCAAAAAATTCATTGAAATTCTGGCGGTGTAGGCTGTGTCCCCATCTTGCTGAAACCACACATTGTCCAATTTCATTTCTTCGAGAGTAAGTAAAAAAGAACTCCTGGATCATTGTCAAATAACGGTCTGAATTCACGGTTATAGTACGGCCGTTTTCTTGAAAAAAGTAACGGCCAATGATCCCTACTCCTTAAATTGCATACCATACCGTGTCACGATCAAAATGAAGGGGACTCTCATGAAGCTCTCTAGGATTTATTTCACTCCAGTACCTTGCACGTTGCACCGAGATGACCGAGTGGCCGTTAGAAACATACGCCTCTACGAAAACGCCCCACTCTGTACAAAAAGTTACTGGCCAGTTTGTATACCAATATTTTGAAAACTAGTAGCTTACCTCAAGACATTAAGAGAGCAACCTCCATTACTATCTTAAAACCATTTTTGAGCGCTTGTTAGAAGCTCCTCGAAAGATTAATATTTAGTAGGAAGACAAGAATATCGGTAGAAGAATTAATTCTAGAATATTGGACGGAATTCCAGTAAAACAGGCGGAATCTAAACCAAACCGAAGATTTTCTGATCAGGCTCTAAATCTTACAATGTAAAATATAGGCAGTAGGTATTTACCTTATAGATCTGATCGTGACCTATGAAATAGTTGAAATGAACTGTGTGTCAACGATACGTTTATGAAACATGTATGATAGACACTTCCTAGTAACTGTGGGTCAAGAAATAAATAAGTAATCAGCGAACTTTGAAGGATGGCTTAGCCTAAGGATCAGTTGTTGCTACAATGTTTTTTAACTTATATATTTCAGATATCCCGGAAACGGATATTCTTTGAAACGATTTCTGTCGAGCCTATACATAGCTGCATACAGTACATCTACTCGTTCTTCTTATTCATTTTTAATTGCTACTCAGTTATTTGGTCACTTGTTCCGACGATATACCGCTCGTTTCGTCCAACTAGGGTATAGTGCAATGGTCGCGCAGGTGTGTATACATGGCTTTTGCGCCGACACCTTTAGCGTGAGCGTTTCTGGTTTCTGATTAAATTTGGCATCCTCCCTAGCTCAGTGCAGGGAGCATAACACAGTGTCAGGACCGAATGTATTGTAAACTTTAGACACGTCATCTTTAGGGCGTGCTTAAAGGACAAACACCATCGTATAAATGTTACTACTAGCTTGCTGTAACAGCTATTCAACATGAAGATACAGGATTTACTGCTAAGTCCAAAATAAAGCAAAAACAGCGGTCTTAGCCTACGTTTATAGTGGAGCAACGTGTAGAGTATCTCACGATTTAAATCATTTCAACCCGTCATGCGTCATTTAAATCATGGCAACTTTGGCCTGGGCCAGGACGTCATAATTTTATCAGATTTTCGGATTACAATTCGGATGATTGCTGAGACTGTAAACGCCGATAAAGAAACTGTCAGAAAAATTTTACATGACGAGTTGAACATGAAGAAAGTTTGTGTGAAGTTGGTCCCAAAAAATTTGACCCCCTGAACAAAAGCTCGTCCGTCAACAGATCTGCTCAGATTTTCTTGAGAGGTTAGATGAAGAGCCTGAATTGATGGAAAACATCATCACTTGCGATGAAACATGGATATTACAATACGATGTTGAAACTAAACGGCAATCCATGCCCTGGAAAACTCATGCATCGCCAAGAATGAAAAAAGCAAGGATGTCGAAATCAAAACTTAAAGCCATGCTAATCGTTTTTTGCGACATCAACGGCATCGTGATGACTGAATGGGTGCGACAGGGTCAAACTGTAAACCAAACTTACTATTTGAAATTTTTGGCAATACTGTGAGAGCGAGTTCGTAAGAAACGGCTGGAGTTGTGGAAAAACAAGCCGTGGATCTTGCACCAGGACAACGCACCTGCCCATAACGCGCTGTCTGTGAAGCGTTATTTAGCCGCTAGAGGCACTCCAATGCTCAAACACGCGTTGTACTCGCCTGATTTAGCACCCTGTGATTTTTTCCTGTTTCCGAAAATCAAGTCTGCCTTAAAAGGAACCCGGTTCGAGTCCATCGAAGTGGTGAAGCGAAAATCGGCGGAGCTCCTAAATGCTCTTACAAAAGAAGACTTCCAGCATTGCTCTGACCAATGGAAAAAACGAATGGAACAGTGTGTGGCGAGGGGAGGGGAGTACATTGAAGGGGAGCATTCGATTGTAGAATAATTTTTAAAATAAAACTCTTTTTCATAAGCAGTCTCGTTATTTAATATCCAGACCTCGTATATACATTTTTGAAATAATTCTTGAAAAGGCCGTATAAATAATATAATAATATAATAGTGTAAGCAGTAACGGTTCGTAAACTTTCAGCATTTGCATAATTTAAGTATTTATTAAAATGAACTCATCTGTTGTAAGTGAAGCTTTTGCAAAATCTAAAAAAGTCGAATAAAACTCCATAATGCTATTACTCGCCGCAAACTTTGATCTTATTTTCCTGTATGAGAAGCTTTGCTGAAATATGAAAAAAATATGCTTGCAAATTGTGAAAGAAAGAAAATGCCGTAGTATTACAAAAATATTACTATGCCATTTGAATATACGAATTGTTTGAATGAAAAATAATAGTCTATATAAAAATGCCAATCGTATTAATGCTTTTTATTTAAGATATTTAAGATGCCCGATAATTACTTTATTGTAATAGATTTATATGTATCACTTTTTTGTTAAATATTTCTATATTTTGTTGGAATTCCATGACCATGAGTATATCTTCCGGGAAGTTAAACAAAAGGTATTTTTCATAATAAAATTTGCACCCACTCATATTTAATCCTGTATGTATCAATACTGACTGATTACGTACAATTTACAAAGTACGTGCATGTAGTGATTATTCAGCTTGATTGTGGCCCCCTACTTAGAACTCTAGTAGTTCCGTTGCGCTCACCACCTATAATTTTCTGGCAAGGCTTTACGTATGAAACCTACTTGAAGTTAAGAAAGCAGCAAAGTTTGCATTCTTGTTGAATGTTTTAAATGTTATTGTTTTGTTGTTTTGGATGTTTTAAATGTTGTAAATTTAGAAGTGCAGTGATGATGATGAAAAAAGTCGAGATATAAATCCCATTTATGTTTTCTCATTTTTATGGTACATAAAACAACATTGTTCTTTGCGTTATTTAACTTGGCACCATTCGCATAAATAAAATATTAGCTTTATTCGTTAAGAATACATTATTTTTATTTAGAATTAGCCATCATAACTGTTAATAATAAAAAAAAGTAAAAATATTTTTTGATTTTTAAATAATCAAAAACTCCGCTCAGAGCACTGTCTTAGTTCTGAAATTATACTGTTATAATCTTACAGTGAGTGCTTGCTGTGATGAATTTGTTATTAAACAGACTTCTACTTAATAACTAATAAGATTGATATTTCCTGTTATATGTAACCTATCGGTAATACAGGTCTGCATCCGTAATACTATACATAGGTAATAATTCGAATTTGTCATTAAAATTATTAATGCATAAATCTTATATTCTTCCTGATACTCCTCTGTATTATCAATTATAATCAATTCTATAGCTCCACTTTTGAAAGCCAAGCTGTTTCTAGATAATTTCATTCAAGCATGTAAGAGTATTATACCGGGTCGCTGATATGTATGGAAACGATCGATTATCCTCTAAAATAAAATAGCTAGCGGAAAATGTTAAATACAAAAGTTTTAGGGATTTTTAAAATCTATTACAATAAAGACAAATTAAGTATACAGGATCAGTCAAAAAGTCATGACGAAACAAAGTTGTTTTTTGTAATGGAACAGGGTGTATATTATTCCATATTTCGATTTATCTCGAAATTCTAAACAAAATTGTATAGACATCATTCTACCTAAACTTAACCGTTTTCGAGATATCGAACTTTGAAAATCATTTTTTACTACCTTCGAATTTATTAAAGAAAAAGTCCAAAATGATGGATATTTATTATGAAAATTACACAAGGTGCGGGATATGGTGATATGGATATGTTAAAAATGCATGATACGAAAAAATGTAAAAATGCCCTGGATATTTTACATTTTATGAAAATAATAGTTATGCCAAAAAAAAAAGAGAAAACAAATGTTTTCTTTGGAATTCTATCTTATAAGGTGCTCAAAGTGTCCACCATGTTCTTCCTGACAGTAATGAATTCGCTGAACAAAATGTTGGAGTGAATTTAAAAGGGTATTGGTTGGAATATTGGAAATTTCTTGCTTTATCCTTTCTTCCAACTCTTCGATATTTTTCGGCTTATTTTTGTAGACTAAATTTTTTATATGACCCCCACAGAAAAAAGTCAAGCGGGGTCATATCGGGAGACCTAGCAGGCCATGCAATTGCCCCCTACGTTCAATCCATTTTTCAGGAAAAATTTCATCTAGATATGCCCGCACCGCAAGTCTAAAATGTGGAGGAGCCCCATCTTGTTGAAACCATAGTTGTTCTGCCGGTAAATTGGGATTGTTATTGTTCGAAAATAATCGTCTAAGCTCTGGAATAATATGCTCTCGCAAAAGTAATAAATATCGTTCAGCGATCAAATTTTCGTTTATAACATGGGTCCTATGACGTGTCCACCAATAATGCCACACCAAACATTTACTTTTTGTGGTCGTTGGGTGTGAACTTCTTCCATCCAATGTGGATTTTGGTCTGACCAATACCTACAGTAGTGTCGGTTTACGTACCCGTTTAAACAAAATGTAGCTTCGTCAGAAAATAATATGTGGGTGACAAAGTTGGCATTTTGATTTAATTTAGTCATAATAACTTCGCAGAACTTGATTCTACGATCAAAATCGTCTTCACTTAATTATTGTATGCACTTTATATGGACGGAATTTTTCCCGTTTGCAAATTTTTTGAATGGAATATCGACTCATGTTATGATTTAAACCCCTCTGTCGTGTCGAATTAATTGGATTTTCCGCAACATCTAACATGACATTCAAAGAATTTTCTTCATTTGTAACGCTTACTGGTCTTTCACTTTTTGGTCGATCTGTGACAACTCCAGTTTCATGAAAACGCTGCAATGTTTTTGAAACAGTTGATTTAGAAAGACGTTCCCGATCGGGATGCAATTCGTGAAAAATATCCACTACTTCGTCACAACTTCGTCTATCACCATATCCTATGATCGTTAAAATCTCAATACGCTCGGTTTCACTTAAACGTTCCATTTTTGCGCGAAAACTATTCACACTAAATAATGTATTTTTGACATGTGTTGTCAAGATAATCACTGTTAGACAAAAGAACGACGCCGCGTTGTTATGGAGCTAGAAACTTTCAAAGGTAACTTGATGGACTAAAATATTTTTGTATAATTTATAAGAAAGTGATTTTCAAAGTTCGATATCTCGAAGACGGTTAAGTTTAGGTATAAAGATGTGCACAATATTGTTTAGCATTTCGAGATAAATTGAAATATGGAATAATATACAGGGTGTTCCATTAAAAAAATGCAACTTTGTTTCGTCATGACTTTTTGACTGATCCTGTATACTTAATTTGTCTTTATTGTAATAGATTTTAAAAAACCTTAAAACTTTTGTATTTAAGATTTTTCGCTAGCTCTCTTACTTTAGAAGATAATAATCGACCGTTTCCATACATATCAGCGACCCTGTATATAGAACGCCAGCATTTACTACAGTAATAATGTAACGTACATCCAGGATTTCGAAATGAGCAAAAAAGTTGGAGTAGTTTGGTTTCAAGTTTGATTAAATCAGAAAAAAAGGGTCGGCACGTTAAGGTCTATTAGGGATGCGTAGCGGATTATTTCATCACAGATACTTTTAGATTGGAGTCTAAATAGTGCTCTCATTTATGTTCTTATGGGAAATCTAGAAATTGAAAATTTAGATTAGCAAATTAAATAAAGAATTTATTTACATTACGTTTATAGCGTTTCCATTTATAATAATTTCAGTGGAAGTGAAGCAACTCATATCATAATTAATTTTATTAATTAATGACTTCTTCCAAGGATAGATCTTCTTCCTGAAAAAGTATGTTTTGTATGCATACACTGAAATATGATACAATGTACTGATGAGGTATGTCAATAATAAAGGAAGGAATTTACCTATCGATTCGTGATTAATATTCGTGACAATAAGCACGTAACAGTGTATGATGGCATGCCATGACTTTATTAGGTATTCGTTTATTGAAGAATGATTTCAATTTTGCATAAAGCACGGGACTCGTTTTATCTATCTAGTCTCACTACATTGCATTGTGTTGAATACAACAGAGAGTGGTGGTAAGACAAAGGCTTAATTTCCTTTATTGTCCTCGTATGGTTAATGCCTTTGACCAAACAGATAGCGGTTTGTCTTATACCTTAGCTACTACAGTTTTTTAAACGATTTATTTTTGGGATTTTATGGACGAAAGAATCATTCTTCATCAGTGATAGTTAAAACAAACCATCGAGGTGCTTTCTGTTTGGTCTTTTTCTTCCATCTTCATATTTTGGAGTCGAACTGTGGCATATACCAACTATACAACTTCTTCATATCTTTTCTCCTCGTGATATCTATTGTAACATATAAAATTACTTGCTACTACAAACAAAAGTAAATATGTACTAATCGTGTACTAACAACAACCGGCTTAGATCGAATAATATTAGCAATAACTCTAAATCTGTTAAGATTAATGCAGGACGTAGGAGAACTGAAGCATTTGTAGATTGATTGTAAAGCTATGGAGATGGGCGCCAGCACAATTGATTTAAATAAATAAGTAATCCTCCTCAAGAACGGAGTTCTATTGCGGTAAAACGAATCAGCCTTAATTGCGCAAAAGCCGGACATCCTTACCTCTTACATAACATATGTACAACAGAACAAAATTTTACATTTTATTCAAATATTGCTAATGACATAGAGTGAATGGTCAAGTATGCTTCCCTAAACCAACAGATTCTAAAAAAGAAAAGAATAGAAATATCTTAAATAAGCCAATAGACATAAATTACACAAGAATTCCCTGATAAATCCTGAATCAATAGATTTTTTAATAGTGCATTTTCTAGGGGTGTGGCTCAACGGAGAGCTACAACCTCCACGATTTAAAAAAATAACTTATCATAAATAACACAACTAGACATAAATTACACAGAATTCCCTGATAAATCCTGAATCAATAGATTTTTTAGTAGTGCATTTTTAAAGGGTGTGGCTCAGCAGAGAGCCACAATCTCCACGATTTCTTTTTAAATTAACTTATCATAAATAAGACAACTAGACATAATTACACATAATTCCCTGATAAATCCTGAATCAATAGATTTTTTAATAACGCATTTTTAAAGGGTGTGGCTCAGCAGAGAGCCACAATCTCCACGATTTTTTTTTAAATTAACTTATCATAAATAAGACAACCAGACGTAAATTACACAGAATTCCCTGATAAATCTTGAATCAATAGACTTTTTAATAGTGCATTTTTAAAGGGTGTAGCTGAGCAGAGAGCCACAATCTCCACGATTTCTTTTTAAATTAATTTATCATAAATAAGACAACTAGACATAATTACACAGAATTCCCTGATAAATCCTGAATCAATAGATTTTTTAATAGCGCATTTTTAAAGGGTGTGGCTAAGCAGAGAGCCACAATCTCCACGATTTTTTTTTAAATTAACTTATCATAAATAAGACAACCAGACGTAAATTACACAGAATTCCCTGATAAATCTTGAATCAATAGATTTTTTAATAGTGCATTTTTAAAGGGTGTAGCTCAGCAGAGAGCCACAATCTCCACGATTTTTTTAAATTAACTTATCTTAAATAAGACAACTAGGCATAATTACACAGAATTCCCTGATAAATCCTGAATCAATAGATTTTTTAATAGCGCATTTTTAAAGGGTGTGGCTAAGCAGAGAGCCACAATCTCCACGATTTTTTTTAAATTAACTTATCATAAATAAGACAACCAGACGTAAATTACACAGAATTCCCTGATAAATCTTGAATCAATAGATTTTTTAATAGTGCATTTTTAAAGGGTGTAGCTCAGCAGAGAGCCACAATCTCCACGATTTTTTTAAATTAACTTATCTTAAATAAGACAGCTAGGCATAATTACACAGAATTCCCTGATAAATCCTGAATCAATAGATTTTTTAATAGCGCATTTTTGAAGAGTGTGGCTCAGCAGAGAGCCACAATCTCCACACTGAGAAAAAGACTTTCTTATAGTTAACGAACGTGCTAGTTTGAGCTCAATTTGTTTAAATATACTATGCCATATTTAAATTAACACACGTTGTGTAAGATTTAAAAAGCGCAATTTATACAGCCAAAGAAATAATTAGTTCAAACAAGATTTTGTTGGATTTACAATAGTATAATACATGTGAACTATTTGTTCTTTAGAAGCACTCTTATTCTAAATGTTAAATAATTAACGTGAATTTTGTACAAAGCCTGGTTTACAGAAACTGTGTATTTATTGACAGTTAATGCAATATTTTTTTATTAATTACCGTGCTTCCACATTTGGCCATAATAAGATTTGTTACCCATCAAATTATTTACAGTAATAGTTAATACATTTTAATGTTCTACGTAAAAATACATTTTTTAACATTTCAACAGATATAATTAACGTAACTTATTAACAGAGTATTAGTTACTTAACGTTATGTGTTTATAAAAAAAGTAAATTATCTGTTATTAAATATTTGTTAACAGTTATATTATGTATTATAAGTGCAAACTTGCAAGAATAGCTTGACGGTTGCTGGCGTCCATTCCTTTGGATATTTTACACATGTCCGCTGCTTGGGGTACACACAATCCTTTGGGCAGGTTTATTTAATAATAAGTGGTGAATTGTGATTGTGAATTGTGAATGACATTAATTTAGGTGCGTTACTGTGTAATTATAATATATTTGTAGTTTTGAGAGTGCAATAAAAATTAAATGTTTCCTAAAACTGTTTGTGTTTTTCTGACCGAGGTCATAACCAAATAATATATACAGTGCTAGTAAAATTTGGCTTTGAATTTTTATGTGTGAGCCAAGGGAAAACAGCGAATAGTAACTCATCTGAGAAAGATAGACATCATCCCATACTTGTCAAGGTTTACATGTCAGAACTCAGAATGACATACGTCAATAGTTTTTGTCTAGCAAAAACGTTTCTATGGCAAGTATGCGATAAACATCTATCTTTCTCAGATATATTACTATTTGCTATTTTTCCTTTGCTCACACATGAAAATTTAACCCAAGTTTCACCAGCACTACATATGGGTATAATTACCAAGTAATATAGTAACTATTAATTGATCATGAATTTATTGTTAAGTAAATACACTAACTATTACTTTATAAAGATTTACCTCACAAACTACTATAGTAACTACTACTATTTGGTTATTTAGCAAATAAGCTAGTGGAATAAGTATTACTATAACTTTATTTTGCCAATAAATAATTGTAGTAACTAATATTATACACTTACTTTGCATGTAAATTAATTCAATTAGAATAAATTCACTAAAATAAATGCTAAGGAACATATTGATTAGTAGGTAACGTGGTGTATTAACATTAAATAGATTGTTTAACAGTTAACCAATATTGTATAAATATTATAAACTAATTCTATGTCTACAATCGAACTGTTTTTATCGCAAACTAATTTGTTTAAATATAGTTTTGTACATTATAACAGATAACTTGCTACATTTACATCTAAAAAATCATCCTTTATTGTTTAATTATTTATATTTATAATTTTCAAACTAATAATAAGTTCCTTGTCATTAAATATTTGTTCCGCCGTATCCAAAATAACAATTTATTTGCGGTAATCGTTTTGTATTAATTGCAAATAAATCTTTTTCTCAGTGCACGATTTTTTTTAAATTAACTTATCATAAATAAGACAACCAGACGTAAATTACACAGAATTCCCTGATAAATCTTGAATCAATAGATTTTTTAATAGCGCATTTTTAAAGGGTGTGGCTCAGCAGAGAGCCACAATTTCCACGATTTTTTTTAAAATTAACTTATCATAAATAAGACAACCAGACGTAAATTACACATAATTCCCTGATAAATCTTGAATCAATAGATTTTTTAATAGTACATTTTTAAAGGGTGTAGCTCAGCAGAGAGCCACAATCTCCACGATTTTTTTTAAATTAACTTATCATAAATAAGACAACTAGACATAATTACACAGAATTCTCTGATAAATCCTGAATCAATAGATTTTTTAATAGTGCTTTTTAAGGGGTGTGGCTCAACGGAGAGCCACAATTTCCACAATTTAAAAAAAAACCTAACTTATCATAAATAAGACAACTAGACGTAAATTACACAGAATTCCCTGGTAAATCCTGAATCAATAGATTTTTTAATAGTGCATCTTTAAGTGGTGCGACTCAGCGGAGAGCCACAACTTCCACGATGTTTTTCAAAAAAACTAATTAGTGTAACCTTTTCTGTAGGTGTTGATGGCTACGCATAAATTCGTATACGACAATACTGAATTGATTGAAAACTGCAATAAACCCACTTTTAACTTTGTTACAGAAAGATTTAGGTGCATCATACAGCATCGCGGTCATATATTATACATAGTATGTGATGGCGCGGCGGCAGACTAAATACGTCGTTTGTCGTTAAAATCTAATTTTGAGATTTTTACACCGAGAGACTTTTATTTCAAAATGCTGTAAATTTTAGTAAAATGGAGAATATGATTCGAAATAAGTCATAGATTAAAGTAATGCAAAAATGTAAAATTTTGTTAATCAATAAATACTTATCACTTTTTACTAACACTGTTGTTCCCATTTGAGAAAGGTTTTGGTTGGCAGGGTTGCCAGGTTGGGCGAAATTCCGCCGTTTGGGCTAAACGAGCGCTCTATTTCGCGGGGGGAAAATGTATTTCGCGGAATTTCAATGGGCGAAATTTCACTAGACTGTCCACTTTTTGGGCTATCTCGCGATTTTATTAATAATGTCTTTAAATGTTGGAGTTTACAGCAGATTTTTATGATAATTTTCACAAACGAAATGTGATATTCATAATGTTGGTAATTTCTACTAGAGAGTTATGCTTGTGTTTTGATAACGTGATACGATAACTTGATGTGATCTGATTTAATGTGATCTTATTGAATAAGTCCTTAAATTCTTTATATACAAATAAGTCAAAAATACAAATTAGTGTTATAAATATGTATGAAGTTGTTTCAATAAAGCCCTCATATATTATTACTCATCATTATTCGCCATTATTACACATCAAAATATCAATTATGCACGTTAATAAACTTGAATTTACCGCTTTTACGTTCGAATAGAATGCAATGTCTTCATTGGGCGGAATTGGGCTAACTCGGAGCCCTCTAACGGCGGAACATTGCATTGAGTATCTGGCAACCCTGTTGGTTGGTGACACATAAAAGGTCCTATACTAAACAAGTGTGGCGAAATTTGATGTCATCTTGATCCTCGCTTCTTATCTTTGTTATTTATGGGCCGATCTGGATTCATTTCTTGGTTGATATAGCGCGATGTGAGAAGCATCGGCTAGAAATATTTTTACGAGATAAATATTCATATCATTAAATTATTATTATTTTTTATGAATATTTAGTTCATACAAATATTAATGATGTCGCCTACTTTTAAGTTAAGAGAATGAGTCTTTTATTCTCAAGTGTACTCAATGGACATAATGTAAAACAGTTATTTTACTCTTTTATTATTGCAGTGCTAAAAATATGCAAATCTCTGATAACAAAAAGAGAAGATGAAGAGAAATTGTTTAAAGATTTATTGTTCAACTTGGAAAGTAGGTTCTTCATTGTCGTTGATTGTATGTTGTTGACATTTATGAATTGAAAAGTCTAATGATATTCTCGATTCTTATTTATGATATTGCAATACTCAGAGTTAAGATTTTGCATTTCACTTCCATCATGGTGTGAATTGTCCGGATAATAATCTATTGTATAAGACTCGCAGTCGGCAACGTATGAAATCAACAGTAACCATATTAGCAGTGCAGAAAAGCAAATATTTATTGAAGGTGCGTCAAGAAGGTCTAAATAGTTTTTAGATGTTAACATTTACTCCTCCAGCACAATGTTAAATTTAATAACAGTTAATCGGTTAAACTCAACGTGCAACGTACATTATCCAACCTGGATAACATCCTGGTTGTCATTCAGCTAGATGATCGCAATGACGCATTGTTACATTTGCTGTAATTTATTGCATATTCAATTTATTTCAATAAACAAAATTTAAAGAAACATTAATTATAAATAATAACAAGGCCAAACTTATTTACTGCAATAAATTACAGCAAATGTAAATCGTGTGTCATTACGGTTGGATAATGTAATGTGGATTTTGAATGTAGTACTTTAATAATGATTGCGAAAAAATATATACAGTAGCAAGTATACCAGGGTATACCTACAACATTATTTGAAAATGATGAGGATGGCGACAAGGAAAAATGTTGTTACATTCAGTGTGCATTCGTAATTACAACATCGCTCATAGTACGCATTTAAACATTTTTTTTCAGAGTGACCTTTTAGATTATTATAAAACTTCGCAAACTAATTGTCTTGATGGCCATGTCGCAAAATGTAGACACACGCATGACCCATATCTCCACCTAACCTAGCCTAAACACAACCCAACCTATTCCAATCTAAATCTAACCTAAACTTAACCTAACCTAATCTAAACGTAACCCAACCTAGCCTAATTGAACGTAACCTAACCTAAACCTAATCTAACCTAACCTAAACCTAATCTAACCTAATCGAACCCCATCTAATTAACCTGTGACCAGATTTTGGCGTGCACAACCTTTAATTAAACACAATATAACACCACCTACTGGTAAATAGCTAGGCACAACCTGGTTTTACAACATTTGTCTAGGTTTTAGGACAATTGCTGACACAGGTTGATAGACATGCGCACTGTTTGCATTATGGGTGTATACATTTTGGGTGTCTATATTGGGTCAACGCTTGCCGTTTCATGACTGTCTCCATTTTGAGTGTCTATATGTTGTCTATATGTTATAAAAAATACGGTCTCGATATCATCAAGTTTTTGCCAGGATAAGGTCTCATTTTGAAGCTGTTTTGATGGTTTACTTTATCATGTTATACTATAATAATAGCCACGCTCGACTCTTCAGCTCTCTTTACGCTCAGAATTCCGTTCCTATAGTTTCGATTGTTAAACTATTTGTGACTAATAGCATTAGAAGTGCAAATGAGAACATTTGAAATCCCGTATATCCCGTTTATCCTCAACATCAAGTCCTAGAGTACATTGAGAAGTTACGAATTACTACTCACCTGGGAAAATGTTTCGCTAGCAGCAATTAATCACAGTTAATTTTTTAATTAAAGTGTTTTGGCTATTATTAGTTTATCCTTGTGTAACTGGCTTACTGCGTGAGTAGCAGCATAAATGAATGTGACATAAGAACCCGACATCTAGTATAACGTGAAAAATGAGGTTGATTTACAGGAAGACGATAGCATACGCTTCATCTTGGCTCAGAATATTCCTACCTTAGGTAATACCCAAAAGTATGATCAGAACCTACATTGAACACTTATAAGATGAAACAGTATAAAACACTTTTGCAAGAATCAAATTTTATTTCCCACGACTTGGCATCAAAGATTAACTAATACTACTGTTAGCTTACAGTTGATTACCTCGGCTGAGCTAGTCAAAATCGGCGAGACACAACTTCTCATTAAAATTCTTTTTTTTTTGGGCATGGCTAAATTTAAACATTGGCTGATTCGCAATCAATTATGGTTCGCATCATGGGCTCAAACAACAATTAAAACGGTTTATTTAATGTTTATTTGAATGATGTTTAAACAAATTTACTATGGCCTCACTATGTGTATTACAAAGTTTAAGCTAAATGAGTTTACTTTAGATAAAATTACACGTAAAGTTTACCTTAACCTTGAATTCTATGACATTAGATTAATTGTCCTTCCTCATAAACTTTAATTGTTCGCGTTTACTGTCTCCAGCCTTACTTTGTGGAACTCCATAATCATGAAATACCGTGATATCAAAAATTATCTTGGACAAGGGTTGTTATGGAATATAAAACGGTTGTCTTAGTTTGAATTTCTAAATCTTTATCTTAAAATAATTCTGTCGTTGTCAAGCTACACTGACATCATCAATAACCTACAAATATGTTACCTACTTAGTTCAGCTGTAAAATTTATGTCAATAATTTTTTGAGTGTCAAAATAACAAAAATTCATTAGAATTAGTAGAAAAACTACAGAACATACATCTTCCAGCACATTCAAAACTTGTAAGCTTTGACATTTGTAACATGTTTTCAAAGATTCCACCACAAGACTGTATTCCTTTGTTAAATAATTTCCTAATTAATAGTAATGTAGAATTAGTAAAAAGATTAGAGTTAATTCAATTATTTGATCTTTGTATCAGTCAAAATTATTTCACTTTTAATAATATAATATATTTACAGAAGGATGGTTTACCTATGGGTAATTCTCTGAGTCCTCTATTAGCTAACATGTTTATGGATAATTTGGATGATCGAATATTTGAATTAGATCTTTCTAAACACATTATTTTTTGGTTTCGTTACGTTGATGACATTTTAGCTGGTTTTGACAGTTCTTTTGAGGTTATCAATGAATTTTTAATTCTTATTAACAGTCTTCACACAAACATCACGTTTACACTAGAAACAGAACAAAATAGAGCTATTAATTTTTTTGATTTAACTATTACAATTAATACAGACAATGAATTTGATTTTTCCATATACAGAAAACCCACAAGCACAGACGTCACTATACCTAACGATTCATGTCATCATAAAATGCATATAAACTAGCGGCGTATAGATCTTTAGTACACCGAGCTTTAACTACTCCAATGAAACAATCACATTTTGATAAAGAAATTTCAATCATCAAACAATTAGCACATGCAAAATGGTTTGCATGTGTTATAATGGTATAACCATAACATGATTGACACTTTAATTCAACAAAAAGATTATAGGTTAGCTATCAAAAGAATATTTCCAATTGACCCTCAAATACAAGACACAAACTACATATCAATATCATACGTTG
The DNA here is from genome assembly GCA_929113105.1 of Agrypnus murinus. Taxonomy (NCBI): domain Eukaryota; kingdom Metazoa; phylum Arthropoda; class Insecta; order Coleoptera; family Elateridae; genus Agrypnus; species Agrypnus murinus. Next base: position 111,581,332 of record OV816028.1, on the reverse strand, counting down.
CCAAGATATCAAAACAAATTGCAAGTATAATAAGAAAAGCCACCAGTTACAAAATAACCTATAAAACTAACACCAACACCTTTTCATTTTTATTCAATGCTAAAGACAAAACACAAGATATCATGAAATCCGGCATTTACCGTTTGAATTGTTCTTTTTGTAACTCGGTTTATATTGGACAAACACTTAGAAATTTCGACATAAGATACAAAGAACACGTACGGTCTTATAGACTTAAACATCCAGAAAAATCGAATTATGCCAAACACATTTTGGAACAGAACCACCCAATGACACCTCAAAACAACACTAGATTCTTACATTTTTGCAACAACAAACACAAATTAGACATTTTAGAAGCTTTTGAAATATACAGACATAACCGCACAGTACCTTTAATGAATGAACAAACTGAGCTTAGTAATTCTCCTTTATTAGAAGTGTTAGATATTTAGTTTTTGTATGTATTGTATCTAGTTACCTATTTTCTGTATGTATTTATCCTTAGCAACGTGTTTGTTTATCAATCTTATCTACCTTTGATAATGACACAAAGTGTTGAAACAATATTGTCAGGTTAAGATATTAATAAAACTTGTGAAACTTTAACTAATCTTTGTATTTATATTATATTTCATTTTTTTAATTGTTCAAATGATGCGCACTATTATCTTAAGATTTATTTCACAATAACGGTTGAAACAACTTAAAAATTGTCACGATTTTATTCGTGCCGTTTTTACAAGCCACTTAAAATTTGGGATCAATCTTCAAATTTATTTTTGCGCAATCAGATTTTCATTTCATCCGATTACAAGGTGAAAAGTCCAATTTGCATACGATCCAATTATGATTTACTGCAAGGGAGATCACAAAAATGTGATCGGGTGAATCAAAATGAATACTAAAATGAATTGAAATTAAACTGTTACATAAACAAAGATTGACTAAAAACTTCTATAGTGAAACACGTAGAACTGAGAAATACCTTAACTTCCAGATTATAGAATGTTTGAAATCGACATTCGCTTACGACTAGATGCTATTAAAGTAGATTCGATAATTATACTCCGAAAATCGGAAAATCGAGGACGCACCACTCGAGTACAGCCGCGAAAGTCAACAATTGGAAGATCAAGGATTGGAAGATGGTTTGAATTAATTTTGGGATCACATGACGCATCGATTTTAACTACCTGTTAGTTTTTAATATTCTATTATGAAACAATGAAACTCGTAATAGATTTTTGATTTTACCAAAAAAAGATTTTTAATAAAGTGTTAATATGTCGTTCCTATAAATTAAGAGTTATTCTTAATTTTCGAATTGATGCTACCTAAATGATCGTAACATAGAATCTTTTAATTATAAATATCATAAAAATTAATTCAGTTAGGTTGGTACAAGAAGGGGTATAGTATATGATCCTAACCAAATCGGTGGATAGAGTTTCGTATCATTACATACCTATGTCGCATTACTCTAGCAACCATGTACCAATATTATCACAGGAAATCATGATGTTACTGTTGAAACCTTCTCGATGGGCTGTTTTGCATTGAATTTGTTATTTTTTCTTTTAATAATATGAAACATATGGAGATTTTAGGTCAACATCTTCACTGTGATTCATATACAAAATGTTAATCGTCCAAGTATTTAAATAACTAGACAATTCGGCAATACTTTGAGAAAGCAGCTTATGCAGATTCTGATTGAGGCATATGTTCGTAGATAACAGGCGTGGAGAATTTTTCGGTATTGAGTATTAAGAATTCCGTAATACTTAATGTACTATACATACCAAAAACTGAATATTTGGTGTTAAATAGAACGTTTAGTATCATAGACACTTTTGAAAGAAGATGAAGGGAGTAACTATAATTACTATAACTTTGTTCAACACCTGTACGCATCAATATATTGAACTATTTTTTGCAATTTGTTGAAGCTAAAAAGTTTAGAAAAGTTCCCAGCTGAATCTGACCAAGATTCTGGTAGCTAACTCTGCTAACCAAGCTGTATCTGGTAGGGATGCAGCTGTTGTACTATGAGAAATATATCCAGATCAAGTTATAAATTCCATAAGTGCCATAGGTTCCGATACATAAGGCATGTGATTTTGGTTCACGATGCATTTTCAGAAGATGTAGAGTTCGCCATGTTCCATATATCTGGTAAAGTGTAAAATACATATTTCACAGAAATCTTAATTTTCTGTACGGTAATTAAAACATACTACATAAATCTGTAAGGAAATCTGAGGCAAATTTTGTCTTAAAACTGTGCTGATTTGACATAACCTTACATTGTCTACAAGCCGTTAAATGTTACTTGTCACTACTATTGTAATGTCATTTTATAACTAAAATTTGAATAATGTAAAAGAGTATGACGCTTAATGTATACATCAGTATCAAAATTTAGTAAAATGTGGATTTTCGGTTATGGGTCTTTAATTTGGAAAGCAGACTTTCCTTATGAAATAAAATCAGTTGGTCACGTAAAAGGCTTTGAACGAAAATTTTACCAGCACAGTACGTATCACAGGGGAACGGCAGAAAAACCCGGAAGAGTCGTTACTTTAGTGCCATCCAGTCCGGATTCGGAAGTATGGGGTGTCGCATACAAAATACAAAAGCAGGACGTGGAAATGGTTGTTAATGAACTGGACTCCAGAGAAAAGGGTGGATACAAACGAAAACAAGTTATTTTCTATCCTAAACTCCCAACGGCAAATCCTTTCGAAATAGTCATCTATGTGGCCACAACGGATAATTTAAATTATGCTGGAGAAGCCAACGAGGATAGCATAGCTAAACAAATCGCAAATTCCTCTGGACCAAGTGGTACAAATGTCGAATATCTTATTAATTTGGCTGAAGCCATGAGGAGTATAGCTCCTCATGTTCGGGATGACCATTTGTATAATATTGAAGAAAAAGTTAGGAATTTATTGAATAATGCGGGATTAAAAACGTAAATTTGCTGTAAATAGTCAATTTAATTGACCAAAACTTTATTTATACAGACTTATACACTTCTACCTTTTATATCTTTTTATCTTAAAAAAGATTTGTAATTTCATTGAAATATACACCTATTTTTACAACCGTGTGTCTACTAATCTGAATCTAATTCCGTCATTTTGAAAACAATTTCTTTCTAATTACACTTACCACTGACGACGTCAAGAACGGAAATGTAACAGCAGTTAAAATGCAATTACATCGATGCTATTTCTTTCCCTGAAATGCAAAACAAGCTTCAAACGATTTTAATTATTTAATTATTGCGAGACTAGTAAAGTTTTCAGGGTTATTTAATTTGCTTTTAATAGATGAGGAAGCAGTGCCTGAAATATACATATAGAATTGTGAGAAGCGCAACTTCTATACTTGCATCAAAATGCATACAATTACTTAGAATAAACTGCTTTAAAAAAGATTTCAAACTAATATCAAAATTAAGTTTCAAACTACATTACGTCGCACTTTAAATGCATAGAGTGTAACAATAACAATATCTAATAAGTACAGATAGGCCCAACTCTCTACCGTCATGCTATCAACACGGTCGGTGTTTGGCCTTTTATTATTATTTACGTGGGTGGTTTGATAAGTCAGTGACTTTTTGAATTTCCCGCGCAGTAACTTTAAATGCAACACTGCTAGAGTCACTGCATCTAGTTACCTAGGCTAGCTTGTCGGCCAGAGTACCGCAAACCGCCGCCATATTGGGGCAAACGAAGCACGAAATTGTTCATTATTTGTTCTGTATTGAATTTAATCAAATCCACGTTTACTTTAAAAGGTTTTTCTTATTCTGAAAGATCAAACCTCTAATATGTCAAACACGTTAAACGTGGTTTTCATTTGCCATTATTAAAAATCACCCTTCTCTGCCCCAATATGGCGGCGGTTTGCGTTACTCTGATCGACCAGCTGGCCTAGGTGACTAGATGCAGTGACTCTAAACACTAAAAATTTTGAGAAGCCTTCCCCATTTAGTTTGTGTTTGACAGCCATTGAAAGCAAACAACCTCGTGAATTTTAACGAAAATGGAAAAAAGTGAATTTCGTGTGCTGATCAAGCATTATTTTTTGCGTAAAAAAAACCATCACCGAAACCAAGGAAAGGCTTGATAAATATAACTATGGGGAATCTGCACCATCAATTTCAATGGTTAAGAAGTGGTTTAATGAGTTCCGTTGTGGTGGTACCAGCACAAGTGACGCCGAACGTTCAGGTCGCACAAAAGAGGTCGTCACGCCAGAAATCGTCGATAAAATCCATGAAATGACATTGGACGATCGGAGAATGAAAGTGCGTGAGGTGACTGAGGCTGTAGGCATCTCAACTGAGCGAGTACATCCACCGGTACGACCATTTCAAAGGAGTGTTTGGCAATGTTCAGCCGCAATCCGAACGAGTTTTTGCGGCGTTTCGTTACCGTAGACGAAACATGGATCCATCACGCTACGCCAGAGACCAAGGAACAATCAAGGCAGTGGGTTTCTCCGGGTGAACGTGCACCAAAGAAGGCCAAGGTGGGTCTGTTTTCTGGGATGCACGCGGTATCATTCACATCGATTACTTTGAAAAGGGTAAAACGATCACCGGCGAATATTATTCAGAGCTTTTGGACAGATTCGATATTGATTTGAAGCAGAAACGACCGCATTTGGCGAAAAAGTGCTGTTCCATCAAGACAATGCATGGGTGCACACGTGTGAAGTCACCATGACAAAAATCTATAAATTGGGCTACGAACTGCTACCCCGTCCAGCATATTCTCCAGATTTAGCCCCCTATGACTATTTCCTGTTTCCAAACCTGAAGTAATGGCTGGGCGGTAAGAGATTTGGGTCGAATGAAGAGGTCATCACTGAAACAAACGCCTATTTTGAGGGCCTTGAGAAAACCTATTATTTGGAAGGAATGAAAAAATTGGAACAACGCTACACTAAATGTATCGAGCTAAAAGGAGACTAAGTATGTTGAGAAATAAAAGGCTTATTTGCCGAAATAAATATCTTTTATGTCCGAATGCATTATAAAGTACTGTTTATTGTATTGTTTTGCGGCAGTGAACTTATGGCTTATTATTGTACTCGTAAAATAAAGTGGTAGTAGTAAAATAAAGTATGACAACTGTATATTACATGTCAAATTTTCTTCTGTCAAGAATAGATGTCAAATTTATATACTGATTTTTTTTAATAATTAGCCAATTTTAGGAATCGATAATAAAGCTTTGTATGCAACTCTTACATAATCGGACCTTATAGACTCGCCCTTTTTATAGGCCTTGCTCGCTTCGCTCGCTCGGCCATAAACTGGGCTTGTCTATAAAGTCCTGCATTATGTACTTGTTACATAAATAGCTATTATTGAAAAAATCACTGACTTATCAAACCACTCTTGTATCTTCGCAGCTTCGTTTTTAGAGAATTTTAAAATTTATTCAATATTGTTTTTTTTGTAAAATGTTTACGGTTATAAATCATTTTTACATTTTGATAACTACTTTAGATAACTTAACTGTTTTGATGTTACAAAGTTTAAATGAATATCCTACAGAAGTGCGTCATTGTTTTGTCCAAATAATGATAAACGTATCTAGGTCGCAAAAAACTAATAGCATCAACGTATTACTTATACAAACTCGTTTGGGTTCATTGTATGACACTAGAGAGCTGGACCTGGACCCTATATACGATACGATTCGACTTGGTAGGTTGGTTTGTTACATAGGTTTGATATGTTTGCTTTAAGTCGCATATGACTTCCCAAGGGTCGGGTATATGCTATCAAACACAAACCCAACTATTTTGACAGAATGTGTACAAGCAGCTGGTTGACTGACTCGCTCTGTATATAGTATATTTACATGCACACTTGTATACAGGAAGATTTATTAGCTCTGCGAAAAGTTCTTCTAGGTTCAATAACCTGACTGAAAATTGATCCAATGGTCAAAGACTAATCTGTGTAAGAAATAATGGATAAATGTATGGCATCTTGCTTGGTTTCTGAGCTATAGTTCGTCTCAAAGTGAGTATTCTGCACAGGTGTCATGCACGACATCGATGCCATGGGTCCAGGTCATCACCGAGAAAGACAACTACCGAAAAACCAAAACCGAGAAACTACAACCGAGAAAACCAAAGCCGAGAATGGAAACTACCGAGAATACATCCATGCATATGAAGTAATAATTATTTAATATTAGAATATTAACACTCACTCGGCATTGCGTGTCCTGTAGAGTAAGTCTTTCTCTCTTAGTTATCAGGTTAACTATTGGAGTCTGTCCCTGTTATGCTATTACGTGGTTATGTAGTTTTTACATTTTTCTGGCGTAACTTTACTTTTTACTTTACTCTGGACCATTTCGATCGGATTGAGTTCACAGTGATAGGGTGGTAGCCTCAAGATCTTCACATCGGGCTTTTGACAATATTTTCTACGATGCACCTGTCATATCCTGCTTTGAAGGCCGTGACTACATCAAGTAACTCGCGTTTTAGGTAGTCTTCTTCAAAAAATAGGTCCTTTGACAGAAGCCATTCTTGAATATTTTTTTTAGTGTTGAATTGTTGGAAATTTGTTCTGCCTTTCTGCTGTGATAGGAGGCGTTGTCCATTACCACCATAGTTTTTTCTGGCAAATTTGGTATTGTTATATTTTCGAATCAAACTTCAACGGTAGGTTCATCCATTTCGTCATGGCAGTCCAGAGTATTTTTTTGCCAAGAACGTTAGCTCTGCGCGATCAACAAATCCACTGCTAGATCCTGCGTGCAATAACACGAATTGTGGAGCGGTTGGAGCTTTTAATCCTGTTGTTACGGGGATGGGACCATTCGCCGTTGCCGATTAGCCGTCGCAGGCTTCGACGTAGGTCCAGTTCGCCGTCGGACCGATTCGCCGTCGGACCAATTCGCCGTCGGACCAATTCGCCGTCGCCAATCACTATTTTATTAAGCAATTTCTCTTTTGGGTAGCGATATAGCCATCTGCTGTATTAAGCAGAAATATTGAAAAGATGTTCAAAAACTCCTGAAACTCTTATGCTTATGTACATAATTACAGTATAACCTTTGTCCATAATAAAGACGTTAGTAATATTTGAAAATAAAATAATTACAGTTAGACTATTAAACCATAATACTCGTATTAGCGACTACTGCCCATAATCCTTTCTAAAACGAGTAAGGTAAAAACCTGTTAGAAGACGCAACTTTGTTTAATAATTCTAGAAATTCGTGACGAATAAGAACCAAAGGTAAAAACTAATTTATTATGGATTCCCTTGTACTTACTATTTCTAAATAATAATTATGTTTAAAAATATGTAGTTGTAGGTACATTACTGTTAGTTTTAATATATATAATATTTAATATAGTTAGTTATCTATCTATTAATAATTTAATGCAATACAAATTTAAATATGTATGTACATATTAACCTTTAATATTTTTTGACTTTCTTTTCTTTTAAATCAAATAGTTTTAAGGAAGTTATAATAATTTCAACTTTTCAAGCAAAACTTGTCCTTTCTATTATATATACGTATCAGGCTAGGCCATTTTAGCATTAGTTTCAACAGTCTCTTTTTAAAACATATGTTTGTCATAATGATCCTTCTTTCTGCATCTTTTGTAAATCTTTGTATATACTTTTAGTTCATAGTTTTCAGACATTAGCACAATAAACAGGTTTAAAACTATAGCTAGTGAATTTTATTTACTAATTATTAACAACACCAATTACTCGGTAGCTTTTGAATCATTTAGAACCGACGGTGGAAGTTCTATAGGTGAATTTGTCGACGGCGAATGTGCCGGCGGCGAATCGTACCAACGGCGAATCGGTGATGGCGAATCGGCGACGGCTAACCGGCGACGGCCAATTGTCCTAGACCCGTTGTTACACCACGAACAAAAGCATCACGATGAGATGTAACTGTTTTATCAACCCATTCTTTTTTCACACGCTGCCCGGCATTTACTCATGATTCATCCAAATACGCTATGTTTAACCGTTCTGCACGGTATTTTTTCGAATAGCGTTCACATAACGATGGGTTCTGATTTTTCAATCAAAACTGACTTTCTGCCACGTTTTATAAACACTAAATTCATATCGCCCAGCAAGAGATGTAGTATGTCCCCTGAAAAGTTGGATAAAGTTCCTTCGGCATTTACAACTGCTCCTATGGAGTTGATTGTCGGTGGTATGTTGTTACGAAAAAATGTTTGCACTATTCTACGAATTTGGCTCCTGATACCTTCATCGTACTTGTGGTCACGAGAAATTTCAATCTTTTGTTTCTTGGACCTTCTCTTTGGAAGTTGTAGTCCAACAGGTGATGGATATTCCTGTCGCGAATCAGACTTTTTTTGCAAACACCCATTTTGCGGTCAAAATTCGGCATCAAAAATAACAATAACCAACAACGAATTACAACAACAGCTACCAAGAAATAATAACAATAAGAAAACCGTAACAGTATATCCAACTGTTACAGTACAAATAATCGCAACTCGAAAATGTTAACGTGCTCCGAAGAACAAATACCTTTAAAAGAACTTTATTTCCAAAAATTCTCAATTTGTTCAATACAATCGATAGAGAATTATTACTATTATGACTCGAAAACGGAGACTCTCGGTTCACTAAAATTTGAATTATGATGGACAAACTATAATTGCATGTCCCATAAAAGAGTAATGGTACGGAATCCTCTTAACAGTAGTGTCATTGACATCTCTGAATTATTGGAGCTCCAGAACCATGCCTGATAGGGTTTGCATTTATATGGAATATAAATCTCTTACGCAGCTCGCAGGTAATAAACCACTGAATGATATGTAGATCTATAAACTGCAGGATCATCGTTTGCCCATAATTAGATTAAGTAGTTAGTTAACCTTCAACTAAATGGGTTCCTGAAGTGACGATTTGACAGGTAACAACTAAGGAATGGCAGTAACCCGAAATCAGGGTATACACACCGGCGGTTGAATGCATAGATCTGAAGTTGATCGCCTACCTATCCGGCTTACTGACAAATTTTGTAGACCCACCAAACTCCTACGCTTATACGTGTAATGACCGCCTCATGTGACTAGACTGTCATTGTTGAAGATACGACGGTGCCTTTTCACTGTAGCATACTGCCTCAAAGTTAGTTCTATTCTATCACGCCCGGAATGGATAGAGAATGCCGTTGAAAGTTGGTTGTCGACGATAACGTAGGTTGTGGGCTGCTTCTGATATTTCGGCTTCTGCTTGTTTACGGCTAACGCGAGGAATTATTACATAAGAACATCTCGTGTTAAATCTAAGACTATTAAACCCGTCCTGAGACATTCTTTTTATCGCTAAAAGTATAGAATTTCTCTTATTGTGTAATAACCGAGAGGTCAACCACTACTGAAAATCGCTAGACACTTTGTCGGAAATCCTTTAGAAATACCTGGAAATACTTGGAATTCCCTGGAATACTTGGAAATGCCTGGGAGTAGTTGGAAATACCTGATGATTTTTGAAAGTATTCCCAAAAAACTGGAAATTACTGTAGGTTTTTGGGTCTTTTTTCGTTGGAAATTAGTGTACCCTTGTTTGGAAATACTTGGAGATATCTGGAAATACTTGGGAATACCTGGGGATATTTTGAAATACCTGGGAACACCTGGGAATACTTGGAGATATCCCGAAATACTTGGAATACCTTTGAATGTTTTTGAAATACCTGGGAATAGTTGGAAATACCTGGGAATATTAAGAAATACCCGATGTTTTTTGCAAGTATTCCCAAAAACAGGAAATGACTGTACGTTTTTTGGGGAGTGGTTTAACCACTGCTAAAAATCGTTGTACCCTTTGCTAAGAATACTTTAAATATACCTGGGAATACTTGACAATACCTGAGAATATTTGGAAATTCGTGAAAGTTTTTTTTAAGTATTCCTAAAAACTGGAAATCACTGTATGTTTTTAAAGGAGTGGTTCACCTCTCGGTAATAACTCAATCGGATGGGGGAGGTTGTACATTCCGGTTCAGTGTTTCGCAGTCGCATATTGGTTAGTTACATTCTCGATAGATCATCGCTAACAACTTGCTTTCATATTGACATGTCGTACAGCGGTTTGTAGATCAAATGTGCTTGTAACGGTTTTGCTTCGATTTTGTTGATCTTATGTTAATGATTTCTTGCTAACCTTTGCTAATCATTCGTAATAAACAATTTCTAATGATTTTATTACCAACGCTGTGTATTGTTTTTATTTACAGACAAAATTACGTCAACGATACTTTATTTTGTTGATTTGTTTATTATTTTCTGAAGATATGGTCCATTTATTTGCCAAAAGGGACCGCTCAAAGTAAAGGGCAAATAGAGTCACTGCATGTAGTCACCTAGGCCAGCTGGTCGACCAGAGTACCGCAAACCGCCTTCATTTTGGGGCAAACGAAGCACGAAATTGTTCGTTATTTGTTCTGTATTGAATTTAATCAAATCCACGTTTACTTTAAAAGGTTTTTCTTATTCTGAAAGATCAAACCGCCAATATGTCAAACACGTAAAACGTGGTTTTAATTTGCCCATTATTAAAAATCACCCTTCTCTGCCCCAATATGGCGGCGGTTTGCGTTACTCTGATCGACCAGCTGGCTCAGGTGACTAGATGCAGTGACTCTAATGGAAAAAGCTTTCCAGTTAATTCAGATATATAGATAGTAGTCGAGAGGTACTGGCAAGAAAAAGGCCTCGACCCGCCATGAGCTTTAAAAAAAATTTTTTTTTCTGAGATCATAGAGTTGGCCCTCCTCTACAGACTAGGGATAGTGCCGAACAATTTTTTTTTTTTTGGGGGGTCAAATTCGCATGCAAAGAAAAAAAAATTGGTTTTTTGCCCATAACTCATTGAGTTCAGTTCGGATCGAAACCGCACAAGAATAAAAAAATGACGGGCTCGCGATGGTGCGTAGAACGCACTTTGATTTTTCAAAATCGGTTAAGCGGTTCCCAAGATATCAAGCTTTGACTGTTCCAACCCTTTTCGTCCGGGTTTTGCCGCGGCCGGAGGCACCCCAGCCGTGTTGATTTTTTTTTGCAAGGAAGAAATCGACCCAGCGACTTGAAAATTTTTTCATCACTAGACAGTGAGGACCAGAATACTGTGTCAAAATTTCAAGTCGCTAGGTCGATTAGGGGGGGAGTGGGAGGGGGGATCGTAATCGAAATTAAAACCGCTGTAGCTTGCGCAATTTCCAGGGGTTTTCGCGCAGCCAACGGGGGATTACTGAGGACGATGCCTACTTTACTGGGTCATTTTTTTTTTTCGATTTCGCCAATATCAGCCAGTTGCGGGGCGAAAAACCGATTTCCCCTCCCCCTTTTTTTGATTAAAATTGATTTTTTGATATGAAAAAAGGGTTGGGGGAAAATTCTTTTTTGCCCACAAAACGGGGAATTTTTTTATCTTTAATTTGAGCCCGGCCAGATTGCAATCGGACCATTAGGGTGGGAGGGGGAGGGCCACAACCCTTTTGCCCTGTAGCGGGGCAACGGAAAGGGTTAGGGACTTCGGGCCGGGCCCATTTTCAAGGCAAAAGAATTTCCTTTCATGCATTTTTTATCCCGAATCGCTATCTCTATCGGGGCCTCCACGCGCGCGTGATATGTTTATTGTCGCGAACGGCAAAACTGTGCCGCTGAGCAGCGAGAATATTGGGCGGAGCCTGACGCTCCCTCTCCACTTTCTCTTCTCTCACAAACACACGCGCGTTCCCCTCGTCTGTGTGTGCCGGCGCGCGGGAACTATTATTATTCAAAATGTATCTTTGAATAAACTTATCGGATCTCGCTCGATTCTTGACCGATTTGATTTTTTTTTTCTCTTTCTTCGTCTCCTCACCGGCTTGCAGTTTGTTTACATTTTTTTCACTCTGAGTCCGATTTCTCCTCCGCGCGCCCTTGTTGTTAACTCATTTCAATGGTAAGGCATGGGACGATCTATATATAAAAGGAGATAGAAACAAGCTCTCGGGACACACGCGACCAATATTTTATTAAATATGTTATGAAGATATACTATCTTCAGATCGACGGTCACCTCGTTCTATTGTTTGTAATAGAACGAGGTGACCGTCACCTATTGTTTGGCTCACGTTCGTCGGCCGCCTCCTTTTGTCTACCAATGTGGCAGCGCCACTGCCGTTTAAAGAAGAGTACAGTGATATACCTGAATGCTTATAGATCTGACTGCATTTGTGCAGCCAGATTTTACTAAGGAAAGTAATAGAACGAGGTGAGTGCACCTATTGTTTGGCTCACGTCCGTCGGCCGCCTCCTTTTGTCTACGACTATGGCTGCGCCACTGACGTTCAAAGAAGGGTATAGTGTTCTACCTACGAAGGCTCATCTGATGCATGCCTGCAGTAACATGTTAAGGAAAATTTCTGAGAAACTAACATTCCAATGAATGTTGCAAGGGAGGGGGGGTTCTCGGTTACAGTTTTCAAAAATAAAGACTTATGTTAGAGAATGAACTTCTCCAGTATTTCCAATTTGGATTCCCATCGAGACGGTTGTACGTTGTCTTTCGAGAGCACCAGTCTCGTGTCGGCGTAACAAACATTAACAATTTTGAAGCTTGCGTTCCTTTGGGTATTTTGATATCGATTAAACTAAGGTAAGTGAAAAAACAACATAATTTCAATGTCAGAATTTTACTAGCTAACGGGAATTTGGCTATATCTTAGTGTATTTTTATTGATGTTAATTGGAAAGTATCTGTTACCGTTAAATTTATTCGATGCCGCGTGCTCCATTTTTTATAACGTTCGAGTAACCGATTTTTCTTAACCGCTTCATCTGCAGTACTGCTCTGAGTCAATTTCATTTAATAAACATATCACGCGCGCGTGGAGGCCCCGATAGAGATAGCGATTCGGGATAAAAAATGCATGAAAGGAAATTCTTTTGCCTTGAAAATGGGCCCGGCCCGAAGTCCCTAACCCTTTCCGTTGCCCCGCTACAGGGCAAAAGGGTTGTGGCCCTCCCCCTCCCACCCTAATGGTCCGATTGCAATCTGGCCGGGCTCAAATTAAAGATTAAAAAATTCCCCGTTTTGTGGGCAAAAAAAAATTTTCCCCCAACCCTTTTTTCATATCAAAAAATCAATTTTAATCAAAAAAAGGGGGAGGGGAAATCGGTTTTTCGCCCCGCAACTGGCTGATATTGGCGAAATCGAAAAAAAAAAATGACCCAGTAAAGTAGGCATCGTCCTCAGTAATCCCCCGTTGGCTGCGCGAAAACCCCTGGAAATTGCGCAAGCTACAGCGGTTTTAATTTCGATTACGATCCCCCCTCCCACTCCCCCCCTAATCGACCTAGCGACTTGAAATTTTGACACAGTATTCTGGTCCTCACTGTCTAGTGATGAAAAAATTTTCAAGTCGCTGGGTCGATTTCTTCCTTGCAAAAAAAAATCAACACGGCTGGGGTGCCTCCGGCCGCGGCAAAACCCGGACGAAAAGGGTTGGAACAGTCAAAGCTTGATATCTTGGGAACCGCTTAACCGATTTTGAAAAATCAAAGTGCGTTCTACGCGCCATCGCGAGCCCGTCATTTTTTTATTCTTGTGCGGTTTCGATCCGAACTGAACTCAATGAGTTATGGGCAAAAAACCAATTTTTTTTTCTTTGCATGCGAATTTGACCCCCCAAAAAAAAAAAAATTGTTCGGCACTATCCCTAGTCTGTAGAGGAGGGCCAACTCTATGATCTCAGAAAAAAAAATTTTTTTTAAAGCTCATGGCGGTTCGAAATCCAGTACCTCTCGACTATAGGTACTGTCGTGGAATATGAGGTCGTGAACGCACCTACTGCGATTTGGAGATTATCAAATGTCAAGGATTTGCTGCAAACTCAGTATTTCGCATTTAGATACTATTTAGAATACTGAACAATTTTAAAATGGACACTAAAGTAGAATATTGGATTTCTTGATTTCTAGAGGTCATCAAAGACCCAAGTATTGTAGATAGAGATGCCATCAGATATCAGGCTTTCAATACTTAATTGAGAAAAATACTTACTTGAAGTAGCTGTAGGTTCTCAAGCTTTTTTAGCTTCTGAATTTCAAGTTTAAGTTCAAACTCTCAAGATTTTAGAACTCAGTTTCAAATACTCGCCCCGTTTCTATGCTATCCAAGTTTTGATGACTCTAAGTTTCAGAAGAGATCGAATAAAATAAATAAGTTTCAAACCCTGGAAGACTCAAACCACTAAAGTTGCTACCACTAAAGAGTCTAAGACCTACAAACCCCAAAACTAACAAATTTCTAAGTTTTGTACTTACAGTATTCAGAATTCGCAAAGTGACTAACAGTTTTTGAGATTTATACTATTTGGCCGAAATAACAGAGAGTGATTAATTCCTACGAAAGTGGAAGATTGGGAGGAGACGCACATGCTATTTTAGTGCAGATTCACCTTATTCGGAAAATGTCTTCGGTATTTTACTATTGTTGATATGAGGTAGTTTATTCCGATAGAGCGCGGCACAAAACTTTTGATAAGTTTTCTTCTACCTACGTGAAGTAAATAACTGAATACTAACGTGAATAAGTAAAAGAATTAACTGTGGCAATGTCCCTGAATTATGTAGGAATCCGTCTCCATTATTTTCGCCAATAAGATAAGATAGATATTCGATTACTAATTTTCAAGTCGTGTTAGAATTTTTGTGAGAGGTTTTAAGGTTATACATTTCTAAAAGTTTTTAAATATACAATTAAAATGTAAGTGTTTCTGAATTTTAGCTTTTTAAATTCTGTAGTTTCAGGTTTTTAAAATTTTTTGCTGTATGTACTAATCTTGTCCGCCTGCATTCAACCATTAAGTTCTGGAAAGCAATGATTAGTGACGATTGAGTAATGATTATTGCAGTCTATAAGTTGAAGCGCATATTTCTAGCTTAAAAATTATTTATTTGAAATTTAGAAAGAAATACAACAGAGGTGTTTATGGTAACTAATAGATTGGACGTCATAATTATGACGTGACTAGTCTCGAACTCGAACTTCATATTTTCTTTTGAACATGTTTTGGAGTTTTGGGAGTTAATGATAAATGTTAGATATTTAGACTTTATGTTTTCTTCGCATGTTTAATTATGTTATAATCTGTATCAAATGTTATAATCTGTAAATTACATAGTATTTTTTTATTTTCAGGTAAGTTAGTGACTTATTGGGATTATGACAGTCTCTGCAAATAATACAGTGGTGAGTTTAATCATATTAAATGTCGGATGTTGTTAAAGTAGTTTTCTACTACTTTCATTGTACTGTCTTGGTATTGATACCAGAAATATTGGGTTTAGTTTTATTTTGATTTAAAAGGAACGAACAATGTACTACACGACCTGTCCAAATCTTTTGTAACACCAAAATTGCAAATTAAATTTTAATAGTCAATAGGTATCTCAAATCAGATCAAAACTAAAAGTAATTGAACTCTGATGACGGAATCTTAGTTTTATTAATTTCTCTAGAACATGGAAACAGCCCGCCCTTTTGTTAGTAAAATCAGAATTGATGCTAGTTGGATCATTTGGTACAGTTTCCAAATTTGGGCGTACTTCAACAAAACCAGACCATGGGTTATTTAGACTTCTATTGATATCAAGAGTTATTTTGAAACAATTTAAAAACTAGTACAGGTATTCATGTGAATCGTAAGAGTTAAGACTCGCATACTTTTTCCTTACGTTTACAATGAGTTTCATGGGATTATAAAGCTAATTTATTTCCTTCATTAATGCGTGCGAATGATGTGACCAATGTTTTGCTCACCTTTCGGCGCCCGCAAGGGGGGGCAAGGAGGGGTACTAGGCCCCCTTAAAGTTGAACAATTAGAATTTTATTAGAACAGATTTTAGGAAAACATAGTTTACATTGTATGTATACCACACCAAACGTATTGTCAAAACTAAGGTCAAAATCTTTCCCTCTACACCTGTTTGGGGTCTATCGTAATTAAATGACGATTTTTGACGAAGAATTTCCGAGATTTTTCCTGTTTGATTCTACCATCCACTAGACTATGAGACAAGAACAGTAGTCTTGATACCAACTTGTCAAATATTTCAATTTTCACTACCTGGTAAAAATTTGGTAGGGGAAGTATGATTGCAAAATGTTTGAAAGAATGTAGCTTAGGATTTAAGGCATATTGTAGAGTTTTTCCAAATACATGCTTACTTTAAACCAATAAAAACTTCCTCATCATTCTTCGTACCTTTCGGGCATTTGATGAATTTCTAATCTACGGTTTCGAGGTGTAATTAATTATAAAGTTCTATTAGAAATGTGTGGAATTTTCTAAATTTAACCTATGTTTAAATTTTATGGATAATGCACTGAATGACAAACATAACATTTTATTTGCTTTTAGGGGATCATAATTTACAGAAATAAAATATGTCCAAGTTAACTATTTCAATTAAATATTTGTAAGAAACGTCTCTTCAATAAACCCTTTTTAAAAGATTCCTTCGGTACTAAAAGATATACGGTATCTCTTCGAAAATCGTCAAATAAAAGATATAAAACCGAAATAAAACATACCTCGTTGACATTCAAACCACGTATATATCGAGGCCCTGACAAAAATAAAAACGAATATCCCTGACCAACGTCGCGACAAGCTTTTAAAGCTCTCTTTTGTCCCTACGGGTCAGTCGCTTTGGACGAAATTCGATTAAAGTTCAATGGCGCATATAAATTGATGTATTCGTGTGATCACGTCAATGTGTTCGTATTGTGATAATGTTGAGTAACCAGTCATTGTTGTCCCTTTGGGCTTTGGTCGTTAATGCGGAAGGACGGACCCACCAATATTTTATTACTCTTCCATTTAAAATAATCGAAAAGTACGTTGTACTTTTCGGCAAAATGTAAAACGATAAATTGCGTTAGTTCGTGTTTAGACCCTTGAAATGTATTCATACGAAACGTGTTGACCGCGGTACATAAAACATTCATTCTGATATTTTATTGGTGGACTGTGGTTGTGACGGTTCCCAGTGTTTCTTAAACTTTAGATTTTATCAGGTGAATATAAATGTGTAGTAGAAATTTAGAACTAGGCCTGGATTAATTTAAATCCCCGACTGACTGTTATAGATATACATAGGTAGTTCAGATAACGGATATCGGTGTCTTTTTCATAACGAAACCTTACGCATCAATTGAATTTGCCCGTTTCCCTAAATGGACTTCTTGTAAATGCCCTATAAACTTACGCGATTTCTCTAACTTGTTTATATTATCTAGGTTTTAATGACTAAATACTTATTAGCCATTTATAAGCACAATGCGTTAAACAAGAAATCTGAAATAAGCAAGACTATCCCTATTCAAATGTTTTGGAAAGGAAAACCTGCCAACGCGTGAAATAAAACCTTACATATATCAACTGCTACAAAAATGTTTACATATGTAGAACATCGATGCTACTGACCAAGCGGTGAAGTTGTCCGGCTGTTCTACTCTTCCTATACACTCTTCCTATATAGTATACAGGGTGGCTCATAACAAGGACAACAAACGCGGCAATAAAAAAAAATTAAAATCCCGTTGTAGATAAACGTCTTGTAAAAATTAAAAGTTTAATGCATAATTTTGTATATTTACGTTTTGTATTACAATTAGTCATCATTTGTAAAGCAAAACCACTATGTCAACGAAGCGAAGCGAGTTAATTTGCAATAGTACAATGTAACACAATTGGGGGCTTGAAAATGGTGGGTTTGGACTAGAGAAATACACAGTAATATGTGATCTCATCATGTTTGTCTGATTTTAAAATTTCAAACCTTACACTTACATATGCAGTTAACTTTTTTTAAATAAATTATATCAATATCACCATGAGCGCGTTATAATTTTATACGTACTTTTATAAAAATGTCGGTCAAAATTATTAGAAATTTGAACTTTCTTTAATCAAAAAACCTTATTAAGATTTTTAGTTCCAAATGCCATCAGAAATGCGCTGGTAAAGTCTAGTGCAGGGGCTATGAGACGCCCTGTATAATAACGCTATGTAAAAGCAAGTACCAAATTCATCGGCATTCTATGCTGGCCGATTCCGGCCGGATCAGTGTGCTTTATGCTTTACTGCGCAAAGCCATCCGGACCGATGTGAAATCGGGCCTTGATCCAGTAAAAGATTTTTCGGCTGTAGGATACATATCATGAGGCTGTAAGACCTTGATGTTGTTGCCCGTAATCAAATAAAAAAGAATGTATGTCCGTATACTTTGCCCGTGGTTTTTTTGGGGTTCAGCGACGGGGTTCTTGAAGGAAACGCAGATACACTGCAGGAAATCAAGAATTGTCCAAATTGTATGATGGGTTACAGAGGGAGAGTGGTTAAAAAGTGAGTGATAAAAGTGTCGGGGGCACAATTAGAACCTCTACGATCACGCTACACCTCTAATGAAGGGTGATCCGAAGAAATGGCAAACATTCCTTATGTCTAAATGTTTCTGATTTAAGATCGATTGCATGGCCTAGCGCTATGAGTACTGGTCAAACAGTATTTGTAGTTAAGTTACGTTGGCCCGGGTCAGAAGTTAGCCATCGGTCCCGGTTACCAGTGTTATACAGTAGTTAAGTCATGTCAGAGGCGCTAGCTCGACTTGAAAACTCTGACAATCAGGGACTGAAATACCGCATCTTTCGTAATGTAAGCTCCCCAGCAACAATCCCATAGCCTAAATAAAAATCTGATTTAAGAGGTTCAGTACTACATGGCAACGTACCAACGTCAACAGGCGCATGGAACGAAGAAAAATGAAAGAGGTTTAGGCGACCTACGGCAAGGTAGATATCTGGACTAAATTTCTACATCGGATGTATTTTACAACTATTTCCGGCTACGTTATTAGAGACCACAGTATGTCTAAAGTTCTACTCTGCTTCAAATGTAATCTCCCAAAATAATGATGATGTCATACATGCCAGTCGAAGTGAAACTTACACGTCTTACATGTGAAGATTCAACTTTATTACAGTATGATTATACTTTTATACTCCAATCGAGATATCGTCACTTCATTTGAATACAACTTCAGTAGAAAAATTGTTACACGATAATCGAAATCGAACCTCGATATCCCAAGCCTAGCAGAAGAAAGATATTTTCATGTTACGTTCTTACTGTGTAGTCAGTTATAATTTTCTGTCATAATCCAAAAATATTGTCGCAGCTTATAATACAGATACATCAATACTACTACATAGATTATTGCTGTGGTTGGCAAAACTACGACTTTTATTTTAAACAATTATTAAACAATTATGAGAATTCAGAATTATCGCAAATGATTTTAGGTTTCATTTTTTACAGCAATTTTATTTAAGCAGTTGGCTCATAATCCAAGGGTTGCAGCTTCGATCCCCGACCGAGCTGTTAATTTCTCAGCGAGAAAAAAATAAAAACATGCCTTCTCTGATAAGGCACCAAAACCATAGGATTCGTATCGATGCGATGTTTGGTGTGATAAAAATCCGTACTGGAGACGAAATTCCCCCAAATTCGGATAAATTCTAGTCGGCCAAATGCTCATAGTAATCGGTGCGATGAGGTACGATGGATGTTCCGCTACTCCGATTCCGTGTTTAAAAACAAATAAACAAATCTACCAACGCCCCACACGTGCAGGATGAAATTTCAAACGATATGCAAGTCTAATACCAAGACTAGCCAATCTGTCACATAAGCAAACAAGCTTCTGCCGGATACAGTTGAGCATGATCATGCAAGCAAACACTTGCAGGAAATTGAATTCCATATTCGAGTGTATCTTTTAGCAAGTTTAAGCTGTGGCATACGCCATCCGCCCATATGTCTATCCCATTAATTTTGGCCTCATGTCTTTGTACGCCTACAACCTTTGCACGCTCTTCTAGTTACTTCGTACGTAATCTACACTGAACTCTTATTTGTGTGTATGATGAATGTATTTAAAACTTTGGTTTATTTTGAAATTTTAAACAATTTTTGAAATAATACTTACTCGGCTCATTATATTCAGGAAGAATATCTCTTGTAAAAGGTATGAATGGCTTAAAACGTGACAACAATGAACAATAAACAAAAAAAGGGAGCCTACAATGGATCAAAAGTTATTCCTACTCATTAATGAGTAAACTTCAGCTTTAATTAAAAGAGTTTTCACTGAGAGGTATTGGTTAAAGCCAACCAAACCAAAAACACATATTGAACTTTTTAAATACAAATTTTAAATCCTGTTGAAAAATCTCTCCATTTAGTGTATTAAATTGTCCAAGAAATGTTGAGTATTTTACAACATGAGTCAGTTGACACCATATCTTATAAAAGTTAGGTTAGGTATCTCATTTGAATAAAATTACTCCAGAATCTAATCTTGTTATGCAAATTTGACTTCAAAGGAATAAGATTGTTCGATATCTGAGAATGTACGTGCAACATGCATTCGCCAGGGATATAAATCATACTCGTATAATCGAGAGAGCAATGGTAATGAGATATTCATGTGATTTTCACCACTTGTAAGGCATAACATTGATATTTTAGTAGCAAAGCAGAATTCCAGCTTTATCATTTCTCTTTCTATAATGTATTGAAACAGCATTGAATACATGGAATGACTTTATAATTTAATTAACAATAAAATTTTTGAACAAAAGCAGCTTCCAATAGTTCCGACTATAGAAAGATAGTCAACAATGTGGGGAGTAAAACTTTCCTACAAACATAACCTTTAACGGTTCCCTTTATTTGAAGACGTAAAAATTATGTAACATGGTTAATGCAATCGTGTAATAAAATATGAATACTAATCTTTATTGTTACTTTACTATTATTCATTTTTTATTGTGCCATTAGTTTTTTTTATTATGATTGTTATAAACTTGTCGCTACCTAAAATTTAAATTGTTAATCGATAAAAAATTGACATGAAGGAAACTTGTTTTTACAGAACATGGTAGATAATGGCTTCAACCAACTGCTTTGTTGTGTTCATTGTATACACTGGCTTATTTTCAAATAACTCTTTCCTGCTTTATTGACTCTTTTATTAATAAGAGGTTCATTTGTTGAATGATTTATGTCTTTAAAGGTATAAATGCACTTTTCTCTATTTGTAGTTTGATGATCAATTTAGAAAGATCGTTGGGTTTGTATTTTATTATTATACATGTTGCCCATATCTATTAATGACTAGAAATTAATGGCGAATCTGGCGTGCCAGAAGCATAAGTGTACTTATACGAGCTCAAAAGCGTATTAGTCCGTGTGATTTTATATTTGTTCGAGGTCGCTATGAGATTTTTACTCGGATTCTTTTTGTCTACTAAGTGCCTGTTTCTTGTTACTAGAAGTGAAGTACTGTCTCTGCACTTACTTCATATCAGGAGGTGCCCTTGCACCGCTTCTTGCAATGTTTTTGGGTACTTTTGTTAATGTGAAGGGACGTATGAGAGATCCTCCCATTAGAATTTCATGAAACTTTGCATGGAGTAGGTGCAGATGCAGTACTTCACCCTATAGCAACAAGAAGCAGCTACATAGTAGACAAGAGAATTCGGAGTAGAAATAGTGGGACGTTCTTTGATTTATGTACGTAAAGTCACTCATATGTTGTCATTGATTTTCTGATTTGATCACTGGCACTGCACTCTTTTACAGCTGTAACAACAGAATTAATAGGGAGCTATGGGTAATATGAGTGCGTGATTGTCGGTTTGAGACTTGATTTTGCTATGGCTCGATTGGGTATTTTTCAAAAGTACTGATACTACAAAATTTTAAACCCGTTGTTTACGTTTTGTCAGAAAGACCATAGTGGAAGAACTAGAATGTTATTTCAAGCTGATTTTTCGTTAAACGTGTTTGTTTAGTTTTTCAAGGCTCATAAGATTCAAATTATCTTTTGATGATATTTTTATTGGCATTGACTTAGAGGTTTGTTTTAGTAGTAAAAGTTACAGCTTGATGACACTATTATCTGAGTATGTGGTATTCTTCAAATAATCGTCAAATAAAGCTAGAGACTTCGAAGAGCAGCAATATTATTCTTAATAGCTGCTCTTCGAAGTGCAGATCAGCTAAGATTGTCTTAGAAATTGCGATTGATACAAGATTTTCTTTTGTAAATGCCATACTGGATTAACACCTTTCTCTGCATCTTTTTTGCTATAATTAGGAGATGCAATATGTATGAGCAAACTCTTAATGACCAAAAGTTAAATAGCTGGAGTTCCGTTAAGCTTAGGGTAAGTGGAGTCCGTTAATATTACCAAAGTAGCAAGCAGCCCTAAGAATCAAACGTTATGGGGGCTCAAAGTTGTTTAACTTGAAAGTCTAGGAAATCCATTAAACTTTGACCACTTACAACCATTAACGGCTAATACTGCTTGGTAATTTGAGAGTACCAATCAATTATTTTTTCGATTGATTCCATCATGACCTAGGCGGGATATCCTGAAAGCACAACTACCATATTGCCTAAAACTTTTGGACATAGTAGCGACTTAGAAATTTTTTTCAAATAGCTTAGAATTTTATTCACATCAATGCCATCTGAGAATAGATGGGTAGAATCGATTTTTTGTTGGTGGCTTATATAAAGAAACACCCTAGTGTATATAGTTTTTTGTTGATTGATATACGTTAAAAGTATCTCAGGTTTTTACAGAAGTTAACGAATTGTGTATTAGCTTTTATTATTTACGTAATGTTAAATAGTAGGCTAATATACAGGGTGTCTCTAAAAGATCTGTACAAAACGCTAAGACATATCCCTGAGACCAAAATTAAACGATTTAACCAAACTACCTCTATCCAAATGTGCTTTGTTAAGGCGCTATCGAATTTAAAGATATTAAAAAAAATCTATTTTTACTAAATAACAAAATATTGCTTTCAGCGATGGCGGTGAAATTTGGAATGTGATTCGTACTGAAAAAAATGGTTTTTTGGCAACATTTTGTTTAATAGTGGATGTTACGTAAGTAGTCAAAACTTGATCATTTTCATGTGAAGAAGTTCCAATTTTTTTAACGGTTTGGCCAGTATTTCTCAAACTTTTTCTACAGATAGATATTCTAATTTTTAACACTTATTGTCTGTTGTTCGATTTTGCTATCTGTTATAGTTTAGGCAAAAAAATTGCATGTCATGCAAATAATATAATAATTTTAATATTCGTCAAAAATACCAATACAAAATCGAATATTATTAACAAAATATGCTATAAAACCGTTACCTTTCTCCCCTTTAAAGTGCTTTTAATGATTTCAAAATAGCTACAGGGGTGTATTAAATAATGGTAAAAAACAAAAATTTCTTTATGTTGGAATAGTTCAAACTCGGTAGGTGAACGTAAAATTTCATTAAAAACATCTTTTTCTTAATAAATCTTTTCTATATTTTAACAAATACGGTCATTCTTCGCCGATTTTTAAAAAATATCGGATTTGACAGATATCTAAATGTCACCTGTCAACTTTGACATGGCGTATCTCAAGAATTTTTAGAAGCAGTGTGATTGCCCCTCAAAGTTCTTTTCTAATCAGAATATTAAAAAATTCTCCCATATGGATCCAACTTTAAGGAACACACTGTATATCATGGGATTAAAATAGAGCTTTAAAGGCGTGAATTGGAATGGAAAAATCTAATTAGTGGATAAAGCTCAGCATAATATTTGCATAATATTTACAACAAATAAATCACTTTAATTCGAGATGAAATACTATAAAATGTCAAACACAAATTAAAAACAAAATTCATTCCTTGGTCCAATGTGAGACAGGGCTCGTATTTGTAACCTACAAATAAAAATGCATTTTCAACTGAGATTTTTATTTTTTTAACAATTATTTGTATAAAGACACAACACGCTTATACTTCGGAGAGGCATTACGATCTAAGTATAACAATATGAAAAAAATAATCAAACATCCCATTGCCTGCTTTGTAGAGCGCTGCTTTACGATTATGAAGATATTATTCAGAGAACGGAAATATGATGGGTTCATAAATAATGATACAAAATCAAAAATTGTTAAAAAGTAGAAGAGTTCTGGAGAAGTTAGGAATTTTTTCTTTTCTTATACATACAAAGTGTGACTCGGACTTAGATTCTGATTCTTACTCCAAACTCAAAAACTGCTCGATCAAAGATGTGATAAGTATATACAATATTTTTGAAATTAGAAAAAGTTACGACTTTAATTATTGAAAAATATACAGGGCGTTATATTAAAAGAAACGACACACTTTTGGTATCATCCTATATAATATACAAATTATCAAAGACGTTTAGAATGTTTAAAAACTGCACATAATATTGTTGAAAATTATTTTTTGAGCGAACCCATTATCTTAAAAATAAAGAAACTAATAAGGAGTTAACATAGTATACTTGAATCACCCTGTATATGCAGGTTACGTTTTCCTGAAATATGTATTGTTTCTAAATGATTATCTTGTATAGTTAATACGGAAAAAACAATTAAAAGATAAAATTGCATTGTTAACGCTATCAAGTTGATTTTAGAAATCGACCCATGAACATCTATATTGTTCTTTGACAGAATTTTGGATTTTGACAAGTTCAGCAGTTATCAACTACTGAAGTTGTCAAAATCACGATAATAGTTGCACTTTGATGCAATCTACTCTCTCTTTATAAAAATATTTATATCTTGAATTAGAAACATTTCTATGAATGAAATATTTCCAAATTTCAGTTCAATAAATCTATAAAAGAACACATAAAACACTTAATCCAGTTTTAACACATTTATTGCATAAATAAGCTTTTATAAAATCTATTGCATACATATTTAATATAAATAAAATAAATTATTACATATTCGTACCATTAAGAATTCATAAATTATCATTAGTAACCACCAGATGGAGGTAAATAAGTTTGACTGTATGCTCCTGCTCCAGCGGATCCCAAGGATCGCAAAATTGCATCTGGGATTGGTGGTGGAGTAGGAAGATGAGCCCCTGTAGGATGGAAACCATTTTCATCAGCCGTGTAACTTACAGAATAAGCAACTCCATCGGGTCCAGTATACGAAAATGCCCCCTGAGATGTTACAGCAGGTCCTTCTGGTCCTGGTGCTCTTGGGTGCCCATCTTCATGGAAATTGATTCCATTTCCAGTGCCAAAGCTAAATCTATAATTGCCGTCGCCATTGTTAACATTTTCAAAGCCCGTAATTGGAACATTAGCACCAGCGCCTCCACCATAATATGCGCCGGCTCCACCAGGTGGTACATATCCTGGTAAATGAGCAGCTAAGGCAATGCTTAACAATGAAGACAAAATAAACTGGAACGAAATAAATATGTTATGCAATTACTAAATATTAAAACAAAAATTATTACTTACAGTTTTCATTTTGATGTTTATATTTTTATAACTCAATATAAGAATGATTTGAAATGATCGATTTGAGCTATTTATAGCGGGTGTTAAAAACCCCACCACTTCGCAAATAGTATCGATGAGCGTCGGTATTTGTATCAAAAAATTTGCAATCTAGATTATAAAGGACGTGCAAGGTTTGACCATGATGATGTACTATTTCTTTTTAATACAAAACATTTATGGGTGTGAAGAGAAAGGTGGATGATTTGTAAAATACTAAATATTTCGTTCATTTTAGGGATTGGTGAATCTTGCGTAGTTAAGAATAATAAAGAATTACATTTCATTATGCAAGAAAAAACTTAAATAATAATTAATTAAATAAAATATAGTTGAACAGTAGACTAAACAACTTATCAAAGAATGATATAACACTCTATGAAACAAGGAAGAAAACGAGAAGACCAAGAGATTGTGCTAATAAAAAATGAAACAAAGTGGTTTTGTAAAGATGTGTAAATTAATATTCCAACATGAAAAAGCCGCGAAATAAAATTTAAACATAAAAGTCGCCGAGAAATTAATGACAAACATGATAAAAGTAATAGAAATGCAAATAAACTTAGTATAATACTTCTACGAGATACATTTTGCATTTTTTTTTATTTAAATTTTTTACTCATAGTAATCAATAACTTGAATCTTACGCCTCGGTATTACAAACCGCTCTTCACTTCCCAGGGTTGATACAAATCACGCTTCTTAAAAAAATCCATCGATTTCTTTTATTTAAATCAATCATTTATTTCCTTAGCTGTTTTATTCTTATTTTTACCTACTATAATTACTTTTAGCTATTGTGTACTATAGCATCATTACCATCGGTCGAAAGAATTTAATTTATCTTTGGGCTAGTATTCCATATTACGTAACCGCCTCGAAACTGTAAAAGCCGCAAAGCTTGTATTCAGCATAAAAAATGACTAAATATGTTCAATGGAATACAGCATTAGCGTTCTTGTTTCAAGATTTGCCACCTTTTGTGCCACTTCGCTTTCACTTGTTTTATGTCACCTTGTTTGTTAATTTGGCAAAATATAAAATTACGATTTAAATCAATTTGTGACGTCTGATATCAATTTCCACCCAGTTATTGCATTCTACAGCTCCAACAGACCTTTGGCAAACTGGCCAAACCGAATTTCATAAAGCTGAAGGCTTTGGTCAAAAGAAATTTTTGAGTTTTTTTTGCTCTGGTTTTATTTGAAGGAGTGATGGTAATCTTGGATCATTGTAATTATGCCTCTAAAAATGTGTTTCAAAATCCTTTTTTTACTTATCCAATTAAACGGTACGTATCATACAATTTCGATAAGAGATTCCTTGAACAACCTGCTGTCACCTTTTGCCAGTTAGTACAAGGTTTTGCTTGGGGACCTTGAAGTTTTCTTCGTATCAATAAATCCGTGTAAAGATTAACAACTGTAATTTTGTTTATTGCAATAACTGTATATGAAACTGAAAAGAGAAGGAAAAATGTGGTATTACAAGTCCTTAAAATAGATAGTTAGTACATTAGAGGAAGCAATGAAAAACTTTTTCAAACAAGAACTACAGGTAGAAGTAGATATAAAGGGGGCGAAATTGAGTACAAGAACTTGTCTAGTAGAATTATATAAGATCGAAGACAAGATAAAAATAAAAGTAATAACTGTGAATAGAAAAGTATGAATAATGATATAATTTATATTAACGTTGATATATCGAAAGAAGACAGACTAGTACAAAGTAAGATAAGAAAAATCGCCAGAGAAAAAAAAGAGGAAGATTAAAATGTTAAGATAAGATATCAAAAATTACTAATTGACGGACAAATATGGAATGGAGAAAGGATAAAGGTGAGTTGCACAAACTAAATAGAAACAAAAGATACACAAGAAATAAATTTAAAAAAAATAATAAAAAAAATTGAAATAAACAGCTTATACGAATGACCCTGGCATTGAAATTGGACATGATTATGAATAAAGAAAAAAAATCAAAATGGCAAGGCACAATCCTGCCACTGAGAAAATTGAAGAATTTGGGAACAGTATTAGGAGGCAAAAGGGAAAGCAATAAAAATAAGATGCTTAACAAAGACAGAGGCAAGAAAATAACCATGGTGTTAAGAAAGTAAGATAAGTATTATAAGAAAGGATAGATGGAACGTGAGGAGCATAAATGAAAAAGACGATGAAATAATTGAAGACATGAAGGATTATTTAGGAACAGCCGAAATAAAAAAGAAATGACAATGAATGGTGGAACTCAATGATGATTTGTTGGTTATACTGGTGAGGTGTAGTTATAAATAATAGAGAAGCAGGAGGAGCAGGAGTAATAGTGAAATTAGAAAAAGTAAACTACATAACGAAAGAAAGATACATAAACGGACGATGATTAGTAGTGGAAACAAAAGTATGGATAATCTATGGAATTTAGTATTAAAAAAGAAGAAAAAGTTTTACGAAATACCTCGGAGAGAAAAAAATAATGAGAAATATAATTGGAATACAAAATGCATGCACAAAGATCTATGGTAAAAATGCACTTGAGAAAAGAAAAATCTATCATCAACTGCTTTATAGTTGATTCAGAAAATTGGAAAAAGATAACAGTGAAAAGGCCAACAGAAATAGGAAGTGACCATTGTTTAGTACAGATGGAAATTATATTGAATAGGAAAAGTATGGAATTTGAAAAAGGAAGAAATAATCAAAGGATTAAAAGCTAGAAACTAAAGAGCACAGAAACTAAAAAGGTAGCAAAACAAAGCTGTGAAATATCAAAAATTACAAACTCATTTATAAAGAAAAGTGGTCAGTAGATATACAATTGAATGTTACAGAAAACAAACATAAATAGAGAAGATATTTAGAAACAAAAAAAGAGGAGGACTATAATATGTACAAAACGATTAGATTTGAGGTTAAACAAAAAATCAAAAGCAAAACAAGAAACAACAAACATGAGAAAGAGTTTGGACTGAAGATGAAAGAAAACTACGTAGGACTAGTAGACTACCGAGACTACTAAAAACTACTAGAGAGGAAAATAAATTTTCCTGGCTATTTTGCAAGAGGGAAATCGAAGTTTCTGGGCATAGAGTAGAAAAAAGATATTTCACACTTTATTAAATGATAGAAAAAAGAAATACCTAAATAATGGAATGTAGGAATAAGAATGCCAATGTTTAAGAGAAGATTGCTTAAATTACAGGGGAATAACGCTGCCAAATATACCAGTAAAAGTAGTAACGACAATTTTAGAAATGAGATTACGAGAAAAATTGGAAACACAACTCAAAGAATCACAACTTGGATTCAAAAGTGAAAGAAGTACTTAAGAATGAATATTTATAGTAAGACAGCTAGGACAAAAGTTACTCAGAAAAGGAAAAGAAATCCATCTTTGTTTCATTGTCTTGGAAAAACCTTTCACAGAGTAAGAAGTAGTGATGTCTAGGAAAGTTTGAAATGAAGGGGAGTAGCTATGGGCATGATAGTAATTATTAAATCTATGGACAGACATAACAAAAATTAAGTAAGAACACAAATGACGAATCCATAGAATTTGAGACAAAAATAGATCTATTGTATTGATATATATTGCTTTGTATAATAATTAAGGTATAGACGATGCTATAAAGAGCACAAACATGGTAGGAAGTAGGAAGCTGGAAAATGGAAAGGGCGACAATACAAGAATTAATGTTTGCAGATGATATGATCTTATTAGCAGACTCAAAAGAAAAATTATCACGGAAGTTAATAATATACCTACCAAACTGAACTAGAGAAAATAAATAGGGATGAAACTAAAACCATGATACTAGCGAGACAACTCAAAAGAAGCACAAAATTGATATAGTCGACAAATTAATAGAGCAAGTAAAAAGTTATAACTACTTAAGTACAATCATAGAAGAAAATGAGAAAATAGACAAGGAAATAACAGAAATAATAGGAAAGGCTGGAAGATCATATAATATGCCTAGAACAACATTCCTAGGGAAAAGGGAAATACCGAAAGTATATAAAAAAGTTGTCAAGGCCTTCATTGATATATGGCAGCAAGTCTAGGACGATTACAGATAGAAACAAAAACAGATTTACAGCTATAGAAATGAGATTCTTAAGAAAGATGAAGGGAATTGCAAGAAGAGATAGAGTGAGAAATGCGACAGTTATTATAGATCATAGATAGACCAAGCATGGAACAGTAAAATCTCCATCATAGCTTCTGATAATGGAGACGATGGCATTAAAATGATTTCTAGAATCTTTTAATATTTGACTTATCTCCAATTTTACCTCCAATATTCTTCTTGTTCATCTCTTGTAGAGTATAGGGCGGCTTGTACGGCATTTGATTTCAATAGCTTGGATATTAGTATATAGTCTGACAATGAGTGTTGGGTTACGTTGTTTATTCTTCTTTATTTTCTTTATCTTTTTCTCGCCGTGAGCAAGTTTTTCTACAAGTTCTTCCTATCTTTTGCAATCTGTTCGACTTCAGACCAAAATTTCCTATTACCAGTGTTTTCCTCTGTGTTTATTTTCCTTTTATTTTTGTTTTCTGCTGGCCTACCTTTCTTCCTTCTTCCGGCGGGCCTGTAGTCCAATGATTGTCGAGTAATGTTTTTTGTGGTTTTCTAAGGATGAACCCGGGCCATTAGTTTTTTGTGTGCAGGTTGTCATTTTTTTCATTTGGTCTTCCATAGTTTCATATTATTGATAATCCGATACACAAGTACTATGGTCAATAGTGGTAGTCGGATCAATGCGTTTATCTGTAATAGAGGAAAGTCAAGGTAAAGTCCGTTTTAAGATAAATATTTCAATAATTCTGTGTTTTTGTAACTGATGTTTTTCTAACTCATTTTACATTTTTCATATTCGAGATCATAAACATGAAATTTACTTAAAAGCAAATGATAAGCATTTACTTAAAATAAGTTATTAATAAAAACTTCGTCCAGTCATAATTTACTTTTTTGTAATGCATTAAAAACAATTGCTACTTATTTTTAATACCTTTTGTGGGCGAAATTTGATCATTTTTGTAATTTTTTTAATTATTATGCAATAATTATGTATTATTTAAGGAAATCAAAATATACTTCAAATTTCTTTGTTTTCAGAAAATAATTAAAATAAGCTATATGGCATTGTTGTCTCTTGAATAATATCAGGCATAAATAGTGGTGTATAATTTATTGGTTATAATGGATTAGGCACGATAAGAATATTTTTGGTTATATAATTATCTCTGCTTAGAAATCCAACAAGAAATAGTTCTCATACTAGGACATATCTAATTATTATCAATTTTGGTATGTAATATGTAACGTAGGCTTTTGTTCTCATAACTGTTATTTATTTTGGTTAGTGAACACAATAGGTTGAGTTCCTAAAAATTCTTCAGTTTTTCTAAATAGTTTATTATACAGAAATAAATGTTTTTGTGTTTTTACTACTTTAGAAAAAAAGATTAGAAAAATTTAGGAAATTGACGAAGTTACAATATTGTATGCTTATAGTAGGTATAATGTGATTATAGTGCGTGGGTAAAATAAATATATAAAGCATGACCGGCCGACGCGGCCTTACAGACGAAACTTACAAAGCAAACCATTTCAACTGTAAGTAGATAATTATTGAAATTTTCATTCTTCAAATATATTATGAAATAAACTATGTAAGTTTACATAAATATACACACATTTGGTTAAATAGTAATTTGTTTTCTATTTAGGTTACAATTTTAATTGAAAGTAGTGTAGTTTCCCAGGTCAATGCCAATAGCAAAATAGGTGATTTATTTATTTATTGCGATGCAAATATACATAAAAAGTATATATGTATATACAATTAAAACATAAGAAAGTATTGAAAAAAATATATACGAGCCCAGTTGGGACATTTCTATTTTGATTACACTCCGGAACCTTAACTTCGAAATTGTTTTTCTTGGCCCATGGTATAGTTGTTAATTGCTGCTAGAGTGAATTACTACCCGTGCTCCATGCCAACTATCATAAGATACTAGGAGATTCCCTTGCAGCACTCCGTGAACTCCACCCAAGTTCAAAAAATTACTTCAATTATGATGTTATTACTTTTCTGTTCTGTGAATTAGATATAATTATAATTATTGCTTTTACTTGCCTAATTTCTTAATATCTTTGATTATTTTTTGGAAATAAAACACTGAATATGAATTATTGAAAAAGTACAACTCCGTTGGATATCTATATTAAATAGTTTACTGTTGAACATGTCTTATAAGTTTCCAAGTGCTCACCTCTTATTCATCATAAGTAACACTAATTACTAAAATTATAAAATAATAATGTATTAATAAAATATTTAAAATGTAAAATTGTTAAAGTTTCACATCCACATGCAATAAAAAGTCGTGAATATATATGCACTAATAGGTGTGTAGTTATAATTGTTAAAACTTTGTAATTTAAAAGGTTACTAAAATTAGCGGGAATTCCAAGATTTTACATATCTAAACTTAATGTAAGGTATTATTATCTATCTACAGATACCTGTCTTTGGTCTAGTCAATATAATTTTGATCTCTAAATTTTGCTTAATTGTTCATTACGTTTTAAATTGTACAGCTACATTAAGTTATTTAAAGATTTGTAAAATTTTGAATTTAGCACCAATTTTAGTAACTTTTGAAATTGCAAGTTGTGCACACGCTTCTCTTGTCAAATACACTGTCAAATATATATTGGTGCCAATTTGTTTTATTTACTCTAGCTAGAGTAACATGAACACTAACCATTTTTTTTTTTACTAATTTAAATCACTTTTTAACGGTTTTTCTTAAAAAATAATTTAATTTATTATTTATTAATTTATTAATTAGAGTGGATTCTTTAATACGTTTAATGTTAAAATAGATTTCAGTAGTGAAGAATTATTTTTGTTATAAGAATAGAATGTTTTTCTACTCTAAATTTTAACTCTAAAATCTTTACCGAGTACTCTAAAAATTGTTCACTGGTCTGATTTTTTCTGTGTATATAGGTACCTATTACTTAGGTAGAAAATAATTGATTATATAGTACACAATCAATTACAATTAAGACGTCTGTATATATTGTACTTGTTACTGTAACGCTGTTTATGTTTCACCAGAGAAAGAAAAATCCATTCCTTTCTTAGCACAAGGACCATTAGCACCCTTTTAGAAAGTATGGAAACATTAGCGCATGCACGCAAGTTAGATTTTTCTTTTGCTCCCCATCTATTATCGCGTGAGAGAATGAAAACTTCCCTGCATGCTGCACTTAAGTTACCTACATAAGAATTCCGAGTTCGAGAGCTTTGTAAATAAAGTTGTTTATATTGAGAAGCATGTTTCTCAGTGGGTGTCTAAGTTATGTATTTATGTGATTTTCTTAAATCGAGCGTGAAAACCAAACTAGGAAATCTCTGAAAAATAGGAAGACTTCGCGATAGTGAAGACATTTGTCCTGAGTGTTCATCAGGATCGCATTAGTGTACGTGCCGTGGTTCAGATAAAATAAACGAGATGCATTTAAAAGTAACTAGTAGGGATTTTCTCTTCTGAAGACATTACCTAAAATTCAAATCTTTAAATCAAGATAATAGCAGTTTGCAATCAAATCAGCATTAAGTGGTAACCATGGCTTCAAAATGGTATTAATTAGCAAACATCAAAAATTGTAATTGTGCAAGCCATTTAGGCCACTTCGGTGGGAAAAAGAAGCGTCATAAATATTCAAAATGATAACTACATATGTCAAATAATGACAATGTCGAAGTTTAATATTCATTTAGAATTTGGTTGAAATTAAGCAAGAGAAAGTTATCCCCCAGATCTTAGAATCTGAGCGTCCGCGTCTTAGCAGAGTGCGTGTGGCAGGTAAAATGTAAATATTAGGTGCATTCCGTAGGGGAAATACTTTTATATGGAAGTTTTTCATTTATGTATCTGGAAGAGTTGATACCATCGACATCGTGGTTTTAAACTAAAAGTGGATTACTAATATTTATACGCCTTGGCTTATGAGGGAGTTTTGTCGGTTAGGAGGAGAGAGATTTATCATAAAATTAAAAAAATATATCCATCACCAAAAAGGATCGTAACATTCAAAATCATATTTAGAAACTAACATAAACAGATAAACAAATAAATTATAAATATCTTATACAGACGTTAATTATTGCTCCCGGCAGAGACTTCTTATTCAAATTATTTTCACCGGTCATGGGTATTAATCCTTACAGATTTTAAACAAGACCAGGAGTAATTGAATAACATACTGAGGGCGCCACTCAAATTGTTTTTATTGTTTAAAAGCAAAAATGGCAATCTACAATTCGGGAAAAGACTGCCAGCTGAGTTACGTTAAATTCTTTATCTTTTTTGGTTATGAATTTGTCCATAATAATTGTGCTAAGTTATGCAAATGATGATTAGTTCTCAATTTCGTTTCATTCAATTCATTCAATTTGTAAGTTCACAAAAACCGTTAGCAACATTGCAAAAACAATAAAAACGTGTCATAAAACATCAGCAACACTTAATTATTACACTTTAACTTATTAGGAATCCCAATCTAAATACATTCTTACTTTACCAATTTCTAAATTGAAAAATCTAAATCGTGTTTTTTTTCAAAATATTTAATTACAAAATAACTTACTGAAAGAACGTTTATCAAGAATCCCTTATTCTATTACAATTAGTTTAACATCACTCCATCTTGGCACTTGTAAAACTAATCATCACAACAACTCAAAAACAACAAACACTGTCAAGAGGAAGTCTAATTGAACTCTGAACTTTTCTTATAAAACGACAAACTTAAACAATAAATCCAACTAAACGATACCGTAAGCAAAACTTTCTTGAAATCAAACAGGAGACTACTAGACAATATGTTTTATCCGCACGCATATTAATAGCTAAGAACGCTTAAAAAATTCAATAACTGGAAGTTGGACGGCCTAAGCCGTTCAGACGGACTGCCACCCGCAGACGCGTCAAGAGTCGCTCTTGTTATTTCTTTACTTGACTGCTCTCCGAAATTGTACATACCCTACTAAAATTTAAGAGGGGCTGTTACAACCAACCACGTAATTAATGCCAATATCTACCAATGATCAATTTAGACAAAATTATCTGTTATATTTTATAAAAGATGCAAAAGGCTATTAAACTCGAAGAATAAGAACAACTTTATCAAAATCATTACAGAACTAAAAATGTTTGGCAAAACATGAGATATTTTTAAAGCAATTTGTTCCTTTGTGTAAATATTAAGGAAATTTGTCTTAGACTAGCATATGTTTACCTAAAACGGATCATAAACTACTGTATATTTTAGACAAAAGTAAATTTATTATGCTGTGACTGTGAAGGCCAAGATAAGCTTGTAAAAATCAGTAAAATGGCAGAGTTCAAGATTATGTTATTCAAGTTAGCAGTCTTATCCTGTCAATTGATAGAATGATGATTGCATGATGACGACTGGCTACAGAATCCTTTAATCAGTTCATCGAAAAATCTTATTATAAAATGCAGAAATAGGTCAATGGTTTGTCGATTTCGGATCAATGAACGACTCTGATTTCAACACACTTTACTTACGAAAGATTACGTTTTGATATCTTCTGCAAACAATCTTCAGAAGTTTTGATGTACAGAAAGCTCCGAAAACAAAAGAGAAATACTTGGTAGTTTTTGTAGGATGCAGTATGATCAGATAAATTCCTCGTCACTCCAACTGTAAGATAGGTAGCAGCTACAAAATCTTCAGATAGATCGATTTCTATTTTTAAATAGGCATAGTTTGACATATCTGTCAAACTTATCACGTTATCTGTGTCAAAGCTGCGACGTCATCGGCATCTTTTTAATTTTAAATTTAAACAAGAGTCATGTAATACTTCTTTTCATTTTCCATCTAACCGTACTGATTAATCACCAATTAATTTAATTAACTGAAAGGTACAGGATGTCTAAAAAATTAAATGTCAATTAAGGTTTACTCTGTACATTTTAATTAATTGAAAATTGGTACTGTTAGGTAAGGAATTAAGAAACCTTTCCAAAGAAATCATCAACTTTGACACAGATGATGTTAAAAATTCACATTTAAAAATAGAACACGGCCTGTCTAAGGATTTTGCTCAAAATCTGTTAAGGGAATCATATATTGTATGTATACACTGGGAAAAGTTCGAAACTAATGTAGGCCTGCCGATTAGATCTACAAATAGTATAGGTAATAACGGGTAATAATTGAGTCCACTCACCCTGATCACAGAAATAATAATTCAATAGATAATAGGCAATCAAATGCAGAAGTGAAAGTAAAGAAATTTACTAGTTAATATATAATTGCAGCATGTTTAGGGCTGTAGGCCTATAGCTTGTAACTTTTTCCTTCATTGTTTCCTATCATGTGCCAACACCTCACAGTTTGTTATTCTTGCTTCTTGGAGAATTCTATATTTCTCCACCATGTCTTGTTCGGGCGTCTTCTTCGGTTTCTTCCTCCCATATTTGTCTTGAAAACTTGTTTTGCTAGGTGTGTTTCTTTGCTTCTCATTATATGACCTATACATCCTAGCTCGTTTTTCGGTTCTATGTACAATTCATCTAATTCTATGTTTAGTCTGACCGCGAGATATTTTTATTATTTAACATATCTCTTAAGGAACCCGCATATCTAGACCCTGAAGCTAATCTTTTTTCTATTTCTGGCGTTATGTCCTCTTTGATATTTATTTCTACCACCAGATATACCGCGCTATCTGTTAGTTTGAATTTATATTGATTGCTATATCTACCATGACTAGTTGATATCCATTCTATAATTTCTCCTTGAGATTAGATGGTGATCCTTCCTACCTATGACGTTAATAAAAATGGGGTGTCACCATACCTGACTTCCATTTGGCCTTCTTTCTCTAGTTAAACATCATGGATTGTTGTCATCAAGAGGTACAATCTATGAGAGATCTATATGAGATATACTCTCTGTAACTTATGTTGATTGAAGTGTACCGAAATATTGATTGGTTACTATAAAATTACAAGTTAGGGGTATTGATCGGAACATTATTACCAACCTTACAGGATAGTAGAATGTTAGAAACTACTTAAAACGATTTAGGATGTGCTAGGACCAGCAGATGTTTCGAAAATTTATAGCTTCCCCATTGCATTATCTTACATTTTGAGGGCGTGTCAAACTGACTGTAACATACCAACCGGAAGAGACCAAGAAGATAAACGACTCATATGAGAAAAAGTGAACGATTAAATAAGTGATCATTTTGTTGGAAAATATAAATAGTTAATGCAAGTGACTACTGCGAAAAAGGAATTACAAGTGTAATAATGAAGGTACAGTATAACGCGCTACCATATGGTCTCTTTGAGTCTTGTACATTATTATAATTGTTTAATAAAGGCTTGCAAGTCCTACGAGTTTAAATGTTGTTGATTTCACACGCAGATGTATGTAATGTAAATAAGATATTATTATGTAATGCAATGCACATAAACAACAAATTCTTGCATGCACAAGTAGTGCTAAAGAGGTTCCCGTATATTATTATCGCTGATGACATACTAGTACATCGCCATTACAGTTAAGAAATGGGGAAAAACTCCGGAAAAGTTAGATAAAGCCATTCTGAGATGTCTAAATTGCCTCTAATGCACTCCTTTTTATGCCCCTTTCTAGATTATCTCTTGTCACCATCTTGTGTTTGTCAACAAAGACCCTTATAGTCAGTAAATTATTATCTTTGTTAACAATTCTTTTGAAGTTACACAACTTAGGTTATTAAATAATTAAAAGTTCATTAAATGTGACTGAGAAGTCTTCTTTGCATTCTTGAGTGATAACTCATCATGGACCAAAAACAAGTGTTTAATAAATTAACAGTGTTTAATAGCTTGTTTTTATCTCTGTTAACCAGTAAATAAATTAAAAGGAGCAACTTTTACGAAATTAACTGTGCTTGGAAAAAATCTAAACAACGATCTCTATTAATATTCTCATCGTGATGAAGAGACAGCGGAAATGCCGCGTTCTCCCTACTGAATATTAAGTAATTGAACAAGTGGGCAGGTATAGTATGCCTACTTTGTGTGGCGGCGCTAGTGTAACGCAATTTACTTCGGGAAATTAAAATCGGTTTTCTATAGACAGGAAAAGCAATCACTACTCGGAATAATAAAAAAAAATCAAATCACAGGCACTCACTCGTCTATATAGTGTCCCTAGAATGCATCATGCATATAAAAGTAAGGTTAGAATTAGGTTCGCTTTTGCACTAACTTACACTACACTACAACAAAGTTTAATTAGAGAAGTAAGTTTTTTTTTGTTATCATGTCTACTCGTCTAAATTATAGAGTTAAAGATAAAATACGAAGTAGATCGATGTATGGGTTAATAATGTTGAAGGCGAAATTTGCATAAATAATTTATGTAGATGTGGCTGTTCGATAAAAATAGTCTATAGTCTGTTTTTATGGCGATGTTCATACATACAACTAAAATAACTTGTAATTTCTTGTTTTAACTAGGTCTAAATTGGAAAGATATACAACCTTAGTGATGTTGTCTATAGCAGATGGAGAGCTCTTTGATAAAGTCGACAAGATGTGTAATTTGTAGAAGTATGCAAAGTATGAGGCCATTATGTTTGAAGTTTGTAAAGAAACCGTAAAATTAAAGCAGGATGAATTGCGAATACTAGTTTTAGTAAAAATCTAGCTCAGTAATCTATAGTCTGTGTACTTTTATTTAACTCCAATGGCGGTTGGCTATTAATATTGTTGGTGAATACAGTTTCACTGATGAAAAAGATGATAAAATCACGTCAACTGTTGTTGTGTGTTCACCGTGTAGTTACCAGCCGAATCATTGTGTCATTTTAATGAATTATACAATGAACAAAGCTATTAAAATGCAAATGTGAAGAACTCGCCAAAATCATTCTTAGAAAAACGTTGGGTATATATTTGTTTTGGTCTTACAGAGTACAAAGTAAATAATATTGAAAAAGCAATGTCAAGAACCATGTTATATGGGTACTACCTGGCCTTGTAAATTGATTGATTATTATAAGTGAGGTGCTACATTTTGCGCGTAACATCGCTTATTGTTTAGAACACATTTAACTTCCCTAAATATTTGAACGAAAACATTATTAAGGGTTTTTGAAGCATATTTAAAGGGGAGTCCATTTGTCTAATTTCACTTCTTTCTAATGCTCCGTTAGACACTGCCCTTAAAAATTTATTCACTGTTTTTCTAATACACATTTCGGTAACGATGTTACCTTTACGACGGTTTTATGCCGAGAAAAAGGTAATTGGCAATTAGTCAAAAACAATGTGTGGTTAGGAGACACCGTTACATATAGTGTTGAGATATAGTTGTAATGGATTTTTTCAATAATTAAAAGTTTATTATTATTAGCTATTATTTAGTCTTTTTGTTACTTTATGTTTCACTTGTATACTATTTGGTGATATATTCCTGCGAGACGAACTATATAAACAACACCATAAGAACCGGGGCATTATAAGCGGGCGTTATAGTCTATAACGCCCGCTCATAGTTTACTTTGCAATCGGAACCGGCGTTACGTTCAATAGTAATTTGGATCATTAGACCAAAAACAATACTGTACTATGTTTGCACACAACAACAACAACAACAACGAGTATTTGCAACGTAGTTTATATAGTAATTCTAGTACGTAGTTCTTATATATAAGCAACGACCTTGGCAACGCCAAAGATTATTGTAAATTAAAACTAATTTTCTACTTGTACGATATATTCTCGTGAAAAATAAAATTTTGTATGCACCGCGAGCGTTACTAGATGAATCGAACGACTTGTTCTGGAACAGCCCTCCTAGCATTATCATCATCCTAACGCCCTTGGTTAGGGGTTAAATAATTATTAATATTGTGTAATATTTTGTTAATAAATAGGTGATATTGAGATATTTTACTATTATTGCTTAAAATTGCAACAGCGAAAACGCGCACATGACATACGAACCGAGCACCTCTCTTTTAAATAACTTGAACTCGACCACACGCGTCTTGCGTTACTGCACCTAATAACGTGCTCCAGAGGTCTAGGCTGGACAGTACCGCTGAAACAGCAAGGTATTACGCATGTTACATTTATGGTCTTCTGATTATGTTAATTTAATATATGTCATTAAAAAAATCTGGCGTTATTTTCGTTTTCATTTACTTCATCACACTCCTCTAACATAAATCTATTTTAATTTAAGGTAAATTGGGTTACTGTTTAAAATTTGGAGTTCCATTTTAAAGTATAATAGCAGGTAGTTGGAAAACCTTTGTATGTCACTCGGACAGAAAATCATTTGCAGCCCTTAGTTGTCTACTGCCTTCGATCCTCGCTTCGCTCGGGCCTCAAACAACTGCAGGCTGCAAATGCTAACTTTCTGTCCTTGAGACACAAAATACTATTACGTTACAGGTGTACTGGATATATTTACGTAAGCCGTAACCTTTCTTGAATTTAAAGTCTGCAATACAACACAAATCTAATTTTAAATTGGTCTTAATCAAGATTCATGTTTGAGTGCAGGGCCTCGAGTAAGTAGTCTATAGGCTAAATTATAAACTCAAACCTCCAGTTCTTTTTTAAGCGGGGCCCTACATCTATTTCATTCCTTTGAGAACCTTGTTTGACCTGCGTGAAGTTGGCACCCCCATATAAAAATTTCGAGAAAAAAACTATTACATCATTTTGCCACATTTTATATAGAGGTCATCTAAAGGGTTTTCAAGTTTTGCCCAACCTTGTTTCTTAACTTAAACCCGGTGACACATTCATAAATGTAAAGTTCAATATCTTGGATTCTGTTTGAAAGTCGTAGAAGTAATTCTGATCTTGGGCAAAACTTTAGACTCACTAACTTGCAATTCTAAGCCTTGTAGAGGTCATTCAAAGGCTTTTCAAGTTTTGCCCAACCTTATTTCTTGATCTAAACCCGGGGACTCATTCATAAATGTAAAGTTCAATATCTCTAATTCTATCTGAAAGTCGTAGAAGTAATTCTGATCTTGGGAGTGGTAGAAAGTGAAAGAGGGTAGGAGATAGTGATAGAAGATGAGAGATGGTGAAATAGAGTGAGAAATGATGGGAAACGGCTATAGAGGTTTGGGAGAGGGTTTTAAAGCGTGTGAGAGAAGCTAATAGAGGTTGCCGAGGTTGTGAATGAAAGAAGGTGAAATACAACGAGAAATAGTTTATAGAGAATAAGAGAAGATCAAAGAGGGCAGGAGGGGATGAATGATAGTAGAGGGTGGGAGAAGGTGATAGAGGATGTGAAACTTTATATATTATAAATGGATATAGGCATTTCTATCTAGATGCAATTAAGTAAATAATTCTACCCAGCAAATAAAACATCTAATTAACACCATAGACTTCAGCAGCTCATTAGCAGCCACTTTAGAGCACGATTGCCCGATCGACTTACCAGGGCGCTATTAATAACTTCGAAAATATTGGTGAATTGTTTTGAGGAGAAATACTTAGTTTATTAGTCATTACGAAGTAATTAAGGTATAACAGATGAGGAAAATCCTTATCCAGGTATGTTGATGAAAGACTTATTGCTTGATATAAGTAGCGAAATTGGACTTTTGTTGTCTAAGCCATTATCGTTTACATAGGATGGCTATATTCCAATTAACTTTCGGATGTGTCCAGAAAGTGCATCTGCATTTTTAGTCGTATCTATGTCTGTTATTTCGATCTATCTCTTCAGCCTTACATTTCCAGTAGCGTAGTCGACATTATGACAGTTAGGTTTAGATGACTACTACGTTCGTAGTGCTGCACATACTATCGAAATATCTTTAAAATTTCTAATTTTGTGCTTCTTACAGTTTTAATTTGGCACTCTAAGTCCTAAGATTATGAAGGGAGAAAATCTAAAACGGAGTATTCGATATCTTTGTTAGCTTTGTCCTCCTATGTGACTTTTGACCTTTGCGGATAGATGAGACAGGTGTATAGGGGTTATTTGAGGTGATAAGAACACCTACAGTAATGATGATCACATGGCCTACTTCAAGGCCACTAATTGAAGTTATACGTCAAATTCAAAGTTAAATTAGTATAGAACGCCTAGAAAGATTGTTCCTAATTTAATGTTCCTCATTATGGACTTAACCCGAAATCAGAATCTGTAATTTTGCGAATTTTGCACGTCTAAAGGACTTATGAATCTCGTAACTTCGTAAGTTGCTGAATCTACTAATGAACTTGTTTGATAATTGGGAAATTGTAATTTGAAAACTTCTTTCATCGGTTTTGAGAATAAAAAAGAGACATATGATACATACATTCAATTTGTGAATTTGATCAAGCATATAATCATTTTATAGTATGCACTAATAAGAGAACTACACCTGTTCCATTAAAAGACTCTTTTATGATTGTGATTTATACCACTGACAATTGGATTCAAACCTCAAGGTATTATATAATCGTTTTCTTGATGAGTTCCAGGCCATCAATGTGATTCAATTGCCACTTCCGTAAATAATTGTTCCATATGAGATTAGCTACTTTATTACTACCGATTTCTTTGCAATATTAGAAATAAAGCCATTGTTCCGGAGAAGAAAGTATCATTCTTCTTCGTTTGCGGATACTCGCTTTTACTGTTAGTCGTTTGTTAAAAATAATTGAGAGGAAGGAACAAGTATTTTGTTCTAGAAGATATTTTTAATGATAGCGGCAGTAGTGTCAGTTATTTAGCAATGGGTGCATTCGACCATGCAGCAATTTTACTTTCGAAGATACTTAGACCGTGATGAATCTTTCTTAAATCTTTTTTTCAACTTACATGACAATATAACATACAATGTGGAAATCTTATTTAAATTTGTTACAAACTTTATGAGTGCATTGTATGCTCCATTTACATCCCAGGAGTAGCTATTTCATTTTGAAGAACTTTTACATAAAATTTAGATAGTTTATGTAATAGTTTTGGGACGTCTTCTATTCCTAGCTGCTGTGATCCACTTCGAAAGGGCGAAAGCCACCCCTAAATTTTGACCTGTTTCTGAGACTTAAATATCTCTAAAACTATAAAAAATGAAAAAATTGTTGTTTCAATTATTTTTCATACTATTTCGTCAGATTATACCAAAACAAGGAAAACGATTTTAACATTTTTTTTATAACTTATTTTAAGGTAAGAATATCCGTTTATAAATCGATGGCAAACTGACTCGGTTTAACTATGTAGTAGCTTATGTTACGATATTTATAAAAAATAATATTTAGCCACAACTTCCTGTAATAATAAAGTCACAACTTCACAATACTTAACTCTTTTAATAAAAACTACCCGAAAATAAGCAAAAACCTATACTATTCTTATTACTAGGTATAGGATTTGTATGCACTTAAACATACTGAAATATGCATGCACTTATACACTATAAAAACGTGAAATATGCACTTAAATCATGAAATATGCGTTTATTAGAAATTTTTAATAAATATATGCACTTTCATTATTAAAAAACACCTGTTTAGCGTTATTTACATTTTATATACCGAAATTATTTTTATTAGACATCCTATGCAATAATTTAATTAATTATATTTTCTAAACAAAGAGCGTTACAGTTCACAATGCATTATATTGTTTTATATTTTGAGAAACTCCGTGCCACATCGCAAGACGTAATTGGGGCATACTTAAAATTGTTTAATTCTACAAGCGAATAATGTTTTAGCTCGTCTAAAATGTCTTGGCCAGATAATGCATCGTTTATGCTTTTAATTAAGTGAAAACCAGGATTTTTGTCTATAACGGATTTAAATTTTTATTTTATAGTCAAACCCTTTGGCCCATTTACTTTATTCAAAGAAACACCTAACAATTTTGCATGCTCAAGAGATTCATCTAATGAATTTCCCTGACTTTCTAATTTCTGAATTACTTTAGCTAAACGCACAAAATTTGTCAAAACAAACAATAATTCTGCCCTCACCTCCTTAGTATTAAAAGCATCCTGTGCGCTTTGTATGCATAGTGCATCGTGTTTATTAAGTTTATTTACAAATGCTTTAATAATATCAAAATAAGTTGCATAATATTCTGCTGCAGAACGCCAAGTACCCCACCTTGTTATTAC
Source organism: Agrypnus murinus (assembly GCA_929113105.1). Lineage (NCBI taxonomy): Eukaryota > Metazoa > Arthropoda > Insecta > Coleoptera > Elateridae > Agrypnus > Agrypnus murinus. The sequence goes on along the minus strand of OV816028.1, from coordinate 111,537,581 downwards.
AGGCTCAGGTGGGAGAGGCACTTCTTGAGCAGTTTCCCTAAATATTTGTATGCGATATGGAGCTTTACAAACAATTTTTTTACATCTGAAATTATCGAGTTTACGTTAGGATATATTTCCCGCAACTCTATGCATTGCATGGGCAAGACAAGTTAAGTGGATCGTTTTTCGTACAGAACTTGTAAGCCTGCTCCAGCCTTGATCATGTACGGTGCCGCGTCGGTGACGAACAGGAGTACTTTGTTGTACTGTATGCCGTCCGGCCACAAAATAGCCATCGAATCATTAAACAATTTTGCCACAGAACAATGATTGGTGCTCTTGAAAACGTCCATTGCTAATAGATAGGATTTGGGATTGTTCTCCGAATTTAAAACGCCAATTATAACGTTAGCCACGTATCGGAAAAAAATTTTATTTTATCGAACTACATAATTAGTGGGTTACAAACAATTAGCGCAAAACAGTTATTTAAAAAAAATTATATTTTAATCAAGCAAAAATATTGTTGTGATTAAAATATGTAACTAACAAAATAGAAAATAAAACATCCGTAAATTGCTCTGCTGTCTTTAATTAGTTAAATTTTACTAACAAAACGAAGGAAATGAAGTTTCTACGCACCTTCCAGTAGTGTCAGGAGATTCGTCAATGGAAACCCATATGTAGTTATTCGCTACATGTTTTCTAATTGATTTTATGGTCTCTTCGTATAAACGAGGTAAATAATTTTTCCTGAGTGTAGACTCGTCGGGTATTGGCATTTTTGAAATTTCTTCCAGAAAATTACGAAATGCTGAGTGATTAATTTTACTTAACGGGATATTTGCAGCCACTAATGCACTATATAGTTTTTTATTAAATTCGATCGATTTGCTGGACTCACCGCGCGAATTATTAAGGTACCCCGGTAACAATGTTTGTTTTTTTTTATTTCAGGGCAACACACTTTTGATGTCTAACCGTGTTCAGATGTTGTGTAACTTGAAAGCGTTTCGTCGCAGTCACTTTATCGTCGCACACTGTACAATACAACACCTTATCGTCAGTTGTAAGAACACTGAATTCTTTAACATAACTTCGAAGTGTAGCAGACACAGACCGTTTTTCTTTACCCATCTTTACACTCTAAAATTTCAAACTGAAATGCAGTTTGCAATTTCCGAACTGTCTTAATTGAAAGATTACAAGATTAGTAAACAAAAGTACAGGCAAATTTTTCTATAAACAGGAAGTTGTCAAAGGGTCTTTGGAATTTCCTAATACCTATTTATCACAATACCTCAGGATGTATGTATTTAAATTTTAGTTGAAACTTTTTCTTTCTTAGAAAATAATAACAAGTACACAGATGGTTAAGGCAGTAAAATATTTTAAAGCCTAGTATTTAACAATAAGCTTAAATTATGGGTTTCCCCTAGACTCAACTAAGCCGCCCTTGGTTGGTTGTCTAAAATGCTAAAATTATTTAAAAAATATTAGAAATTTCATAATTAAAGCATGTAAAACGCTCAAAAAGTGGTAAAATATGCACACTCGTTCAAAAATGCTAAAATATGCATGCATTTATAAAAAAAACACCTAAATATGCATTTATATACTTTCAAATTGACATATGTGATTCATATGTGGCTTAAACATGTAGAAATATAACTCTGCATATGTTTGCTATAAGCAGAAAAAACATGCAAATGCATAGAAATCCTATACCTACTTATTACTATATTACAATCTTTTAGTAGTACTTACGAGTATAAGAAATATTTTGTAACGCAGTTTTTTTATGAATATTTTCTAATGAATTATGAATATTTTTATATAGATTTCTATTTTCTGTTGTCCACACATGTGGTATATATTTATATGAACTAAAGAATTCTAAAACACACCCAAGACATTTGACTATTAAAATCAATTAAAAAAATTGCATCCAACCTGATTTTATTATTAATGCTTTGATTGATACATACAGTGGACTAGATTTGAGAGAGAATGATAACATTGCGAAAGAAAGAAAAGAAAATAAGAAGTGGATCAATTTTAAAAACAACCAATACGTTTTATCGCCCAATTAACAGGACGAATACTGCCTATAAAATTATTGCAGTTAAATAATTCTCGAGCTTTTAAATAAAAAGCATTAATAGAATTAACCTATTTATATTTACTATTATTTTATACAAACAATTCGTACATGCAAATGGCATACTAATATTTTTAATATACATTTTATTTTCGACTTCTTTCTTAACTGTAAGTAAAATTATGTCGGAAGAGAAACAATTTCACAAACCGCCTAGCGGGCGGTGACTCGTATTACTGTACCTCACTTTTAAAAATATTTTACGACAAGAGAATGTTAAAAACATTTTTAATTTCTCGTTATTTAACTTGATTCTGGCTGTCACTATCCTACAGCTGCTACACTTCCTTCATTGCTATGACATTGCCGTTGCAGCTGCGAGTATTGCATTCATTGCCGGCTTACTGTTGCGAATATTGTCATAATTATTATGGGCATCGCCGCCATTTCTTTCACTGCGGGAGCAGTACATCGGTCTGATTACTATAACAACGTTTTTTTATCAAAGATCTATACCGGCCTTAAGAAATCACCTCCAAAATTTTAGGTTTTAAGGTGCTCCAACGAATTCCAATAGCGTACGAAAGTTTTCGGATATTCATTGGTTTGCACTTGATGTTTAGCCTTAGAATGGCCCTCCATATAAGACAGCAGACCACATACAGAATTACTACATTAGAATTTATGTTACTAAATCTCGACCTTAATCTACAAAATCCATGGCGTATTTATCTGTCTGTCTGTCTAAAGGTTTTTCCATACTTTCCGGTGACCTAAGAAATTCTTCTTTGAGTTTCCTGGACAGTCGAGAATCTTCAGAATGAGAAAATTGTTTAACATAGAATTTTCAAAAAGGGCTGAACTTACAGCCTGAAATAGGCCTCATACTAATGCTAAACTTTGAATTTCTTTCAATTTCTTTAAAAAGAATATTTATGTGGCATCGCCGTTAAATTAATTTTCCCTTTATGTTGTGAAGTGGGAATTGCATTTGTGTAGATCTATGATTAATTTTTGGTGATGATTTCCAATTTTATTGGAACTGTTAGGGATTTTCCACTAATTCTTTTTGAAGGCTAGAAGCACGTTCGAGGTTCGTAGATATTAGCTTTTCTTTACATTCAGTCTCTTCTGTGATTCTTTTGACAGGATTCGATATTTAATCGACGTTAGACTATTTAGAAGGTCACATTCCACCTAAGGTATTTATTCAATGTTTGCTTGGTGCATTCTGGTAATTGATTTTATTTGTTACAGACCTTTTTCTTTCTTGTACATATTATTCTTCTTATCTTTACCTCAATACACTTCGTTGTATATTTGGGTTAAAAGACCATTACGCTTACTTGGTTGCTGTTGTCCCGTTGGATCACGCTACGTTCGACCTGGTTGGTTACGTTCCTCTTCAGTTTGAAGAACACACACTTGCATCGTGAGTGAGTTATATTGTAGCAACTATTTACAACAACAATAACGTTTGACAACCCTTATTGTATATAAAGCATTACTGTATATTTGTATATTATAATTTTATGTGCTAAATGGTTTTTCCCCAGTGTGCATGTAGCACTTAGATCTATGTATCTATTGCATAGACCTATATTATATTATCCGTTTACCTTGTTAGGAATATTTTCGAGTGTGTATACGTATAACCTTTGCTCCGTATATAATATTAATAATAATAATTGCTACAACCCATAACCTGGAAACCAGGCCCCAGAAGCTATAAGCTTGTGCGGGAGGGAGGGGGCGATAATTATTATTACGTAGGTCCTATGTGCGGCTGCAGCCGACTTACAGATGGAACAGCGCAAATCCCACATTTGTGTCACAGCTAAGAAAAACTGTAGAAAACCTTAACCAGATCTGCCGGCACCGGGAATCGACCCCGGGCCGCCTGGGTGAAAGTCCGGCACGCTAGACATTACACTACCAAGGCTGTATATGTTAAACAATTAAAATCTGACGATTAATGATTGCGCAATCTTTATATCACAGGTATTCGCGTTAATTTACCGTGGCAGTTACATTTTTGAGACTTAAACTATTAGTCTATATTTATATATCTATAATGATTTGTATTATATTAATTTAGAGTAAATAGTGGACGCTCGCATGAATTCTCCCTTCGTTCAAATTTGTATATAAAAATTAATAACCTACATGCAATTTTTGCCAAGGCCATCTCACCTTGATTAATTTGTTTTAATTGACTTACTTTGTGGGTAACAACACTTTACTTCCTAGGGAATAAAACAGCTACTTTACTCCTTCAGAAGGGGGAGTAGATTGAGTTTATGAACTTGAGACCGCGCAAAAAATAATATTTTATATACCCTTTTTGCAACAAAACAATAAAATGCGCGTGAAAGAAAGCATTGCTTCGCATAATAACACATTGCATAACGAAAAAATGCATTGTTTGACAGAAGGACAGGTTTGTGTTCTGGGCAGCTGAACGCTGAACAAGAGTTCAAATTCGACAGTCTTTACGTGACGTTAATAAAATTGTTGAATTTTGCATGCGTCGTCTAGTAATGTAATTTTCTCTGTGAAACTAGAAGCTACTTCCGTCTGTATCCGAGTAAAAGTTCGTGTTCCTTTGAATCGTACAGTCTCAACCGTTGAGTAATACAAAAAAACAGCTTCATATTAGCCTTGCTGTCCTAAATCATTATAAAACCAATAGTACATTGATCAGATACAGGTGCAATTTTTAAGCCGAATAGACAAGACGTCGCGATATCGTTTAACTAAGAAAAGTGTAGGAGTTTGATGCTTTTTTGGGCTTTGGGGTATCATTGTGTTATTCTGCTCCAAAAACACTTTTGGGGTATCCAAAAGCAAGGTACCTTTAATGAACGAACCAATTGACCTTTTTTTTATCTGTTTATTTTTTTTATATAGATTTGATAATGATACTTGGTATCCAAACAATTGTCAGGCATATAAATATTAATAAACATTGTTATACTATGAATAATTATTTTATCTTATTTCATCTAGGGAGGACATACAGAGTGGAGAGAGCATAACATAACCTTAAAATTTATTTGTGTTATCCACAAAAACTGATTTTGATCTCGAATGAAACTGCGACTACTAAATAGTTGACATAATCATATTGTGTCCCACGACATTTTTACAAATTTTATAACCTAATCTTCCGTCTTTTTCTTATCTGAATTTTTGTGAAATTCTTCCTAACATACTCGAGATGATCTTTAGTATCACACATAAAATGCGAAAACACGTCTTTTTATATTTATCTACACCGGAATGCTGTTTTTAAATCTTTTCAAACTAAACATTTCATTATTTGTTATAAATATTTAAATATGATAATAATGATACACACCATTCCTACATCCAACTGCATTATCATTAATTAAGAAGGGGAAAGGCTCCGAGGCGTAAATTAAGTTACATTATCATGAAAATAGCAGCACCCACTTTCATTATCTCAACTAGCGTGGGTCAGTGACTGCTGGATGTCCCATAAAACAAATCCCAAATGCCTAGGGTTAAAATTAATCTCTGGGCGCTTCTACATTTCAGTCAAGTTTTCAGGGGCTGTAACGCCATAACTCAATATATAAAACTATTTATTTTGTTCATTTACGGTCGGCACTTCAGACTATTGGATTTACTTGTCAACCATTTTAAAGTTTTATTGCTTTTGCCCGCTATTGCCCCTGGTTAACTTTAAAATTATGTAACAAACAGACAAAGGGCGCTTTTTGTGTGTACCCTCAAGGGGCATATGGTGGAAACGGATAAGGGATCCTTTAATTGCCTGACAGCCATAAAATATATAATATAGTTAAAATTTCGTTTTGGTCGGGGTGGGATTTTCAAAACTGAATTTAAAATTCAATTTAAGGTTGCTTCTAAATAAATTAATTCTTGTGAAAGTATTATTAGATATGAAACTATAAATTAGTAACTCGACATAATTAACTGTGCTTATTTAAATTGACTTGAGTAATTTGATTAATTAATTATACAGTATCTAATATAAATTATCGACCGCGCTTGAAAAACCGGTATTATTAATATCTAATTATATTCTTTTACAAAAATTCAGTTAAATGTGTCACTAGTTTCAGTCTTTGTTTAAAAATACTAGAATTTCTAAAGTAAATGTTAAAATATGTAGGATTGGCCAGTTAACAAAAATATGCACCCGTATGCAACCTTGTTTTAATTCACCTAATCATAGATCCTACTATTCTACTTTCGATAGTCTCTGACATTTTACAGTTTTTACCAGTACACTTTTTCCTATGTCTTCCAAAAAAAGTAGTAATTCTTTACTTAAACATTTGCTTGTGCAGAATAACCACCTAAGACTGGTTAAATACGTATATACTGTACTAGCACTATCAATTAATTTTATTCGGATTTGACTCTAAGACGGTATTGAACTTTACCGCCCCCAAATTTGGCCGCGTTGGCTTGTTGTTAGCGGCTAACATTTATATTTTGTTCATATGAAGTTTTGTTCGTTCAAGATTTAATCTCACTAAAATAATGAACACCTTATAAGGGTGAGAAAATCCAACTATTTTTAAGACGATTAATTGAATGTTAAGGTGTTGTCTTGAAATGTAGTTGTACAATAAACGTCACCCATAGAGAGTTAGGCAGCTTTCTCACTAGCGCGACTAGTTGTATGAAACTTATTTCATGCAACTAGTCTTACAAAACTGATTGCATTATCGTTTTCACATTAAAGCAACTTATTTGTCAGTCGTTACGATGTGTTCTTCTGATGAGGTAGAAGATGTTGATTTTTATACTGGCACAGAAGAAGGACAAACAGAATAATTATTTACCGGTGTCTTTCATTGCTTTCGCCACACTTTCCTAAGCTGCATCCACACTATCTTACTTCGGATATTCATCTAATGTATTTTTAAACAATATTGGAATCTTCTCAACTACATCGATAAGTCTTAAATTAATTATTTCTTCATTTGAAGACATTTTTAACGTTATAAACTCAAAACGAATAATAATAAACCCTCTTTGTAGGTACGAAACCATACGACCGGGACGGTCAGATGCATACGATTCGAGTTTCTTGTTAGAAAGCGTTCAAGTATTACGTAAACATCATTTTGTTAATTTTAAACCCCCAATCCCCCTTTGTAAGAAAAAATAAGAAAATCACAGAGCCCCCCCCCCCCACCCCCAAAGGATAAGGCGTAAGGAGTATTTTTGTGTTTTTTATTATATATTAAAATTAAAACAAAAGTCATAGAAATCAAGTTTCTAAGGTTAATGAACTACTTATTTTTTAAATTGAATAAATAAAACTTATAAAACGATCTTTTATTCAAGCTAAAAGAACAAAGCAATCAAAAGAAAATCTTATAACAAATCACATTTGACGCATATTCGTTTGTTTCAATTTGTTTTGAGGTGATATATACCCCGAATATCGTCGTAATAAAGTCGGCACGGAGATGCGGCGGTACGGAGAAATCCCGGAACCTGGTACAAAAGTAGAAAAAGTAATTTTATTGATTTTAAGTAAATATTTAAATATTATTTAAAAAATTTAATCATTTTGTAATTTCTATATTACGTAAGATTTTTTGTCTCCCCCCACTTCCTCTGTCAAAAAAATAAGGAAAAATCTAATCACCCTCCCCACCTCCTAAGCCTGCTTACATAATACTTGAACGCCCTATTATGGTACGATTTTAGGTCGCATTTGCACTGATATGAACGGATGTTCTAAAAGTACTGGGTCAGTTGCATTACTCATATACAATCAGTTTCATGAAATCAGTCGTGCTAGTGAGAAAGCTGTCTTAGAAATCAAAAGTACTTCAAAAAATGCGTTTTGGGTTATTCATCGGATTCAACTGTTTTGGATATCATATTCTTTATACGTATTTTGCTGAAATCATTTGAAAAATGAGTTTCCGGTTTTCTTAATGGTTAATGCTTTATCCTATCTCGATAAGATAAAGCAATGAGCAAGGCATAGCCAGCTGGTTTCGAAAAGAGGGAAGAAGTGGAAGTTTTCTCCAAACATTATCCCATTGTCGCTTTTAGTGCTAAAACAAAGTAAAGTGAGAGTATTATTATTGAAAATTATCAACAAATGAGAATTGATAGTACTTACCTGTATATTGTTGGAAGTTCTTTGTATAGTTTATTATAGTTTATTTGTATGCTTTAGTACATTAAAAGTTTTCCTTAAAAATTAAAATTAAAAAATTCAATATTTACCTAATAAAGTGAGGTTATGTTGGCAGCTTGATAATTCTTTCTTGTTTAACGCACTTTTTGATATTCATGATATGTTTGAATTAAAAAAAACAGAACACCGTCATTTAAAAAATCTAACTATATCGTTTATATTTTATTCAATTTAATGATAATAACAAACAAAGGAAAATATATAAATATTGTTTTATTTAATATTATTTTATCATATTACATTTTATTAGCTTATTTACTTACATAAAATATACAGGCTAAATATGATTATCATTGAATCATAAAGAAAAAATATATGTTTGGGAATTTCATTCGTCTATTTGAGACAAGGCGCTTCATTGTTGTAAATATAAAATTGTTTTGTCTCAAATTGTGGGGCATTCACCACACTACTTAGAAAAAGACGTATAAAAAAGATAATTGTCCCCCAAATCGATACCTGACTTAGATTAGAAAAAGAATACTACCAGTTACCAATAAAGTCTGCTTCGCATATATCGATATGATATACAATACACTGAGTTCTAAGACTCTAGGAAATTTGAACCATATTTACTGGACTGCACTAGAACACCGTTCTGGACTATAAGAAGCTGAGATTGGAGGCAATTCCGAAATGTCCTGTCGAAGAATTGCTCTGCGCTACGGTATAGCAGATCATCGCACCGCGTGGGGCCATCTTGTATGAGCAACTTTTGCATCCTTTTGTTATCCAAGTCCAGGCGCTTATGCCAGCTGAATTTCAGTCCAGAATTACTTTTTGTCAATGGGACCCAAGATCCACAATTTTTACGTAACGTTCTATTTACTGATAACGCTTTTTTCGCCAGATAGAAATAACAATTTTCATAATATTCATAATTGGTCAACTTAAAATTCTCACCTCACTTTTTTTCGCGCCACCATCATCGCTTTTCCGTCAACGTTTGGGCAGGGATTTTCGAAGATTACTTGATCGGACCTTGCATTTTACCTATATTGTAATAGACTGATAGGAGCAGCGTATCTTCACTTTCTTACAAATAATTTAGGAGAATCTATAGACGATGTTCCTCTACTACATAGACATCACATATGGTTTATGCACGATGATGCTCCTGTTCATTCTTTCAAGGGTTTGTATCATTACTAAAAAAGACAATTCGCCGACGATATTATTTTTCACCATTGTATTATTAAGAAGTGCTTTGGCTAAAGCTTCAACCCCAAAGTGATGGACTTGGCTGTTATTAATGGCAACAAAATTATGTGAATACATATCTCTTAATTATAGGTTGTACTTCTTGAAGAAGTGTACTACGATTCATATCTTACGCACGGCAAAGTGCGGTGGCTATTAAGTGGATCTAACGCGATTCTTGTATGGAGGAACTGAAAGCATGGTTGCAAATAAAAGAAGCGACGAACTTTCAACTCCAAAGTGGATCTAAAAATTCTACTTCGCAATTGACATGACAGCTTGTCTGAACTATCTGAATCGGCAGCTTCAAGGGAAGGAAAACATTTCATTTTCTTTGCACGAGTAGGTTGTTTCATGTTAGCATAAGCGGACTGAGTTTAAAACGGACGTAGGAACGAACTTTATGTTGTATTTTCCTCCTTAAAGAAATATTCTGAAGAAAACCCGGTTTCTAATTTTGACTTTTCACTCTGCTCATAGCCATCTCATTGCCAACATGAAAGTTTCTTCCACTACAAGATTTCAAGACTTCAAAAAAGAAAATGCAATTTGGTATTTTCTCTGAAACTTCTTGAAGTAGATAGTCGACGTTCAATTTTTTGTCATTCCATGTTGTAGACTGCGCCAACGTGTTTGACGTGTGGAATAGTAAACTGTGTTGTTATGTTGACTGAACTATCAGTATATAGTGGACATCGATAGTCTCTCCTACAAAATGTATCAAATCAAATCAATCAACTTATTGTTCGTGCGAAAGTTAAGTAATGAGGGATACATTTTTAGGTCACCAAAGTCTATGATTTTAGCTATGACACCATGATCGCATTCCGTGACGACATCTACGAGCCCTGTCTCACTGAAGTTCGCACACTCTTTTGCGTGTTTTTTTATTTAATTTGTATTTTTGTTATTTTTCCTCTGATATACGCATGAGCTGTTTCTTGTGGTTAGAGTAAAGCACTGTCTTTGCACTTATACCATGTTAAGTTTCATGAAATTCTATCTAATGGTTTCCTCACGCCGCGCCGCTCCTTCGACTCTGATCAATCTGCGGACGCAAAGAGGCGCTAAGAGGGATCACCGCCTCAGTAAGATTATATAAAACGTGCCATTAAGTAGGTGCAGAAGCAATACCTTATTCTAACAATAAGGAACTGTCACCTTGAAGACCAAAGGAAATTTTGGGAAAAAGATTGTGGAATGTACCTTGTTTTAAAATATATAAGATAAATACACAATGAAATCTAGCAATAAAACAATTTCCCTTATAATATAGGAGATCAGTACTTTACTCTAGCAACAAGAAATAATTACTTCGAAAAATCCTGAGTGAAAATTGCGGGACGCCGTTTAACAGAAGCAGAAGAGTGCGAACTTCAATGAGACAGGGTTCGTATATTGAGGATTGTCTAGACATTTGTAAACTGCAGAAAATTGACTTGTAACCAATGCAAAAGATATTTTCTGACGAAATTATTATTTAGTATCATAAATAGGAACACATTCAAGCTATAGATCGCATTCACACACAATCTATTAAGAACCATGGTAAACAATGTTGGCATGAACTTCATAGATATCCAATGGGGATTTTATTTTGGATTTGCAATGACAGGAAACATACGAAGTGTTAAATGCCCTTTTGTTTTCACTTTCTGTTGGTGTTTTTTAGAAAACGGTACATTTTGATTGAAATGAGGTGCTGAATTAAGATACCTTTCAGATCCAGTGTGAAACTTGTTGACTTGGGTATCACTTGGGAAAACCTGATTTAGCAGGCTGGCAAAAGCTGCACACAGTTCAAAATTCAGGTACTTTATTTTCGTGTATCATCAAATGGAAATAAACGTGGGCACCTTTTTCCAACAGCATTAAGCACAGCACAGCAATAAGTCATTTGTTTACTAGAAAAAATGTGTGCCTATATGAATCGTAGATGCAATATTTAATAATAAACAAAACTGTTTATTATTAATAATATAAAACTATAACGTACGAAGAGGCTTTATAAATTGGTATGTGCCCATACCGATCAATTTGTATAATTGCTCAATTTCGGTAAGCGTGGGTTCGAATCTTGACACCAGCGAAGGCTAAAATCTCTGTTCATGGGTGTTGGATATTTGTTCTTTATTTTTGTACGTTAAAAATGGAGGACGTATGGCCCTGACAGTTGGTTCCTCATGTTGTGTACTCAGGTGTTAATAAAAAAACAATAGTGAATAGATTTAATGTAGGTATCATGCTATAATTAATTTCTCTAAAAACAATAAAGAAAAAGATATTCAAGCATTTTTATCATTTATATAATATCAGGATGGCATTGAACATCCTACATTGATATACTCATTTTACAATTGATTAATGAACAATAACTGCTAATTTTAAGTAATTGGCGAAAAAAGTTTTAGGATCTTGGGAGAAAATATTTATTGAAGCTATCTTCTGCAAATATCTACAGCTACTTTGTTTAAAACTCCCCAAGCAAATGACAGCAAGAGAGCAAATTGTTGAAATTTTAATTGTATCTGTTACTGTTAATAATTGGCTTAAAACTGGTCGCCACTTCTAATTGCATGCATAAAGCGTTTGAGTAGGTAAAATATGATAAATAACGTATGGTCCTAAAGTTTTAAGAAAAAGTTTGTCCAGGTATAACTTGGCAAATGTGTTGTTGATCAAGATGGCTTTGTGCCACCCAAATTGTTTGATGTTGTTATTTAATGTGAAATCCACAATTCAGGAAAAGATTCCACGGGAAGCAAAATATATCAGTGGAATCGCATGGAATACTCCCCCCCCTCACAATCCTTAATTGTGCAATAAGTCGTGTACACTGAAATATTTCTCGCCCTGTATAATCTTACAATTCCGCACTTTTCTAGAAGTCCAACCAATTGATAAATACTTTCCGTATTTCAAGCTTGCACGCCATTGTAATCACACGTACTGTCAAAAATGGTATATTGTTAGAAACGTTGATAAATAGCGAATGTTTTGTTAGCAAAGCCATCTTGATCAGCAGCATAGTTTTGTCAAGCTATACCTCGACAAACTTTTTCTCAAAATTTTAGGAACCTAGGTTATGATTAAACATCATTCCTATGTCTGAGCAAACCTCGAGACAATGCAGAGAATGGCAAATGCTGCTTATGTACATAATTGCTATATGTACATAATAATAAAACGGTCGAGGGATTTACTTGGAGCGTAAGGATTTTCACTCGCAGCTACTTCTGTAATGGATAATGTAAATAAGTTTAGTAAAAATTATTAACAACAGAATTTGGTTTAATATAACAATCCAAAAATAGTCTTTACTACGGTTACTAACAAACCAAGTACTGAAATGCAAGTCCATAGTTCCTAAGTAAGTTACAATAATCAGAATATAAAATAATGACCAAAGGCAGGCTAATTTGGAATGAAATATGAGCAACAGTAAAATATGTGAATTACTTGCAATCAACAAGAATGTTAGTTTTTAGGAAGTTGTTAGGTAAACAAAAAAAGAGAATTTTATGTATTTAAACAGAAAAGTTGTACAATTGATGATCTCTGTAAAAAGTTATTAAAGAGCAAGATAAATAAAAAGTTTAACGAATAGCAAGTGTAAAAAAGCTTACATTTATTTCAGAGAATTAAAAGAAGAGAATTACAAGAAGGAAAAATAAATACAGGAAAATTAAAACGTACGAATAGTCCGTGCAGTAGAGGCGGAATCCTAACATCGAGAGCTGCTTGATCCGAAGACGTATCTAGCTTGTTCGACATGAAGAAAAAGTAACAAAATTAATTCTTGAATGTTATTCAATTGTTCCATAGCCCCATCAGCAGTAGGCAGATTCCTGCGTGATGCGCTTCCCAAATACCAAGCTATAAAGAAGAACATTGATAAACCAAGGCAACAAGGTTTGTGATTAATCAAAGAGTGATAATAAAAGCAAAGATAGTGTTATTCTAAGATCTGCTTATTTAAGGTTCAAATAACTCACCATAATTTCTTATAAGATCTTTTGTAAAACTGCAAGTGATAAGCCACATAACCTAAGAAAGAATAATAGTCAATCATAATTCTTAAATACAATAAAAGAAATCAAAACTTACTTGAATGTACCATATTAGTTTTATGTCCAAGTACATTGTAGGGTTATGTTATGAACCAAATATCAAAGTTGACGTTTCAAGGTAATTAGAGATTTCCCGTTTAATCTAATCACAAAAACTGGGAATTTATATTAAAACTGTGAATTTTCAATAAAGAACCGAATTGAAGATTCATTAGTCATTGTTCGTCTCATAAAAGAGGGCAAAAATAAGCAAAAGGTTATCGAATAATTTACAGTCAATAAAACGATCTGAGATAGGCTTGTTACTATTTTATGTAGGTTTGCAAATTAGGAAATCAGATACAAATTTTTTTAACACAATTAAAAGTTTGCAACACTTCAGTATATATTATTGTATTGTGTAAACGATTTATTGATGAATTTCCTTTAATACGCAGATTTCAAAATTAATAATTAACTCTTAGTCAAAATAAAGTTAACGTAAATGGGGAATATTTTCCCGAATTGTGGATTTCTCATTAAATAACAACATTAAAGATTTTGAGTGGCGCCCTATAATATTTTTATTTGATCCTGCGTTATATTCCTAATCACTAAGCCTATTATAATCGAAGCTAAGGTGTAGGGTTTATAGTTTGTTTATTCAATTGTCAATTCATTGTTTATTATTAGTTTGTCAGTGTAGAAAACAGCTAGTTACAATCCCTAGGAGTAGATAATATGAAGGTTTGAGCTGACCATGTGAGCTTTATAACGTTATTAGTGTCATTTCGGCACCGTTTTTGCATTTTAATACGAGAAGCTTGGTTAGTTTATCAGTTTCTTTCAAAAAAATGATGCAGTGTTGTTGTTGTCAAGATTTATAAATTCTATTAAAATAAGCATTACAATGATATATATCATTTATAATTTTAATTTTTGTTTATGGCTTCCGGGTCTACCCAAGTTCAATTTTGTCTTTTGTTCGGACAGCTTGCAGTCATAATACATTTAATCATAATAATTATTATTTCTTTAGCATCAAGTTAAAATAATACACAATATGACAATGTGGAGTTTCTCGAAAGTAATAAAAATCATTCAGGTAGGTATTATTTATCAAAATTACATAATGTGGGGATGACATTGAGCTACCCACGGTAACTGTATTCTTCATTTAACACTGGATTAAATGAACAATTGCTTTTAAGGAAAATCGAATGGATTTTAAGATGTTTTTGAAACAAAGACTGGAATTGCAGTTTGGACGTTTCAACATAATAAAACTGAAGTTGATGTTGTGCTGATTATAGTTTTTTTTTCTGATTTTTATCATCTTTAAATCGCAGCATTATTCATGGGAAGGGAGAATTTACCAATTTAGGGGATCATTTCCAAAATGAGTTATCAATCTGAAGATATAAGTTTTGTCAGCACGGTTTTTAATTTCATGGTTTTACTCACAAGGGGCCATTTATCAATTTCGGGGATGATTCCAAAAATGGGTTATGCAACAATGAATAGTGTAAGAACATATTTCAACACACAAAAATTAAATGAATGTCCCACATTTGGGCGCCAATTGTAACATACTTAAAAACAAGGCCCCGCGATTGGGCGCCAATTGTAACACTATCTTTTTGTAAACACAAAATATTTAATACTTACTGTACAAGTGTACAACTCATAAATGCTCCAGCTGCTCAAGACATCTCTTTAACAAATGAGTTCAGGACGCGGGTATTGTTTCCATAGCTCACAGATTATAAAAAAGAAGGAATAAGGCTAGTTATAATCAAGAATAGGTATATTTGGGCGCCATCTGTTTAGGAAAGTCAGAGGATTATGTAAAAAAATAATAATCTAATACTCGTAAACAGAAACAGGTATCAGATCTATTAAATTGAATTTAATTATTAATCATGTTCAGTTATGTCAAAATCAAATTAGTTAAAATATATTTAAAGACTTTCATAAATATATGGTCCAATATTATCTGGTGTGATTGAATTCAAAAATAGATTTGATTATAATCGAAATAAAAATAAAAGTCAAAGGTAAAAGTTTTCATTAAAGACATAATTGTGAATTTAGAAAAACATAAATACCCAACGAATTCTTAACGGCGGGAAAAAATATATGCACATACAGGTAGAAATCAAAATTAATACATGAATTACTCTTACTACTTATGAATACAACTTACTCAAACTTTAACAATATAATATCCTTCAGTTCACAGTACATTGATCGAATTATTTAATTCGATAACACTTCACAAAATGATTAACACCTAGTACCTTTTTGTTCTCATTTAAACACTAAATACCAAAATTAATAATTGAATGAAGCTGCAAAATCTGGAAAACACCTCGATTACTGACACCGCTTGTTACTTCAGACCAAAGAATTAAAATTCACAATAATTATAAATTTTTTGTTGGTTTTTCAGTGATTGAGTCCTGGCAGCCTTTAATAAAACATCTATTTTCAAATCAATTTGACGTTTCGCCCCTCAATGTGGACTTTTTCAAAAATATTTTATTATCTTTTGCTATATGTATAAAATTTTGAACATAGTTTTTTTTATTGTTACACTATTTTAAAAAGTTAACCATTATATTTTTCTGTTTGATATATTTAAATTGATAATATTAACCCTGTTTTCTTTTTTCCGTTTGTTTTTAATTTAGGAGTATACATTTTGATGATTTACAAGTATATTCTTGAAAATCTTTCCATTTGTTCAGTAATTAACCCCATGATGGTATAAATAATTAGTGAAGTAAATTTAGTTTATCAATTTCTCTTTACTTCAATAATTTTGGGGTTAATTACTGAACAAATGGAAAAATTTTCAAGAATATACTTGTAAATCATCAAAATGTATACTCCTAAATTAAAAACAAACGGAAAAAAGAAAACAGGGTTAATATTATCAATTTAAATATATCAAACAGAAAAATATAATGGTTAACTTTTTAAAATAGTGTAACAGTAAAAAAAAAACTATGTTCAAAATTTTATACATATAACAAAAAATAATAAAATATTTTTGCAAAAGTCCACATTGAGGGGCGAAACGTCAAATTGATTTTAAAATAGATGCTTTATTAAAGGCTGCCAGTCCTCAATCACTGAAAAACCAAAAAAAATTTATAAATAAAATAACAGCCTACAAAGAAATAAATTTAATATAAAAAGAAAATTTATTTCAAAAAATATAATTTAAAATTCACAATAATTATTTTGTTTTAAAACTATTTTCATTAAAATTCCTTTTTTTAAGTAACCGGAACAACCATATAAATTCAATTGTTGGTTACTTTCAATTAGTAAAACCACCACTGGTTAATATGAGTGATTATTAAAATGTTTTTCTTTATGAAAAGGTAACACAATACTTAAATATGTTGTTTTAAAAGTTATTTAATTTTAAGACTTCCGTTTTTGAATTACTTTAAAAACAGACAAACAAACTTTATTATTAAAAGAATTGGAATACGGTAACAAAACACTTATTACACTTAGTTATAACTCTTTAAATTATACGAAACTAATTATTGAATTTCCGTACGGTATTTATAATAACGATTCTAATTTAATCAAATTAGATTTCTATATTGTTCACAACTAAACACGTTACTGTATTTGGGAAGTTCTATCGGCATACAACCCCGGTACGTATACGAGGGTAGCTCGATATGTATTGCGAAAAACTAACAAAAACAAATATTTAGTGTTGGAAACTTTTTTATTGTTTTTCAAAATATTCTCCCCGATGATTAATACACTTTTGCATACACTTTTGCATACGTTGAAACCAAATTCCGTAGCATTTTTTTCATAGAGAAGCAGGTATCTCCGATACATGGATTTTGAATGCATTAACCGCCTCTTCCGGCGTCGAAAATTGTTGTCCACGCAGTTTCTTTTTTACGTGTGGGAACAAAAAGAAATCGTTAGGTGCCAAATCGGGACTGTACTGCGGATGACCCATCAATTCGACGTTTTGAGTGCTCAAAAAGCCAGTTGTTTGCGTTGATGTGTGTGAGCTCGCATAGTCATGGTGTAGAATGATCCGGCGTCGCGCGTTGTTTTTTCTTATTTCTTCGAAGACTTCTGGTAAGCAAATTGTTGTGTACCATTCTGAATTGACTGTTCTACGATCCTCTAAAACCACGGTAGCGACATTGCCAGTTTTTCCAAACAAACAGGCGACCATTTGCTTCGAAGTGCTTCGAGCGCGAACGACTTTTGTTGGATTTGGCTCATCTTGGAAGACCCATACAGTCGACTGCTGTTTACTTTCGGGCTCATACGCATAAATCCAAGATTCGTCACCTGTGACGATGTTATAAACGGTTTTTGAAGCACCGTGGTTGTATTTCTCGAGCATTTCTTTCGCCCAATCGACACGAGCCTTGTTTTGAGCGACTGTTAACTTATGTGGAATCCAACGTGCACACAGCTATTTCACGGCTAAATGTACATGCAATATCGAATGTATGCTAGTCATGCTAACGCCTAAGGATGCCTGAATTTCACGATAAGTCACATGACGATCTTGCTTTATCAGTTCGCGCACTGCATCGATGTTTGCTGGCACCACAACCGATTTTGGACGACCTTCTTTAGATTCATCTGCCAGCGAACTACGACCACGATTAAATTCATTGAACCAACGATATACAGTTGCTCTGTGTGGGGCTTCATCACCAAAAGTTAAAATAAGTTGATCAACGCACTGTTGTTGTGATAATCCACGTCCGAAGTCGTAGAAAATCATAGCACGAAAATGTTCACGAGTTAATTCCATTTTTTGGCCGAAAGGGAATTTTCAACTCAATGTTAATAAACCAAATAGCGTCCGTATGACAAAACGTTTTGAATACGTATGCCGTCAAAAATGTCAAACTTTATGTTGCAAATGTCAGATTGCACCTAGCAAAAGCAGGGTTGCCAATTCGCAATATATATCGAGCAAGCCTCGTACGATAATAGACCGAAGAGCTCCGCACTCGTTTAGTGTTTTTTGCGGACTTACTGTTCAAATTGAAAATATTTCGGCGATGGTATGGTTTTTGGGAAGGGCAAATTTTTAAATGAACCAGTAAAAGAAATGGCGGGATTCTCCTAAGCCAATGAGGGATAATTACGTCACATTGTTCCAGAACATTTCGAACGAAAACTTTCGGGAATTTCCCTTAAAATCTACTTACTAAAGAGAGCCCAATACTATTTGCAGGTGGCAGTCTAGACTAAATTCTGCTTTTGTCTGAAATAACCGACAAGCACATACAGGATCTATAAATTTAAAAGTTTAATGTGTTTTCTGACAATTTATTTCTTTTTTAAAAAGCCGATATTAACCCTAAGCATTTATAAATTCCATTTCAACTAAACTCTTCGATACAAAACACTTTTGAAATCGTGAGAACATTTGAAAATTTATTCTTTGGTAATTACAAAGGCGACAATTGCATTAAGAGAAATCTGCTTTTTTAACTTAACGAAAATATTGTTATCTGAATAAATATATGAAGGTGACTTTCAATATAAAAAAATAACATTTAAAATAAACTGAAGTCTGCAAAATTAAACGGGGAGAATATACTGGACTCTACAGAACTGCACTAAGGGTTTTTGTCTATTATACATACAAAATTGCATTTTTCGGAAGTTAAAAAAAACGAACCGTTACAATAGTCCTTAATTAGTACAAAATTATTATATAGTATTTTGCTGAATTTCATCTTTTTTAATTTTGTAGCATTATTCATATGGGGTAGTTTTCTGTTTAGGAGTTAATTTCGAAAATGTATTATATGCTAGTGAAGAGTCTATAATTAGTCAAAGTTATAGCCGTAGGGGTGCTAGCTTGAGTTCAAGTCAGCACCCCCACTTTAAAGTTTTCATTTCTGATGAAAATTTTTTGAGTTGGTCCAAAATTAGTTAAAAATTATGGCACTAAAATTGTTGAAATTCGACAAAAAGTGGGGGTGCTAACTTTACTGACGTTTACAAATCTGCAGTTTCAACAAAGACCCTTTCTGCTTTAAGCATTTCAAACTCTCAGATCAGCAAGATCAGTTTAATTGTCTTTTCTGGGATCAGAACGTGATTGGAATAACACTTTAATCTAGTATTTTATTCTCTTAGTTGGCTAATACAATCATTTTGTTTTATTGTAAAAAAAATTGAAGGCAATAATTTAAATTATACCTACTGAGAATTCCCATTATCGTACTAGGCAATATTTATGCAAGTGTTTGTTATAAATGTACATTTAAATTAAGCTTAACTACAAAATGGAAATGCATTCTCGATAATCAAAGGCACATACAAACGAACTTTTCCATTCATCCACCTTGATTAATAAAAACAAACTATTTCCATTTAGCCTTTTTCTAGAACTTTATAATTCGAGTTTTAATTAAATTCATTGTTATAGTGCCTTTGTGACGATGATTTATTACAGTTTTGTTTTATACCCTCTATAAGCCTTTTGGCTTATGGAGTAATGAGTAAAACAAGAAAAATCCATGCATATATAGACATACCTGTAATTAATTATTATTGTTATGTACAGAACCGACATACATGAGCAGAAAATTAGGTCAAACGCCCTCACATTTGTCATTTTATTATTAACTAATTATGTAGGTCGATACAATGGCAATAATTTACAATTTAATATAATTAGTAACATAAATATAGTCGACCCGATAATGTTTTTTTAGTATATCGATCGTTTGAATCAATTAAGGCAAAGAAAAATAGATAGCGGACATCCATATAAAGAAACATGTTCAGTATTAAAAAAAAGAAACAATAAATACTTAGATCTCAAAGAGATGCTGCAATTTTTTTGTCGGTATGATTGAAGAAGTTTTTCTTAACGAGGTTGATTGCAAAAATAGGAAGTATAAAAAAATGCGAAAAATTTTAGAAAGTGTTGATATGCACGTTTTCTCATATTGAAACAAAAAACATATGGGATTTCAATTGAGTTTATTTTAATTAATTACCGTGCCGTTCTCGTAACTATGGAATTATGTCGAGTTTATCAAATCGATTAGTCTATTAATTAATGAATATTATGGTGTTGTAAAATACGTGTGTTTCATTCCTAATGTGTAATATCGCCATTTCTATTTTTACCATGGCATGTTTTATTACTTGATGTAGTCCCATGTTATCGTGAGGAAAACAGTAATATCAAATTTTAATTGAAGGCATGGCTTTCTTACAAAGAATTTAAGAATTTCTTATTATTACGTATGTAACATTTTGTTACCAACAAAATGGGGACCACTAATTGGGAAACAGTAACAACCTTTAACCGCAGTTAAATCTGTCGGCTTCCAGCTAACTAGTGTGAGGTCGTGGGTCTCACAAGAGGTCTTCTATAATGGGCCCCAAGAATCGTCTAAAATAGCTCTAATATTTGCCCACAAAATCTGAAAAGAACAACACATTTGCGACTACTACCAATGTGGTCGACTTTTCCCATTATTGGCTCCTCGGCAGCTGAAAATATAAACACCAAACATATAAATAATAAGTCGTCAAGTATGAGATGTACAGTGCTTTATTATTAATTAAACAAACTATCAGATAGATCAATTAAAATACATCAATCAAGTATGGTTATATCTTAATCAAGGACAAAAAGCCTTGGCAAAAATTAAATGTAGGTTATTGGTTTTTATATACAAATTTGAACGGAGAATTCCTGTGAGCGGGACTATTTACTCTAGATCTGACTAACAGTTCAAGTCTCAAAAATCTAACGCGAATACCTGTGATATAGAGATTGCAGAATCATGGATCGTCAGATTTTAATTGTTTAACATATACGGAGCAAAGATTATACGTATACACACTCGCAAATATTCCTAACAAGGTAAACTGATAATATAATATAGGTATGTGCATTATGCAATAGATACATAGATGTAAGTGCTACATGCACACTGGGGAAAAACCATTGAACACATAAAATTATAATATACAAATATACAGTAATGCTTTATATACAATAAGGGTTGTCGAACGTTATTGTTATTAAAAATAGTTGCTACAATATAACTGACTCACGATACAGGTGTGCGTTCTTCAAATTGAAGAGGAACGTTACTAACCAGGTCGAACGTAGCGTGATCCAACGAGACAACAGCAACCAAGTAACTGTACGTCAGCAAGCTCAGCGTAGTGGTGTTTTAACAAACCAAATATACAACAAAGTGTATGAAGTTGAGGTAAAATAAAAGAATTATATAAAATAGAAAGAAAAAGGTGCGTAACAAATAAAATCAATTACCAGAATGCACCAATCTAACATTGAATAAATACCTTAGATAAAAGGTGATCTTCTGAAAGAGTTATACCGCTCCCAAATGCGGTTAACGTCGATTACATATTGAATCCTGTCAGAGAATTACAGTACAAGAGACCGAAAGTAAAGAAAAGCTAATCTACAAACTTACGAGAACGTGCTCCTAACCTTCAAAAAAGAACTAGCGGTAAATCCCTTACTGTACCAATAAAATTGGAAATCAGTACCAAAAATTAATTATCGATCTGCACAAATGCAATTCCCACTTCACAACAATAAAGGGAAAATTAACGGCGATGCCACTAAAATATTCTTTAAAGAATTTTCTTCACACGAACGATCAAAACGAAGTGACAAAATCTCTTATCAACAACAGCAAGTTCGTTCTAAACGAAGTGGCAACTAAAAGGAGAGAGAATGCGAAAATCCCTAAACGCTATTCAAACTAACACAAAAGCATAGCGATGTAGGGTGCTACGAAATTAGCACGTAACAATTTTCGAAATTTAGCGAAATGCAAATTTTTATTAAGATTCTTTTCGGGCTTGGGAAAATTGAAAGGTTGACTGATTTCAGATTTAGATGTTCTTTTAGTTATTATTAATTTTTCTTAAAATGGGAATGCCCACTAATAGTTGAATTTGCTTGAAACAATGTTTTAGTACTCAACCAAAATTCTTTAGTAAACATTAAATAAACGACATACAATGATTTTCATAAGTTGTGCATTAATCTTTAAATTTTATATTAATTAGAAATAAAGATATAGAATAAATGGTTAAAACTAAATTCGTAAACATAAAAACCCTAATTTGAAATTTGTAAACACAAAATGCTTTTTTAAATGTTCAAATAACTAAAAAAAAATTAGATTTTATTTTCTTATTGTTGAAAACAATAGTGAAGAAAATTGAATAAACTCTTTTTAGCCAAATTCGTTGCACAGGCCATAAAAAATTAGTGTGCATCTTCAAGTTTCTTTTCGAAGCCATATAGTTACTAAAATATTCGATTATTAAACCAAACACCAGGTTTGGAAAAGAGCATGTTGAAGGTAAATAAAACGATCAAGGTAAAAAAAACCTCAGGTCCAAAAACGCAGCATATTTAAGGGGTTAAGGTAAACAACGCTCCAGATCTAAAACAGCGCATTTAAACTAATGTCCCAAAACCTTTGTGTAAAACTAAATTTTGCACAATTACAATAATCTTAAAATTTATGAGATGGATGCTTGGCTTGTATCTTTCGATTCTTTTCGAAATAATGGTGTTGATTTTCTTATGTGGACGCGTGTTGAAGCGGAAATGACATCATCAGGCGAAAATCAACCTGATTGGTACATTCCTTAGCGAGTTTTAAACATGAAACCAAACGGCAAAAATTAATCACGAACCCATCTACTTGAAGGAAATATTACCATTATTACCTTATATGGACAGGTGAAATATATGACTTTCGTCATTTTAAAATATTTTATTTGAAATATAAATTACATGTAAAAATACTTAGTAATTACATGTACTCTTAGGTTAGAAAAATGAAAAACCGAAATAACGGAATAGTACCACGCATAAGTACAAAAACCGCCGAAAGTTCACATTTGCCGTTTGTGCCTGAGTACGAGATAATGTTATCGATTTTATGTTAGTACTGAATTCTTTAGCACCTCGAGTTCGATTTAAAGACGCTATTCTAGATTATTTTAGTAACTGCTAAGTATTCTTTAGGCATCTGATAAGTAGTTGGCTTTGATGCTAAGAACGTTTTGGGACTGGGTATTTCAATACTATTACTACACACACCTGTAGTCACAAATCATACGCATTGATTCACATTTCTTAAATGTAGTGGCACCAGAAAAAACACTACATAGTTTCAATATTTTAACGATAGACTAAAAGCTGGGCTGAATAGAACAATAACTGAACAAAACCAGTTAGTTGGTTCTAAGAATCATACTTACCATCAATTGGCTTACATAATGCTTCCATTTAAAAAAAAATACGATGACGTCATATCCGGTACCAGTGAATGTTTTAAAATAGGTTCTAATACTGTGTCCGTAAACTAAAGGTCGAAATATACAGAACCAAAAGCTTGCACGGCTGATTGAGTATAGACTGTTAAACGGGACAGAACTCGTTAATTGGTTCTAACGCCGTTACTATACATTTTCGACATGTGATACTTCAATATTTTTTTATTCAGAACTACACTTTCTATCGATTTTTATACTAAAAATCTAATGATCCCATAAAAAAGATTTCGATGACGTCTTTTCAGTACCAGAAAATGTTCTAAAATATGTTCTAATAGTGATTTCGTAAAGTAGAGGTATAAATATGTCAAGTACGTACTTTTAATTTAACTGCTATTGCCAGAAGCTTGCTCGAATTACTCGCTACCCGATTGAGTGTATTTCGATTAGTAAACGGGACAGAACCCGTTAATTGGTTCTAGCTCCGTTATTATACATTTTAGATCTGTGGGTCCCGATACTTTTTTATTTGACATCACACTTGCTGTTGATTTTCATACTCAAAATCTGATGGTTCTATTAAAAAAATACTGATGACGTCAGATTCGGTACCAACAAATGCTTTAAAATGGGTTCTAATATTGACTTCGTAAACTAGAAGTCGAAATATGCAAAGTCTTTTTAAATCCATTGTAATGCCTTGCCAGAAGCTTGTCCGAATGATTGGGTGTAAACTGTTAAACGGGACACCCTGTATATTTATTTGATTACTGTACACCTGCAGTCATTTTTACACATATACATTTTGATTTGGTTAGGATTAATAGTAGTAATAATAATTATTGTTCCCTTTTCAAAGCCATGGAGGCCAATTGTGGTATTTGGTTTGGTTATTGTGTATTCTTTAGCCAATCTTATTTGTGCAGATTTGGAAATAATCATTGTGCAAATAGAGGGACGTAAATGAACTGCGGTTTCGTTATTTGATTGGATAGTGTTAACTTTAACGGATATTGCCAAAAGCAGACTTTCTACGTCCTCAATTTTGGACTTTTTCGTGCGTTACTATTGCATGTAGGATGACCTATCTTCTGCTACTTACAGCGTTTGATAAAACGTTGTTTTCTCTACAAATCGCAACCTTAAATTTATGCAGTTAAGAGAATAATAAATAATAATCAGGAAGTTAACATCTGCTATTTCTGTACATCACCTGTATTCAGCTTTATGTCTCTAATTCCCTTAAATACTGTATTATCAATCTTGATAACTAGTCATTAACTTGCCATCGAGCCTATTCTACAGTCAAGATCTTTTCATAACGAATAATGAAAAAGTGCGAAAATAAAGCACAGGAAGTCTTCAAAACCTAACCGCTTTGCTATTGTAAAACTTAGATTTTATATTATTTATGCGTAATAGGAACTATTTAAAGAAATAGATTGCAGTATTAGACTATTGTTTGGATGATAAATGAGCTATCCCATCGCATTCCATAACTTCTATTATTACCTCTCTTAGAAAATCCAAGGATAATAATGAGTTCATTACATTTATTATTGGAAGAATACCCTTTTTTTTAGCCACCGAGTTTCTAATTAAAGAAGCCATACTCGATGTTTTCATAGAAAGGCAGCTTAAGATCACGGCGGTTTGTTGACTTTGAATCTATGGTTTTATCATTCAAGTGCATTTCATTCCAGAAATAATCTTGATAATTTAATTGGTTAATATTTAGTATTTACATAAAATCGCGGTTCAATAATTTTATAATTAATAGTGTGCTTAACTGATGTTTTGAAGATTGAGCTTTTATGTGCTGGACTGTAGTGAATACGTTTAAAAAAGCATCTGTCTAGTAGTTAGTAGTATTCATTCTTACGTAAATTGCTCTTAAGATTTCGTAAGATTTTTCTTGTTGTGGTAATTGGTCCATAGAACAAGCAAATAGTGTTCATTTGTTTAACTTAATGGTTAGTTTTCTCACTAGACGCTGCAATTTCTCTGTCTCCCATGTTGTCTTCACGTCTTACAAAACAATATACAGGTCTGTTAATCCAACTGGGAAGTAAGAAGAGTAAGCATGGGTACACCGTCATTTTCTACCGTCTACAGTGTTCCTAAAGCACCCTAAAATAAGTGTGCAGGTAAAGGTTTCGAAAGTATGCGCGAATGATCATGTCTCAATATCCCGACACCCAAAGACATGCCAAAATCTAGACAACCCAAAACCAGTGAGGCCAATAGAACAATTAATACTGGTCTATAATGAAGGGGATATTCAAGAAAAAGGGTGGTGTGGTAAAAACAGTGGAAGATTTTCGTGCTAAGTGGATTTGGGCAGCTCAGAAAATCGATAACAACCTTATGCATAAGTTGATGAGTCCAGTTAGGAAGAATGTGCGTAATATGGCTTATGAAGTGAGTGTTCAATAAAATAAAATTATTACAATTTTCAGTATTCTGTATAGTTTATAATAAAATTATATTTTAATTTTAAAGCAATGCCAGTTTTATTGTGTCTACAATTAAACCTAACCTAACCTAACTTAGTCTAACCTACTCTAAACCTAACTTAAACATAACCTAACCTAAACATAACCTAACATAACCTAAGCTAACCTAACTTAATCGAACCCAACCCAACCGTTTCCAACGTAACCTAAACCTAACCTGAATGTAACCTAACCTATTCGAACTCTACTCAACCCAACCCAACTCAACTCAACCTAAACTAACATAACCTACCATAAACAGTAACCAGATTTTGGCGTGCACATCCTTTCATTAAACACAATATAAAACTACCGACTGGTAAATCGCCAGGAACGACGTTCTTTTACAACATGTGTGTAGATTTTAGGACAAATGATGACAAATATTGATGTTCATGCGCACCTGTCTGCATTATGGGTGTCTACTAGTGATGGTCAATTAGCGTGAATCACGCCGGGTCATAATGACCGGGCAGTATTCGTTTCACGAACACGTGGCTGCGCATGAACGTGAGTAGCACTAAACTCGACCGGGCTTACTCTGAACGCGCCGACCTTTCGATTGTCGACTTCCTATCTTTCCCCGCCCTGTCCCGACCTGTAGCCGGCCGCAGGCTTGCACCTCGCAGACGCATGAGTAAGCTTTGGATAAGTTGTTGTTTTTACATACCTACTAACACGAATTTGTAAACTGTACAAATAAATGTTATACTTATAACTGCTCTTATTTTTCATACTTCCATGCCTATACTAAACTACATAATAATACCTGCTTAACTATATGCTACCACTCGTTGAAACTTAAGTTTGCAATCTATAAGTATAAGTTTATTTGATCTCGCGGTGTATCACGATCGACTCGTGTTGATTGACACCACTCTGTTCCACCTATGTGCAACACTGCAGCATCAACCACTTCTGGTTTCCCACCAATCAGCATCAACTAACACGCGCTGGATGGCCATTCCAGTGTTATTAATCAACGAAATGGCTATTAGCCGAAGTGGTACCATAGCCTACAATGACTGCTCCCATAAAGTAATGTTGACATAAAATCATCAACTATTTTTGAGTAGAATTGCTGTTGAATGACTCGCAAGTCACGGGTGAGCAAAAAATCTTTAAGATATCTAACAAAAATTTGTTTTGAGTTCGGCACTATTTCGGGTTGGATGACGGTCGATTGGGATAAAAATAAGATGCCGTTTACATATGCATCTTCGTTGTCTATAGGCCGGTTTTGGGTTGGGTTTGGGCTTTGCTTTGTGGGGATCAGTAGTTTATCTATTTACAAAGCTTTGTTTGGTTTTATTGAACTGATCGTAACGTATCTTTCTTCATTCAATTCAATTGTGGACAATTTTTGTTGGTTTAACTAGGTCATACGATTTTGATGCATATCAAAGAAACGATGAAATGATTCATTCCTGACGACATTTAATTTAATCGCAATTTTTTTAAGTTTTCTAATCTGATTGTAAAACTACAGCTAGAACGTCATGGTTTAGCTGTAGTACCTAAACATGGTATTTTACTTTCGTGATCTGAAGTTTCCTCAACATGTAAACGTGGGAAGATATCCGGCTCGTAGATTTAGTGGCTCTTTTCTCGTCGATCAAACTTCGGAAAGTAACATCGGTGTCATACGCCTGGTTTATACAGCCACTAACAACTAAGAATTAGAATATGGTGTTTACGTAGATGGGTTTATTGTGACGCGCCAAAGATTAATCTGCACTCTTGCGGCAAGTTGTTAAAAGAAACTATGCAGTAGCTCTGTTGCAATATGTATAATCACTAATCTATAAATCTATGAATGATCATTCCATTTTATTGACATTTAAAAAAATTATATAATCTAACTGTTCTACTTAAAATTATCTTAAAGATTAACACGAATATTAAATTTAATCTGTCAAAATTGCAATCAGCATTAAAATACAACGCAGCAAAAACAACGCTAAAAACTGCGTCATCAACTACCGCATATCGAAGACATTTTATATTGTACAACGCCATCTATATTTATTGGCGCGTCCCAATTAACTCAACAACTAAAATTACGAATTGGATTTATTTTAATTCTTCTGTTAATTTTCTTGTCGAATCGCTAGTGCGCATATCCACCCAGAAAACAAAACAGGTTAGCCACTACATTATCATGAAATTGCCCTCGAAAAATTCTAATTTTTGTGGCGGTACAAACATATCGCAGTATGCGTACGCATAAATATTAATTTATAATTGCTGTATAAACCGGCAGGATTTTCCTGGTTATTACATATTAAATTTAGTTATTAAGTCTTAGTTGTTAGTATTTGTAAAAACCTGACAATAGTCTCCTATCGTAATGATTATCGAGTTTGGATGACTCGCAAGAGAGTTGTATAACCGTCCGGCGACTTTTTGATACAGCCACGATGGTGACGGTCTTGGTGTTTTCCTGCAACGCAACGCGTAGTTGTGGACGACTATGGAGCTTCGAATGCTATCCGAAGTGCCTTGTTCTGAATTACCTAAATTGCCATTACGTGCATGTTGGCGGCATAGCTGCACACAATCGCTGTACACATCATCGGTGGTCGGACGATCGTCTTCAATAGCCTCACTTGTTCTCAGAACTAAGCTTTACTCGCCGGTTGCAAAGCGGATACAGCTGGGCTTATACCGCCTTTGCACAATTCCCGTTGTACACAATCTGCGAGAGCCAGGTTAGACCCCTATTAAGAATTACTCCGAGATACTTGGTCTCGCGCTTTCATGGGATCCCAAGATCAAATACTAAGATATGCCCTAGGGGTCCGCTTTTTTATAATGAGAAATGTTTCAAGGCTCTCAATGTTAAGTATTAGTTATATATTTAGATTTTTAAATGTGTTACTTAAAAACTTGATATTTATATATAAATATTAAGTTGCTACGATTTTAACAATAGTGGTTTTGATGTGGAACTATTGTTAACCAATCCTAAGATATATGGAATGTACTGGACTTACGATTTATGTTGAGTAAAGAAAATTTAAATATTATATTTTCTCTAAAAAGCTTCCTGTTCTATAAAGAATCCTAAAACCTGGTAAATACTGATTATTTCCTGACTTCGTTTAAAATTTTTGACATTTATTTTCAGGTTTTCAAGTTTGGTCTCCGCCCTGAAATATCCAATTCTCTTCCAAATGCAAAGAGATTTGGAATTGAAAAAATAGAAAACGAATTCCTTCAGGAACGCTTAATGCTTAATTCTTTATAGAATTCAATAATTAATGTTAGTTCACTCTAGCGAAGGGAAAGGGCAAAATTCGCTATTTTTTATTATTATTAGTTAATGAAAACCCTAATTGGTAGGATTTTCCAGATTATAATTAACAACCTGTCCGTCTTTTCTAGAATAGATTTATTTGGAAATTTACTTACGTTGGTTTAATTGATTACCACGACTCAGCTACTCAAACTCACAAAGAGACAAGTTCTTAATAAAATTCTTTTCGGGCATGGGAAAATTGAAAGGTTACTTGATTCTAATTGCAGCTTGTTTGAAATAGTATTAACAATTCCGTAATTTATTGTTAACTTTCTTCAACATGGGAACACAATTCCAAAGGGTTGATTTCGAGTTCAACAAGCAAACCTTTAGTAACATATAAATA
Source organism: Agrypnus murinus (assembly GCA_929113105.1). Taxonomy (NCBI): domain Eukaryota; kingdom Metazoa; phylum Arthropoda; class Insecta; order Coleoptera; family Elateridae; genus Agrypnus; species Agrypnus murinus. The sequence goes on along the minus strand of OV816028.1, from coordinate 111,507,567 downwards.
AACACATTAATAAAAAAAACACACAGCAATATTTTTCATACATTTTTTACGTCAAATTTAATTTACTAATACTAAGTTCTTAGCCGTTCAAAGTTAAATGAAAATTAAACAAATTTATTTTACTCCTGAAATAAATAAAGATTAATAATAAGTTCGACAGTATTTATTACTCCACTCGGAGTATTATGAAAGTTAATTTAAATTGTTTAAAGTGTTACAATTTATTTTACTTGAAATACGAGGATGGTCTGAAAAGTTTCCGACCTTAACGTGAAGATGGCAGGACTCGTCAATAAAAGCTAGGGAATGTAGTTGTGCATCTTTGACAGATACTCACCAAAATTTCAGCCATTTTGGATGCGCAGTTGTTATTTGACAATCGTTTGAGTGAGTCGATGTGAGTGTTTTTGTGAAAATGGAAAAAATCGATTATCGAGCTGTCATTAAATATTTGTTTTTGAAAGGCAATACGCCTACGCAAATCAAAGATGAGTTGGACTCTGTGTATGGGGACTCTGCGCCATCATTTACCACACTGAAATTTTGGGTAGCTGAATTTAAACGTGGCCGTACCAGCTTGGGAGACGATGAACGTTCGGGACGTCCAAAAACTGCAACCACTGACGATAACATCGCTAAAGTTCGCCAAATGGTGCTAAAGGACCGTCGAATTAAAGTGAGAGAAATAGCAGAGGCTATGAATATGTCCAAAGAACGTGTTGAATCAAGATTTAGGCATGAGAAAGCTGTCCGCGCGTTGGGTGCCGCGTTTGCTCACGTTAGACCAAAAACGTGTTCGAATGAACATTCCCAACGCTCTGTTGGCGCAGTTTAGGCGCAATAAATCAGAGTTTTGGCGCCGATTAATTACTGTAGATGAAACTTGGATAAACCATTATACGCCCGAAACAAAAATACAGTCAAAACAGTGGACTGCGAAGGGGGAATCGGCTCCAAAAAAAGCAAAAACTGTTATGTCGGCTGGGAAAGTGATGGCGACTGTTTTTTGGGATAGTCATGGAGTTATCTTAATCGATTATCTTCAAACAGGAAAAACCATTACAGGAGCATACTACGCATCATTACTGGACAAGCTGAAGGCAGAAATTGCGGAAAAACGGCCACATTTGCAGAAAACGAAAATCCTGTTTCACCAAGACAATGCGCCGTCTCACACCTCCGCGGTTGCCATGGCGAAAACCCACGAATTACGGTTTGAACTGCTTGACCATCCTCCTTACTCACCAGATCTAGCCCCAAGCGACTTCTTTTTGTTCCCTCATCTAAAAATTGCGCTCGGAGGACAGAGATTTTCGTCAAATGAGGAGGCAATCACCTTCGTAAAGAATTATTTTGCAGAGAAAAACGCCGAGTACTATTTGGACGGGTTAAAGAGATGGGAGCATCGCTGGGAGAAGTGTGTAGACTTACAAGGACTCTATGTAGAAAAATAAAAATAATTTAAAGAAAAAAATGCCTTGTATCTTTGTTAGGTCGGAAACTTTTCAGACCACCCTCGTACAATCTTAACCTTGAATTTTATAATATTAATCTCCCTTTTTATAAACTCTAATTCTTTAATTAATGAAAACTAATCCTAATTTCTTTGCACAATAAAAGTTGAAACAATTTAAGGATTGTACTTACGTTTTTATTGTTCAGCCAATAATAATACTTAATTAATTTAATAATTACTGAAACAAATCTTTGCTCAAGGCATTTCAAATTTGTTTTTGCAGCTATGTAGGTTTCCAATCCATCAAATGGTTGAGAACCAATCCACCTTTTAAACGTTGTAATTATAATTTACTCAAGGCAACTCAAAAACAAGTGTTCAGGATGAACACTTGTTTTTGGAACGAATATCAAATTAGATTGTTACAAAAACGAAGGACTACAATTAGAAAGCGAGATTTATTCAAATATTTATTTATCAAAATATTTCCTATATAATACAGCCTCATATAAAGAATTTATTAAAAATAATACGTTGATGTATTATTATATTATATTAATATTATATTATAATATTATGTTGAGCGGATCCCTATTGATATAAGTAAGGTCACCAAAGAACTTTAGCTGTGAACTGGGTAAAATTACATAAACAGTTTAACAAAATAATAAAACTTATTCCGTTACAAGTTACATTATTTATGACATTTTAAGCCTTAATCTTGTTTTTGAAAAATTAATCTTCTTCTTAGTTACAAATACATTTTGATAATCCCGGTACTGTTAAAGATGTCGAGTTAATTAATTTTTATTTGATAGTAATATATAAACTATATAAGTGATCATATGACCGACTCTATTGGAATTTAGTTAAATCTGGGAAAATTCCACCCCTATAGGAATCTTTAATATACATCATATTGACGATGCCTACATTTTTGAAATTATCCAAGAAAGCATTTTTTTGGCTATGAAGAATCTTTTGAACAAGAACAATTTGTGTCGTTGGAATTGAACTCACAACCTTCTGATTATGAGGTAATCATACAAATCGCCAATACACCGACAACAGGATCGTTGGTACTATTAATATTAATTTAATCGACCAGTTTGGATTTATTTTTTAAATGTAAGTTAAAACGTTTGATAATAATAATAATAATAATTGTCGCATTTTTACTACTTGGTTGGTTAATACATCTAATTTGTCTTTTTTTAAATTCTAATCTCAATGTAGTTTATATTGTAATGATTTTCCATCATAATGTTATTAAAGAATAATTGCCTCGGCTGTTGAAGTTGAAGTCATGAATTCTTATTGATACCCTATAAAGAAACGTTAAGTGTTGATTGTTTGCGTTTATCATTAATAATTGTTAATTGAACATTTATAAAGAATTTACCAGAAAACGATTCAAGTTTGAGTTGATTTTATTGATTTGGTATATGTACATAATAACAAGATTTGATTAAGGGAAATATTTTGGGTTGATAGGATTTTCACTTGCAGTTACATCTGAAAGAAAGAAAATGTATTAATTTACTAAAATTATAAAACATTACATATCTCATTGACAATAATATAACAATACAAAAATATCCTTGACTACAGCTATTAAAAAACCAAAATTTGTCTTGAAGTAATATTACTTAGTTGACATCATGATATTAAAATAATGACCAAAGGCAAGCTATTTTGAATTGTAATTGTAACGAAAACTTAAAAGAAGAAAAATAAAACATGTAAAGGTGAAGTTCCATTCAACGAGACTTGTTAGACTGGAAGAAACCGAAACCCGAGAAATCAAGAAACAAATAAAAATTATTCTTGAACGTTGTTCAAGAAGTAGCTTAAACAAAAGGTAATTTAGTTAGGTGCAATTTACCTCAACATTTTAGCTGCGGATGAGCATCGAATCCTGAGTGGAGTTTCAGAGTACATAAGCAGTAGGCAGATCCCTGCGTAGTGATCTTTCCAAACAGCAGGCTGAAAAAAGGGAAACATAAGTGAATCAAGATACAAGGTTTGTGATAAATAAAAAGTGTTAATAAAAGTTGCTCTTGTAAAGGTGAGGTTATTTTAAGATCAGTTTAGTTAAGGTTAAAAGAACTCATTATACTTTGTAATTAGATTTGTTTGTAAAACTGCAAGTGATTACCTCCATAACCTAAAAGTAATAAAAATTAGTTATAATTTTCAAATATTAAAAAGGAAATCGAAACTTGCTTGGTCAAGTTATCACAATTGTGTTATTCACATTTTGGGATTATGTTATGAGGGTCATTCTCCAGAAAAGGTAAAAAACATGTTACTGGTAAATTGCGTATTTAGCACTGTACATATCAACAGAAACTTTGCAAGACTATTTTGTATGGTTACGTTAAAAAAAGATCTCAGCTAAAACTTGAAGAAAAAAAAAGTTTTTTTGTTAGTTTTGTTCATCAAACTTGACTTTTGTCATGCTCCGAGGCTGTAACCAGCTGCTTTTACGAGTGTATAATGTTACAATATTTTTATCTATTTCGAATAACTTTTAAATTGAAGCAGTAATAGTTAAGCTTGTACCTACAGTTTTTATAAAATGATTTATTTATTATATATTCTTTGAAGATTTTTGAATTATAGCCATATTATAGGTGTAACTAGTTTTTGCGTTATTTTCGAAGCACAAAACAAAAACATAAAAATTTGGCAACGTGGTGTTGTATTTTGTCTGCACATACCGGGTGTGCATTCAGACATCTTTCTTTTAGCTGGCAGCAGTTAAAGTTAGCGGAAGTGGTTTGACTACTAGAATAAGAAGTGTCTTGTTAATTGAAAAACACGTACGTACATTTATTAACCGTCATACCCGTAGATAGCTCAAACATATATAATTGATTTTATTTTTACAATTTATATAATTGATTCGGCTTTGTTATTAGCTGTGTTTGTGTTTCAGAAAGTTAGGTTAGGTTAGCATGCACCGTTTAGAGGAAATTATTTAAAAACTGTAAAATTGTCATTTCCGAAGTCGTCATCCCCGAAGCCTTTTCCAGCTTCGGTAATATAAGAATAACATTTTTTTACTTAATAAATTAATCAAGATTTAAATGTGTACCTTGCAGCCCTTAACTCCTTAGAGAAAAAACCATTTCCGAAGTTCTCTTTTACTTTTATAAAAATTACACTGGTTTTAACGGTTTTCCGACTTTTTGAGTTAATTGACATTAACAGTGACTAGATGTTCATAAAAATTGTTAGTTTTATAAATAAAATGTGTACTATTTTAAGAAACAATCCTTTTCATCAACTCCGTAGTTAATTAGCATCATTACTATAGTACGCATGTTCAAAAATTGAAATCTTTAAGAAAATACTACAAAAGTTTTACTGACAGGTGTTCTGCTGTTTTCAAAACATATCAAAAAACCTAAAAGCAAAAACTTGCAAAAAAATTACAACTTTTTTTTTGTTTCTTAAATTGTCCTTTTGTGCGGAGAATGACCCATGAACCAAACGTCAAAATCGACGTTTCGAGGTGATTAGGGATTTCTCATTTAACCAAACCATCATAAAATCAAAGAGCGGTAAGCATACCCTGAATTCTCATTCAGTAATCCAATTGAAGATTCATTATTCAAGGTTGGTCTCATAAAAAGGGTATAATCAATAATAAAGTTATAAGATTATTTACAATCATATAGGCGACCTGAGATAGGTATACATTGTACAGTATTATTCTATGTAGGTGCGGATCAATGAACCAAATAAAATATCCTATTATTAATATTAAAAGTCTCCAACAGTACAACATATAAGAGTTGTGATTTTAAACATGAAACTTTATAAAGACATTAATTTCATTCAAATTAACATTGGGTAATCTTCTTGAATGATCCCATCATTACCTACTTTTGGTCACTTTTTGTTAAATCCATTCCGCATTTTATTTCGGCTGATTTAACCATCCATCCAAATTCCGCATTTTTTATAATAATTACATTTTAATAATACTTTTAAAATCAACAAGTTCAATAACTTTAATCGTCTTCCTCCAGGCAAGATGTTTTCAAAACCAATTATTATTAGGACATTCATCGCAGAAATTGTACCACTATCATGCAATAGTACCATTTCGTTTTGAAACAAATATTCTTTAATTGCTATAATTGTGTTTGATTAAATCGATTTCACGTTTTCAAAGAAGCGTTAATACTTATAATTTTGAATCTTGTAAAAGGCAAACTTTAAAATTTTTTTAGATATCAATTTTATTGCTAGCTAGCATATAAAAATGTTTTTATTTCATTTTTTTATCATTTAATACATCGAATTTAGATTATTTGCGATAAAAAATGAATTTAACAGTATTTCAATGTAATTTTTATCAAAATAAATTGTTCAATAAATCTTTTATCTAATTCGGCTCCTTTTAATAGCCACTTCTTAATAGTCTTTACTTTAATACCCGATCGATTAAAGGTGTCTGGCTGTCTAGTATATAATTTATTAAATTAGAAAATAAGTATACGAAACTCCTCCAGCACTATCTTAAATATGTGTTCTAATATTTCAATACCGATATTTTTCTGGATCACTTAATTAGGATAAAAGTGTCGGAAATACGTTGTTGACTACCACCGCGGGCGGTATTACGCATTATCAACAAAAGGCGTACAAGATCAAAGATGCCGCCTGGAAGATAAACGGGACTCGCACTACATACTATGATAACAGTTTACTATTCCCGACTATCTCATATAAACAATTTCGATATAAAGCAGGTCGGGTGCGTGTTTTATACCCTAAAATGTAAACGCGGATGTTTAGTTAGAGTTATTTCATTCTTTGAAAAAATCTTCAATGGGAATTCTATACGGTTATTCGTTTCGATCTGATAATATATCGATTAATTCGTTTAAGACGTTAGACACAAAGAAAGATTATAAATAAGTAAATTGCAGTTAAGGAGTACGAGTTTTTACGATGGAATCAAGATTAACTTGTCTTAAGAAAAGAAAATATATTTGTTGAGTTGGAGATTGATCAAACGCTCATTCTAAGGAACGAATGCATTTTGCATGCCGTGAACTACATTAGCAAATAATGAAAATTTTTGTATTATCCATTCCGTATTAGTACTCTTTTAAAAATACATTGCTGCCTTGCGAAACAGGGCATTGTTCGCTATAGACTTTCGCAGTCTCTTCAGCCGGTGGTTGATGTTGGTGGGTTGAATACTAGTTATTAGGGTCGGCTCTGTCGATGTTGGCTTTGGTTTGTTGGTAATTGACGTCGAATATTGGATGTTGTTGTTTTGATCGATTTGATCGTTGTGGATGTAAAAATGAAAATACAGTAGAACTTCCCGAATCCGAACACACTGTATTCCGAACATCCAGTAATCCGAACAACAACATTTACGAGCTATAATCCGAACAAACCTCTTTAATTGGAAATCCTCTTTAATTAGAACAAATCTCTTTAATTTGAACAAGAAAGTTCTATGTACTATTGTGAGATAATTGGAACAGTAGATTTTTCCTGTTTAAAGAGGACTATCTCCATACTATTATCTTTTGTAATAACAATTTGAAACTGTGACGGTCCAAGTCGGTGTAATATGCCAAAATTCTTAAAAACCCACCTACTTTATAATTCAACTGTACCGATTATTTATCTCCTAATAGTACATACTAAAATTGAATATGTAAGGTCCTTGGAAGGTGAATATTATATAAATGAGATTATAGCAGGTTGCTGACGCGATTTGTTGGCTGAGACTATTACGACCCGTGGTGTGTAGACAAATTCTACGAAGATCAACAAACACTTTTATTATTATTTATTAATACATATAAAGAGTAATAAAAATCCTGAATATAGGAACTGATACCATCACAAAGCCGCCCTAAATGTTTTGACATTGCAGTCTTGCCGCAGTTGTTTATGTAATGGCATCATTTACCTTAAAACTTTTTTATTAAATGTTATTTTACACGATTTGTATACGAGGCGTCCACATCTCATTTAAAAAATTTCAAAACGTAAACACACGTTATTAAAACTATCGGAGAAAGTGGCGATTATTCAACAATTAAATGATGGATAAAGAAAGCTTAAAGTAAAAAATTACTGATTTGTTTAATTAGAAATAAGTTTGGTAATAAAATTAGTGGATTACATAAGTTAAGTTCTTTATAAGAAAGTACCATGGCATAAAGCAATGTTTTTATCCGAACATCCAGTAATCCGAATAAATTTCTCGTTCATACGAATTTGCATTGCATTTATAGGTTCGGATTAAAGAGTCCTACTGTAAATAAAAAGGTAAAATCTGAAACGTGGATGCTTAGTGGATGTAGAGTTACTAAAAATGAAAGGAAGTTAAAGAAAAAAACTGTTGGTGGTAACAAAAACAACACTTTTTAGAATTACGTTCCGTTGATTTCGCTGTCGGTCTCTGTGTTACTGGGGTTACTGTATTACTGCGGGATGGATTGCTAAGATGTTGGGACTGGAAGGATAGCGGCGATTCGATGCAGGCACCTCTCAGGGATACCTTGTTAGAACCACCGCTGAGTAGTGGGTTCCGTTGAATGAATCTATTAAGTCCCTGAATCTTCACATGTAATCGTCCGATGCTAGGACTGTCATGGAAGGGTTGAGATAATAGTTCTTACTTGGAAACGGGACGCCTCGTGAGATTTTGTTCTAAACCAGGAAGGATCAGAGAACGCCGCCGTTGGAAAGTTGATCATTCGGACTGTCTGCATCTTGAGCAGTAGTTTCTTCGACTTTAGCTTTTGTTCTAAACCAGGGAGGGTCAGAGAACTCTGTTGGAAAAGTTGCTCACTCGGAGTGTCTACATCTTGAGCAGTAGTTTCTTCGTCTTTGCGGATAACACTACAAGAATTACTTGATGATGCAAGAGTAACAATTCTATCGGGATTTCGCGGCATCCTTTCGAGATATTTTGCGTTTACCGCACGAACATCAAACAAAACTTCTTAGGTTTAAGTAATAATAATAATAATAATAATTGCTACAACCCATAACCTGGAAACCGGGCCCTAGAAGCTATAAGCTTGTGCAGGAGGGAGGGGACGATTACTATTATTACGTAGGCCCTACGTGCGGCTGCAGCCGACTTACAGATGGAATAGTAAATAATCAATAATAAATTTTATGTTTATTTCCCTCTTAGTATTGCACGATTACCAGTAAAGTTCAAAACGGCAACTTTACCGTGGTAAAGTTCTATTAAGGTTGGGTAAAGTTCAAATTCTAACCTCAAGTTACACCTGCTCGTCGAAGTTAAGATTTTTTCCGTACATTACCCAACCCCGCTAAGATATATTAAAGGTGATTAAACTGTACTTGCTTTTGTGATTACCGATAGTGCATTTACATTTACAAATTATTTTATCTATTTATGTAAAACATGATACTTCTGTAAATAACTAAAAGCTTTATTTCAAATCTACTATATTTACAAGCATGGGACTCTAGAACATTAGAAATTACACTGAAATACACATTACATTACTGTATATCCATCTCTGAGCCACTCATGGCGGATTCACTTTCTAAAGAAACAGAAGTGGTTGAGTGTCATCCATGTCACCATCACCTTGTTTCGATCCAGCACTTCATTATTACCTTGTTTATGGTAATCTCTTGCCTAATAACTTTAGTACTGTTCTTTCTGTTGGTTTCACTTTCAAAAGCAAGACGCGCGGCGAGCAAGATCATATTGCGCATGCTGCTGTGCAGCTAACAATATGTACAGAGTTAAAAATTATATTTTGACCACTCCTTTATCTTTGTTATTATTGTAGAAAAAAGTTTCCTGTAAAAGTTTTATTTTTCAACCTCTTTTTTTTAAATTAAAAAAATGCATTTATAGGTCACGTGATACGGAATATTCATATATTTTTAAAATGAAACACCCTGTATATTATTGCATTTTTGCATAGTACAAATTGAATAGAAGTTTTAAGATGAGTTCTCATACTGATTTCGTAACCTAGAGGCCGAAATATGCTAAGTTCGTTTAGTTCCACTGCTATGGTTTAAACTGAGAAGTCACGATGACGTAATATCTGGTACCAGCACATGTTCTGAAATAGGTTCTAATACTGATTTCGTAAACTAGAATACTAATATACAAAGTTGTTTTAATTCCATTGCTATAGTCAGAAGATTTTCCAAATGATTAAGTGTAGACTGTTAAACAGGACACCCTGTATATTTTAAATGCTAATACGATATATTTAATTTGATATACAAGATACTTCAGGTATGTTAAACTCCTTACCTTAGAATCAATAGATCCTGCCTGAAGTCATGTTTTGCATTTTAGTTGTCTGAAAAAGAGTCTGTTGTGAAGTACCATCTTGCAACTGCTTTTTTTTTCTTTTTTTCCTTTTTTATGTTACAAATGTCTTTGATTAGAAGAAGCAAACCCGAAGCCAAACACCCAAAACTAATGATGGGGTGCAGATATTTCCTTACTGAGAATCGGCCACCATGTTTTGCGGCCTTCAAGTTTTTAACATTATCTGCGATTAGTATCTGTACCTCTTCTTTTCCAATATTTTCAATTTTATTTGCTAAAACTTATGCAATGTAGTCCCCAATATGTCTTTTAGCTTTTGACTCGATTTCTTTCATTAAGAATTGTTCAGAAGTGACCACAACAATATTCATCAATGTCTTTTTCTGTATGTCAGTTCGCCCATCATTCTTTTAACACATTTCGTTATTGTATTTGACATTTACTATTGTCTTGAACGCTAATATTCTGCATCCAAGAGTGGCACTGACAAATAATACTGTGTAGGAGGCTTGAAGGCTGAGCGTACTTAAAAAATAAAATCTTCATTTTTCACAAAGCTGAGAGGAGTTTCAGTATAGACTAAATGTCTCGAGCCAGAAATCTCATCGGTATTCACACTGCACAGTCTTGAAACACACAGTACTTTCCCAGTTTTTCAGGCGATTCAATGCAATTCTAGACAAATCAGAACGGGTGCTAGTGCTCTGATCTTGCAATAATTATATTCCATGCATGCACTTTATTTGATATTTGCACTGAATGTTATTATAAATAACAGTCTTATCGAGGAATGACAAAATAAGTTAAGTGAGGTACTTGCTACCTTAACACCAGAACACGGGGCTGGAACCCTCCTCCACCCTCCACCCTCATAGTTTTGCACGGTTCTGTTTAGTTGATATACATTTGCCTAATTAACAATAAAAATGCCTTTACCAAGTCGAAGGAAATAAAACACTAAAGGGCTGGGTTACATAAAACATTCTCAATCAGGCTGTTAGATTGATCATAAGGTTAAGTAACCTGATTGGACAAAACTTAACAACTGATGTAAAAGATACAATCACGTTATTGCACTTACTTTGAATTAATCATATGGTCAAATTAATCATATGATGACTAACAATATTTTATGCAACCATTGCTAAAAGTGGCTATAAAAACAAAATTAAATACATCAAATGTAAAAAATGAGTACAACCTGATTCCTGTAGGAACTTTCAGAATTATTTCAAATGAATTAATCCGAAGATCTTCGATGTAAGTGTGCATTTATAACATTTTTGTATCTGTGAAAATAAATCTCAGCACAACCATGGGAGTTAAACGCATGCATTTTTTGTGAAAACGATCTATCATCTATTTATAGATTATGATTATTTATGTATGAAGCCTCACTTAAAACTGCCTCAATTGATGTTAGGCAAAAATTAAAAGCTATGTCAAAATGATGTATAATACCGTGACTTTGGATTGTTCGATTGTTATTTTATCTTTATAGTATGTCTTTATCATGGTTAAGCAAAAATGCCACTTCTTAATTTATTATTATTTTTTAATGTCACTACTTAATTATAATCAACGGTACCAATCTTGAGTTGTTTAATAATTAATTCCTTCAATTATTGCTTAATTTAATATTTTCCTGATCTTTGTTATGTGTAATAAGTAATTATCTAAATGATTGTGTTTGTTTTTCAGGTAAGTCAAGATTCGTATTTTTGAGCTTGTGCTGATATTCCGAAAGAAGATAAGGTAAGTTCGGAGCCGGACATTTGGGCGCAGCATTTTCGGCGCGGGACACTTCGGCGCAGGGACACTTCGGCGCAGGGACCCTTCGGCGCGGACCACTTAGGCGCAGGGACACTTTGGCGCGAGAAACTGTCTGGTATTATTGTAATGAACAAAGTCTGTAGGTACTTATAGTTAATAAACACAGTATGATCGATGAAATACATTATTCGATAAATACGGTATGATGAGAAAAACTCAATATTTGCCAATCACAAAAGCTCGTATGTACTGCCAGATTTAAGACAAAATCATTTCTCTAAGCTGCTAAAGCATTAAAATCAAAATTCTTCTGCAAATCTCTGCATAAGAGAATAATTTGTAATAAGAACCCCTTATTGTTTATAAGAATATCATGTTTGATAATCATGTTATTATAAATTTTAAAAAATCAAAATTTTTATAAAATCAATTAAATGAGATAGGAAATTTGACATTAACATTGAGTATCGTACCACTGATAAATACGTGCTTCACTTCACGAATTTGGTCTCGGTAGGTAACATTTATAAATGGATACTGCTTAGTGCTTATACTCCAGTGCTTAAAGACAAAAAGCACTGGAATAACGCAATTTAATCAATCCAAGTGAAATTCTGGAATTAAGAACGTGTATGTGTTTACATAAAAATAAAAAAAGGTTACTCTGATAATAGGGTAGCTTGCCCCAAAAATTAGACTATGGTCCAAAAAACGTTTTTTTTAAACATCTTCGAAAGTTTTATCCTAATTTGCCGCGGAAGAATGTACATGCCCCGAACTGCTTTTAAACGAAGTGTACTTGCGCCTAAAAGTGTCCCGGCGCCGAAGTGTGCCTGCGCCGAAGTGTCCTTGCGCCGAACTGTCCAGCGCCAAACTGTCCTCGCGCCGAAACTGCTGCGCCTAAATGGCGGCGCCTGAACGGCCGCGCCCAAAAGTCCTAGACCGAAGGTAAGTTTAATAGTAGCGAAGCTTTATGTATTATGAGATTCAATGAATACCTTTAGTAAGTAAAGAGTGCCACGTTTGCAAATATGAGGTTCTTTAACTTTCCAAGTTAAAAGTTATCTACAAATTGATAGTTGAAGTGGCTGAAACTATGATCTCCGAAACCTTGGATGTCCTTGATTGTCAGAATTTGTTAGTTCAAGTTACAAAGTTACAAGGATTAAAAGTCTAAATAGCAAAATAAGGAAATTAGTTTGATGCCGCTACTGCTTCTGATGAACTTCGTTATACTATAGTACGTTACTCTAAAAGACACCAGCAGATACTCTTATACTTTTTGCACAAACCACTGTCAGGCCACAGGTGTTAATTAGAAGGCTTACTAACTTATAATTCAAACAGAAATCAATTATGAAGTTTTGAAATTACCAATAAATTATTCTAAAAAGTATAAATCTGTTTAGTACTTCTATTAGTAAACGAGTATCAGATGTTGACTACATACATATATGACTTTAAGGGCTGTCATTAGTTTTTCGGTTTTATGCATCAATGGTATATGTTAAAGAAGATTTTAACTTGCTCTATTTTTGGTTTGAGTTTAGATAAATATAACGTAGTTTCATTTTTAAACACCTAGTTAAAACAAAATCGAAATTTCAGAAAAGAGCAAAAGTGTTTAATGTTTCATTGTTATAGTGTTTATATTAGTTTTCAAAACTGCCGAAATTTGTAGGTTATACATACATACATAATCTTTAACCTCATATACCTTTCGGTGTCGAGGCGTCAGACACACCGAGCCGCAGAGTGGATATGTGTATTTTAACATTATTATTATTATTTGTAAAAACTGCGTTCGGAGAAGGTTTCACACTTCATTAAATACACTTTCTAGCAAAATTATGTATGCCTTCAAGTAGTGAAGCAGGTGAGCATCAACATAATATTTTAAATTAATTTTGCACAAAATATGAAACGGTTTACATATGACGTTTTTATTTGTGTTTATTTTATTAAATGGTAACTAGTAATACGGCCAATTAATCAAATCCGCGACAGTTTTAAATGTGAATTGAGGAACGGTGTTGATTAACCTATTTAGTGCGTTTATTTGAGTCAGTCAGGCCACTAGTTATGATAACGTGCATCCATTCTTTCCGGATCTGTACAGTACAAGAAATTAATTGAAAATGTTGTTCCACACATTATGCGACAAACTGTTCGTTTATTTATTATTATTTGATCTTAGTTAATAAACCAATAATAATCGTTCCAACACACAAAAAAGTTCGTGGATAATTGTTTTATTTAAGAAACAGACAATTCGACAAAGCTATCTAAATTATTGTAAATAAATTATCTAACTTACATGAACATTCTTTCGTTGTAATTTATACCTTATTACAAAATGCCGCATAACAATTCGTTTTCACAAAACAACGTACTCACGCACAATTAAAATTCTAATAATGATAATTAGACTTTCTTTACCACAGATCAATATTTGATAGTTTTTTTTAAACACTGCATCAATAATTACTTTGAAACCAGTCAGGGTGACAATCTTTTTTTATTGCCAAAGCAGTTTCAATATAAACTTTATTCGCTCACTAATTGTTGTTTTGGTGGTTGCTAATATGTTGTTTTACATGCATGGAACCAGTGTTAAATTTTTATTTCCAATTGTTTACGGATTCGCTTTAGGGAATAAAAATATGCCAAATTATTATACTCTATTGACATGTTTATTGTAAATTCTTTTAACTTGTGTTCCACCCGCTTTCCGCCTTCAGGTTAGCGATAATTCATTGTCATTCGTTTTGTAGTGTACGCAACAAACATATCTATTCTGAAGGAGTTTGGTGAAATTTGTTCATTTTCTTTTTAGATGTACACCAATTTCATTAGTGATCCGATGGGTATTAATTATTAAGTCACACTCTAAAAAATTACCGGTGAATTATACCCTAAAGAATGGAGGCAACTATGTTACCTCCATTTTTTGGGGTAAATTTACTTCAAAGTGTAATTTTCATAGGAAGTGAAAAATTTCAACATTAGGTTAAGTTTGCATTGTAATGTTTCCTTTTTAAGTAAATTTACAGATTAAAATTACAATCTCAATGTAATTTTACATTTTAACATTAAAACACCTGTGTAGAGTTACATGACAAAGTTAATATTTCATGGCAATAGTACTTTTCAGGGTTAAAATACAAATGTGAAAATACTTCTTGAATGTAACGATGACTTGCGAAAGTACTTGCAAATTCAATCGTTCCTCTGGGAATTGTATGAAACAAAATAAAATCAAAGTAATTTTTATTGAACGTATGTACTTATATAAAATATAAGACATTAACAGAACTTCTTTTCAGGGGCTTTCGGAAATATTTGGTCTCTCAAAGACATTCAGATAAAGTTTCGATTCCACCTAGAAAATTAAAAAATTATAAATTATATAAACAATTATACACGAGTACCTTTCTCAATTACAGTTATGCTAGTTTATTTCGAATTCTTCAATTTTTGATTCATCCTAGAAAAACATTAAATTAAATATTTTTATTTTATTGGTTTAAATTTGTAATTTTAACATATAGGTACTTACCGATTATTATTTTTTAACTTCTACTATAAAATAAAATTCTTCCCATCTTCGGTCATACGTGTAAATATTTGCCTTTAATAAATCCGCACTACACTACAACGAAAAACAAAATATTAATGAGCAATGAACACTTCGTTCGGTATCGATAGAGTACGCCTCGCCGAAATCATAAAAGAATGGTACACACCATTCCGACCATTCCCCAAAAAGCCTATTTGGACTGTTCATAATGGATTCCTGAATTCTTTCACGAAACGAAGGTCACAAACAAGTGCGATCAGCGAAATAGCATCTCAACGGTTAAAAACATATTAAGGGTAAAATTACACTATTCTTGTTCAAGTTCATCTTATCTTTAATATTACACTAAAAATGAATTAAGTTATTGAGCAATTATACATTTGTAAGGAAAAAATTGTCTGAGTTATGTAAATTTATATTATGGATAGTGATTTTAACCAGTTCAATGTAGTAGAATTACTTATATTTGTATAATTTTACATAATTACAGGGCATTTTACCACAAATAGTAAAACTACTAAATGTATAGGTAAAATTAATTTTAGGGTAAAAATACCGCAAATAATAGCGAAAAGTTACCTCTTTCCCAAGGTAATTTTACCTCATTTTTTACAGTGCATTTGTGTGACTAGTTTAGGCCTCATTGAACCCACCATTTGAAGGGATTTTATCGTTTAATGTAGTTGATTATGTCCCAAATTTAGGGGCGTTTGGAGGAGGCTACCATTCCTCCCGATTTTGGGATTTTTGGGGTTACATTGCGAACGGATGGATTTATATTCAAGACACCTCCAGGTTACCTCCAGTAACCGAGAATCCTCCGTCCAGCTGGATAACCACCTTGAAGAGATTACTCTCTTCTCGGCGACCGAAAGGTATTTCTCTCGGAACAGTGTGAGTGAGAACGTCAATTTTATTTATACATTTATAATTCATGGTTGATCATTCAACTACTTACTTGTTTAATTCTTCGTACTTTTGCATTACTAATAATTAGTGTTGTAAATGTAAGAACGTTATCAAAATGCTGATGAGAATGTTCGCGCCGGATAAAACCGTATCAAAAGAACGTTCTCTGTGGTAGCATAATCAAGCACGTTCGCGAACGTTCTCATAATAATTCTCGAGAAGTTTCAGAATAATACAACACAAACGAGCATAAACAAAAACATTAAAAGATCGAGAATAAAACCGAAACTAAGCGATCTTAAACCGCATGCCCACAAAATGTACACGTGTTACTCGTAGCTGCTGTCAGCGTCTGGTATTCCAAAAACGGGCACTTTTATAAGCATAGTTTGCACAATTTATGCCTTTGAAAGCATTGACAAGAAATCTGGGTTACCACCCCGTAGCACCACTTTTGTTTTTTGCGCAACACCTTTTCCAGCTGTATTTCAGAATTTGGTAATTTAATTTCGGAAAGCGCCATTTGTATTTCATTTTAGTGAATTTGATTTCAGAAAACGTCATTTTTATTTCATATTAGTAAATTTAATTTTAGAAAGTGTCATTTATATTTCAGATTGGCCAATTTAATTTCAGAAAGCGTCATTTGTATTTCAGAAAAAATAAATTGTATTTCAGATTAGATACGTAAGTACATTGTATATTTTTAGAACACGTCTATTATATCAGAAAGCGTAAATTGCTTTTCAAAAACTGTGAATCCATAATTGACTTTTCCATGTTTTCCCGAAGATTTTACATAGAACATTTTAAATCACACAATATTTCCACTCAAACTAAAATTATTTGTATAAGGTGCCATATGGCTGCAGTGTTAATACAGTTTTTCTTAACATCGGCATTCGACATATTACACAAGTATCTTGAAGTTCCATTTGACTGTAGAAAAGATAAATCAGAAAGGACGCGAAATTTACAGACTAAAGAAAATATTACAGCAAACTTTTTGTTGAAATTAATTTTTGTTAAGTTGAATAATGATTTTACATTAAATAATATTCAGAATGCAAATTCATATTGAAAAATTTATCATCGACTCTGCTGGGACTCGAACCCAGGACCCTCCACTATCTAGGTGGTATCTCTACCAACTGAGCTACAGAGTACGACTACCAGCATAGCGAGAAATTTTCCATATGAATTAGATGTTTAAGCAGACATACAAAGTAACTAGATATTTTTTTTGAATATTAAATATATTATATAATATATAATAATATTATAATAATATAATATATATTATATTATATTATATATTATATAATATTCAAAAAAAATATCTAGTTACTTTGTATGTCTGCTTAAACATCTAATTCATATGGAAAATTTCTCGCTATGCTGGTAGTCGTACTCTGTAGCTCAGTTGGTAGAGATACCACCTAGATAGTGGAGGGTCCTGGTTTCGAGTCCCAGCAGAGTCGATGATAAATTTTTCTATATGAATTTGCATTCTAAATATTATTACAGCAAACTCTCAATAATATAAAATTACAAACAAAATCAATTCCATAATAACAAAGTATACCATCTTGTGAGATGTTTTAAAATTCTATTCAATTATCTGAAATACATATATCTGACATTTTCTAAAATACAAATGACGATTTCGAAAATACAAATGACGATTTACGAAATTAAGTTGACAAATTCTTATTTATATGATTAAACTGAAATACAACTGATTATTTCTGAAATTAATTTGACTAATCTGAAATACAACTAACGATTTCTGAAATACAATTAGAAAAGGTGTAGTTATATGTGAACTTTATATTTAAACTTTTTATATTTGTTTATACAAAAAGTGGCAAATATTTGTAAAGTTTTTAAAATGTATTACTTCTGCACACTTGTGGGACACCGGACAACGGTCTTGGACACTTTACCGACCGTGGACACTACGCCGGCCGCAAGCGGTGGACACTTTGCCGACCGTGTCCGTAGTCAGCGTATGACAATACGCAAAACAGTAGCAAAATTTATTTTAAGGGTCGGCGTATTGTTCGCGGTTGACGAAGTGTCAGCGTTGTGTCCGGTAGGCGTAAATGTGTATACCTACCTGAGCTTCTAAGCAAAATATAATGGGACGTACTCACATGATTAAAGGTGTCTCGAACTAAAGTTCTAATTAAAATCAACAAGAAAAAAGATAGCTTTATCTCATTCTAATAGTCGGAAAAGGATTAGAATTGGTCACCATGGTAATTAAACACGTTATTAACTTAATAGTGAAATGTGTAATATTTTCCAATTTTCTATTTTTACATTACTTTTCAACCCATTACCTTTTAACAGTCAAGTTAACTACAACTAGCATTATAAATGAGAAGAGGAAAATTGGAGAATATTCGAGCATTTTCAGCATTTTGAGAATATTTCAAGAACTTATTATCCTTATTTTGGGTATATTTTTGCAAGTTAAAGGTATATTCTCCAGTCCTGCTCACTTTTGATGGATTATTCTCGTTTTTCCTCGTTTGTGCTCGGGGAATATTCTTCAAAAATAAATGCTCGCGCATTTTCCAACACTACTAATAATAGTAAGTAAAACTAATATATTATTTAGCGACCCTGTCAATAATTTTCATTAAAAGTTATAATAACGCTGAAATCACTTTATTTCGTTTATAGATTTGATGTTTTAGTGTGGGAATTTTGTTTGTATCAATACTATTTTGGAATTAATTAATCTGCCTGATAAAGCGTTATCTGAGATCTCATACAATCTTATCTACATCACATAGGGCTTAGTATTTTAAATAAACCATCTTCATTGACATTCTTGCTTAAATGGGTCAACCACACCCTATACATATTAACAAATTTATTACCTGTTACAAATGTATATTAAGATCACCAAGAAAAAAATCATTTCTAATTATATTTGTTTTTAACTGCATTAATTTAAATTTTCAGTTCGTTGTAAAAATTGTGTTGCATTTTTGCATCAAAAGTTATATTTCTGATAACGACGTTAGCAACCTGGCCCAGCGATCAATTTCTTCGTCGATATCTGAATTATTGACTTTATTGTTATTTAAATATAATTTTATATAAATGTTATTACTTATTAGAGAGTAGATTTTTTATATATCCACGTGCCTGTTATATGTGATACTGTTTATATAGATATACAGTCTGTTTGATTTAAAGCGCCCCCTTTGTAGCAGTTTTATTTTCGGTCAGAAATGGTATAATCCATGTGTATTATTAAATGTATTAGTAAATTAAATTACTTCTAACAAGTGGTAGCAACCATTTTCGTTGTTACCTAGATACTAATTGTAAAACTGGATGAAACACATCTCTTAATCTTCATTTTAACTTGAACTTATTTAAACTTTAAATATATTTAAACAACCAAAACTGATATAACTTAAAAATCACATTGCCCTCTTAAGTTTGGTGCACTCTGTCAACCACCGCACCATGCGTATGAAAGTCTATATGAGAATTCAGGGGGGGTTCTCATTCATTTATCAGATCTTTCGTCCCGTCCGGCTACCGTGAGAGAGAGGAATATAACGGTGGACGTGAACCAGGCGGAGAAAGGGATATCTATTGAAATGTTCAAAATACTGGTATTTTTAAACATCATGAAATTGGTTTTATTATGTGATATTTTTATCTTTAATTATAAATGGGTTCCTGAATTTTTTTCTTGGGCGATTAAATTGTATTGCAATGGTAAGCTTATTACCATTAGTTAACTTAATACTTTCTTTATTCTTTAAACAATGTCAAACATAAACTAAATTAGCTTTATATTTAATTTACTGTAACAACTAAGAAGTAAGTACGCAATATGATGATACGAGATTTATTTAATAAACCTCAAGACAATTTAATTTTGTCAGTCAAAGAACGAACACCTGGACATTTAAAATGGAAAGAAAATACAGAAATGCTTGCGTTAATAGGCCGTAAAATCAATCCTTTTTGATCTGGAGAATTCAAGTTGATCGTGTTTTAAATGCTGTTTATATGATAATATATAACTTAATACAGTGTGGATAAGTACATTTATTTCCAAAACTTTCAATTTGCATATCTTTTCTTGAAGAATGCAGATATTACTTTTAAAGTATACCTTGCTGCTTACAAATGAAGAAAGTGTTTATCTCTTCTGAATATAACGAAAATTAATATGGACAAGCGTACAGAACAGGATGAAATTATCTGTAAAAGGTAGTTTATAATATAAAACTACCATTTCTGCGTGTAATTCGAAATGCTAAAGATATGCAGATGAATATGGAATGTAAATAAATATTTCAAGAATTCTACATTACATGCAAGTCTTGTCCACACTTCTACTTACAAATCAAAAGATATATAGAGATTTTATTAATTTACATACTAATTCCTGCTCTCAAGGCGACCTTTTTTTTTGTTTTCGTATGTTTGTTTTCTCTTCATTATATAGTTTTCTACTTTTGATCATTATTTGATTCCCACGAGTATTTCCTACTAGAAGAAAAAATTTCGAAAAATCTGCAATTAATTATTTATATAAAGAGGATTTAATTTCTGGGAACCATCGCACGTCAGAAAAACTTAAACTATATGAATATCAAACAATAAATTAAGTGAGCGCTTGAAAAACAAAGTAATTGAGATGAAACGATCTTCAAAGATGTGAAATGTGATAGTAATAAAAGATCCGGAACATATCGTATGATCAGTTTTTTGTCTGAAGCTCCAAACAAAAACACCGCCTCAGAGGTAGATGTATCCTACTTTAGCAGACAGTGAGAAAATCTAGACCTCTTTTAATGTGTTACATTTCTATGATGTAGTACTAACCTTTACATTTATAATAACATTAAACAAACAATCTTGTTAACCAAAATTTGTATTTCCGGGCCAATTCATCACAAGTAAAATTAATTATATGGGAATGCATAATTATAAATTGATAATTATATTTAAGTTCATTTGCACCTACTTCTGCCTGTAAATATTCATATAATCTCAGAGATGGAAGATAAGCGAATTCTAAAGGAGAAAAAGCCGCATAATTCAGTAGTACTTATCTCAGAAATCGCCGTTAATTACAACACAAAGATAAATTTCATCCACTCACGAATCACATCTATACTTTTTTCGCAAACAAGAGGCATTCTGTGCTAATGAGGATAAAATACTCGGTTTTAATTTGTAGTTTAACTTAAATATACCAACCATAATACGAAGAAGTCTTTCTTCCTTCAAGCGGCTTATTAGGCCCAAAGGTATTAACATATCAAAAGTGGAGAAGTGTTCTATAATGATCTCCGTTTCCTTTTATAAACATCAAAAATTGTGTGAGATTTTTATGGAGCATTTAAAATTGATAATCCAAGAACCGGTTACTTTATAGCTTCTATTTTTTTTGTTAATTTTTAATGCTCATCAATAAAGATCGTAAGTCATCTAAACTTATTTACAAGATTCGACTCAAGTGGAAAATTTGCGTGAAATTTATTACTTGACGCTCAGGAAGATTAGTATAAATTAATATTATTTCTATTGGATTACTAATTTAAGTCAGTATAATTATAACTAACAGACGAATTTGTATTTTATTGACGAAATTAATAGTTTTTGCCTTAATTACGTGATTCGAAAATTACATTAATTATTTATCTGCTATGATCTTGACCATCCTTTTTATTCTTGTTGTGATGTTGGCTGTATTGTCTGTTATATTTTTTCCAAAGAGAATAGAATTCCCAAGAAGTGTCTTAGAAGAATCAAGACGATGCAGTTAAGAAATTGCAGGTTCTGTTGATTAAAAATGTTTTCCGTTATTTAATTAAGTTAGAAGCTCAGTCTCGAAAGGAATCTTGAAAGATCATCCACATCCTGAAAGATGTACAACGACGAAGATGAGTATACTATTGTTGTTAAATAACTTGCTGACTCAACTGGTTGTTATATTAAAGTATTCCTATCCAAAAAATAAAAATTAACATAAGTTAATTAGTTTATCTACTCCAAGATTGTTTTTGAAGATGATTCTCACTTAAGCGATGGCTGCTTTGTCTAGATATTCGATACGAACGCTGTATTTTCGAAATAATATAGGTATACAGGGTAGCAGCAGATACGACGCGTTAATTTTAAGGAATAAAAGACATCAAAAGGAACAAAAAAGTCTTGTATCACTTTGTTCTAGAACGTACTACTTTTTCAAAAAAAAAAAAAAAATAATAAAGTTGGAAACTTTAACATCATTTTGCCGCGTTAATAATAGTACTTTAATTATGGGGCTTTGTCCTCAGATGCATCTGGTGGATTCCATATCAAGACAGGCAGGAGTGGAAAATTCATCTCTCAGAATTTGATTAAATTTGAGTATGTTATACAGGATAACAAATTAAGAACTCCATATCTTTTCTTTTTTTCTGAAAAAAATCCATTTCTGACTTATGAGTGGCCAAAGTTCTTCCAAAAACTGCAGTTATTTTTAAGGTCGAACATTTTAATAGAAATATCTTGAGAACTACTACAGATATTTGAATGCAGTTTTTTTTGTCTGAAAGGGCACATTCTTCTCTTTCATTTGAATCATATTAGACAAAGATGTCTAAAAAAACAACGTGTCAGTGAGGCAAAATATTTTATTACAATAAATATTTTTTTCTCAAAAACGCCAATAAAGAATTTTCTAATTTTTTCACAGGAGGTGCAAAATATCATCTACTTTGAGTATGTAAAAGCACAATTTCCAACTTTGCTAGTTATTAATTTTGTATATGTATATTAACATACGACCAAGTACAATCTAATAAACTAACAACTATTAATAAAAATCCATATGTTTAAACCATATAAAGTATGAGCAACACCAGAAAATTATATAAAATTAATAACAAGTGTCACTGTCAAAGAACTCTGTTTATTTTGTACATTTTCTGGTGTTATACTACACATGAGTTCAAAATTCCAAAGGCACCTTTGATGGAATTACTTTTTGCTCATATTATACTTAAACTTGATGATTTAGAAACAACCGTTCAATTTGTTCTATTTCTGTTTTCAAAATTGAATAAAATCTTGCATTAGATCCACATGGAGTTGGCATCTTTAAAGTTTTCAGAATGTTATTCACTCTCTGGCATTTACGACATGGATACTCTTCAGAAAAGGCATATGGAAAAATAGATTTGAATTTGTCAGTAACATCACATATTTTTTTCATAATTAATTTGTCTGTTTGATACTGAGCGTTTTTATGTATTTTAAAATAGTACATACATTTGATTCTCGATCATAAGAGAATATTTTGTAGTGTGTAGGTAGTCATGATTAAGCAACAGTGTATTAGATGTCACCAGTATTTTAAAATGGAGCATTTTAAAGTTTACTTGAATTTGTAATTGTATCTTTTCATATTGATTTTGATTACATTAACCAGAATAGTGTACAATCAAAAAAAGTAACAACTGCAAAAAATCTTCATTGTCTTTAGTCAGCTGTAGCAGAGCGCTATCATAAAAAACACATTTTGTTTTTATTATTTTATTAGTTTATATGCAGTTTTGTCAGTTATTTTAGTATGTATGGTTTATAATTAGTTTATTACCCAATGGAGGAGGACCTTTCATATCCTTCCTTTTAAAAGTATGTATTTGATCTACAAAAACATTCACTACATCAATTAAATCCTTAAAGCTTTTAAAATTTAAATTCTACTACATTTTTCGATTTTCAGTTGCATTTAATCAAAAATGATATCATAAAAAGGTTTTATGTTTCTAATGATGAGGAACTTAGGTTTGATCATACTTTAATGAAACACCGTGCCAATGATCATTAAAAATTAAAAAAGCAAAGTTGGAAATAGTGCTCTTACATACTCAAAGTAGATGATGTTTTGCACCTCCTGTGAAAAAATTAGAAAATTCTTTATTGGCGTTTTTGAGAAAAAAATATTTATTGTAATAAAATATTTTGCCTCACTGACACGTTGTTTTTTTACACATCATTATCTAATATGATTCATATGAAAGAAAAAAATGTGCTCTTTCAGACAAAAAAAACTGTATTCATATATCTGTAGTAGTTCTCAAGATAATCCTATTTGTAAGAAAATATTCGGAAAAAATTGGCAGTGTCAGAAAAACTTTGACCCCTCATAAGTCAGAAATGAAATATTTTTAGAAAAAAAGAAAAAATATGGGGTCTTTAGTTTATTACCGTCTATAACATACTGAAATTTTATTAAATTCTGAGAGATGAGTTTGTCAGATTTCTATTTGCCTGCCTGAGTTGATATGGAATTACCCATCTCATCTATCACTACAACAAACCTTAATGACATTTCATCGTATCGTATGTCGTTTCCGCGTAAAATTGAATTCCTTTTACAATTAAAAATTTATTTTACTCAATTAAGAAACGTGACAACCCTGTAAAGTTCGTAATAAAATCTACCCGAGAAAATGCTGATGTAGGATGTAGTTTGTTGAACTTGGAATAAAGCACGTTTTTTTCACAACCTCACAATTTAATGAAGAATATTTGTGTCAATAACTGATCACAGCTGTGTAAACGATACCCTTTTAGAGTGAGATAATGCTGAGTTTGTAGATTGTTGAACTTAAAATAATTTGTCAATAAAGCACGAGTTAGTTTATCTAAAAACAGTTTTTAATGATTTTATAAGAGAAGATTTAAATTAGGTAATTAGGTTAAGGGATTTTGATGACGCTTTGTTTTGGCTACATTAATAAAATCGTTAATTTTATGGTATTTAGGTGCCTTAACCCTCGGACTACGGAAATAATCTTGGCTACGCGGACGTCGAAAATAAGTCTTTTGTGACCCGGCTAGAATCTTGCTGTTTTTACATCGATTTCGAATAACATTTTACATCAGAATATCAATGCTACTAATAAAAGCTTACACATGATAATATATTCATAATATTAATGTTTTTTTACAACCATTTGTAATTATTGGAAAACAAACTATAAAAGGTGAAACATTCCACATCCAGAAGTAGGGTAAAAAATTTCTTTTTACACGATTTGCATACTGTCTTTACAGTAACCTGTTCATGTGTCCGTCAAAAAAGTTTAAAACAACTATCAGGCTTATTACTATATTTGTTCCTGCATTCGGGAAACATGGTGTCAAGTCACCCGAGCGGGTTTTTCCAGGGTATACCAAGAGATTTTTTCGCGAAATTTATTCTAAACCACCTTCATAACAGTTTTAAGTAATACACAAACGCCTAAAGCGGTATTTTGAAAAACAGTGGAATTATTTAAAAAAAGTGAAAGTCCCGGTCGCTTTACACCCAGTTTTCGTAGTCCGAAGGTTAAATTTTTTACAAAAAATAAAAAACAAATACGTCAAGAAATTTTGAAAATATTCCGGAAATTAATAAATATAAAATTTAGGTCATTTATTATTGTCTTATTTTTACAGTTTGTTGGTTATGAATCAGCGTGTTTTTAAGCACGTAAAAATTTTGTTTAGGGACGGACAGTGCTGATTAAGTCTAATCCGACTAATCTGCTTCGGGTGTTTATTATTGTTAAACAACGGCTGATATCATCAGTTTGTTTGTTTAATTTTCTAAAACTAGGTCAAAACCCAGCTGTAGACTGCGATTATACTTAAGCAAGGTTGCCAGATATGGCAATGGTTTTTTCTAAATTACTCTAAAGCTAATTAACGTGGAAAAAATTATATTCAGACTTTTTTGTTCTTTTTGATGTCTTCTATCACTGCTTAAAATTAACGCGTCGTAATTGCTTCCACCCTGTATAATAAAACCTCAGTAGTATTACCTGCATCTAGCCTTAGAGTTTTTGAAAGAAAAATAATCGTACATGATCTTTTTATTCACAAATGAACTAATGTAATCAACGATGGAAAGTGTCCCATCAAAAATACATTTATTGTGCTATTCGTTCGCCCACTGTTAGCCCAGCAATTAAATTCGTTTACGCACCTTTAGCTCAAAAATTGTAGCAGATAAATTTCGGAGGACCAACTTCACGTTAACCCCTCAAGTTTAAAAAAGTTTAATTTTTATACTGTCAATCGTTTGTCCTCATTTGCCTACCGATTCAATTCGTTTGCCCACTCTTATGTAAAAGTTATGACAAAAATAAATGCATGCAGGAAAACGATTTATAAGTCAGATTAATATGTATTTGCGCCATAATTTCGAATCTAATTAATGGACAAACATAAGCTTGCGATTGGCAAACCTAGGGTAAAGAGATAAAAGAAGATTAGGTTTGTCCCTTTATAGACTTGATCCATGTAAGTCCCATCTCTCCAAATGTTATTAGGCGTGATCAGTAAACTACATTTTCCATGGGAGTCAATAATAGGCATAACAGGAAAGTAAATTCCTTTAACCTGTCTTTTCTTCTTTTAGCGAATTTGTTTTTGATACAAATCATTAACCCCATGAAAAATAACTCCAGACATGAGACCATGTATTTAACTTAATTAAAATTCTTAGAATGAAGATCGCCAGTAAAGGCGGAATTTAAATGCATATGAATACGTTGGCTAGATACTTCTAGTGACTTTCTGAGTATACTTTGTGTTTCAAGATATTGTAGGAACAAGTAAGTCTTATTATGTGTAATGCACCTGGAATCGAGTCCAGGTGTATACAGGATGCAGATATAGGAGAGTTTAAGCTGATAAATACGTCGTGAAATATTTATGACTACTCAATAAAAAAAAATAATAAAAGCTGTGGGTGCAATGCCAGGTCCTTTTTCTAATAAGTAACAAGTGACTTACAGGGATGAATATATTTAAAACTACGTTTAGTTTGTAAAAGTTATGAATCACTGGGTGGTTGCCGACAAACAACTCACGCTAAATAGCATAGGTTTTGCGAATATAGAGAGAAGAAAGAAAAACAAATTATAATACATACATAATCTTTAATCTCTTATACCTTTCGGTGTCGAGGTGCCGCATACACCGAGCCGCCGAGTGGATACTTTCAATAGCTTGTATCTTGAAGAACGTTTCTATATTTATGTATTAAGATTGTTCAAGGGTCTTTTGAGAGCGATGAGCAAAATATAAAAAAAAATAATCAAAAAAGAATAGCACAGGGACAAAATCCGCCACACTGTGAAAACCGTATTAGATAGAGGCAAACTGTAAGAGCACGAATTGTAGAACTCGAAAATATCTACAAAAAAGTCCGGAACTCACAATCGGCATTTCTCTAAATATGAATTTCTTAGAGAACTCTTCATCCTGAAATGTCTTACTACGCGCTTGGATTAGATGCCGATATGTCAGGGTATTTCTTTACCTTTAGAATTGCTTCAAGTATTACGTGTGAATATTTGAAGGTTTGTAGCTTACGCCATCCAAGAGAGATACGTATAGCCACACTCCTGAATTTTGTAGATTAAAAACATACTTATGCACGCATGCACTCCTTTGCGGTAAGGCTTACCTATCTGCAAATCTTCAGCTTAGGTTTTCAGCCCTTATGGTTTTTGAAATATTTTAGGGTGAACATCGGACATTTTCTGTACCGTTCTTACATGAAACGTTTGTAGCCGTGTGATATTGGAAGGAGGTGGGAAGGATAAAAATTAATTTGTGAGAAAATAATACAACATTGTTTAAAATTAAATTTAGATGTTGATATTGTAACCCACTTGACTAATTACTAAATTGCAATTTAATAATTAGCATTTACTAATTTAAATTTAATTTACTGTATTATAACAAAAGTATTATCAGATACACCATCAGATGAAGTACTATTTTCAGGCTTTTGGAATATACGAGGTCTGGCTATTAAATAACGAGACTGCCTATGAAAAAGAGTTTTATTTTAAAAATTATTCTACAATCGAATGCTCCCCTTCAATGTACTCCCCTCCCCTCGCCACACACCGTTCCATTCGTTTTTTCCATTGGTCAAAGCAATACTGGAAGTCTTCTTTTGTAAGAGCATTTAGGAGCTCCGCCGATTTTCGCTTCACCACTTCGATCGACTCAAACCGGGTTCCTTTTCAGAACCCGCTTGCCAAAGCTTTCAAATAGTAAGTTTGGTTTACAGTTTGACCCTGTGGCACCTATTCAGTCATCACGATGCCGTTGATGTCGAAAGAAACGATTAGCATGGCTTTAATTTTGATTTCGACATCCTTGTTTTTTTCATTCTTGGCGGTGCAGGAGTTTTCCAGTGCATGGATTGCCGCTTAGTTTCAACATCGTATTGGAATATCCATGTTTCATCGCAAGTGATGTTGTTTTCCATCAATTCAGGGTCTTCATCTAACCTCTCAAGAAAATCTGAGCAGATCTGTTGACGGACGAGCTTTTGTTCAGGGGTCAAATTTTTTGGGACCAACTTCGCACAAACTTTCTTCATGTTCAACTCCTCATGTAAAATTTTTCTGACAGTTTCTTTATCGGCGTTTACAGTCTCAGAAATCATCCGAATGCTCATTCGACGATCTCCGCGCACAATTTCATTGATTTTGGTCACTGTTTGCGGAGTTGAAACAAAGACAGGTCGACCTGGACGTTTGTCATCTTCGGTGCTCTCTCGGCCTTCAGAAAACCGTTTATACCATTCGAAAACACGCACACGAGATAGAGAATTCTCACCATAGGCCTCTTTCAACAACTTATAGCACTCAGTCGGGGTTGTTTTAATTTAACGAGAAATTTCACATTGATCCGTTGCTCGTGTTTTTCGTCACACATTTTTATCGGCACGAGAAAAAAACACGTTCGTTTCTAACTTCTATAGAAAAAATACTACTACAGCGACAAACACGTGTTTTCGTACTGGCATAGTAGACACTTCCAACGCTGCATTCGTTTTCCCCCCTACCCGTCTAGGACGTCTTATGTGCGCGCAGTCTCGTTATTTAATAGCCAGACCTCGTAGTAGTTAGATGCTTGGATTGATAGAATTTAGAGGTGAATATCTACATTGACTATTAAATATTTTATTGAAAATGTATGAGATTTTGTTTCTTTTACCATTTAAATATAAGATGAGTATCAGGTTTAACTTATGTATTGTATAACTGGTAGTTTTTGTTTGATTTTAACGGATCCGAATTTCGATAACTTTCCCTGGTATGAACTACAGCCCTTTTTTGTAGGATTTAAATATGCAATGCTCTTAAGCTATCCAAACTGTAAAGCATCTAGCCCATTTATAAATTATTTCTTTTATTTATTTATTTTGAATCAAGTAAAAACTTGGATTCGCGCAAAACGGCCCAGTAAAATGCTTAAACAAAGCATAACAACAATAAGCCTCGCGTTTTATATAGTAGGTATACAATATTTTAATTTTATGGTGTTATTTATAAATTAGTTAAATCTAAAGACATCTCAGAGCTTCAATATAAAAAAGAATCATGCAGGATTCATCTATGGGTCTAAACAACTCAAACCTTAAACACTGATGACATGATGGAAGTAGTCTATAAGCGTAAGTAGTTGCAAAATTTAACATCGTATCAACTAAGGGGGCGCTTTAAGTGGAAAGGCCTTCCCCAGCGTAGGCAAGTAAATATTTTAAATTTATGGTTTTAAAACTATAAAAATTAAATAAAAGTAAAAAGTAAGTACTTAGTGTTAACCAAGGGCAACCACATGGTTGCTGAATGGGTAGTTAAGCGCACAATTTCGTGTAGTCGCATGTATACCTAACCTACCGTAATTTTATACCTATACATTCGACTACACGAAATTGTGCAATTAACTACCCATTCAGCACCCAGTTGGTTGGGCTTGGTGTTAACTAATCTGCAGGGTCAAAGCTTCAGTATAAAAAATAATAACCGGTCTCATGACAACGTATCTCATGATGACCTTCCCGTATTTTCTACAAAGAATAAGCTCTAAATAAGCAATTGCTATCACTTATATTTGTATAATTCGTCTTTCAACTATGCGGGTTTGTGTCTATGCAAACTAAACTAACAAACGTTGAATACTTAATGATTTATAGATGCGAGTAATTCCAAAAGTTAACACGCTGGGAATTATAATCGGACGCTGCAAGTGGATGGTTTTCCCGAGCGTATCCAAATAAATATTTTAAATGTAATGCATTTAAAAATATAAAAATTAAAAAACTGTAAACATTAAGCAGCGTTGACTCATCTACACAAGGAAAGCTTCAATATAAAAAAGAATCACGTCAATTGATTCAGTAGAACTCTTAAACGAATTGAAATGATTTTTATTTCGTTGGTTTTATTTGTTATATTATTTTGTAACAGTTGGTGATTCTTTAATTCACTTTTAAAACCATTATCAATACTGTTTATTACATGAACAACTGCCATTTTATTTAATTTCAATGGTGTTGATGACATACTGTAGATAACGCCCTCGTTTTAGATCTAACATTAATTTCTATGTCCATATATGACAAACACTGAATAGAAGAAAAATTAAATTAAGTTCGTTATCGATGATTAGCGGGTGAAGACTTGTAAATTGGATGCGTGCTGTATGTATAAAAATTTAATATAAAATAAGTGCCTTAATAACAGACCATTTCTGTGTCATAAAATTAGAAACATATACAGACAGGATACACGTCAAAACTGAACGAAAACTTGAAAGGTAAGAGATATTTATCTAATAAATGAGCAATTATGATTTCCTACATATTAGACATTCCTACATTATAAACAGTAACAAAAACAAAAGAACGCTATAATACTATGTTTTCCCATGTTTAGAAATAAACTTAACAATAATTATTACATTACTGTTTTTCTTACTGCGAATATTGTTACGTTTATTAGGTTACTTTATAAATTACACCATAGCCTAGAATATTGTATAAAGAAGTACAAAATACTTTTTTTTTAGTATCCGTTATAAATCCCTATTATAAAGAGGAACGACTACCGGCCTTTCCAATGTTGAATGAATATGTTAACAACATAATTATACGCGTATTTATAATTGCTCTATCAACAATATTCTATAATAGCTATCTATTTATGAACAACTTCTTTAATCCTAGTCAGATTAAAATTCGAATGAAGAAAGTTAACAGTTAAAAATTTATTTCGTCTTTTGTGTTTAAATGAGAGTTAAATTGTGTTTTAATATCTTAATAAAAGCCGTTTAAGTCATTATTGTGATATATCATTATAAAAATTAATCGTCTGCAATTAAATGTACATATTTCATGTTTTTATTATATCTTTTATTTTTATTCTGTATACCGTGTGTTCCATGGATCGCTGAATGGATTTAGAATTTATTAAAGGTGTTGTAAAGCGAATTTACAACTTCAGCTTAATAAATTAAACAGAAAATGTAGATAGCCATTTCACAAGTAAAATTTCTAAATTCTTAAAAATAAGCCTGTAATTAATTTTTAAAGTTGAAAGATTCGAAGCGTGTGACGTCACACGTGCCCGTGCCTAATATTTATTTGGGTTATTCGCTTATTTTTGAAACGACACAAGCAGGTATTACCTTCCTTTTATTTTTTCCCAAAGGTAACCAAGAATTTTCACAATAAATAAATTGTTTATATGATATATGCCGCCACTAACGATTGCTTAATTCGGTAAGACATTTTCTATTAGTTTTATTCGCTCGTAATAGCATCTGGTAGCGAGAAGCTTGTAAAGTGTCTAGATTTAACACTACACTATGAAAAGATTCGTGTAAAATACACTAACCCGCATTTGAAATAGGAAATTTCATTTCTTGCCACGCATCAATGTGATTCGTAATTTGTACTCATAGGTAGAGCACAAAATTCGCAATTACACCAGGCGACGTTCCCGATTCTAATATTGTTTTCGTCTTGTGAGAAATTGTTAACCGATGCCTCCGAATTATTTAAAGTGTTTAAAGCATATGGTGTCATTTTATCCATTATACATTAATACACTGTATCAATAAACACTTAAATAAACTAGAACTAAACCCTATACGTATAGCAAGTGCTTCTGTCGCAGGCACGCGTGACGTCACACGGCCGCGTTCGAGTCAAACGACAACGGGTTTACAATACCTTTAACAGATCCACGTACCCTATGGAAATATTAAGTATTGGGTTAAACATCTACGTCATTAGTGCTGCCTAGTATAGGAGAGAGAGATAGATTCAGGGTCTCTCTAAAAGGTCTGTACAAAACGCTACAACATATTTCTGAGACCAAAATAGAATAATTTAATCAAAATTATCTCTATCCAAAAGTGCTTCGTTTGCGGTATCGAATGTCAAAGATTTTCTAAAAATTTCTATTTTCTTAAATAACAAAAGATTGTTTTTAACGATGGGGATGAGATTTGGGATGTGAGTCTGTACTGGAAAAAGAGTTTTTTTGACATCATTGTTTTGCTGGGAGGTGTTTAACGGATTGGTCAGTACCATTCAAACTTTTTCTACATGCAGACATTTTTATTTCAGATATTTTTTGTCTGTTGTTCAATTTTGCTATCTGCCATAGTTTAGGCAAAAAAGTTAATTTGGTTTACATGCCATGTTCGCCCATAATGTATCTAATTTAAAGTGTGTTGGCGTTCAAGAAAAGTTAATAAAACAAAAACTATCTTTTGGTATATCCGTCCGATTTAATTAATATTGCAGATCCCAAAATAGCGCAGAAACTAATTGTTTGTCGGCCTAGGTCGACTACGTAAGGCCGAAAAACTAGGATTTTTTATGTTTGTCGCATGGTAACAACTTTTACTAAATTTGCAAAAGTCAAACGGCGATATGAAATTTTAAATTCAAATTGTTTGCAACGTACGTTGCAAATACTCGTTGTTTCCAGGCCTCGGCTACCATCTCCAACACACTCGCACGCAAACCTATGATTTCTGGCCTAGCGATTGAAATTACTATTATAGGTAAATTTAATGCAACAAAACCCCAGCAAATGTTCAAAATGGCTACCGTTTACATGCATACAGAGATTAATACTACATAAAGGATTAAACTGTACTCTATCATTATTTCAGCATCGTCTTTTAGTATTTGTATTTCATTTTGGATTCGTCTCCTAATATTTGTATTTTAATATCTCAATAATCAATAATAAATAAATCAATCTATTTCAATCAAAACTATTTTATCTTATCCATTTGAAAAACAACCTTTCTAAATCCAAATTGGTGCATTCAATCGTCATCGATCGTCAAAACAATTTTTTATTACCTTAATCGCTAGACAAAGCAGGCTTTGACTTTTAAAATGTTATTCAACTGTCAGTACTTGGTTGTTCACAGTAATAAAAGCTGTGTAAACCTTGTTAGTAAATTTTCTATTAAATTTACTAATTTTCGTGATTTATCATTGCTGTAGAATACACTAATGGAGAACTGATCGAACTGTTATTAGTTTTTGGGTATTGTCAAGGAAATGGTCGCGAATGTGTTAGGGTTTACACTGAAAGGTTTTCAAATCATTGTTTACCGAACCATCAAACCTTTGACGCTGTCGGGAGACGTCTCCGGGAAACGCGTCGCTCCTACAACTGCTGATTATGGACGTAAACGTTCGATAAGGACTCCTGAAATTGAAGAAGGCATTTTGGAACGGGTTGCCGGACATCCGAAAAGCACGAGATGTTTCGAAGTAGGAGTATCTAAATATGTCGTTCATAGAGTTTTCAATGAACAACTTTTTCATCCACAGTATCTCCAATCAGTACAAAATCTTTTACCTCTTGACACCGATCAACGCCTGGGCTTCTGCCGATTCATCAACAAGCAGATAGTTCAAAAGGCGAATTTCGGTAGAAACATTTTTTTGCCGATGAAACTTGTTTTGCTAGGAGGAATGTAACAAATTTGCACATTGAACATGCTCATGTTGATGATAAACATGAATTCATGCTTAACGTGTGGGCAGAAATCGCTGACAATTTTATTATCGGACCCGTCATTTTACCACGCCGATGAAATGAGCAATACCCGAATAAATGGATCGGTAGAGGAATGATGCTCTCATAAAGTGGCCACCACGCTCTCCTGATATGACGCCAATGGATTATTTTTGATGGGGAGCTTTAAAATCCATTGTGTACTCCACATCCGTAAATACAGAAGAGGGAGCAATTGGGGAGAAGTTTAAATGCAACAGATGCACTAAAAGACGATGCTGAAGTGATGCAGAGCGCTGTTTAATTTTTTTATGACGCATTAATCTCTGTATGCGTGTAAACATGGTCATTTTTAAATTTGCTGTAAGAGTTTTTTTGTTGTATTTTTACTTATTAAGATAGCTTTTTTTTTATTAACTTTTAACGCCAACGCATTTTACATTAGTTACATTATGGCTGCAATGCATACCAAACTAGATTTTTTTGCCTAAACTATGGCAGATAGCAAAATCGAGCAAGATACAAAAATGTTTAAAATAAGAATGTCTGTCTGTAGAAAAAGTTTGAAAGATACGACTTAAAAAACCATTAAAAAAATATGAGCTTGTTTGCATGTAGATGATGATGATGCCAAAAAAAACCTTTTTTCCAGTACAGACTCACATCCCAAATCTCATCCCCATCGCTTTGTTATTTAAGAAAATAGAGATTTTTAAAAGATCTTTGACATTCGATACCGCCTTAACGAAGCACTTTTGGATAGAGGTAAGTTTGGTTAAATCGTCCTATTATGCTCTCAGGAATATGTCATAACATTTTGTACAGGCCTTTTAGGGACACCCTGTATATTACATATATACTTTTAGTTAGTGCTTGAATAACAGTAATTATGTACTTATTTTTTAAATGTTCATAAATAAGAATTATTAAGTGTTTTAGAAACTACTATTTACTTGTTGAGTAGTGGTATTAACTAATAGTGCTGACAATAATTTTTAGGTTCGAGTTCAAAGCAATAATAATAAAATTGGTTAAGCTAATAACTTTTATAATCTTATAGTCGTTAAGTTAAATTAATTAGCGTACTTTTATTATTAAGATTTCACAATTTTTCTGATTTATAACAATTTTTCGAAGGATATGTGAAATATGTACTAGTTTTGTTTAATCTGACTTGTTTTAAATAATAAATAATAATCTGCCCAAACTTTATTAAATTGGAGTGCTGGGAAATGTAAAGTTCAATAGCAATTCATTGTATGAGCATGTGTTTATTAATTTTTACTAGTAAAATAACATTAGATATACTTAGCTTAGAAATAATTTTAATTTTCCCTTAATAAATGTTAATTGTAGTCATTATAACACAATTACATCAGAAATTTAATAAATATAAGCACATCCAACAAATTAATTCATATTTTATTATACATTACTTACTATGTTTTAATAGTATAAAACATAAGTGAAATTAAATTTTGCACAATCTGTAGAACTTGGATAGCAGTATCTTCGGCAGTATCTTACAAACAGTATCTGGTTAAACTCATCTGATACAAATTAAATGGTAGTAATTTTTTAATCGTTTTATAACAGAAATAAGTTTTATAACACGGTACAGCAGCTAAAATAATACTTATTAATAATCATAGCATAACCTTAAAAGAGAATAATTAATATTATTACACGTTCAAATAACGATAGCTGATTTTTAATAAATAAAATGTTTAATATGTTTACACAATTTTTATTGTTTTCATAGTATGCGTTGATTTATTAATAAATTTTACATTAATTAAAATGTATGTTCTGCAATCCCTGGGACACACGGTATAATAGATAGTGCTAGTAGTAGTGTTCAAAAAAAATTGGAAAATTGTTTAATTTTAGAAAATTCTTAATAATAATCTACTACCACGATAGTTCTACTTAAATTAACACTATAAAAATCAGAAATGATTTATTTATTAATTTCTAAATTTAAAAGCAGTCTGTTTAGACAGAACTACAGGAAATGTGGTTGCTAATGACAGAATTAAAATTAGAAGGATGTTATTTAAACTAACACTTTCCTTTATTAAAACAAATCCTGCTAAATTTAGAAGGTAACTGTATGTTTGTTATGTTAGCTAATTTCGTATTCCGCTGTTTTTAAGTTATCTTTTTAAAGGTGTTTCACTCAGAATGTCAGAATAAATTTATAAAAAAAATAATTTCTTAAAAAGTCGTTACGTTGAAGTTTTATAAATAGCCCGAACAGGTTGAATATACGTAAAGCCGAACGTTTATTTTTAAAACCATTTGCAATTTTGACTTTATAATTATTTTATCATATAACTGGAATCTTGGATGACTTTCAATTTAGGAAATAGAAAGAGATTTATGAGTTTGCTTGTAACAGCTGAATAGAATCTTCTTGCCAAAGCGACTTTCAAAAATCCAGTTTGTAACAAACTCTGAAAAATTAGGCACAGAAAAGTAATCATGAGTTATTAAATTTAACTTGTTTACATAAACTTTAGACTATGGAGTTACAATACTGTAGAAATTAACAATGCTCATAAAAATGAGTTTTATGAGCGCCACTGTATTCTCCGATATTTATTCCAAAGACAGTATGACTAGCAATTATCTTCAAAAGCTAATGAAACCGGAAGTTAAGATCAAATACAACATATATTGTTAATACCAGCTTCCTAGGGAACGCGTAAACTAATATAGTAAATATATTGCCGATGCGATAGCAATGAAGACAGTTGTATGTCAATAATATGACAATAATATATGTTTTTGGAAAACTACATCAGCAATCCCAACTATGTATTTATATACATGATGCGCTTAATAGATAGATCTCTGATCTAGATGATTATGTAAGCTCAATTTATAAAATAAATTATGAAAAAGAGTTTCTTAAGTTGAATTATATTCAACAATTAAAAGTAGCATGCACACAAATACATTTAATACAGTCCAGGATACAGACAAAGGATACTGTAGTGTAGTCAAATTTTCTTTGAAAAAGATAATTTGTCTACATTTGTATTAAGATTAGTATTTCGTAAATGTATTTACTCAATCTAGAAATGTATTGGCTTGTTTTCTGGTACATTTTAATCTAGAATAGATAAAGCAGGTTATTATTAAGGTGTATGCATAAATAAACCGACTTACCTGAAGGAATTGTTGTTAAATGTTGAATTTCATTATAACGATATCAGTGTAAGATGGATTTGTTGATTTATTTTGAATTTTATAACTTTATGATAGGATGTGTTGCTGGAATTTCGTGTAATTCCGTCTTAACCACCTGATTTGGGAAGATTTCAGTGTAAAGGTTGAGTTTATTTGTTAAAATTACTGGAAAACATATTTGTAGACTTTTTTTTTCGGTTTTTCATCGTCATTAAGATTTATGTAACCTGGGTTGCAGATAAAGTTGAGATGTAACTAAACATATTTAAATGATTTAGTTAAACATGTAATGAAGGTGTTTAATGATATAGAACAGTATGCAAGTATGTTTAAAAGTAAATTAAGGTAATTAGTCTTATCTGTTATGAGATTTCTCTTTGACATTTAAAAGCGATGTTAAAATTTAAAAAAGCCCTAAGTGTTACACATTTTTGGAATCAAGGAGATAAGGCATACATTTCTGCCTTTTTAGTTTTGTATTTAATTATAATTTATAATATCAGAATTTGGTTATGTTAATTTAAAAGTGAAAATATTTTTGTGGGAGATACTTTTGTTTTTGTTAAAACTATATAAAGGAATTAAGTAGCAGTTAGCATTATTCTACTAGAGGAACAAGCTTTGTTCCTGACTGTTTCAAAAATTGAAAATTCTATGGTTAAGTAAAGTAAGGTTATAATTAAACGCCAAAAATAAAATAAAGTGAGATTACAATAAATGTCTACGAAAAATTTTAATAAAAAGGAAATGTTTATAAGCCAAGTTATTTAAAAATATTGTTATATTATCTTTGTTCATTAAGATTATAATAATTTAAAAATATAGCAAACCGATCCAACCTGAAAAGAGTCTCATACAAGTTCTGTTAGAAAGATTTACCCACAGCAATACATCAAAGCCGGAGCAAAACAATTCTTTTTTTAAAAAGCTGAGAAGGTTTACTTATAGTGTTGATATTCAGTTGTCAATTTATTTTTTTGTCAGACTAAAGGTAATAATTATAAATTTTTAAATAAAACTTTTTCTAACAATTTATCTCAACCAACGTCACGCTTTATTAAAATAAAATTATTTCACTATATAAATTTTTATAACAATATGTGTACACTAAATAATTTTTGGTAAAGGTTAGTTTTTTATTCTGTAAAATGCTTTACATTAAATTATATTTAAAATGCAAATTCATAGAGAAAAATATGTCATCCCGACGGGAAATCGAACCCAGGATCTTCCGATATCTAGGCGGCATCTCTACCTCTGAGCTACTTGAGGCGAGTATCAGCAAAGTGACAATTTTTCCACTTGAACTAGATACTTTAGCAAACATAAAAAGTAACTAGATTATAAATATAAAAAAATATATATATGCAAATGTAGAAACAAACGGCAATTAGTTTTAAACATTTTTATTAAGCAAAAAGCAAAATTCCAATTTCTCTAAGTTTCATTTTTGTGTGCAAAATATCATATTGACGTGGGGCGCACAGTTTTACTTCCTTATCCGAGAAGAAGGTATATTTTTAATTTTCCTCCGCTATGAAAAACTACCAGCTCTGTCGGGGATCAAACCTGCGACCCTTGAAGTACCCAAGATATTCCCAGGGGATTCTTCCAGCAACCCTTGTTACTTGCATCAGATAAAATAGATTTTCAATACCCCACTTTTCAATTTTAATTTTTAAAAGAAGCCGCGGAATTCGATTTAGTGATACCTTAGAATACCAGTAAGAAAATTAGCAAAAGCGCCACATGTAGTATTCTATTAAACTACCTTATCATTAAGTATTTCGAAATCACGACCCAAGACAACCAACATCACTTTTTCACTCACCTGCAACCACCTTTTAAAGTTTGCAAGAGGCTTGTACCACGATACTGCTTGTTCGTAACATGGTTGTCATTTTGTAGTTAGCTAATGACAGATTTAACTATAATTCTTAATTTTACTGTAACTTCAACAAAGCTTTGCCTAAATTTTATAACATAGATACATATCTGTTGGCATATATTATACGTATAAAATAGCATCGAAGTCAATTGGGCCTTGTGACATAGAAGGTAGCCGTTTGTTGAACAACCGACCACAGGCGGTCATTTTTATTTTATTTCTTAGGAAGCATTTGGAGATCAGGAACTGTAATGTTGTTGAGATAATGAGGGTGAAGAGATGTGGAGGGTGGTTGCCTTAAGTGATATTTTTGAATTAGTTAGCTTATAGGAAATCTAATAATACATCACAGGTGAGGACTGAAAATTTTTATTGCATGAGTCTTTGGTAGGGAAATGGGGGGTTGAGAAGAGTGGTTGTCTAGGGGTGGTGTTTTTGAACTGCTTAACTCGCGAGGATTCTAACAGTATAGTGCATGAAGACTTTGAAGAATTTATATTTCAAGGGACCTTGTGAGTAGGGGAATGGGAGGTTGGAGGTGACTTAAATGATGTTTTCGAATTCCTTAAGCCACAGAGAGTCTAATAGTATACGATATGCGGGGATTTTGCACTTGCAACTATTTTGTTCTGGGTCACTTGTTTGGATTTAACCGAATCGGGTTCCGACGCTTACTTTAAAAATAAATATAAAATTAGAATCAAAAAGAGTTGAGTTGAAAACTATAAAGATCCATTTTATCTGTGCAAATATGATTGATTTCCATATACACAACGTTCGCTGTGTGATTACAAACCTTCGTACTTCCGTTAGTGATGACTTAAATAAACGCAACCTAACAAAACCAGTTGAAAATGTTAAACCCAGCATTGTTCAACAAACTCCTGGATGCATTATTTAACAAACACCCCGACTTACCCATCCACTATTTTGACCATACCCTTCCCGTCTCATCTCCCTTTTCGACTTACCTCCCCTTTGGGTTACTCCCCTCTAATGTACACGTTGAAAGCTTCTATATAACAAAAAGAATCAAGCACATCGATCTTGTAGAACTCGTAGAGGAAGTGGAACAAAAATGAGCATGTTAAATATAAAGATATTTTGTCAAAACCTGGGAAATTTATTAAATAACACATTTACATAATATACGTAAGATAACCAAAGAATGTTAATCCTAATTGCCCCCTTTCTTATTCTATCAAAATAGAAATAAATTAAATGTAAATCAGTCATAGTGAGCTATTATTACCATCAACTTTTTTTCCTGTAATAAATTACAATTTTCATTCATTGTTACACTATCAATTTATATACAAATCTCTGCGAACTGAAAGATTGAAATGGGTTGGGCCCAAAAATTAAAAAGCACACACGCCCAAAACTTGAATTCCAACCTAACAAGTAACAGTACTCTAAATTCATTTCAAGCACCATCAATTATGTAAAAAAGCGTATTGCAGATTAATGGGAAATTTTATAAGAGATAATGTTTCTTGTGCGGTCTTGGCTCTCATCTTCTTAAAGGGATCTTTCTTCTTGTAGAAATAACAAACATTTCTACGTAGCGAAGCTACTAACCTTTATGTGTTTAAAATTCCATATTTAACTCAAGTCATGCTCATCAACTAGTGTTATTGTGGTCGTCAGTCGTGACTTTACCTTAATAAGCCATGCGTTTTATGTACTTGTATAATACCTAAATCTACTTAGAAATAAACGTGCATGAATTTAGTGCTATTTTATTATTTAATTACATTTATAAACTTTATAAGTAATTGTTCATATTAATTGTGATAATTGACGTAGAATAGATAAAGAAAGAGAGTTGCGGATTTTTACCGTTTATTGCTTGGAATATGAATTTTAATTGGTTCACCTTTTATGTGTTTAGCGGGAAAATTAATACTTTTATTACTAAAAGATTGCAGTATAGATAAATATAAACAGCAAACATGCCGCTTGTAATTCTTGTGCAGAGAATTCTGAAATGTTGTTTATTTCTTAATTCTTCTTTCATAGAAGTGTATTTCAGAAAAGTGTTTTTCCTGGCTAGTACTTTTAGTCTGTAACTTTATATGGCGCCAGGGAACATTATCTAACTGTAAATTTGAAGGAAAGCTATTTAATAATTACTTTTACTGTTTTAGAAGGAAATTCGGGCTTGCTAAATTCTTGCTAAATTAAAAGTTTACAAGACTTTTAAACCAGTAAATACTGTCATGTTCAAAATCTCCATATTGGAATCTTGTGAAAGGTGAAGCCACCCCAACAATTTATTTTGCTAAAGTTATTAACGTTATTAATGTATTCAATTATGCTTAAATACAATTTAGTTATTTATAAAATTTAAACTTATTTAAAAAATTGGTTTATTCGGTTTATATACAAATTGAAACTTATCTTAAAAACATGTTACAATTTTCTTTTCCGATTACATTACTTGTTTTTCTATTATTTATTTTTTTAAATGATTCAATAATATATCAGACACTCTGATAATCTTCTCAACACGAAATGAATAAAAACTTTGCATTACGATTTACAGAAAGTTTTTACACGATAAACTGTTATTAGATGTTAGGAGTAGTACATACCTTGTTAGAATGAAGTCATAGTGATCAAAATAAATTATAATTTGGTTCCTTTGGCGATGTAAATTTATAAAACTTTATATTATTAGAAATGTTAATAATCGTTGCCAGAGAGAAAAAGTTATATAAATTGAAATATTAATAAAATTTTACTTTTTTTTAATCATAAGATGGTACGTTGTAACAGACAGTTGTTCTGTCTATTTTCTTATTTTAAGATCACCTTGTATATTGATAAAAATGCTATTGGATTATCCTTTAGAAGACCCGTATATTATAAAAATTAATTTTCATTATCTATTTGCAACGCCATCTAGGTTAGTCAATAGTATGACTGCCAAATTATCGATCTTTTCTTTGTGATAAATGCAGTTTTATTGTTTTTTTCTCTACTGCTAATTATATTTAACATTTGATTTACGAATTATCGATTTTTCAATTCACTTTGGTTGCCCGTTTTTGTTAATCAATAATAAATCTCTGGTTTGATATTTTCGCGCTAAGATAGGATCAGATTGACGCCTGAATTCAACCAATTAGAAGGCATTGTCACGGGACCCACGCTTGTTTGTTCGTTACAGGAAATCTCCTCCCTTCTTGTGCGAGCCTAAAAGAATCAACACGTGAATTGAACGGCTCTGTTTAATTTTGCAAATTTCTTTGAGGATCTCCCTTTTTATGGGACGATTATGGTATAATTAATGCATGAAATGGTTTTGTGATTAAATCGTTGTTTGAAAGTTTGTAAGATATCGAAATTAGAGTTTTCTTTGTCACACTTCCTCGTCCATCTTGGAAAAGAATCCTTTTAGAATTTGAAAAAAGAAAGTCGATATAGATATTTATATGTCGTTATTTAATTCAAAAAAATAGATCCAGAGTTTAGTTCAAGTTGGCGTTTTAAGCCTCGTGTCCATTTGGGGATGATAATTACTTGGTGTGAAAATTTTCATGTTTGAAACTGCACGCTTTATTCCTAATCATTTTGAAGATAGTGACAGATCACTATATTGCATTAAAAATGGTTTTGTCGTTTGCTGTATTTTGAATGCCTACTCGTGAATAACTGGAAGCCTTCTCCTAAAGGTCCATAATAACCCGATGATAACCTGCAACGTGTTAATGGAAACCACGTTAGTAAAGTTTAGTTTATAGAAACAAACAGTTCGGTCTTTATTTTATTTTGATGTGGAAGCGTTACTTGATTCATGGTCTCAAAATTTAAGATTTAATCAATAGTGTTAGAATGTTTACAGAGTTATTTTTATGAAATTTTGAACTTAATTTCTAAAGCAATTAATAAATGTAAATAACGATCACGGTTGGTAATGATAATTTTAGAATTATTTTGAAATTAGTTATGAACCGTACTCTAGTTAATCAACGACTGAAGGTTTCCTAGTTCACTATTAATCCTACTATTAATGAATGGATTAGAATTTTTATTTAGAGTTATTCCTTGTTTTTTATTGTTGATACTCTTGTGTTATAACGGAGTGAAGGAAATCGGTTCTTGCACGATTGAAACTGATTCATAGTGAGATCTAAGACTCCGTTATTGGAAGTTATAATGCTAATATTTTGTTGTTTAAATCAATCATGCTGGCGCCCTTATCCATAGCTTCTATGGATTTGATGATGTTTCAATTCGCCCAAAACCGTCTTTAATTTGACAAGAAACGAATCGTGTTTATTGTTCAGGCTAAGCCGAGGCCTAAGTATTATTGTTAAGTAGATTTTTTTTGTATAACAGTACTAGTTACAAATGGACGCCCATTTGTGGGGCATTTTTTTAGTCGCTACAAATTGGTGCTCATGCGTGGGACTTTTGTTTATCAAAAAGTGTTTGTTACAAAAATATACATAAAAGAGAAATCAATATAAACCAACTTTAAAAATATTGGTATAAACATAAAACGTTCCACTAGCTCATAAACAGAATCACAATTTTACCAAGTGCTCTTACTATAAATAAAACTGGGTCTAGAAGAATCGTAAGGAGAATTCTCCCTGGTTAGGGACTATTATAAAGTATCTATTCTGGATTGCATAGGTTACCTGAGTTAATTTTTCTTATTAAATAAAATTCATACTGTAAAGTGTTTTTGAAGCTTGCGAGAGGTCTGTTAGGTAAAGTGGTTTCATTTATAATTAAAGTTCATTTTTGAAAATAAATAACAATCTATCAGAATAAAATAAAATAATAATTATTTTTCACTGGATGGTAAAGATCCTCCTCCCAATTGATCAATAGTTGGATTTGATGTCGGTATCACTTTGTTGGTTTAGAGGCAAAGAATTCTCGACATCCGTTTTCTACGTACTTTTTCAGAATTATTATATTGTCGACCGCAAAAAACTGTGCCATCGAATGAAATAAGCCATAATCGGATCGAACAAATCTAGACTATACGCTGGATGAGGCAAAACTTTAACTCTTTGCGTGTTTCAAACTTTCTCTT
Organism: Agrypnus murinus; assembly: GCA_929113105.1. Taxonomy (NCBI): domain Eukaryota; kingdom Metazoa; phylum Arthropoda; class Insecta; order Coleoptera; family Elateridae; genus Agrypnus; species Agrypnus murinus. The sequence continues at coordinate 111,463,502 of OV816028.1, read as the reverse complement.
GCACCAAATGGAATATGTGAAGCTTTATCCTGTTGCATAAAAACTGATTACTGGATACCTGCGGGTAAACAAGTACCAGTATTATATAAGTTCTGTCGAGGTTTGCTCAGAATACAATCTTGTATATTCAATGATCGGCCCTTAAAAACTAGTTCAAAGTGCAAAATTCAATTGGAACTTCACCAAACAGGCTCCATTACTTTATACCCGAAACGGCCTTGACGAATTACTGGAGGTGCCTTACTCCTCTTGCAACCCACATTTTTCGTTAGTCTGAATTATGACCCTGAATGAAAACCCTACTTCTTATCATTAGTGAAATTCTTCTATGGGATTTTGAAGTAGTTCATTGTAAACCTCAATCAGTAAGATCTATCTAGTTTCGAGGCTGTTTATTAACTAAACCCAGAGTCCTCAAGTGTCGTCCATTTGTTGATTTTTGAAACTTGCTGTGCTGATAATTCCAGACCGCTTGTTTGGGGATTGTCGTAAACTACTTGTCCCATCCAGCGTCTTCATCCATTTGAGATGGTTTACTTATGCATACGTTGTTTATCAGTGGGGCCTGATGGGTTCCTGACGAAGCCTTTGGAATGAGATTGCTATAGTGTTTCTGGAGATACAACTACCTCCCTTCAATATCGGTAATTTGTTCAGCTGCAGCTTTTGCACTTAGGTCTTTTTCTAATGATGCTACAAAAGAGCTCTAATTGCTATTTATTTCTCCTGTCATTGTGACTGACTGCGTTATTGCAGGAACAAGTACATAAGCAAAAGTGAAACAATTGACAAAATCGTGTTTCCATTGTTACAGTATAGACGACTAAATTATTGTAAAAACTTTGCAGATCTTGATCTATGATATGATTTCATATAAAATACAGAATTACACATGCATGTCTATACTGTCAACAGCCCCTTTGGTTCCAAACGCATATACTTTTAACAAATTTTTGAATCAATTTCGACCTTGGACAAAAATACAAAAAATTGTCTTTCCAAATCTATTTTCGTTAAACTTAAGCTGATTTTGTAACTCTTTCTTCAAGGGCCCTTTCAAAAGTTACAGTTAAGTTTTTTTTGTTAGCTGGGTTCCAGTTTACCCAAGTTTAGTCTTAGAGTTCCAGAGTTTCTAGCAATATTTCAGCCTTATGTATCAAGTACTCTTGATTTCCTTTAGTTATCCTGACTTTTCAAATAGTGGAAAAATATTTCTGCACATAGACGAAGGTATGCTCTTTTGTCTGTTGATGTAATAATCTACATCCGACATGTGTGGTATAATAAACTGACTTCGGTAGCATAAATAAGATAGAGAAATAATTCTTTGCAAGATCATTATCATTGGTATTCAGAAAATGTGTATAGAAGTCTAAAAACTAAGATACGAATGGCAATTAATAATTTCATATTTTAAACTGTAGGGATAATAAGCGAGCTTGTCTAACAATCAACGTAAGCGCATCGTTCAATGAAGGCTTTTTCTTAATTATCTTAATTACTTTTATTGCAAGAGAATCTATAGTAGGTTTGCTAACTACTATGAGTGAAGTTGTAAATATAGTCACTTAAGTATAAGCTTGACCAAGATAATTGACTATTATGACAGCAAGATAACGTTAATTTCTTTTTGTTTCCTGACCTACAGAAAAGAAGCAACAGATGAAGGTACATCATATTATTACATTGGATTTTCTCAGTATTGTTAATAAAAAATTCTAAAACACCAACAAATTTTTGGTCTTTTCTTCGAATTAATTAACAGCACTTATTGCTTTTAACTATTTCTTTAATCGCAAATTGTTTGTCGCTACTTCAGGCCAGCTGAGAACAATAAGAACTTAGATAGTATATAATCCGATGGCAGATACTATCTATTAAAATGCTTTTATGCAAATCTTTTAGCTAAATATACTTTTGAATTTGGATTCAATTTTTATTCTACGTTATCTTATGTTATTATTATATGTAGCTACACGGAATAATTACTTATTGTAGGCAATCATAATTTTAATTGTTTGGTCAAATAAATAAATTTTCAGATAAGCACGTGGACAATGAAATAGATCTTTTATTATTTTTTTCTGTAATTAACCATACCTCTCTTGTAAGAGATTAATTGTATTTTCATTTTGTATGCTGCATAATACCTACTAACCTAAAGGGAGCTGATAAGGAACAAAAGCGAATTAATTCTGAGCTGGAATTAATCTTCCTTTGTTTTTGTTGTAATTTTTATTAATTATGTATTTCATTTGTTTTCAGGTAAGTTAGTCATGAGTTTCTTGAGACTATGATAACTTCGACAAGTCTGTAATGTGGTGAGTTTAATTATTCTCAACTTTTTTGTTTTTTCTAATTTTTATATAAAGTAACCTAGGTATTTATTCCTGCAAAATTCTTTCGATTTGCAGTGGGAAGCTGCCCAACTGTATTGTGATGTACTGAATTATTAATTAAAGATGACTTGACTTCAATTTAAACAATAATTAATAAATAAATACATTCGGATGATACACAAAGTGATTAATCGTAATTATTCACAGTACGCAATTACTTGTGCGAACTATTTACAATATCATATTTCAACTAACACAAAGCATATACGAGGGTAGATTGAAAAGTTTCCGGAATGGGCAAGAGATGGCGCGCGTATCGTGAAATTGTTATGATGGTTGTCAAGGCTAACCTATTTTAGGAAAGCTGTCAAATTTTCAGACACGTGCGTCGTTCCGTTTATGTTTACTAGGATATCTTGTGAAGCAATTCAGGCACTTTTGCAAAAATGGATAAAAACGAATTTCGTGCAGTCATCAAACATTTCTGGATGGACGGGAAAACGGCGACGGAGATACGAGATATTTTGCAGAAAGTTCATGGCACATCCACACCTTCATTTTCGACTATTAGTTTCTGGGTGAGCGAGTTCAAACGTGGCCGTACGAGCACCAAGGATGAACCACGCAGTGGACGTCCAAAAACGGCCACAAATGAAGAAATGGTCGATAAAGTCCATGATCTCGTGTTAGCCGATCGACGAGTGAAGTTGCGCGAAATAGTAGAGACCACGGGCATCTCATATGAACGTGTGCAAAATATCGTGCACGAACATTTGGGCATGAGGAAGCTCTCGGCGCGATGGGTGCCGCGTTTGCTGACTATGGACAACAAGCGAAATCGTGTGACCACTTCGAAAGAGTGTTTGGCCTTGTTAAATCGTAATCCAACGGATTTTTTTCGCCGATTCGTGACCGTGGACGAAACATGGATCCACCACTACACACCAGAAACCAAGCAGCAGTCGAAACAGTGGATTTCTCCAGGCGAATCTGCTCCGAAGAAGGCAAAGACTGTCCCATCTGCTGGAAAGGTCATGGCCACCGTTTTTTGGGATTCGCAAGGTGTGATACACATCGACTTTTTGCAGAAGGGAAGAACTATCACGGGACAATACTACAGCGATTTATTGGATCAATTCAACGGCATTTTGAAGGAGAAACGGCCTCATTTGCAGCGAAAAAAAGTGCTCTTCCATCACGACAACGCGCCGGCCCATTCATCCCGAATCGCCAATGCTAAATTGGTTGAATTGGGCTACGAGGTGGTGCCGCATCCCCCGTACTCTCCAGACCTGGCCCCGTGCGACTTCTTTTTGTTCACAAACATGAAGACTTGGCTCGGAGGCAAGCGCTTTACGTCAAATGAGGAGGTCATCGCCGCCACTAAAGCTTATTTTGCAGAGTTCCCGAAATCATATTTTTCTGAAGGCTTAAAAAAGTTGGAGCACCGCTGGGAAAAGTGTATCGCCCTGCAAGGATATTATGTTGAAAAATAAAAACAAAAACCTGTTCAATTACTGCGTTTTCTTGCCCATTCCGGAAACTTTTCAATCTACCCTCGTACATTAAATCACATTCTGAAACGATCTATGCAATTTTTTTTGTTATTTATCTGCTCGATTTACAATCTGCTCCATAGAGCAATAATGAGAGCTGAATTATTAGTGATGGGCAATTAGCGTGAATCAAGCCGGGCCATGATGTGACTCACGTGTCCCACCGTGAGCGGGCGGTATCAGTTTTAGGATGAACGCTGAACGCTTGGATTTCCCGATTCGCTGACTTTCGGTTTCGACATTCCGAATCTCTTGCACGAGCCTTACTTCAGAGCGCCTACGGACTTCCTGTCTTTTCGGGTCCCGATCTGTAGCCAGTCGCAAGCTCGCAGTCGCATGAGTAAAGTTTGGATACGTTGTTTTATCCATTATTAGTTTTTTACATACTAACACGAATTTTTTGTAAACTGTGCAAATAAATGTTATGGTTATAACTGCTCTTATTTTTCATTATTCTATGTCTACACTAAACTGCATAATAATAGCTGTTTAACGTGATTCATGCGTGAATCACGCGTGCAGGATCGTGGCCACAGTTAGAAATCTGCGTGAGTTACGGGCGTTACCCAACTAGGATAAATCGTAAGCTGGCGTTAGTGAGCATGAAAAATCACTCGCGTGCCCATCTCTAATCTGAATCATGCGAAGTTTGTACAAATCATAAAAATACGAATGCTACAGAAGAGTCAGATTATTAGCCATGCGAAAAGGCCTACAATGAACAAGATAGGTAACTAATACTTTGCAACTAAAATGCGAAAAGGTTTTTTACTATTGGTTTCCTAATAATCTAGGACAGCAAGGCTAATGTGATGCTATATTTTATTATTTTATCCTATCCATTTGCACTGAAAAAAAAAGACTAAAATAGCATCATATTAGCCTTGCTGTTCTAGATCATTATGAAATCAATAGTACCTGATGTGTACAGATCTCGTAAATTATATAGCAAAAAAATAGTACTTGAATAGAACCTGCAATCGTAATTTGGATCACTAGGTCAGAAACTATATTTTTAATACGAGTGTATTCCAAGTTGATGCGGATAGTCGAGGCCTGCAATTAACGAGCATTTGCAACGTAGTTTCTGGGCGCGTGATTCTTTGTGGCAATTTTTGCAGAACTTTTTTAGATAAAATTAACTTAGTCTTTAGATGACGTGTGCTATTAGGATTTTTTGGTTTTCATGTTGGTAACAATTAACAACGAAAACATTTGAAAAATTTCATATCTATTTGACTAGTGCAAATTTAGTAAAAGTTGTTACCACCCGAAAAACATAAGAAATTCTAGTTTTTGTCGGCCTAGGCAGGTAAACGTTTACTTTCTGAACTGTTTTGGCATCATCTGCAATATTTATGAAATCTGACGCTGGTACAAAAAATAATTTATTAATGTGAACTGTATATCTGTATATTTAATATACACATTTACAACTCACCATAAAATGAAAGTATCGTATGTATATTGTATACCCATATATTCGGATATCTCACGTTTTTGCATGGATTTCAATTTGATAACCACAACAAAGATTTTAGATTTTATATAATCTTTTTAATTTATTTCATGATTATGGGAGTTTCATCAAATAAGGCTCGAAACAATATAAAAATATGTAACAATCTAAGCATAACAATGTTAAATTCGTAAAGCTTAACCTATTTCGACTCTACTGAGGTAAACTTTTTTTGATAAAATCCTATTGCGTGTTGTTTTTCGGTTCCATGAAGGGTTGCCCGAAAATACGCTGTCTTTTTCTACTCGCGCATCACAATTAGGTAAACCATGCATAGCTGTTTTTGGTTCCTTGTTACAAGTAAGGTCTCCATCGAATTTTTCGATCTTAAATAGGTGTTCCTTAGCGGTAGCATGCCCTGTTAAGAAACTCGTAATGACCTTGAGTTGCAACTTATTTAGGAGAAGAAGTTCTGTAGCTCTTTTCTGGCATGGTCTGGCAAAGAACACCTTGCTATGATTATGTCTTAATAGTTTATTCCAGTAGATGTTGTGCTGAGTGCCTGACCACTCATCGAAATAGGATCGGACTGCACTTCTTGGTACCCCTAAAGCAGGTTCTGGGCCAGAAGAAATCTCGGCAGAGTCCTGCCTGTCTTTTTCATGTCTTCAATTCCGCAGCGACCTTGCACACAAAGCAGTTTAACAGTGTTTTGGTCTGCCAGTTCATTGAGTTCTGTAAAACATTCCTATACCAGTTTAGAATACACCCTAGAACTCGAAAGTGCTGCTTGGCTGTCTGAAATGAGATAGATCCGCTTATTTTTGTAAGCCCTCTGAATGTTCTTACGCGCACGCTGTATGTAGTATTGCGTAAGTTTTCATTTGAATTGTTACGAACGATAATTTTATTGTTACGAATGATAATTTTCATTTTTACGAAGCTAGGCTTGCTTCGTTCTTACTTGCCTCCACCATGTTACGAATAAAAATAAATTCACTCACTCTTTATCTAATGTATTAATTTTATTTCTTAAATTTGCTTAACTTATGACTAAGACTAATTCTAAATATAATTAACACAATTTTTACTTACCAACTAATTATAACTTTTAGGGCCATTTCCCTCACACTGGGTATGACTATCGAGAAGGACTTTACTGCTTTCATTTCACCATATCACTGACTATCCTTTTCGATTGTCACTTTCCATCTTGACTCTTCATCCCTACTATCATTTCTTCTTGCAATCAAGCATGGCCAACTTGTCCCAATTAATCAGGGCAGTGTCATAATGCTAGAGTCAGCATTACTTACTTTTGTGAGCAATAATGCTGTGCTAGTATTATGACACACTTTACAAATTGCAGAGTAGCTTCATGTCATACTTGAAATCAATTTGTTTATCTTTATTACTGGGTCAAATAATTTAGAAATGAGTTCTGTAATAATTGTTGTAACATATTTTTGGAATAATAAATTTTTAGAATAATGAATTGATTTAATTTTGTTATGAGTTTTTTCTTTTATTTTATACTTCGTTACATGACCCGGCCTGGTAAGCGTGACGCCCCTGGCACGCACTCCGCTCCTTCAGCAATTAACTTCTGTAGCCTTCAGCCTGATTGCAAGTTTGTCTATACCTACATCAATATGGATCTAACTTAATTTGAAATAATTATTGTTCATTTAAAAAGAATTGAGAATTGGCCCTTTACAATTTTAATTTAAAACCTATCCTAAAAAAAAATCTTATAATTATAACACAATTTTCATGAAAAAGAAAAAAAATGGAAATAGATGCGATTACAATAACAAATTAAAATTAACAGTATCTAGTTTTACATTAAAACGTCTATTAATAATTTTAAATTAGAACTTATTATTAAACTTAATATTTATCAGTTTATGCATGGAACGCAACCTTTGTCTTTATGGTCTACCACTGTACATTACGGAACGCACTACATTTTTCGTGTTCAGTCATTCTGTCTATTGCGCACACGCGACTTATTCAAAAGTGCAAGATCAACAAATTCGAATGTCTTTCTACGTGAACAGTTTTAGTAATAAGTTTTTTCCACGCAATTTTTCGAGAAAAGTTGCACAAAATCACACACGAACTGGTAAGTTGAATAAGTTTTTGTTTTCGTCCATCACAAATTCAGAATTGAATAATGCATGCCTTTAACTGAAGTTAGACATAAAAGCTGATGTCGTTTACCAAAGTATATATTTGTATGACACGTTGCAAATACAACGCAACGATTTCTACGAAAATCCATTATTTCTTGTCTTCAGGTGCCAATATGTGTATGCCAAATCCCAATGCACATTGAACATGTTAAATGTGCGGTAATTATGAAAATTCATGAACAGTCCATCCAGAATGTGAAGTGATGCTGCTTGAAATGAAGATTTGAATTGCCAACACTGATTTGTAAAATGAAGTAACTGGCTTCCTCATACAATGTAGACAAACATGTGTCTACTGGATTGTTGACTTCGGCATAGGTAGGTATGATTTTATCTGTGTTCCTTTAATGTATTGGCAACATTTCAGCTGGTGTTTATCGGTGATGAACTTCAGAAGGCGTTTTTTCCACCCTTAGATTGGTTGCATTATGGTTATTCCCTTTTTGTGATGATACGATCTTGGTGCTCTGTGGTATGTTGTCTGCTCCACTCGCAGATGGTAAGTTCCATGCGATTGTCGTTTCATGCAAAGAAACAAGTGTGTTACAAATTTGTTTTATCTTAACTTAAAGAGTTATAATATTTTTTCCTTAATTATTTTATTAATTAGCTACTTATTCTATTAACCGTCAAATATTACCTATTTCAACTTTTCTGTTAATGTTTAATAATTATATATCTTACTACATTTTAGCAAAAGTAATACCAAGCACTATAAGAATTTTATTAACTAATGGTTTGAAAATGGTAATTATTTGACATGGAATACTTATGAATATTGTTTGACCTTTATTGCTTAATTAGGTGTTTAGAGTTTTACACTAGGTATTTGGTGTATCTAACACATGTTTTACATTTTTAAACAATTTATACTTGCCTTCTTGGCTAACTTTAAAAACCTAATTTGTTTTATCCATGATAAATCTTTGTTAAAATTTAATAATTTAAACATTGAAACTGGACTCTATTCACTCTTTGTTCGCTCTCATCAGTCATTTACCTAAATTTGTATCATTTCTCATACATTTCATTTAAATCCTCTATCCCAAAATTTGACACCTATGTCCAAGTATATCTCAAATTACATTCATTCATCTAATTTCTCATTGTCTCACATATTACTCAGTGGACATACTTTATTCATCTTTTTTCCTATTGTCCCACATATTACTCAGTGGGCATACTTTCATTTGTGCATTTCTTCATTTATTCATTCATTCATCTTGTATATTTTCTGACTATCAGTGAATTACAAATTCTTTCCGCAGCATTTTGTATTTTTAGTAAGATGTAAATTTGTTTGCCGGCTTTGAAACACAAAGTGCTGTTGGATAATTTGCAATGCAGTGATGTCATGGGCCCTATTCATCAATGAATTTCTCTTATTATTCAAATTATTCTTATTTTGCACCTTTTAATACATAATAAACATAAATTATAATTACCTTTTTTATCTTTAATTGATCCAGTATATAACCAACACCTGATACAGTCCAAGGTCCTATCCTAGAGGTGTCAACCAAGGTAGGCTGTTAAGGTACTGCAGGTTATTGTATGACTTGGAAATTTCCATTTGAACCATACCGCTCAAAGGTTACGCTAACGCTCTTTGCTTTGGACAGGGATAAGAGGTTATTGTGATCCGTTATCTCTAAGATAACTTTTTTTCCATCTTCTGAAACCATTAATTGGTGAATAGACTCGCAGTTTTCCCACTTCTTTGTGTTGTTCACATAGTCGAGGGACTTAGATCGGGGCATTAGAGGTATTCTGTGACCTCCATTCTCTTGCTTTAGTGTGCCTCGAGTTTTTTTTCTCTATTGGGGCGTGTTGCAATACTCTTTGTAATTTTGGTTTTTTATTTATCATGTGGAAGATGAACCACAACGCTCCAGTTATCACAAATGCTGCTAGAGTTACCCAAGTACAAGTGATAAGAATGTGGTGATGTATTTTGGTGTTGTCAAGTGCCTCTGCTCTTGGTACAGCGGCAAATATAGTCGCTGGGTTTCTCTTGAAGATGAAGTAAGCTAAGATCGTGGAATTAATCACATGCCATATGAAGGATGCCATGCTCATATGAAAGCCATGTGTATCACTGAACGACTTTGTTTCTGAAACTTCTTGTTTAATTTTCCATGTCATGGTTTCCATAGCTTCTTGTGTGGTACTTAAGTTTAAATGAGGGATAGTAAGCGTCCAATTTGGATTCAAACATTCTGACAAATTTTTGTAGGTTGGAACATTAATTGATTCTATGGGGTTTATCACAAACGATTTTAAGGATGACCATGTGGCTGGTAAGATATGTATAAAGTTGGCTTCATGTGGTGCACTAGTTCCACAGGGGTATCTCGTGGGAATATAAATTTGACCATTGACTCCAAGTTGACAGTTGCATGGAAGATTGACTTTGATAGCACCAGGCTTATTGTGCATCTGTACAGGTAGGAATAGTGATTCTCTGGGACATTTAATAACTGTTGAGGGAGGTGGATGTGTGATGAGGTACTGCTCTTCATTGACAACTGTAATTTCCATTTCTTGCGTAGGTAAACAAGTCATCGGACATGCCCTGCCTAGCTCCTCAACAGTAGCGCCTGAATACATTTTGATTGCACACGAGGGTCCTCGTAAATCGTCAGATGCGAAGCGAGGAAGATAACACAGTTTATCATGATACGGACGGCATTGATGTAGGGCTGCCCCTGTAATGGATCGAATTACTGGCTTATGTCCTGTTGAAGACTCAGCTATGGCCAAAAATAAGCTGCCATGATTGATGGTGCAGGTGTTATCGTGCCATGCAAATGGAGCCTTGATGAGTTGATATAATCTCCAGCTGTTGTCCTTCTGGATGATTGGAATGCGAAGATTAATGGTGAGAGTGTCTGCATTCACTATGGTGCAATCACAGATTGGTAGTTCATAATACTTGCTTAAGTCTGTGATGGGAATTGCCAGCAAGTGATCTGCATCTAGAAGTTCTTCTTGAAGTTTACGGAGGTCATCTTGCAAATTGACTGGCTCCAGAACATTAATAGGTAACTGATGTTGCTTGCATGAATGAAGAATGTTGCTAGCCCGCATTAATTTTGTTATATCGATGATCCTTCTTAAATTTTGATATGTTTGACTGTATAAATGAACTGTTGATTTTTTGTGATCATTGGTCATTTGGTGCACCTCCTCCACAGTTCTGGCAGTAATATTTTCGATTAAGTGTGTTTTGTTTTCAAGTAGGCCTAAGGATGAGCTGAGTTCGTGTTCATAACGTTGGAAATGTGTTGAATCTTCACCGATTCTTTTAAGGGTTTCTGTTAGTCCTTCCTGCATTACCTTTATGTTTGTATTTAGTGTATTTTCATTGTTCACTAATGAATCGAGTTTTCTTTGGGTGGCTACTCCGCAGCACCATGACAATCCATCTCCCAGGAAATCTAGTGCACGTCTTCTTCTGTTATTGTCGTTAATTTTGAATTCTTCTATGTCCCAATTCCTTTTTAAAATTGCCAGGTTTCTATCATACACTTCACCTAATTGATTTATACCTTGAGCCAGAGGACACTCGACATCACTAGAAGTGCAATCAGTGGTAGCACTGCGACTAGGCCTGCTGTGGTTTATTCGAATCCATTTTGTTTTGTAAACTAAAGGTATTGTGGCTTCATATATTACTGCTTTGGGTAATTCCTTCCAGAATGCTCCGGCCGTTACCTGGACATATGGATGGGGTCCTACCTGGGCCGTGATAGCTCCAAAGAAAATCCTGAAATGAAGAAACTTTTTTTTTCTTCCCTTGACCCCATCCCCAATTGTACTTAGAATAAAAAATTTCATTTAATTTTTTGATGTATATTTAATCTATATCCTATCTATGCAATGTCATCCTACTCTTATTTATTATAACTATTATCTTTATTATAGTTAAATGTCCTATAAAATTAATTAACCAATTCTAATTCATAATTCTATACTTACAATTGTTTTTTGTGGAGTGATCTTTCCTATGGTGTTATGTTTAATCTTCGTCTGGGTTGTAAACTGGTTCTACCTCTGGCGTCCATGGGTCCTCATATCGCAGTATGCGACTAACATGAATTATGTCTACTTTTGACTTTGACGATGGTCCCAGTCTCACTTTATAGTTGACTTCTCCCACCTTGTCCATAATGTAATATGGACCAAACCACCGTAGCATTAGTTTGTCACTTCGTCCGACCTTCCGTATAGGGAAGAATACTTTCACTTGATCACCCTTTTTGAATTCTGCATGTCTGTGTAGGCTGTCGTATCTTTCTTTTGAACCTTGTTGTTTTTCATGCACATTTTGTGCTGCTAAACTTCTAACAGCTAATGCTCGTTCTCTGATTGTTATTGTGTTGTCATTTGAAACATTGCTTGTTAGCATAGCCTCTGTTGGGAGAATTGGTTCACGACCATAGACTAGCATAAAAGGTGATGTCTTTGTGGTATCTTGTCGAGCTGTATTATATGCAAACGTTACGTGGGGAAGGTACTCGTCCCAGTCTGTTTGTTGAGTGTTTGTATACTTTGAAAGCATGTCAACGAGTGTCTTGTTGAATCGTTCCGTCAATCCGTTCGTTTGCGGGTGGTAAGCAGTCGTAAACTGACTTTGGCTTCCCATAATGTGCAGTAATTCCTCCACCATCTGTGACTGGAAAGTTTTCCCGCGGTCACTTAGGATGTATTTTGGTGACGAATGTCTCGTAAAGATATTTTCCAGCAAGAATCGTGCCACATGTTCTGCTTTTCCATTTGGAAGGGCTTTGGTCTCTGCCCAACGGGTTGCATAATCTGTTGCCACAACTATGAAAGTTTTATTGCTGCGACTTTTGTGGATTGGTCCTAGTAGGTCGATACCTATTCGTTCGAATGGAGTACCCACTGGTATGGGCTGTAGTAATCCACTAGGTTTCATGTTGTTGAGTCCCTTTCTTGCTTGACAGTCTTCACAACCTTTCACGAATTTTTCGACATCTTTTTGAAGTCCATCCCAATAAAACCTGTTTTTTATTTTATATAAGGTTTTGGTAATGCCTAAGTGACCTGCAAGAGGTTCACTGTGATGTGTATATAGTATTTCATGTACGTGGCTTTTAGGCACTACTAACAGATTATCTCGTCCTTCAACTGATGGGTTCTTCTTATAAAGGACTCCATTGATTATTTGGAAGTTTTTTGCTCTGCGTGCTAATCCTATACTGACGTCTGGATTCTGAGGATTTAATATAGCTTCTTTCAGGAGTTTTAGTTCTTTATCTTTGTCTTGCATCTTCCCAATGTCTAATTCTGTCAATAGATATGTTGGTATGTCTTGAGCAGTTTCTTCATCATGTGATGTTCCCTTTGTAGCTGGATTTCTTGAAAGACAATCCGCATCTCGATGCGCGGTTCCACTCTTGTGAACTATGGTGTACTGATACTCACTGAGTTTGATTGCCCAACGAGCTAATCTGCCACTAGCTTCTTTTAATGTTTTCAGCCAACACAGTGCATGATGGTCCGTGACTATTTTTACTGGTCGTCTATACACTAAGTGTCGTAAGTAGTGTAATCCCCAAATGGCTGCCAGAGCTTCTAGTTCCGAAATTGTATAATTTCGTTCTGCCTTGGTTAGGCTGCGACTAGCATATGCTACAGGATGCATTTGCTTGTCTGATGTTTCCTGCAACAATACCACGCCTAATCCTTCTGTTGATGCATCTGTTCTCAGTTCTGATCCTATATTGGGGTTAAAATGAGCCAAAATGGGTGCACTTACCAATTTATGTTTTAATTTTTCAAAAGCTTGTTGTTGATTTTCATGCCAAACAAATCCTGTGTCCTTTTTCGTGGCTTCATGTAACGGACGGGCTATTTTAGAGAAATCTTTTATAAATTTTCGATAATAGTTGCATAATCCGAGGAAACTCTGCAGTTTTTTCACCGTTTTTGGAATTGGAAAATTATTGATTGCCACTAGCTTATCTTCATCAGGACTTATGCCATTGGCTGATACTTGGTGCCCAAGAATTTTTATTTCTGGTTGTGCGTATGAGCACTTACTGGGCTTCAGTGTGAGTCCTGCAGCTCGTAGTCTATCGAATACTTTTCTTAGTCGAATCAGATGTTCTTGAAATGTGTTTGAGAAAACTAATATGTCATCGACATAAATCATGACTTCAGACCACTTCATTCCTTCAAAGACTCTATCTGCAAGGTGTTGAAATGTACAAGGGGCATTGCACAATCCGAAAGGAAGAACATTGAACTCATACAGACCATGTCCTGGAGCTATGAACGCAGTGAACTCTTTCGATTCCTCAGCGACGTTTACCTGCCAGTAACCGCTATACAGATCCAAACTTGAGAAGAACTTTGAATTTCCCAAATACGTCATAACATCATCGATGTTAGGCAAGGGGTAGCTAGATTTCTTAGTGACTTCGTTTAGTTTACGATAGTCTATGCAGAACCTGGTCTGGTTGTCTTTCTTTTTCACTAATACAACTGGACTGGCCCAGGGGGAGTGGCTAGGTCGTATTACACCGTTTTCCAGCATTTCCTGAATCTGGGAATCAATTATTTCCCTCTCTCTTTGAGATACTCTATAAGGTTTACTCCTTATGGGCGAAGCTCCCTGTACATCTATAGTGTGTTCGGCCAGATTAGTTTTTCCCATTTCTTTTGCATTTTCTGCAAAGACATCTTGGTATTCTTCCACCAATTTTTCAAGTTGTTCTTTTTGTTCATTTGTTAGGTTCTCACTGATGTTGGGTTTAATTGTGTTTATATCCTTTGTCTTTGTTTCTTGCATTATTAATGTGGTATTTGCTTTTTCCACTTTTGCATCTTCACACAGGAATCCTATTGTTGTCCCTCTAAATATTCGCCATGGTATTGCTGAGTAAGATACCAGGTCAATTTCGAATTTTTCATTAACTAAACGTAATTCTGAAGCAATAGTGATTTTTCTGGGTCCTAAAAACTTTTCATTCTCATGTATGTAATGTTCATGTTCATTTACAATTGGCTTATCACGTGATTTCACTTCCATTTTTATTGTTACCTTCACATTTGGTTTTATCGTGTAGTCCTTTTCGGATGTAAGCTTGGTTTTTTGTCTTTCGCTTTCCAGGTTGGGGAAATCTCTGAAGCAGTTGATATTCTCTTCCTGTGGCTCGACCTTCTTTAGACATGATTTCAGGGGAAAGGTGGATTTTTCTGCTTCTTTTTGTATATTTTCCAGAAGTAAGCAGTCTTCCATGTGTTGTATTTTAAATTCAGTTTTCACTCCACGATCATTTTTCATTATTACTATACCTGTTTCATAATTAATATTAACCTTATTTTTAATGAGAAAATCAGTTCCTAAAATTAGTGGTTTGGGCAAATCTCTTATTACTAATGCTTCACACTTGGTCCTATAATCACTGGCTAACTTAATATTTAAGCTTGTCTTTCCTATTACTGATACTCTATTTCCACCTGCAGTTTGTAAGATTTGGTGGCTATCACATACTTCGTAAAATTCGACAAATTTTTCACACACAACATTTTTACTACTACCAGTGTCTAAAACTATTTCTAAGTCTCTATTATTTACTTGCCCTTTTATTATTAAAATGTTATCCTTACGAGCCCTATCCTCATAAATTTGGTAGAGGACGGCGCTAGGGCTTATTCGCGTCGTCCTGTGGCGTTTGGGTTGGGGGAGTGTCCTCTATTAAACGATACCTGTCTTTCTGTGCTCCTACTACTAGAACGTTCTCGTCCTCTCTGTCCTGGCGAGTTTGTTCCTCTTTGCCATTCTCGTCTCTGGTTTCTGTCTCTTGACCTGGGTCTGTAGTACCCATTTCTCTCCCTTCTCATGTTGACAAATCGTGGTGCCCTGTTGCGGCATGATGCAGCATAGTGTCCTTGTCTACCGCAGTTGAAGCATTTGGGCCTGCCATCCCTTGTTCTGCTGTTTGGCCATGCATGGTGATTTCTTTCGTAGTTCCTTTGGTTACCCCTTCGATGCGTTTGTGTCTGGTAATTTTGTTGTAGCTGCTTATGGGTCTGCCGTGATGGGTTGGTTTGTGAATTGCTTATTGTTAGTAACGATGTTTGTGCTACTAGTTCATTAACTGTAGAACGTTCATACATCTCGCTTAACTTTTGCACCACTGCTTTTATTTCTTTTTTCGACATTTTTGACGAGCTGGAAAGAAAGTAATCACGTTGGAATTTTGGATGTAAGCCATTCTCAAAATGGTCAGCAAACGTCTCGTCGCTCATCTTCGGGTCGTATTCGTCTGCTAATGTGACTAGGTCGTAATAGTAACTTTTTATGTCTTCGTTATCCTGTTGTCGTCGTGTATTAAAGCGAAATTTCATTTTTCTTGTGGGGTTGTCGCCACCAAACTCTGCAGTGAAATCATCGCAGATTTCCTTCCATGTTTTATTTGCATTGATCCCGCTACTTGAGTAATCCCTATACCATATATTGGCTGCTCCGTCCAAGAATGATCCGAAATGATTTATTCTACGTACGTAATCCCATCCATTTGCAATGGCTGTTCTGTCGAAACTCCGTATGAACGATACTGGATTTGTTGTAGCCGGATTGAATGTTTCTGGGTAAATGAACTGTGGCATTGTCGGTGTCCTTTCCGCTTGGGACGCTTGTGTGATGGTGATGTTGTGACTCATTTTAATTGGTGTTGCTGGCGTTTGTTCTAATGGCATGACGGTGCTTGATAGTTGTGGATTAAAAGAGGTTTCGCTTGATGGTCGAGGACTATAGAAGTCTGGGTTCGGGGATGGATTAAGAGTGTCTTCTGGATCTTCTTGGTTACTTACTATTGTGATCTTAACAGGTACCCTTTTTGCTTTTTGCCTTGTGTTATATGCAGGGCTTTCCATAAGTGCTTCATGTTATTCTTCACTGATATGTGCCCTAACCTTCCTATCTTTTTAATTCAATTTAATTTATTGTAAGTGTGAGTGCATTGTAATTTTCCAAGATTTATACTAAGTGCATTGTTTAAAATTATGCACTAAACTAAAAAAATTCATGAAAACATTAAACTATGAACAAACTGATGATGATTCTTAATATTAAAATTTGTTTTCTTTGTTTTAGAATTAACTATTGCACTATGCAAGAGGTGTCTGTTGAAGATTGCGAAGAATCCTCAACACCGGAACAGGAACTCGGCGCCTCCACCATGTTACGAACGATAATTTTATTGTTACGAATGATAATTTTCATTTTTACGAAGCTAGGCTTGCTTCGTTCTTACTTGCCTCCACCATGTTACGAATAAAAATAAATTCACTCACTCTTTATCTAATGTATTAATTTTATTTCTTAAATTTGCTTAACTTATGACTAAGACTAATTCTAAATATAATTAACACAATTTTTACTTACCAACTAATTATAACTTTTAGGGCCATTTCCCTCACACTGGGTATGACTATCGAGAAGGACTTTACTGCTTTCATTTCACCATATCACTGACTATCCTTTTCGATTGTCACTTTCCATCTTGACTCTTCATCCCTACTATCATTTCTTCTTGCAATCAAGCATGGCCAACTTGTCCCAATTAATCAGGGCAGTGTCATAATGCTAGAGTCAGCATTACTTACTTTTGTGAGCAATAATGCTGTGCTAGTATTATGACACACTTTACAAATTGCAGAGTAGCTTCATGTCATACTTGAAATCAATTTGTTTATCTTTATTACTGGGTCAAATAATTTAGAAATGAGTTCTGTAATAATTGTTGTAACATATTTTTGGAATAATAAATTTTTAGAATAATGAATTGATTTAATTTTGTTATGAGTTTTTTCTTTTATTTTATACTTCGTTACAAGGAAGCGGTGCGGACGGATGCGAACCGTCCAAAAGGAAAGCAAAACTCCACTCTTGGATTCTTGACATATAGACCTGATCCAGCACCCGTCTCGGTTTTAAAGCCCTCCGTGTACCAGATCAGGCTTCCAGGGGAAATTTTCTGCCTGAATTTTATCCACTTCTGGCGAATCTGTATAATCGGCTGAAAGAGTGGGTTCTCAACAATTCTAGACGTCATCTAGTCCGTCCTCATCTCCAGTAAGAGCCGCCCCAGGCAGATATAGTAGAGTCAATTTTTGCAAAAAACATGCCTCAGTTCTTATTTTCTACTATCTAAAGATAGAGACTTGAAATCTTTTGTAATGCCTTCAGTACTGGACCAATATAAAATGCAATATGTTTAAAATGGGGGCACGCCTCCTCGGCGGGTTGAAACCCCCATTTTACACTCCCAATTAACTCCACACTCCCCAACTCGGGAAGTTTTCCATCAACTTGAGCGAGATTCATGTTGGGGGGGGGGTTCGGGTTTCTGATTATGAATTCAATGAGAAAATTAAGAAATACGAAATGGCGGACCCAAAATGGCGGTCTTTGAGACTGGAAATGCGATTTACGCCGTTTCTATTGATTTTAGAGAAAAATGCAAAGAGCCAGAAAGTATTTAGAATGTGATTCTGCATACGAATACGTAATTCCGGCTACCTTATTATGCAATCTCTTCACTGAGAAGCCAACTAGGGGAGATTGAAGGGGGTTACATAATAAGGTAACCAAGATAGTGTATTCCTATGCAAGATCACATTCTAAACACTTTTTGACTCTCTGAATCTTTCTTTAAAATCAATAGAACGGCGTAAATCGCATTTCCAATCTCAAAGACCGCATTTTGGGTCCGCCCTTTTGTGTTTCTTAATTTTCTCATTGAATTCATAATCAGGAACCCCAAAAACCCCCCAACATGAATTTCGCTCAAGTTGATGGAAAACTTCCCGAGTTATTAAATTGGGAGTGTAAAATGGGGGTTTCAAGCCCCCCGAGGGGGCGTGCCTCCATTTTAAACATATTACATTTTATATTGGTCCAGTACTGAAGGCATTACAAAAGATTTCAAGTCTCTATCTTTAGATAGTAAAAAATAAGAACTTCATGCAAAAATTTACGCTACTACTAGGGCAGAGCGAAGGGGTTACAGAATAAGGTAACCAAAATCGTGTATTCCTTTGCAAAATCACATTTTAAACACTTTTT
Organism: Agrypnus murinus; assembly: GCA_929113105.1. Lineage (NCBI taxonomy): Eukaryota > Metazoa > Arthropoda > Insecta > Coleoptera > Elateridae > Agrypnus > Agrypnus murinus. The sequence continues at coordinate 111,444,849 of OV816028.1, read as the reverse complement.
GATTCTTTGAGTTTTTCTCTAAAATCAATAGAAACGGCGTAAATCGTATTCTCAATCCTAAATGCCGCCATTTTGGGTCCGCCATTTTGGATTTTTCAATTTTCTCATTGGATTCATAATCAGCGACTCCAAGAACCCTCCCAACGTAAATTTCGCTCAATTTGGTTGCGTTATTAAATTAGGGGTACAAAATGGGGGTTTCAACCCCCCGAGGGGGCGTGCCCCCATTTTAAACATATAACATTTTATATTGGTCCAGTACTGAAGGCATTACAAAAGATTTCAAGTCTCTATCTTTAGATTGTAAAAAATAAGAACTGAATGCAAAAATTGACTCCACTAATAGTCATTTTTGTGTGTTCTGTTCCCATCGGAGGACAGTACGGAGAGTTCTTCATTCTGTGCAGTTCCGATTCAGAAATGTGAATAGTGAGACTTTTTGTCTCATGCAGCAGACAAGATCCTGACGTATGTATTGAAAGGCAATGGTATCCAAATATTTAAAATGATAATTAGGTTTAATATTAACATAACGTTTATGAACATAATATATAGGCTCCAAACGACGCTAGATGTAAACCAACAATATCTAGCCTAGTGATAACCAAAGTCCGTAAATGTCTAAACAAGCTAGGTTAGCTAAACTTCGCTTAGAAAAATAAGTCGTTTCATACATTTCGACTATTGAATGGGCGTGAAATGGCGCCAAATAGCAGAAAATTTAAAATTGACATATAGTAAATGCGATGGTAACTTTTTGATAAAACTTACAACTCCTTCAAAAGGTATATAACTTATTTATCAAACCGTTAATATTCTGTCAACTCAATAAAAGGACGGAAATGCCAAATTGCAATCACGGTGGCTTTACAAGAAATGGGCATTACTAGGCATGAAAATGGCGTCTAATGAGACGATCTATCTATCTAAGTTTGCTTAGACTTTTACGGACCTTGCTGATAACGTTTGAATGAGTTAAAGCATTTCACACAAACTCGAAAAGCGATTTTTTTTTAAATAAGAGACTCAATTTAAAGACTCCGTATCTGCTCTGACAGATTCCTGTACAGTTCATCAGAGAATAAAATGTATCCGTATAAGTAACGACGGAAGGTATCCCGATTATACTTTTGGTTTGCAGTTACTGAGACGTCGCCTACGAACGATTATTAATTAATGCTCACATTAACCCGTCCCAGACAGTTTAGTAGTTATTTTAACTTGCCTACAGTATGACGAACATCTGCGAGTCATTTTCGAAGATGGTTACTGTACTGCAAACGTTACATGGCACTTACCTTCTCCAATATTTCCCAACCATTACAGCACATACTAAATACCCACAACAGGGCTACGGAGGAACTGACCTCTAAAGCTGCTTGCTTTAGCAATTGCTAAGTTAGTCGTGCAACGGCGCTCGCCTTTTTTGCCATTAGATCACGAGCCAGTTTGTGTCGATCGCCACACACTAAAGAAACGTCATACCCTCATGACGACCGGTAACTTTGAATATTCAGATCAGTTAAGATCTTAAGCACGTCGGATAAAATCAGTTGGTGAACCACGTATCACATCCAAACCACTCGGGCACCCACCATGCCCTTTTTTGCATATCTTCAATTGTGTATGTTAACTCCACCACCATGTCCGGCATCTATGTATCAGACGTATGGCAACCCACTTGACATATCCATCTGATCTTAACCATATGATCAGTGAGAAAGGATCGCGAATCGTCCGTTACGTCGACTGTTGCTGTTCTTTTTTCGTCGTAAGTTGCCCTTGTGTTACGTGGTGGGAAATATGGCGAATGTAAGGTACATTTAGCTGTTATTAGAAAACTTTCTTCTTTCGTAAGACTTTCTGCTGAACTGGCGAATCATATTAAAGATAGGTTTTCTTTATTATTATTTAGTAGAGAATTAATTTATTTTTAATGAAGAGTAATACTTTAAATAGTTTTTTGGGAGAGTAATTAAAATTAGTTAAAATGAGTTAGCTCAAGATTTGTTGAGTATTAATGACCTCAGAATAGACTGCCATTGTTTTTTTCTTATATTTATTAAAGGTACATATGCATGAGAAAAAGTCGTTATTTTGATAACTGCCTGATGAAAAGCAAAAACTAAGACTAATTTGTAAAAAGGAAGTACAACACAAACTGTATAATTAAATGTATCGTCTTGAAAATGTGCACTAGAATGTTTTTATGCTGAGAACATTTCTTATTTACTGCTCCAGAAGGTATAATTTAAACTTTATGCGAATAAAAGCTATAAAATATGAAGCATTTAATCAAGAGTGCAATCTTCAGCTAACATAATCTATGATGAAGAGATAAAAAAAATGAAATTTACTTTAAAGTACTACCTATCAACTTACCGTATGGAAGATTAGGTAATTTCTTCATTTAAGTTTTATTGTTCCAACATAGTACCCTCTGGTAATAAATTATATGAGAAGACGAGCATTTAACTTTTTAAATAAAAAAATTAGTAGCAATATTTCTGATATATATTTAATTGAAATAACACAAATAAACTGAACTCTAGCAACTTCCAAAACACGCTATTAAACTTGACATTTTGATTATATGGTTTTAATAAAACTACAGATGCTCAAATTTATAGTCACGAAATAATGTTACTGTTATAACCTTTATAATATGCATCCTTTTATTTATATGTGCGTATTTATTTCTTATTTTAAAATTTATAGTTTTAAAAGCTACAGGAGATACTCAAATTATACAACAAAAAGTAAATCGATTTTAAGAAGAGATATGTACTCAGTGGCGGCTTGTCCAAGGGGCCTACTCTTCAAATTTAATAAAACCTGTAAGCTAAGTAAAGTGTTGATAATGTAAGTTTGTAGAGCGCAGGGGTCAGGTCATTCAAAGCTGTATATCTATCTGTTACAGCAATGCGATGTGTTTAAGGGTCTTTCTTCTTTAAGCGTCTCTTATATGTTATCTTCAATAATTATTATATTATGACAAGTGGCAATCGTCACCATTGGAATCATAATTAGGTATCCACAAAAGCCCGCGATTCGGGAAGACCCAGGGGAGCCGAAAATCCAAGAAGCCCATGGGATATAAAGTCAATTCGGTGACTTAAAATTTGATGTTACGCTACTGACTTGAGATTATATACATACACTCCCAAAAATATTAATTGCGTGCAGATTATGTGGTTTGACAGAACTTGTTGGTAGCTTGCATTTCAACAATAAATTCACAGATTAAGTAGCTGCATGTTTTAAGCTCTTAAATATATTTCGTAACACTTTATGCGCCAGAGAGCCTGTTTGATGCCTTAAAACTAATCTCCTCAATTAAGCCGGATACTTATGTGACTATGTGCACGAAGTACGTGTATTCGTTTCGAGTTTCGTTGTTATTATCTTCGTTATCATAATTCATGTCTTAATCAAATGTCAATATTGAATTATTTAAATATTTAAGTAAAGTTCAAGGCATTTTATACTAAAATACTGCAGAAAGAAAGGAAGACCATTAATTTTAGATAAATAGTTTTTATTAGTGCTCATAAATCCTTATTTTCATGTAGAGAAGAGCTTTATCGCATGTTCTTAAATAAAAGAGTCTTAGAAAATGTATACGGTAAGTAATTAAAAATAAAGGATCCAGAAGATAACGTGGCGTGAACTGCAACCAATTTTAGGATATAAAGAAGTAGGAACAAATGATGTCAGTTAGTAAGCATTGTTGTGGTTTAACGGGTATAAGACGTGTAAATAATGTTCCATCTCGGTTGCTTTTATAAGAACACGAACATAACAAACAATCGAGTAAAAATTAGAACAATACGTTTGTAAAGATATAATGGCACTCCTGTAGTAGTTGAAATGTTTGACGTTATAGTATAAAATGACATTTGAGCTTACATAATAATTATGCAGTTAAAACTAAAATTGAATACTATAAATATTTATCATTTATTGATAATATAGCATGTAGAAATAGACAATATTAAATAATGAAGAGATAATCTTGTTTATTGTTTCTAGCCTTACTTTGTGGAACTCCATAATCATGAAATAAATAAAGATTAATAAAATATTAAAATATTAATATATATTGGGCAAACACTTCGAGATTTTGACATAAAATATAAAGAACACGTTCGTTGTTACAGAAATAAACATCCTGAAAAATCTAATTATGCCAAACACCATTTAGAACAAAATCACACAATGACTCCTCCAAATAATATTCAATTCCTACATTTTTGTAATAACAAACGCAAATTAGACATTTTAGAAGCTTTTGAGATATACAAACACAAACTCAGGGTACCTTTAATGAATGAACAGATTACGCTCAGTAACTCTCCGTTACTGGAAGTGTTAGATAGTTAATGCTGATTATTTTTATCTTTTTATCTAATTACCTGTTTTTTGTATTTACCTTAGCGACGTGTTTGTTTATATTTACATTACCTTTGATAATGATAGCTTTGCTGTCGAAACAATATTGTCAGGTTATAATTTAATAAATACTGTGAAACTTTTTATTAATCTTTATTTATTTAATGAAGAGATAAATCACTGGCACAACAGACAAGATATTTCATGCCATATTGAGTAACATTTGACCTTACAATTAGTTCCACATTAATGTCACAGATAACTGTGTTTATTATTGGGAAATAACCCAGATTGAAATTATACTTAGAACCAAAATCTTAAATATTCCATTACATCGCTTTGTAAATTAGATTAGTCCATGTTCATTTTGAAACTACAGTTGATACATAATAAAGTTTTCTATTAGGTATTTATCATAAAAATACAACATGTATCGATGTATCATACCATACTTCAATTTGTTTCGACTTCGTCAGGTACATCCTCAAGTTCTTCTGATTACCGATCACTAATTTTCACACCATTTTTGCTTTATTCGTTTATTATTCGTTCTTTATTATTCTGTAATTATATGTATGTAATAAGTAAAGATTAATACAGTAAACGCTGTAACAAAACTTTTACGTTTATGTCTACTGGATTTCCAAAACCCTAATATAATAATTGGAGTGTTTTGAATGTAAACATTTCATTTATTTTCTAGTTTTTCATTAATATAAAAACTAGCTAAAATCACAAACAAAATAAAATCGGATACTATCAACGTGAACAAAGTTTGGAAAAGAAGAAATTTAATCGTATTAAAAAAGCACATTTTAGGACAGTGCTCTTCCATGTCCTAAGAATCAAAACTATTACAAATGTACTCATCATACATCTAATATATACCGATTTTAACTGAAAGTCCCTGTATACAAGGTTTCCCATGAAACAATTTAAACACTATATTTTAACTCAGTCTAGGACATTTGTGCGCAGCCGCCTAAGCGTGGCCATCTTACAAGGACAGTTGGCGCGAGATACTTCGGCGCAGGGACACTTGGGCGCAGGCCCATTTCGACGAAGACAGTTCGGTGCATGTATTTTTTTCCGCGGCAAATCAGGGTAAAACCTTCGGAGATATCTAGAAAAATAGTTTTCTTGGACCATTGGTCTAATTCTTTTGGGACACGTTATGTACACAAATACACCTTAAATCCAGAATTTCGCTGGGATTGTGCTTCTTTCTAAGCACTGAACTATAAGCAATAAGCACTATCCATTTATAAGTTTAGTGTTACCTACTGAGACAAAATTCGTGAAGTGGAACACGTATTTATCACTGGTACGATATTCAATGTTCATATGCCATTTAATGGTACCTGATTTAACCAACAGCTACAATATCAAGCTGATGCTAATCTTTTGCACAGTTTTGATATCTGCTGAGTCCAATTTAACCTCTTCTCCAATTTTAGTCCCAGGAAAGTTTTAATTTATTACTGTCGAACCATGTCTTGGCTATTGTCATTTGTCGATCTGTTTTCTTTTCAATTCGTTTTCAGTTTTACCTTTTGTGAGAAAAAATGTATCGTCTGCGTAAAGGCATGCTCCATATTTAAATTGTATAATAAGTCATTTACATACACTATAAAGAGGACAGGCTCTTCCACTTATGGGACACCGCAAGAAACCTTTTTTGATTGTGATCAGTTTCCATTCCAATCAACAATCTGCTCTATCCTGCAGGTACGATTTTATTAGTTCGTATGTTGTTACTCTAACTCCATAATGATACAAATTTTGTAAAGGTTAAATGAGGCATGGTGTCGAAAGCTTTGCTGAAATCCGCATAATGACATTTTTACCATTTTTTTATTGTCAATCTTACAGAATATCTTTGATAATGCATCATATACTGCAGTGATGGTTGATTTTAAAGGTATATAACCATGTTGGCTGCAATTCAATATTCTATTACTGTCCAAGAAACCTACTAAACGATTTTTAATTATTACTTCGAAAATCTTTGCTATTGTTGGTATGATACTTATTGGCCTGCAATTATTACATGAATTATCATTCCCTTTCTTAGTAATTACAACCACTTTTGCTAGTTTTACTTTTAGTTCTATTGGAAACATGCTTTCCTCTTGCAGTCTGTTCAGCACATATTTTTTGAATTTCATTTTGTGAATTATTTTTACTATTTCTTCTTTGACATGATTTCTTGCATTATTTGATTAATAATTTCATGGAGTCTACTTTTGTTGTGGTTAATTTAACCCTTAATTTGATGATTTTATAAAAAAAATTATTTTAAGTTAGCACTAACATTTTTGCGCAACGATTTAAGAAAAAATTATTTTTCTAAGCTACTAAGACGTAAAAATCAAAACTCTTCAGCAAATCTCTGCATAAGGGAATAAAGATTAAGAAGAAGTAAATATTTTTTATCAAACATGATATTCTTATAAGCAACAAGGGATTTATAATAAACAAATTAAATTCTTATTACAAAATATTCCTTTATGCAATTTTGATTTTAACGTTTTAGTAGTTTAGAAAAATGATTTTTTTAAAATCGTTATAGCGTATTTAATGACACTGGCATCAGTTTCGGATTATCTATTACGTTGAATATGAATAGGTCCGATCCTTCAGACCTTGTTCTTTGGCGATATTCATTTTCAGATGCGAGCGAATTTCTACTAACTAATTAAACAGCACTAAATACAGAATACTCATGTAATATTTAATTGATAAGCCTTGTGGCAATACATACGAGCTTTTGTTGATTGGCAAATATTGAAATTTTTCTCATCATACTGTTTTTATCGAATTCTGTATTACATCGATCATCTGTATTTATTACCTGTAAGCATCTACAGATTTTGTTCATTACCATAGTACTAGACAATTTCTCCAAATAAATACGTTGTACTACTTAGATTTGCGTCAGAAACTCTTCGAAGTGGCCTGCACCGAAATGTTCCCTCGCTGAAATGTTCCCGCGCCAAAGTGTCTCGCACCGAAACGGCCGCGCCGAAATATCCGTCTCCGGTGCTAACGGTATCTCCCAACCACATATTATATTTGACTAATTACCAATACATATTTCGATAACGATGTTGCGTAGTACTCATCATAAAACCGTCTCAATTTAATTTAAAAAGGTTAATATCAAAAGTCAACGTACAAAAGTTAATATCCAAATTTGTAACTAATTATTTAATCGGTTAATTATATTATTATTATGGTTTTGTAAAAACCGAGTAACAAAAAGTCTAAAATGGCCGATTTCACGAAGTTTAATTAAATTCTGATTAACTTAATTGTGATTCAATTTGAAATCTAGAAATATAATTGGATAAAATTTCAGGTTTATTAAATCTCAGCCAATGAAAATTCTTAGTTTCGTTTTCATGACAATTATGTTAATCAGAATTTATTCAAGCGTTGTGAAACCGGCCATAAGTATCAAAAGTTGATAGGTAGATATACAGGGTGAAGCTGTTATTTTCATATTTTAAATAACTTGCTTATTATTAGAGACAGAGAAAAATGTTATATAGAAATACCCCATCGTACGTTAAAAACTATTATACTATTCCATAGACGCTTTTGGCCTGGACAATTCGGGAGAGACTACGCCGCTTAATGTTTTTTAAATAGAACTATGTATATTTTGTGACATCCTAGTAGCCAGGATGTACAATATTAACGTTCACGGTGCTCAAGGTTAAAAGGAGAGCTGGTAGGTTGGTTCGTCGATGATAGCTACTAAAAAATAACGATTTGCTGCCTGGGCGCCATTCTAGAAACCTAGAAAGAAGGGGAATGACCAAATACACACAATCATAACAAAAACACAACACGATCATGTAAAACGTATAATTAATATTAAGAATTAATAATGTAATATAAATGTAAATAGTAACAGTAGTAATAACAAATAAGTAAATACAAAAGGTACAAAAATTTAATAAACAACAATAGTCACCAAGGGCTAAACAAACACCCTACTATAATAAAGAATAAATGGCCACACTAAGGTATGAAAAATGACCACAAATATGACTAACAGCCAGTATAATAAATGTACTACAAGATTTTCTGATAAATAAAATCGATAACAAATGTCAATAATGAACGTTCTTTTTTGTATACAAACAATCAAATTACAAAAATTTATAATAAAGTGTAACTTGCAGTGAACAGGAGTGTGCAAAAATAATAAAAAGAATTGTTGGAAACTGTAAGAGGTGAGGTAGGAAACAAATATCAGGTAAGTATACATAAACTCAATTCCTAACCTTAAATCTTTACCAAACAACAAGTAATATAAATGCAAAAAGATCATAAAAATAACCTGTAATAATTTCAAGCAAGCTTGCTTAATAAGGCGCCGTACCAGCAATAATTAATACCAAGCAAAGAATTTACAAGTATCATCAGTACCACATAATAAAGATTTGAACACAACGAAGGTAAGTAATTAGCTTTAATTAGGAATAAGGATAATAAGAAGGGAAAACACTTCTGTAATACTTACAGTTACAACTCTCAAAATGTACCAAAATATAACAGTACCAAAGATGTCGAATGCTGACAAAACCAGCTACCATAAATAAACGGCAGGAACACAATACTGCTGGCTGTGAGACAATGTGGTCTACGGATGTCTTCATAGATCAAAAACCACCTTTACCGGAGGGTAAGATTATCAATCACAATCCAAATAGCAGGATAAAATAAGTTGACAACAACCAGCTTCTAGGTTGCGAGACAGTGCTGTGGCCTACAGCCCAAGCAGCATTTAAGTAGCAGTAACTGAGATCGGAACTTTGATTGAGTAGTTGTTACGTAACTGCAACTAAATTTATGACTTTATAGGTTTAATTTCTTCAATTCGGAATATTTTAGTAATTGTGTAGTTGTTTCTACTATTTATTGGAACTATGTAGTTTCATTACTTCTGAGTAACTATTAAAGTATTTGGAACCGTATTGCCACTTAGTATACTTACTTTAAAGTCGTTGCAACTTCAAAGTGGTATTATGATTGTAGCAGTAACTTGCCCGAAGCTACTTTAAAGTTTTTAAAACCTTACAGTAGTATTGAATGTAACACTTACGTTTTTGCTACCCAGAAAAATCACATTAAAGTAATTTTTCGTAAACTACTCCATCTCCATATTTACTTGTAAAATGTTGGATTAATCAATAATCATTAATCAATTTGCAATTTGTTATGATTGTTAATAGATGTTTTACTATATAACCTTCAATAAAAATAACAAATTGGTGCCAAATTGTGCCTTAGGGATTGTTATGTATGTAGGTTGAAGTTGGCAACATTTATTTATAGTGATCTAACTAACCAATCCTGGCATGCTCTGGGCGTGCGTCAGTAACACTCGAGCCGCATTGGAGGATATACGTCTTCTACAGTCTATGCATTGTGTATTTAATTCGCCCAGCTCACTCAATATTAATAAAGTTAATTAATGACAATAATTGAGTATCTTTTATTTAAACACATAAAAGAACATAACAGGAATAATATAAAAATGGTTTCTATCATGTGTATCAAACGTATAAGTATTTCGTGTATATTTATCATGTTTTATTTTTTGACATTTGTGACATTTTTTTACTAAAAAATATAATTAAAGAAGGCGCGTTGTTATTTTTCGATCTATCATCATCATATTTAACAGAAAAGTTGCAATGGTTTATAATTTTGGTGTACTGGAATGACAAAATAATCAAACATTTCATCGCTCTTTGTATTAAGTACGTATTACAAATAAACTGGTAGTTCATTTTGTGACACGATCCAGCATTATATAGTATAGAAAATGATAGAATATTTGTTAAGTTGCAAGAGCAAGAGAGAACAAACACGCGACATGATGTGTCAAAGAGAAAAGAAGTTCCACGAAAGTAGCAATTACTACGCCGCCACGTACCTGCTACCCAAAAATTGTTCCCCATTTTGGTTCCAGACACGTAACAATACCGTAGCAATTACGTTCTTGTGACTAACGGCAAAAACTTTATAGTTCCACCGGTGGTTGCTGGTACGTAGCGGTGACTAAAAATGCTGCTTGGGAGGTGTCTTCAATGATTAAACCACCATCACCGGAGGGTAAGATTCTCACATGGAAAATTCCAACTAGCAGAATAAAAATACCATTCTTTTAGAACTTGCTTAAACCAAAGCAACCATTTCCATGATGCAAGCCAATAAGATTAGCCAAGTAGATCTCAATAAACTTAGAAAAAACCCTCAACCCTTAAGGTGAAAAATGTGGGGTATATAAGAGATGCCTAGATGTTCTTGGGCCAAAAGTTCAATAGGAAAAGACTCGAAAAATCTTAAAATGTCTTCTCATTATCAAAAAGAGATTAGAATTCCTCCTACACAAAGTTGGTAAAACTTTCACACCAAAAGATAAAAAGAAAGTAGAAATGGCTGACAATTGTTTATATTAAGATAACAAAAATACACAGGGGAAAATATCAGAAAACACCCCTAAAGGAAAAATCCGAATTAATTTAAAGAATAAAAAAAATTAAAATTAGTTAGGTAGGTACATCATACAATAAAGACAATTCCTTTTCTTTTTTTTTTTGTTTTAAGGAAACTTGACTCCAAGGAATCAAGAGGATTAAATAAAAATTGGGAACGTCACAATTTTATGCCATTATATTATAGATATTACTTTTCTCTTTCTGCTAGATTTTGGGAAAAAAATCTTCTATCATGTACTATTGCCAAGTTAAAAGATTCTAAAGAAATTCTAAAATTGCAACAGAAGCAAGAGTTAATAATTAAATTAACCTAATAACTATTGGCGATCTTTCATTAATTATTTTATAATATAATTTCACTCGCTATTCGCCGTGTGGCTAGAAGACCGGGGAAGATGGGACAGTGGCCATCACGATCTCCAGACTGACTCCATTGAGGCCCAGACTACTTATATAATTAACTAATTAAAAAATTTAAATTAAAAAAATTCTTTTGAACATGTAGAATAGGAATACATATTTGGATTGAATTAACAATATGTATCGAACCATACATCAACCTTTTCAACAGTCTTCGAAGTGTTAACTGCTTTATATGACAAGAATTGTATGTGTACGAATACAAGTGATTGTACTTTTTAAAAATATGACAACAGCGTAATGAGATTATGCAGTTTGAATTATATTATTAAAAACCTGGTACCTTGACTTTGACTGATTTTTTGTATCATCATGGATGATACAACTATTAGATCGCTAAGTTAATCATTACGCGATCAACACCTAGTCGACCGAGATCAAATATCACTGAAGAACCTACACTGTTGCCAGTTTTAAAAATCTAAAACTGCTTATATCTCTTGAAGGGACCTGGGAGTAAATATATTATTAGAGATTTTAACTCAGTTTTTATGTAATAATACCGTAATGCATAGATTTACCTTTCAAACCTTACAGTGTGTATTTTTGATGATATGGAGGAGGATACAACTTTCTTTGAATAGTAGTTAATATTTAAGAAACAGTACATCCATAACAAATGCAAAATTTCAAAGAGAAGTTGTGCAAAATGTGTGTTTAAATACTTCGTCAAAGAACGAATTCTTCTAAAAGAGCCAAACCCACCATTGTTTCTAGAGTTCCTTCGATTTCAAACATTAGTCGTTCACGGATGGTTTTGTAGAAGTATAGTTCACCCGACCCTTCTGGAAGCTACAAATTGTCGAACACTGCTGAAAATCGTTACCGGGTGATCGAAAGCAAATGAAGTTGCAAATTAATGGCGCTATTAATATCAATTTTTATATTACGAGGAAAAAGGTGGCTTGTGAACAGAGTTCTTTCTTTTTAAGCCCGTTAATCAATAGTTAACAACTTGGAACTACCACTACCGTTCATTTGAAATGGATCACCAAAAACTTGACGATTTAATAACGTGAAAGTAGTGATGCAAACGAGACTTTTGTTAACTCTCGTCTCGTCTCGCACAAAATAAAACGGATCTCGTCACGAATCTCGTCTCGCACCAAAAGATCTCGTCTTGTCTCGTTCTTCTTTGGAATAACATACAACTGGTAATAAATAATAACTCACAGTCTATTTATTACCATTTATTACCAGTTGTATTGATGGTTACTCCATTTTCAGATGGATCTTAACTTTAAGAAGATCTTCTTTGGAAGATATATCAGAATTTAAACGAAAAATCAAAAAGTAATGGAATGCCTAATTAATAATTAATTATTTCCACGTTACAAAATCGCTAGTTTCTGTAGTGACCCATTTTAAATGAACGCTAGTGTATATGACTGCGTATCGGGTAGATTAATTTTGAGATTAATTTTGAGATTTGGTCTGACAATCTGATGACAACATTTTTCATCCAAAGTATGTACTTGCTGAACATAATTTCTTATACATAAATGTAACAGTAGTCATTCACATTTTTTGCTATGTATGGCTGAACCACCATGGAGTTTGTTGTAGATGAATATCTTACAGCCTAAGAAATAACATTTTGTATTATTGTTTTCATCTGTGAATCTGATAGCCTAGGATATGATATGATATATGATGATAGATGACCGATGAGCATAACTACATACTAAATAGGTACTCCCATTAATACCAGAACTATTGTAATTATTACAAATATTAACATATGCCGGTAATAACAGCGCTTGTGAGTTTTCTACTAAGAATGCGAACAAGCACTTGACTTATAGACCTTCTTTCGGTAACGGTGGAATAATAAAATTTCGGAATGCAGCAACGGGATAAACATGAAGGGAAGCCAACGTAAAAGATCAAGTGTCGATATTCCAGAATAGTATATCATATTATATAGAGTAGATCGAGCTGATCTACCGGTTATGCTTAGAGTACAAGAGACGTATCAGCTAATTTATTTGTTGAGCGTCAGAATTTTATTTATCTTCAAATAAGGTAAGTTAATTTTTGAATATACATTTTTTAACTTCATTTAGAAACAGCTATGATAATTCTCTTTATGAAAAAAAATGTATGAATTATGATAATGATGTATATTAAATGTTTTTTGTGGGCTTTTGACAATCTTCAATATTCTATATGTCTACATATCTTCTAAAATAGCGATCAGCTGCGGAACGATGAAGACATAATAATGATAATCTGCTTTCGCCTGCCTCATGCCACGCGAGTATTGTATCTTCTGATTGTACTTTGTTAAAACTATCTCAATGAATACAGATATCGAATTCCAGGGATTCTATATCGATCGTCAACAAAAAAATCAAACAAACTGAAACCTCAAGCAGCGCGAGCTAAATTTATTTTTCTGTGCCTTTCCTTAGAGATCTTTTCAAAATACTGATTTTTAATTCTCATAGCGCAATTTGATTTATTTTTATACAAATTTTCTTTTGAATTTTCAGTTCTTTTTTTGTTTAATACTGACACGAACCATATTAACCATAATATTATTTTTTACTCTGCTTTTGTCTGTTTAGTGCTGTCAAATGTTGACTACTAAATATAAGGTAATGCTTAGTCCAAATCATAGTGCCTAAATTTATACCGTACTACTAGTGCGCACACCTTCACTGATTGGTTATCTAATCTTCGTAAACGATTTTTTTGGTAGGGGATCAGCTGAACCCTGCACTGCTGTAAATTAATTTTATATAGAAGCGTTATCAGTTGAATGGGAGCGAACCCCTTTTGATCAAACCATAGATGTTTATAATATGATAAGCCTTACAGCTGAGCGTTATGATTATCAATATGGCCGACTTTTACCGAGGTACAATGGCCAATAGGATAGTCGGTATCTTCAAAGAAAATTGTTTTTTTAACGAAATTTACTGTTAAAACCTACTCTACTGTTAAAGAAAATCTATAACCAAATACAAAATTTGAGATAAGTTGAATCAAAGAGTGTGTTTGCATAGAAATTTTATTAGATGTGGAATGTCAGCTTCAATATCGCTGTTATTTATAAATCGTGAATATAACAAAAAGATACTTTATGCATTCCCACAAAAGTGGGCTTTTCGACAAATTCCATCATTAAGTTTCATTAATCTTGGCGAAATATAGTTTTTAGGAAAATTTAGTGTTCAAAAATGCTTGAGCATGTATTTTTGGAGAATATTCCTTGGGCACAAACGAGACAACCCTTAAAAGTGAGCAGGACTGGAGAATATACCTAAAACTTACAAAGATATACACAAAATAAGGATAATTGTTCTTGAAGTTGAAGTTCTTGAAATATTGTCAAAATGCTCGAATATTTTCCAATATTCCTCTTCTCTTTTATAATGTTAGTTGTACTTAATTGAAATGTTGGAAGGTAATGTGTTGAAAATATTAAACTCATGATATTTAGATTAGAAACTCAGGTATGCACCTTTCCGCCGACCGGACGACTACCCTTAAAAGAAATTTTGCTACTGGACACTTTGCCGACTGTGGACACTACGCCGACCGCAACCAGTGGACACTTTGATGATTGTGGACACTAACCTAACCTAAACTAACTTAGTCATATTGTAGAAAACATCACACAGATCATATTTGTGAAAACCGTATATATCAGAATCGATTAACAGTTTAATTAGTTTCAGCTTTGGAACTTTACATTAACATCCCCATAAGAATTGTAACTATGGTCGGCTCTTAAGGGTCGGTATAGTGTCTACGGTTATCAAAGTGTCCACCGCTTGCGGTCGGCGTAGTGTTCACGGTCAGTAAAGTATCCACTGCTTGCCGTCGGCGTAGTGTCCATAGTCGGAAAAGAAACATATACTAAGTATATATTATTTGAAATATAAAAAAGATGATTTCTGCAGAAAAATCGGAAGTTGTAACAGAATGTTAATAGCTATGAAGAAGTTCATCACTATTAATATGTACTTTCAGCTTCAAAGCGGTCGCTCAGTTTTTTACAATATAATTTATGACTGTGCAAAGCTATTTCAGTGGAAACGGTGGGTTCAAGATGAAGAAGATTATTACTGTGAAATTATTACTGTGGTTGTGTGTATATCGCTATGGCGAAATAAAGCAACAAAGCAATGGGTGAGGTGTACCTCCGCCAAGAAAACATGTTTCTAAAAATCTGCTACCAAAGCTGTAGTTTTCTTTGATTACAAGAGCATGTTGAAAACCACAGTGTCACAGGAAACCACGTTTACTGCAAATTGTTATAAAGGTGTTTCTGAAGAAACGACCTAAACTTGTGGGAAATGGATGCGCTCGTATGTTGCAACTAGCTAAGCTTAAACAAATAAAAAATAAATAAATAAATAAATACGAAAATATTTACGAATATTTCCGTATTCCTGAATTAATTTCCGATATTCCCGAATGTATTCCCATATTTCCTAACCAAAGTTCAATGAAATAGCATTAGAGTTTGTTCTACCACAATTTTCATGTTTTCCGTAATATTCCAGAGTATTCGTCAAGTATTGCCGTGTATTCCCCAAATATTCCTGATTATTCCTGAGTATTTCCTAGTATTCCCGATATATTACGAAAATGTGCCATGTTACTAAACTTTGTTTTTTGTACACCTATTCCTGAGAATCCAGAAATATCTGCGGTTATTTCCGTATTCCTCAATTAATGTCCGGTATTTCCGAATACATTCCCATATTTCCTAACCAAAACTAAATGAAATAGCATCAGAGTTTGTTGTACCCCACTCCCAAATTCTCATGTATTTCCATAATATTGCAAGTATTCAGATATTGCCGTGTATTCCCATTTATTCTCTGTATATTCCCCGTGTATTCCCGATATATTTCCGAAAACTTGTACACCTGTTCCAGTAGCGAGACGACCCTCGCAGCCACTGGACTCGTCTTGGGATGAAGTGAATTAAAATTTTGCAGATTTGATCTTCTCATTTCGTACATCTTCCTTAGCGGATGTTTCACCGTCTGGACCAGCTGCAGTTAATGTTTCGAAATAATTTTGATGGGTTCCTTTGCACTAAAAAGTGTGTTTCGGAGAACTAAACTTTTCTTCAGTCTTCTCCAGTCGAATAGACGTACTTTTTGGGCCAATATGTTTTGTAAAAGAAAAGATTCATCCCAAGGAGTTGTCTTCCTTTTTCTTCTGATTTTTTCCTTTCGTTTGACTTCAATTGATCTAGTCTCCTTTTTCTTCTTTTTCTGCATTATTATCTTATTTACAGCCACCATGTAACGATGAAATGTGATAATCTTTTCCATTTTCTCGGCGTGGTATCTATGACATCAGACTACCACGAAAAAGTAATAAATATTAATATTTCCTCTCAAAACGATAAAAACACATGAACATGACTCACAATAACCAGGGGCTGAAGTATTATACCCCCTGCCAGAATTGACACAGCAGTGTTACCATCACAAGAAATATTAAAAATTCGCTGTGTTCACATTAAGCCGCACAATACTGTACCACATCGCCCCGATATTTCTCGTTCGCGACTTGTTTGTACCCCCAAGCGAAAGAGAAGCTAAGAAGAACAAACTAAAACGAAATGCTCGTATAGGGCCTTTCGTAGCAACGAGTGCGCATGCTCAGTTGTTGAAGCTGCATAGTTACCTAAACGGTTCATAGAGCGCGTTTGAGTCAAAAAAATGATCTGGCAACATTGTCCAGCAGGACATCGTCAACTGTCATTTGAAACAAACACAACAACAAAAAGATGGCTACTTCCTTGCCTTTTTATAGTGTTACTTTAAATGAAAATGACGTGCCTGGTGCTTCATTGGGAAATAAGAGACCATCAGAACTGACAAAATTGCAGCTTCAACGGTTTTTAAAGTGTAGAAATGTTTGTACAAGGGGAAATAAAAACGAACTGATTGTGAGGTTAGTATAAAATTGTTGCTTCTTATTAAACATTACTAATGCACATTTTTCTTATGTAACTGCCGAGAATCGCGAATTACTAATGCATGTGCAAGAGCAAGTGCAATATTATTTTTATTATTTTCACCGTTTTCACCATTTAACCTAATACGTTTGACAGTTGTCAGTTAATCGCAATCTCCAATGTTGCCACATTTCTGCAAACATTCATAAAATTCACTTTCGCGCGGCGCATGCGCCACTAATATTTCTGTAACGAAAGGCCCTATTGAAATTGACGTTGCGAATCCTTTAGAGGCGATTTTAAAAGGATTTTCAAAGGACGGCTCCCTCAATCTTCTTGTGTTTGACCAGTTGCAGCAACGTTAGATTAAGGTCATCGCACTCAGGGGATCCTAAGATCATTAGAAGAAAAGAGATTAATTAATAGATTTTGTCCAAGACTGTACAATATTGTGGTAGTGTTGTTCTACAACTTATACAATATTAACAACTTCACTTATATATTTGTTTGTTAGTTTTCAACCGTTTTAGACCAATGATGTTATTAGAAATATTATTATCCCTACAGGATCCTACCGACTTCATAAAAATTGTAGAATTTTCCAATATATAATTACAAAATCGAATTAAATATCTGGTAAGCTTTGTTTGCTAATTAGTAATTACATTTACTAATCGTATTTTCAGACATTATTTTATTCAAATTGTAACTTGCTAGAATTATCCTTTCCATCCCTTTTAATGCTTCGAGTTGCTTTGCAACCAACTAACTACTATGTAGTTACCCGAATATCTTCGGTAAAATTGAAGTATAGTATCGAATTTTTTGTTATTTTGTTACATTATTGATTACCGATTATTATTTATTACTGTTTCTCTCGTATTTTATTACAATTACTTATTCTGGTAAAAGGGAATAACAGAAAGTCACTAACTTGTGTTTGCATCAAATATTTTAATAGTATCGCATAAAACTGCGTTTCAAATAAAACTAGATTTTTTCGTAAATTCCTATGATTTCATAGAAGAATTATATCGCAATGCAGAATTGCTAGAGAAAAACCTGCGGTACGTACCAATTTTGATTTGTTATTTAACCGCATGATGGCAAAACATACTAACGCTCATCTGATTAGAAATCAGACTTTTATATCATGTCTTGTTGTCGTTTCCCGCATTCTGGATACTAATAGATACTTTTAGATGATAACAACTAGATATATAAACAGAATATAACAAGTAGAACCAGTTTAAAAATAAAAACGCTTGCGAAAGAAAATAGTACAGTGTGATCCAAAACGAATGATTGATGACGGTTTGAATTTCGGACTATTGTTGCGTCAAATTATAGCGTCAACTCAACGTCACTTTCTCGTTTACATCGTTGTGCTTTGCCACGTTGATCCGGGTTTTCATTGAATTTTTACTTTATCAGCTCTTACAGTTCCAGGGTGACCAGCGAACCTGGAAACCTTGAAAAGCGGGAATTTGCACAATCGGGAAAAAACCTTGAATTAGTGATTCAAGTCGGGAATTTTTTCAAGAAAAAACTTAAAAAATAAAATAATTTTAATAGTATGTATTTTAAAACAATTAATATTTTACGTTATCTTTTTTTTTATTTGCGTGTCCAAAAGAGACTTAGTTGAATACTGGAAACAGTAACATTTTATTTTTTAAAGTTGATATCATTGCCGTACAGCTGTTCTTAAAATGACAAATTTATTTACGCAAATTGAAAAACCAAATGCAGGATTAGGATTTTCAGTGTTGCAAACTATCAATCCTGTTAACAAAGTATCCCTAACAAATTTTGTTTACAATTTAAGTTATTTTTTTTAAACGATTACAAATTAACGCTAATAATAGTAAACATGGTATAAAGTATTCGTTTTATAAGACACTTATTTAGCACACGCGTCCAAGTTTAGAAAAGAACTCGCATCGGGAAAGTTTTCTAAAGAACAAATAGAAAAAATAATGTAAGTATTCGTTTCATAAGACGTTTTAGCATCTCTAATGCTTCTAAACTTGAACATTTGCGTGTTTCTATTTGCCTGTTCAAATGAAGCCATTAGGACACGCATTTTGCATGTCCATAAGAATTCTGGAAACGGTAATATATTTTTTTAAGTTAAGAGCAATGTTGAACAAGCTGTTCTTAAAATGTCAAACTTATGTTGAATTTGACCGAAGATCCGAATCGGTTTAATCAGCGTTAGTACAGTCACGTGATCGTATTACCGACTGCCGTTTCTTTATTGTCCGTCAGACCATAAAGAGGCCCTTGGACCATAAAGAGACGGTTATGTTTAGATGAGTCTAGTAATAATAGTCTAATTATAATGTATCTGTGCATAAACAAAAATTTAGTAAAGCATTCTTTGCTTAACATCCATTACGACAACGTTTTTAGGTTATATATTTTGTTAATAATAAACAAAGTACACTTTTGACGTTTTTCTGTTGCACTGTAAAAGCTCGCGGTGCAAATTAGGGAGCGTTCAAGTATTACGTAAGAATCATTTTGTTCATTTTAACCCCCCCTCTTTATAAGGAAAAATAAGAAAATCACAGTCTCTCTCCCCCAAAGGATAAGCCCGTAAGAAGGAGTTTTTTTGTGTTTTTATTGCATATCAAATTTAAAACAAAAATCATAGAAATCGAATTTCTAATGTTAATTATAAAACGATCTTTTATTCAAGCTAAAAAAAGAACCAAGCAATCGAAAGAAAATCTTATAACAAATGACATTTTTTGTCTCATTCGTTTGTTTTGAGTTGATATACCGGGGATTCCTGGAATATCGTGTTAAAGTCGACTACTTTGTACTATAGTGCAGCGGCGCAAACAACTCCCGGAACGCGTGTTTTGCTTATAAACACACTTGGTATAAAAGTAGAAAAAGTATTTTTATTGATTTCAAGTAAGTATTCGAATATTATTTTAAAAATTTAATTATTTTGTAGTTTCTATCTTACGTAAGATTTTTTTTGTCTCCTACCCGACTCCCTTTGTCTGCAAAAATAAGGAAAAATATAACCCCCTACCCCCTAAGCCTGGTTTCGTAATACTTGAACGCTCCCTTAAAGTGAACTGGAAGCGAGCGCCGTAACCAGCCAAATGTATTGTTGAAATTCAGCCTTAATAGTCGAACCAAACGAATTTACGAACCTCGTTCGGTTTGCACCACGGTAACCAGTCGAATTCGCTATTATTTACTCTTCAAATTTGAAAAACAAATGCAGAATTAGAATGTTCACTGTTGCTAACTCAAAAAACTTAACAAAGTTTTCATTTGTCCCCTTTTGTTCCTTAAATCTTATTTAAAAACTAACTAATAAGTTATTTCTCAAATGATTACAAATTTTTTTTAAATGATCTCCAAATAGCAAAAATAGTGTAAAGTAAAATGTGTCTTATGAAATTAATACTTTAATATACTACGCGTTCGCGTGTCCAAAAAAGATTTATTTGAATAGTGGAAACGGTAACATTTTATATTTTAAAGTTGATATCATTATTGAACAGCTGTTTAAATGTCAAACTTATTTATGCTGTAAATTTGAAAAACAAATGCAGAATTAGAATTTTCAGTGTTGCTAACTCTCAAATAACGAAGATTAAAGAATAACGCAAATGGAAAAAATAGAAAAAGTATTCGTTTCATAAGACGCGTTAATTTGTAATACTCTAATATGCTGTTTTACAGAGTTCACTTAAACTGATCTATTTTTGATCGTTATTTGGTTATTTAGGCTTCTCCGGCAATAAAAAACGGCTTCAAGTGAAATTGTATGTTCCGTTATTATTAATTCTAAAGTAATAATTTGATCGTCAATATGGATATGCGTAAATTATTGAAGGAAAAAACCGGAAAAAATAATATTTTACGACCTGGAAAACCGGGAAAAACTGAATTTAAATTGAAAAATTGAATTTAGAAATATCACTTTTGCTGGCCCCCTGAGTTCTTTTCAGAACTACAGTTTGTTAGACTTTAAAATTAATGAATTTTATGTCTAAAAATTATTTGTGTTGCCAACGTGAAAATAACGTGGAGGTTAATTCAAACTGTCCACAATTGTTTTGGACACAGGCTGTTCGCAGTTATCGGCGCACTATTGTTATCTCCGTTGTTATTGGAGCTGCGAAGTCGGTTAAATTAACAGTATTTTTTTGCTGATTAACATGTCGAAGACAAAAAACAATTGAAGGTTGCGTTTTCGAGTTATTCAATGAATGAAAAATATGAAAAGTGTAAGCTGGGTTAAGTTTAACCCATACACATCTGCACGTCTGGTCCATCCGGTCTATTATAATTTTAGCTGAACATTGCGCCGATTCAATCTCGCATTTGAGCAAAATGTGTACTAAATTTATTTTTTCTAATAAAAAAGTTGATTTTTTTTTTAGATTTGCATTGGCCCCAATCAAGATTTCATGATTTTGCACCAATTCAGACACCGGTTTTACACTTGCCCCAAATTTCTGGAGAAGTGTAAACCATAAAATAACTATTGGTATTTTGGGCCGCTCTACCCCGGTGTACCTTAACTTCTGTATTTTTCATTTTAAAGAGGTAATGAACATAAACTTTTGTATTTATAATGTCGCTGTCCATCTGTCCATTTAAAAAAATGTTACTTTTGAAAATAACTCGAAAAAGCGACGTTCAATTGTTTTTTGTCTTCGTCATGTTAATCAGCAGAAAATCTACTGCTAATTTGCCAATTTAACTAGTTTCTATTATCTAATGTTTTTAACAAAAATAAAAGTTACTTGTACACTTTCTGTGCCAAGATCTTGCAATTCTATTGCAAAGTTACATTGTTAAATCTACAGTTCAACACCAAAAAAAGAACACTATAATAAATCGCATCTCCAAACTGACATATTTGTTTTAGATAAATGGCAATACGTATTTCAATAACAATGTTACCTTGTTCGCGGTGAAAAACCATCGACTTAAAAGTTATTTCTGTGGATTCTATTATTAATTCTATTGTTAACGTGCTATGAATGTCGGCATTAAAAGTACCGATTGGTATAGTTTATTAGATTTCCGGTCTTTTTAATTAGATGGTTTTGTACGCATCGAGCTTTCTAGCCGAAGAAGCACATTTTAAATATTTGATACATCACTTGAAGTTCGCGTTATGTATTCCTTAAATTTTGTTAAAATCGACCTTTTTTTCTGACCGATATATTTTCAGTTATATTCCCTACTTAATTTTTTCGTCCGTTGTGGCTGAGTTAATATAACCAGAAGAAAAATTTAAAATCAATGTGATGTGTCTTTTAAAAATAAACCTATAGATTAATGAACAAATTATAAAGTAATGAATGAAAAATGTTATCTGTATATGTAGGTGACATTAACATAGATTATAAGTATAATTATCCATATTTAATATTGTATAAAAACATTTGGATAATGTTGTTCTTAAAGACTGTAGATGTTAAATGAGACAAATATTATTGGAATGAATACAAACACAGATAAGAATTTAATAAATAAAATACTCGGCTTGAATGGTACTGTTATTCCAAGCATAAAAACTTCCAAAAAAGGATAAAATATGACAAAATAAAAAAGAATTAGAAGTAATAAAGTTATATAATATACAAATACTATGTAACTATTTATGATAGATAATACGTATTTGCCATCTAATAACAAAGAGTAATAAATCATAAATGTCGATATATACACGGACGGAGATACTCCAGCGATAGCTTGATCAAACTATCTATTGCTCAATAGACGTTATATAATACTATGCATGACAGTACTTGATGTGTGAATGAATGAATGAATATTTTAGAAATTAGTTTGAAGTGTATACTATTATGAAGAAAGTAGGTACATGTGTTAACAATTTCTTCAACAGATATTGTAGTACCGTTCAATATCTTGACAGTACCGTTCTAATTTATGATATCCGAAACAATGCCTATTTACTCTTCTTTTTATCACTTTATGCCTTTTATCACCATAAAAAACAACCGATTCTTGTTTCAGTAACGGCAGAAAATATTGCAATTGCTTCTTTATTGTTGATTATAGCGTTTAAACGTGAAAAATTATATAATGCATCATTTTGCTTTATTCCCACTGTATGAAAAGGATTACACTTTTTTTCATAACCAATTATTGTAAAAGTATAAAGATACACCTGCCTACTTTATACATGGAGTTAATCCCATACTCTCATATACACGCCAACGGGCACTGAAATTCATATTGATTTATAGTACGAACAACACCAGCAGCTGATAGTGATCTACACCTGTTTTCTCAGCAAAAATATATGTTTATCATTAAATCAATTCAAGTGCAAAAACATGCACGATAATTTATTTATGTACTACCTACTACCTTCTATTATACTCTGGGATTAATTCCCAAATATTCCATTTGCATGATAATTAGGCTATTAAACAATGTTTAATAGATCGTTTCAAAATACATAATTTGTATATACAACGTCATTAGCCATCGACATGGAATGACGAAAATGGACGGTTTCATTATTTTGATCTGATCCGTAACGAGTCATCTAAATTCTATTTTGTTCAGACAACTTATTTATTCATGCAATCGTTTGATCGGCACACCATAAACGTATACTATGAAGAAAAAAAGATAACCCTTCATCTTGTATCAATGTATCATCGATTTAATTTCTTTAATAAAAGATACATATAATATGTAGATTAGTTTTAAAACTATACATAACAAACAGATAAATGTTATACATATTCATATGCAATGTCTTAATAAAGCGATTATTATGATATATTAATAAAAGGTAATAAAACTCGATGCGAAAGGCAGAGAGCTAAATGGTATTTTAATGTATATTTTTGATATATTCCTGGTATCTTTGGTATCTTCAATAAACCATGCTGAGCCACTATCGTACGAGGGTTATTTTTTAAGTAAGAACCGATTGCGCATCGTGTCTGCGCATTCAGTCAGTTGACGCCAGTTCAAGGTCAGCAACTCTTGGCCGGTCCTCCACTACACCGCCATTACGTTTCACGTCTCTGCCAGTGCTTGTTGCGTGGTTATACTGCGTAGTTTGTCGCCATGTCTATCAGTAATCCCGCCGATTGTGAAGTGCGTGCCGTTATTCGGTTTTTGAATGCAAAAAACGTTCGTCCTGCTGAAATTCACCGGCAGCTTGTTGAAGTTTATGGTGAAGGTATAATGAATGATGGTAATGTGCGTAAATGGTGTAGGCGTTTCAATGAAGGGAGGACAAATGTTCATGATGAAGTACGATCTGGAAGGCCAACTGTCATGAATGAAGAATTGACACAAAACGTTGATGAGGAAATCCGCCGAAACAGGCGCTTCACAATTGACGAGCTTCGTCAGTAATTCCCTCAAGTTTCAAGGTCGGTAATTTATCACATTGTTAGTGACAAACTTAACTACAAAAAAATGTGTGCGAGATGGGTGCCAAAAATGTTGACAGAAGAACACAAACAAAAGCGAATAGCACATTCTTTGTCCTTTTTGGAGCGCTACCACAAGGATGGTGACAATTTTTTGAGTCACATTGTGACTGGAGATGAAACGTGGATTGCGTACTACACTCCAGAGACAAAACGTCAATCCAGTGAATGGCATCATTCAAACTCCCCGTCACGTCCACGGAAGTTCAAACAAGAACCTTCAACACGAAAAATCATGGCCACGGTGTTTTGGGGCCGGAAAGGCATTCTTCTGATAGACTTTTTGCCAAGAGGAATGACAATAAATGCCGAGAGGTATTGTGAAACACTGTTAAAGCTTAGGCGCGCTGTTCAAAATCGTCGGCGGGGACTACTGTCTAGCGGCGTCGTTCTGCTTCACGACAACGCTCGGCCTCACGTTGCAGCAAGAACAAAAACGCAACTGGACAACTTTCACTGGGAAGTACTGGATCATCCGCCTTACAGCCCAGTCTTGGCACCATCAGACTTTCATCTCTTTCCAAAATTTAAGGAATTTCTCGGTGGGAAGAGTTTGGACAATGATGACATGCTTAAAGAAACAGTTACGAACTGGTTTAATAGTCTTATGTAGACATGCCCTATTTCATATGTATATTGATACGATATTTTATTGTGTATTATATTATTTTTAAATGCTAGTAAACAAATATGAAATACACAACTCTCTACTTGCTTACCTTTAATTGAAATAAATGCTCCGTCTAAATATATTGTTATGAAAAGTCTAAGTCTCCACAAATTGAGACTCTCAGCCGGCTCGCTTCAATGGATAACTAAATTATTATTCGAGACGTGCATTTTAGTAAAATAAAACCACTGTCAATGAAGCGAAGCAATTTAAACTGCAATACTGCAATGTAACATAAGCGGGCGCTTGAAAATGGTGGGTTTGGAGTACCCTTGCCGCAAAAACATAAAGTGAAAAGGGGTCTATTTAAAATAAACAACATGAATTAAAAAAATTGTCAGTGGCGTGGCAGGCGCGTGCTGGCCCACCGGGATACCGGGAGTTTCCCGTTAGGCGTTTATAAAGTTGCCTCGAAGGGCCCTACGACACGGCTGAATTTAAATTACCAACAATTAAATTATAGGAGTATTAAAGTAGAAACAATATACCCCGCTACTGTTCAACTCGACCGCACCTGACCGCACGGTGATTTTCCAAACGTTACTTTTGGTACGTTACTATTACATAGTTTTAAGTTAAAATCAGTGACGTAACTACCGCCGGTCCGGCTGGTGCAATTGCCTCTGGCCCTCAGGTGCAAGGGGTCCCCAAGTCCATTTTTAAGCAATATTATTGCTATTTATTTTTCAAAATTTTAATTGCCCAATTTTTGTTTCATTATATATCATCATGGGGCGCCACTGTAAAATGTTTAATTAAACTGTACAATTAATAATATATTTTTGTACAACATAGATTGAGGGTATAAACTATGGCCATGACGGTTGCAACAGTTTTAAAAATTAAAAATTGTGAAAAATTATTTGTGAAATTCTATGGGCCAAGATAGACTGGCGGACTTTAGTATCTTGTCCCATAGAGAACAAAGTCATGAACACGTTGATGGGAAATTTGGGCGAAGTCATCGACACGTTTGTGAAAGCGAAAGTTCACCGCGTCAGATTTTGAGTGCGTTTATTTAATGTTTGTTTAATGTAAAGTGTAAATACACTAATTTATTGATCCTTGTTAATCATTAATCATTTGTTAAAGGTAGGGTTAACTCCTGTTTTTGCTCGTCAAAAATTTTGAGCGGTACCTCCTATATGTACAGGACTCGGGGCCCCGGAAGGAATAGTTCCGACACTGGTTAAACTATGAAAACAAGGTAGCTTGAATTGCGATAAACTTCGGTCAGAAATCGGTGTCGGTGCGGTCAGGTCTCGGGCGCCAGTACTTTTTAGCGGGAGTACACTCATCAGCGGCAGGACCTAGGGCAAGTTCAGTAAAGAAACGGTCTCCAGAGGTCTTCGTCGAAATTAAACAGCTTCAAACGCTTACGGATTATTATTATTATGCACAAATTAAAGTACCACTTCAGCAAACCTTTAGTTTAATAATCAAACTATAGCACACTGCTGATATCAGCATCAAATACTTGGCCATAAGCCAAGTTACTATGCCAAGACAGACTAACACCTAAAGCACCGATAGGCTTGCAGGAAAAAGTTAAAAGTGGTTGCGGTGCAACTAAATGCAAGCAGGGTGCAGCGGTTAAATACACTATGCTCTATATCTTAGGTATTTCGGTCGGCTTCGGTTGTATTCAGTTCCGTGGTGTTCGGTAAATATGTTTGTGTTTGGTTCAGCTATGTTCGATACGGTTGTACTCGGCTCGGTAGTGTTTGGTACTTGTATTAGGTTAGGTGGTATTTGGTGCGGTTGTGTTAGGTACGGTTGTATTCGGTACGGTGGTATTCGGTTCGGTTGTGTTTCTGTATGGTTGCATTCGGTACTTGTATTCGGTTCGGTGCGGTTGTGTTCGGTACGGTTGTTTACGGTAAGGTTGTGTTCGGTACTTGTATTCGGTTCGGTGGTGTTCGATACGGTTGTATTCGGTAGTTTATTGGGTTCGGTTAGGTAGTGTTTGGTACGATTGTATTTGGTTCGGTTCGGTAAAGTGGTATTCGGTTCGATTCGGTACGGCTCGGTAGTGTTCCGTACGGTCGAATTCGGTTCGGTTACCTAATGTTCGTTGTACCGGTTAGTATATTATATTGCTACTCACCTGAGGAGGTTTCGTCGGTCGGTTTTCTGGTGTTAAAACGGAATGCGACTGAACTGAATATTAAAAGCAAGACTGCGTGGTTGCCTTCTGCAAGAAAATTTGGAAGCGTTGTTTCTTATGGGATGCGAACATGATATATCTGCAAACATTTCTGCGGAGGTAATTATTATTGACTAATTGATTGTACCAGGAAAGTAAAGCATTTAAAAAACACCTACAGTGATATTAGTACATATTTATTATTTTTCTTTGAATTATTTTTGGTTGTATTTTTTGTTTTATATTCATATACAGTGAAGCCTCGTTGATCCGAATCTACGTTAATCCGAATATCACGACAATCTGGATCAGTAATTTATTTACATTGATTCTATTGTAATCCGGATTTAAAGGTTTTGATAATCCGAACTTCCGAAATTTTGACCGAAAAGGCAAAGCATTTTTATCCAGAAGCGTGCAGTGGTGCATAGGAAACAGTGAAGCAATCGCGATGCGACGTATGCGCTGTCACGCTCGCACTCAATATGTACGAGTCCGATAGCGCATACGTCGTATCGCAACTGCATTGTTTCGATGCACCGCATACTGCTGTAACTTTATCAAAGATGTTTTCAAAAAGGATGACTTCAGGGCAAGTAAAGATTGGATACTTAATTTTAAAAAGATACAATTTATGTCTGTTAAAAATCTCGGGGAAAAGCTATTCAATGATTCGCAAGCAGCAAGGTTCACTAAAAACAGTTGCAAAGCGATTAGCGTGGCTTTGCAATGGGCGGTAGAAAAATTGAAACAATTGTGATGCTGGAAGATTCAAAAGAGAAATCGTATCTACACTGAGTATGTATTTAATTCAACATTTATTAAATAAACTAAATTCAATTTGATTTAACAGATTTTAACTATCTATTTAGTTGAATTGAATAAATTTAATTGTTCAAACTATACGCTTTTCTCAGTGTAAGGTATTAAGTTTAAAAACACGAAACAAACAAATCGCCGCCGTTTTTGATTAACGACATATTAATGCGGAACATTATTTTTACGTTTTTAAAACTGTTTTGCGTTAAATATTTTTGTAGTTTTATTTATTTTTAAATAAATGTTTTTGCAGAATGTTTTAATTCCATTTACTTACAAATAAAACATTGTAACTCTACAGACGCGGTAATCCGAAAACGGCGATGATTCGGATTGGCCCTGTTTTAATTAGTCCGAATTAGCGAGACTTCACTGTATTTGTTAAATATTTATTTACGTTTCCGTTTGTTCAAATGTTAGGTTGAATAATCAAATAATGTTGACTCTATAATGTATTTAGTACCTCAGGTTTTATTCAAACCCTTGGTTAGTTTAAAATGTCTAATAATTAATTCCAAAGAATAAATAAATTATCCTTAAAAAATTAACAAAAGTGGGGTGGTGGGGCTCTCTAAGACAATATTTTCCCGGGCCATAAAATTGACCCAGCACGCGCCTGTGGCGTGGTAAGGTTTATATAACAGCTTTCGTATTTGTAAACTATATGTATGTCCTATAACTTGTAGCAACGGCGCTATTTAAGATGAGCTAATCAAGTGTTTTATCAGGGTAGGTCACCTAAAATGCACGTCCCTAACTATTTAGGGACACAGTAATATAAAAACACATACACAAAGTAATTTTCAAAATAATAACAACACAACTTTATTTTTGATTAACAAATATCAAAGAACAACAAACAAAACAAATATGATTATTAAATTCTATCTTTTTAATTCTATCATTAATTTTTAATTATTCCCAAAATAGTCCAGTTTTCTTTATTTGGGGATTAATACTTTTAGTATCATCATATTTCTTATTTATTAAAAATAAAATTAACTATTAAAAACTCACGTTTTTGTTTTAATTCTTAATTGCGTCTATGGTAGATTTGGAGTCCGTCATAATTAGGGCATTACGTGAGTGATTTTGAGATATTAACCATTCTAGGGCATTTTCAATTGCAAATATCTCAGCGGAGTATACTGAGCAAAATTCTGATAGTTTTTGTTGTATTTGAATACGGTTTTGCGGAGTATATTGCATATCCAGTGTCGTTTTTCGTTTTTGAACCATCTGTGTATATCTTAATATAATTATCATAACGACTTGTAATTAAATTGAGCAAAGTCTGATTGGATGCTGGAATTTCAGAATATGATGGTATTATTGTAGTTGGTTTTTTAACATTATCGCCAGAAAAGGTAGTTCATATATTGGCAACTTTTCGCGGGGTGTGAGTAATTTTAAACAGTTTGAAAAAGCAGTGTAAATATCTGCAAGGGGGGATGTGTTTTTTCCCGTGCTATCGTTTACACCCACACCCCACTTGGGACACAAACTTGAGTACTGTACGATGCTTCCGCCACGGGCATTAATTGAAGTATTTATTTAGAACCACTACTAGATCGGATCATCCGCATCAAGCAAATCTTTAAATATCAGCTGCAATGCTGCGATATTCCCAATGGATCAAAATGGTCCAACAAATGTTTGTTTTTAGAACGTAGAACCAAATCAGACTCCTAGGCTTTATGAAGTACAATTCTACATACTAAATGGCTATTTACGACATTTTATTACGGTACAGGGTTTTCTATTTAAAAAATGTCAGTAATTGGTCATTTTTAAAAATCGTGCTTTTTAACTTTCACGTTGTCATATCTTCAAAAGTAACCGAGCTATCGGATTGAGTTTTTTTTAATTGAAGAACACGCATGAGCACTTACAGTTGTATCATTTCCATTATTGAATACTATTTATTGATTTCCTTAAATAGCAGATAAAACTTATCACTTCACCATGAATTGGTGCATATCTCCACTGTGCGAAAAACTTTTTTATTTGGGTAGAATTTTATGCACATGTTTCGAACCAATTAAAACCAAGGTAATAGAGAGATTTTTAGAAAAAAAAAAAAGTTGATCCAGAACCTATAGTTTTATAGTTATGAATATTTTTTGTGACGCACTAAACTAACTCATTAGCAGGTGGTAGTTTCTTAAGGCAGGCACGCGACTATCACTCCAATATACCACGCAGTTGCACCGATCAGTCACAATATTTACAATTTTATCACAATAATGAAGGCCTGTCGTACAATATCCGGAATTGGTTTTGGAAGTGTAAAAATTGGATTCCAACGCTCATTCTATGTTGCGACAGTACGAGTGCTTGTTATAAAATTGAAAAAAGGACTGCATTTGATGTTCTAACGAAGATTGTCGATCGACTCAAAAATTGTCAAAATTGCCCATATTCCTGAGCAAAAGCCATTGCAAATAGAATAGCTACAACAAAAATAAATATGATTAAACAACCAAAGTCTTAAATTTGCCAATTGATAAAATAGCAGATATTAATAAATAAACAGGCTTAATGTTTATAGAATATGGTTTCATCTGTAAACAACGGAGAAATAGCGAATAATGTATGTGTCTATCGTACATTTTTTGTCTAGTTCGGTTTCTGGATAAATCGGTTGTAATTAATTGCTTTAAAAAGCGTTTAAGCACCTCAGAGGTGTTGTCACATTTTTTTCGAAAGTTGAGGTACATTAACTAAAAAATCTATACTACGATTATTACATCAACAGTTTGACGTTTTCAGTAGTATATTTTAAAATTCTTTGTTTGTTAGAAGTAGAACTGGTTATCAGGGTTGATTAAAATTTCAGACTTACCGACGTTTTGGTGCTAAATTGAACCTTAATCCTGACTATTTCATTGTTTCATGTCAAATTGGTGACGTACACCACAATAAGTACAACTTATAAATATATGTTTTAAAGATCATGCACAGGTTTGTGACGCACGTGGTTGCCGAGATAGTCTGAGCCAAACGCGGGGGTACACCCAGAAAGATTACGAAATCATCTTATCCACGCATGATGAGCGGGGGGTAGTACGCACTACGCGAATTGGACTCTTATGTTGTTTACGAATATGCTAATACTATTCCGCACATATTTTAAACAGTATAACGATTTGAATTGGAACTTATTTTTGTTACAGACACTAGTTCATAAGTAATCAATTTTTAAATAAATCGATTTTGGTAGGTTTTACATATAAAAATCAAGCCAGTTTCTTTTTAATTAGTGGTAAACTTTCTCACGGAGATTAGCATCTAGAATGTAGAATGTATTTTGACAAAAAAGCACAGAATAAATATATTATAAATGGTGATGGATTTGAAGCTAATTCAATTACACTATACTTACGCAAGTTGAAAGAGACGGAGCTGTAGATGTAGAAAAGTCTATGACTCACTACTACGCTTCGATTATACAAAAATAAGCTAGTCCAGCTCAACATAAAATATAATCTAAATCATTTCGAGGTTATGGTTTAGTTTAACTTAATGAACATACTATTACCAGCTCAATTAAACGAAACCAGCTTGTGGGGAATTTTATAGCCTATCTTGAAAAGGATTTAAACATTTCCGGGATGATTCAAATATACGAGGCACGTTTTTTAAGTAACGCCCGTTTTGAAATTATTGTCGATTAAGATTGGAAGTCGAAACCACGCCTGCATAGTATTTTTGTATGGAGTTTACTAAGCAGCTGGCTGACAGGTTGCCACTGACGGATTCTTCTTAATGTTGCGTGCGAATGATTTACAATTAGTGCAAGAATAAATAATTTCGCCAGTTCTGAGCTTCGATGTGTGATCAGGCTTTCTTTTCAATCATGCCTAATTTAATGTTGTTTTATGAAGCGAATGTCAAGTTTATCGAACAAGCCGAGGTCGAGTTCGATCATGAAGATGAGTTCATGTTAATTATCGAACTCGAGTCACTAATTACATAAATAACTATTTTTAAATATTGAATACACGTTTTAATTAACATACATGTTTTTTTGTTTTCAGGTAAGCTATCGCCACTTATTCGAAGCTATGCCCATAAGATAACGATACCTTACATATGGTAAGTTTAATTCAGAGATTGGACAGATTCGAGATCGTTTGATCTAAGCCAATATACTCTAACTACAGATCAATAAAATAATATTTATACTCATCAGCATCGCTGAAGAAGTCTTGTGTAGAAGACGATAAATTAACATGCGCTGTTGCAAATTAATTAATACAAAACTGTTACTGTATCATCTGGATGAGGTATATATTATAAGTGCTTCGAATTACCTTTCTTATTAGTTTGTCGCCAATAAAATTTATTGAATAATATTTTATTTCTCTGACAGCGTTTAATGCTTTTGAAAGTTCTTCTATGGTAATAAATGTTATCACACACTATGTACATCTATTAGCAGACTGGAATTATAAACTTTTTAATAATAAAGTATCTTAAAGATTATGAGTAGGTACCATATAGGAAACGTTAACGTTAACCTATTAGAAACGTCCCTGATAGCAAGTCCAATTTAAAATAAAGATAATTGAAGTTTTATCTTTGCATCTAATGCGTTCCAATTGCTACCTTCACTCTGCCATTATAGTAGCAACCTATAAAGTTTATTAAATTAATTATGTATTTCATAAGCATTAGATTTTAGTAATTACATCGATAGGAATTTGAAAATTGCCTAAACCATAGGTTTCAAAAGTAAACTAAACTTATAGGTTATAATTTCTTTGTTTTTTCATATCGATTTTCGCATCAGCAAGTGGTTATTGATTTTGATCAAATTTTATTGACAGTTCAAAAAAATCTATAATCAAATACTACTAGTATTTAATTAGCATTCTTATGTGTAACTCAGTATGAAAGGCTTCTGCCAGTTAATTTTTTTATAGCCTCAAACTGACTTCATAAAAATGTATCTTTTCTTCATGGTACTACCAGTATGGAAGTTAATGGGCACCTACCTACTGGTCATTATTATTCATCGTTTTGTTACCTAAGCACTAATAAAACGACCAAAGAAAGTAGCATCGTTAAAAGAATGAAATTAAAATACTTTGTGATTATCTTCAATTTGTTCTGTAGTGGTGGTGTATACCGTGGTAAAATGGCAGTAGGTGTAAAATAATAGTAAAACCATTGTTGAAACAGAAATAGCATTACAATCAAAAAATGGCGTATCTGATAAATTTATGCCGTAGTCATATATGAGCTTAGTTTCGGCTTTTTTTTCTTCTAAACAAAGTAATGTTCTTGTTGTTGTTAACTGTTGTGTGTATCTTGATAGTGTGGGAGTTTTAAAAGAACTTGGTAACCAGATATCTTACAACTATCAGTATCAAATTCACATTAAATAAAATAAGGTTCATTAATCTTCAAATATGCAACAAAAATGTTGTTAACGGTGTAGTAATAGAGGAAAATTAATCTTTTATGTATGTAATAGAAAGTGTTGAGTCGTGGCCTTTTTCCTTAATGTTGTGCTAAATATTAGCTATTTTATTACTTTTATTAGATATTATAATCATAGGTAATCACTACCCATAACATTTAATTATATAAATCTTGTTTGCAATGTTTTTGTGCATACTTTCGATATAATCGGAGTGTGGATTTACGATATATGGTTTCCGTCTTATATGTTACTATTGATAATTCAACTAACATAAACTCTCCATCTATTTCTGCAAAATATAATTCATGTTTATATTAATCAAAATACCTTTAAAAGAAAAACAATCTTAAATAGCACCCAAGTGATTTGTTACGTGTTGATTTCCGTTACACCCTGTATCACTTTGCTTTTGTGCCACCCTGTATAGTTTTTTTTGCATTATCCCTACATTAGTTGTCGTTCTGAACTTTTCGAAAGTCAATTTCGTGTTTTGATAACTCTATTACTTCTTCATACGTTTTCTTCGAAATAATGTTCTAGTGGTATCGCCTAGGAAATTACGTTTTCCTTTCGTTGTATTACTTGGAAATGCATACTGCGGATGTGGGTGGTGTAATTTCCATTTGTTTTGGGGACCTTCACGCCTTGAACACATTTTCTTAAGTAATTATTTATTAATAGCCGTACTTTTCGACTCTGGAAACGATTTGACAATCCTTTTTTAGGTAGCTTTCCAACTAAGGCCTTTTTTCTTTAATTTTTCTTTCCTCTTTTTTAATTATTACCTATTTGGTGTATCAACTTTCTATTATCTGGGATTTGGTTGCTTGTTGCTGTCGCTCTTAAGCAATATTTCTTCAGATTCAATACCTGGAGGATTTTTACAATAACTGAAGAACGTCAAAGAAGCGTGTATGTATGTCTATAAACGTCTATATCACGTGTACGTCTAATTATAACATCTAGCAAGCACAGTATTAATGTAATAGAAGAATTATATAGATTTTCTGATTTAAATAGTTTTCCCCAGTGCAAGTAACACTTACGACATATAAACTTTGTTAGAATTTATTCCTGC
This sequence comes from Agrypnus murinus, assembly GCA_929113105.1. Lineage (NCBI taxonomy): Eukaryota > Metazoa > Arthropoda > Insecta > Coleoptera > Elateridae > Agrypnus > Agrypnus murinus. The sequence continues at coordinate 111,409,977 of OV816028.1, read as the reverse complement.
GAGTGTGACCATTTATTTTCGTATCGCAAAGAGTATTAACTAATTGCTATCTACTTGGGGCTTGTCCGATTGTACAATCAAGGTGACCTGTAGACATGTTAACATTTCGTAAACTATTGTATTGCACTGATTTAATCTTTATACATAAACAAGTTTAGAGTAATTGTCCCGCTTGCATAGATTCCTTTAAATCAACTGTTTTTGGTTTGTACATAATATTTACCTAAATATTTAGCTAAATTAGCACTAAGGTTATATGACCTGTACTTAAAGTTTATTAGCAACCCTAGTAAAGTTTATTTACATTGTAATCATTGTAATAAAGCAGTTTATATTTTATTTAGTGACTTATTATTCGAGTGTAATATTTGTGGTTTTGTTTCCTGCAAAGAAAGGTTTCACCTCGTTTTATTTGGAAGAGTCTACTATGTGAAGAGTAACTAAGGTATGTTGAGTGGACTTTGGAGCTATTTTTGTCGACTAAATTCTTACTCGCACTAGTTAACTAGCAACCGACAAATTTAACTGCGGTTAAAGGTTGTTACCGATTTTCAATTAACGATCCCCATTTTGTGGGTAACCCGTTCCTTGACAATTGCTACCTTCTGGAATTCTTATTTTAGAACATTTTGACTGTTTCTGTCTATAAATGCTTGTACTTTCGAACAATCTTTTGAATTTCTATGCTGTTACATATATGTCTCCAGAACTTTCAAGGACTTATAGTCTAAGTTAAAAAATACCTATAGATGTTTTAAATCTCGAAGTATCTAAGTCGAATCTTAAGTTTCCAAGTTTCTAGAATTCTAATTTTTCTTTTCCAAAGTTTCTAGCTCTATATGGGAATCATAGTAACTGCGCACCTTTAGAGGTACGACTAGTCATGGTGGTGCACAGAAATGTCAAACCATTTTAACGTTAACTTTTCCAAATTTTGAGAAAGATAATAGTTAATTGTGGATATTAAATTGAACGCAGTGTAATTGCCGGTCGAGGAAGAAAGCCGACGCGCGACGCTAAACGGAACGCGGATATCTCTCGAGAGCGATAATGACACTTTGTGCTAGAAATATACACAAGATGTTTTCTACAAAAACTTTATATAGCTAAGAGATAAGAAAATAGCACATTAAAAGCAGTCAATAGTAAAATCAACCGACGTCGCATTCGCAAAACAATAAAGGTTTCTATTGTAATTGTTTTAAGCAACCAACGACGTACTCGTTACTACGGGAGACGAGCAGCAAACTGCTTTGCGCTCGCACGTTAGAAAAATTTAACTTTATGCTTTCTAAAAGAAGTCGCAAAATTGTACTTTCTATAGACTTCATTTTTGCAGACATGAGGAATCGACACATCAACACCGTTCTCCTCTATAATTTTCTAACAAAATCTAATTTTAGACTAGAACAGAATTAACTTTTAGATGTCATTTTACTATTATGTTCTCGTGGGAAGTCAATCTGCTAAGTCATCGACTGACTCGAATTCTGACAGCTTCATGGCAGCGATTATTAAATAGTAAGTCAAGAACAAAATCATGTTACACCAAGGCTATACATTGCAATTCATACAAATCTGTACTGATTATTATTCTTGTTTCTTAGGAAGAAACTGTTGAATATAAATTACTCCTAATTTAAAAACAAACAAAGAAATGGTGAATGGAATTGCAATATCTTCACACTAATAAATATATATTCTTCGGCTTATCTGATTTCTCTTCTATATATTATTCCTGAAAAGGTAGTTAGAGACATTTGCTTCTTTAAACAATATGATCCAGTTGGTTCAGTTATATACACGGGAAGCAATCACAATCTCAAAAAGGCACTATTCTAGGTGGATAGTGAAGACAATTTTGGCTGACCTTGCAATATCAGTTCACATAATCAAGTACGCATACGCATAGTCAAGATTTTGCTCTTTTATAATCAAGTATTGCAAAAGTGATTATAAATGAATTATTCTGCATGATATTTCGTAATAGTAGCAGTTGGATCATACTTTGGTAGCAATAATTGCATTTCTTTGCAGCTGAAACCTGATTTAGTAGTGAATATCACACCTAGTATAAAGGCTTACGAAAACTTTGTATGCGTCAGAGGTCACATTGCAGATTTTGGTAAAAGTTTGAAGAAAAGTTTCACTATCGACTAGCTTCAGTTTTTCTTCAGGGTCAAGACTAGGGTTTGCCTAGGTTGAGCAAGACCACTTTTAGACCTTCTGGAATTTAATTATCTAAGCAAAAAAACTATCTTTCATAAATTTCTTTTGGACTAAGGAGCTGAAAGACATTCCTCTTGTCTAGGCTTGTTGAAGGTCTGTTGTTGGCTTTATATGACTTCTGGAGCTTACTGAAGTTAATTGACTGAGCAAAAACTATTTTCCCAAATTTCCTAGTGGTAGAAAGATACCCCAGTTGTTACGATTTGCTGAGATCAATACGCTGGCCTTTGATGACCTCTAGAGGGCACTTGGAAGCGTGCTCCATCTAAACCCTTAACTACAGTTGAGGCTGATCCATAGTAGAATCTTTTTCCAAACTTTCAACTAAATCTGCAGCATGGCCTTCCATGGTCAAAACTTTCTATTATCTATTATTTTATGTGCTTTGTATTAAGATGATGTACTACTGGTTTCGTGATGTAGGGCAGCAAGGATAATATGATGCTGTTTGTTATATAAAAAAGACTAAATAAATAGATTAATAACCGGTATTCATTAATATAAAGAAAATGTGTTCATTAGCATAACGAGTTATGTTCTTTGCTGATTCAGGACAAGGAACTGATTCATTAGCTTGATAAGATAAACTTGTTCATTGTAGCAATGAATTCAGTCTTCGACTTTGCACGTCAGAAAGGTTTTGAGAACACTGATATAGGGCATTAATCTTCAAATGAAACGGTGGGGCCACATCTCATAACTCGGCTACTGGAGTCGTATTAAGAGTAAAGAAATTGTATTAAATGATAAGTATATTTCTGTAGATGAATATACAGGAATAGTTAAACATATGTTGTAAGTCCGGTAAATGAGTTTTTATAGTACAAGTTAGATGTTTACGGAAGACTGTTGTGATAGCAACCCAATTTACCAGACTCGGTACTATAATGTCGCAGTTACCGTACTAATGAGTATTGTAAACAAAAAAATACGAACGGTATGAAACAAAAAAAGGTTTAACAGTTTTTCGAATATTAAGAAAAATACATCAGTAGGTTATGCAAAATTGAGATATAATAAATTGTCTATGGTATGGTATGTTATAATGGTAATTGGTCCCATAAATTACTAAAAGCAAACACAGCTTGCAACTTGGCAATAAAAATACTTAGTAAAGAGTTAACATCAATTACTGTAGCAAGAAAAAAGTCAGATGGAGATGCCCTTTTTCTTACAAGATTGAAGTGGGGGACTTCCCAGACAGATATTTTCCAAACTCTGACTTCAAATTAATGAGTCTATGACAACCATTATAAATTACGTATTGGTGATGATGATATGCAATTGCAGCAAGGTTGATGATCTTATGAGAAGATGCTTGCTTTAAAAACCGGGAAAGTCACGATGTGACACCTAAGTTGTATAAAGTAACCCTACAGTAACAAAATGACAAACGTTATTATCTTCATGACTACAACAAATAACTAATCTCAGAGCAATAGAAGATTAACTCGAATAACAAAAATTCCAGACACTTATTGGCTTTACTGTTTTAAAAAGCTATTGCAGTGCCGTTTTCAAAAACCCCACCATACCAGTTGAGGGTTACATCATATCTAATAAGTGATTTATAAATCACTGTCCCAAAGTACTGATAGAGTGTTACGGTCTATTAGTGCAGTTATAAATCGTTAAACCACTTGATCTAAAATGTTTAAATTCGCCATTAGTCTGTAAGGCTGTAACCTGTAACCACCAAGTACATGAGTATCTGAATTTTTAGATTCCTGATCGTCTAAGTCTCTGTGTACCAAATTTGTAGCTCTGTAATATCTCTTAAGTCTTCAGCCAGACTTTAAAGGCCGTTTTTATTCTCTAGACATCTGTCAGTAGATATTGGAGTACTCCTGGAAGTTGAGACTATTTTTTTAAGATACATCTTGTTTGTTTGTTTTCGTATTTAGACTTTATAACAGTGAAGGGCTTTAAAGAAAATATGACGTGGATGTAATCATACGAAACTCTTTTTGCCACTTTCATTATAACACAGTTTCCGAAAGGTTAATGTTACATAGTTTTTCTCCAAGTATACACATAAACCTGCAACTTTTTTGCCAATGTACATTTTTAATAGTTTATTATGATTGCATGGTCGTTAACCGTCATACCAACCGTAACATTGAAAAATACAGTGGATTATCGTTAACTCTATAAAATATATAGTATCGATCTTCAGGATGCAATGCATAAAAATTTAGCTTCCGTCTTGCATAGATTTTTATTGAAGATTTTATTTTCTGCCTCTAGTTTAATAATACTAAATGAGTTTCCATTCGAGATAATTACTGTGGTTAGACTTATTATCCAATCTTTGGACTTGTCCTGTGTGGTCAATCTTTATAGAGCTAGTTACATAATAAGACAAGTGTCAAGCAAACTAGAATTGCATGATTTGTATCGTTTTATAAGTGCTGACACTTCTTGGCTGTCCCACTGGTGATTACAAATGGTCTCTGGTTTTTTATAAACGACCTCAATTTACTAAATTGAAGAAGTGCATCGCCTCAAGTGCAATACTCATAAATAACCATACCAGCATCTAACACTAAATGCCGGAAGCTAAGCAGAGCTTTGCAATTAACCATGAACATATAACCTGCCTGTGGTTTACGACGTGCAAGAGTATGTGGAAGAATACGAAATAACAAATTTACACTTTTTTGTAGGAAGGCACCATTGTTCACAAATCTTTCTCTCGTTAAGACCAAGAACCACTTCGGTGTACTAATGAGTTAAGACAATATTTGCGTCTTTATTAAGAGAAACAGTTTATGTAGTATTGGTTATGATGCAACCAAAAGTCTTCTCTACACGGTACGTGTGAATATGTTAAACCTTTTAAGAATTGAAGAAATGAAAAGTAAATATAAAAAGAAGAATTTTAAAATTGTATAGATACAAAGACCTTGTGTTTTTTTTTCTTTGCGTCTACAAGATATACGTTACATGTACTTGATTATCAGAAAAGAAGAAAAAGGCTCGTTTATAATGTAATTACAACCATACCCAACAAGAGAATCTTTTTACTTGGAAGCTACGCCCTCGTATCTAGTAACGCCTCATTAGGTAAAACATCGTGCTTGGTCTTTACGCAGAAACGCAACTGCTGCAACAAACCAGACTGGTTTGCAGGAATTGCTGTAAATTCATGAATGACATGAATTAATTATTGTGGAACGGGAAACGAAGAAATGCATTAGTTTTTTCCTTGCAATGAAAACAAAAACTTTTTGATTATCTCGGTTGTAATAATAATTTGTCGACTTTTTTAAAAGAAAAACCGTGAGTGTTATTCAATCATCATTAATTTATTTATGGTTTGCATTGCGGCATTGTTTTAGGATAACAAGGCCAAACAAGAAGCAATGATACACAAAGAGCACCAAAAAGACTTTTAGTTAAAGGAGCGAGCGAGTTCAATAAATATTACTAGGTAGGGCACCAGTTTTCCTAAGCCGCTTAGATAACTAAATTCATAAATAAACGGATCACTTCTAACTCGACAATACAAGAAAATATAACATGTTCTTAGCGCGAAATCGGTACCTGTCAATCTATATGAGTAGACACTTACTTACATATTGATATAATATTTTTTTATTACAGTTTATATTTAAATTTTTATGGCCTAAAGTATAATTTAAATATTTGAATGCTAGACACAGACATATGTAGATTCAATGGTAATAAATATAAAATACACAATGATTTGACATTGATTTGTTTACATTTTAACTCGTAACATAACTTTAAATTATTTTATGCTCTCCAAAAGGATGTGCACTTCTTGACAGATGAAATTGAAAGAGAGTTATGAAAAAAAAATTTTTTATATAATTTGGTTTAAATTTTTGTATGAAACAAGTGAAACTTTGGCAAGTCATTTTGACATAACTAGATTATTATTTATAAATTTGAATTAATCCTAAAATTAATTGGATAATCTTATAGATAATAAAATTCCCAATCTAATGGTATATAATGCTCTTATGAACAAACAACAATAACTTTATAAGTGAATGCCGATGAACACAATCTCCTTAAAAACTAAATAATGCACTTAATAATTAAAAATACGTTTTTACATCTTCCTGTCGTCACAAACTTAAACATTAAATGCTTCAAAACATTATTTGAATAATTTCAGGCATTAACATGAAAATTCAAGCCAATTAACAATATTTAATGAATGTTCCAAAACCGCAACAAAATTATATGTTGTTTATCTGATATCACTAATAAAAAGCAGCTCCTACATTTAAGATAGTAACAATTGTGTGGAAGTGAAGCAGCTTTACAAACCTCCACGAAAATAATTTAATCAAGAGCTGTAAAATCTTGAAATACAAGAAACTTATACAACTGAGGTACCTCGTTAATATGAAAACACATTTTTAACTATTAATTGATAAGGTAAGACAGTAAATACTTGTATACCTCCCCATTGCAGTACACCTTGTCTGTTTTAGGTTAAACCTTACATTAGAATTGACCTAAACTTCATTAAATGACTAACTAAATAATAATCGTCTTCCACATCGTTAATGGACAAGAAAAATTAATTAAATTCTATGGAAAAATCAATTTTATGGGTGTGTATGTTAATCATAAATAACTGTTTTACTTCATAAAAGAAAAATTACTTAAAATTATTATTTTGAAAATTGATGTTATGCAACCAATCGAACATGTCGCTGTGAAATTTTATAAATATGCTTGTTTAAAATTATTGTGTGGGTGAATTCCTTGTTTGTATGTCAAATAACATGACAACACGTATACATTATACAAATATAGGTAAATTAAGGCCTGTAACTCGAGGGGATATTGTAACGGTACATTTTCTATCAGCCTCAAGTATGTAGAATTTTATATTTATATTTACAAAAATCTTAAGTTCGGTTCTGCAAATTTGCATTATTTTTAAAATATAAGCGTTTAAAAAAAATGATAGTTCAAGGCGTTCGCAGTTTTAGAGGAAAAATCAATACTTGCTTTTTAGTTGCTGTGCCCTGATTCGTTAAGCCAAAACACGCGACTCGTTGTTGATTGGGTACTTAGAAGAAATCAATACTGTTCGTGAGTGAGACCTCGCTATTGGCTGATATTCCTACGCGGAAATAAGAATGCGGAGATTGGGGTTGTAGCGTCGCGTCACTGACTTGCTTCCGGCCTGTGCCTCGTGGCAGAGGACTCTTGTTTGATCTTCCAGTAATTAAGGTCGATATTATTGAATTCTCGTTCTTGTTTAAATAATTAAAGAGAATCTCCCGCTCAAGCATAGAGTGTGGACGTCTTTCGATTGAGTTCCGATAAATAGTGGTTGATTTTGAATCAATGTTATCGAATTACAGTTTATTAATCCTTTAGAATTAAAATAAATTCTAAATACAGTACAGTACAGTCTTAGTGTTATTTTGTTGCAAAGTGCAAGTTTTGAAAGGATTTACGTTTCGTTAAATCGTGTTTGAAAGATTTATAATTTTGTATCGCGAATAAACAATAGTGGTTCATTTTATGGTGAAGAACTACTAAAAACAATTATTTCGTTTCGTTTGGTTTTAAGACTAGTGCAGTTTATCATAAAGAAAAACCACTTAAATTTGATCCAGATTCTCGTTCTTCTATAAATTAACACAGTAAATTAGAACTTCGCGCAAAGAATGTAAACGCATTAAGTGCTACTTGTGATTAAGATTATTTAAATTTCTGATAAACATTATCGTTTTATTTCGTGAATAAAAGTGAATACGTTATAACTTATAAACATTTTGAAATCTTGGATTGTTTAATGTGTGCTCGATCAAACTTATTTGTGAAATGATATGCGCAAATGACAGTAATTAAATTGAATCTCATCCTTGGATTCTGCTACTGAAAATCAACTCTTCGAGACCACGTTAATGTTAACAACGATCTTCCGAAATAGAGGCCATTTTCCAATTTCTAATGGATTGTTTTTGTTTCTCTTCTACGAGTTTAGTTGGATAAAAACGAAAGGTATTGTACTTTATAAGAAATTGTTTATTATTGCAGTTTAGTTTAAGAATCCTTTACACAAGGAACTTTGTAATTTTTCATTAGGAAGAGAGCTCTCTATCTAGAAAATTCAAATCTTTAATGTTAAAGAATTTTAAAATAATCAATGCTGATAATATTTAGACTAATCTAATTTGCATAATATCCTTTAGATATTTGTTTGTCGATTTTTTCGAGTCAAGTTTACATAATTTTAATAATTTACATAATTTTACTGATTAATTCTATTTGACCAATCTAATAAATTTCTTGGTTATTTTGTTGTTGATTAAAAGGTTTTGTGTAAATCTTTCTCGAGCTATTTTAGTGTAATTATCTTAGTGAGGTTAATCGTTATTAAAGGAATATTAATTTTACTTGTAATAAACCCATGTCGTGTGTGTTTTATTATTCAAGTGCTTTGTTATTTTTTTATCTATTTTCTTATTGTTTAATAAATGTTTTCAGTTTATACTAAAGATCTAAAAACGGAACCATATAATTATGAACATTTTATTTCATTTTTATTCCAAATTTTAAAACATAAACAAAATCTTTTTGTTTTCAATCTAATATTTAATTCATTTTCTGGTTAGTGAATTTAATATTTTTTTAAGCTTATTTAATTAACATCATTGGTTGTTTATACTAATAAACACGTTTAAGCTTCATAATCAGATGGCGCCCTTTTTGAGTTATTATTTGTGTTCTGAAACCTTTATCTACTCCTTTTCACAATTTATACAACTGTGGAACCAATACCTACGACCTGAATACTAAATTTATAAGAGAGGCTAAATCTCAAGCCGTGGTGAATATTCTGAGTATTGTATGATAAAGTAAGTATGAATAATTTTATAGTTTTTATTGTTTATCTTGTGTGAAAAAACGAAAAGTTACAATTGGCGCCCAATGGCGGGGCGTTGTTTCGTTTGTGAGTTTTTAAAAAGTTACAATATGCAATAGATCCTCAGCGTTGTTAAATTTAATAGGATTAAACGATATATCACTATGAAATCAATCAAATATAAGACTGCGGTTGATACCTATAATAATTATAGGTGCCAATGTAAATGACTGAAATACTCTTGGGCCTGCTTGACAGGGCACTCGCGTATCTTGGATCTTAACCAGATACTGAGAAGGTTAAATTGGATGAAATCCAGACGAAAACCTTTGTCATATATCAGACACATGATGAGATGCTGGTAAACATTTACATATTTACATCGCTATGAAAGCTCCTCCAATAGCACCCACAGAAAGATTACTTACTTGTCGCAACGAATATTTGCTGCAGAATTGAAATATCCAGAGAAATGCTTAACAGGACTTCTTTTATCGTACAGATTGGCTTTAAAATTGAGGAACCGAATGGAAGAAGGACATTTCTCGTTGTATGTCAATTTAAGTATTGGTAGGTAAAGTTTCACTTATAATAATAATAGTAATGACTACTACCCATAGCCTGGAAACCAGGCCCAGAAAAAACTTGGTTGGTAGAAGAATGACAATTAGGATTTCCATTTTTAATTTTGATTTTTGTGACTTTTTAGAGATATATCGATGATTTTGCTCTTTTTGAAATAAATAATTTACTGATAAAAACACTTTTCTGCAAGTGCTCTTTTTCCGCCCAGCTCCTCAATTTTTAACATTAAAATTAAAATTCTGATGTCTGAAATTCTGAATCTAATTAAATCTGGTTAAAATTAGAAAACTTAAATACACTGAAACTTTCAAAGTTTAAAGTTGTGCAATAGAAACATAACATCAAATTGTACATTTACTTAAAGGCTCTTAATTTTTGGAAATTTAACTCTTCCTTGATTCTAGAATTTGAGAGCTGTAAATAACCTTTAATCTCTATATGTGAGCTGATGTCTCTAACACAGAACTTTGAAACATTGGGCACTAGAGTGAAGTAAGTTGGAAAGGTTGGGTATCTGAAAGCATGAGAAGATGAAACTTCAAGGTTTTGAAGGTCGAAATTTGGAAACTTGGACACTTATAGTTTACATTATTATAAAACAGTAGAATTCAAACTTTGAATTGAATCTTTCAAACTTCCAAGCATGACTTTTTCAAACTACCATCATTAAAATCTACATCCGCGGAATAGAAGTATAGGATGAGCAAATCTAGGAACCAATGCAGAAATTAAGGTAGACGGAATGCGATTTAAGGCATCGCTTGAAATTATTTCGAGCTGCTTTCCAATCAATCGTAATGTATTTTGAATCAATCTACGAAATTAATTTTCTCGCCTGTCTCGGTTATTTAGGAAGGCTATTATTGAACTAAAGCCATACAAAAGTTGCAATAACAGTTCTTTTTAGACATTTGGCGTTGATAGTTTCTAGGGTGAGGCTTTTCTATATAATATTTCAGATCGATAGAGTCAGAAGCAAATGAACAAAAAACAGAAACAGCCAAAAAGAAAATAATTAACTTCTTGTACGTACAATAGAGTTACTGGATACAATGGAATTGCTAACTGCATAGTTATCGTTTGAAATAGTATGATAGTGTCGTCAAAATCAAATAGAGTTGATCAAAGATTAATACTTGTGTATATCGCATTTATTTCTTTATTTATCCCAATATAACGAACAAGTCAATAGGTGAGGTAGGTACATGTAAGATATAGAACTTACCCACAGTTGCTTTAAAGAGCAAGTTGTCGACGCCCCACTATTTTATTTCCGTTTCCATATGTTCTGATCACATCTACCTGCACGCGATATGGAATCTCGTTGTGAAAGACCCATAACTGGGGTCCAAATAACAGAAAGTAATTCATACACATTCTGAGACCATTATAGTAATTAAGCATTTTACGTATACCAATTCGGAACAAAACGTAAAATAACGAAGACTTTTCGAGTACCGCACAGCTGCGGTGTTGTATTGCAGTCATTGGTATAAACTGCACGATCGTTTACTCCAATTCTCCCGCCTTCCTTAACTTCACACCACTAGGATGAATCACTTTGTTGTTTAGAAACCGCATTATAGTAGTACATTCTGTGTACTATGATTATAATACTTTATAGTATTATAGCCTCCTTTCACAGGCCATGATGGCCCATGGAATATAGCAGGGTAGGCTGCTATTACTCGAGCCGTTCGGTACCCAAGGCTGGTAAAGTGGCTAGCTTTACACACCAACCGCCTACTATTACCACAGGAAATGGTTTCTCATGTATCATCCCTAGGATTCGAACCCAGGACCTCGAGAGCCATACTTACTGAGTTAAAACATAAAACCTGTTGAAGCTAGAAGAGCCTTTCCTTCCTAAGAATCGGGCAGATGGTGGTTTTTAAGGGGTAGGTTTTTGTTATTAGTTATAAACTTTAAACAGCAATTAGAAATGATTTGTTCGATGGGCTAAATCACTCCTACTAATTAAGTCCTAGGTATCCTAACAACTACAGTAACTTGATGGGGTTAACATTCAACGACGTTACTTCTGTTACGTTTATAACTTTTGAGTCTTGTGTTGTTGATAGGTGCTAGCAGTTGTTCGAGCAGTAGATTGGTCTACTTCTAAAGGTTTGGATATATTTGCGTTTTTTTTTCTCCATAGAATGTGCGAATACTGTATGGCGTGGTGGTTGGGCACGTACCAGGGTGAATCGTCATTTTTGAAGTATTTTTGATCGACTTCTCTGTATAATTATTGGATTTGCTAACACATCCCCACAATTCTGTGCCGTATGTTCAGATGATCTTGATGATGTCTTTATAGATTAGGATTTTTGTTTCCTAATGAGTTTTTTTATCAGTCAGTTTATTTCTCTTACTCTTAGATCAAAGTTTTGCTCTCTTTACAATATGTTAGTTCAACTTCAATTTACAGTCTAAGTGTACTCCCAGATACTACCAGATATTACTAGACACTATAGCTGAATCTGTTCATGATATTTCAGTATTGTTTATATGCTAACTGGTGGATAGGAATCTTTACGAAAGATGACTGCTACTTAAATCGATTTAGATTCATTCACTTATATTTGTCATTTCTGTAGCCGTTGTTGGAGCTGGCTCAAGTATTTCTGGTTATATTCCAAGGCTACTATGGGATCTTGCTGGTTCGTAAAAATAGCTATATCGACATCAAACTCGCCTGTTCCTGTTATTGGTAAATGGTATGTAATACATATAAAGGGCCAAGAACCAGTGACGGATACAGGTTTTGGTGGGGGTTCTAGATTTCAGATTTTGTTGATAGGAGTTCCTCCTCCATACGCTCTCACTCATTTTTTCACTCACTTTATTAAAAGAAAAAAAGAGTAAAGACGTTCTGTCCACTCGATACTACTGTAAAAGACACATTCGTAATAAAAATAAAAAACTGAAACCATTGTAGGGTAAACCATTGTAGGTAAACCTATTGTTGCCAATGTTGTGGCAATTGTTATCCCTAAAGCCCTGGGTCCCGACAATTATCTAGTTTGACTAGTTGTTAATTCATTATGCTCATATCATTCCCTGGTGGTACTCCTGACTCAATTGGGAGGGTATTTACCTTCTCTCTATTCAGTTTAGTTTGAAACTGCCTCTCACTTAGGTTAAAGACGATTTCATTAGGTTGAAATAAGTTCGAGTCCGTTTAATTTTATACAATAATAGTCATGAATACCAGACCTTGTCAAAAGCTTAAATAATGTCAAGTTACACCGTTCCTAACGGCTTGTTTTATTACCTGCTTAATTTGATACGACTTTTGTAATTCAAATTGGTAATCTAGTGTTAAGGCGTAAGCTCTTCATTAATTCTGCGTAGTACTAGTTTTTCAAGCAATTTAGAGATAGTTGGTAACAGACTTGTAGGACGATACGATGTGACATCTTAGGTTCTCTTGACCTGCCAGTCAATATTATTTGAACAGTTTTTAGGCATTTTAGCCCAGTATCTGTGTCTCAAGATGAAGTTAGGTATATATGAGAGGAGCACCATCTTTTTCTAGGCTGTTCTGTTTTGCTTTGAGAGGATTCAGTGCTTCTGTAGGAATATATAGGTTTTGATGTATTTCTTGATCCAGTCAATTGTTTACTGGCGTAGAAAAAGTAATCCTATGTTGGTTTTTCGTACTGGAGGTACTGTTAACTGTTTTTTTGGCACGTACTGCTCAGTCACATATTTTTTCTTTTAAGTTTTATTTTTGATCTTCGGCTTAATTGATCATAGCTGTGCTTGTCAGTATGGTTAACGTTAACGTGTGAGAGCACGACTCCTATTCCAAAGATTGTCCGTTCAAATCCCACTGTGATTTTTTCTAAATTGAACAATATTCGGCCACAATATTCAATTGAAGGTGTGTGTGTGTATATAATTCTTAGTGTAGGCATAAAATAAAATATAAATATCAATCGACAATCTGCATGAAATAAAAATGTCTCTTATATGTAGCTGTAGAAAAACTGAATAGCAATTAACCGAAGGACCATATACTATCGTATTTAATTAAATTAACATTAAGTAGCATAGATAGGTATAATTAAGTATAAAATACCTTAAACTGATCCTATAAATTAAATGGAATATTTTTACAACATTTTCAGATAAGAAGTTATGTGGAGCGCATTAAAATTTGATTACATTAGAGCAGGCTTTAATTGCAAATTACATTCACATCTCTTAGAACTGGAACTGGTAAAATCTGATAAATCTAAAAATTAAATAATGGAGCATTTAGCACGACTTTTAATATTTTATAAATTTAAATTGCCGCTTTGCTTTAAGATTTTTGTGGGAACATTTTAAATGGTTTTTCTCAAAAGCTTTCTTTAGTTAAGAGGTTTCGTGCATTAGTGCAATTAGCTCGAATACTAAGATTTAATTAAAAGCATTTTCGGAAGGTGCTGCAGTTAAGTTGTGTTTTAAACGTAACATGCCGTTTTGTGTAACAAGTAAAGAGTAAAGCCGTCCAAATATCTTCCCCGGAGATCTCTTCTCCTATATAAGCCTTGTATCCAATTTTAATTTATTCGATCTGTCTGAATGATTTGTGGGGATGCTTTAGCGGCAACATTCTTCTTTGGCATTTGTCGGTGTAGTTTTCATCTTTTATAAATGGCTGCTTAACAACTGGCTATTGTAACGTTGCAGAGATGTTGCTAATATCCGACCGGAGACTGTACGTTGGCGCTTGTTAAGATTTTTTCTACTTAGAAAAGACTAATGTGGTTCTGGTGTTTAACATAAGAATACTCCTTCTATTTGTTTACTGAAATCATATAAGCATAACTGAACATACATACATATACTTGACACAAGGAGTGCCTCTTTTACGATTTGTTCAAATTTATCTTGGAAGGTAGGCACAAAGAAAATTTTTAATCAACTCAGCCTACAACTATTATTTTTTGTTACGCCACTGAGTAAAATTAATTTCTGTTTTCTTTAGTCCTTATGTTAGTGTAATGGATTTTTTGATTAAGCGGAAAATAGTTAGCCTATGTACCTCCAATTAATTTTTATTGATTTATTGTCATTTATCATTCTCTTTGCTACTTTCATAGCTTTTCACTAAATCGGGCTAAACCTACATTTGAACTCTTATTTTTAAAAAGTTTTTTAATGAGATACAATTAAACAATGATTAGCCAGAAAATTGGATGTTTACGAAAACAATTAATTGGTGGACTGGTAGAAATTACTCGTTCTAATTAAGATAATGAACCCAGCTATAATGCATTTTACTGCATTTAATTGTCCATATGTTGGAATTTCAAAATGGGTTTAAGAATTGCAGTAATAGGACAGTATATTATACTAGATAATCATTAATACTTAACAAGCCCAACTTCAAGGCATTGAAGAATCAGAAAATAAAAATAAATATTTTAATTAATTATTTTTCTTCTGCAAGTGCCCATTTGTCCCAAGCAGCAATTTTAGTTATCGCTACGTACCAGCAACTACCGGTGGAACTAATTGCCACTTCCTATTGTGGAGGTTTTTACCAGTAGCCACAAGCACGTAATTGCTACGGTTTTGTTACGTGCCTGGAACCAAAATGGAGAACAATCTTTAGGTAGCAGATACGCAGATGGCAGCGTAGTAATTGCTACTTTCGTGGAACTTCTTTTCTCTTTCACACATCGCATCGTGTCGCGTAGTTGCTCTCTCTTACTCTTGTAACTTAGCAAGTATTCTATCATTTTCTATACTAATGCTGCGATCGTGTCACAAAATGGATTACTATTTTATTTGTAATACGTACTTAATAATACAAAGAGCGATGAAATATTTAATTTTTTTGTCATCCCAGTATACCAAAATTATGAACCATTGCAACTTTTCTGTTAAACGTGGTGATGATAAATCGAAAAGTAACAACTTAATGTTTCTTTAAATATATTTTTTAATAAAAAAATGTCTTTAATAAAATATGACAAAAATATTTATAAGTTGATACACATGATAGAAACCATTTTTATATTGTTCCTAAGGCACAATTTGGCACCAATTTGTTATTGCTATTAAAGGTTATATAGTAAAACATTTATTAAAAATCATAACAAATTACAAATAAATTAATAGCCTCCTACATTTTACAAGTAAATATGGAGATGAAGTAGTTTACGAAAAACCACTTTATAGTGATTCTCCTGGGTAGCAAAAACGTAAGTTTTACTTTCAATACTACTGTAAGATTCCGTGACCTTAAAGGGCTAAGCAATGGTTTCAGACTGGTGGCAGGAACTTTCAGCACGACTTTAAAGTAATTATACTAACAATGGAAGTTTACGGCTGACGTGTCGCTTATTTTAAAAATTCATAATCAAAAGTAAAAAAAATAAGGAAAAAAAATAACACAAACAAGATGCAACGTACGTATTTACTTGGAACAAAAACGTTACTTGGAACAGACAGGGTGCCCGCATGGTTAACGTACTACTTTTATACACGGTCGCCCTAGTATTCGATTCCCACTAAGCTCCGTTACTTTTTTTAAATTAGTTTTTTTAGTAAAAATGCATCCCTGTTTACAACTGGGCTTTTCTTAGACTTTTAAATAATTCAATAAAAATTATTGTGATTATAACTCATGTATTGCCTAAATCGTAATTGTAACTCTCTCTAATTGTGCAGAAAATTGGAACAAAAACCTGCGAATAATATCCAGTTAAGAGTTACCATAAATTTAATAAAATGATTTGTTTATATAAATATATTGGAATAATTGACATAACGTTTAGTATTTATTGCTTTTTAAATTATTCCTAAAAAAATTAATCAAAAACTAGAAACCTGCGAATTTACATTTTTAAATCGGCGACACGTCAACTCGAAGGTCCCCTTGTAAGTGGCAGTATCGTTCTACATACTTTGAAGGTTACTCAGCAGTAATGAAACTACATAGTTCCAATAAATAGTAGAAACAACTACATAGTTACTAAAATAATCCGAACTAAAGTAATTAAACCTATAAAGTCATAAATTTAGTTGTAGTTACGTAACAACTACTCAATCAAAGTTCCGATCTCAGTTAGTGCTACTTAGATGTTGCTTGGGTTGGCATTTCCCTCCTATACTTGTGTTGTGCATGTTTAGTGACCACAAATATAGGTGACTTACGGTTTAAGGTGGACTTCGAACCACCCTAAGAAAATAGTACTTGGTTTTTTTTATTAAATTTTAGGGAAATTTCCTGGGCAAAGTATACTTCGGTGGTTTGCCATTGCCATGGGAACAACTATTTTAAAAAATGCGGTGATCGAACCCGGATCCCTTGGTACCTAGTCCCGCACGTAGCTAACCGAACCACATCAAATGTTTTATTCTTCTTTTAAGGGATAGTTAGAAATTATGTTAAATAGTAAATTTCATATGCATTGTCCTCTAAACCGGGTAATCAAAGATTGAACAAGAGTCACTTTTTTCTTCTGACAGGATTTCTTTGGGTTGTAGGAGCTGCTTATTATTAACATATTGTGAATTTTCGATTATTTGGATTTTAATCAACAATTACATTCCTAATACTAGAAATTCTATCGATTAAGTTATGCACATTGCATGAGCGCAGTTAGTAGGTAATGGAGATGTCCGAGCCGTCAGGCGAGAGCATTTTTGATTAGTTGTTTTCACTAGTGCTAGTTCTTTGTCTACAAGTCTTTCTAATGATTTTGATGGAAATAACGTAAGTATTGGTTCGACTAGATTATCAGCGAAGATGCCCGTCACTCTATCTTCGCTATACAAAGTGCAAAGTTTTTCGTTTCATAAAACATTTTAGCTAACTGTGCGATTTTTGGACTTTTCCATTACACGTTGCAAAAATTTTAATAAATGTCACCGCCACACATGCATACTTACAGCTTTTTGTATTTTATTTGTTGGTTTGCATCTTGTCCATTTAAAACATGATTCGTCATCATTTAATTTTTTAAGGGATAAAAGTGATGCTGAAGCATTCCGTAGAATAAATTTGAAAGAAAAGATAAACTTTGGTAATGTGAATAATTTTCAATTTAGAGAAAGTTTTCATGTCTCTTCACCCGCTACAGAAGCTGTATTAATTTCTATCGCAGCTGATCTCGCTCATGAAACCCGAACACCATGACACCAAGCGAGCAGCTCCTCATAGCTTTGAACTGGTTTGGTAATGGTGGCTAGTACCATGGCATAGCATCAATGCATGGAGTTTCAAAAGCTTCCATATGCGGAATGGTTCAGCGAGTTACAAGGGCTATAGTCAACAGGCTTTTCAGCAATACCGTATCTTAGCCTAACAATCCCGGAATAGCTCAAGAGTTATTTAGAAAGGGAGGTTTTCCTCCGGTATGTTATAAACTTATAAACATCGATGCTTCACGTATAGACGAGGAGCAGTATGTTGACCGGCCCAAGTAAACATTATTTGAATATTATGATGATTGAGGGCCGAATTCAAATTTTACGCGGTAAACGCCAATTGGCCCGGAAGCGTTCATTATGTCAGAGTTTTACGTAATTCCCTCGTTTCTCTGCACTTCGATGATGGTTGGAAGCTGTGTCCAGAAGCCGTAGTTCTTTGCGACAGTGCCTATGGATAAAGGAATGGCTTATTTCATCACTAAGGAGGAATCCTAATGATCTAACTGAACAACATTTAAATCTAGCTCACAAACGAACGAGACGATTAATTGAAAATAGTTTTGGAATCCTAAAGGAACGATTCCCATTCCTTAATCAATAAAGGCTATCTCCGGAAAAGGCTGCTTATGCAGTAATTTGTTGTGCAACACTGCATATATTACTTACGAGCATGAAAAGGTAAACGTATTATAAATGTAAAATGCAAATCCGTATAGAGAAATTATTACCCTTGGGACTTAAGATCGAAGCCAGGTCTGAGCTCGAACTGAGCTACCAAAGCCAACCTACAGTAGAATGACAATTTTTCTTTACGAACTAAACAATTGCACACATTCAAAGTGCACTAAGTAGATATAATTGCTTTATTAAGTTCACGAATTGGCAATTTGTCAGCAACACATCAACTATTAAAGTTAATCTAGATTTTTAATTTTTTTTTCTTGAATAATTCTATAATGAAATTAATTTTTAATTTAAGGTTAATATCAATTCTACTGTAGGTTTTAAAATTTAATTTTAACATTAATTATTAATATTTACCTTAAATTGAAAAAGTTAAAATTTATTCCGTATTAAATTATCTATAAAAGTGCACCCAATATTCCACTTCGTTGCTTTTCGGTTATGTTCTCCGCCCACATTTCAATTTCAACCTCAAATACCAGTCTAATACTAATCAAATACTAATCTAACTAAAATGTAATCAGTGCATTTGTTGCTAAATATTCATATTTCTGTATGCTAAAGCAAAATATCTTGTGAGAAATATAATATATTTAATGAAAATAAATATTATCCAACACCTCTAAGGCGTTCTAAGGCGTTATTTTTATGTTTTTAAGCAATTAAAGTTAACTTTACTCACTTGTGGGTAGAACACCTTTTTACCCACTGTATAATGTGATTGGCTGTTATTGTAGGTTGCAACCAATCACCAGCTCACGTTGCATAATATTATTAAACGCCAGTCATCGGGCTAGAGTATCAAATTTATTTCCGTCAAACACTACAAACTAACTATACATTGCAAATTCAATATTTGAACTTAAATAAATAAGTGTTGGTTAAAACGTTGTATGGCACACGTGAATTAAAGATATTATTCACAAATTAACCACTCGTTTATCGTTGTGGATCAATTTCTCGTTCGTGAATAATATCTTATTTAACTCACTATTAAATAACTATTATTTTATTCTCAGTAAAATTTAACCTAACTCTTTTTTACTGTAAAATCAACCCTTATCGAAATATTTGCGAGAATATTAATTTTCATGTTTTCTTTCCAATATGGATGCCGAAAGCAGACCTCGCTATAGGTAGAAGATTTAATATGTTTATTTACAGACTTAAAATAAGACGATCAAAACACCTCGCTCCTGCGTCGCTAGTCCCATAAACTTTCCAGCTGGCCCGTAAAGACTAACTTACAAAGCTTGCAACGTGAGTAATTACACTGTGCTAGTCGAAAATAGAGACAAATGGGGCACTTATTGAGTGACGTTCTTATGGATGTACTGAGTTCAGATCCACCGGCATTTAGCTGGATTGGCTCTAGTTTCGGAGAAATCCGTCTTTGAATTTTGCTGATTTCAGTCGGGTTCGTCGCTAAAGACTTCGATATTTGCATGTTTATAGGTCCTAAACCGTTTTGAATATCGCTATAATGTCTTTGGCAAAGTTGTAGCTATTATTACGACCAACAAATTTGCTGGACACACCAACACAAAAAAACACATTCAAACAGTGTTTTCGACTATAATGTCCAGAAAACCCCACTTTTTCGTCGATTTCTTGGAATTTTCCGCCTATAAATGCCAAACTGTAAGGAATTTCGCTTTAAAATCTCAAGAAAAAAAACAAACAATACTTTTTTCCCACAATTCAATAAAAAAATTAGACGCACAATCATGATTTTAACTCGAATTTTAATGCAGATTCAAAAACTTTGAACAGTGAAACATATATTTTCATGTTTATTCTTCTTCATCTTCTTCTTGTTGCAAGTTCCAGCAAATGTCTCCTAGGAGAGCATCGAGCTTCTTGCCACTATACCAGTGCTCAAGTCTTGCCGTTACTTGGTGAAAACGTTCTACATGCTCATCGGATTCGGTTGGTGATTGTTCGGCGAATTTGTCCATATGGCAATGTAAAAAGTGAATTTTTAATGACATTCTTACATTGATATTGTGGAAAGCATCAAGCATGTTTTCAATGTGTATGCGCCAATTTTCATCACGATGAATTCCAAGAACATTTTCAATGACTACTTTGACACAATTCCAAGCCACTAGCTCTAGATCATAGAGACAGGCTTCAAACCGTTGATCCTTCATCAAACGTCGAATATCAGGTCCATTGAGAACGCCTGTGAAAAAATCATTCAAAAATATGTGTTAAATATTGAACAAGAGAGCTTGTTTGGTACGAATGTATGGTTTCATACAAACCTTCTTTTATTTTCATTCCGCTTAATCTTGGGAAAATCCGTGTTAATTCATTGAATGCATTGCCTTCAGGATTCAGTATCTTTATGAAGTTTTTAACAATTCCAAGTTTGATATGGAGCGGTGGGAGCAAAACTTTTTGAATTGGCACAAGTGGAGCCTCAACGATGTTTTCTTGGCGCAATCTAAATCCTACTCTCAGAGGCCAGTCCTTATTGGTGTATTGATCGCCAGAAAATCGAGTATCCCACAAACACATAAAACACATGTGTTTTGTGTATCCCGTCTGCATCCCTCTCAAAAGAGCTACCACTTTCAAATCAGCACAAACTTTCCAACGATGGTCTTGGTATTTCACCAAATCAATGATTTTTTTCAACGATGCGTAATTTTCTTTTGTGTTTGTGCTGATAGCGATCGGGACACTGTTTTTTGCATTTGCGATATGAAGCAAAACCGCCTTGAGACTGCTCTTACACGAATCAATAAACAATCGCCAATCTTCTGGGTTATATTCATTGTGCGTCGTTAGAACCAAACCCTTGATATCAGTGCAATATGCTACTGAATTGTCTTCGATGGCTTTGAAAAAAACAGTGAAATGACGATGACGACCGATTGCTCCATATATATTCACATCTGGTGCTAAGATATTCGATTTTTTCAAATCTTGAGCCAAAAGAATGGACTGACGCTGTGATAATTTGAGGCGACGAATCATTTTATCCAGACCGCTTTGAGAGATTTCGACGTGATTACATGGTGCGGTCACATTGGATGGTACGTAAAGTGATGCAGACGATTCTCCAACAGTAGCGAAAGTAGGTGGATTGTACTCTTCTGTTGGACTTTGTCTTTTCGGGATTGGAATGGAATTCGAATGTGGTAACGGCAACTGAACAAACAGTGTTTCTCTGTATTCCACTTTACGTTTTTTGGCTCTGTTTATCCCGACCACACTATTAACACAAGCATAACACTCATCTGGATTGTGCAGTTGAGGGTCTGTCCAAATCATTGGAACGCCAAAAGGCATAGATTCGATTTCACCTTTAATAAAAAAAACATCATTAATTAAAATAGTTTAAAAATAAATAATAAGTTATTTCATTTTACCTTTTTTCCATTGATTCAATCTATACAAACAAGTCGTACAAATGATTGATGGAGCCCAAACCACATCACTAACTACAGTTTGGTTGAAATATTGCGAGTACAATTCAGCCATTTCCGGGGTAATTGCGCGCTTGCTAGGCATTATAGTGTGCTTTCCACAAACATAACAATATTTATTAAATGAATGTCGACCGCATTAACTCATTCTTGATATTTTTAACGAATTTATTTTTTGACTAGATAAAATTACGTTCCGAAACTAATAAACAATCAAGCTGTAACAAGATATGTTATAATTAGGAATGTCAGAATTAAAAACATCAACAATGGTTCAGAAATACGTAATACGGTCATTGACACTGACCGTATGAATTCATGATTTTAACTCAAATCAAGGTCCGTAGATGCAAAGCAAGCTTTGAAACATAGGTCATCGCAAAGCCGTCATTTTCGCGCTTAGTAAAAGTTGCAATACGGCTGCTATCGAAGCCGACACGATCGTCATATGAGGCGCATGCCGTTCTAAAACGTTGAATTAACGCTTAGTACCCAACTGAAAACAAGTCGAGTTGTCGATTATTCCTGTTTTCATGTTAATTAACATGTTCCGCCATTTTCGCGCTACTGGAAGTGGAAGTGTATGAGATGACCTATATTTCAAAGCTTGCTTTGCATCTACGGACCTTGAACTCAAATTACCCTATTGTGACATCTGTGATACAATAGGGTAATTTGTATCACAGAACCCTATTATATCACAGATGTCGCCAGTATACTGACCAATGTCAGTATAATGGCGACATCTGTGATACAATAGGGTAATTTGAGTTAAAATCATGATTGTGCGTTTAATTTTTTTATTGAATTGTGATAAAAAAAGTCTTTTTTGTTTTTTTTATTGAGATTTTAAAGCGAAATTCCTTACAGTTTGGCATTTATAGGCGGAAAATTCCAAAAAATCGACGAAAAAGTGGGGTTTTCTGGACATTATAGTCGAAAACACTGTTTGAATGTGTTTTTTTTGTGTTGGTGTGTCCAGCAAATTTGTTGGTCGTAATAATAGCTACAACTTTGCCAAAGACATTAAAGCGATATTCAAAACGGTTTAGGACCTATAAACATGCAAATATCGAAGTCTTTAGCGACGAACCCGACTGAAATCAGCAAAATTCAAAGACGGATTTTTCCAAAACTAGAGCCAATCCAACCAAATGCCGGTGGATCTGAACTCAGTACATCCATAAGAACGTCACTCAATAAGTGCCCCATTTGTCTCTATTTTCAAGTATCAATTTCAAGCACAGTGTTATTAATACCAATACTATCTATACATATCATTATACAAATTCGTCATGGTAAAAAGAAACAGTCTCATATAATGCGTTTGTGATGTTTCTCAGAATTGTAGCAAAATACAGGGTGGTTGAGAAATGATAGTTAATATTAAATCCTGATTATATATCTGTGGAATAGACATTTTCTGCAATTTACAAAAGGCATTTGAAAAGTTTAATTTTTGAAACAAAGTTAGATAATCAGTGGAATTAAGAAATACATTACTAACAAGAACGGACTTTAACCGATAAAAGATTTCTTTGGCATTTTTCTTTTCTGAAATCTAAAAAAGTTTAATGTACTATTGGCTCTGCTGGCGCCATTTACTTAGTACCATTACGATTACCGGATTTATTTGTGACCATCGTTTTTTATTACCCTGTGTGGGAAGACATGTGACTGCCGAATAATGAAGCACCAAAAAAGTGATATGGTTAATGGTTTTCGTGATTCTTTATACCAACATTAAACATTGATACACATCTGTAAGGAGGCTGCTTATGTTTCTGTTACGAATTCCTTATTTTTGCATTGCTACGTCCGATATTGTTCCAATGCCGCACTTTAATGTGATATATTCATGATCGTCGTTACCTATTAAGCAAATTAGGCGTTGCCTAAGGACACTTGAAGTCAATCAATAACGCGATTCGAGAAGTTGTTCAAACTTCTATTTCCGGGAGAGGAAGCCATTTAAGTCAGGCTTGCGTCCCATCACCCTGTATTTTTCTACATACAGGGTGATTTCTACAAATTATGGTTAATATTCTGGGAAACATCAAAAACGCATTATATGAGCTGACTATTTATTTTTACCATAGTTAATTTGTATAATGTAGAATAGTATAGGTAACAGTTTCTACTTTTCAGCAAAGTAAAAGTTACAGTTTATTTACCTAAACAAAACTTCAAACGTGCAAAATTTTATGAAATTCCAGTCATTTTGTCGTATGCAGAAAATGCATATAAATACTACAGGTTTTCAACATAAATAGATTTCAGAAAGAAATGGTTTCTCTATTTCATAGTCCCTGACGAAATGATGACGAAAACAAAATTTACTCAACTTACTTCCCGAGATAATTGAGTATGAAGTTTTTTGAAAAAAATATTGTGTAACCGGAACATTTTTATCTAACTTTGATACTGACTTTGATACTGTGGTTTGTATCGTTGGCATGAAGATGTACATTTTTTGCCTCTAAAACCAAAACCATTAGAGCCACAAAAAGTGCCTCATTTAAACCTTATTAGAACGATGAGCCTACTTTAGCTGTATGCAAAGTAGGGTGGGACGAAAAAGGTCAACTTTATCTGATCAAAAACGGGTATGTCTCCAAAGTTGTATTTTAGGTCTGGGAAAAACTGCGTATAATATTAAGCCCGAAAAATAATATCTTCAGTCTGTGTAATTGCCTTGAAGAATCGATTTTTTATAAAAAATTGACATTTTCAGAATTTTTTTAAATTTTTAAAGTTAAACGTAGATTGGATAGTGCTTAAAGTTATTTTAAATGCTCCTACATACAGGTAAAAAATGTTAAACCCCTAATTTTACTTGTTTCGTCTGTGCATAGTTCTCAACTTTTAGAAACTCTTTGAGAATTTTGAAAATCTGTTGTGTTTACTATGATTTATGCATGTTGTGAAGAAAACTATCGGAAAACTGTAATATTAGCATAATAACAACACCTTTTTAGTTTTGGAGAACTAAAAGAAATAAACTAACATCGCTCTTTTATGGAACACACTATAGGAACAAACTTCCTCCTCCACTTCGATTCTTCGACTGTTAGTCAGTAGTGAGACAACAGTGCTATAGGGAGGTGTGTGCGTTTCGTCATCAAAACAGAGTTTAGTGTTAATGTGATTTTTTTTATTAATCTTTTGTGATTGAGATACTGGCGCCAAAGACAATACAAGATGATAACCGAATCATAGGTGACAGAGAAA
This sequence comes from Agrypnus murinus, assembly GCA_929113105.1. Taxonomy (NCBI): domain Eukaryota; kingdom Metazoa; phylum Arthropoda; class Insecta; order Coleoptera; family Elateridae; genus Agrypnus; species Agrypnus murinus. The sequence goes on along the minus strand of OV816028.1, from coordinate 111,384,789 downwards.
TGAGTGAGGCTATGTTACCAACCACAATTAATGTAACATTACAATTTTGAGTGGCATGAACAAAAAACAAAAGGCAACGGAGAAAACCTCGGATTTTCTTTTGTAGCTTCCAAAAAACGTTAGATAAAGTACAATCACTGTGGCAGAAATCATCAATTCCGGTAGTGTCTCACAGAACAATAAATAACATATTGAGCTTGTTTGTGTTGGATGTGATGAGTGTCCAACAAATACTGGAATAAACAATGGCGTTATCAGAATCCTGGAAAAGAAATTCAGCACACTACTTCAATGGGTAGTATGCCAGCTTCATACAAATGAGCTACCGCTTAGATATCTTTTGAATCTTTAGATGGCAAAACATTTGGTCCTAGCGGTTATAGTGGCCCCATTGGGAAAGTTCTAGTTAACTGTCACAAGTTACCACCTGTCAAGTTTGTTCCGATCAAGAGTCCTGTTGAAGCATTATTTCCTGATTATTAGACCTGAAAAAGTATTGAGCACAGACCAGAAATACTTGTTTGTCATGTGTAGAATAGTTTCCGTTGGAGAATGACCACCTGGATTCGGAGATCGGAAGTCCAGGAATGCTGAATCATGCCAGATGGGTAACTACTGCCAACCGAATTTTGCGACTATATATTGCTTCCAATTCAAATCGCAAACGTTACAAAAAATGTCAAAGTACGTTGTAAAAATGCAATAAAAGGCAATCCAAAACTGAAAGATGAAGTAAACAATTTTCGTCTACATGTAACATAAACACAAGAAAGTGGTGTATAACTGTTTACAAAACAATGGTTATTTTGCACACCCAGAAAATGTAATAGTTGCAATGATAACTGACAGCAAAGAAATCTTTCGTCAGCTAGCTATCAGAAGAATCATGGCAGCTCGAAATAAGTCCAAAGTTACAGGACTGCTTGTGTTAGGCAGTTCGAGATTCCAAAGATAAACTTTTCTGCCACAGATTACATTGACATGATCTTGTGGCAATCTCTAAGTGTAACAGAACCACCTGTAATAATGCATTTATCAGAAGAAAATCTAAACAGAATGCTGGGGAATGGTGTCTCTGACATCCTTTCAGAAGGTGTACTAGTGAAATTGCCATCACACACTCAAGCTGTTAAAAGGGCATTCAAAGAAGTGACAAAGAAAACGTATCAGTGATAAACGTTTACAAGACATTGCAAATATTATCAACAACAATACAGAAATAGTCTTGACGACCATAAACAGTTAGTCGGTAATACAATTGATAAATAGACAATAATAAAATTACCGAGCTACAGGAATAATGAGCAAGGTTAAGCTATTTAAAATAAAAAATATAAACTATCAAAATACATGTAAAATAATTGCATAAAAAACAATATATAAGGTTTCTAGGGGTAAAATAATAATAATAACATAAAAGAAAAAAGGGTTGTAAAATTTTTATTAATACCAAATAATAAATGTAAAGTTGTATAAAAAAGACAATAAATAAAATATTCAAGAAGTTATCCTGAGTTAACAGTATTTCATTAATTGTAATAATAATAATAAAGTTAAGAACAGAAAAGGAATAGAGTTTCAGAAGAAGAAATAAAATATTTTAAGTAATAAACATGCAGTTTCATCAAAGGAACCAGTAGCAAAAGAAAAGGAAGTTGACATCACCCAGTTCAGTTTCGACAGGTATACAGTTTGTAAAGCATTGGAACCATAGTAGCCAAAAGAAAGTTCTTGAAGGGCGTAGGACCAGGTAACATACCACTGGAAAGGAAATTGATGTGTATTACAAGATAAGTTTTGTGGAAGTGAAAACAAAAGTATCAAGGTATATATAGTATTCCTCAGTATTAAAGTTATATTGAGGAAGTAAAAATAAAATCAAAATTAAAGATTGCATATACTTACCAGAGAATTGAAAAGTTAATTTGTAAAACCGTTAGTGATCATCCCATAACCTGAAAAATAAAATATATCTATTTTAAAGATAATTACTAAAGTAATAAATATAAATTAAAACTTACCTAATCAAAGTCGTCGTTTGGGTTTTCATAAGTGAGGTTAAATATTATTTTTAAACAAATGTCACAGTCGACAGTACTCAATGAAAAAAAGGTTTCCCATTTATTAAATCTTCTCATTTCATATTATAATAATATCATTATATAAAATCCCGAAACTGCAAAACACTGAATTCTTAAAAGGAACCCATAAAGGAGTTCAGTATTGGTTTCATAATTAAAGCAGAGTAGAATAAATTCGACCCTGAGATAAACATATTTAAAATTCTTATATTGTGTGATTGTAGTTAAAATAAAATCAAATTTAAAATTAAACATTAAAATTCTACAACACAACAATATGTGGTGATATTTAATATAACTGTAAGTATCGCCCTATTTTCGCCCAACTTCAAGAAGTTAATAAAAAAAATCCGAAAATTTCAATATTTTCTATAAAAAATTAAATTTTTGATGCAATTGCGCAGACTAAAGATGTAATTTTTCGGAATTAGTATTTTACGCTGATTTTCCTAGACCTAAAATACAACTTTTGAGTCAGACCCGTTTTTGATCGGATAAAGTTGACCTTTTCCGGCCCACCCTAATGCAAAGTGTCAGCTCAATTACATGAAAAAAAAAGTTTCTCAATGCCAACTCTAGATTAAATTATCTCAGAAAGTACTATTGATTTCATAATGATCTAGTACAGCAAGGCTAATGTGATGCTATTTTTTATTATTTTACCTTATACATTTACACTGAAAAATAAGAATAAAATAGCATCCATCATATTAGCCTTGTTGTGCTAGATCATTATGAAATCAATAGTAGTACATCCGTTAGACCTATAGTTTTTGTTTTCGTTATCATTAACTTGTCATAGGCTGTTCAATAATACAAATTCCATTTTGCTTTTCCTAGGCCTAGATACCTTAGTTTATCTTCGCTCACACACAATCGACTCATCTTGGCTAGAAAGGGAATACCCTTAACCTAAAAAGGCTTTTTTTCTACCCTAGTAAAACTAATGTTAATACTCAATATTTCCATTACATTATTTATTAGTCTTTAATAAACCCTTCTCTTGAAGCTACGCATGCTTTTTGTCTACAAGATAAATTAGGTCACGTGTAATAATAGTTTAAATAAATATAACCATAAAACATTAAGAAACATAGAGATTATATTAAACGATAATAATTATGCTTAGCTTCTAGAACACACTTTCCCCTTCATTCATCATAAAAAGTGTCAGTTTAGTAAAAGAAGAACGAGAACGGTTTGTAGATGAAGCCAAGTGAAATTCTAATTCTTCTTTTAAGTTATCTTTCATATTTTCATTTCAATTTTTCAAATTCAGCTATTTTTCACCTTTTGTCTACAGCGTTATCTATTTTTTGTCAAAGTCCTTATATAAACAGGAGAAATAATTTATGGCTTAATGATTATATTGCTGAAATGTTGAAAAATTATTTGATTTATCAAAATCTGTGTTCTATCTTAATGATTTTGTTAATGAAATATTTATGCTGATATTTAAATTAATCAAATATGCAAATCCGAAATACGTAGGAAGATGAGTACCAATTTAGTAAACAATTATCGGATTTTATAAAGCGACAAATTAAAAAATGTCTATAATTTCCTTAATATTTATGTAAACAGTTGAAAAAATTAGAAATCGCATAATTTAGAATTAATTATTTTTATATTTATTGTTATTGTTATTAGTATTTAGGATTTCCTTTTTAAATGTGTTTTGCTTGGTAGGAGGTTGTGTCCTCCGTACCATATCTCCGTATCGTTTTACAATACTTTTTCATGTTTCTGTAGTCATTATTGAGTATATTTCATCTAACTTTTAATGAATCCTGATGGAGTTTGATGTATGTTAGCCATAATATGACACCTAGTAACGGTAAGTATGAAATATGAAACTCCCTTTTTACGTAATAGCTACAGGTAAGTGGTTTATTGGTTGATTCCATAACTTGCTACCACTTCAGTTTCATAACTTCACTACTCAGCTTGTTTCGAATTTAATAGGATGTAGGTTTTATCTTGATCTGTTTCGTGAGTGATTTCGGTTTGTTTCATGCACGTTTTCCTTAATTCGATTTTCTCCCACCCAATTAAATGTTCTACGTATGTTTGACTGCGTGATCCTGTTTATATCGTTTATGTATCGCACGATGTAGCTTTTAAGTCGATATGAAGTTTTCACTTATTATAAAAACGACGCGACGGGTTTTAATAAACTTGCAAACGTTATGTTAAATATAATTTAAAAGGAAAATATATTTCATTATCTAGCATACACCATATGCGGATTTACCTGCATTTATAGCTTACAGCCACAGCTCGCTTGGACAGGAATTGAGATACGCTTCATCAGCGCGTCACCTACTTATGTAAGTGCTGGCACGTCTCGTTAGTAGCTCTGCAAGTTAGTGTCGGAGCTATTTACGTGCTCACGGGGAGGTATGTTAAGCTGGCACCCCCACCACAAGATTTTTTTTAAATTGACGTGATGATTACGGGCTTTTTATGGGCTCTCCAATCCCCCCCAAAATAATTTTTGGGCTCTTGCCTATTGAGACGTTCTACTTGGTCTTAGATTTATGGGCTCTTCGAATATGCAAATCTTATTTGCATTGGAACTACCCTTTCGAAGTTAATCGCTATTCAAAAATTCTAAAAATAATTTTTTTTCTCTAACTTTGCGTTATACTTATGAATGAATTATAGGCTCTTCAATGCGCCTAATTACGATTTTTAGGCTGCACTCGAATAGCAATACCACCCTCGTAGACATATCAAAAATCGTTAATATCGCCATATATCAAAATTTCTTGCGCTTATAATTACAGGCTATTTATGGGCTCTCGAACCCCCCAAAAGTAATTTTTGGGCTCTTGCCAATTCCGAGAAAAACCAAATTCAAGTGTGGGGGTGCTAACTTGACCTTAAGCTAGCGCCCACTTTTTTCTTGATAGTTAGACATACCTACTTGGTCTCAAATCTATGGGCTTTTTATGGGCTCTTCGAATATGCCAAGCTCATTTGCATCGGAAGTACCCTTTCGAAGTTAATCGCTATTCAAAAATTTTGAAAATTCTAAAAATAATTTTTTTTTCTCTAACTCTACGTTATACTTATGAATGAATTATGGGCTCTTCAATGCGCCTAATCACGATTTTTAGGCTGCACCCTAATAGCAACACCACCCTCAAAGATATATCAAAAATCGTTAATATCGAAATATACCAAAATTTCTCGCGCAATAATCACAGGCTATTTGTTATACGGTAATGGTAAAAATTCATTTTGGGTTTGAATTGTCATGTGTGAACAAGGGAAAAATAGTGAATAGCAATACATCTGAGAAAGAGAGATATAATCGCAGAATGACTTCACAAACTTATTTTAATTGCAAGATTATAACTGGCAATCAAGCTACCACCTCCACTTTAATAAAAATGAAAATTTCCTACGCTATCTCTCACTATATCCTCTACCGCAGCGTCGCCTCTACTTATGTAGGTATATTTGATTTTTTGTTTATAAGTAAATTACTGTGGACAATTTATAGGATCAAATAATGAAATAGTGTATAACATTTATTAAATTTACATAATAGGGTACAGTATACCTATTTATCTTTAAGAATTTAAGCAAGAAATAGAGATAATAACAAAACATCTAATTTTACATATTTTACAAACTAATTCAAAATATTTAATGTTACTATGTAACTTGTTTTGCATTTTTAAGCCATCGCACTATGGGGCCGATGCATCTAAACTTGCGACAAAAATGAGAAAAATGAACTTTAATATTTACCCACTTTTATGTTTTTTCTTAGAAGTACTATAATTGTAGTACTTGATAATCTTGGTCACATCTGTAGGGGTTTATTATTTTGTTTACAGTTAGACGTTGAAGTTAGAACTTGCTAAAGGTGTGAAGTGAGTGCGAATTAAACGCCGTTTTTAGTGTTACAATTTTAGTTTATACTTAAGTTTATACATATTAAACAAAATATATATTGGTAAGTATTTTACATCTCTCTATAATAAGTCTACAATAGTTCACGTTTGCTACCTGCATTAAACGATAGCCTAATGTTTGTTCTTTCATGTCATGAAAATATTATTTCCACCTTTTTCCACTTTTTGGAGTTATTCAATTTTTTCTATGCAGATGTACGAAATGGTGACTAGAAGGGAATCAGTGGAGTTGATTTCATTTAAAGGAGAACGAAGAAACAAAACACTAATAGAGTCTGTATACAATTCTACCCTTTCAAAAGTTGAGTACCAAGGAGTATCTGCTGGAAAAATATTAAATGATCTTAAAAATATCACTTATACCTTTTTGAATTTCGTTAAACAAAAGTACATACAAAGAATGCCACTATATAAAACTAAGGTTTTTAGAAAAATACTCCAAGCGTTTAGTTGAAATGTTTTTATTGCCAGATAATGAAGAGAGTCTTCATCTTCTTCTCACAGATCTTCTGCAGATATTGCTCGAAATGCTACCCTTCCCTTGGGCTTATTATCAGCAGAAACACTAGATGCTGGATTTAAAGATGTTAGAGCTTTTCGTGAAAAACATTCACTGAAAATTATTAGAACGGTAACCATCAGAGACTTGATACATAATGTACTCTTCTGATACTGTATTTTCGGATCTAGTCTGCACAGACTTACGACCAATTCCTCGAAAGAAAACAATTCGCGATACGAATGACGATATCCAGAAATTGTTGAAAGAACCAAATATGGGATCAAGGAAACGAGTTCTGATGAAGATGATGGTTTACAAAACGAAGATGCAGAAGAAGATAGAAATTAAGATGAAGAGTTTCTATGGGATTAGTTAGTTTACCATTTTTTTAACTTTGATATATATTGAAACTTTAAATTTCGGTTTTTGATGAAAAAGTTAAACAGAATACGCCAATGATGACAGAGAAATTTGACATTAGCTTATAGGATTAGTGTTAGCGATGGATTTTGTTAGTTAATGATACTGGGGATTGACTCTATGGATAACATTTTCATCAGTTTCAAGTTATTCTTCGGAGACTAAAATAGTTTTAACTATTGGATATAGTATGTATTTGTTCTGTACATATTTCAAAAAAATATCTTCTATTGTTTGAACCTTCCTGAAACTGTTTGAAAATCTAAGTAAAACGGTACTTTCAATCTTCTTAAGTAGTAAGTAGGTAGGTACTATAAGAATGAAGCATTTCTGTGTGGACCCATATACCTTTTTTCAGTTTATTTTCAATTTTATATGTACAAAGGTTTGTTCATTTCGTTCATAGAAATCGCTTTGCAACTATCTAAGATTTTTAAAATAAAATAAGCTGATAACGGCTTATTATCACTTGTAATTACACGAGTGCTTCGAAATTGTCGATTTGTAATACGAACGTTGATTAGCAACCACGAGTGTCATTTTTTGACGTTTTAATTTCCCGACGTGCAACGGAGGGAAATTTGTTAAAAAATGACACGAGTGTTGCGTTTTAATCAACTTGAGTATTACAACAGATAATTTCAGAAGCACGAGCATGTAATTCGGTAAGATTATTTCATGATACAGTTGTTTATTTAAGCAGCTACTTATTAACATAAAGATTAGTGTTTGACATGAAAGTAAAAAATGGGACACATGTGACACTAGTTTTCAGCGTTGTCACGAAGATAAAAACAGTCGAAAAGGACAATAAAAAATTATCGAATTATCGCTTTAATCCAAAAAATAAAGCCTTGCGATTGGTCAAAAACGAAGTATAATGAAATAATCACTTGTAATTACACGAGTGCTTCGAAATTATCGATTTGTAATACGAACGTTGATTAGCAACCACGAGTGTCATTTTTTGACGTTTTAATTTCCCGACGTGCAACGGAGGGAAATTTGTTAAAAAATGACACGAGTGTTGCGTTTTAATCAACTTGAGTATTACAACAGATAATTTCAGAAGCACGAGCATGTAATTCGGTAAGATTATTTCATGATACAGTTGTTTATTTAAGCATCTACTTATTAACATAAAGATTAGTATTTGACATGAAAGTAAAAAATGGGACACATGTGACACTAGTTTTCAGCGTTGTCACGAAGATAAAAACAGTCGAAAAGGACAATAAAAAATTATCGAATTATCGCTTTAATCCAAAAAATAAAGCCTTGCGATTGGTCAAAAACGAAGTAGAATGAAATAATCACTTGTAATTACACGAGTGCTTCGAAATTATCGATTTGTAATACGAACGTTGATTAGCAACCACGAGTGTCATTTTTTGACGTTTTAATTTCCCGACGTGCAACGGAGGGAAATTTGTTAAAAAATGACACGAGTGTTGCGTTTTAATCAACTTGAGTATTACAACAGATAATTTCAGAAGCACGAGCATGTAATTCGGTAAGATTATTTCATGATACAGTTGTTTATTTAAGCATCTACTTATTAACATAAAGATTAGTATTTGACATGAAAGTAAAAAATGGGACACATGTGACACTAGTTTTCAGCGTTGTCACGAAGATAAAAACAGTCGAAAAGGACAATAAAAAATTATCGAATTATCGCTTTAATCCAAAAAATAAAGCCTTGCGATTGGTCAAAAACGAAGTAGAATGAAATAATCACTTGTAATTACACGAGTGCTTCGAAATTATCGATTTGTAATACGAACGTTGATTAGCAACCACGAGTGTCATTTTTTGACGTTTTAATTTCCCGACGTGCAACGGAGGGAAATTTGTTAAAAAATGACACGAGTGTTGCGTTTTAATCAACTTGAGTATTACAACAGATAATTTCAGAAGCACGAGCATGTAATTCGGTAAGATTATTTCATGATACAGTTGTTTATTTAAGCATCTACTTATTAACATAAAGATTAGTGTTTGACATGAAAGTAAAAAATGGGACACATGTGACACTAGTTTTCAGCGTTGTCACGAAGATAAAAACAGTCGAAAAGGACAATAAAAAATTATCGAATTATCATATATAATACCATAAGTGGTAAAATTTTGTCGCCAAAATCTTCTTATTGTTACGAGCGTTTGATGCATAGCAATTTCTCGAGTGACATTGATCAATGTCACGAGATGAATTGGTAACAAACACGAGTAAATCAAAAAGAAAATTTTGCCAAGAAAAAATTTTACCACATATGTTATTCGTTATGACTATTTCGCGAATAAACAACACAAAGAATAAAAATATTTAACATTTATTTCAATGAAACGTACAGTTTGTGTATACTATTTTTGTAGGATCGTTACTATAGCAAAAAAATTGTCGGTGAAATAAAGGGTAGGTTGCTTATTTGAACGTTTTCATTGGTAGAACAAGTTCGGAAAATTTTATAAACAAAAAATAGTCGCCGGAATAGAGAGAATTTCGTTCACAGGATAAAGTTTTATTGGTTCGTATAACATTGAGTGAAATAGTCGCTGTAATCCAAAAAATAAAATTGGCCTTGCGATTGGTCAAAAACGAAGTAGAATGAAATAATCACCAAAATATTCAAGTAACGTAATTACTCATCTTGTTGCCAGATAAATAATTTCATTAAATATTAATGTACACAATTAATAAACTAAACAAAATAAATACTGTAAGTAATGAGTAAAGACCATCTAATATCGTAATGCAAGAAAATCTATACATATGTCCACAAATATGCTCCAATTAGAGAAATATTCAAATTTTTAAAGCAGGCATCAATATAAATATATAATAATTACATAAAATTTTAGTGCCCATCTGTATTTATTGCAGTAATAGTTAATTATTAACCTCATAAATAATAAAGATCTTGAAAATGGTGATGATCTTACGAGTTACGTCTTTATGTCGCAAGTTTCGACGTATCGGCCCCACAGCGCATCGCCATCATTGACTCACTATCAGGCTTGAGTTAGCAGTTCTATACTTGAATTTCAATAAAATAGCAAAGAATAGTTGTTGTTACAAAAAACACATTATTTATTTTGTTTATATAATTATACATATATCTTATAGGCGCAACTGCATCTAATTTTTGGGGTGGCTAAAGTTCGAAATTGTGTCAAGGGTGTTCTGTTTTTTTTTTGCTTGGAGTATTTTATAAGAGACTTTTTCCTTTTTACTATTATATATTGCTATTATATTTTTTTTTAGTTTTCTAAGTGTCTAATGTCATAAGATGCGGAAAATTTATCAATTTCTACCCACAACTTGAGAAAACTGTCATCGTTTCGCATATTTTCAAACGAAGCGATTGCTCTTTTCAAGACTGATGCAACTTTTCCCAGAGTGGCGTCCTTTTCTTGAAGTTTTCTGGCGATAATTTGTAAAATATTGAGAACCTCATCAAGAATAAAAAGGTGTACAACGAATGATGGTTTTCTCATATTTACAAGTAAAATTATTAAAATTATTTATTTGTAATTGCAAAATTTTTCTTCCCTTTAATTAGGCATGTAACCAGCTTACAAGTAGGTTATACTATTCGGCAATGGTTAAAAAACGAGTGAATAGAACAACTAATAACATAGCGAAGCTTATTAGAATAATGAAAAAACTGACTATTACGACTACCCTATAGGGTTTCAGATTTTGGATGTGGCGGTTTATTATTTTTGCCATCTATTAAAACTATTTTTAGAAAACGCATTTAAATATCAGTAACTATTCTTAGGAGCAACACCGAACTTAAGACGCCTTTTGGTCGGTAAATTCTTCAGAACTTTTATTTAAATCTATTTTACCTCAACTGGGGGTCCTAAATAACAGGAAGTATAAGAAGTTTAATTAATGAGGAAATTAACACAAAAATTCAAATTTTTATTTTTAAAATCCCTTTAACTAATCGTCTAATCACTTTCCCCTAAAAGTTCCCCATTGTAAAATAACTATATTTAATCAGTACCCATAAGTAAATCTGCGTATTATAAAATTATTTTTTTTGTTTTCTCTTTTATGACAAAACTTTTCCTAAATATCAGCATGATTTAGCCGACCAAGAATTGTTCCGAAAATTCATTTAAAATCTCAAAATAAACAAAGTTTTAAATACATGCATCCTTGTAAACCACTTTCCTATTTCCTAGAAATAATACTTGGTATTGCACTCACAATTTCTGGTTTATTGAGTATAATAATATAAATATATCTCAAGTCAAATGAAACAAATTTAGATGTGTAGTAAAAACACACTGTAAACATTATAAAAGCACATTATTGTCTTTACAAAAACTATCAAAACTTTCTTAAAATCTTTTTTGCCTTGAATACGACTGCTTTTTAACGATCAAGATGAATTTTTAAGAAAAAACATTCAGTCTTTAAAACATTTAGGTCTTTGGTATTTCTATACAACTCTCTAATATTTAAAAATAGACGTACCGGTTTATAATAATTATGGAAACCTTTTTTTAATGTAATTATGGATTATAATTAATAAGTTATTATTAATGTAATAAGTTATATAATTAATCAGGTTATGGGTAGTAGTAATTATTATTATTATTATTAATATAATTGAACAGAAAGTACAAGTTTAGTTAATGAATGGCATAGACAAGTATACGATACCAGGCCTAACGGCATTTCTAATACCACTTTCACTTCATTGATTATATTTATAGACAGGTTGTACTGAATGAAAGTTTGTCTTTCAATTGGCGTGCAACTTTACAGCTTCACCGCTAGGATGCAGAAGACTACTTGAGGTATAACATGAAGTAGATTTATATTTTCGGTTCAAATTTCGGCTATCTAATAGATCTTCATCTTCTTCAACTTTTAAACGACCCACGTTGGCTTGTCTCAGCTAATCTACAGTTAAGCAGACGCACAAGCTAACATAGATCTTGGGCCACTTTCAGTTCAATGTTTCTGAAATTTCAGAAACCGGCTGTCGTAACGCCCTTCGAAAGTTCCTAACGACTTACGTCAGGATGATAGACCTCTATCATTGTTCAAATGGCGACTTTTTAGTAACTCGAATCCATTGCCCACCAGAGGGTTTCCAAGTTAACACAGGTTAGGAACCACTGAAGACTGCTCATAGACGCATATAGAGTTGTGTGTCCTCCAACCTTCAATAAGTTGATGTTGCCAAGTATAATATTCAACAAAAAAGAACTTTAATAACTCCACAATGTATTCACTTGTCAGACTGTGGTGTATGTAAGAGTATCAGTTACAACACAAGTTATTTAATAGATTTACTTGACAAACTAACAAGGAAGGAAAAATCTAGGAATGGATGTCTATGTAGACGGCTAGTTAACAAAGCACACAAATTATGAATTCCAACACTTGAATCTGACTGTGACATTTAACGCAGAATACCCTTTCTAAAATCATTTATAACTCTACTTCATACTCCATCAAGAGGTTATGTTTAATTTAAAATTAAATAATATTTTCAAAATGCAGTCGAAATTAATTTTCTATTTTAACGGTAAACTTTTATAAAAGTATTGTAAATGATATAACATGAAGTTCCTTGCACATGAAGACCACATCCCAGTTCCTTGCACATGAAGAACATGAAGGCCTTTATGCAGAAATAAATTTTCCGCAACACTTTTTTTTAGATTTCGGAATTTTTCTTTCGTTTTCATGGGTATTATATACCACCGTGTGGTCAGCCTTGGTCAGTCGCTGTGTGCTATCCGTCGATTGAACACGCGTATTTTAAAAAACGATGCCGCAGTCTACAGTCTCCAGAATTTAGGACTACATTTTGAAGAGCACCGTGGATTTCAATCCGGTTGTGTGATTCTGAGAAGAGCCGTTTTGTTCCAATCAAATACCTATCGCCTTATCAATCAATCTCGCAAGCATATTCTGCAGCTATTACAATTGATCCTTTACTACAACTTAGGACAAAGCATATAAACGCCAACAGCAGTTAGCAAGCCGCGTCCATCACCATTGCGCCGAGTGGTCTGCTGCTCCACGTCATCATCTACAAGGCAATCGCAGCCGCCACCATCACACAATTATAGCGTAATTGTCATTAACCGTCATTCGTCAGCTACACCGGCAACGACTGTCGTCTCAATAATATTTTAAGGGGGTTTCTTGGCTCAGGCTTTCAATTCGGTAGGGGTACCTGCTCGGGCGCCAAATTTATAATGGTTTCTGCCCGGACGCCAAGTTTCTTACGACGGGCGCTGGCTAGTTTTTGGTGGTCGGCGGTAATTTTCCGGCACTAGTTATTTTAACGTGGTATGCTCCAGGAATCTGGGTAGCTGCTAGTGGAGAAATGGTAATCCAAGGAACTGTTGGGATCGTCAAAATACAAAACAGTTAACAGTTTTATTACCACTAAAAAGCTCCTACAAGCTCTACTTCTAACCCTATAAGCTTACGAGTTTTCTAAGTAAATTCTTTTATAAGTCTCGGAACGGTAAGGGTAGGGAAGAGGTCCCCAGGTATACATGCAGTGAGACCTCGGAATCGTTTCCAGCCGTAATTTTTATTTCCGTAGGATCGCATACCGATCCTAAACACCTTCGGGTCGGTATGCGGAGCGGACCAGGAATTCGGGTTATGGTCAAGAAGGCTTATTCTTACAATTTCTGACAGAGAATTTGAGTTCCGGGATGGAACTGAATAAATCGGCTAGTGCACTTTCTTTTATAAGTGCTCGCGGATCGTGGGAAATGGTAGGAGCGCAATGAAACAGCTCACGTAAAAAGTAAACGCCTAGGGAAGGGACGCGTGCTCTTGCTTGAATCAGCAGTTTATCCGAGCGGCTATAGATCGCAACATATGGCAAGCTTATTTACTCCTACCTACGTAAATAAATACCTTAAAATATTAATAAAGTTCAAATCAATATTTGGCGCTAACAGCTGCCAACGGAAATTGTAACCTCACATCAGTTTCCCAACCTCTGCTTTCCATATGATTTGAAATTAAAATGGTGGAAGGGGAAACATTTACCTCTCGTATTAGTTAAACTCCAAATAAATGGGATTAATAATTAAAATTGAAATCCAGCTAGTTACTTGATTAGTTACTTAATTTCATATCTCTTCTTGCATCCATATTGTAACAAAGGTAGAAAATTTTCATTATCCATTAAAAAAAATTTCTTCTCATAAACAAAATAACCACAAATAAATTTACAGTACTGAATATTAAATTGATTAAATGTAATTATTATTAAAAGTAGATATTAAGTTCAAAGATTTATAATGATTAATTATCACGTTGAGATTTTAAAAACAATATAACCTAATATTTTGACGTTTAAAAAAAAATTATCCGAACTCGCTACATAACCTTACATTTTTTAAATTTTGCTCTTAGCATAAGTGCACTGTGAAGGATTTAAAATAGCAGAGAGTTTGTCACCAAATCGGTCGCTCTTTTTATATCTTTTACAAAACAAATGTTTTAATGAGAGTTTTGGTTATAAACAAGAGACAATTTAAAACTAAATACTACATAATCACATAATTGTTTATAACTGTTGTTTATCGTTTAAACAATTCAATAAATTAATAGCCAAAAACATTTCATTTTAATATATTACCAGATTCAGTGAAAAAATCGACTTTTTCTTTGTTTGTGTTTTTATTAGTATTGTTGTTCTACTAATTTTCACTAAATTTCCAAAAAACTAATTTCCACGAAAAATAAATAAAATACTCCATAGGCGTCGCCATATGGATCAAAAAAGGTACCTATTTTATTTAGTGAAAAAAGTTGTTTTTCTGGTTTTTTTTTGTGTTTTTATATTTATTATTGCCCAACTACACTAAGAGATCAATTTTTTTCAAAAAAAAGATAAAGTACTCCACAGGCGTCGCTAACATTCCTCTCGATGTAAGTTTCATCTTGAAGTAACCAATCAAAAATCAATCCCACTATAAATTTGCAATAGACCAGGCTTGAAACAACATCTACAAAACTATTCCATTCTGATAGTAAATGTTTAATATTTGTTGCCACATATGACAATCTGGTCTGCGGGCGTGTGATGGATTTGTTGCCACATATGGCAACCTGGGCGCGAAGAGTTTAATGGTATATTACACTTGTACTATCATAAAATAACAAGAACAACTAGAACATGTCCACGAATCATTTTCCATATACAACTATCAAATAACTAAAATTAAATTAATTGCTCAAAACTGCCTAGTTACTTCTTCCTATATTAACAAAATTCGACCTTACATCCTCTTGAACATTATTCACTTATTTCTAGATGAACAAACTATGAAATAATTGTGAAATTACCTTATTTCAGATAACCAGATAAAAAACACACGCAATATTTATTTCAAAATTGTGCCCAAGGAACTGCTTGACAATGAGAAATTTTAGCCACAAGCTATTTGATCCAACTAAAGAAGAAGATTTTAACAATTTCATCTCGTTAAATTGAAAGATAATTTCTTCACATTAATAATGCAGGTACGGTAGCAAATATTTGCATACATCGTCAGTACCATGCATCTTATATGTTTTAGGTCAAAACATGCCTTGAAATGGTTTCAAATTCATTTTCTGTGTGCATAAATAATTAACGATACCACATCGTTAGCTGAAAATGAAAAATTACCAAAATTGTAAGAAAAATCAACGTTAGAATTTATCCTTTTACTGCATAGTGTGTTCTAGAGTGCATATTTATTAAATTAAAACTTTTTCCTTGGTTTTATTAAAAAAAGTTTATATTTAACTATTTTCCCCTTGAGGTTATGCAATCCATTTAACATATTTTTGAATGGAGTGGATACTTCCTAATTGCATGTCAAATATTATATTATAAATAAGTATGTACATGTTGTTGTTGCATTATCTAAATGAATTTTGTGTTGAAGAAACGGAATAATATATCCTGTAACGAGGTTAGAATGAAAATCCGATGCGAGTGGAAGGTTCCGAACGCGAGCTTAAAGCGTGCAAGAAGTACCACGAGCATCGAATTTCCATTCTAACCGAGTAGCAGACTGTACTTTTTCTAAGACCATCAGACAATTTAAACCTAATATTTACAACTTCAAAACCAGCACAATAATTAATGTTAAAAAGTATGACATATAATGTAAACAATGAAATTAAGGCTAACCGTTTTTTATTGACTGTTACGGAAGGTTCATTCCATATCTAGTGATGGAATGAAATATATGCAAAATCCATAAGTAGGGTAGTGTTTTAGAATATTTATTACCAAAATTCATTTAAAAATTTACAAATTCCATAGTTCTCGTGGAGAAAATATATTTTTCAATAGGCCACCCTGTATGTTTTTATATATTTAGTAATGGAAAATGCAATGCTATAGTATAATATTTTTCTATGTAAATACATCATTGTCAAATTAAAAAATGACTTTCTAATTGCCCCCTTACTTGCAAGATTTGAAAAATATATTTTGAATATTATTTTTGTCGAAGTTATTCTGATAATTTCTCAGTAACGCCTAATAATAATAATACTCGACGATGCGCCCATGAACTAGGTTTTGTACTGAATTAATCAATTGGTAAGTCACTAAGGTGTGTTAATACTCCATTATGCAGGGCCTTCATCTTAATAGTACATACACAGTCTTTTAATAGAATTATATATTTTCCCGTCGCCATATTAGCTGAATAAGTTGAGCGGCTGTCCCAGAACTGATCGACCCGGGTCTAACGCTAATAAGTGGTACTCAGGAACTTAAAACAATGCAGTAGATAGCAGCAAGTGTAATTCTGCGATTTGGTACAGCGTCTGGATTTAGTTGCATAGGACAGTCGCGGTACCGGTGGGTGGTACGGAATCTACATTAAACTGTAGGTCTCCTTTGTCTAGAGCACGAAAAACCACCTCACCTAGGCAAAAGCAGCCATTGACTATCTAGGGTTGTTAAAGGATGATTCAATGAAGATTTTTATTACAGGGTGTAATTGAATAAAAAGCGAAAATGTTAAAGGTACTAATCAAAAGCAATGGTCAGCACAGTTATTGTTAATACGGGATCTTTTGTACGTGCATTAATTAGTATATCTCAAGATAGTATCCGAAGATACTTTATTGATACAGAAATATTTAATAAAACCAGACCATAAGCGAAATAGCAGCTTTAAATATTTTATTGCCTTCGCTAATTAAGTCTTACCGCATAAATTTTCCAAAGGAAGCGTCAGGTGGTGAAGATCTAACAAACATGAGCACACAGCTGCCAATACCCGTGTAAAAGAAAAATGGAATGCTTTTAATTTTTTTAGGCCACCACACCTTTCAATAAGCTTCTGTGGCTATGGCCATCGTTTATCCCAAGCAAATCTGCCTGGCCAATGATTGACGGGGGCATTATTATTATTAATTTGTTATTCAACCAGAAGGTCAATCCGTTTACATAAATGTGAGAAAAGACATTCATAATAATAACAAAACATTTTGTGTGCGATTACGTATTATTTACATCATAACCATAAGGATAGAGTTACTTTTCCTTTCTTATGCTATCATGTTCTTATTTCCTTGCGCTTTCCTTTTTGTATATAGGTAGTTATACATTTACTCACCTCTTTTAATAATATGCAGCCTTTATGTGCTCTTAGTATGCAAAGTGTGTATTTAATGGTAATGAAGATACTTTATTGACACTTATCTAACCTAACCTTGTTCCTAACCTAACCTACTTGTTCTAGTTGAAGTGTTTTAGTTATTCTTGTTTTATATAACCGAAAAAATGCAATTTTACCCATAATATTAGAAAATTTATCTCAGCTCAGCATACATCATCATCCATTATTTATTCCGAGGTAAAAGATAAAATGGTGGTTCATGGCATGTTCCACCACAATAGTAATAAAATTTCTAGTTGGAATATATCTATAATACGTTTAACGTCGTGGGTTGGTCACAAGGGAGGACTGGATCCAAATTGCTTTTATACTAACGTATAATAAAGTTAGTATTTATCAGCGAGTAGTATAAATCATAAACTTTTGTAATCAGCTTGATTTATTGGTAGCACCCTGCCGTTTCTTTAATATCCAGAATAAAATCCCCCGGAGTTTTGAAGAAAAAAAGGTATCTTACCCTCATTTTGAAGGATATCATTTATTTTAAGTGTTTTCGTTTTTTATAATAGCGTATGTTATGATGGAAGACTACTTTTATAACAAGTTAGAGATTCTACTTAGTGGACCAAAATATATATTTTTTTTTTGTACAGACAAGTTTAGGCTTTTTGGTTTCCAGTTATTGTCATTTCATACGTTGTATACGCGTTTGAGTCTAATTAATAAAAGAAGCAGATTGGACATATACCTATTTCACTATTTCCCCTGTTTCGTGCATTTCAAAACCATTTACGAATTATTCAGATATTGGAAGTAATATTATTAACCAGGCACCCGCCTTGTTCCCCTTCTTAGGGCTACTCATAGGCTTATTATAGCTGAAGACTATATTGCATACGTGCATTCTATGTTGCATCTTCTAGTCAAACTAAAGTAGTTTACTCGCATTCAAACCTTAGTGAATTTGTAAAGATATAATTAAAAAGTAACGTCTACTTGGTATGAACTGTGAGTTTTCGACCGTTTCAGTAAAGTTCAAACCGCATCTGGCAACACACTGTATACGGTCACTACCAGTTTTCATCCTTACAACTTACAAGTTATTCTAAATGCCACTAGGCATCGCAGTTAAATGATCTAACAGCCACAACACTTTGCACGAATCCGCAGGGACCTTCGATATCATCAGAAACATGAAAATGTCATTTTTAGATCATTCAGACTTACGAGGTTTTACAAGTGTACTGTCGAATGTCAGACAAGTTTCAATACTCTCTAGCAGTTACAATTTTCTCACTTAAAATTTTCATTTGAAAAAGCGTAACTGCTTCAAAGAAGCTTTCGTGTCCAAAAGATGCAAAACAATGAAGATTTGTTGGATAAGGTCTCGGCAACTTTAACTGAACCTAACAGACTTTTAAAGGACAACCAAATGTACTAAGGCATCAGATGGGGACAAGATCCACGTTCACACATTTCACCCTTTTTAGTCATTTTCGTAGGTTCACACATTTTAGCGGGTGTTATATTGTAGTAACTATACCATATTCTAAGGTGTGTAACAGACACTAAATAAAGTTTACATGCGGAAAATTTTAAAAGCTGTAGGAAGCTAGGTTTTGGTATACATGATCAGTTGCTGCTTCAAATAGTCAGCATTCACTGAAGTTGTATGATTCTGGGTTGAATGGTGCAGATCACACGGCGTCCAACCCACACAACACCGCCTAAATCAACCCAATCCCAGAAATCTCGGTAACGGATGATAATGTCAGAAATAATGTGTGGTAGAAAGTCACATAAGTGTTCTCGACGGTTACTCATTAACGTTGTGGACGAAGGTCTACAGACATGAATACTGGTGTGGGTGGATTGGATTATTATCTGATAGATGAAGTAATTTTCATGATTCACCCTTAGGTAATCCACTATTTGACCTAGTCTGATGGCCGAGAATCTAAGTGAGGTTTATCCCGGTTAGAAGGGGTAAATTCCAACCAATGGGAAACTGCATGCCACCAGGTAGTTGAATTCTTAAATGCCGCTCGAGCATCACTATGACTGGAGATCTGCATTCCAAGTCCGTATGTGTCTGATAGAGCTCTAGAGCCATTGCACTTAAGGGGTGTTGAAGTAAAGCTATAGTCTCTCACGCTCAACACAACTTCACCCCCCTAACGGGTACACATCGGGAGTTTAGAACGTGTAGACTATAAACGAAGCGCTGTCAAAGGCATACCAGGCCTATAATTTGGCAGATAGAGGTGGCAAAACTATAAAACCAAGTCCTATCACAATTGAGGTTGGATTCGATCGGGGATTCGAAGTGGTCACCAATCCTAAAATGTTGGGAAATAATCCGAAGCTGGACAAGAGGCCATCTCCTTTCACAAGGCGCCGACAGGCGAGCGCGCTTACTGCTTCAGCCTAGCCTGCAGAGCTAGTAGAGGATAATTGAGCATATCTCAATTCGTATCTTAGAGATAAGGCTGGACGAAACACTCAGACGTTTAGTGGATAATAATAAATCAAACATCAAAAGTTCAATCACGACTTATTGTAAAATTTCAGGTACTAAGCTAAGGAATAAAAATGCTACCAAACATTCAATGTCAAAGGTTCCACGCTGGCGAGGAAGAAACTTAGCATGGTCCTACTATAGATTCTACATTTAGTGACATATCCAATATTTACAAATACATTAATTTTACACTACAGGATTTTGAATAATGTTGCATTGGATCTCCACTTTTTATATCCATTTGGTTATACGTGTATATGCAGCATTGAAACACAAGTGATTATGAAGATCGGAACAAAGCTTCATGGAGTTTAAACGAATATCCACGCTTTGTTTCCAAAATTTATCCTTGTGTTCGCACATTGTTCTATGTGAGCCATAAACGCCGTCGTGTGTTCTACCGGCCAGCGCTTGGTTACAATTGTTGGTTTTTATCAGCAGTTGTATTACTATATTCAAAAATTCAAACCTTCGCCAGTTTTTCTGACTCACATGGTATACACTGCACAGTGGTGTGAACGCTATCTTTCCTATTATATCAGTATTCTAACGATCACGGAAAGCTAATGCATGACTATAAATAGCTTAAAACTTTCTACAAGACATAAGGAGATGGATCGATAAATAAACAGACCACTTTCTGGAAAATCAGGAATAGTTGGGAAAAGGTGAGAGAATTTTGTCGACGGTCAGATTCTTGTGAAGATGATCTTTTCAGTTGAGCTACTAATCGATTATTTTTTTCGCGGGTTTCCTGTTCGTCCCACAATCAAAGGAGCCCGCACAAAACAAATGGAAAACAGGGTACAGTCATATTGGGCTGAAACTGATTATGTTGTAGTTCATGACATCCTAATCAAAAGTCCTCGTGGGCACAAAGTCTGAAAATGCCCAGTTTTTGAGTTATGTAGCGACAAAGTCTACTGATCAAACAGTTACACGTATACAAATGTATGTGTGTGTGTGTTTGCGTGAGAGGAGGATTATGTGCATGAGTATGTTAACACAATGAATGATGATCGAATGATTTCGTTAGACAACTCCAAACTTTACTTCGTTCGCTTGATCGTTCGATCAGTAGACCTTCATAACTTAAAAACTGGTCATTTTCAGAGTTTGTGCCCAGAAGGACTTTTGAACAGGATGTCATCAGTTTCAGCCCGATTTTACTGTACCCTCTTTTCCATTTGCGTTGTGCTGGGTTCTTTCTTATCGTTTTTTCATAAGTTACCCGCCAATTAGTAGGGCGGCAGCGAGCATCGATATGTTGGCGTTTTTTCAGGAGCCTGTGTCACGGAATCTATTGCCTCAAGACGAGGAGCAGAGTATCAAAGGACGTGGAATCTAAAAATATTCAAAAGCGTTCTGCATGGCGTGTCTCGCAAATCATAAGCAAAAATTTAAAATCTTGCCATTTCTTACCACCACATTGCTTAATTATGTACGGAACGCAGAATTGCTTTAGGATATTTTAGGTATGAGTCTTCCAGATCGTTTCAGCTCATTCATGGTCACCGCTGCTATTGTTTTACAAACTCCTGACGGATGGTTTCGAACATATATCCCCCCCGTCGATAGTTTGAGAATATATTTATTTCTTGGACGAACTTTCGTAATTGATCATGGAAGAACTCTGCGAATTCTTCCATTGTGGCTATTCTAGAGAATAGTTAACTTAACTACTTAAGGCGCTTTTTGGTGTTGAGCATACTCGATGTTTTGGATTACATTTTGATTGGATTGAATAAAAACAGATTTCTTGAATTTCGCCTGGAAATTCAGATGTTAAGCATGTTTTCGCACTGATTGATCTCACTCATTTCAGAACTAAACAATTTTGTCGTCATAATTTTCTGTCATATAAATTTTTGAATTTTTTGAAGGTTTTGAAAACATTTTTACTTTCCTAGAAACTGACATTTTCAATTTTTTATCATAGTGTACAATAGCGGCCAAAATATTGGAAACGCCAAATTTCTATGACATTTAAATGACCTATTGCAGTTAACCATCACTTACAGTAGGTAAAGATCACAGAAAAATGATAACCAGATTGGTGTAGGTGTTTCCATATTTTCGTCGCCATCCTATATATTTTTATTTAATCGACAATTTCTAGCATTCTGAATGGTTATTCAACAAACTGCCAATACAACAATTTCAAATTGACAGTTTTTAGTTAGTTACTCTACATGTTTTCTGGTTTGTTAGACTTTTTTCGAGAGCTCCCTAATTAGATCGACCCTGATTCTTAGTAATCCTTACCATCTGTTTTTAAAAATTCCTTAGAAAATAAATATATTATGAGGTTTGTTGATGAAATTGTCTGATCGTTTACAATAATTGTGTTATTATTACAGTTTATGTAACTTAACCTGAATTGTAAGTAAGGGCGAGGTCATACCGTAATAGATATAAATTATTTACTATTATAGGATTTTTAATTTCTAATTATTCCAGTAAATCTAACCTTTTTAATGACCTTCTTACCTTTTTTGCATATTTTGATCTACATTTACGCAATGATAGTTATCTATACAATGGGCTACTCGATGGGCCAACCACTCCTTAAAAAAACATTCGGTGATTTCCAGATTTTTCGAATACTTTAAGAAACATCAGGTATTCCCAAGTATTCCTAGGTATTTCTAAGTATTTCCAAATATTGCTCTCGTAGTCAACCACTCTCCAAAAAACGTATTCATTTCCAGTTTTTGGGTATACTTTCAAAAAACATCTGGTATTTCCAAGTATTTCCGGGTATTCTCAGGTATTTCCAAGTTTTCCCAGGTACTTCCAAGTATTCCCAGGTATTTACAAATATTACCAGGTATTCTACCAAGTATTCTCAGGCATTTCCAAATATTCTCAGATATTTCCAAGTATTTAGTAAAGTGTACAGAGATTTCTAGCAGTGGTTGATCCCGTCGATTCAACCACTCCACAAAAAGCCTACAGTCATTACAAGTTTTTGGGAATACTTTCAAAAGGTATTTCCAAGTATTCCCAGGTATTTCCAGGTATGCCCAAGTATTTCTAGCTATTCAATTCATTAAAGCATTCCCAACAAAGTGGACATTGATTCCCAGCAGTGGTTGTCCACTTGGGGCGGCTACCATAGGCGATTTTTTATCGTATAAAATATCGCGTAAGTTTCTACCACTTTGGCCATTATAAGACGCTTCAAAATTTTTACAATAAATTTTATATACTTACCTACACCAGATTTGTCCATGTTTTTCCTTTTATCTTTATTATTAATTAATAATAATTTTTCTACATTATCTTATCGCGAAAAAGGTTTAACAAACCGAAACACGTGTAAGAGCCCTCTACATAATATGTGGAAGCATTACAAAACAACAAGTTTACTTAAAATTATTTTTTAGATATTTTGAAAGAGATATATTGTGAATAGCGTGTACATATAAAATTAATGACTTATTGATTTGAGTGGAAGTAGGAACATTGACAGCAAATCCGAATTCCCCAAACTTTTTTCAACTTGGAAAAACTATCTAAAACTGCTTCTATATAGTTAAAAAAAATCATGGAATATCTTCGTCTAATAGATGATTGGCAATAAATTATAAAGATGTTAAAACGTTAACAATTTTTCAAAAGACATCCGTTTTCACATTCTTCAAACAACTTAATTAATCAACAATTTCAGTAGTTACGGTATATAGGAAGTCTTTTTGTGGATATAGTCTGTGTTTCAAAAAGCAATTTTTTATTTCTCAATTGTTTGTATATGACAGTAATTAGGTGTTGAGTAAACTCAATGTCATCAACGTGCATGTACATTATTAGAAGGAAAATCCCGTTCATTTTGTCTGGTGTAACGTGTAACGCCGCGTCGCCATTACTTCACTTTTATAGACGTAGCTGTTAAATTTTATTATAAGTTTTGAAGTTTGATTGATTTATAATTTTATATAAAGAAACTTTTAACAAGTTTTATTTATAGAAGGAAATTGACAGATGGCTCTTGAGATTTTTCTCGTCTCCGTTATTATCCGCTTCCGTAGTAGTAGCCAACAGCAACCGCATTCAATTGATTTATACAATTTACCGAGAAAGCTCTATTGGGGAAAAACTAAAAGTCCTAAAAGGGGAATAATAAAAGTTCGCCAACTAACCGCAAAAGTTTCACCATGGGGAATCGCGATCACAATCGCGAACGAAACTCACGGTTGAGAAACCGAAACACTCTTTGTGATCTAATTATGACTACACGACCGATCGGCATGTCTAGAAGAACTAAAAAATCTATCACACTCTCTCTTTCTAAACTCTCAACATTCATCGGTCACTTTTTGTTCGTATAAGTTTTCCAATACAGGTACTCTATCATTTTACTTGTTAACGAGGTTCGATAGAAGGTAATAGCAGGTGCTGTATCGATCAATGTTTGCGAGACGGTTAGTAAGTAGGGTCGATGGTAGATCCAAGGCCGTTCTTCTTTAGATCCTCCGGTTGTAGTAACAGCTGCTGCACATTTTACTCTTGTTTTAGTAACTATAACCAGGCTCGTTTAAATTAGGTTTGCTGTTGTTTGTGTGCGTGTGTGCTGAAACCCGAAAGTATCAAGGTGGTATTTCCGACCTTAATTTATTTTAATTAGGTGACATCCGAAATACCGTCTCCTTCTATCTCTTCTTAGTGGAATACATTGTTACACTAATAATGTTACTTTTACAACCTGATCCTTTCTTTATGTCCGCCCTGCATTTCTTAGTTAAATGATGTGACGTCGTGACGCCTTGCAACAGTAATATAGCAAACTTAATTTCTTCCCTCAAGTCGAAATTATAAATTTAAAATTATTTTACATATTTAATTAAACAGTCTGACTTAAAATTTGTCGTTTTTGAAGATAAAATTCATTTACAACTTTAGAAGTTAACAAAACAGAAGGGTGCAATAAATTACTGCAGATCATAACCATAAACTAATTGTACCCTAGACATCTAAAAGTAATAAAACACCTCTTTTATGGTTAAAAAATGTATGTTAAATTATGTACTTACATACATCCAAGCCAAGTCAGAAAACTTATTAATTGTTTTTAATTATTATTAAATGTTTTCTTGTTAAATTACAAAATTACCTAAAGTAGTCGGGTAAGTGTTATATGCTAAATAAATAAATAAGATTTTAAAAGAAAGCCCCACGTTCTGGGCAACATATAAGTATGAAATGTTATAAATAAATAAATATTTAATTTGATTATGGCTAACTTTAATAAAAATGACAATACATCAACCCAATAGCTTTTCTTTTTCCCAATAGACTAACTCAGGTTTATTTCGTTTGAGCATGGGAAGAAAAGGACTTACTACAAGCCAACCTGGAACGCTGCGTGTGGACGAGAAATTATCTTTGACCCTGTATATAAAATTTAATATTTGCATCCACATCAAAATAAAAATAAACACTTTTATAAATTGAAACACAGATTTTTATTTTATTAAACATAAATAAAACTTTATCATAGGAAAAACAAAATCCTTCAAAATATATTAAAAATGATAAACTTACTTAAGATTGTTCGAATGAATTAAAGGTAAACAAACTAATATGAAATAAATTGATTCAATCAAATAAAATATTCACAATAGATAACAAATACAAAAAATTGTTGTTAAAACAACAAACTTTATTCATACGGAACCTCTTGACTTTAACAAGAATGAAATGAAATTGTTTAAATAAATTGTTCCAAATGGGTAACAATCTTTATTCCGACAACATTGTATATGCAAATTGACACACCAAATGTCAATGAATCCACTTCTAAAATGTTTAATTTGTTGTACAATCGGTAAAACAGTGTTTATCCAAATCAGCTGTTCTTAAAAATCCATACCAGTCGATAACAAAATCCATACACATCGATAAAGAAATTTTCCAATATTAAAATCTTTGATTTTAATTAAAATAATTGATCACAATCCCAATATTTCTTTAATTTAGTAATGCAGGTAAATATACAAATTCATGTCGCAGGTCGCAGATGTTTGTTTACAAACGAAAAAATGTGCGAGTTAAGTTTTTAACCTCACTTTTATTTACAGAATTGTATCTGGAGCCGAGCATAGATTCACCATATGGCTTTTATTAAAGCCATAGGGTGAATGTTAAATTTTCAAAGCCCTTTTATATGTTTACGCAAAACATTTGACAAGACACCGAATTTTTCAAAAAACTGAACATCATAAAATGTCATGACGTCACAAATTCGAACATATGATCACAATTAACGCTAGTCTTAAATCTAAAAAGACAAAAAGGAAGCTGGCAAAGAGACCATTAAAACAATATAACACACTTATGGTCTAAATTGAACAATAACAAATAAAATCAATAAAAACGATCAGCTGTCACTGATCTCATTAAAACTAAATTACATTGAAAACCCATTACTCTCCGGCTATCCCTCTACATGAAATATGTACATAGTTACACAAAGTACCCCAAACATATGAAGTTTACATAAATTAAATTACATACTAAAAAAACTTAACTTAAAAATCTGTTCACAACATAAATGAATTCAAATATGAATTAAACTTGTCCGGAATTCAGTACTCCAGGTGCCTGCATCCAAACAATAGTGCAAAATATCAAAATAAACTCAAAACTTGGAAAAAACCAAAGAATATCAGCACAGCTGATATCTCGACATACTTGACCTCACATATTCCACATACAAGAATTAGTAAGTTAATTGTAACATTCTACGACCACAAAAAAGGTATTAAACCACCAAAAGCTAAGAAAAATATTTAACCTAGAATTTCTACTCGCATTCTTATTTTTTACGTGAAATCTCTGGCAATAAATTAAGAAATGTAGTGTGAGCAGCTTCCATGATGTTTGGAGGTGTACAAGTATACACTCCATTTTCCTATCATCGAATTCATTCATGATAAATCTATACGTTTACAATCTGTATAATTTCAGTCAATCTACTATTTAGTACTTACAGCTAAACAATCATACGTATTTACGCCTTTTCAAAAAGTAATTTTTTTATAAACAATTTTCATAATAACTTTATATAGTAATAATTATTAAATTATGTTAGGTCGTCTAGATCGGTGAACGGTATGAGGTCTGGCTTAG
The DNA here is from genome assembly GCA_929113105.1 of Agrypnus murinus. Classification (NCBI taxonomy): domain Eukaryota; kingdom Metazoa; phylum Arthropoda; class Insecta; order Coleoptera; family Elateridae; genus Agrypnus; species Agrypnus murinus. Next base: position 111,357,570 of record OV816028.1, on the reverse strand, counting down.
CAAGCAGACGAAGCGATAATTGTTCTAGATTTATTTGCATTCAAAATATAATTTAATGTAAAACATTAATTAAACAAAAGAAATTTACCTTTATCTAAAATTTATAATTTTTATATTTCAAATAATCAATAATGTTATAATATTGTATGTGCTGACATCTATGCCGTTTTAATAGAACTACTGATTGTGGTACTGTCATTACCGTTCAGTTTAGAGGTTGTGAGCAATGAATCATTTTCACGGTTACTAGATTGTGCGGAATGTGTACCTTTCTATAGTGGTCGTAGATAAAAAAAACTTTATATTTCTTCATAATGACTCAATGACAAAATCTTGAGCAGTTTAAACTGGTTTTTTGTCAGTTTTATCGTTTTCTTCTTTCAGTGATGCTACCAAAAGAAACAACATGCAGCCTGAATATCTAGAACATCCTATATAAATATTTCAGCTTATATTAATTACATTTTTTTAAGAATTACTCTACTCAGTAACAAAATTAATGTTCGAAAAGGTGTGTAAAACAATAAGAACAAAATAAGTGGTTTAATATGTTGAAGCAATTAACACTATCTCCGCGTTGTTATAATGCTTCAATGCATTCAACTATGCGTTTACTTAGTTCTTCCTACTGCTTTGATAACGCTAACAACAACTTGAAAGACATTAGTTTTCTTCCCATTAAATACGAGATATAACAATCGAAGAAATACATTAAATGCTGTTATTTTAAGATTAAATCTATTCCACCTTTAAATGTTTACTGAGTTATTAGAAGTTATCTTGGCATATTAAAAACTTCCGGTTTTAATAAAAAATGCTACTTTTTAATTAAATATAATTTTCTACACGTGCGCTATTTATGCACTATGCGAGATTGAGCCTCTTTAAAGTTAGTAAATGAGAGAGTGAAAATTATATGTAGAATAATGGAAGCAGCTGAAGAGAGGAAGAGCAGGGCTGTCTCGTGGAATGTTACAGAGTCATCCGGAATTGAAAAGGGGGATAATAAGGATTGGCAGTCGTTCTCTTGCACCTATTAGACCGCCAGATAAAGGGAGATTGACTTTCCACTTGGAATTTGTTACCAGTGTCCGGAAAACCTCCGAGAACCAGGACCGACGCATCAGCATATGAGTGGCGAACTCTGTGCCAGGATACTGTGGACCGGTAATGGAGGTGCTTCCTAGGTCCTGACCTAGGTTTTACTGACTGACTGGTTAATTCGACCTGGAAGTCTTAGAGCTGCGTTGCGGCAGCGAAGTGACAGTGAGAATAGCACGTTTACAGGGAGTTCGAGCTTCTTTTTAAGACACTATTCACGTGCGTGGTTTACTTCCCGGACACAAACACAAACTGGTTTACTGTATCCTTCTATGATGCCCACTTTAAGAGTTGTAAGTGATCCTAGCTTCTAAAGAGGCGAATTACAAGCATGCGTACGCCATTTCCACTTTTTCCGCATTTTCAGTATCGCGGTTCCACACAAACTGTGGTGCGGGTGCAACGGAGGCAATGGAGCTATTGTAGCAAGTACATTACGCTCTCCCATACTTTATCATTCATACAACTTTAAATGAACGTACTAAATTTTTAAAATTTAGTAAGACCCATATCCGTACGATTGAGAGGTAGGAGGGCTTAAGTGGCGATATTTAATACAATTTTCTTTTTTTTTTGTTTCGCTTTTTAATGAATGCATCTTATGTAAGTCCTTAACCTAGAATTTTAAATTATGAGGTACATGGAGGCTAATAGGTTCTGGACTGGTTAGAATCTTTTTATCCTTCTTGGCTCGTCATGATTTAATAGAATGGTTGTACGTTTATGCAAGGCGCGTTGGATTCGAAGCTGAATTTTGTGATTTTTCTTGTTCTGTGAGTATGTCTAGATCAGCATGCAGCAATGTGTTTGGTATATAGTACTCTGCCGCATTGACTATATTGCACGGAGTACCACATATATTGGAGGTACCGGCATAATTTGTTGTCACGATAGGGGTTTGTCGTGACTAGAGACGTAGTTAAAAGTAGCGACAGAATGTTTTTAAAACGCAAAGTTCAACTTAACAATATAATGAATAACACAAATAACTACAAACTAACATTAAGCACTAGCACGGTCGAGGTCTCCTAACTAACTACACACTAATACTAAGTACTAGGATCGATCAGGTATATAACACACCTGTGCACCAGTTTCTAAGTCTCCTAAATAAACAGTAGGGGAATCAGGTAAACAATGTACAGTTAAAAGAATATTAAAGGTACTTACCCCGAGGTCTGGTTTGAAGATGACGGCGGTGGTGAATTCCCGAAGGAATTGAGCTCTTCAAGCCAGACTCGTTTATAGGTTTATATATCTTTTTGCAATTGCAAGCTAAGCAAAACTGCCGAGAAAGAAAATGCAATGTGGGCGATGTAGGGGAATTGCGAGAGCATCACGCATAGGTATCGCTCTAATAGGATGCAGCAGTGCTCTAGACATTATTAGTAGCACCAAGCTCTCGCGAGATAATAGATACGTGTGCAGCCTTGGAGAACATTGATTAGTTGAAAATCCAACTTGGGAAATAATGAATAATTTAGTTTTAAATTATTTCATCTGTTACACTATGCTCTGATGAGTTTTAAAATGGTTTTGTATAATAAAAGTCTATTAAAAGTTGATAGTTCTGAATTCCTGTCAAGTATCCAGTACATTTGGTTAAGTTTCCTAATTCGTGTTTCTAATAAATCTGCTGTGCGTAGCGGATATAAGGTGGGCTCAAGGATACTTTCCTGTAGAACTCCAGGTAGGACGTGACTTGATATATTTAGTTTGGTGTCAGCTTATTGATATGTAACTAGAAATATTCTGTCCCTCCTCACGATGTTCAAGATTTGCAAAAGCACTTAAATAAGCTGTTGCAAGGTGTCGCGATGCTACATCATTTAACTAGAAACCAGCAAACCTGCTATTTTGTGATACAAGGTCGCACATAATATGCCCAGTGGCGTATTTAGGAAGGGTAATAAGCTGGAGCCCCCCTCCCCCGATTATTTTTTATAATCCAGGACATTTATGTCAAAATCTATGTTATGTGAAAATGTAAGTACATATCTTGATTCGGAACTTTTATAGACCTCCCCCGAGAAAATTCCTAAATACACCACTGATATGCTCTGCACTGCCAAATATTTGATTAATATTTTAGGTAAAATACACCCTTGGTATTAACCGAAGAAATATCTTAAGCAAAGGAAATTAATTCATTTTGTAAAGAATCGCTTTGAATTATGTACGCATGAACAATTATAATTTATTAAAAATAATTCTGATGCATGACACGAATCAGGAAATATACATCTCGACTAAATCAACTGAATGTTTAATCCAAACCTTTGGTTTTACCATAACTCGTGGATAATCGGTTTGATACAGCCTATAAATATAAATTATATTCAACAACATAACCTCTCAACTGTTACTGTTTAAATGTCAAAACGCCTACTACCAACAAACATGATAAAACATATATAACGTTTAACATTCTTAAGAAGAAGATAATATATTTGTACAGACATCTGAAGTAGACAGGCTGTGAAGTCGACCAGAAAATTGTAAAGTAACATTTCGATTTTTTTGTTGGTGTAAATGAAGCTTGCGGTCTTGTTTGAAATCTTGTTTGTTTTAGATTAACTTCTTTGAATAGTAAAAACTATTGCGATTGCTTAATTTTTTTGTATTATCAAAATATGACTGAACAATAAATCGTTAGAGTGTAAAATGTAATCTCCGGTATTTTAATTCAACTTTAAGCGAACGCATTGAGTCAAGAACAGTGATGCATAAAGAGGAGCAAAAGACAGAATTTAATAATGAATTTTTAAATACTGAGCGCCAGCTCCCCCGATAATGAAGCTCCTAATTTAGACTGAATACTTTTATGCAGCTTGATATTAAAGTGAAGTACCTATTAAAAAAAACAAACATATGCCACCTGAATGTATTAATATTGATAACGATATCCTCAAATTACACGACTATACGAGCTCGCATAACTATATAATATAAAAAATTTAATTAACCTTACATTATTAATAGAATCCATGCCGTAATTCAACAGAGGTTACTATGTTCGGAATTTAAGACTAGTTCACTACAATGAAATCATTTTAAACCAGTAAACAAAAAATCCTTAACTCCAGCAATCTTAGAATCCTGTAGATTCAATGTAAATTGACCTTCTGAAGGTTTCCTTGTTAGATGTTTTCATATTTCAACTAAAAGACAAAGTTTAAATTTGCGAAAGATTTTATTTTAATGATTTTCGCACTTTTAAACGTCAAACCAGACTATAAAATATCTTGGTAATATGAATTATGACAACCGAGCCTCCATAAAAGCACTCTAGTGCATCACCTAGTGCAGTGAATATTAAAAAGTCACCTATGTAGCTATGCCAACGGAAACTGTAAATGTAAATGTAATCTCGAAACAAAACTCATGCTTCTTTGATTTTATAACCTTTCTTGTAGAAAAGGTAACTCATCAATCATATATAGACTTCGCTTTACAAGCTATGTCTTTCTAAATCACTTATACTAATTACGTCTTTGAGGTCATGAAAAATAAAGATATGGCCCCATCACTGGCTATTAGGATAGTCGCGTTCTTATCTGGAGGAAAATAACTGTAATTTGGAACAAGCATTGCACTTTCTGTAAGATATCTACACAGTACAATTTACAGGTGAGGTGTGAGCAGATGCAGATGCAGGTTGTGCTTTCTCGAATATCAAATGAATACTTTACATCCCATTGTTTATAAAAGAAAATCCACTTCTTAAAACGTTTTATAAAGAGGGAAATACTACTGAGAAAGAGTTGAATGAGTCTACACTGGTCCCGAGAATAATAATATAATAATAATTATTGCTACAACCCATAACCTGGAAACCAGGCCCCAGAAGCTATAAGCTTGTGCGGGAGGGAGGGGGCGATTATTATTATTATGTAGGCCCTACGTGCGGCTGCAGCCGAGTTGCAGATTGAACAGCGCAAATCCCACATTTGTGTCGCAGCTAAGCAAAACTGCAGAAAACCTTAACCAGATATGCCGGTAACAGGAGTCGAACCTGGCCCGCTTGGGTGAAAGTCCAGCACGCTAGACATTACACTATCAAATACTGAGGATTCTGATTATTTATATCATGTTTAATACTGGCGTATTACCAGTAATATCAATTTTGCAGACTTACAGATTTATTCAGCTTAACTGTCACGTCCTTTGATTGGGAGAAAAATTGAGTTACGTTCATTTAGCGTTTCCATCCTCTACTACCTCTCGAGGCTTGCGACAGAAGCTATTATTATTAATTTACCCGTCGGGGTTTATCTCAAATGTGGGCGGGGCTTGGCCTAGGATATCCTAGGATTTGCTAAACCCAACCTACTAATTAAAGGCCCCCTTTAATTGGTAGGTAACAGTTCGACTTTACCTAAGTAGAGATCCAGTATATACCGCGTGGAGATAGAGTTGTCTCAGATGTGAATGCCCTTAAAGTGATGCTGCAGATTTTTCTTGTTTGGGAACCCAAACCCACTTCACAGCTTGAGCAACTTGTGAGCTTTGCGACCCATTGGACCCTGATGGCTCGATTTTAACAAGATCGTTCAGAGAAGCGGATGCACAGATTTTAGTAACCACGGAACTACCTGGCGACACGGTTTTCTATAGTGGTGAGGGGGACACTGACGGGTTAGACCTAACTAATTCCTCTACACTATAATCCAGCATTGATATGTGACCAGTTTTTTTTCACTCACCATCACCTTTTCGCCATCTTAATTATTCATGGATGAATTACAGCGAGAGTGTAAACTACGTCAGAATCACTCCAATCAGAATTCCTCCGAGAATTTACTCTCCGCTCTCTACCTATAATTCAGCCAGCTTCAGCATGCTCACCATCGGATGTCTGGCGTAATGTTTGCAAACAGTAGATTGAAGACTAGTAAAAAATTCAATTTTTTGGAGACGGAGTTTCATATTGTTGCAACCACTAGAAGCAAAATCAAAATTCTACACGGTTCGTGTAGAGCTGATCTGTAGATTTTCTAAAGCAGCTTTATTGTATCCTAAAATAAATAACAAAATGATGACATGGTTTTTGTAGATCGATTTAGATATTTCCAATTGGGTAGTTTCTGATTCAAAGGTTTTTCCGTTCTCCTTGGTATGTGTTTTTGATTTTGCTTCAGTTAGGCTTGAAAAAATGAAGCTGAAAAGAATCGTGGTTTCCATTGCAATATAGTTCTTAGAGAAGCATCTCATGCAAAACTGTGATTTCGAAAGTAGCTCTTACCACCTCTGCTCTCACTCCTCTAGTAAGGTAGTCATTTTAATTACAGCCTACAATTTTGAATCTGAAAAATCGTCAATAAGAAAGGAAGTATCAAATAAAGTTGCGATTTCTCCACATCTTTGATCGTGCTGCCTAAGGGATTTGTTTCTGTCCTGTGAAATGTCTACATTTTAACAATATGCAGCACTTGTTGAAATAATTTCCGTTATGGTTTTGTTAGACAAAGACATAAACAAGGTACTCTTCACACGGAAAATGGTCTTGTTATAAGCCGACTGCCTGCCAATAGCTGTTATAGTTTTGAAGAGAAGTTAAAAAATTTGATTGTAAAGAAATCGGTAATGTAGTACCGTAAATGTAAAAAATCGTCTCTACTGGATGCATTTAAAGTCCTATCCGTCATTTTAGAATGTCATTTATACAACTAATGCGAAATCAAATGAAAAAACTCGAAACAAGTCAATTTATACGTAACCGAGGAGATCACTACCGGTGGTTATTTGTGTTATCATTCCGATGCGGGTTTTTGTTCCATACCGTCCTTCAATATGCAAAACACTTTTTTGTCATTACGAAGGTAGTCTTGGGTGTCTAAACTATTTGAAAAATAACTTGTATGTTTATACTTTGGGATTTCTTGTGTTGCCCTAAACCATAAAAGTAATTTGTTATTCATTCTACCTACAATAATAATTGATTGAGGTAGCTGTATAGAAATTGAAATAAAAAACTGCAATCTAACTAATGTGTTCTCTGTTGCTCTTTTAATTGAATGAGCACATTTTTTTCTTAATAAACAACGAATGCACGTTACGTAACATACAAACCGAACGTGAGATTCTAAAAGGAGAATTTCAGAAAGTTTTGAACCACAGAATTGTCGAAATGCTATCTATGGTTCAGGTATCTAGGTACCTAGATACCTAGGTACCTAGGTACGGTGCTAATTTAGGAAATAATAGTGCGATTACATTTTCCTTGTTGTAGCTGATATTGACTTGGCAGGTTTAAATAGTATTATTGTTATAGAATAATTTTAAGTATCCGGTTGCAAACATATAACTAATTAATTATAAGCTATAAGTTGCAGTTTTACACCTAAAAATTACATATATTTGTATTGAAAACCCATAGAAATAATAGGACAGGATGTGATACATTTAAACGTATAGCGTTGATTAATAAATAATTAGTTATAAACATATCGCATGCTGGTCATAAATAGCTTCCTTCGCAATCAATCTCTAGACAAGAAAACAGCAATAAGGGCTGTTATTACAAAATTTACCTGTTTTTGTTCAGTCCGTAAATTGTATGTATATTTTAAATTAATTATAATAATTATAATATTTTTACTACTGATTTAATTAGAGGATTTGTTTAATTATCTAGTTGTTTAATTAATTAGATGTAAGTAGAGATCGTGACTAAAATGAAAAAGATGTAATAGCTGAGTAAGTAAATTGCTGTGTTCTGGTTATTCTGCTTTGAAGTGAATACGGAAAAGACAGTTCGAAGCGATTTTAGATCAGTCGCTTGAATGAATTAATTTGACTATATCACAAAGTTTGAAACTGCACAAATTTTGATCAAACCTGGGAACTTTTGATGTTTTCCCAAAGTGAGATTGGGTCAGAAGACTTTTATCATAAGGAATTTATTGGTGGTGCCGTGGTAATGTTAACCGAAAAGTGTATCAACTGAAAATTTGAAGCTGTTAATATAAATAAACTTTCAAAAACATAGACAGTTAATTTTGGAGTATTTTTAACTAACCACATTTAACAAACACCCTCTGACCCATACGCCCCACTACTTACTTATCCATCCCACCTTGTGATGACCCAGACTCATCGGGCGGAATCGCAGAATGACATCTAGTCGCGTATGCCTCGTACTTCTATAAGCGTTAGTAGTTCCAAAAGTTGACATGTTGCTAACCGAGAGGGCGCTCTAAGTGGATAAGCTTTCTCGAGCGTATGCAAATAAATATTTTAAATTTATGGTTTTAAAAATCTAAAAACTTAGATGCAAAATCTAAGCAAAAATATATATAATATATACAAATCAACTTTTGGAAGTCGTTTTGTAAACGAAACAAATATCAGCCTTGCGTTTTAAATGCATAGATTCTTTAAAGCATAAAATATATAAGTGTATACTTGACCGAAATGAAACGGAAATTGATTTTTGTATTATATTATATTTTTAAAATATTAGATTTTTGCAACATTAAAAGTATAAAACTCGAGAAACAAAGATCAAAGAGGCAAAAAGAAATTTGAATGTAATAACTACACGCCACTAACTTTCGGCTAAAATTCGGATATCGGATAAAAGTTTAGATTTCCGCTAAAATAATGATCTCGTATAAAAATGCGAATATCAGTGGCGGCGCCAGAGGTAAATGAGCAGGGGGGCAAAGCAGGGGCACAGGAAATATCTCGGTGGGCACCGTACCTTTCCACGCGATCGTAGCGAGCGGGCGAAATTTTGACATTATTATTGTTTTTTTTTTATTTAAATCTACCCAAATCTTCAGAGTTTTTGCTTTGGGCAAAATAAAAGTAACAGTTTTATGATTTTTACAAATTGCAACTGTGAATGTCATTGTGGCTGTGAAAACGCGATAAACATCTGAAATGTCAGTATCTCACAACTCTTGAAGTCCTACTGAATGACGTTTAAAACTCTGTCTCTTTGCTCCCGTTCACAACCAGCTGTTACACTCTATTGGCAATACTTCTCCCTATTGTTTGCCAGTTTGCGACTGACAACTGTGCTAGCGTATGAGTCATACCGAACATGCAGATATTTATAGAACGCTTGAATTTCCAAGTTAAGGCTAAGCCTTTTTCTGATTCATAATTATTAGATTTTCAATACAGGCCTACATAAGAAACAGAAATAAAATATTAGGTTTCCTGTAGTAATTTTAATTTGTACACTAAAACGTGAATTATACTGTATCAATATCATCATTTATTTATCAAAGATGTTTTTTATTTGAAACCTGGGGGGCACCGGCAGGGGCACCGCTCAATGTTGGGGGGGCCCGCGCCCCCCCAGGCCCCCCTGTAGCGCCGCCCCTGGCGAATATTATATAAGATTAGATATTCGATAAAAGTTAGATGTCGGATAAAATTAGGATTCGGATATTTCGATTGGGTTTCGGATATTTGATCGATTTTGTTATTTTATTCCCTCAAGTCGCACCTCTATTAGATAAATATTCAATTAGGAAAAATTTGATAACAACTAAAAGCGACTGATTTAAATCTGGTAATAGTTGAATTTTTTTGTCTTTGTTTTAATTTTTAATTCTATTTTTTTTTTCTGTTTCAGGTAAGTTAATCACCTGTCATCTGATCTTTGCAACGACGCAATCTTCTGCTGTAACACCTACTTTGGTATGTAAATAAAGTGAAACAAACGTTTCTTTTTATATTACGTCAGCAGCTAGAGCTAAAGCGTTTAGAATCATTATTTTATTGTGTGATTCTAAGGGTGATCTATTGATTATGGTCTAAGTATAACTTCTCATTAAGTATGTTCTATAAAAATAAATCTATATAAAAGTTGTTCCTATTAAGATTATCTATAATCATTATCTATATAATCTTTAGTAATGCCATATTTGTTACTTGTTTATGTTGTATAACAATGAAATTTACAACTCGTTGATTGTTTGACGGTCACTGTTTAAAACCAAGCTTCTTCGTTAGTTTGGTTGTCACTGGGTTTCCCTTTCTTTCTGTTTATCGTAAAGTGATACCTACGCGGTTAAGCTCCTTCTCAATAGCAGAGTTGAGTAACAAAATGGCGGTCTTGCATTACAAGTTGAATGTGCGAGATATATTAGGAAATTGGTTTTGGATATAATTCGCATCAGCGGAGAAAATTTCGCATTCAACAAAATGATCATTTGATTGTTGATATGTGATCAATCGTCAAATTAGAGGGATTAGTTTCTAGTGTTAACCATTTAAGGTAAGCCTTTTTGTTTTCTGCAATGTGCTAAAATCTGATAAAGTCTTTTTCTATTTTAGGTAATATTTCCCTATCAGTCACCTTGAGGGAATTGTATAGTAAAAGACCTTTCAGTTTATAGAAAGGTAAAATCCTGTTTTAAATATTTAATATTAATACCATATACAGGGTGTCTTATTTGTAGGTCTTTTCTTTCTTTGTATTTTTCGTTTGGGTTTTGCTGCTCAATGTCTTTCTGTCTGCTTGCTGTTGACTAAGTTTAATTAGAAGATCGTTCCCTTTGGATCCATACCTGCATCTATATATGTACCGGGTCGTAACAAAACAAGAAAATATCGAAGGGTGAAGCGAAAACCCCTAAGCAAGGCTTTAAATTATACTAAAACAGCCGTGGGTCTTCGAATGGTGGGATGTTTGTCTAAAATTGTATGTATTCTGTGTCATTCTATTTATGTTTATATATATATTTATTAAACGTGTATACAATTTATTCATGCATGTTAATTTTAAGAACTAGTTAACACGAGATCTTGAGTAGTGAAATTGTCCTAGGGTAGTTTAAGTTTACAACCTGCTGTGATACAAATCACCATTCATTCATTTTTTTTATTAGACATTAAAATTTTTGTCTTAAACATGATTATCCGAACATGATTGACACTTTAATTAAACAAAAAGATTATAGGTTAGCTATCAAAAGAATATATCCCATTGACAATCAAACAGAAGACACAAATTACATATCTATACCATATTTTGGCAAAATATCAGAAAAAATTGCACATATACTAAGAAAAACCAACAATTATAAAATAACATTTAAAACCAACATTAAAATTTTTGATCAGCACAGTAATTACAATTACAATAAAGCCCTACTTAGAAAGTTTACATTTCAGTACGTATGTTTTATTTATTTAGTATTTATTTATTTGTATGATTATAATATTGCTTTCCAGCTCGTCAATTGTAAGTATATATGCACTGTACGACCAAAATTGTGGAAGTTGCCCATATTTTAGTAACAGATCTATTTCTTCGTTTATCTGATAAGCTTGAAGCTTTAGTAATAAGCATTGTTTTTAAACGAAGTGGCGCTTGTTTTGTTTTATCTTTTATATCTTGTATTACCCCGCCCCTCTCCGACTTATTGGGGTTAGCCGGCTAAAACTAAAGCAGTGTTATTTAGATCAAGCTGATACTTCCAGCACAGCTATATTTTGGTAGGTTAGGTATTTATCTATATAAAAATAGCCTTTGTGTTTCTGTAGGTTATAGTTGTTGAAGTTATTTTATTCTTGAATAGGACACCCTGTATATTATTACATTTTTTTATTGTGTTTTAACGATATATAAAAACATTTGTCTGTGACTCGCTTTACTGTGACTCGTGACTGTTACAATTTTCCTTGGCTTTTTCCAGTTCAATTTTACTTTGATATTTAACCTAAAAATCTTCTTCTTAAAAGGTTTTTCCCCATTGTATTATTATCAACCTTATCACTCCTAATTTGCTCATGCTTTTTCGGTAGACATTCTTATTGGTTATTCCTTATTTGGTCATGTTTCAGTTCGGGATTCTTTATTGGTAAATTCTACTTATCGCTAATTTTTTAAACCTTTGCAAAAAATAATTGCCTCTTTCTATCAGTTCAGTGTTATGGTTTGTTACATGCTAATTTCGTAACACCCTGTATTGTTATGCTTTTGTGTAGATTGAATAGCGTTAGGGGATTTTCGTATTCTCTCTCCGGTTAACTACCATTTTGTTCGGAAGTAATTTCCGGTTGATAAGTGGACTTACCTTTCGTTAGTTTGTGAAGAAACTTCTTTAAAAGAATATTTTAGTGGCATCGCTTTTAAATTGATTTTCTCTTGCGTCGAGAAATGGGAAACGCATCTGTGCAGATTTAGAATTAATTTTGTGTGGTGATTTCCAATTTATATTGGTACCGTAAGGGCTTTACCACTAGTTCTCTTGGAGGTTAGGAACACGTTCTTGAGGTTCATATTGTTTAGCTTTTCGTTCAATCTCTTATGGCAAGTCTTTTTTCGCAGGATTCGTTAATAAATCACCGTAAGCCGTATTTGGAAGCGGTATACTTTTTTCACAAGGACGCCTTCCATCAAAGGTACTTATTCGAACTTTGCTATGTGCATATTGATAATTGCTCTTGTTTGTTACAGACCTTTTTTATTTTTCTTCACATTAACTTCATACATTCTTTGTTATATATTTGGGTTGTCAAGATACCCTTTATTACGCTTTATAAAGCACTTTATATCATGTCTGAAGACTTAATATTTATGTGTGTGTTATCTGGTGTTTGTATTTTCAGCTATCGAGATATTTATATTGGGAGAAATCGATCACATTGGAAGTAGTCGCAAATGTGTTGTTCTTTACAGATGTTGTCGGTGAATATTGGAGCTATTTTAGACGACTCTTGGCACACACTACAGGAGACCTCTTGTGAGACCTACGACTTCACACTAGTTAACTGACAGCCGACAGATTTAACTGCGGTTAAAAGTTGTTGCCGTTTCCCAATTAGCATCCCTTATATTGTGGGTAACAGGTTTATTCACTTGTGAAGTATGATTACAATTTTCCTCTTTGATGTTTTTAAATGGATGGAAAGCTTAATTATTTTTAGAGGATCTGGTTTAGTTTTCACGTAGGTGAATTTATCGACACAGCAAATTTGATTGGGATTTAATCGCTATAGTTCCAAGGTACACTTATAAATTAATTTATTCAGTATGATGACTTCTAACAATTACGTTACGCATCTGGTTGCCTTTACTGGAAATCTCCTTCTGGAATGTTGGGTTTTATTATGTACTACCTTTGGAGCCGCATAATTATTGCTGATCTTTTAATTTTAATCAGAATTCGTTCCCTAGCTTTTAGGTAATGTATAAATATAAAGTTTGCTATCGTTTTGATTATACAACTCATAATAAAATTAGCCAATAGTAGTTGCGAATTATCCTAGTTACCACATATAGATAAGTGAATATACGCTTCACGACGTTGTATAATCGTTTCGGTATTTCCAAGCCTGCAACACTATTGGTTCAAGCAATCGTTGTCAGAGTAACAATTATTTTGAAGTCATCGACATACCTGTGCATGCAATAAATTAAATTAATCTGTCAAAAAAGCATCGCTTTTGAAAGCAAAAATAATAGTTGATTCTAAATTTTATTTGTTATATAATCGTATCGAATACCACTAGAGCAACCGAAAATAATCTTATACCTACCTCGCGACACGACGTATTCCTTAAAACACCACTCCAGCTACGCTCTCGTGGTGTTTCGCAGAATACGTCTCGTCGCTCGGTAGGTATAATCGATTATTTTCGTTTGCTCTCGTGGTATTAAAACTGATTATCTCCGCCGCGTCTACACAGTTGCAGGATTTACTTTAAATTTACCTTTTCTGCAGAAATCGTAATATAATATTTTTGTTTAGCTCTATAATAAATTAGATTGACTGATACTGTTTGATTCTAGTAAGTATTGTTAAACTTGTCTTCAAAAGCGCTATTTAAAAATGTAATAATATACAGAGTGAGAATAATATAAGAGAATGTCTATTAATATTTCGTTTATTAGTTAAAATTTGGTATATCGACACTATTCATCTCTGTACTGCACAACTACTGTTATTCCTACTGTCATTTAAGAAACATCTCAGCACGCTGCAAGGAATTCTGTTGTGATCGACAGAACTATTCTCTCAAACGAACCGAACAGATTTTTTTCTCATCGATACAAGGAAATGACAGACAACGCTTTCCATCGAGTTCTTTAAGGTACAACGTGCCTGTAATAAGATTTTTCATATACTTTTTACTTAAGAATTTGCTGTGTACTGCTGCTTCTATTATATGGGAGACTTTTTGCACACCCACATTAGTATATACATAATTATTGTGAATTGAGTTTTTTTTGTTAACAAAATTCTGATTTGTTACTTCCTCTGCATTGCTCACCATATTCTTCAACAATCAACATCCTTTTAGATTAATTTCCATAGACTCGTTAATTTTAAAAGCTATAAACAGCTTACTACAAAAATGTGAGGTTATATAACTCCTTCATTTCAAAATAAAAAAAACAAGAAATTGTGATGTATTGTTATTCGTATAATATACCATTCCATGAAAGCTTTTATATTGTGGGAGGTCGTATATACAAAACAAACTTCAATTTACAAGAGTGTTATAAATTCGAAGATCTGCATAAAAATAAAACAACATATATGAACATTGAACCATCATTGGAAGGAAGCAACACTAAATATTTGACGTTAACCAACTGGGTCCGAACATTATAGAAATTTATAGTGATATTCCAGAATAATTTGTATATATAAAAGGTCCCGAGGGTCATTAAACCACAAAGAAGACACATTTCATGCATGACCTAGAGTTTATCGTGAATCAGAATGAGTTCCACCACCTATGGAGTTTGTATTATAAAACGGCATTTACCTAGCTTGATAAGTGTGAAAGGCTGTTTCGTTTGGCACTGTACCCATCCAATTTCATTTCATCTTTCAAACAACTGAATAATTTTCTCTTCCTATAATCGTTTAATAAGGTGTGGATTAATTTTCGCCCTATCCAAGACGTTAGAGTTGAAGAATTCACAAAAATTTCAAATTCCATAAGCGGAGATTTTGCTATGAAATATCATAAGGACAAATCGTGTATGACCCTAGTTTATTAATGGTCATAATTACTAATTAGTCATAAATTTAATCGGACGACAACGCCAATTACTTTAAGTTGAAACCGCTACAGGTTAAAAGTTCAAAACTAAGGAAATAATAATCTGCCACGACGTTCTGTAACAAATTGGAATTTACCTTCTGCATCCATTTTGATAGATTTATATTCACACCTCGTTTATTTCAAGAAAAATAAGTAATTTTTGGATTGATTCTGTTGAAAATCATGCGCCAATAAATATTTCATCAAGATTCCATATACACATACAGAGTTCCCGTAGTTTATGGCTTCCCTCGGGGTCGCTCCTATTTTTAAACATATAAACTTAAAATTTCATGCATGTGTAGTAGGGTGGCCGTTATTTTAAAAAAGTTAATTTTTTATGTCCCCTCCCCCTAGATCTCTTTAAAACATCAAAAAATGAGCTGTGCAAAATTTCAGTCCATTTGGTAAATATTAACCCGTGCCACCGATAGGATAAAAGTTTAAATGTTTAAAAAAGTTAACATGGATTTGGTGCATTTCTAGAGACTTTCTCGAATAATTTTTTATCTTTCTGTTTTAACTTGAAAATTTATATACTACTTATATTGTTGGAACTGCTGAACACGAATATGATAAAATTCAAAAATCAGAAACCCAGTGCCGTAGCGAAACAGGCGCAACTGGGTTTGGGGCGCAAAACAAAGAATATCGACCCGGTTGAGAGTTGCACGTGATTTTTATTTTACTTGATCATTCTATTCTACATGAATCAACACCGACAGTCACTGGCCGTTTTTCGTCATCCTGACCAATTAGACAGAGACACGTATTATTGCACGCGCATCACACTCCCTCTATTTCTTACACTCCTACCCCGCGTTCACATGAGTCGAAAAACTCAATCAATCAGAACGTCAGGAGAAAACAGGTGACGTTGATACGACGTTCTGATTGGCTGAGCAAGTTACGTCGGATATGTTACACTGCTTCTTCCCGCCTCATGTCAATACAGGCTCATACAAGAACGATCTATACTGTCAGGGCAGGTCAGGTGCAGTCCAATTGCGCTTAACGAATTAAAAAAAAATCAAAAGTTTCCGCGCTTTGTTGTATGCCTTGCTCAAGCTTCACTTTCCACCGCGTAGTGGCGCCTGATGTTGCTGTACACTAGAGTCACTACATCAAGTCACCTAGGCCAGCTGGTCGATCCCGTTCAATTTGTAAAGTATTATTATTATTTGATAAAAAATTTCCTTCATATAGTTTTGGAGGAAATTATTGAGAAAGGCAGACCAAAACCAGAACTTTTAAATTTAACAACAAAGATTAAAACCTGCACCAGGTATTTTGCTAAAAAAGACCGGAAAATCGAGTTGCATTATAAATAAATAGTAGTACTTTTTTTTTAAAGAATAATAGTCAACAAATTCCATAAGAATAAAAGACGTATTCTTTTGCACATTGTGATTAAATCTAAACAATCATGCTTTGTCACAAAAGAACGTTGGCAATAGTTACAAGTTTCGTTACAGCACCTTTTATGCTTCAATCATGTCAATCACAGAATTTCTACGATTCAAAGGGGTAAGGGGATTACCAATCATGCAAAAAATATCTTACTAGGTGGGAGTTAATCAGTATTCAAAAGAACGAGATGTGCTAAAAAATTACCAATCCGATTAATCATTATAGAGTAAAAGAATACTACTGAAGTGTAAAAATTCTTCCTTAAAGGACTTTTAAGCTTAATAATTATAACACTGTTTTTTATTGTACCTAGGTGTCTTAAAATTTAAATCGTGGTTGCTTCCCTAGCCTAAATTCTCACCGCACACCACTGCAATAGGGTTAATGACATGGATTTTAACAATTTACTGTTAAATAATGTTTTATAAACACACTGTCCACTGTCAAATTAATGTTAAATTGTAAATATTTTTGTCCATTATTATTATTAAACCTAAAATTTATTGTAAGATAGAATGTCAAACCTGGTAACATTCAATGTCGCCAACATCATTCTGGTGCTTTTGCTCCAGCGGTGAGATCAATCATCGCTACTATTTGAAAAATAAAGAGGCTATACACTATACCAGCGGATCGCAACCATTGGGTCGCGGCCCA
This sequence comes from Agrypnus murinus, assembly GCA_929113105.1. Taxonomy (NCBI): domain Eukaryota; kingdom Metazoa; phylum Arthropoda; class Insecta; order Coleoptera; family Elateridae; genus Agrypnus; species Agrypnus murinus. Next base: position 111,340,380 of record OV816028.1, on the reverse strand, counting down.
ATTTTGGTTCGCGAAAGTTTAAAAATGGGTCGCATAATTATTTATTTTTATTATATCATTTATGTTCTTGTTAAAAATATATGCTACAAGAAATCAGATCCTGTAATTTTAAGTACCCTCCCCTTTCTTCCTCTGGTATGGGTCGCCTGATAATTTTATTGATATTTTTGGGTCGCTAGATAAAAAATGGTTGCGGAAAGCTGCGGTACACTTCTCCAAAGCAGGACAGATCGACCGGACAACGCTGTTATATTATCGCTACTGTTTAAAAATAAACGGGCTATAATATACACTTCTCCAAAGCAGGACAGATGGGCCGATGAACGCCGTTTTAGTATACTATTTGTATAGAATTATAGTAGGTCTATTTGTTCAATAATGGCCAACAAGCATAATTTTTATACTTGACTTTATGGAATGTTGCCATGGAAACCAATAATATAGAACAAAAAGGTTTTATGTCAAGACTGATATTTTTTCACTTATAATACCATTAGTAGTCAAAGTTATGTCGACTATTTTTGTGGTGGTTTCACGAATGTCTATCATGCTTGCATTTAAATACCACGAGTGCGCAGCACGAGTGGTATTCGCAAGCATGATAGACATGAGTGTTAAGCACCACCAAAATAGTCTACTTAACTTTGACTACTTATGGTATTCGAGAGACTATTCAACGAACACGCTTTAAAAAATCAAATTGTTTTTCATAAATGTAGCAATGTTACATTTAATAATTGTACGTTCAATACTCAAAAATAAATGTTGTTAAATATTTGTGTTTTATTAAAATTGTCGATTGTTATCACTAGTGAAAATTGTCGCCAATTTTCACTAGTGAGAATTGTCGATACAATTCATTTTCATTGGATTAAAAATATCAAATGCTGCATTTTAATTGGTCAATTTTTAATAAATGACATGTGAGTTGAATAGTCGCTGGAAATTAATTTTCCATTTATATAGTGTTCACAAGAAGCTATAAACAAAAAAAGGGAGAACATTACAGTCCACAATTACTAATCTTATTACGCCAAGAAAAACGCTTTGCAAACTGGTATTACTATATATGATAATAATTGATGGAAACAGGGGCCCTTGTTAATGGTTAATCTGGTCAAGAAAAGTACAAGGAATTATTATCAGGTTAGTAATTATTTTCTTGCATTGTTTGGCTAATTCTTGATATCATTTTTATCAAAAATAACAACACTATTGATTGATATTTTTTAGTTTCTAGCAGTTCTTAATTTGTTTCTATATACATATATAAATTTTTTTAAACTTTAATAATATTTCGATTTACTATTATTTTTTCTACTAGCCGTAGCACTTATAACTAATTAGCAGCCATTTTAAGGGATCGAAGATGATAGTTCATTTCCAAAATAAGAGACAGATCTCTTTTTTGCATCCTTGTCGACCAGCACCCTCATTAGTTATCCAAGATAACTGGATATTCCTAGAGTGCTAGGAAACTTCTTTTTTTATAAGGTGGATCGAATAACAGAACCAGTAGAGGGGCACAAACAGCATCTATCTTATGAAGAAATTCCCAAATCAAAAAACAGTTGCACAGTATCCGTGCACCTTTATTCATAATGTAGCTAAGTATGTAATACTAGTTATTTACGCAATAAGTGGGTTACAGACATTATTATCGCACTTATGTGAAATATGCACAACGAGGTTATAGGCCGAGTTTGTGTAATATATTTTAAGAGCGATAATTTTATCGCAAGTATTGCGTACAACATTTGATCTACAAACCCTTTTTACAAATTGTTACATTTTTATTAATGTGAATTAGAATTTTGTGAATATTAAATGAAAGTAGTAACTGACCTTGATCTAAAATGATAGCCACCACATAAACGGACGTCATACGTACTTCAAGATTTTCTTTCTAATATTCAATCCGTGAAACGCTGTATTTTTCCTTTGTTTACAATTTATTATAAATTAGGCTAGTCTTGTTTAGAATCCTTAATATTCTATATCAATGCTTTAGAAAATATTCAGCACAGATTTTTAAATTTTGTTAGAGTTAAATTGAAAACGCCAATTATCAAGTTTGAGGGACTTTGCAAAGAATTTGCAGACTGTGTTTTTCTTTATAGAATTATATCAACGCATATCAATTGTTCTGAACTTTTAGAGTTATAATAGTCAATTCTTATGTATCTGCTCGTCTTATTAGAAATGCAGCACTGTTTATTTATTCTTTCTGCAGAACTCGTGCCAGCAGTCCTCGATTAATGGAATATTTAAAACCTACAATCAGTTCTAGCATTCTATTAAACCATTATCATACAAAATTCATTATGTCATTCATTACCTCAGTCAGTTCCAGTGACGTATTTATGATTTTCTTTCGGGGAGGGGGGCTATTTTATAAAAATTTCGTATCAAAATACTTAGATTTCCACATAACATAGTTTTTGACATAAATCACGTAGACTATTAAAAAACTTTCCGGAAGGGCTCCATCCCGATAGCCCCCCACATTAAATACGCCACTGGTCAGTATTATAATGAACTTCATTACCTAACTCAAATGAATGACATAATGAGTTCTTATCTAAGCAGTCGTAGATAAAATATGTCATATAACTCAAACCGTTTCATTTCATAAACTTCTCAAAATGAGAGCATGCCTAACTTTATAGCTCAAACCGGTCTCCTGCAAACTGCATTTAAAACTTGCCAAGGAACGGTTTTTGAGAGATTTTGGCAACTTGGAAAATTGGATAACTTAAGAATGCAGAAAAAAAATATTTTTTTTTATATTTGAAATGACAAAAAATAAATATCCTAAAAATTGGCTGTTAGCCACAAGGATCAAGGTAGCACATGTACAAGAACCGACCTGTGTATCTTTCCTCATAGATCCTCTGTATCGCTTCATTTGTCCGTATTTTGCAGCCTTCTTTCATTTGCAGATCTCCAAAAGAATGTCTCAGCATTTCTCTTTATCACGTATTTATTGTGTTTTGATCCTCTAAGGTCCACAACTCACACGCTTATGTCGCCAAATAACTGCTTTTTTTAAGTCTTAATTTGTGTTTCTCAAGGCTTTAGCTTCGAACTTAACACATTTTTTAGCTCACTCGCACTGTTGCTCGTCTTCACCGGTATAGTATTACTATATTACTTAATTATATTACTTAACTATATTACTATTACTTAAGTTTTTTTAATTATAATTTGAATAATATAAAATAAATACCCAATATTTATTTCACGAGTCCAGATTTAATCAAAAACGAGCCCCACTCGCTTGCTGCGAGTTTTCTAAATGAGAAGTGCAATAATGGCTGAACTGTGAACAAATTTTCTTATGCTGTTTTCTATTTTGTACCTTTTATTTCCTATTAAATAAAGAAAATCGGAATTTCGAAATTTAAGAAATTTTGTGGTGGTGGTTGGCAACACTGATGTGACATTTGAAAATTAGAATTTTTCAGGGAAGTTGTCAATTATCTTTTTTATTTTTTTTCAATGTTACCAGCTTTGTAGAATTTGGGCTATACAAAACGCATTGTTTTGGATGCTTTCATAAATAGTATACTCTAAGACGTTGTCCGGACGATCTGTCCTTAGCGATGTCAGAAACGCGTCAGTGGCCGAGTGCCTCTTTTCCGCTCTTATTCCCTCTTTGTTGTATAATTCACGCCTGAACGCGCAAAATTTTACATTTCAGAGCATATCTTACAAGCGTAAGTCACGAAACGTTTTAAAACCTGTTTCTTCTATTGGACAGCGTAATCTAAAGAAATTCGCGTATCTGTTTGGTCCATTAGTATTTTTAATTAATCGTTTCTTATAAAATCCAGTTTTTATCAATTTATTTGTAAGAATAGAACCATTTTTAATATTTTTTTAAATCTATCATTAATCGATCTGTCCTGCTTTGGAGAAGTATACAGCAACAGGAGACTCCACTACGCGGTCCAACGTAAAGCTTGCAAAGCAAGGCATCCAATAATGCCAACAATGAGGGATGTCTTTTGTTTAATTGGTACTGGAGTTGTGAGATCAGTGGGTGGGTTGGGCTGAGGGTTCTTGTTCCTCACTTGGTGAATTTGCTTGTGCTGCTGGTTCTTGTTTATACAATACAAAAAGAATGTTACTCTTCATCCGTTGATGATATTTCAAAAGTTACATATTCATATTTCGTTGAGCAAAACCAATTAAAGAGGAAGCGATCAAGTATTTACAAGTACAAATAATAAGGAATTTTCGGGAGATTTTCTAGAGATATAGATTCTCAGTCTACACTAAAAGAAATTTATCTACGATCATGCAAAAAGTGACTACTTTTTACACTGATTTGCGTGTAAAAAGTTAACGTTGATTAAACTGGTGTTATAAAATTCTTATTACACGCTAATGCCATCAAGAGATGTATAATAATAGATATTTAAGATACAAGTATAAAAAGTCATTCTACGAGGGTAGATTGAAAAGTTTCCGGAATGGGCAAGAGATGGCGCGCGTATCGTGAAATTGTTATGATGGTTGTCAAGGCTAACCTATTTTAGGAAAGCTGTCAAATTTTCAGACACGTGCGTCGTTCCGTTTATGTTTACTAGGATATCTTGTGAAGCAATTCAGGCACTTTTGCAAAAATGGATAAAAACGAATTTCGTGCAGTCATCAAACATTTCTGGATGGACGGGAAAACGGCGACGGAGATACGAGATATTTTGCAGAAAGTTCATGGCACATCCACACCTTCATTTTCGACTATTAGTTTCTGGGTGAGCGAGTTCAAACGTGGCCGTACGAGCACCAAGGATGAACCACGCAGTGGACGTCCAAAAACGGCCACAAATGAAGAAATGGTCGATAAAGTCCATGATCTCGTGTTAGCCGATCGACGAGTGAAGTTGCGCGAAATAGTAGAGACCACGGGCATCTCATATGAACGTGTGCAAAATATCGTGCACGAACATTTGGGCATGAGGAAGCTCTCGGCGCGATGGGTGCCGCGTTTGCTGACTATGGACAACAAGCGAAATCGTGTGACCACTTCGAAAGAGTGTTTGGCCTTGTTAAATCGTAATCCAACGGATTTTTTTCGCCGATTCGTGACCGTGGACGAAACATGGATCCACCACTACACACCAGAAACCAAGCAGCAGTCGAAACAGTGGATTTCTCCAGGCGAATCTGCTCCGAAGAAGGCAAAGACTGTCCCATCTGCTGGAAAGGTCATGGCCACCGTTTTTTGGGATTCGCAAGGTGTGATACACATCGACTTTTTGCAGAAGGGAAGAACTATCACGGGACAATACTACAGCGATTTATTGGATCAATTCAACGGCATTTTGAAGGAGAAACGGCCTCATTTGCAGCGAAAAAAAGTGCTCTTCCATCACGACAACGCGCCGGCCCATTCATCCCGAATCGCCAATGCTAAATTGGTTGAATTGGGCTACGAGGTGGTGCCGCATCCCCCGTACTCTCCAGACCTGGCCCCGTGCGACTTCTTTTTGTTCACAAACATGAAGACTTGGCTCGGAGGCAAGCGCTTTACGTCAAATGAGGAGGTCATCGCCGCCACTAAAGCTTATTTTGCAGAGTTCCCGAAATCATATTTTTCTGAAGGCTTAAAAAAGTTGGAGCACCGCTGGGAAAAGTGTATCGCCCTGCAAGGATATTATGTTGAAAAATAAAAACAAAAACCTGTTCAATTACTGCGTTTTCTTGCCCATTCCGGAAACTTTTCAATCTACCCTCGTATATTGAGCGAACGGTTTAAGATACGAGCGAGGTACGAGCAAGTGTTTTAAAAGACGTCAGTGCAATGAAGAGACTTTTTACATGTGTATTTTATAACATTTTATCTACGATCATAACGCTTTACTAGAGTATTCATTTACAGCCGTACTTATAGAGAGAATTACACGTGTGTAACATACTATTTATTATTAGGTTACACGCATGTAATCTCTATAAGTACGACTGTTAATATTTAAGTTTTTAATATATCAATATTTTTTTAATTTGTGACTTACGTCATGTATATCAGCGTGCTTTGATTTTTACGTTCTAAGTTGTTTAGCAACCAGTTTGTAAAATACTCATAAATCTATTATCGTACATCTCTTGTTAACATTAGCGTGCAATAAAAATTTTATAACACTAGCTCACTAAACGTTAACTTTTTACACGAAAATCAGTGTAAAACGGAGTAACCTTTTGTATGATCGTAGATAAATGATTTATGAATATTTTACTAATTGGTTGCTAAACAACTTAGCACGTAAAAACCAAAGCACGCTAACATAAGTCACAAATTAAAAAAAATCTATCAAATAAAATGAATTTACTCTATCTAGTAAAACGTTATGGCTGTAGATAAAACTTTGTAGACACACATGTAAAAAGTCTTTTAAGTATGGGTTAAAGATGGGTAAATATTAAAAACACTACAAAGAATACTGAATTTCTGGAAATAAATCTTCCTCAAATTATAGCAAAGAACTGAAGATGAAAATACATATGTATCATTAAATTTGCTCATGTTTGGTATTGCTATCAAATTAAATCAAAAACAGGGCTAAAATTGTAGCATTATGATCTTCTCAGGAATTCGAAGAAAATTACATAGGAAAGCTGTATAAAGATGGCCTCTACATGACTGTGACATGACATGACTCTACATGTGAAAACGAAGCAGTTTTTATATACAGAATGTAACTAATATAACTAGAAACCTAGTAATTTTAATGTAATGTGAGTACAGTGGACGTACTTAAAATTTAAAAGGTGATTTTGTCGAGAACTAGGAGGAAGCGATCACATGCTGATAAGAAAATGTTCTATGTGTATGTTCTAAACCCGTTACAGCCCCCCCCCCCGCCATTACGAGGTTTCTCGTTATATCAGTTACAACCTGTATATATGAAACAGAAGCGTCCCCCCCATTACGAGGTTTCTTGTTATATCAGTTACAGCCTGTATATATGAAACACAAGCGTCATATTATGATATCTTATCAAAAACTGTATACAATATCATATTGTGAGAATTAAATCCAACGGTTTCAAGGTATCAAATCTAACACTTGTCGCACCCTTTATAGACTTGAGTTTCACACTGGCGATGAACGCTTCCAACTAGTGAAAGCGGAGTAGTTCGCTAGAATTCTACTACCAGGGTGACATTAGTTCCAGTCTTCTGGTACCTACCGCTAGAAACGCGAGCTTATATTTCTACCTTAATTCAAACACATACAAAAAAAATCTAAGAGGTAGTTGGTGCTTAAAGACCGTCAAATAGTACACAAATGTGCGCACATAATATATGTATATTGTTAAAACAAGAAAAAATCCCAAAATAAGTTAATCCTGCAAGAGTTAGTTGAATTATATAAAATCAATATTTATTGATCTATCCCAAATATTATCAATTAAGAAAAGCTACTGTGATCCGCAAGATCAGAGTTAAATATTAATACCCAACAATAACTGGATATGGAATAAATAAAAGTTAATCTACCTGGCTTTTATTAATAAAATAATCCTCAAAATTTTATTCTTCTTGAAACGGTAACAAAAGTTAATTCTAAAGTTATGTCATCACCGAAGTGCACGTTATTATTCGGAGATCAGATAGAGCGCCAGATAGTTGGTTAATTTAACACTTATCAAAATCCGTTGTATCCTTATCAGCTGATGGTTATAACCGAACTATTTATAAAACCTGGATCAATGCCAGTGAAGTAATGTAAATTAATTTTTCCCTCAGTTTAATAATTTAACTTATAAAATTATAATTTTCCAGCAACGCTAATAATAAGAGATCCCCAGGTGTTGTTACAAACATAATCGCTTTTAAAAAACGAGTATTTAAGTTTCCCTATTAGACTCATTTGGGTAAATTCGATTGTGTATCTGACAGAGGTTTTAGAATGATGAATAGAATTACTGGCAGATAAAGATACTATGTCTACTTGACCTTAAATTTCACATAGTCTGTATGTTCTCGTCTAGTATGTTGGTGGAGGTACCTTCTTGATGTGCAGCCTAGGACAGTTACAAACCAACACAGTAACCAGGTGGAGAATTAATATAATGAGTAATTAAGATACAAGTGTAAAAAGCCATTCTTTATTGCGCGAACTATATTCAAAAGTAAAAAACGTAAAACACGTAAGTGACGCTATGCATTTTTATTGTTCGTTTCTCTGTCTAACATATTTGAACAAGCACTAAAACGTTCCTTTCTTTTTACAGGCTTTTCTTTTGCTTTCCTGCTCCCAGCTTACCCTCCTCTCTTTCGACACATCTTCCTCTCTGACTTACCCCTCCCCACCGGTTCATTCTACATACATACATACGGAAATTCTACCTTACGAAATGATAAGAATAAAATCAAAAATCGATCTTGTTTAAAACATTCTTGAAAACGTCTATTAGTACATATTTCATAAAAATGACATAAACATAGTGTTGGCAAATTTCCTGCGTTTTATACAAACAATATGAAACTGCTCTGAATAAGTAATTGCTATCAGCTATTATTTGTATAATTCGTCTGTTGTCCATAATTTTCAACTATGTGGGTTCTGTCTTCGCAACCTAATAATTTTTTAAACATTAACCGCTTATTAATGATGGAAGTGGACGACTGCATCACCCTTTTATATTTATAAGCGGGGGTAGTTACGAAACTCACCACCGTGGAAAGTGAGAGGGCGCCCCAAGTGAATGTCCGATTCGCCCGTCTCAAATTAAACATTTTAGAGTTTTTCAAATTAAAAATATAAACTGGTGTTTAATAGTTAAGATTCTAGACTCTTTCAATATTAATAAAAAACTAAAGAACCGAATACAGTAAATCGTAACTAGTACAGAGAATAACGTGAGATATAAGAGCTAGTTGTCAGAAATCGTCACTTGAATAGAAATGTAACAACTAAAAGTCACCAAATCCTTGCGTGTACTTAGTGGCGATAATTACTGTAAGAAACAGACAGAAATTTGAATTCAACGCGAGAAAAGTAGGCTTGTTTAATAATAAAACAATAAATTGGCAGAAAAAGACGATCTGATAATAAAAAAGATGAGTGGAATAAATTTAATACTAGCTGCCAAAATGTGGGAAAGAATTAGCAGAAAGGGAAAGACCCCTAACTCCAAAGTCATTGAGTGTGACTCAATTAATCAATTAAGATATATTTTGCATTGAAATTATTCTTTGAAAATTTTGTTTTGGACAAAACAATTAAATACAATGTTGTTGACCAGATTAATTCAATATAAATGTTTATATAATCTAAGATTATATTATTTATTAATATAATTTAGTAAATAAATGATATCTCCTCTATATCTTCTTTTTATTCCGCTGAGAAACATATTGATATTCCATTTTGTATTAGCACTTTATATTTAGCATTAAATTAAACAACTGTAGCGGTAACCGGGAATAAATATATTGTTTGTTTCTTTATCTTACCTGTTACTTTTAGTGGTCTTTCCTTCTCTACTATACTCGAATCTTAAGTGATTTCAACTTCCAATCGTTACTATATGAAAGATCAATAATAAATAATTCTGTTATTTAAATCATTAATTCTTTGCAGATTAAAAACAAAGAAATTGAATTTTGATTGATTAGAGTACGCACCGGCACCCCTGATGTATATACATATTTAACTTTACAAGTGTCAATAACTGAAACTCAAACATAATTGATTTTAGGTATAGGCTATAACTAGGATAATGGGCCCTACGGGCCTAAGCACTTAAGTATGATAGAAATAGCATTTATCGATTTTTTTTAAAGTAGGTCAGTATTTACATGACCTACATAAATCTCCAATCGATTCTCTATCGATAGAGCACATATTAGTACCAAATAACACTCAATAGCACTAAATAGTACGATAGAATCAGCATTTATCGATTTTTTAAAACATAACCTAATTTAAAAAATTTTAAAACATAACCTAACATAACCTACCGGTCGTGCATTATCCTCGGCAAATTACGCGTCGAATGAGCCCAAGCCCATCTCTCCAGCCCTTATAGAACGCGAGAATGGGGCTTGGACACACATACAAATCAACTTTAGTAGTATTGGATACATAAAAAAAGATTACTATTTGATAGGTCGAGGTTGTTAGCCCAGGTTTTTTTTCAGACACTCCGTATAACAAGAGATGTTTTTAAAATAAGCCAGAAAAAATAAAATTGACGATTCCGAATGATTCTTTTAATATTAAGCGTTTTTAATATATTGAATTTATTCCTTACTTTTTGACCTCACTGTATATATTAATAGATTAATATATACAGTCACTGTGGGTCACTCAAGGTCTTTAAATAAAAATTATTACTTATTTCTTTGTCTTATCTAGTGGTCCTTCCTTTTTCTATAAGACTCCAGCCTTAAAAATTCTAAATTTTTGGATAAGCTTTTGTCAAGGTGTCAAGACACTACTGGAACACCCCGTATACATGCATTAACCTCACAGCTGCTTCTTAGTTTTTCTTTAATTTTAACTTTTTTTTTTACAGTAAATTCTATTCACTTTATTTTGATGACTCGTCAACTTTTTATTCTTCAATTTCAAAGTCAAACGAATGTGTGTTACTTTCCTTCGTGTTCGCATACACCTCGTAATAATTGAAAATTTAGTTCATGCCTCGAGTTTGAAAAGGTTATTTTATTATATGAGCGGTAAGTTCAGTGCTCTTAATCACGCAATTGGGGCTAGTTTTTGTACCAAACATGCGAAAACATGTGCCACGTATAAAGCGTACAAATATTTCTTGCTTCGTTTTATTTATTACACCGACTACCGGTAAAAAAGAGGTTTAACGTTTTATTTGGAATTTTACGATTCATTCCTATTCTCACAATTATGACATAACGACCATGCCGTTTTTTTAATCAAGATTAGAATAATGCAGAATTTTAGCTAGATTAAAAAGGGGTTGAAAAGGCTAAAATTAACAAATGCAATCTCGGAATTTCAATTTTTGGTTAAATGGTTCGTGTCAATTTATTCATTCATTTTCACAGCTACTTAATTTCAATTTTAAATTTCCAGTTAGAACGATTTATGTGCATGGGAAGGATTTATTTTCTATCAATTCCAAAGAAAAACTAACGCTATTCATAATAAGATAACGTAGAATATTTAGGGCAACAAAAAACCTATTATGTGGAGTTCAACTACCCAACAACAACAACAATAAACAGTGTGCTGTTTGAAATTTATTAGACATCGCTTTTTGCGTTTAAATCAAGGAGAACCACCACAGGGAAATTTAGTGTGTATGTTACGGTTAATGTGGTAAACTGGTCAATGTCGTTAATAACCGGTCATTATTGTCATATCCCATTTAGGTTGGTTAAAGAAGTTAGAAGCCGGATATTGGCGTAAATATCCAGTAAGTTTGGACAATGTTGTTTAATTTTAATACTGAAAATAACATTGACCGGTTAATACCGTCAATGGCCATCTATAAAGTAGGAAATGTTGAGAATAAAGACATAATGTTACGGTCAATATAGTAAACCGGCCAATGTCGTTACTGGTCGCCCAGTCTCGTAACGTAAAACTTCTAACACTAACCTAAGCTCACCTGCGGCTTGACCATTAATAATTAAGCTACAGATTAGTTGTTAGGTTATGTATTAGATGAAGTTTATTCGACATTTGGTTAATATCCTTCTATGCAATTTTAAGGTTAATGTAACACTATCCGGCCTGATCAATGTCGTAATAAATCGTATCAAACGACGTCTTTAACCAACCAGCTGGGCATTAACGTAATTGGCCGGCCATTGACGTAAACGACCAAAAACAGCCGGTCATTAACGTTGTATCCCAGCCATTTACGTTATTGTCCGTATTGACCTCTTTGGCCGGAACATATACATCAGAGGAAATTGTGTGGAATCTAAGATATTGGGAAATTCTATGAGGAATTTTATCGACTTTGCAAAAATTGCAGAGATTTTTGAGAAGCTGCCAAGATTTTCTAGGAATTACAAGAAATTGTGGAAGAACAAACAAATTCCACAACCTGAAGTTAGTAGTCGATGGGTGCAAAGCAATACATACTTTGAGGCATCTAACTTGCAGAGACAAATTGAACCCAAAAGCATCTACAGCCAAGTAACTGCTTTAAAACACTAATAACGCTTTATTTCAACTTCATTCAAACCCACAAAATTGCCAGACTTCATCAACAAAACCTGCATTTAAATCTGCACATAGATTATAAATATGCTAGATACAACATTTTTGATAACAAGAGCCTACATTATTCCCAGTTTCCCTTCATGGATGTATCTTACAAGAATTCGTAGCCTGAGTTAAGGCTTTTCCTCTTGCCATTCCTTCACATTTCTAAAATTTCTATTGGCCAATCCAGATTAGGTTTTTGTAATCATTCGGGGTATAGTGTAGAACTGTCTGGTGATATCACAGCTATTTAAAATGAGAATTTTGGACAACCTGAAGAAACGTTACACGAAAACGCCATTACTGGACTTTTGTGCAAACAAAGATAATTGTCATGACATTTCAAGTGTTATCTAGTAAAGTTTGCATCACTATCTTCATCAAAACATTGTCTATTTCACTTTGAGGATTTAACACAAATACCCCGATCTACCAATTTTAGGCTTGGTGGGCCCTCGACAGAGCTTCGTTTAAGTCTACACGTTATAGACTCCCGGTGTGTACCCGTTTTTGGTGAAGTTGTCTTGATTGTGAGAGGCTATGTATTCGCTTCAACTCTCCTTAAGTGTAATGGCTTTCAGAGCTTCTCCCAATCACTGTACCCGGCTGCAGTCCGGATCATAGGGTGGTCGGGATAGCTCCTAAGCACATTTATTTATGTAGTGTATGTGCGCATTTCGAGACAGTGAGAACCGTCAATGGAAATATCTCATTACAAAACCGGAAACACCTACTCCACCATATTGAGTCCCCCATCCCGGTCGTATGTGGTAGATGATTATGTTCCTTCCTACAGTTTTATATTCAATAAGACTTAAACCGATTTGGAAAGCATAATTGCTGTCAACCAACAGTAAATAGATTAATACAGGGTATTGGAAAAAAACGAAAAATGTATGAACTTATTGATAACTGCAGATATGCATTTTGATAAGAGCCGACCTCGATGATGAAGTTAATTATTTGATTCATTTAATATTGGTGGCGCGAGTAATTCCAAGTTGTTAGCGATCAATTGTACGGCGGCGAGTTGCTCGCGGCGAGTTGTCTCTTCTGAAAATAAATCTATTTTGTAAGAACTAAATATTTAAGAGAAAAAGTATTTACAAGTGTTTATTCATTTACCGTTCTTTTTTTATTTGATACCTGTTTTATATAATATTATGAACAACGCTTTCATGAATATTGAAACTGGATTTATGTGCTTAGTAAAAAGAACAGAAATAAGCATATTTCTGTTCTTTTTACTATCGACTAAGACGTACACAGATGTACATGTACATTGTACAAAGGTTCTCGTCACCTAACAACCTTCTAACAGTCTACGACAAAGCTCTAAGAATTATGTAATATTCTATGGTTTTTAGACTTTTTTAATCAGTTACGCATAATACTGCAGTTAGCCATATTATCAATATTATAGCATACAATATAAGTTTAGGTAAGTCTAGTAGAGCCTTACGTTGAACAAAAACGACTAAAATTAAGCAATATAGGACAGCGGCCTAAGAATGTCTTTGGAATCGTTTCACGTAGAAATACTAAGTTGTAACTAAGGATATTATAAGGAACAATATAAGTTTAGGTAGAGCCAGTTTTACGTTGAAAAGAAGCCAAAGTATAAAGTCTCATTTCATACAGTTCATTCATTCCATGCATCCCATTCATTCCATTTATTCCATTCATTACATTCACTACATTCACTACATTCATTCCATTCATTCCATTCATTCCATTCATTCCATTCATTCCATTCATTCCATTCATTCCATTCATTCCATTCATTACATTCATTACATTCATTCCATTCATTCCATTCATATCATTAATCCCATTCATTTCGTTCACTCCATTCATTTCGTTCACTCCATTCATTTCGTTCACTCCATTCATTCCGTTCATTAATTCATTTCGTTCACTCCATTCATTTCGTTTACTCCATTCATTTCCTTCAGTCCATTCATTTCATTTACTCCATTATTTCGTTCACTCCATTTATTCCGTTCATTCTATTCATTTCGTTCATTTCCTTCATTTCGTTCACTCCATTCATTTCGTTCAGTCCATTCATTTCGTTCAGTCCATTCATTTCGTTCAGTCCATTCATTTCGTTAACTCCATTCATTTCGTTCAGTCCATTCATTTTGTTCACTCCATTAATTTCGTTTACTCCATTCATTTTGTTCACTCCAATCATTTCGTTAACTCCATTCATTTTGTTCACTCCATTAATCTCGGTCACTCCATTTATTTCGTTCACTCCATCCATTTCGTTTGCTCCATCCATTTCGTTCGCGCCATCTATTTCGTATATTCCATCCATTTTGTTCACTTCATTTATTTCGTTCACTCCATTCATTTCAATCGCTCTATTCATTTCGTTCACTCCATTCATTTCGTATATAATAATAATAAGAATAACAGCCTTGGTAGTGTAATGTCTAGAGTGCTGGACTTTCGCCCAAGCGGCCCGAGGTCGATTCCCGGTGCCGGCAGATCTGGTTAAGGTTTTCTGCAGTTTTCCTTAGCTGTGACACAAATGTGGGATTGGCGCTGTTCCATCTGTAAGTCGACTGCAGCCGCACTTAGGACCTACGTAATAATAATAATCGCCCCCTCCCTCCCGCACAAGCTTATAGCTTCTGGGGCCTGGTTTCCAGGCTATGGGTTGTAGCAATTTTAATTATTATACTCCATTCATTTCGTTCACTCTATTTATTTCGTTCACTCCATTCATTTTGTTCACTCCATTCATTTCGATCACTCCATTCATTTCATTCACTCTATTCATTTCGTTCACTCCATTCATTTCGTTCACTTCATTCATTTCGTTCACTCCATTATTTCCTTCAGTTCATTCACTTCGCTTACTCCATTCATTTCGTTCACTCGATTAATTCCGTTCATTCCATTCATTTCGCTCATTTCGTTCACTCCATTCATTGCGATCACCCCATTCATTTCATTCACTGTATTCATTTCGTTCGCTCCATTCATTTCGTTCACTCCATTCATTTCGTTCACTCCATTAATTTCGGTCACTCCATCCATTTCGTTGACTCTATTCATTTCGTTCACTCCATTCATTTCGTTTACTCTATTCATTTCGTTCACTACATTCATTTTGTCCACTCCATTCATTTCGATCACTCCATTCATTTCATTCACTCTATTCATTTCGTTCACTCCATTTATTTCGATCACTTCATTCATTTTAATTACTCCATTCATTTCGATCATTCTATTCATTTCGATCACTTGATTCATTTCGTTCACTCCATTCATTTCGTTCACTCCATTCATTTCGTTTACTCCATTGATTTTGTTCACTCCATTCATTTCGTTCACTCCATTAATTTCGTTTACTTCATTCATTTCGTTCACTCCATTAATTTTGTTCACTCCATTCATTTCGTGCACTCCATTCATTTCATTCGTGTTGCTCGTTTCGTCCATTTCCTTCTTTTCATTCATTTCGTTCATTGCATTCATTTTGTTCATTTCCTTTAATTGGTGCATACAGTTCATTCGTTCATTTCATTCATTTCCTTCATTTTGTATTATTTCATTCATTTTTTATTTGTCATTCATTTTTTATTATTTCATTCATTTTTTATTTGTCATTCATTTTTTATTTATTTCATTTATTTTTTAATTCATTTCATTCATTTTTTATTTACTTCATTCATTTTTTATTCATTTCATTCATTTTTATTCATTTCATTCACTTTATATTAATTTCATTTATGTTTTATTCATTTCACTCATTTCATTAATATCACTTATTTAGTTAAAGGTTGTTCGTTTCAAAAGTAATATATGCTGTATAGACAATTCTTTTCTATCGATATGTATATATACGTTTAGTGGTTCTGGACTGGAAAAATGTGACTGATCAAGACAGCCAGTAGGACCGAATACTTAGAAATGCTGTACAAGCTCGAAATATGTGTATTAAAAGAAAGTTTTGGTCAAACCTTAATCCGTGATTAGAGTAAGGCTGGACCAGGAATAGGAATTCTTTAAAAACCAGAAAGGTTTTGATTGTGCTAAAAGTCTGTGTTTTTAACTGTTTTTTAAGTGGTTAGTTCAAATTAGCTTAGTTTCTAAAAATGACGATTATGTACACCACACAGTCATTAATGCTACGTCATAATATTTCAATCCAAAATCAGCAACTATAATAATAAAATTTTACATTAGGGTAAAACCTTCCAAACAAACATTAAAATAGAGAATAACAAAGATAATTAATTATATTGATACTTATTTCTACGTATCTCTGCGTTCTTAATAAAAATTACTACATAAATAGTTGTTATTTCAGAACAAGTCCACTAAATGGGTTGGTAATTATTGCTAATAATGTAGATAATTAAAAACTATACAATTAATAATTATTATTTAGACATAATAAAGTAGTAGTACTTGACAACTTTGTTTTCATCTTCGGGTTTCATATTAATATAACAATCAACTCACGGACTAATTATAAAATAATTTACTACGTCATTTATTTAATCCAGAAATTTTTACTTCAGTGTAAATAAATAACATGCATTTATATACAACCTACTGCAATATTAATAAAAAAACAACACAACAAAACGAACAAACATTAACCGTATAATTAAGAATAATTAATTGGAAAACAATATTATCGTAGCTAATTGCAAAACATAAAAATTTAATATACGTTTTTTCATCCTACATTATTTACTTTCTAATCATTAGGTGGATACAGTTATATATGTATTTCCTTATCCGGTGTATGCAACGTGTTACAGCTTCCTCAAGCAATTTTCGCATCTTTTAAATAAATGTAATCGAATAACTTTTTAATGATTTTTAAAATGTTTATTTTTTCCAATGTTTCTCGACCAGGGTTCTGTATTCTTCATTTGGGAGTTCCTTGATGAGTCTGATGGAATTTCAAGAATACAAACAACTAAACTGCGAATCTAAAAACGTAAACGTAGTCTAACGAAATCATTAAATTTAAATTCATACTCTTCAACCTTTTAATTCTATATTCTTTATATGTCGATATATTAAAATGAATTTAGGTGCTACACATATCACGTATCATTTATACGACGTTTTACACGATTCAGATTAAAATTAGGTCTAACAATGTTGTTTTTCTTACAATTTACATCTTGATTAGCCAACTAAGTATTTAGTTATATATGTAAGTAGTTATTATTATAGCTGAAATAAACTTAAAACAAATTAAAGTGAATTAAAATGAATTACGATTTATATGTAGTAAAACAAACTACATAGTAAAAAGAGACAATTTTCAGTAACAGACACAACTATATTATGAAATAAAATTTAAATAATTGCTTAAACGTTTCATCAATTTATCTACCTGGCAATTGTTTTGACACACATGTGTTATTACCAAAACTATAAATATAAACAAACGCGTCGCTAAGGTTATACTATACAATATAACTAGATTAATTTATCTTTGATAATGATACATGTTGTGTCGGAACAATTGTCAGGTGGATAAATAATATGCTATGAAACCTTTAATTAATTATTTTTATTTTATTTATGATTATGGGGTTTCACGAGGTAAGGTTCGAAACAATAAATTCTACAACGTATCAGCTTGTAAGCAAATATTGCAAAAATTAAGCATTATTTTTGTTTAGTATAATAAATGCCTCCGTTGTTTAACACTTACACAAAAGTAATACATCATCACACTTGTTTATACTGAATAACGTTATTATGGAGAAGTTTATTTCATCAAAAGTATGAAGACCTAGTGTTTTTTTTTAATAAACTGTTTATAATAAATGTTCGGAAAGAATTGCAAAATAAACATTAATATGCGACAGACGAAGGAATTATAAAATGGTCTAGATTGGTTTGAATTATCTAATTTGAATAGTTAGTTAGTTAATTATTCAAAATTTTCCCACGATTTAGTAACGCATAAACAAGCTGCTTCAGGTACCCTCCAAAGGATTTATCTTGCTGGCCACTGAACTGGACGGATAATAAATAACGATTATGATAAATATAACAATTACTGACCTGCACGGATAATCAACCATTACTATGCAATGATATTAGTAAAGCGAGACTTCGAAGTTGTTTATTGTTATAAATTTTCTGTAGATGCAATGACCGACTTTATAAATAGGACATACACGGTCTCTCCCCGACGATGTCGGCGAAAACGTCGTCGACGACGTCGGGGACAGGGTCGAAATAATGAGGTAATGTTTACATTTACTGTAATTTAATGCATAAACAACTTGTAACTTCCAGCTGGACTGTTATAATAAAATTATTAATATTGAATTTCTTTAAAACATCAAAATGAAAGAAAGTAGTTTTGAGCATAATAAAATGCGTACTGAATTTCTTTCTTTAAAGTATTTCGAAATAGCTTATGCAATTAACAAAACTTTTCATAAGCGGAATAATATTGATATCCATCGATAGAATTACAAGTAACCCTTTATTATAAAACGAAAACTCTTTGTTTTTTTATTAATCTCATTCTTAATTTAGTTTAAAAATGGATATAATTAACGCAGGATTTAGGATTCTGAGTTCTGGTGCGCAAATAATGATTTCCTATAAAGGACTTTTGATAAAATTTGGTAGTGATAATCGTCGGAAAAATATCATGTTTAAAAATGTAATGGTTTCACCGTCGCTTCCTTTTCCGTGTAGTTTTAAAATTTTACGCTGATGGTACATAACCTTATACTATATCTATCTTTTTCGGGTTTACTTGAATTATTTCATTTTTATTACATTTGTTTACAAACAACTGTTTACAACTGTGAAAATAAAACCCTTGTCAACTGTAAATTATTATTAGGCAAAATAAACATATACATCTGGGATTACTAAAAAATATATGCTTTCTTTATTATACTTTTTAAGAAAACATTATGAATTCAATATGCTGTGAAACTTTCAAGTGATAAGATGGATTTTTATAAATTATCTTTGAGAAAAAAAATTGCAGTTGGTGTGGCAGTTGCCTTGTGCTTCGAAGAAGAAGAAACTGAAACACCACGAAAAAAAAGAAAATAGGCAAAGAATTGGTTTTTAGATCGCAAACAATATTCACACATGTCCTTGTTAAAAGAATTGCGACAAAATGAGCCGAAGGATTTTTATTATAAGGTTATGTACCATCAGCATAAAATTTTAAAACTACACGGAAAAGGAAGCGACGGTGAAACCATTACATTTTTAAACATGATATTTTTCCGACGATTATCACTACCAAATTTTATCAAAAGTCCTTTATAGGAAATCCTTATTTGCGCACCAGAACTCAGAATCCTAAATCCTGCGTTAATTATATCCATTTTTAAACTAAATTAAGAATGAGATTAATAAAAAAAACAAAGAGTTTTCGTTTTATAATAAAGGGTTACTTGTAATTCTATCGATGGATATCAATATTATTCCGCTTATGAAAAGTTTTGTTAATTGCATAAGCTATTTCGAAATACTTTAAAGAAAGAAATTCAGTACGCATTTTATTATGCTCAAAACTACTTTCTTTCATTTTGATGTCTTTATAAATAGGACATACACGGTCTCTCCCCGACGATGTCGGCGAAAACGTCGTCGACGACGTCGGGGACAGGGTCGAAATAATGAGGTAATGTTTACATTTACTGTAATTTAATGCATAAACAACTTGTAACTTCCAGCTGGACTGTTATAATAAAATTATTAATATTGAATTTCTTTAAAACATCAAAATGAAAGAAAGTAGTTTTGAGCATAATAAAATGCGTACTGAATTTCTTTCTTTAAAGTATTTCGAAATAGCTTATGCAATTAACAAAACTTTTCATAAGCGGAATAATATTGATATCCATCGATAGAATTACAAGTAACCCTTTATTATAAAACGAAAACTCTTTGTTTTTTTATTAATCTCATTCTTAATTTAGTTTAAAAATGGATATAATTAACGCAGGATTTAGGATTCTGAGTTCTGGTGCGCAAATAATGATTTCCTATAAAGGACTTTTGATAAAATTTGGTAGTGATAATCGTCGGAAAAATATCATGTTTAAAAATGTAATGGTTTCACCGTCGCTTCCTTTTCCGTGTAGTTTTAAAATTTTACGCTGATGGTACATAACCTTATACTATATCTATCTTTTTCGGGTTTACTTGAATTATTTCATTTTTATTACATTTGTTTACAAACAACTGTTTACAACTGTGAAAATAAAACCCTTGTCAACTGTAAATTATTATTAGGCAAAATAAACATATACATCTGGGATTACTAAAAAATATATGCTTTCTTTATTATACTTTTTAAGAAAACATTATGAATTCAATATGCTGTGAAACTTTCAAGTGATAAGATGGATTTTTATAAATTATCTTTGAGAAAAAAAATTGCAGTTGGTGTGGCAGTTGCCTTGTGCTTCGAAGAAGAAGAAACTGAAACACCACGAAAAAAAAGAAAATAGGCAAAGAATTGGTTTTTAGATCGCAAACAATATTCACACATGTCCTTGTTAAAAGAATTGCGACAAAATGAGCCGAAGGATTTTTATTATAAGGTTATGTACCATCAGCATAAAATTTTAAAACTACACGGAAAAGGAAGCGACGGTGAAACCATTACATTTTTAAACATGATATTTTTCCGACGATTATCACTACCAAATTTTATCAAAAGTCCTTTATAGGAAATCCTTATTTGCGCACCAGAACTCAGAATCCTAAATCCTGCGTTAATTATATCCATTTTTAAACTAAATTAAGAATGAGATTAATAAAAAAAACAAAGAGTTTTCGTTTTATAATAAAGGGTTACTTGTAATTCTATCGATGGATATCAATATTATTCCGCTTATGAAAAGTTTTGTTAATTGCATAAGCTATTTCGAAATACTTTAAAGAAAGAAATTCAGTACGCATTTTATTATGCTCAAAACTACTTTCTTTCATTTTGATGTCTTATAGAAATACGATATTCATAATTTTATTATACATAGTCATGCTGGAAGTTACAAGTTGTTTATGCATTAAATTACAGTAAATGTAAACATTACCTCATTATTTCGACCTTGTCCCCGACGTCGTCGACGACGTTTTCGCCGACGTCGTCGGGAAGACCGTGAGTGGTGCCCAATAGCGTTACTCTACCATCTCGACTCTTTCAAGTTGAAATAGTAGCACTTTTTATTATAAACATTCTTTGGCTATAAGCAGACGATAAGGCAATTCTGCAGTATTGGCGAAATTATGAATCTAGCGGTTCTCAATTGGTTTTTAGGAATTTGTAACTGAATTTTTTTTTAAATAAAAGTGAATTCTACAATGGAAAAT
Organism: Agrypnus murinus; assembly: GCA_929113105.1. Taxonomy (NCBI): domain Eukaryota; kingdom Metazoa; phylum Arthropoda; class Insecta; order Coleoptera; family Elateridae; genus Agrypnus; species Agrypnus murinus. The sequence goes on along the minus strand of OV816028.1, from coordinate 111,318,818 downwards.
ATTTTACCGACGGTCTAAGTTGTCAGCTATTTGTGTTGTCATTTACTGCAAGCAATTTGACGCACACGGTGATACACTGCATAAGATCAGGGTTATAATTCTTAAGAGAGTGGGTAACAATGTGCGTTTGAAGGAAAGGAAAATTGCTAGTAAATGAAATACAACACGTAAATGAGTCATTGCTCAAGGCATATACAATACAATTGACAATATAATTACAATATAATTGAAGAATTAGAAGTATTGAGCAAAAGAGCTAATGGTGTGGTTTAGCTCAATTCAGAGCAATTATATAAATCCCGATTAAAAGTGTCCTTTCTTTATTCTTCTTTTAAGTTAGCCAATCTTTTCATTTATTTCTTTATTGTTGTCTTCCGCGACCACGTCGCCAAAGACGTCGTGGACGTGATCGGGATAATTATGCAATGTTTAAACAATTTATTGCATAAACAAGTTGGGAATTCGGGATAGTTTATATAATAAAATTATAAGTATCGTATTTCGTTTTTATCACAATGAAAGGCATTATTGGCTGCATAATTACTAAATACTTCTAATTAAAGAAAGAGACTTCAGTCGACCTTTTATTATGAACGCAATAATTATTTCTTTCCTTTTGATACACACGTTTTAAATAAATACGATACTTATAATTTTATTAAACAAACTAATTCGAGCTGAACTTGTTCATGCAATAAACTACAGCAAATGTAAACATTGTCTCATTATCTGGACCACTTCCCCGACGACGTCGTTGGCGACGTGGTCGCGGAAGACCGAGTGTGCTCTACATTAGATATTCAGATTTTTTATTACTTTGCAATGTAATATTAAAAATTTAACTACATCTTTTAATATATCATTTTGTTCATTTTTATCTTTTGTGTAAGTGCTAAAGAAGAATGATTATTTTCCTTACATTGCGTCGCGCCAGTCGGTCGTCCAAAAGATATTGCATCTTGTGTCTGACTGCACTGCAGGATTTTCTTACATCATACATTTACTTCTAAATGTTTTCACATTTTTTGCATTACAATTGTTTTATATAAGGAATTCCTGTGTACGAATACTTTCAAACAAAATCAGTATTCGTACAATTTTCTCGCAAAAAAATGTTTAATTCATAATAATCATAATTGTAATAGATGACCATAAATTCCTTTATTTGCGTCTATGTAATTTCCTGTATTAGTATAAATTACAACTAATTAATTGGCCTATACTTTAATACAAGACACCGCGTGGTAACACGGACTACCACATATTGATAACACGGATGTATATACACCGTGTCCGAAAAGTATGGAATGTTATATACTGCATTGAATATACATTTTGTAGAAAAATATTTCAAATAGAGGTTTTTTAGTATTTAGTTTTTTATTATAAGGTAATATTTAAACCTAATTTTTTTTTAAACAAAAGCGGAACGCATAATGTGTCAATTTTTTAAATGACAATATACTCCTATATTATGATCATTAGATAGAGATTTTTTTTCTCTATCCTATGATATAAAATTCTAATGCCATTATACTTAAGTTAAATTCTGCAAAAACGAAACAATGTACACTTAGGTTTATTTTATTTATTAGTAGGTATTATTTTATAACAACGTAAGATATTAGAATTTTGCCTCGGAAACTACAGCAGTTGTTCAAACTGTGCTCCATTCACAGTTTGGCAATGATAAATTTGCCGTTCAACTTCGCCAATAGCACTTGCTGCCATTTCTGGTGTTATAGCCCTGATCTCTATTCAAATGCGATCTTTTAGGCTTTCAAGATCCCTCGGCCTATTTCAGTTATCTCTATCTTTAAGGTAGCCCCAAAGAAAAAAGTCTAGCGGAGTTAAATCCGACGAGTTACACCCCTTCTACCTATTCATCGATTAGCAAGAGTTTCATTCAGAAAATAGCGGACATTAATTTCAAAATGAGGAGGGGCCCTATCCTGCTGGAGCGATATTGTGTTATGGGGTATATCTGGATCTGCTTCATTTGGATATTGTTACGAATGAAAATAAATGCACTCACTCTTTATCTAATCTATTGATTTTATTTCCTAAATTTACTTAATTTATAACTAAGACTAATTCTAAATATAATTAACATAATTTTTGCTTACCAACTAATTATAAATCTTAGGGCCATTTCCCTCACACTGGGTATGACAATCGAGAAGGACTTTACTACTTTCATTCCACCTTGTAACTAACTATCCCTTTCGATTGTCACTTCCCTTCTTGACTCTTAATCCCTATTTTCATTTCTTCTTGCAATCAAGGATGGCTCAACCTGTCCCCATTAATCAGGGCAGTGCCATAATGCTAGAGTCAGCATTACTTACTTTTGTGAGCAATAATGCTGTGCTAGTATTATGACACACTTAACAAATTGCAGAGTAGCTTCATGTCATACTTGAAATCAATTTGTTTATCTTTATTACTGGGTCAAATAATTTAGAAATGAGTTTTGTAATAATTGTTGTAACATATTTTTGAAATCATAAATTTTTAGAATAATGAATTGATTTAATTTTGTTATGAGTTTTTTCTTTTATTTTATACTTCGTTACAATATAAAACAGCTAATACGGGAACTAGTTCAAATCTTAAAAATCTAAATAAAATCTGCAGTCAAAGTGTTTTCAAAGAAACACGATTTCGGAACGGCGAATTTTATCGGCTAAAATACTGAACCCGCCGTTCTCAGCTGTTACTTCAAAATAATTCTGTACCTATCTATCAAATATTAATGGAATGCCTTATTTCTTTAAAACATTTATCAAAATGAAAGAAGTCATTATTGAACTTCATAATAAAATGTCTACTGAAATCTCTTTCTTTAATTAGAAGTACATATTTATTATTATGAAGTCGATAACGTCTTTCATTTTAATAAATACGTGTACATGTGCTTCACGTACTTCTACGATCTTACCATGTCAATATATTTTTTACAAAAGGGGGAAGGTGATCGTTTTTTGACGACGGTCTGTGTAATCTTCGCTGGTTCAGACAACATGAATTTGCCGAACCTACAATTATTTTAAGTTATACTCAAAATAAAGAACATACAGTTCTGAATCAACATCAGAAATTCAATAAGGCATGGTTGCTTTTGAAATCTTTGAGTAGTTTGATTTCCGAACAAAGTTACGAAAGGTGCCATTGCAAATTTGGACAATTGATTCCACTAAGAAAGGCATTGGAAAATAATAATAAAGTGGAAATTGTAGATATAGAATCTGGAACGGGCGCTATGGAAAAGATGCCAGAGCAAGGAATTGAGAATGAAAAGAATAGAAATGAGGATGACCCTAGGGTTGAAACTCCACGTAAGAGACAGATTGAAGATGAAGAAGTGGTTAGAAATCAAGCAAAGAATGAGTTCATTCCACTTGAAGAATTTACAGAAAATAATTCAAATAACATTATAATTGAAATAGATGAAGTTTTAGTGTTTGAAAATTTTTACGGGTCGCTAGGTGATTACCAAGGATCTCGCAACCAGCCACCTTTAATTTTCAGCCGTGATTTTGAATTTTCAATTAGCTTTTTTCATTATTATCAAGTAGATATTGGGGGGAGAAGGAAAGATTTAATACAATGCACAATACATAAGCTCTTTTTTCATCTTGGATACCTTTACGGACTGTGGCTGTCCACCTTGGTCCTTAAAGTATCAAAGTCAAGTGTCAAAGTGTAATATGCGTCATAATTATTTGAACTTTGAGACTTGTGTAGTTTTTTCCTACAGGGTCATAAACATTTAAGTTTTTGAAAATTTCTCTAACTTCAAGATTAAATATCTCTGGTGGGCAGATTATAAATCCTAGATTTATACACAATAAAGTACTCTATGTTGGGTAACGTCCGTTAAAACTTGGAGTTTGAGATTCAACTTGTTTAAGAGATTTATGGCCAGTTTCACAAAGCTTGATTGAATTCTGATTAGCTTAATTGTGATGAAATTTGAAATACAGAAATTTCATTGGCTGAGATTTAAGAGATCTGAGATTTTATCCAATTATATTTCTGGATTTCAATTTAATCATGATTAAGTTAATTAGAACTTAATCAAGCTTTGTGACACCGGCCAATGGCCTTTCAGAGGTCGTGCAAAATTCAATAATTTGCGTTAAGTGAAGAATCATTTAATTTAAGAATAATTTAAGTATTTTAATAAAATATTTTGGGCTGAAGTGTTTTAAACTGACATTTGGGATGTAAAGTAAGTAAAGTAATTCTGAAATAGATCTGAAACATGTTTTAGGATAATTAGAATTTTTTAACCATGCAACAAAGTTAATTATACAACATATTATTTTAAATAAGGTCATAAATGTTTATTGTTAGCTTTTTAAAATGAGCTAAGCAATTAGTTGTTAAATAATCCTGTTTTCTATGTTTCTTTAGCAGTATATTAATATTTGTTCAAGTTTGAACAAGTGTAACAAGTTTGAACAGGCACAAAGTTGCAGTGCAGTGTCTGCCTTTGTTGTAGTTTGTCAGTGTGCTACTTGTCGTGACGCAGGAAAGCTGATTTGTATTTCACTGTCTAAGTATATTTTTTTGTTTTAACAAATGAAGATTGCTACATATGTGTTTATGGGGCAGTTGCACTAAAGAAATTTAAAAAATCAGTGAGTTTGGTGAACAAGAATAACACAAGCCAACAAAAATTTTTTTTCTTGGTGCCGGAAAAGTGAGAACTGATTTTGGATATATTTGATGTGCTGATTCCAAAGATACCTGGGTTTTTTTCGTAGCAGCTCTAGTTTTTGAGATACAGGCTATTTGATTTTCGTTTCAATAACAGGCACAAATCATGAAATAATGGGGTATCTTTACAGGAAACGTGGTATTTATCTAAAACTAGATTATATAATTAGGCAATTAGAGTTACTTGGTATTCCCGATGACCCTAAAATATCACTAGTCCTGAAAAAACTAAGTATGAAGAACATCAGTGGATGATTTATGTTGATCTAAAAATGGTAAACTTCCTCCTAGGACAGCAAAGTGGATACACAAAATGTCCTTATTTTTTGTGTCTTTGGGATAGCAGAGCTAAGGATCAGCACTGGGTTAACAAAAATTGGCCTCTAAGAAACGTCCTGGTTCCAGGAAAAGAAAACGCAATCAACGAACCTTTGGTTGCGAAAGAGAATATTCATTCCATATCTAGTGATGGAATGAAATACATGCAAAATACATAAGTAGGGTAGTGTTTTAGAATATTTATTCTATAACAAGAGTTAGAATATTAAGTTTTTATTATCAAAATTAATTTCAGAATTTACAAATTCCATAGTGGTCGTGGAGAAAATCATATTTCTACCTTTACATATCAAGTTGGGACTTATGAAGCAATTTGTGAAGGCGTTAAATCGAGATGGACTTTGCTTTGGGTACTTAATACGTAAACTTCCTGGGATTAGCATGGGAAAACTGAAAGCAGGCATATTAGATGGCTCTCAGATAATACAGCTTATAAAAGATCACAATTTACCGCAGTAACGAACGAGATTCAATTTAATGCTTGGTGCTCATTTGTTAAAATAGTACAAAATTTTCGTGGCAATCTTAAAGCAGAGAATTACACAGCATTAGTGGAAAATATGGTTTCTAAATTTAATATTCTCGGTTCTAACATGAGCATAAAACTTCACTACCTCCACAACCACTTAGATCGATTCCCACAAAACCTAGGTGATTACAGTGAAGAACAGGAGGAAAGATCTCATCAGGACATTAAGACGATGGAAGAACAATATCAAGGAAGATGGGATACCCACATGATGGCCGACTACTGTTGGAGTCTGCAGCGAGACTATCCTACTAAACTCCATGCTAGAAAATCGTATAAAAGAAAATTTTTAAGTGATAATTCAGTATAGCGTACCTCAGAAACTAGATCTGATAGACTAAATCTGACAGTTGTTTTGGATTCTACACCCAAAAATTACCTAGAAACAGTTAAAAAATGGCAGGCACGAAAATGTGTATTGGGCTATGTGATATTTAGTTGCTTATTTCTTGAAGTATCTTTTGAAATATCGCTTTATGTATTGGTATTGTAGCAGTTTTTTAAAAATCCATAAAAAGGCAATCATCAGAGGGAAATTTTTTTAGAGCTTTTTCTATGAATTGAACTACGGTTTAAAGCTTGTCCTAGGTAAATCTTTTCTTCACTTAACACAAATTATTGAATTTCTCACGACCTTTGGAAGGCCGTATTTAGACAGATCAGTTAAATCTCAAACTCCAAGTTTTAACGAAAGTTACCTACCATAGAGTGCCCACCAGAGATATTTAACCTTGAAGTTAGAGAAATTTTTAAAAACTTAAATGTTTATGACTCTGTAGAAAAAAAAACTACACAAGTCTCAAAGTTCAAATAATTATGACGCAGACTATTAGTACACAGGTACTTGCAAAAAAGATTTAAGTGTTCGCAAACTGCTTTCTACCTTAAAAAAAATTCTGAAAATAGCTTTTTTAACGATTGCTATACAAAACTTTGACCTTAAAATTTATTATGAAGGAATCATTTGTATGGTAGTATACAGGCATATAATTGTAGCCTGTAATGTGCTTAACACCATATTTTGTCTCATTAACCTAGGACTTACCGCAGCTGAGATAAAAAAGTTACTGTCAACGTTTACAAAGTGCGAAAATGACGTGCGCCACGATAAAAAATGTCCGCCATTTCGAAACCAGTGATAATAGTATACTATGTATTCAGGACTTAATTGAGTGTCTTAGACCCCGTAGAGTTAGTTAGTTAGTTAAGACGATAAAGGTCTGTAAAACCCTAATTAAGCCCGAAATGCATACGTTAGTTTATGTCCGGTCTAAGTGTAAATTAATATTAATTTAAAATAAAAAAATTTGCAAAGTGCAAAACTTCGAGTAGGTACGTGCAGTGGTCTATAATTACTTTTATTGGTATGGAGACGGCGTAAACGAGGGTAGTACAAGGGGTGCTCTAATTTAGCAATTTACGCTCTAAAAACAGGCCTCTAAATAGTCATATGCGCCCGATGGGACATAAAATAAAATAATAGTGGTTTTGACCTGTTAATACATCAGGCTCACAAAATATATAGTATATTTTTGAAAATGGTCAAGCAACCAATTAATTTCTTTTTGTACCACTTGATATGGATTGACCTATCATCGGAAAGAAAAAAAGAAATCTTTATCTAATGAGTATAATATAGAGGTATCTTGCGATTTAAAAAAAATATTGACATATTATCCGATGAGCTTTTGTTTTATAAAAAAAAGGTTTAAATATTACGTTATAATAAAAAACTAATTACTAAACAACTTTTATTTGAAAAATATGTTTTCATAAAATGTATATTTAATGCATTATATAACATATTCCATACTTTTCGAACACGGTGTATACTTTATGCCTGTCCATTTATCCAGAATGTAATAAAAAGGTTTAGAAGTTACATAGTGTTAAATATTTTTGTTACGGATACCCGCTTATTTAATCATCGTAAATCAAACAATATAGCCAACATTATATTTTCAATAATTACTACTTCACCTATGGATAATTACGTGAAATATAGTACATAAATTATATTTCCTCCAGTCGATTTCTAGTTCTAGTTCAAAGACGTGTATGTAGGCTGAAATTCTCTTCCTACTCAAAAACGATTTATCAGAATATTACGAGTGTCTCAATAATTTGTCTTCTTTTTCTATATAGATCTGATTATTATAAACAATTTCTATGAAATTGCTTATATGTTTATGTACATATATAAGTGTAATTTTATAAATTGAACTTTTTTTTACATGAAATTGCTCGATTTATCTAGATTTCTAGTTAAAATAGCAAGCACCAATTTATTATATAAATCATTACTCACATTAAATAAATCACTACCTGAATATACTTTTTTCTTAATAAACCAGTTTTAATAAGAAATGTGAACTGAAATGGGAGCAATGAAATAAATTTTTTAACCTCCTTCAGATTGGTAGATAAAGCCGAAGGTATTTAGTACTGAATTTAATTACCGTAATGCAGGGTGGACATATACGTTGATTATAATTTTTTTTTCTAAATAATTACATCCATATATTTTAATTAATTATTATCCTTATAACTTAATTATGCTTGAAAATTTATTGTAAGTAGTATTATTGTGCTATTTATGTACATACGAGCAAGTACGTCAAACTGCTTTCCTTGCATACGGGAAGTATTAACTTCCAGCTCCAGGCGATTACTTGTATGGTTAATATAAATACCTCGGTATTTATCTATTGTTTGTTTGGATAAATCAACCTTGCCTCTAGTAATAAAACAAGAATTAAATAATAATCCGTGAATAGATCGGTGTCTGAACTTATAAATCTAAGGTCACATGTATTCTATGGGAAGGGAAATTTCGCATTCCCAGATATTTCATCTTGGTACGAGGCAAGCGCCATAAATCCTACTGGTGTCATCATGTTCAAACTCAGTCGCGTCATAGTTGAACATGTGTGTATATATATATATATATATATATATATATATATATATATATATATATTACGGCCAGAAGCGTAATAGATTTTAGTAGCCACTCAAGCATCGTGACGAGTGCATGAAAATGTCGAAGCTAACTAAAATTCAGTACCGCGCGGTTATTAGATTTCTAACAAAAGAAGGGCACACGCCTAATCAAATCAAACAATGTTTTGACGGCGTTTATGGTGATTTATATCCTTCATATTCCACAGTAGAAAAGTGGTCAAAATGTTTCTGTTTGGGGCAAGAATCTCTTGAAGGTTCGGCATTGAAGGCACACCGATCGGCCAATTGAAGCGGTACCGCCTCAAAAAGTTGCAATCATTAAAGAAATGGTATTAGAAGATCGCCGTTTGAAAGTTAAGGAGTTAGCAGTGATGTCTGACATTTCGGAAACAAGTGTTCGCCGAATTCTTCATGGCCATTTGGGTATGAATAAAATTAGTGCAAGATGGGTACCGCGTCTTCTTTCTGCTGTTCAACGTCAACGTCGCGTCGAATGTGCACGCTCGTTTTTACACTTGTGTGGAGATGACCCAAATCCGATTTTGGAGTCCATTGTCACTGGAGATGAAACAATGGTTCTGTATTATGATCCTTTATCCAAAAATCTCGTCCCAAAAAGGCGAAATCGCGAAAACGTAACACAACTGCTAAATGTACATATTATGCGTCTTTATTGCATAAATTGAGAAACATAAACAATATTCATGAAAAACGTCGAAGGAAATTGACAAGAGGTGTTCGATTATTACACGACAATGCACCCGTTCATACTGCCGCAATTTCACAAGCTGTTATTCGCGAATTCGGCTTTGAAGCATTGGATCATCCACCGGACAGTCCGGATATGGCTCCTAGTGTTATTATTTATTTTCCAATTTAAAGAAAGACCTTAGGGCAGAGATTCTTAACCGGGGCCGCAGAAAGTATTTAGGGAGGCCGGGAAAATATACTAGATTTTTTAAGTTTTGACATCTTTACAAATCAAAAAATTAAGTTACACGGTTTTATAAGTGATACATATGTAAGTGGCAGATGAATTTAATGACATCACAATATTCTTAAACATGGTTAAACTAAATGAAAACGTGGAACGCATAGGTAAATTTGACCCAAACAGGCAGACAGACAAAATTACAACTTAAATAAAACCGTGTAAATAGTTTTTATAAGTCTAGCAGATATACTTTCATTTGCTTATTTTTCAAGAAACATGTTAATTACTGACATGTTAATCTGAGAAAGCTATAAATTATCTATCTATCTATCTAACTATAAATTGTTACTATTACTAATGGGGGAGTACTGGTCGCGAAAATATTATAGGATTATATGGGGGTCGCGAAAATATTGTAGGATTATATGGGGGTCGCGAAAATATTTTTCCATTTTAAGGGGGCCGCGACTACTAGGTTAAGAACCACTACCTTAGGGGACGTCGTTTTAAGGACGAGAACGAGTTGCAAGCAGCTGTAATTGACATTTTGAAGGAAATACTTCAGATTATTTTTACAAGGGCATTGAATTATTAATTCCACGTTGTAATAAGTGTATTGACATTAGGGGAGATTATATTGAAAAATAAAAATTATTATATTTTACCAAGTTTATTTTTTCTATATCAGGCCGAGAATTTATGGCGCTTACATCGTACATTTAGTCCACCTAACGATATCCTCTGGACCGTTTCGACCGCACATTTATTTCACCCTAACTGTAATATGTTTTTCTATAAATCCATTTCATCTCTTTTGCGGACGTAAACAATAGCCTACTTATAATAGTAGAATAATAGAGAACATTATTAGATTCAAGAGATTCATGATATCTTCATTAGTTTCATCATAAATAAAACCCAATCGTTTTCCCCCTAGATAAAAGCCTATCTACTTTCCGAAACAATGAATGAAAGATATTTGGAATTTCCCAATGAGAAATCGCTACAGTTACAGAAACTTTTGGCTCAGAGCCCAACAATATATACCAGTATAATGGCTTGTACTTATTTGTACCTTTACATTTGATGAGTACTTTTGACTTCTGAGAAACCTTACAATTATAACGCTTCAGTTGTTTCATAAGACTTATTATTCTGGACAAGGGTTCACTTAAATATAGAGAAGTTGAATTTTAGCAATAGTAATGACCACCATTTCCGTATTAAGGTATTTTATAAAAATAAAAGATTTTTAGTTATTAAGGTATGAAATTGCTCCAAACTGTTCATGCATTGTTGCAAATTTCTCTTCAGTGCACACTGGGGTTTTTTACCCATTTTGCTGGTCAAAAGTGATTTTAACAAGTTGTATAATATTTTATTTTCGGCATGCACTTTTTAAAAGGGATCATCAGGCTAACTGAACCTACATAAGAAAAGCTCATAACACAACAGATGCGTCTTTTTTCTTATTTTGAATCTCAACGTTACCAAATGCGGTTGTGTAGTCATTGCCTATCAGTTATTATTTAGGTATTGTCAAATAGTGTTTTAAAGTTCATTTAGGGGTGTTTTTTAGTATTGATTCTATTCCAAGACGTAAGTAGAAATCAAATTACTTATTATTGTCTTAAAAACTTAGGTTTTCTTTAAAATTTAAAAGGAAATACTTCGAATTCCTGTAAAACTATGAAAGCTTTTCAGTATCGTTGAGCTATAGTTATCGTCCATAGTAGTCCAAAATATAAATCTTGCTTAGAATTACTCTATATAGCTTTTTACTGCTTTACAAGTAAAAAACTATTGAACATTTTTATGCTTCTTTTTGTAATTACCATTTCAGTTAATGTTAATTAAATTTTCAATATAAAGTGTCTACGGTACATTAAGTAGTATGTTTAAGCCTTTTTATTTAAAAACTTATCGTATTGAGAATGATTCATATACATACTAATATTGCAAGAAAATTATTTGTTACTTTCTTACACAGGAATAGTTAATCGTTGCAGAATTTAAAAATGAATCGCTAGCAGTAATATTACCTTTTCTGTGGCACTGTAAAATTTATATACTTTTTCTATTTTTTGCTTCTATTATCATGTGACCACACATGATAACAAAAATCTTAAAAAGCAAAATAAGCAAAGAAAATACTTTTGACCACCAAAAGGTGCACTTGGCCCCAGTGTGCAGTGGCGGAATGGATTCTTTTTACAGAATGTTTAGCTGACGTTATGGCGGCTCACCAAAATGACTTTTGCTTGACTTTGGATTTAGGCCCTAGTGGATATAATTCCAAAGGTTTCCCCTCTGATATGCACTGCTTCTAACTTCCATTTCCCGAATCTACTAATACAGAGCTTTCTTTCGAGCTATACAACGTTCGGAAAGTTTACATTTTAACTTTGACAAAACCAAGACATTTCTAGCTGTAGATTATGCGCTAATTTCGAGCCAAAAATAAAAATTTTGATCTCCGATATTATAACCGTACATTATATCGTTTAGGTGTGCTATCACCTCAGAATTTTACTAAATGAGAATTATGAACTAATTTTGAGCCAAGACTAGATATTTTGAACTCGAATATTATAGCCGGAAATCTTGACGACAACTGAGAACTCCCTCCATACCAATTTTAATCGAAATTAAAATTTAACTACATGAGGATTATGAGCCAATTAGAACTTTAATAAATGGCATTTAATCCAATTCAGCCCTTAGAATCCACCCTTTTTATAAAAATGCAAAGTACAGTATTTAAGAAAATATCTGAAGATAATATTGTAATTTAAAAGTGGTAAAATCAATTGAACAATTATTAATTATCAAATATACCAACATCCAAATATTGAATAGCAATCCTTTTAGCAAAACAAACACTCTTGCACAGTTGTATAGTTGGAGAAAATAGTTAAATTAATCAAATTGCAGTTTTAAGCTCAGCTTAAGCTCTAATGTGAATATAGTAATTATGAGCTCACCAAAAGAGCTGCGCTTTATATTTGAGCTCCAAACCTTACATGAAAATTCACACCCTGCATAAATACCGAGTTAGAAAAAAAAAGTCAAATTACACAAATTTTAGTTTTAAAATCTGAAATTTGGACAAAATAATTACGAGTTTTTGACAATATATATTAGTAAAATAAGTAGTCTACCCTTACAGTGGCGCACAGTACCCACGGTTTTGACTTGGGCGACTGCCCGCTCACACAATAGAATTCTTACCCAAGATCTGATACCATCTTCCTTTCCCTCGGTAAAATAAGGCGATAAATAAGGGAAGTGGGGTAAAGCCGCGTAGTTGGGTTAAATAGGTACCGTTTCTCTGCGATGAGTGCTGTGATTTGTCAAGCAACTCATTGTACTCGTTCTTCACTGTTGCTATAGCACTTGAAGATAACGCTTTGGCCTATAAAGGTTCTCGGTGTGAATGAGGATTCTTCCAAACTCTTGGCCAATAAATTCACTTTTGTGTCGGCTTTCTATCCACCATGTATCAATGTAGGAACGTAGTGTTGTAAATGAAAGAACGTTCTGAAAATGCTGATGAGAACATTCGCGAACGTTCGCGCATGATAAAAACGTATCAAAAGAACGTTCTCTTGAAGAGCATAATCAAGCACGTTCGCGAATGTTCTCATAATAATTCTCGAGAACTTTCAGAATAATTCAGCACAAACGAGCATAAACTAAAACATTAAAAATCGAGAATAAAACCGAAGTTAAACGATCTTAAACCGATGCCCACGCAAAATGTACATGTGTTACTCGCAGCAGCTACGAGCATAATCCCAGCCCGCACACTGAGGTTATAATGACGTTATTTTTAAGTCAATATTGGTCGACGACGTCATATGACTAGTAAATGATGTCCATAAGACATTCTATAATGAGACGTCTTCAAAACGACGTCTTTTGGACGTACAATACAAGTTTCATTAAAAAGATATTATTTTAACAGGGGCCAAGGAATACTGGTCATATTAAGCAGGTGGTCACAATATAGAGATGTTTCGACTGTAGTATATAATAAATGTTATTTCCCATATTCAACTATTTATTTATAATTCCTCTCTTAGTCCTCGTATAGGACGTTTTAATGACGTCTTATATTGACGTCTTTGGGCTGTGACATAATGATGTCAGTTTTACGACAATTTGACGTCGTTACTGCCGAAAATCGGCGACATTATGACGTCAGTGTGCTGGCTGGGATTAAGCACGTTCGTGAATGTTCTCATAATTCTCGAACTTTCAGAATAATATTGCACAAACGAGCATAAACAGGAACATTAAAAATCGAGAATAAAACCGAAATTAAATGATCATAAACTGCATGCCCTATAAGCATAGTTTGCACAATTTATACCTTTGAAAGCATCATTGACAAGAAATTTGGGTTACCGCCCGGAAGCACCTGTTTTGTTTTTTGTTCTAGTTATATATGAAATTTTTATATAAATTTGTTTTATTTTGTTTATACAAATAGTGACAAATGTTTGTAAAGTTTCTAACATGTATTACTTGTGCATGCGGTGGTTGGGTACTGGACACCGGCCATGGACACTACGTCTGACGGTTTTGGACACTTTTCCAACCGTGGACACTACACCGACCGCAAGCAATGGACACCTTGCGCGGTCATCGTATTATTCACGGTCGGCAAACTGTTCAGTAGCCAAATTCATTTCAAGGGTCGGTGAAGTGTCCGATGTCGGCGAAATGTCCGCGGTCAGCGTAAAAAAACATAGCTTTATTTCATTCTAATAAGTGGAAAAAGATAAGAATTGGTCACAATGGCAATTAAACACATTATTAACTTAACAGTGAGATTTAAATATGGCCCAACGAGTTTAATATTCTCCAATTTTCTATTATTGCATTACTTTTCAACACATTACCTTACAACAGCCAAATTAAGTACAATTACTAGCATTATAAATGAGAAGAGGAAAATTGGATAGCATTCGAGCATTTTTAGCATTTTGAGAAATTTCAAGAACTTTTGAAATTATCCTTATTTTGGATATATCTTTGCAAGTTAAAGGTATATTCTCCAGTCCTGCTCACTTTTGAGGGTTTATTCTCGTTTGTGCTCCGGGAATATTCTCCAAAAATAAATGCTCGAGCGTTTTTCAACACTATTGGAACGTGAATTGTCTATTTTAGTAATTACCCCTAGTATTTGTTACTATTTTAAGAGTATTTTTTTATTTGATTCAACTCTTTAGGTTATGATGTACCTAGTCGAGCAATGTCGGTACCTAGTTGCATTTTGTCCGATTGGATCAAAACGGTGTAGTAGCTGATTTTACGCCATTATAAAAATAACACTAGTTTTATGCTTCTAAATTGGTGTTTTTTTTTGTTCTATCTCTAAAGGAAGTAGAATGCTATATGAAACAGATGGTTGCGGAAAATGATTTATCTCCACCAGAAAAAGAGAAGGCTCGGAAGAAAGCTAAGAAATGGATGGTGGAGAAAAATGATACGTCTGCATCAGAAAAAGAGGACGAAGTGTTGGAGACAGTGTATGGTATGTCATGGTTGAATCCATTGAAAGAAATTGAATATGGAAATAAATGTTGGAGAAGACCAAATCAATTTACATTGGGGAAATCGGATGTAAATAAAGTATTTACAATAACGACGAGATTGATAGAAAAGAGGAAAGCGAACAACATATAAAAACTCATCTAATATGGTGTCAACAAATGTAATAAAAATCACTTTCACTAAAACCTTTTAGAACTAATAAGTCCTTAGAGGGGTATGGACTATTCCCAACCTATTTGTTAGTTTAAAGTACTACGTAGGCAAACGTAGACTATAGTTATTCGTTTACCGCTTAAATCCAGAGTTAAAATGTTAAAAAGTCGGATGCAAAACTGATGTATAGAGGGTGTGCATTAGGGCGGGCCGAAAATATCGAAATTTTGAGAATCAAATTTTAATAGTGCGAACAAGTTGTATTTTAGCCTCCGTAATGTACCTGCAAAATTTCAAAAAATTGGGTAAAATCTTAAGGTTCCACATAAATATCTGAAAAATAAAATTTTTGAAGTTTTTTTTTAAATTGATTTTAATAGCATTCAAAACTTGCATTGGCTTTCTAACAATGACCAATGACCTCCACGTGGTGAGCCCTTGTATAAAAACGTTCTTTGTGGAACCGATAAACGTCTATCAAATTTGGTGAATTGAGAAGTCATTGTTAGGAAGCCAATACAAGTTTTGAATGCTATTAAACTCAATTTCCAATAACAAGATTTTTGCAAACATTTTATTTTTTTAAATTTTAGTGGAACCCTAAGATTCTACCTAATTTTATGAAATTTTGCAGCTACATTATAGAGGCTAAAACAATTTTTGTCCACTATTAAAATTTGATTCTCAAGATTACGTGATTAGTTACTCTATTTCTGGCGACTATTCATCAGAAAAGAAGATTAGTTTACAATAGCAAGAAATAACCATGGGCATCGTAAGAATCCACGATGGGTTTATGAGGTTATGTAGTAGAGATATCCTGCGTCTAAATCTTATCTATCCTATTCTAGTGTCAATTTTGAATCTAGTTTTGCCAACTGCATCTTATAGTGTTTTGATTGTTTTTTAAAATGTAATGTATTGTAACGAAGATTATTATCAATTATAATCATAATATGCATAGTGCTATAATTGGCTCCTGGGTTCTTGGCAACCAGTTATAAATGAATTATTGATATTAATAAATTGATTTATATGAGAGTACAAACAAATTATACAGCAACAAACGGTGATAGTAGCACAGTGATGACATATACAAAATATAAACCACTCATCTTTACCATAAAAAAATTTGCTCCGGCTAATTACAAACGTGGCATCATAATCTCCACCAAACTGAGACTTTCAGGCGAGTCGTTTGAATAGGGCACTACATAAATATAGTACTAGGAAACATAATTAAAGTACATAAAAGAAATATAAACCAAATTGTCTTTAAATTTGAACCGACAAAAATTTATTTAACATTGAACACAAACAACAAATTATAAAAAATTCAAATATAAAAGAAACTGAAATTTGGATACCATAAACAAATAAAAAATTAATCCCAGAAAAGTATAATGCCTTTTATCCGAGGAGTAATATTTCTGGCATCATCATAATCTTAATTACTAAATTTTATTTAATAGTTATTTGTGTATTTAGTGCCCGAAATGCTAGTTTGGCGGCCAAGAATGACAGTCTTTTGACGAGACGTAGCCGAGTCAAAATCTTATTCGAGACCACCAAACTCATTTCGAGCACGAATTGCACATAACGTTTCTTCTACAGCGTTATTGAAATAACCGAAAAAATAGAACAAAAATAATAAAAATAAAAAGGAATTTTTTATTTTAGCGCAAAGTGGACAGTTTCGTTGTTGCTACGGAAACGACATTGCTCACATATGCATAAATCGCATAAAAGCACGAAATATTTTTCGCTCTAAACCGGAAAATATTTCATGCACGTTGTCAAGTAAACAAAGCGAATGTGGCATTTTGCATACGGGTATTAATGAAAAAATGTCATCATTTTTTGACAGCTGTAGAAAAAAATTAAATAAATACCTTAAATTTATAAATCAAACCAATATTTGGCGCCAATAGTTTGCCAACTATCATAGTTACAAAACACCATACCCCTTTTTCATATGGTTTAAATACTAAAAAGGTAGAATAACACCCATCTACCTCTCTTTTAAATAATGTCCAAATAAATGGTATTAATAAATAAAATAATATCGTGCTGGTTGTTTGAAATATGGTAAGTCCATTTAATGACTTAAGTGTTTAAAATTCCTTCTTAACATCCAAATTATAACGAAGGTTAAAAGTTCCATTATCCATATAAAATTTTCTTCTCGTAATTGAATATTATTCCACAAATAAATTAACAACGCTGATTATTATATTAATTAAATGTAATTATTATTAAAAATTAAAAGTCAAATTCAAAGATCTTCGATAACTATTGAACACTTTGACAGTTCAACAAAATATAACCTAACATTTTTTTGATGTTTGGTTTGTTTACAAAATTATCGAACTCACTACATAACCTTAAAATATTAAAATTTTGCTCTCAACATGTGTGCACTGTTTGAAAGATCTAAAATAACAGAGAATTTGTTACTAAATGGGGCGGTCCTTCTATACCCTTTCTGAAACAAATGAAGCTCATCGAATACTCCAAATTTAACTAAATATTACTACGGTGATAGTCATTCTTCGATTCTTCGCTCAAAACCAATATATACTGCAATGTTTTAAAAGTAATACCTCAAGTATCACGTAATTCTTGTCAACTTGCATCGGTAGTATTTAAATACGAAGATAAAGAAGTTCGAGAGATTCAGCATTTGATTTCTTTATAGTAAAAAAATTATTGTTTTACCAATTTATAATTTTATAAATTATTTATTAATCTAACCGTTCACGGTTAATAAATTGTTTAATTAAACACGTTATCATCTTTCATGTGCGTCATATACTGTGTATCAGTGGTTTCCAAACTTTTAAGCTCTAGGGTCTCTTGGAAATTAAAAAGATATGCAGATAAATTGAAATAAGGGGGACCGCGAACAGCTCCCTTAAAGATCTTGTACGGGAAAGCTTGTACCGGCCCCCAAGGACCCCACTTAAAAAACTCGTTGCTTTATATACTTAACATCAAATTACAAAATAGAAAACATTCTGCCTTCAATGCTTCAAGATCAGTGATCATATGCAATTATAGTTAATCTGTCAATCTTATTATGTACGTTTATTATTATATTAATAATTCCAATTTATTTGTGCCACTTTCCAATCAAGGAATTCAGATTAAAACTTAGCAATCAAAATTATGTTTATTAGTTTATTATTGATTGTGGTTGTATAACTTTAATTAAAATTGCAGGCAAACGATGATCTTTTTACAGTTATGATGAGTTACACAAATGAATCATTATCTTTGAACGTAAAACGATGCAAACAGAACAGATAATAATTAACTACGAATAACAACAAAGATTGTGGGAGAAATTTAGAGGAAATGAGAAACTAGAAAAGGTCAAATTAAATTAAATGAGGAGATTTAAATTCACATTATAAAAGAATTCCTAAGATTTTATGGGATGATATAACATGTAATGTAAATAAATAAGAAGAGATTGTAACCTCCCACGAAGTATGTCTTATAAACAGTTCTTAAAATAAGAAAGTGAGGACGACATAGGACTTGGCGCATAATACATACATTTTATTCATTCATGATATTAATTATGAATCATAATTAATCAATAGGGCCTTGATACTTTAGTCTAGAGAGTTTTAAATACAGACATTCTATAATTTTATTAAAGCTCGAATTTTATTTGTAATGCGCGCTTGTAGAAAATGTATCATAAATTCCTTAACAATGTACTGCACATATCATGTTAAATAATAAGCATCATCTAAAATAATATTTCTGCAAATTTCCTTCGTTCTTTAATTTTCAGATGATCACATGATTTTTTTTAATAATTATGTAAATTTCTAAACCAAAGCAAAAACAGCAGATAACGGTAGCGTAAACAGTAAACAATAAGCACAACAATGCATATAACGATATGGCACAAGGTCGAGTACACAAAAGATATAAATAAAAGATTTGAGTTCAGTTCAGAGGGTACTTTACTTTTTGAAAATATGGTAGAGATTTATAAAGGAGAGATTCAAAGTTTTGAATCTGAAATTTGAAACACAGTCAGCGGTATTCTGACTGAAATTCTACTGCTTAGAGTAGAAAATACTTCACCATGTACGGCATGGTAGACACTGCCTACCAGAAGAACATTTCCTGCAATACTTGTGGTGCTCGGTTACACAAGTACACATATTGAAACCAAAAAAGCAGATCAAAAGGATATACTCTATATTGCATTTGAAAATAACCAAGTAAAAGCATTAGGTTAAGTTAGTTGGTTGTTTGTAAGTACGTAATGCTTTTTTGTATCACGGACGGACATGGTTTGTTATAAAAAATACACCTTCGCATCTTTTATTTTACAATAAATGTTATTTTCATTGAAGTTTGTATTTTTAATAAACTCAATTAGTGTTGAATTATCCACAAGTGAAATGAAAGAGGTTAAACGGCTAGCGCATTATGATCTTTTATTGTATTGTTTAGCTGTTGTAAATGTGATTGCAATGGTTTGAAATGATTATTTTGAAATGCAATATAGAGTAGATTTTATATACCCTATTTGTAGAATGTAGAAGAGAAAGTTATATGCACAGAAAAAAAAACATTCAAACACAATAGCATAAAAAAATTAAAAGAAAAAGAAAAACAGGATAAAGGGTTCAATATTGAAACAAGAATTATTGTTTGTGCACAAAATGCATTATTCTGTCTAGCTGGGAAATGAAATGTTCTATAACTTTTTCGTCAAAGTTACTGATGTTATGAAGTAAGTCCATCAGCGCTAATTCATTAAGGGACCACCCTTAAATGCAGGTTTTAATATTACACACGTACTCAGTAATTCCGGCACGTTTGAAATATTTTAATTGTTTATTAAATAAAGAAAATATTTTGATTACAGCAAGCAAATATAAATGAAATCATTTTTCTCTAAAAACCCAAATTAACAGGAAAAAATTATACAATTCAGGTATAAAAAATCTTTTGCACTGATTGTGATGTCAACACAGTCATTGCGGCACCGGAAGTTACACTCTTGATAACAAATCTGTTTTTCTCTGGACCGGACTGCGAGTAGATCTCGTTGCAATAAAGGCATCACATCGACGAAGTAATCTTGTTCCAAATATTTTTCAACTTTAGTGCTGGACTGGTTTTGACTTGGAACGAAATCTTGCCCTACGTGTTATCTCCTGTTTGCCCCTTAGTTCTTCCCTTTCTTGAACTGCAACAGACTTCTGAGGCTGAAGGATGAGGACACCTACATTTTACTGAGATCTCGAGGCCTGCCGATGACCACGATAAGTTCAGACAGGCCCTAGTTATGAGTAATGGACGGATGAACACAAAATAAACTGCTATTCTTAAAATATATATTAAGAAAAAAAACTTGAAACGCTACATTGGGCATCTGTCCTGTAGTATGCGGGAGAGATGCCCGCACTAATACTTCTTCTTTTTGAGAACTTCGGCACATCTCTCGGAAATATTGGCAAACGTTGCACAACATTCATGCATCCACTGACTGCAGTGAATCTGATTTCAATGATTTGAACACCAATCTATCAAGTTACTATAAGTAGTACATTGTGTGAGGAGGCATAGCAAAATTATATCTTGGACTTCTGCAAACTTCAAAGTTACCAAGTTGTTACAGTGATATGTCCATGAAATATTAATAGAGCTCTTCCAGCACTTTTTCTAGGATAGAAATGTTTCTTAAGCCACTTCAAAAATGATACATACTGGAGGAAGGAACACTCCTCGACATTGCAGCATGTTACCACCGTTTTCGTTTCTCTCTTTTCACCAGCGGTTATTGTTGCTACAACTTTCGAAGTTTTTGAGCAATGACATTTCCAGGCTTGTTATTCAACTGGATGCCCGTTTCATTCATTATTATATATGTTTGATAGTTTATCAAACAATTCGTTTTCTTCCATGATCATGCCAAGTGGATGGAAATATTGAAATACAGTTTCTCATACCTTCACTGCGATGTTTTGAGAGTCACTTAACCTTTCTGATTACGAGTTGCGGATTTCTTCGCTGAAATTAATTTATCGAAGGAGAAGAATGTTTTTGAAGGTTCAGAACATGCATATCGATGTTTTGCTCTGCTTCCGTGCCCAAAACAGAAGAGGCCCCATTCCTTCTTTTACAGTATTCATTCTCTATTCGCCTCTTCAAGGTCATCGGTGGTATCCGAAATTCCCAGTCAGCTTCCCTCAAAGTCATTGTTTCCCTCTTACGTTTCGTATAGCTGAATTCAGTTGATTGACATTTTTTTGTATATACAGTGGTCATATGGGCTTCGAAAAATTTAAAAACTGCATCAAGAACCTTAAATTTACCTGAAGGTAATCAGGCATCTCACCCGACATGATCGGCGTCTCTACCAAGTTTAGGTGAAGATGCCGTTTACGATTTTTAAACTACGCGCCTAAATTATAGTTTGATACTGAGACAAACATGACATTTGGCAACATGCTGTTATAATATTTTATACATGCATGGGCGTGTAATAATGGTGGTAAAAAACACAACTCACTACTTTCTTACCTTTAATTAAAATAATTGCTCTGGCTAAGTAAAATTGTTGTGAAAAGTCTAACTCTCCACAAATTAAGACTCTCAGGCTGCAGGCAGGCAATAATATAAAACAGATACACAAACCAATCTTTCAACAATAACAATACAAATTTATTTTATAATTTAACAAATAACACAACACAAAAGAAACAAAAAGAAAATTCAACCAAGATACCAACATTTTCTTTATATTAATCCTAAAATAGTTTAATCTATTTTATTTGGGGATTAATACTTTTGGCATCAGCATATCTCTTACTTACTACAAACAAAACTAACTACTGTTAAAAAACTCCCGTTTGTATATATTTAAATCTTATTTTTATTTAAATATTTGTCGCCCTCAGCTTGCCAACTGTATTGTTCATCATTCCCAAATATCTGCTCTCTGCAATGAAACCAAGAAAGTATGTCATTCATCTCTTTCAAATATTTCCATATAAATGGCTTTACTAAGTTGAATTCCAAATCCAATTATTTGTGTAATAGTGGTACTAAGTAAATTAATTTTATAATTAGAGTCCACATACAGTTATAAAATCCAGTCATAAAGAAAAATGATAATTATTTCTTTATTACGTAATTGTAGAATTTCCATCGCAGAATACATTGACCCTTAATTAATTTAAAGCACTTGCTATAAAACAAAATTACTTAGATTTACTGAACTTTCTTAAATCATTATACACTTTGGCGTTTTACATACATAACAATAACCTCAAAATTTTGACATTTGCTTTGTTTACATTTTTAACTCAAAACCTAAAATTTATTTTATTCTCTACAACAGATATGCACATCTTCAAAGATGAAATTGGAAGAGAGTTTGTTACAAAAATGGCCGAGTTTATATACCTTTTTGTAAAAACAATTGCGTGTGCTGCAAATCTTGCATTTAACTAAAGCAATTTTTAATTCACATAAAAACTAATTAAGTAAACTTATAGATTAACAAATTCCCAATCGATTGGTATATAACACTTAGGTTTTTATTACACAACAAGACCTGAATTGAATTTCAATGGAACCTAATTTTTACACAACTAGATATTTAATAACTTATTTACATAAAAATACCTTTTCAAACCTTCCTATCTTCACAAATTTAAACATTATATGTTAACAATCATTATTTGCATAATTTAAGACATCAACAATATGAAGATTTCAACCAATTACAGTATTTCACTGTAGGATCCAAAAGCGCAACATTGTTATATATCTTTTAATTGATATCATTAATAAAAATAATTAATATGAAGCAGCTTTCAATTCTCCTCTAAAATTATTTACCCAAGGGATGTAAGATTTTGAGATAGAAGAAACTTATTACAGAAGTGATAGCTCGTTAACATGAAAACACTTTTTTTTCTATTAATTGCTAAGGTAAGGTAGTAAATACTGGTATACCTCTCTATTACAACACACCTTGTCTGTTTTAGGTTAAATCTTACATTAACTTTGGCTTAAATTTAATTTAACCCCACTTTAATTTTCTTCACTTTTCGAACCACCTAAGAAAATGCCTCATTTCAAAGTTCCGCTGCACAGCAGAGGTAGCTGTACATCAATCTGTGCATCAATAACCAAAATCTTCCAATTCGGCATATCTACCGCTAAAGCATCTCTCCCGGAGTTACCCTAAGCTTATTTCAGTGACCAAACCCTTTTTTGATCCCAAACGTATTAACCTCGACATAGTTCAACAAGTCTTTCTTCACAAAAGTCTTGACTTGGTTAGTTTTACATTCGCAACATTTATGGCAACTCTGTAGTTTTTGCATCTTTTCTTTGCAATGGTATTGGCTATCCAACTGTCGGATTTTCAATTTGATTATCAAATTTTAACAAATAAAAGCTCATGATTTTCTTCCTTCTGTTCTTGTTTGAATTTCTTAGAAATTCCTTAAACATTACTTCGCAAGTTTTAATGCTTCCGATTCCTAGTAATACTGTAAGTAGATGCCATTGATGGTTTTCCTCTTGAAAGGCGAAAACATATGTTGTTGTATTTACACAGAAGTCATTTAAGAAATTCAAGAACACAGTACAACTGTAAAAACTAAGCAGACGCACATTAACTTTTCTATTTCTATGTATGAAACAAGAGTCTTTGAATCAAACAATCGATTACATAGCAAATATCTGCAATTAATGTATTATATAAATAAGTAGTGATTCTCGGTAAATACCTACTAAAAATAATATATTTTCTTTATTCATCAATTAGTTATGTACGTGATACAGGAAGACATGTTGCTGTCTAAAGACCCAAACATATCTAAATCCAGTCTAAAGTACGATTGCTATCGCTAAGTAACTTTAAGCATTCAACATTGCAGTATACCAAGAATTGTTCAGAAATGAAAAATGATGTTCCTATGGAGTGTTCACTAATGCGTGTCTCCTTCTGAAGCTATTTTTGCATGAGATTTATGAAGCACCTTAGGAAAGTAACACCTTCCAAGGTTGCAACGTTTTAAAGATGCAATCATACCACCAACCAACGAATGAAGAATTAATACGATGCATTATGTGTGAAATTACTAAGGCCACCTACTTATGTACTTCCACAAGAGTATTTCAGTCTGCGAAATTATAAAGAATGTAAAATAATAAATAGTTATAATAATGTTGAATATTTAAAGTGTCTATTTGGAACGGATACTTTCTTTAAGTGTGGGATATAATAAAAGATAATGCCATTGCATACATCTCTAATTAAAAAATAACTTTTTTTTATTCTTTCAAATCTTGAATCTGTCAAGACTTATCATATGGCATTTGGTTTACATTTAGATACAAGAAGACATCCCGATAAAACGTGGTTTTTGCCTTAAGAAACAATTAAAAGTTGACGATAAACGATACAGTACATGCCACAAATTTTATAGTCGGATAAAACAAGTTTCTACTTTTTTTATTGAATTCAGCTTGAAGTATCATTAACAATTTACTTTTTTATAACGTCAAGCTGTCAAGCATTCAAAAACAATTTTTACAAAACGTCATTAGCATATAACATATTTTTCGTTTCAAGATATTTATGAAACTTTAAAATGGTAATTTATATTCGCAAAACTGCATTTTCTACGATAGTCATTTTTTTCTCTTCCTGGATGGACACGTTTTAAATTTGATTTCAGCTTTATGTATTCTGTGAGCGTGGGATGTACAAATTAGGTAAATCTGCAGAGAAGAGAAAATCCACGAGTTCCAGCCAAAAGGTAGGGGGATGAATGAACACAGTCGGATAAGGGGTGAATACATTTGCTGCGCACGTGTGAATCATTTAGATATAACAAGGAATTTGCGCTTGTACAAGATAGATCTAGAGTTAACTTTCTCGTCTGCAGGAATATAATACGATATTGCTTTTCCAAGGCACTAGAAAATGTGTTTGATGACTAGAATTTAAATATACATGAGATAAATAGGGATGAGACTTATCGAATGACCGGGGAAATACCCTAAGCAAACCCGTTTTTTTTTTGTTTCCCTGTCTACAACATATTGAATTAAGATTTTTTTTTACTCGAAGTAACTAATGATAGTTATAACGAATTTTGAAGTAATACTATAAATAGGTTATGTATTAGTTACAGTTTAAATACTTAAAAATACATAAACTTCAACAACTCAACATAACACCTAAGATGGAGCTTTGAATGTCTGGGAGCTTTGGAGGCGTTTTCGATGGGGTGTGTTTAAGCAGCTTATTGGTATTTTAATTAGTGTTGACTCACATGCAAGAAGCAATTCATATAGGCAAGAGCTAGTCCATTAATTAAGAAGTATTTAATTTCATGCCACAATAATCAACGCTGTAAGTTGTGAACAAACCTTAACTTCAAATCTCTTCTTCATCGTCCAAGTTTGGTATGATTTTAAAAATACTTAACTCATTTTCTTTCTTCTTATTACTACACTCGTTCAACGTCCAAGAAAGCGAGGTAGACTATGTTACAAAACGAAGAGAAAATAATAAAGCATCACCATTAAAATTAACACTAAGTATTTATAAGAAGAAATTTAGAAATTCTAATAGCAGCAAAGAAATTGATAGGAACAACGGCATGCATACAAGAAGACGACTCCCCAGAAACACTAACAATAAAGAAGAGTCGTGATACCAAAAACGAAAGAAGCCAGAAAACACGGGCAGCATGCAATACTTAAATTATGATAAATTAATAACGGTTGGGAACGAATATAAAAATGAAGAAGAAACGTAAAACGAAAAAAAGTAAAACGGAACGCCTCGAGGACGAATTAAAAGAAACATGAATATAAGACGAGCAATTAATGGAAGACCCTGAGAATGGAAGTGAAAATTTAGAAAAAAAGAGAAACAGATGAGGAAAATGCAAACTCCGCAAAAAAGGAAAAAGTAGAAAACACACTAAAGGGAATAAAAGTAAAAAAAATCTAAAGTATGGGTCCAAACCGTCTTCCTAAGAAAATTCATACAGAAGGATGGAAAATTCATGCAGGAAGTGCAAAAACAAGAATCTAGCAATTAATCAAACAAACAGACAAATAAACGAATGAGACCAAGAATCTCAACGCTATATTGCAAACATAAAAGTTGAATATGATTGCAGAAGAGCTAATAAAATATAAAATTAAAATTACTGCATTACAAGAGATCAAATGGACTGGAGCAAGCCAAATTCAGAAATAAAACTACACACTATACTATTGTAACGTTCTTTTTAAAATAATAACAAAAATGCTGTTTAATCATCTATTCACGAGAGATATTATTTACATACACTAATTAAAACACTATAATTATAAACAATTTAACTAACTTAAATGCTAGATATTCTGAAACTTAAAGTAAATTATAAAAGAACTATTTATGTATTATTATAACAATTATATAACATTTATTTATTCACTAATATATTTGATTACTAATTTCACAGAATACATTTCAATACGCCGCCGGTTAAACACTAATTCTGCTGGGCCCATCGCGGCTGATATATATATATATATATATATATATATATATATATATATATATATATATATATATATATATCCACACGGAAGTGTGTAGAATGCACTAGAAAGATCGGCGACGTTACGTCATACACGCGACCTGGTTCGAATATTGTAGACGGGCTGCGAATCTTCTAGTGGGTTCTCGTGGGTGCATGACGCTTCGCTCTGGAATGTTCTGCCGTCCGCATATAGGAATTTCTCTATTTGTTACACTATGTATCTATTGTGAGATAGAAAAACAAGGAAATAGAGGAACGGGCTTCTTAGTAGGAAAAAACAAGGAAAACAATATTAAATTTTACACAAATACATAGAAGAATAAGTATACTAAGAATCCAAGATAGATTTTATAATATACAGCAGTACAGACAAGTGAAAGGAAACCAAGAACTAAAACAAAAGACTGATTCAACGACAAATGTAGAAGAGAGCTAGCAGAGAAGAAAGAACCATACTTAAAACTAATAAACCAGAAACTGCAGAAGCACTAGCAGAATACAAAGAGAATAGAAATAAACGAAAAAAACTATAAAAAAGGGAATTTATGAATAGCAAAATAAAGAAGATAGAAAGATATAAGAAAAGGCAAAAATAATTCTAAATAAAAATATGGCAGAACAATATATATAAAGCCAAATTCCACCATAACGAAATGCAAGATCACAAACAGGGTAATATTAATCGATTTCTAACAAATAGTAGAGAGATGGAAAGACTACTATGAGAATCTGAATAATGACATAAAAAGGAAATAATAAAAAGGGAGAAATACACAAAAAACAAATAAATAGAGAACTCCTAAAGAAGGGAGAAGATATTTATCTTCGTATTCGCCTCCATAATTTTATGGAAATAAAAGGAAAAAAAGGATGTATAGAGAGAAGGAATACTCCCAGAAGAATGGAAAATTGGAATTATAAAACTAATCCATAAGAATGAGATATATTAGAATGTGATAACCTACAGGCCAATATTCCTACTAAATGTAACATATAAAATATATTCAGCAGTCATATATTTATAACAAAGTCGAAACATACAGTGAACAAATAATAGGAAATATCAAACAGGTTTCTGAAGAAACTGCAACAATTGACAATATCCATATTAAGAGACAGTTGGTAAAATGAATATAATATGGAAATGTATCCACTGTTTATCGATTATAAAAAAAGTTTTTTTTTAGAATTCATAGATACATCATTGTATCTATCGTATTCACTCTAATGGTACCAATATAGACAATATTAGGATTGTTAAGTTTTGTTTTATGTGGCTCATCTGCGTCGGTGGACTTATAGCCACGGCTTCATAGGGACAACGAATTGAGATACACTCAATTACCGCATCACTTGCTAATGTAAGTGCTAATGAAGTTTTCACTACTAGGAGTGAGCTTACTATACACCCTCTACTAGCTCTCCAGGCTAGTGCGTGTGCTTTTTACGCGCTCGCCCATCGGAGATAATTTCCGCGGAAATCCCTTCACCCCTAGGCCAGCATGCAGTCTTACAGTCTTATCGACTCCAACCTCAATGTGGCTGGGCTTGGTCCTAGAATTCCCTAGAAATGCTCCACCCCGGCCTACCTTAATAAAGACTTGGTGAGGCTTCGACAGGGCCACGTCCGACTCTACCTAAAAGTACGCCTGCCTGATAGACAGGGTGTGCGGAAATTGTGACCGTACAACAGAAAAATTTTTGTGCTACAGTTTTCGATATCTGGCCAGGGATTCTAAACATGATAGGAATTTTTGCCTCAGAATCATTTAAAATCGTATCAGCGATACGATTCGGTCGTTACTTTGCCATTCTGTATATAAAAGGAAATAACCATCGTGGAACTTCGGAAAATCGATTTAAGATACCCATTTTTTTCCTTTTTTTGTTAAAAAGTGACAAATGCATAATTTAATGTTTTTTTAAACCATAGAACAACTCGATCTTTGTCGAAGATGCTAATTAATAATTATTTATGGTACAAGTGAGTTAAGTAAAATATTATCCGCGAACGAAAAATTGACCCTCGAGGCCCGAGTGGGTTAATTTCTCTGAGTGGATAATATCCTTAACTCACATGTGCCATACAAAGTTTTATCCAACACCTCTTCATTGAAGTTTAAATATTCAATTTGCAATGTATAGTTAGTTTGTAGTTTTGACGGCAATAAATTTAATACTCTAGCCCGATGACTGGATTTTGAATAATATTATGCAACATAAGCTGGTGATTGGTTGCTACCTATAATGGCAGCCGATCACCATTCTACAGTGGGTAAAAAGTGTTTCTACCCACAAGTGAATAAAAATCAACTTTAATTACTTACAAATATCAAGATTTAGCCTTAGTTTTATTTAAAGGTGTTGGATAAAAACTTTTTTTAACTTTTAGTGTCAAATACCAAAGATTTATGTGCAAGGCCATTTTAATTCCGACAATATCGTCGATCTTTCCGATAATCAGTAGAATTTTTTTGCTCTGAATCGGTAATCAAAATGCAGCGTACGTTTTGTCGACGTTACGGAATTACTTCATCGGGTATTCAGAGCATCCGACGACGGTATCGGCAGTCCGAGAAAACAGGGTGCTTATGTAAAAGTAAGAGTTTCCTACGTTAGGTTGGGTTGGGTTAGGTCAGGATAGATTTCGTTAGTCACTCAAGGAAGTAACCCAGCGAGCCAATCGAGAACTGGAAATTTCGCTACCAGAAAATCCACATGCAACGTGCAATAAAAAGCTAACATATTCTGAGGTAAAGGTTTATGATCTTTTTTTTTGTATAAAACATAATAACTAGTTATATATGGTACAGATCTTGTTGTTTTTCGCCATTGAAGATCCGGGCGACTACATTTCTTAGTAAGATTGCGCTCTGACTCATTGACATTCTGATGTTCTCAATTTCCTCAACGAATGTTCCCTTACCATTGGATTGATTGCACCGGATTGCTACTGCTGTTGAGTCAGTGGTGGTGGACACGTGGGTGCGAATATGAAAGGAATTCAGCTATTCACTAAACGCTGATCGTATAACTATGGGATCTAATATGGTCTTCTCTATCTGTAAAATTTGAAAATAAAAGCATTTTAAATCGGATGAATCATTTTGAATAACTCTGTATACCGAAAAGTACAACAATTCACAAAATACTAGACGTCCTTGTACATTAATTTTTATACAGTAAAAAAATCTTGATAGCATTTTAATTTTTTAAATCATTAAACAAATACAAATAAAGCAACAAAAACGGTTTTGCCTTAATTGTAAATTAACTATGGAGTATCATAGTTTCAATTACTGTGGTATACTATACTTCAACCACAGTTGCAAGAAATGAGTCATCATAAACACGTGGGCGAAAATGTAAAATGCATCTAGAATTACATGAAGGCCACGCTGTAATCTAAATGATAAAATAAACAATAAATGAGCTAGAAAGATTCATAAGCGGAACAAACCCCTTTTTAATTAAAAGTCAATGTGAATGAAGCAATGAATATCTGTTAGTTCTAGCGTACGTCACTGAATTCTTAGCAACCTGAAGTTTGCACTTTTGTCTTATCTCACGTCGGGTCGTATTTGTTTATTCCGATGTGATTACGAAAATGACTCATTTCATGTATTTATGGTTGAAGTATATATCCTTTACGGGTGGGCTTGCTAATACGATAACGCTATTGAGTAGTTAGCGTACATTAATAATAGTTAATAAGCTATTTTGCGACTGTTGCGAAACAATTATTAAAAAACAATATTAAACAAGTCTCAAAAGATTTATCTTGATTATAAATCAAGGGCAAATCGGGCGTTTCAGTTTCACGTGCTGCGCTGTATACATATCTTTCTCTTGCAGGAGAGTATCGTATTGATGGCAAAAATAAAAATTTTTGCTATCAAACCAGTTAATCCGAATCGCATGTGAGACTGTAACTACAGGAATGGAACAATTGACAAGCTAATATGACAACTTCATTGACTAGTTAGCAAATATTAATAATACAAGGATTACAAAAACTTACCCTAGTTATAGAGGGATAACACACTATCGCATTTTTAATTAATAGTAAAGAACAAGGACAACTCAATAATTTTCGGGAGTAGTGGCTCTTTTCGAGACAACCACTTAATAGCATTTTATTAAATCGCAACTCAAAGAGTGAAACATTTTCATTTGTTATGCGGAATTAGATTCTAATCTTCAGTAAAAGAAGTTGAAATTAATTTGCAGCATTATTAATTATAACGCATTATTCATTATAAGTCGTCATTATTTTAACTAAATTATGCTTAAATGTAACCCTGGATAGAACGAACAAAAAATTAGAATTACAGAAACGATAAATGTTATTTACCAAGTAATGTTATCGCGAAGAAATTCATTCATTTAACATCTTCCAGGCTATTCTAATTATTCCTGTTATGAATGGAAATAATAATCGCAGTAAATCATTAATTCTCTTATCCTATACCCGTATTGTTAAATATATATTAGAATAGGATTTATGGTCGTTAGTTTAGTATAATTTACTCAAGGTTTTTAGAAAAGATCTGTTTATTTAGTAGGGGTTGCTCTGTGAAAAGGGGGTCCTAATCCGGAAGAGATTAATCATCCGAATAGTCACAAGCTCACAAGGATAATTTATTATAATAAACACCTAAAATCCTAAAAAATATGTAAAAGGGGGACTTGTTTATGGATCTTAAGTTTCAAACCTTTACGAAAAAATACAAAATAAAATGGAAATGACTTTTATTTTAACGATTTTGTAAACACAGACTTTTATTAGAATTTCTGAGAACGTTAAAAGGAAACTATAAAATGTTAAGGGTATACTTAACTTCCAAAATTTACATTCATCTCGTCTAACAAACTTCAAAATAATGGAATACTATTTCACTTTTAAACCTGTAGGTGTGTGAAGAGTGATGTGCAAATTTAGTACCTCCATGGTACATAAATTAGCAATAAAAGATTACAAAAATAACGAGGTCTACTTTGAATATACATGCATAGTTTAAAAGTGTATGCTAGTAATTTACTAACCAGAACTTTTCTTGGTTTTCGTTTTAGCACACATATGGATATCAATGAAACGCTTACAACTTTTTTATTTATGAAGCAATTTATGTGATATCTGGTACAGATATATTAGATACTTTTGGATTTACCAACAGATAGAATCAAAAGGGTCAACTTATAAATTTTACCACCTGGTTGAATGTAATTTGACTTGTAGATTCCAAAAAATATAAAATATACAGGGTGTTAAATTTAAAAATCCAAATTATTAGTGTCTTCGGCGAAACCGAAAGTCGGCCTTTTTGATTCTTCCTGTCAGTAAATACATAGCTGTGTTTACTATCTCTGTACCAGATTTCAGCTAAATCGGTTGATAAATAAAGGATATATCAACTTGGCCCTAATGACATTGTCACCCGGTATGCTATTCACAAGCATTCGAAGATTCTCAAACAATAACTCTTTGAAAGTGTTACCTATTACTTGATCTTGGTTATTCTACACATGTACGAGTTTTTACGTGGTAGTTCTTTGTGTAAGGAAGTTCTTCTTGTAACTATTATCAAATAATGTTGTTTCAGCCATTATGTTTCGCACTTTCTGCATAGTTTGTTAGAAAAAGTCTGTACACCTCGACTAATAACAATAAGCGAAGTATAACGACTAATTTGTAAAGAGTATTGTAGGACCCCACGTTAAACAGACATTTTGCAACGTATAAACAACGATGAACAATATAAAGTAGTACGAAGTACAATTAATCAAGATAATAGCTTCCGCATTTGGGTTGTAAATTTTTTGTTGTTTTATTCAATATGATTCATCATTATTTAGTATTATTCAATTATTTGATCGTTTTTGTGTCATTCCATTATGACTACCAATTTAGAAACGAATTGATTGATGTTTTGAAGGTAAATAAAGTAGCAAGCACTATTATAGCAAAGCTATCTTGTTCCTAGTCTTTAAGACAATCGATCTCGTAGCCTTCCTGTATAGCCTGGGCATTAATCATTTTCCGAGTCTACTTTTAAATCAGTTTGAAACTTACTCACTGTCTATTCTACTTAGGTACTACCAATGAAAAAAATTAGAATTGGCATTTCAAACGGTAAAGATTTTTTGGAATGTGATTTGTAAGAACTAGAATCCTACACTAATCTGATTTGAAAGTCAAAATTTCGGATTCGTGTCGGGCGGGACATAATTGTTTATATACTCCGGGTTTGTATGAATTTCTCTGTCCGTTCGGACAGTTCAATTGTTTTGGACTGTTCCATGCCATTTAAATATGACATGATTACTGCACTCCATTTTGCAACCTTAGACCAAGTCAATAGATTGTCTTTTCGTCCTAACACTTGCTATTCAAAATTTAATAGTTATGACTGCTCTCCGCCGTGTTACGTCCCCTTGTTATGTCTGTTAATAACCTCAGGTTATTAAATGCTGATAAGACTGGTAAGATAGAGATATCACTACTGTCACGATTTTAAACATTTCGGCTTTTCGGTGCAAACGATCTTTTTGAATCGTTTAAGCAATGCGTTAAGCTATGCGAGGTGAACTGGTTTTTTCGGCCTGCATTGCATTTATTTTAACAGGGCCGAGTTTTAGAATTTTGATTTGTTTAGACGTCGATAAGAACGTCCAACATATTCTAGGTCATCTTGCAAATTCCTTACTGGTTTGGCATATAAATTATATAAAGATTATCGGCTTACAATTAATTGGAAAAATTAATGAAAATCACATCTTAGCTTCATAATTCTTAAAGGTTTCGGCATTAGTACGTAGCAGAACCAGTTCCAAGGACCACAGAACAAGCTAACATCTAATTGTAAGTAGTTAGTTGGTTTTTCCACTGTAGGAAGAAACTTGATGAAGGTATCTTAAGATTCTGGAGTCTGCCTTCGTCGATGAGGTTTAGGAGCTTATCAAAGTCTGCAAAGTCGGGAACGCTCCGGGTTCTGACGGGATAAGCAACGGCGGTCTTAAGGCTCTGCCTGACAAGGCCATCACGACTCTAACCGTCACTGTTAACACCTCGCTGCGGCTTCGTCACTTGCGGTTGTGTTGCCAAAACCGATCCAACCGGCTGCATTTTCGCAGAACTAGAGGCCGATATAGCCAACTCGGTCTTTGTGTTGTGGTGGGTCAAGCGAGAGCTAGATGAGTTCAACGTCATTCAGGATGAGCAGTATGAAATTAGAACCGCACATTCCACCGTGCACAAGGTTTTACGAGTAGTGAAACAGGTCACAGATGGATTCAACGGGTAGCTGAAACGTCTCCTGCGATCATTCAGCGGGTAACCTCCTACCTCCGAGGTAGAGAATTGGGCATAAAGTTCAACGGTTCCAGGTCGACGAAGTGGAGATTGCCGCTGGTGTCCCCCAAGGTTCTCTTCTTTACCCGGCACTGTACAGTATGTATCTACGTGAGATACGTTCCCTCTACCCCGGGCGCCAACATTGCACTGTACGCCGACGACAAGGCAGTGTTGGCCAGTTCGCTACCGCCAATGCTCATAGATTAGAGACTGCAAACTGCGATGGATGAGCTCGAGGAATAGTTTCGTATTGAATGTATTGGAAGTCAATTACGAAAAAAGCTCTGCGATTTTTACGACCAAGCATCATCGAACAACATCTCCATCTTTGATCGTGAGAACCTATGGAAGTGCGAGGCCAAATAGCGCGGAGTGATCTTTGATAGGGACCTAACCTGGCGCCCGCACATTGTGCACTGCGCCAATCGTGCCAATAAGGTTCAAGCTCAGCTGTACCCGCTTTATAACCGACGAGCAAAGCTTAGTTCTGAGAACAAGCTGAGGCTAAGCAATGCGATAGTCAGACCGACTGTGACGTATGCAACGACTATGAAGAGCTATGCCGCCAGAACGCACGTAAGGACACTTCGAGTGATCCAGAACAAGGCGCTTAGGATGGCTTCGTGATTCTCCCAAACTCCGCGTTGCACGAGAATAACCAGATCGCTATCATCAAGGATTATATCAGAGAGTCAGCCAAACGGTTCTACAACGCGTTTTTGGGTCATCTAAACTCGATAATCAGTGCGATAGCAGACTATGACATTTCGGCATTCCTTACCGTCACAAACGTTCGAAGTTGTTTATTTATCGATGAGTAACGAGCGGCGGCCCGTATGAGCTGGGGTTTTGCTACCCAAGTCTCTACATGCTGACAAAACAGATGACAGAGGTAAAAGGCCATGTCTAGGTACTGGAGTACCTGGAGGTAAGCCACGGATGTTCACCGTTCACCGTGATTTGTTACATTTATCACCTGGCTAATAATTCTAACCTACATATATTAGTTCGTTATTTTTAGAAAACTGATAATATTTGTATTTGCGCTTGAGTATAAGCAGTTGTTTGATGGCGTACTTTAGAACTGTTGTTGTATGTTAGATAGCAGTGTATTTACATCGAGTTTTCTTGCCTTATGTATAATATTATATATATGTATAATATGTATTATATATGTTTAAACAAGCCGATGGTATTAACGTTGTAGGTCAAGCACAAACTTACATGCTACTTATTTACCTTTTTAAAAACGAGTTGTTCTTAGAAGACCACAGGCAATCCATCCTTGTTATGTGTGGTACAAAAGCTCATTTTTTGTCTGGTAGGCTATACGTAAGAAGTATTTCAGTCAGTGGCAGACTAGCCCTGGTAGTGTGTATTTTGGTGACCCATCAATTTTCTTCTCTATAAACTGTAAGCAAGTAAATATTGAGAATTGATACAATCGAGTTTGCTAATTTATTCTACTACATCTCTGTTCAACTGGTTTGGTGTAGGAATACGCTTTAATAAGATTCAAATATTCAAAAATTGGACATTTCAAAGAATTATAGCTGCAACTGGCATTGCAGCTGGTACTTTTTATTTCTACATATTATAAAATACGGATTCACGCGCCCCAGCTCCCTTCTTAATACTGAATTTTTCAACCTGTCGAATATATTAAACATTACACATACATAATACAACTTGCCCATTGTAGTCGGTAACCAAATAGCAACTTTCCGACAATGGTCAATAATAAGCGCTCCATGAGGACGAAAGTTTAATTCATTTATGTTCTAAACCATCTTCCATAGGCTCAAAACGTGCACAATTCTTGTTGTTTTCCCAGTCAAGATTGTGGCAGTTTTTATCGACAGTGTTTTGCGAAGATTCTCCTAACCGTCTTAACCTTCACGCTTACTTCGCCCCTCCCCTTCTCTTCCAACTTCATCTTCTTCGTAAAATCGTTAACTTAAAATCAAATTGAGCATTCTGATATTGGACAATATAGCAGTGTAAAGTCCTACGAGATAATAAATCACGAAATTAATCAACCTTGTGATCAACATCTGCAAAAACAATACTGACAGGGAACAAGCTCGGATGACACGTAGTTCAAAATGTCAGCGGCGTTAACGATTTGTACTCATTTAAGGATATTTACTCTTCATAAAACGGCATAAAACGAAATCAATGCCAGAATTGACTGCTACACTACTCTTAAGGTCCAAGTGTAACCAAAAAACGTGTGTTGTTTGTTTAATAAATAATATAATAATGTGATAACTTTGGTTTTAACTTAATAGTCGAGGAATGTTAAAAACTTACTTACCTAACTTGTTTTGGAAAAAAAAATTTTAATTAAATTATTTCATATGTTATACGTGAAAAATTAATTTTGGAGAAACTGTACATTCAAAATTAATCAAAATAATACCACTTAAGTTTCATAGTATTTGAACTATTTTCCCAACATCTTAAGAAAATCGTATGTCTAGGGACTAAACTATTACCTCCTTTTTGCCAAAAAAAGCAGTTTTTTTGGGCAAAAAGCAGTTTTTTTGGCAATAATTTAGTCGCTAGACATACGATTTTCTTAAAATTCTGGGAAAATAGTTCAAATACTATGAAATATAAGTGGTATTATTTTGGTTAATTTTGAATGTACAGTTTTTCTAAAATTAATTTTTCACGTATAACATGTGAAATAATTTAAATAAAAAGTTTTTTTTTCCAAAACAAGTTAGGTAAGCAAGTTTTTAACATTCCTAGACTATTAACTTAAAACCAAAGTTATCACATCATTATATTATTTATGAAACAAATAACACACGTTTTTGGGTACACTTGGACCTTAAATGGCCCACTCGCAGAGAGTGATAAGCACGTGATTCCGGATGCCTACCGTCTCAAGCACGTGATTAGTGTTAACTAATTTCTTCATTTAGTTTTCAGTTTATAGTCACTGTAGAACACTGATCACGAAGAAAAACTTTAAGGAAACTTTTAAATCATAATCTAATAGCTAAAAAATATATTACATGCAGAAACGCACTGTCGCCTCTCCAGGAATGACTTTTCATGTGGCCGGTTAAACTCCAATAAGCCTTCATAAGAAAATATTCTTTTTTTTTGTTTACTTTTTGCAATGCAAAAAACACGTTTTTAATGATTTCTTGTTTCAAGCAACATTTCAACATGTAGATCATCATTGACATGCACGTTCACGTGCATTCAATCATCTTCTCGGCGGCGCCGGGCGTTTTATCGCATGCACTTATGTATGTACATTAGATTTATACGGACATTTAATTATTGTTAATAAAATGTTATTACTAGAAAAGCTTTTTTTTTTAATATAAAAGAAAGAATATAATTATATGTAATTGTCCAGGCTACTTATAATTATTTTCTACTGTTAAATCCAACAAGAATTGCCAATTCAAAGCAATTTTAAAGTCAAATGTGAGTAATAACTACAACAAACTGATTCTATATAAATACATCAGAAATATAAAGAATAACAGACAAGAATAGTGATCAGCAGGTTCAATGGTAAAAGAGTGGCGACTCGTATTCCAAAGGTCGTGGGTTCAAAGCACATTTGGAGAGGCAGAATTTTTGTATGTTGGAAAATGCGACTCCCTTAATTATGGGGGTATGTGATTATGTTACATGTTAGATGGAACACATATGACCTTAGCTGTTATTCCCTCCCTCGTAATAAAGGTGTAAAATTAAAAAGTTATCAAAAATATCCACTATTTAAGAATAAAGCTCAAGTCTTTCTTCTTAAAAAACCTGACCTAATTTAGCAATATTACTTATTTCTTTATCGTTACTCTGCTATTACTGTACAAAATAACTTGGCTTGCATTTGCAATTCCCGACCGTATAAAATTATAGTAGTTTACTTATTATTTGCAATTTCATGACACGAAGAATATGGAATGCTGCCCTAATATCTGTCTTTAAGTTATTTAAAAGATTGGTATTCACCAACCTTATGAATTATTAATAAAGCCGGTTAAATACCTAAAAAGGTAAATAGAAGTGTAATTTCGATTCACGGAGAAATACTTTGTATGCATGGTTTCATTCACTAAAGTTGATATTTTGATTAACGTCACGAAGCTAGGCACAAACATGAAATGCTAATTAGAACCATAAAAAGAGGAATTACATACATTGGAAACCTCTTCATTCTTTTATTTTCCATTATCTGTATTTTTTACGAGGTGCTATAAATAATTCTGTTTGTTTTTCAGGTAAGTTGAGCTATGGATTTCATGACGCCGTCTCATAAGTAATAGCCTCAACAAAGAGGGCGGTAAGTTTAATTAGGTTTAATGAATACTTTTGATTGATTTTTGCGTAATCAAGAAATAATATTTTGATTACAATTGACCATAATGTATAATATAACCAAACATATATGCAACATTTTTGAACGCATGAAGAGTTGTAGAACGAACCGCAATTGAGTGCTCTGCAAATGACAAACCGACGAGTGGAAAAATGCACTTATATAGAAAAATATGTACTTCTACATTATTCTCATTCTACATATACATATATGTACTCACGAAAAGGACGATTAACTTCCTCTGAAAATGCCTTGGGAATTTTCGTGGGTTTAGAAAACTTTTTGCTCCTTAAAACTGATGAAAATTCAAACAATGCTTTGAGCTTCCATAAGATTTCCAAGATTGGCCATAAGCAGCTGTTGAGTTGTTTTTAGCGATACCTGTAACAGTCAAACCCTCTCAAGAGACTCAGTCACAAACAAATAAAAGCGCCGCCCCACGTTGAGCGCCAATTGTAACCAACCTCATCTCAACAAACAAATAAACTCAAATGGCCCCACACTTTGGTTCAAATTATAACTACTAAGATTCTTTCAATCAAATAAACACATAAATCATAAACAGATTATACTTACGTTAACATATATCCCGGCAGAGACGTCTTATTGGTTCAAATTATGTTCAGTTATCATGGGTGTTAATCGCAAAGGTTTAGCTATTTGAAACGGAACACAAGAACAATTAAAAGATAGAAGACCACCACCCAAATTATTTGATGCTATTGTTTAATAGCAAATATTGAGAATCTACAATTCGGTAAAAGATTCCTCGTTATTTTACTATGACTAATCCTTCTTTTGAGAAATATCACTAACAAGAACAACCTACCTACATAAAATTGCGGAAACTAGTAGCTTACTAAATTCTGAACTTTTTATCCAAGAATTACACCTTCGAACGTTGCGGTATTTTGCTTTATTAAACTTTATTGTATTATTATTAATTTGTTTTAAATTTTGTAACTGCGGCCAAAATAATGATCTGCAATGTTGTTAAAACTTATTTAATATGCACTTTTACTAGCCAACCTTTATGATGACTGACATGAATCATATTATGGACGTTAGCCCATTATTCTTAAATTTTCACGTGTATTAATAGTCTCTGATAATTTAAATAATTTCAGGACACTTCCTTTAGTCGTTACTAACTTAGTTAAGACAAATGCTCCAGTTCCTTGAAGGTCGTACTAGGTCGTACGATTCATTCCCTTTTGTTAAATTTAACTTCCATAAAAAGGGAAACCTGCGGCAGATTATTATACAGAATATCTTCACAAAAATTGGTCTCTCACTAGACCCACGATACGGAACTTCCAAAAACTCTCTTTACAACAAACCAAACTATTACGATAACCGCACCTGAATTCTTTTAGCAAGAAGCCGCGAAACCTAAAACAACGCAAGGAAACCTCTAAGAACGTCCGGGCGTAAAACGTCCGCCTCTCTAGACTGAACCAGACTAGGCTCTCCCGAAGAAAAAATTCATCTCCTGCTTTATTCTAAGAAGAGTTGTTGGCTTAAACCAGTCGCACAACATTCATAACGTCACTAGCTAGTGACCAATGAATAATTTAGACAAGATTCATCTCCTATATTTAATTAAAAGGTACACAGAACTATTCAACTTAAAATTCGAAGCAACAAAGTTTCGGTTGTGTTCAATTTTATTACCTACAAGCTAGCATTATGCTCACTTTTTAAATTATATTAAGTAAAATTGTAAAGCATATGTGACTAAAGCAAGATATCAACCCGTGGGAAATATATTTTATTTGTACAAGTGTTGACTTGGTTTCAACTGGATACCACGAATTTTACATGAAATAGGACTGTCTGTATTATTAAATATTTCTTGTAAAAAAGCTGCCTGCCGCACCCAAAAACAAAAACCTTTTATATTTTATACACCAAATTGAATTTTAAATAGATTGAAATAAATGTCGGCCATTATGAGCTCATTACATACCAGGACGTATAGTATTCTTTCAATCATTCTAGAATATGTCTGGTTAATCTATCTTACGTTTTATATCCTAGCTATTCATTGGTAAATTTATTTTTAACTTGGGTAAGTAGATGGCGATTATGAGCTGCATTTTCTGAAGCCGTGGTCATCTCGAACGAAATGCTAGAGGTAGAACTTTACCAACATAGTTGCTTTATAAAAAATCAAGTTACACCTCGATATACATAGTTCTAACCGTTACTGGGCTATTACAAAAGTGATTAGATTTAAACAGATTTGAGCATGATTTTCTGTTTCATTACTACAGATCCCAAAGTGAGAAACTTTGTTCCAATAAATCAAACTTAGAAATTATCCCGAATTTGTTAAGAAATCTCAATATTGAAGAGATGACTCCCTAATAGAGACAATGATACGAAATTTAGATATAACATTATGGTATGCCATATCTACAAAACCACTAACCGCATCTCGACATTTCGAACCGTTCCATTAACCCATTCCAGGGATCAGAAAGTTAGTTTTCTCTTATGTCCTCTACCCACCATTAATTAAGTGCAGTTCCAGTCCGATTACATCCAATTAGTCTATTACGTACCCCAATTGTCTCATCTCCAAAAATCCGGAGGACAAGGAAACTATATTCTGCCATATTGCGTTTATTCTTCATTGTTTCTGTATTATTCATGAAATCGGCCCAAATGTGAAACTAAAAGTTTTTATATTATGGTCCTACTCAGGTAAGAAAATTTTGATAATATTACTATACCTTTTTTGCCCTATTTTGTAGGTTTAAAGAATCTTAAAATTCCAGATAGCCGCGACCAAGTTACTCTATGAATAAGTTAATTCTAGTTATGATCTAAACATGAAGCTGCAGAATCGCCGATTTAAAGGATCACCACGCACACCACGCCTATACAGACCAGTAAAATGCGCTCGTGAAGTTGCCCATAGTAATAATAATAATAATAGGCCCCTTTCACAGGCCATAATGGTCCATAGGGTATAGCAGGGTAGGCTGCTATTACTCGAGTCGTCGCGTCGGTACCCAAGGGTGGTAATGTGGCTAGCTTTACGCAATAGTAACTATTAAATGTAAGATTACACTAGACTAGCACCAGCACGTACCGTCATATATAGTCCCGAACGGCAACTTCAGTTGCCAGTCATGCTGTCCGATGTAGATGCCCATTGTGCGAGCCAACGCAACTCTGTTCTGCTGGAGTTGTGAGCAAATACAACGACAACAGGTGATTATTCTGTTCATTCAAAAGTACCTAGAGCTCTGGGATATGAATTCGCCACCCTGCCATGAAAAGAGAAGAAGAATAATTTGTGGGAGATAACCTTTTTTTCTTGACCTCTTCGAGAGAGCGACGATATACATTTCTAATTTAACAAGTGC
Organism: Agrypnus murinus; assembly: GCA_929113105.1. NCBI lineage: Eukaryota > Metazoa > Arthropoda > Insecta > Coleoptera > Elateridae > Agrypnus > Agrypnus murinus. The sequence goes on along the minus strand of OV816028.1, from coordinate 111,276,930 downwards.
TGCAATTCATAAAAACTCACTTCTGTCATACGATTGGTCTATTTCAGTCAAATCGACTCAAACCGACCAATCGTATGACATCCGCCTGCGGATCCGCTGCTGTGAGTACTTACCTTAATGGTTATCAATATACAGGGTGTTTTAATTGAAAGCACTCCAAACGGTAGTGCGTTAATTTTTTAAAAAGCATCAATAAATCTCACATAGGGAATACAATAATTTTGTCACAATTTAAAATTAATTAATAGAATTTTATAAAAAATTAACAAATACAAGCAAGATCCTTTCAAATAGAACACCCTGTACGTTCAGAAAATAATGAGCCCTAATCTCAGATTAGGTCTTGAATGTCTTTGTATAAGTCATTTATCACTGTAGAAATTTCTAATATCTATTTATCAATTCATATCTTGATCTCAGAATATATGGGGTGTTCATTTACGAAAAGTTACATGTTGTTTAACCGCATAATATACAACATTTACACTGTACAAAAAGTATGATGTAAAAGATAGAAAGACATGCATATCTTTTTAATGTGTAATATTTCTCTAATATAATAATTAGGTATAGGATTTGTATGCACTTAAAAATGCTGAAATATGCATGCACTTATGCACTATAAAAACGTGAAATATGCACTTAAAAATCATGAAATATGCGTTTATTAGAAATTTTTAATAAATATATGCACTTTCATTATTAAAAAAACACCTGTTTAGCGTTATTTACATTTTATTTGCAGAAATTATTTTAATTAGACATCCTATGCAATAATTTAATTAATTATATTTTCTAAACATAGAGCGTTACAGTTCACAATGACGTACATTTTTAAATTTTCAAAAGTAAACATATGCCTATTATCCCTAAATAGTGTTTTATATTTTGAGAAACTCCGTTCCACATCGCAAAACGTAATTGGGGCATACGTAAAATTGTTTAATTCTACAAGCGAATAATGTTTTAGCTCGTCTAAAATGTCTTGGCCAGCTAATGCCTCGTTTATGCTTTTAATTAAGTGAAAACCAGGATTTTTGTCTATAACGGATTTAAATTTTTGTTTTATAGTCAAACCCTTTGGCCCTATTACTTTATTCAAAGAAACACCTAACAATTTTACATGCTCAAGAGATTCATCTAATGAATTTCCCTGACTTTCTAATTTCTGAATTACTTTAGCTAAACGCACAAATTTTGTCAAAACAAACAATAATTCTGCCCTCACCTCCTTAGTATTAAAAGCATCCTGTGCGCTTTGTATGCATAGTGCATCGTGTTTATTAAGTTTTTTTACAAATGCTTTAATAATATCAAAATAAGTTGCATAATATTCTGCTGCAGAAAGCCAAGTACCCCACCTTGTTATTACAGGCTCAGGTGGGAGAGGAACTTCTTGAGCAGTTTCCCTAAATATTTGTATGCGATATGGAGCTTTACAAACAATTTTCTTTACATCTGGAATTATAGAGTTTACGTTAGGATATATTTCCCGCACTTTTTCCGCAACTCTATGTATTGCATGGGCAAGACAAGTTAAGTGGATCATTTTTTCGTACAGAACTTGTAAGCCTGCTCCAGCCTTGATCATGTACGGTGCCGCGTCGGTGACGAACAGGAGTACTTTGTTGTACTGTATGCCGTCCGGCCACAAAATAGCCATCGAATCATTAAAAAATTTTGCCACAGAACAATGATTGGTGCTCTTGAAAACGTCCATTGCTAATAGATAGGATTTGGGATTGTTCTCCGAATTTAAAACGCCAATTATAACGTTAGCCACGTATCTGAAAACAAAAATTTGATTTTTATTTTATCGAACTACATAATTAGTCGGTTACAAACAATTAGCGCAAAACAGTTATTTAAAAAAATTACATTTTAATCGAGCAAAAATATTGTTGTGATAAAATATGTAACTAACAAAATAGAAAATAAAACATCCGTAAATTGCTCTGCTGTCTTTAATTAGTTAAATTTTACTAACGAAACGAAGGAAATGAAGTTTCTACGCTCCTTCCAGTAGTGTCAGTAGATTCGTCAATGGAAACCCATATGTAGTTATTCGCTACATGTTTTCTAATTGATTTTATGGTCTCTTCGTATAAACGAGGTAAATACTTTTTCCTGAGTGTAGACTCGTCGGGTATTGGCATTTTTGAAATTTCTTCCAGAAAATTACGAAATGCTGAGTGATTAATTTTACTTAACGGGATATCTGCAGCCACTAATGAACTACATAGTTTTTTATTAAATTCGATCGATTTGCTGGACTCACCGCGCGAATTATTAAGGTACCCCGGTAACAATGTTTTTTTGATTTCAGGGCAACATACTTTTGTTGTCGAACAGTGTTCAGATGTTGTGTAACTTGAAAGCGTTTCGTTGCAGTCACTTTATCGTCGCACACTGTACAATACAACACCGTATCGTCAGTTGTAAGAACACTGAATTCCTTAACATAACTTCGAAGTGTAACAGACACAGACCATTTTTCTTTACCCATCTTTACACTCTAAAATTTCAAACTGAAATGCAGTTTGCAATTTCTGAACTGTCTTAATTGAAAGATTACAAGATTAGTAAACAAAAGTACAGGCAAATTTTTCTATGAACAGGAAGTTGTCAAAGGGTCTTTGGAATTTCCTAATACCTATTTATCACAATACCGCAGGATGTAAGTATTTAAATTTTAGTTGAAACTTTTTCTTTCTTAGAAAATATTAACAAGTACACAGATGGTTAAGGCAGTAAAATATTTTAAAGCCTAGTATTTAACAATAAGCTTAAATTATGGGTTTTCCCTAGACTCAACTAAGCCGCCCTTGGTTGGTTGTCTAAAATGCTAAAATTATTTAAAAAATATTAGAAATTTCATAATTAAAGCATGTAAAACGCTCAAAAAGTGGTAAAATATGCACACTCGTTCAAAAATGCTAAAATATGCATGCATTTATAAAAAACACCTAAATATGCATTTATATGCACCTTCAAATTGACATATGTGATTCATATGTGGCTTAAACATGTAGAAATATAACTCTGCATATGTTTGCTACAAGCAGAAAAAACATGCAAATGCATAGAAATCCTATACCTAAATAACTATCATAGTAAGAGGTGCTTTCAATAATTAAACACATTATGCTGTTGCAGTCCAAGTCCTACCTATAGATTATTGTGACATAATAACAGATAATAATTAATTTAATTTTTTAAGATTCCCCTTAAAGAATTTTCATGCGTTAAAAATTTTCTTTAATTTAAAAGCAAGCTATGTTGAAAAATATTTAAAAATTTTTAATTAAAATTCTTTTCACATGAAAAACAATAACAGCGAACTACCTTGATTGACAATGAATGTTTGGTGAAACGGATAATAAATTATCTTTTGTATTATAAGGTGCTAACAGGGAGTAATCAAACCAATCTATTGTGTGAATGTATTCTGATGGAAAATTATTTGAAAAGAATAAAGCGATAAACAAGTTTGATCGAAAAACAAAAGAGGTCCAAATCCGTTGGTTATTTGATGAAGGCATTACTGTTTGTTAGGTCGGGTAGACACAATTGGAAAGGGTGATATATTATTTGATCTTTTCACCAAACATGGGGCTGTTATAGAGTGCGGTTAATTATTTTTATTAGGACTTTAATATAAAATGTTATCTTTCCATCGTCGTTACGGAAAAGAAACAATTATGTTAAGGGTTTTAATGCTGTGTAATTAAGACTACCACTGTAACGCAATGGTCTTTCTGGAGCCTACTCACCGAGAATAAAACAAGAGAGTTAGCATTAAACAATTATTATTATTATTCTTGGTTTTGGTTGGTATTAATTACAAACAAAGGTTTCAGTTGTTATCATTATTTCCAAAGGTATTGAGGGCCATTATTATATGATTTGGTTTAAGACTTACGTATTTTTACAATCAGCAATCGTAGAATTGACATTGACAGAATTGAAACTGGATAGAGCTTTTGGAAAAACGCATCACATTTAATGGAAAGTATGTGGTGGCGATGAACTCCACCTTCACCTTCATATTTGTCAATCTCCTTACAAAAATTCTCCAGACTCCCCACGACTACTTAGGTGCCTTGCTAGAGGTGCAACTTGAGGAAAAATGTATCAGAATGAGATCAGATATCTATTGAAGCAGACCAGTGACCTAGGAAAGAGTTTATTATTTTTGCAAAACATCAATCTTACACGACGAACTGACTGTGGTTTCAATACGACGGAGGCCCACCTCATAATGGAGCTGCATTAACAAATTGTTTAAAGATTTAGATAATCAAAAACGGATCGATAGCAGAGGACCCCTTTTGTGACCTAAGCCACCTGACTTGTCTATTCTTGATTTCCTTGTATGAAAAGGAACTTCAAAATAAACTCTCTGCAGTTAGATTGTTACACCTACAATGCTGCGAAAAATCGGAGAAAACCTAATCAAACAGAACCAAATAGGTTTAGACTTTTATGGTGGACAATTCGACCAATCATTATAAGAAAATTCGTTGCGTATTATTTAATTTGTTAAATAGTAATTAAATAAAAGCTGCTATGGTAAACAGCCTTGGTAGTGTAATATCTGGCGTGCCGGACTTTCACCCAAGCGGCCCGCGATCGACTCCCGGCGGCGGCAGATCTGGTTAAGGTTTTCTGCAGTTTTCCTTAGCTGTGACACAAATGTGGGATTTGCGCTGTTCCACCTGTAAGTCGGCTACAGCCGCACATTGGGCCTACATAATATTAATAATCGCCCCCTCCCTCCCGCACAAGCTTATAGCTTCTGGGGCCTTGTTTTAGGTTATGGGTTGTAGTAGTTATTATTATTATTATAATTTTGTAATCGAAGAGTAAATAAAAAAATCATAGCCAATCTGATAATTCCATTTTTTTACTATAAGATGTAATTTAAAGGCATAAGTCACTTGTGATATATCATTGTAAAGAGAAATGTATTTAGAACTTTATTCCGTAAAAATATACAAGACGTTCGTTCCATTTAAAAAATTAAAGTTGGATATTTTTCCGGAAAATAAGTTGGCCAATAAAAAGTATTTTCGGCTAACAGGTCTCTTATTTAACTCTTTCCTCTACCTTTACTATTTTAGCAGATATAACCTAGACAATGAAAAATCAGCCACCCTGTATATGAGAGGCGCAAACGTAAGATTCGCAGGGGCGCGCAATCTTACGTTGTTACGTCATTGTCCGATATGAGAATTTTATCCGAGTGTCAAATTTCATACCATATCTGAATTTGGTCCGACATTTCCAACCTTTCGAACAACTTTCAGATAATCAGATAGCTTTCGGATAATCGGATAGCTTTCGGATACTCGGAAAATGGAATATATATACACGCAATGTGTATCCGATCGGATCTTATTCGGATTTCGGGTACTCAAGTCACACTCTAGTTCCTATAGTTATAGGAACTAGAGTTATAAATAGTTATATATAGAAAAGGTCCCATTTACTTATGTAAATCGATTCAGTCTTCTCATTATTGAAGCACTCGTTTAGGATAGGTAGCTTCTGAAGTTTTAGAGAAACTGAACGAAAAGTGGCCCTGAAACTGAATTAAATGATGGTCGGTAAATAATGTCAATGTTTTTTAAACCCCCGGCCGAGATGCTCGACTGTTTAATCCACGCCAATGCAAACGCATAAACAAAAAACAAATGCCGATAATGTGTATTCATACGCAAAACTCAGATAAATGTTTAGTCGGATTTGCAAGATGAAAACGGTTGAGCAAGATGAGATCGCGAAACGCGTTGTGCGCTGCTTTTACGTAAACGTTGCTGAATGTGACAGAACAAAGACGTAAAAGCATTTCAAAGAGGAAGGATATCCATCTTAGTACGATTAAGAGGATTGTACAACGCTATGAAGATACAGGAGAAAGTACAACAAAGTCATACCCAGGACGAACGCCGGTAATAAGTAGGTTGCGCAAACTCTTAAAAGCAATAGAAAATACACTACAATCAAATCCTAGTCTTTCAGAACGTTACCAAATAATAGAACCGCGGCTACCAAATTCAATATTAAACCTAAACCATAAATACAAGAAATCATCATCATCACAAATCGCCAGGGCGACAACCAGGGACTTCCAACACTTCCATATCACTCTACTGTTTACTTTTTTTTCTTTTTATATATGTGTTATACAATAGAGAGAAATGGAATACAATGCATTGGAAGCAACTAGCTGTCACCCAGGTGATTTGTGATGACTCATTTCTTGTATTTTCGGTTTAGGTTATAGTAAATAGTATTATCGACCATTATCATCGTAGATGAAGAGACATATGTACGTAGCGGACCTGAGAAATATTTCTGGCATCGAGTATTATCATTTCAGAGATAAAGCCGATGTGTTTGACGAAGTTCGTTTTAAAACAAAAGAAAATTTCTACAAAACAAACTTATATTAGTTTGGCAGGCGCTAGATGAACTTGGCAATATTTCAGCACCATTCATCTGGGAAGGTACTATGAATGTATTTAAGTGCTTGAACTTGGGTCTGGTGAGTCAGAGAGCTAAAGCACGACAAAGTTGTCCTACTAGATATCTAAATTTGGACTGAAAATACCAAGCTACCCCATGTTATATTATAACATAATTTTTTAATAACACAAAATATTTGATACTTACTGGACTAAATGCTCCGGCTGTTGAGATCTCTTACTATGCAAATTTAAATACAGGTGTGGGTGTTAACCCCAAATGCTTCTAATTAATAAATAGAGTCAGGAACAAACACAAAAATAAAAAATTGTGGGCGTCACCAAATTGATGTTAACAAAATCTAAGAATCCCAATTTCGAAAGATTCCTCATTTAAAATTGACGTTAATTTAATCAAACACTTATCAATCGATACTACTGAATTTTAATTGACAAAACATCAGCAATTTGTTGAGCACATCTATATCATACGATAATTAAATTTGAAATCTATATATTGAATAAGGTAAAAAAATTTGAAAATACAATGCACAAATTAAACATGTTAGAAAAGATTTCTCTTTCAAAAAATACAATAATAATTCATCATATTCTAAAAATATTTCGGGATCCCAAACCAACTATTAAATTAAACATAACTAAACTTACATAAACAAGAACGTAATCTCCAATACAAATATCATTCATTTTCATAAATTTCTAGCACAAACAGAAGGCTCAAAACGTTTCACAAAAAGCCCAAAAAAATGACCATAACACATAAGTCTTCACTATCAAACTGTTGGCCTGAAGAACCAAAACGGGAACAAATCTTCTGAATTCTGAACTATATTGTCTTAACGAGATTCATTAACATGATTATTTGCAAATGCTTCCGAACGGAAGATTCTCGAAAATCACTACGGTAACGGCACCTTTTAACACTATTTACTTGAAGGCTGCTTAACAAATCATTAATTGATAATACAAAATTATACTTAATTTTTCGGTACGACAAGACGGTATTATTTTCTTTGTCAAACTAACAAGACTTTACGAAATAATGCTAGTATGGATTTATTTCCAAATAACTAAATCAATACAAAGTAACACTAACTTAAAGTGAGACGAAAACAGTAATACGGAATAAATTATCAAATTGACTAATTCCGAACTAAATACATTTATTAATAAGGGTATACATTTTTTGTAACAACCCTGTTAGGAATATCCCCGGGGAGCGGAGCGCCCGGAGAAGCCTCGAGGTATCAGCATCTTCGATCGTGGTCTATTGCGGACTTAACTAAAAAAAGCTTCAATTTTACATAGTTACAAATAATTTTAAGAGGAATATTTTAAATTGGCCAATAGCGAAACAATGCAACTTTAACAAACCAATCAAAATTAATATTTTTGAACAAAGAACGAAAGAGGGACTTTACCCATAATTAAAATCTGCTGCATTTACAATAATACGATATGCTACGACCGAAAGTTGTTTATCCAAAGCCTACTAAAAAGCACGTACAAGGAAATCATAAATTAACACCAAATGGATTTTATTAATGTGCTTTTCAAAGAAATTAAGATTATAAACCTGGGAACGTCTTAAAATGAATGTTCACACCAACGAAAACTTTGCTGAAATTTAAAATATTGTTTATAAATATACAGCTGTGACTCTTTTATACTTGAAAAAAAAACATTATTTAGCTTAACGTAATATTTGCAATTTTAACGCATTTAAATTTGTTAGACTGCACAGGATCGTACTAAGGATTCCTTTTATTTATGCATATAAAATGATATTTATTAAATTGCAAAAACGTAACGTTACAATATTTCAAGTAGCTTTTTGACCCCCTGATGATGAAGCTTTGAAGTTTCACTCCAAAAACCCAATACTAAAACTGAAGAACGTTATGTAATTTTTTTACTGGGTACTGATTTTGGTATGTATTTTGACTTACAATTAGAAGCAGATGATAGATAGTAAGAGGTTAAAATTGGTATAGTGTTCTTCAAAATTTATATCTGAGTCTCGTAGGAAAATCTCTGTTCAGTCGCATATTCACAGCCGCCTTAGGGCTTCAAATGTAATATACCGTGCATAGTCTGAAAAATGTAGAGGATGCGTGTATTATTTATTTATTTTTTCCATTTCTGTACAATTTTAGGGCATTTATTTCTTGGAAAATCGTTTATAAATATCCCTATTGGGGACTAAGATTTGAAAAATGTAGTATAATTTTTTATTAGATTTACTTTTAGAGCGATCTGTTTCGGGGGTGCGTTTTTGACCTTTTCTCCCTTACATCTTTTTTCACTTTTGTTGTGAACAGACTAGACAAGTTGTCGAGCTCATCCCAATACAGCTCCGTTGCTTTTGGTTTTTAATTTGAAAGTTGTTACTGGGTAACGCAATAAATTAAGCAATTTCATTTTGATTAAAATATCTTTGAAGAAAGATGTTTAAGAAACATTTATGTAAGTCAAAATCATCTGAAAACATAAAATGTAAGAATTTTATAGTTGCACTTGTATAATATTTGAAAATAAAGGTTATTAAAAGAATGTTATTTTGTAATGAATTCTATCTGTTTATGAGAATTCTCAAATATCATGACAACATTTTGTAAATACGCACTGAAATGTAGTGTTGAAAGGCATTGAGCGTCTGCTTTTATTATAGCTTTTGAATTCCATTTCTCAACGTATTTATAATTAGCTTTATCAAAAGAACGCAAGTCTTAAATCTTGAAAGTCACGCTCAGATGAGTAGCACAAGTTATGACTTTAATAAAAGAAACGTCGTCTGTTGCTTGTCTCCACTATATAGCAGTATCTATCCTTATTGAGAAACCGGCTGAAGAAGTGATAATTTCATTAATTTCCAAGAAAACACGACACCGTATCGATTCTGACCGGTTTGTTTTAAAAGTCTAAATATGTTCACGTACTAATTTAATGACATCTCAAACAAAAAGCATCCATTAACGCTCGTTTTACAAACCGATATCGAATACATATGACCAAATCAATTTTTCCAACATCTAACTTTTAGCCGAAATAATCAAGAGAGTCGGGAAGCGCATCCATGCGAATTCTATTTCCGCCACGAAATGAAACACGTCTCCCTAGTTGTAGTTATTTTATTGCTGAAATTGAGGGGTCCTTTGTATCGCGATTCGCAGTATATTTCAAATACATAGGTACAAGAAAAATTCAATATAGAATCGGATTTTGAGAAGGGGAGATTTTTAGATTGAAATGTCTTTTTATGCACACCGCACAACAAAGACCATTACTTGTTTTCTAAATACAGTCTACCGCCCTTTTTCGTTCTGTGTTTTCTAATGCACGATTAGTCAGGCCATTCACAAAGGTCTTTTCTTCTTTCACTGGAGCTTTTGAGACTACTCGTTTCGACTGCACCTGGTTGTTATAGAATTTGCTTTGACACCTGTATATTGAATGATTAAGTCGCCCTCCTCGTTTCCCTTGGTTCAATAATACCAACACATACATGTTACGTATTATATTTCTCCAAATATGGTCAACTTTTATATGCCCTTTGGGTTAATTGTTATTACTACCTTATATAGCTGGTTGTGCCTACACCATACGCAACATTAAATTATAACAGTGTAACAAGGTTGTTAGGAAACTACCAAGTAATATTATTGATGTTTTTCTTAGTTAAGACGAAATGGCGTTGCGACGCCTTATAACAGCTTATTCAGCAAAAAGTTTAATGGAGGTTTGTTCGGGTCTCTTCAGACAAAGTGTCTAGAAGTTTATTATTTTCTTCTGTACTAATGACTTGTGTAGGCCGGAGGCGTTATTCAATAATGATTTAAATTTTGTTAATCATTCTTTTGGTACATTTATTTTAAAGAATTCTAATTCTCACATATCAAAGTTAATCCCAAGTCTGAATGTTACATTTGACAGATCTTTACGGGTCGTGTGACTGCTTGCTCCTGAGTGGCCGGGAACGGTCGGTTACGCTGCACTAGCAGTAATTCATATGCGTTCCATTTTGAGACCAAAACGCCAGTGGCGGATTTAGGCACAAGCGTTGGAAGCGGCCGCTTCAGGCCCCGCAAGTCAGGGGGTCCCGCAGAGGCCTTCTGCCAAGGACCGCACTGGACACGCGACAAATAAAAATTATTGGCGGGGGAATTCACTTTCTCGAAAAAAGTGAAACAGATCATATCGTGTACAGGTGGGTAAAAAAGGTGTACGGTCGACGCAATATAGAGTTTTGTGCGAAAAGGCAAGCATTCAGAGTGATAGGTAAAATTTTATAGTGAAATATACAGTTTCGCAGCAGACCTACAAGGAATATATCATCTCTGTCGCTCCGAATGGGTTGCCTTCAATGCCTTCTAGCAAACTCTGCGTGATCGTCCGATTTACATTTGGGGAAGGGGAATTGTACCATGCTTTCGAATGGGTGAAATTCCTTAATGTCATTTGTCAATTGTCAGCATTTCCCAATGTTGAAACAATTTAAAAAAAAATCTTAACATTACCGATATGTAATGCAACTGGAGAACGATCTTTCTCCGTTCTTAAACGTGTAAAAAATTATTTAAGAAGTAATCTTGGACAAAGTCATTTAAAAGATGTATCGGTAATGTTTATTGAAAATGACATTACGCAAAATTTATGTTTTGAGTGTTTTGAAAATATTATTGATAAATTTGATGCTTCTAAAAGCAGAAAAGCTTCATTATAAATGAACTGATTATGGAATAAAATGTTTTTCTAAAATAGTACATAAAGTAGAACTTTTACGGATTTTTTATTTGCATTGTTGCACATGTATTTGACATGTCGCACACAGCCAAGTTGACTTATCTGCCTAGTCTACTGTTATTAAATGCACATTTTGTATTTTAAATTCTTAATTTCACGATTTCAGAAAAAAACCTAATGTACACCTCAGCACTAAAGGTGATTTTTTATCACTCGTTATGGTGTTCAACAATCTCCATATTCGTGATGAAAAAGTACAACTTTATTTGGTATACAAATAACTAATTTATCTACGACCACTGTAGAAGATTACACATTTCACACAGTCTAGTAATAATGAAAATGACTCATTGTTCATAATCTTTAAACTGTACGGAAATGACCCTGGGAAATGATTTCTTATTGTCAGTGGTTCTATCAAAATGCCATAGCTGTCAGCACATGCAATATTTCTAATTATTTGAAATATACATAGTTACAACTTTTAGATAAAGATTAATTTATTTTTAAAAGTTAAAATTGTTAATGGACGACTATTATACTTACAACTTTATAGTGATATGTGTTTAAATCACAGACGGAATCCTAACACAGCTGTTTCGAGCTTTTGGCTCTCCTTAGTTAGGGGCAGCTAGTCTGTGAATTATACACACATCACCCGAGCGTTTATACTAGCTCGGAAATAACATTAACACCATCAAATAACTGTGGTGCCTCCTGTAGGTATCAAATCTCACTACTAAGCAGCATAATTTGATTATCCAATACAGGAATATACAAAATAAAATCCGGTCGGGCGTCCGACCGTATAATTAACATAAATAAAATACAAAATGAACACAAACGTGTTTTAATAAAGTGAGTTTTTAAATTTAAAAGTTAGAAATTGTTAATGGACGACTATTATACTCACAATTTTATAGTGATATGTGTATAAATCACAGACGGCACCTTAAGACAGCTGTTTCGAGCTTTTGGTTCTCCTCAGTCCTCAGTTAGGGGCAGCTAGTCTGTGATTTATACACATATCATTATAAAATTGTGAGTATAATAGTCGTTCATCAACAAAACTCACTTTATTAAAACACGTTTGTGTTCTTTTTGTATTTTACTTATGTTAATTTATTCTGTTTAATTAATGTTTTACTTTAAATTATATTTTGAATGCAAATCCATATAGAAAAATTCTCACCCCCGCTGGAAATCGAACCTTGGGCCTTCCACTTTCTGAGTGACATCTCTACCTCTGAGCTACTCTGTCGACTACCAGCATATAAAGTTATTATTACCATATAAAGTTAAACAAAAATTGTTATTGAATTAACGTAAAATTGATTTAACGATATATCCTTCTGATGGCTTTAATCCATACATTTAGAATAACCGGTCTATTACATGGAAATCTAAAAATGTTTTGCGAATTTATTATTTCAAATTACATTCAAATGAAGCATTAGGTATTCAATGTATTTGTAAAATTGAGGTTATGATTTACTTACATTAACAAAAAGCAGCAAAATACATTTAAAAATGTGTCTATGACATTTAAAAAATTGAAGACACCAACAAAACTACTATTATTAATTTAAATAATTGTTCAAATTTCAGTATTAATTTTAAATAATAAACGATTATTACATTGAGTTATAGGCATTTCTTAATTTTTACAACTAACACCTGTTTTCCACAAACTGTAGGCATTGTCTACTTTTGACAATCCAGCATCTCAATCTCAAATCATATTCTAGGTTAAATATTTTTCCTAGCTTTTGGTGTTTTATTACGTTTTTGTGGTCGTAGATAAAGTATAGTGTGTAACACTTACAAAAACGCCAATTTCACACTCGTGTGACCGGACTTGAGGAGGCAATTTCCTACATCCCCCCACCGTGATTTATACTATGGGGCCTCAAAAATTTGTAACGCTTCAGGCCCCTTAAGTGTTAAATCCGCCACTGCAAAACGCAAAATACCACAGAGCCTGATTAAGGCACACATGAAAAGATAATACAACAAATTAGTCGCTTACTCTTTAAATGGAAATTAGCAGTACTTACGGGGGGATTGGGGATCCCCTGTGCCGTCTCACGTTGCTTCTGGATGATCGGCGCCTTCGAGAGTGAAGACCTTCAGTGCACTACCACGATCATGCTGACCTGAAACAGATGCTTGCCGCATCGGGTGCCCTTTAGCCGAAGTGCTAACAGGACCAGGTACACACGAAAGATACCGTCAATGTATTCACCTCCCCCGAGTCCGCCCCTCGTCGGGATTGACATACAAGAACCTGTAGGGGAATAAGCACCACAAGATTGCCCGATGATCAGCTGGGGCCACTGGTGTAACTATAACTCGTTATCCAGGTCGAGGTAAACTTTGAGACACGCCCATCTCTCCGTCTCCAAGCAAACAGTATACTGTGCGGTTAATTTTACAGAGCTCAGTTCACATATCATCAACAACAACAGCAATTCTACAAATTGCTAACAAATTAACACAACAACAAAACAACAACAGGCAATTCCTCAATTGCCAACACATCAATATAATACAGCAATTCCACCAATTGCTAACATCTACATAAAGCCAATATCGCACATTGGCAACAATCACAATTCAAGCAAAATCTCATGTTGCCTAACAACAACCAGTTAACAGGTACCAGCACATGTAAGTGCGTTTTTCTTTTCCAAACACAGTCAATATTAGCAGTATGCATATCTATGTTTTTAGTCTCGATATAGAATACACGCACTACACTCGAAACCGCTAAAGGCCTTTTTTCGTTCGAAGCCGCCCGACCGTTCGCCCAAGATTACCATAAGGCAACTCTCTGTCCTCGCATAATATCACCGACTGATTCCCTAACAACCCTAATTCTTGTAAAGTTTTGAATATGTGTTTTCTCTAGCTTCGGAGGGTGTGACAAAAACCATTAAGACCAGATGTAGGGTCAGAAGGGTGACTAATTTATGAGTACACATTCTTTTATATTTCGTAAATACATTTTAGGTTCCTACAAAGAATTCAAAATTGAACTTATTTAGGACATTACCTATTATCATTTACTATTAATTAAAAGATGCTAAATTATTATACAAAAAATAAATGTCCCACAACTTGTTATAAATTACTTGATTTAGGGAATGTGTTGAGGAAACATTAACAATCTCTTGTTTCAAATAATCTATTTTAAGGCATCGTGGCGCTAGATTAATGTGAAACTATCTTGAGTAAGAACGTAAAAAATGAGACACCCTTTATACGCAACCTTAAATTACATACAGCATGGCGATGAGTATTAAATTAACCAATCGCGTGATTTCAACCATGCTAACATAAATTTAGTTAATGCCTGTTTTTGCGAATCTATACAATTCTCAAGAAATTCAGTGGTAAAATGCTAGTTAAACGTTTTCCAATAAATGTAGTCACTTTATCATTCCATAACAGTAAATAAACCAGGATTGAATACAAAAAACACAAAACAATACGAGCACTCACTCACGTGCAAGCAAATATTGACTGTTTTTGTTACGTGCAATGGTGCAGTTAAAGACGAAGAAGTGGAATGAATTCGAAAAGTCATAACACTGTTTCACGCTAATTTCAGTTTCAGTTTGATACGAATCTTTATAGGTTTAGTTTAGTAGAATTTATGTTTAGAGGTTTACAGAATACATTCGTAAATAAAGCTTTTTTGTTTTTCAGAGTCCATAAAAAGGTCTTTTTGTGTAACATTAACAGATTTACGTTTTCGCACTTAGATAAATGTATCCATTACTATATGTATATGTATAATGATTTTCGATAAGCAAGCATTTAAATGAACTTAATAGATTACTTTCCGATTGTGTTAATCATGTCGTTTAATGGTTTAAAGAGTTTTGTTTTGGAAGGAATGGAAAATCAGGATGTGTTGAAATTGACTCCTCTGCCTGGTTTCTCCAGATTCAGAACATTGACTTTACAACCAAAACGATTTTTGGAGTTTTCTTAGACCTGTAAAAGAAACAGGGTAAGAGGAGAACAGGGTAACAGTTTATCGCACAAAAGTACTATCAGGAATTATTACCATTGATCCACATGATCTGGGGGGGGGGGTCGGGATAGTGAATGTACTTATCTACGAGTATCGATGTCGTCTATTACTTTGGACATTGAAGAGTGAGCAGTGTAAACCGCATATCCTTAATGCTTTAATGCTCGGAGTGTAGATAAACAAGTTTCTACGGTAGTTCACCACAGTCCATGAGGGAGGCCCCTCATTTTTTATTTCTCTGCCCTATCCTCATTTGTTAGTGGAATTAAAGGCAAGATTTTACTTTAGCGTATAGCCAGTAGGGGTACTGTTATAGAAGGTTAGACTCATCTCTCAAAGCTGAACAGAAACAAATCTCTTGGGTTTGCAAGACCCGCAGACCAGCTACCTATTTATTACTACTACCTTACCTATTATTTACTACTATTTATGAAATAACAATTTTTCAAATTTACACCTAAAGTCTATGGAGGATAATCAATTCAGATTGTATTGGGACAAAATAAAATCTACTTAACGTAACATAACATAGCCTAGCCTAGCCTACTCTAACCTAAATTGGAATCAGAAACAAGAATCTAAAGCAAATGTCTCAAGTCTCAATAACACTATTAAAGGCAACAACAAATTGTCCTTTTTCAGCCAATCAAATGCAGTGCTTGATTACTGTGGCGCCATCTAGTGCAAAACATGTCTCCATATACTTTACATGGGCGGTAGACTTACATGTACCCATATACTTAACATGTGTTCATAGACGTAACATGGGCGGTATACTTACATATACCCATATACTTACGAAGATACTTAATTTTCACTGTTATTTTATAAGGGTGCACTTCCAAGGTATCATCGGAAATGCGTCCATATAAAATAACACTCCAAAATAGCGTCGTCGTCGATTGTCGCTGTCGCCTGCCTCCTGTCACGTGCATCGGGGTCATTGGATGAATTCAGTCATCTCTTCGCATATTCGTAATCTGTATTACTTTTTGTTTGCAATAAAATGTTATTACTCGAAGGTATTTCATAACTGCATTTAATGTTACGTTACGGAATGTATTATGATTTTAGGGTTTTTAGCACGACCCAAGCAGGATTTTTAGTTCTCGCGATGTACCAGCAACTACCAGTGAACTATTAAGTTTTTGTCACAAGCACGTAATTGCTACGGTTTCGTTACGTGCCTGGAACCAAAATGGGGAACAATTTTTGGGTAGCAGATACGTGACGGCGTACTAATTGCTACTTTCGTAGAACTTCTTTTCTCTTCTATTTTCTCTTTGACACATCGTGTCGCGTGGTTACTCTCTCTTACTCTTGCAACTTAACAAATATTCTATTATTTTCTATACTGATACGTACTTAATAATACAAAGAGCGATGAATTGTTTGATAATTTTGTCATTCCAATAAACCAAAATTATAAACCATTGCAACTTTTCTGTTGAGTGTGATGATAGATCGAAAAATAACAACGGGCCTTCTTTAAATATATTTTTCAATCAAAATGTCTGTAATAAAATATGACAAAAATACTTATAAGTTCATACACATAATAGAAACCATTTTTAAATTATTCCTGTTCTTTTATGTGTTTAAATAAAAGATACTCAATTATTGTCATTAATTAACTTTATTAATATTGAGTGAGCAGGGAGGATTACATACTCAATGCATACACTGTACAAGATGTGTGACCTCCAAACCGACTCAAGTGGTACTGACGGACGGGCCAGGATTGTCTAGTTACATCACTACAAATAAATGTTGCCAACTTCAATTGACATATATAACACTTCCTAAGGCACCATTTGGCACCAATTTGTTATTTTTATTGAATGTTATATAGTAAAACATCTAATAACAATCATAACAAATTGCAAATTGATTAATGTCCTCCAACATTTTACAAGTAAATATGGAGATGGAGTAGTTTACGAAAAATTACTTTAAAGTGATTCTCCCGGGTAGCAAGAACGTAAGTTTTACTTTCAATGCTACTGCAAAGTTCCGTTATTTTAAAGGGTTAATCAATGGTTCCAGGCAGATAGCAGGAACTTTCAGTAAAACTTTAAAGTAGTACTGAAAGTTGCAGCTTCGGGCAAGTTACTGCTACAATCATAATACCACTTTGAAGTTGTAACGACTTTAAAGTAATTATGTTAAGTGGCAATATCGTTTAATATATGTACTTTAAAAGTTACTTAGAAGTAATGAAACTACATAGTTCCAATAAATAGTAGAAACAACTACATAATTACTAAAATATTCCGAATTGAAATAATTAAACCTATAAAGTCATAAATTTAGTTGTAGTTACGTAACAACTACTCAATCAAAGTTCCAATCTCAGTTACTGCTACTTAGATGCTGCTTGGGGAAGTCTAAACAAAATAATGAGATCGCCGACCACAAAAAGCTGTATGAATAACATAACATCTTAAAAATCCAAATTAGGTACTTAGCAGCGGCATTTCCAATTTGTAAATCAGTGATGCCCAAACCTTCTGTTCAAAAAGAATTTTTTTTCCGTTTATGAAACTTTTTATACCATTTACGTCTATCAACTGTTTAAATAATGCTGATCTTCTTGAAACACTCTCTAGAAAAGATAGAGAAACAAGAGCATCAGGTATCACAATAGATTTACTAACAATTAACGGTCCGAAATTAATGAAAATTCTGGTAAGGTAATGATTTAGTAATTAATAACCTAATTCAGAATTACCAAAAACAGGTAGTTATAAGAACAATTGGATTTAAAGGAACTCGAGTAATAATGAAAACCACTAATTAAGATGACGAATGACTGATTATAGTTATTAAACAAACTAATTAATTGATTTGATATCATTAGCGAGGATTATTAAAAATTAAGAAAGTTAAGTTTACCAGACTTTGGTTGCTTATATGCGTTTATTTTTAAGTTAGACAAGTTACGTTAGGCTTTGAAAAAGCCTAATGTTAGGCAAATTAATCTAATAATCAAATTATCTAAACAGCTGTAAATATCTTCTCGGCAGTTTCTCATCGCAATTCGGAAGTCTATGACCTGCTTTCTATGATGTATGGTCAGTTTATTGTAAGCAGAAAGATAAATAAGAAAAAATGAAAATCGTGAATTAGAGTGTACTAAAGAAATGTAGTGATGAATAATTATAGAAGCGAAAAAAGCATCGAAAGTCGAAGTGTTTGCCCAATATATACTGAACTACAAAAAGAACAATTTAAAAGGTAAATGCCCGATTTCATGATATCGTGTTGTACTGTCTTTAGCATTAAATAAATAAAATTTTTACTAATCATTTTGATTTATTTCTTGATTGTGGAGTTTTACTAAATAAGACTCGCAACAATAAATAATTATATTATTAATTAATACTTTAGAATGCTTTAATGGAACTATAATGCATATATAGAATCAAAATATGAAGAATTCAGAGTCAGAGGTAAGTCATAATAAGTAAATATTTAACAAAAATAAAGTTGCAATAAAAATATAATTGCATCCCTTGCAACAGAAACTGCAAAAGGCAATCTAAAGCTGAAAGCTCATATTTCACGACGAAGTCGAGATAAAAGCTCCTTGTAAGTGTTTTGTTTTTACTCTGCAACTTTTCTTTCTAAAAGACAACAAGGAACAAAAACATGACATTTTTATGCAACTATATTTTTCTCAGTGTAAGCTTTTAGAGAAAATTCTTACGCTAAAAGCTGTGTCACATTAGCAAATTTACTTTTTATTCTAACTTTTACAACGTTGCTTTGTCTACACTTTGAGGTTTATTCTTTTAAGGATTATTCTTTTTGATTAGTTATTATATTAAAATTCATTAGAATTTAGTACGCATTTTGTGACTTAATTAATATTTATAGAGCTCTATTAATATTTAACTGAAAAGCTAAACTTAATTTGAATCTAAATTAAAAATTTAATGGATTTTCGCTACCCCTGTTGGATAGCATAAACTTATTAAAGTTAAATGTATGAGTATCAAAATCTTTCAATTTTTATCAAGATTTTCGTAATTATTTAATCTTTTAATTATTTAATGCTTTATCCGTTAAACATCATTAATTTCTGTAAAACAATATTTTAGATTCCCAGAAAATTCTTGAGGGGGCACTGAAAAATTCTATGACTTAATCATTGACTAAATTGCAAAAAAACTGATTTTGGATCAGCTGTAAATACTATTAATAAGATAAGTTTCGTATAAGTTTCAGAGAAAAGAAATTTAAATTCTAACTTTACTATAAATTAATAAACGTTTTACATATAGATATTAGACGGATAACTAAATAAAAATCAATACACAGCAGAGCACCATTTTTATTGTATTTTATTTTAATGAACATTAATATCTCATAATTTACGTGACCGTCACATAAGTTACTTCAACAGAAATGAGTATTCAATTTAAAAATTAATTAGAATTTTTTTGTTATTCGTTAAGATCAGGTTTCTCCTCTAGAAATCTAACAAAAACTGGCTGACTTGGTATTTTATTCCTATAAATATGCCAAAACACTTTTCTGGTAACCTTGGTGACAAATCAGTAACTTATGTGACAGTCCAGTCTAACAACATATAAAAATGTATAATAAATAATATTAAATATTATCAAACAAATATTGCTTCTTGAATCAGAAATTGTACAGTAAGTTTCAATTTTTCCATGTTCCTAATAAACCACAACTGTATGGAACATTATTTGACCATGAGATGCGCTAAGATGCATAGCCTGTATCTCCGCATTCATTCCGCAGGAAAGAATTTCAGAGAAGTTTATGCGACCAGCAGCTTTATCGTAGCATCACTCTTCCTGCTCTTCTACACTTTTTGCTTTGTTGAAGTGATGTAATGTCTTTTTCTAAACACATGATGGCAAAAATCTTAAGTCTTAAACTCAGTGGCGTAACTATCGCCGGTCCGGCCGCTGTAATTGCTTGGGGCCCCCAGGTGAAAAAGGCCCCAAGTTCATTTTTTAAGCAATATTGTTGATATTGCTGTTTTTTGCTCGTCAAAAATTTTGAGCGGGGTGGGGGGTCAAGAATATGTACAGGACCCAGGCCCCAGAAGGGATAGTTTTGTCACTGCTTAAACTCCTTGTTAAAAGTCTGAATTAGATCATCAAATATTGCTTGTTCTTTTAATTTTATTATCTTCGTTACATTTATGTTTCTTCCGTTTTTTTTTCTATTGTTACTTCTTCTGTTTTCCAGGCAAACCATTTTACGGTATGATCTGACAGAGCTTTATCATATTCTGAAATGACGAGCTTGCCTCTACAAGTACGACATTCATTTGACATACAGAGCAAAGATTTTACGCTGCAGGTGACCTGTTGACAATAGGCTTCTAGGTTTCTGTGTTTCAAAATTTCCATTTTAATTAAAGTGTCCAATATCTTCTGCAAATTATCATGCTTCTTGTAAAGACACGAAACCCTGTTGGATAGCTTAGCTGAAACCACCCAAAATTGTCTAAGTCTACAAAGCTTATCTGCGCTTTATATTCTTTGAAGAAGTTTTGATGGTATATTATTAGATTTTCAGTGGGCAAGCGTTTTTGCCTTTTTACACCTTTAAATGTTACAGTTTACTTTTTTCCTGGAGTACAAGTTGAGTTATCATCTGTCAAGTAAAATTGTTTAATCCCAGTAGCTAATTTTTTGAATCGAGCGCGTTTTTTACTAAATTTATTTTTATCGACATAGAATCCTAGTTGTTTTTTAATTTGTTTGATTCTTGTATTTCCTAAAATACTTTCCCTGAGTTAATCTCGCTACTGATTGTTTAATGTTTTCTTGATTTGTTTTATAGTTTTCTCTTAATTCGTGAATTAAAGAATTGTAGATAAGCAACTGTCTTTTTGGATTTTCAACTTTTAACTTTTCAAGCTCTTTATTTGTTTTAGTCAAAGGTGACTTAGCGTTTGTTTGACATATTTGTAGGTTTGTTTGTTTTTCAGACACTATACCTGCTTCTTATATTTATTTTTCTTTTTTAAATCATAATTCAAATTCGTTTCCAATTTGCCTTATTCTGCGAGAAGCAGCCGAACGGTCTTCTTGCCGTTCTTCTACCCCTTCTTCTTTAACTGGAGCCTGCTTCTTGATGATATGCTTGAGGACTTGAAGGCGGTGTCATTTCTAATAAAGCATTAAAACCGCTATCTGGAAGCTTTTATGGTATCCCTATACTCTTTCTCTCCCTTGCTTTCTTTGTCTTTCTTTTTTCTCTTTCACTCATATCTTTAAATTAATAGACTTGTCAGCTTTTAAATATATCTTCTTTGCTTAGTTCTTTCTTTCACTTTCCTTAGTTAATTTATTTTTTTTTCGGGATCAACATTTATTCTTCCCCGATATCGCTTTTGTTTTTCAGTCACCGTAAGAGGCATTGTAGATTTCTACAATAAAAAAGCGTTTTTCTGCCAGGGAAGTGGTTAAAAGATAATTTAAAGTCACCAAGTTACCGTTGGTCACATACGTCACTTTCAGCTTGATAACTTACGTGATGGTAGTGTATGTGACATTTCTTTAGATTAATTTCAAAATCCTGCTTTTTAGTTAACCATGCAGCACTATCTTTTCCTCCCAAAAACAGTATAACCCCAAAATAATCATGCCCTAATTTACTAACAGAATATTGGTAAATCTTCTTATCAACATAGGTAACTTACAAACAATAAACAAACTCACCTGGAACGCGCTAGACAAGGTTCTTTATTGTATATTTCTATAAATAAATCAACAGACTTTTTAATAATTGCTAATAAACAAGAATTCCTCACTGTCGCCTGTGGAGGGTAAACTAATTTAACAGTGTTACCAGGCTGAAAAATTTTTCGTTCAAGTTGAAGTAACCTATGTGACCGAATTTCTGGAGACAAGAATAAATTAACTGTCGTATAATTGTTACAGTCAGAATAATTACAGATGTAATTAAAATAAGTGTAGTCGCATTGTTTAAACTTATCAGTGGGGCAATTATTCATCTGAAGCTATCTGTATTAAGAAACTGAGTTCGCGAAATAATAGTCACTTTGGGAACAGGTAACTTATGTGACATTTCATAGCTAAACATGTAAAAATGGGGAAATACTAAGTGCAATTTAATTTTTTTTGCTAAAACATTTACTACCGCAATTGTATATAAAGATCCTCGACTACATTTTCAAAAAGAAAAACACTGATTGAGACACTGCATTTTCAAATTATCTAAGACATACCACCGCAGATAAGCTGAACATAAAGCATAATATAATTGTACAACAAATAATGGTATATAGTGGTAGTCTGGTAATGTTGTAAAGACTATGGGATTATCAGAAAGTATCTATTGTAAAATACAAAATTGCAAATCAAACTTGAACTTGCATGTAGTCCCCACACATGTTCAAGAAGTTCCAATAACACTGTGCTACACATGAAATTTACAAGGCCTCTTACCTATATAAACGGTTTGATATTGAAGAATAAACATTTTTCACACTTGCAGAATTTTCCCATAATTTCGAGTTTTTTTCCAGCTCCCTGAATGTACCTCACCCAGTTTTGGTGCCTTTCGCTGCTCTAACGACCAAAACATAATCGTTTCTTGCCATATTTTGGAAATCTTTTTCCTACTGGGAAAATAATAAGTATAGCTTTACAAAAGTTCAAAAATAATGAAAATCGGTAAAGAAATGACTGAGTTATATCCTGAAACAGTCATGAAAAAAATTTTTTTTTTTGGAAATTTTCAAGTTTCATCGGTTCAAAACAATATTTACTCAACAAATAAAAATTTTTTCTCTTCATTTATTGGAGATATATTTTGTTTCAATTCTAGGAAATTTTTGTTTTTTTAAATGTATAAATAAGGGTTGTAGCAATTATTATAATTATTATTAAATTGGTTAACAAATGACCGAGTTATGGCCTTATGATCTTCACAGTGGAAAAAAGATTTCTAAAATATGACAAGAAATGGCTAAGTTTTGGTCATTAGAGTAGGGCAAGGCACCAAAACTGGGTGAGGTACATTCAGGGGGCTGTAAAAAAAACTCGAAGTCATGGGAAAATTCTGCAAGTGTGAAAAGTCTCTATTCTTCATTATCAAAACAGTTATGTAGGTGGGAGCTCTTGTATATTTATGTTTTTTATTTGTAGCACAGTGTAATCATAGGACATCCCTTTACGAAATTACTTAAGATTATCGTTATAAAAAACAAAAATGAACTCCCTCAAAACGAAATATCCAAATTTATGTGATTCATTTTTAGAAAAAATAAATTTAATTTAAGGCCTTAAAATAAGAAGAAAATATACGTAGAGTACTGGTATTCAGAACACAGCTGAATGCTAGCGGCTACATCTATTGATACTGAAATGTGTAGTTTGTAATGCCAACTGTTCATACAGATGCGTAGGCAGAAATGTAATTAATTAAGACTTTTTTTTTATATTTGCATTATACGCTACATGAATTTTACATATATTCTATTGTTATTTAAGAAATGTTTAATGAGTAGCTAGTATCACGAAATGTTTTTAACAAAAATATATATTTCAGAAGATTTATTTTATCACACACGTCAATAAAGTACACGCCTTTCTATAAATGGTGTGCCATTTTAATGCAAATTAATAATTACCAAAATTTTCAAAATTACAAGTGTGATTCGCAGTTACGAGGTTTGATAATTAACGTGTCTTATACCTATATATTGTTTAATATAACTTAGCCAATCTCATCTCTGTAATTAACCATCATAAATATTCAAAAGTTTTCCATTTTTGTAAAACAACCATTGCAACTTAGAAACCTGTTAAACTTATAATACGCAATATTTTGTAATTATTACCTTGTTGACACTGTATACAATTACTGGCCATTTTTAGGCAGTGAGAAACTTCAACCACTCATTATCATGTTTATAATCATTTACAAAAAATGATATTTGTTTTGATTGTTATCTACTACTACTTTTTCCCAAAAAAGGCCTGCATAATACGATGCTGGATTGTTTAATTAAAATTAACGAGCCGTTATTATGAACTGACATTTAGGATATTATTTAATATTTAAATCATAAGTATCATCTTAACGTTTGTGATTTTTAACCTACTTTTTCTTTAAATATGTAAGTATGTGGGTGGGAGCTAAATAATCGTCCTTGGAAAATCTTGACCCTAATTTAATAAATTTATAAATTCCATGAATGAGACCGTGAAATTAGTTTTCATATCAGTATCATTCAGGACCGTTTAAAATATTTGTAAGACCCACCTGAACGAAATCAATATCTTAGATTATTTTCAGTTGGATGTAGGTTTTAAAAACGAATAGAAAATTTAATATTTTCTACTTTATTTTTCATTTATTTTGAAACATTTTATAATTATATTATAGGTTTAATTCCGTGCTTCGGACGAAAGGGACTTCGCTTGGACAAGTTTTAAAACATATAGACACTGTATGGAAACATGATGGAAAAGAATGAAAAAAGTTTTTGAACTTGTGAGTATAGGTTCCTTGGGGATTTTTGCATTCTCCCTACTTTAGTTGTCGTTCTGAACCTTTCATATTCCATTGCTTTCATTTTCACCTGTACATATAAACTTTGTTAGAATTTATTCCTGCGAGTGTGCCCGTTAATTTTGATTTGCAAAGAGTATTAACTACCTAATTACTATCTCTTGGGGCATGTTCGACTGTACAATCTAGGTGAACCTGTAGACGCGTTAATGTTCGTGATCTTTTGTGCTATCCTGATTTAATTTTTATACATTTGTTTTTTTAAAGATACCAGTTTTGAGTAAATATTCCACTGGCAAAAATTCATTAAAATGAATAAATTTTGGTTGTCGAACCCTAGTACGTTAAACCCTACTAAAGTTTATTTACGTATTATTTATCATTATAATAAAGCATTTCATACTTTATTTGCTGACATTATTTACGTGTAATAAAATGTGGTTTTGTTTCTTACAAAGAAAGCTTTCAGAATTTTAGAAACGCTTTATTGGAAAGAGTCTACCAGTTTTTTACTGATATTGTCGGCAGTAGACTCTGGAACTATCGTCGTCGACTCTTTGCGCCCGTTGCAGAAGATATATTGTGAGATCCACGATCTCGCACTAGTTAGCTGGCAGACAGAATTAACTGTTGTTAAAAGTTGTTACCGATTCCCAATTAGCGTTCCCCATTTTATAGTACTCATATCTCCACCAACATCCGCTCAAGGTCACATCGCCCTACCACAACTTTCAGGCGCCCTAGAGGAAATTCTTGTTCTTGTTGCTGCAACATTTTCAATTTCAAGACTTCGGCAATAAAAATAACAAAGGCTTTATCCTGCAGACATAAGGACCAGGACTAAACAGGAAACGATTCGATACGTAACTCGAGTTCATGTTGCCTTGGATATGTTGTGGAACATAATGACAGATAATATTTAGACTCGATTGCCCTTTACAAGGGAGCAAGAGCCCTTTGAATATAAAGGAAACAAAACTTTTATATACAATTGATTAAAACAATAAAACGAAAGATCTACCAGGATACGAACCCGCTTAATGCCTATCTAGATACCTAAGCAGTAGCTCTGGATCCTCCTCCTGCTCGTTTCCAAAGGCCCATGGAGTCTAAATATTTTGCATCTGTCAATAACTTACAAAGCAAACATATCCAAAATAATTCAGTCCTAAACCTATATAAGGTGCAGGATAGGTGGTTTTTGGAATTAAATCGCGAAGGAAACGTTCAATGCTTTATTCTGTAAGTGGTATTAAGCGAGGTCAAAAAAGATTGATCCCTTACATCACAATTTTTTTCCTCAAAAATTTTATTAACAAGTAAAACTATTTTATTGTTATTGTAACAATTATATACATATTAAGTTATACAGGGTGCCCATTATGTATGGAATATAGTATATATCTCGGTAAATATCGACTTTATAAAAAAATTTGTTATCTAAAAGTTGTTTAACATTTTATTTTCCATAATAAGAGAGCATTCAATAGTTTTTATTTCAGAGAACAAATGAGTAATGAATAACACTTTAATTTTTTTAAATAGCAATGTACCCTTTCATTAGGCTCATTTGATAGAGATTTTTTTTTCTCTTTTCGATGACCTAAAATCTTAGTACCCTTATATCAGAAAATTTTTGAAAAAAACGTAAAAAATGTTTATTAAGTTAATTTCACCAATAACATGAATCTAGATATCCGCGATCGTAAAGTATCTCTAATTATTACCCTAAAATAAACAGATGTGCATCTACATAATGTACAAAACAAAACAAATGAACAAAAAACAAAATAAAACAAATGAACAGAAAATTATGTACAGTTGCGATCATTCGCTAAGGAACGATGAAAAAATAATGATCGCCGGTTTTTCAGTTTTTTGTACAATTTAGGCTGTAATTCGGCCTGATTTATGAACTGGGCGATTATAATATTCAAAAATGAAATGTTCTAGAATGCCATGTAATACATTTACATTTACATTGGACAAAAAGCTGGAAAATCGGCGGTTATGATTTTTTCATCGTTCCTTAGCGAATGATCGCAACTGTACGTCTCTTATAAAGTTTGAAGACAAAACGAAATTAGCATTAAAATGGTTTTCATGGCAATAAGTGTTGAAAATGTTCACCATTAGGCAAGGCAACCATCACCTATCACGAAAAGCTTGAAAAGAATTTCTGAGCGATCTCGGAGAAATTGCTGCAGCTTCATTTTGTATTCGTTGCTCTAATTCGGCCAGATTCTGGGGTCGGTTTGTATACACTTTTGATTTTAAATATCCCCAGAAGACGAAATCGCAAGGTGTAAGATCCGGAGATCGGGGAGGCCACTCCACACACCCTCTTCTGCCTATCCAACGGGCCGGAAATACCACATTTAAATATCGGCGTACATCTAAATGATAGTGGAGCGTTGCTCCATCTTGTTGAAACCAAAGATCATCAAGATTTGCTTGGCAAGCTGGAATATTTGCAATAATTGCAAATAACGGTCACCAGTTAGAGTACCACGAATAAAGAAAAGTCCAATTATGTGATCTGCACAAATTCCCACCCATACGTTTAATTTTTGTGGTGTTTGAGTATGATTTTGGATCTTCCAATGGTGATTTTCAGCGGCCCAATATCGACAATGATGCCTATTTACATTTCCATTTAAACAAAACGTAGCCTCGTCAGAAAAAACAATATTATTAAGAAAATTTGGATTGTTGTTGATTCGCTCCATCATAAATTCACAAAATTCAACACGTCGATCGTAGTCATCTTCGGATAATTCTTGCAATAAAGTCAGTTTGTACGGATGTAATTTTTCTGAATGTAATATTTTCTGTATTGAACCTTTACTTACGGCATGGTTTAAACTTAACTGACAAGTTGAAATGTTTGGATTTTCTTCGATTTCTATTAAGACATCGAGCTTTTTATCTTCAATTGTCGCAGACCTCTGCGGACCAGTCTTCACCAGATCTTTAACATTGCCAGTTTCCCTAAACCGTTTCAAGGTTTTGCTAACTACTGACTGGGTGATTGGTTCTCGATGTGGATAATGCTCATAAAAAATTAAAGTGTTATTCATTACTCATTTGTTTTCTGAAATAAAAACAATTGAATGCTATCTTATTATGGAAAATAAAATGTTAAACAACTTTTATATAACAAATTTTTTATAAAGTCGATATTTACCGAGATATATACTGTATTCCATACATAATGGGCACCCTGTATATCGTCAATTAAACCTACATATATGATGCATTTTATTGATACATACATACATAATCTTTAATCTCTTATTACCTTTCGGTGTCGAGGTGCCGGGTTTACCGAGCCGCAGAGTGGATATGTGTGTGTGAGACGAGGTAGCGGAGTCATGTAGGCAAGTACACTGCACTCGTGGTTTACCCATCCGAGTACTGACCGGCACAAACTCGACTTAACTATGTTAATCGATATAAATCCACTACAGCCAGTCTGGGTGGATTAGTGGTTTGCATGTTTGCTTCATAATTCAAAGGTCGCAGGTTCGATCCCCGGTCGAGCTGGTAATTTTTCATAGCGGAGAAAAATTTAAAACATGCCTTCTTTTCGGAAAGGAAGTAAAACTGTAGGTCCCGTGTCAATGCGATGTTTGGTACGATAAAGATCCCTAGTGGTGGTGAAATGCCCCCAGATTCGGCTAAATTCTAGTAGGGTCGGCCAAATGATCATAGCAATCGGTGCCATGAGGTACGAAGGATGCTCCGACATCCTGATCCTCGCCCAAAAATAAATAAATAAATAATAAATAAATCCACTACAACCACTCTGCCGTGCTGCCTATGCATTTTAATGATAACTAAGAATAAATTTTTATATAAAATATACGCCATAAAAATAAAAAGAATTCCTCAAAGTTTACAAAGCCTACCAGGCATAAGGGAGGGCAAGAGCGAGACCCCGTTTGTCTTGCTGTTTCTGCCGGCTGACCACTACGAGGGACCCGAACTAAGGCCAGGCCCGAGGCAGTGTTTCTTTGAGCTAATATAAATATGAGCTAAGTATATTTTAAATATATAAGAATAGATATTTATGTATCAAGTAAAAATATGAGCATGTTTGCTGATGATCGTGGTCCAATTTCACGTCTCGTGCAAAAGGCTCGCCATATCCCAAAGCAGCGCAAACATGCCTTTCTGTAATTTTGTATAAAAAATTAAAAAATAAGCGTTTTCACATTTGCTTTTGCATGCATTTGTTATTTACCAGTAGGCGGATGGTTGTCCAGGAAATCGTAATTTACCTCCTTTAAGTTGGAATAACAAAGTGAACAGAACGACTAACAGATTTCTAAATTTAGTGCTAATTGCAATTAAAAAAATTTTTTTAAATGCGTTTTGCTAGCTTAAAGTGAAATTAACAGAGCATTATTATTATATTAAGTAAAATTATTTATATTAAATAAATACTATAAATAATTATGTTTGCTGAATTTTTTTAATAATTATTTGGTTATCATTATTTTTGTGTTTTTTAATTGTAAAGATTAGTATTGTTTTTATTAATATTAACTAATAATATTAAAATTGTTTATAATCTTTTTTGTTGAATAACTACTTCTGGAATGTTTTCTTTTCTATTGAAATTTCTATTTTTTTTTATTGAAATTAAATTTACTTTCAACATAATTAAAAAAGTCTATTATATGTCTATTTATTTTTTTGTGGCCCTTTTACATATTTTGCTTAAGGGACTAAGATTCCTACGAACGCCCATCATTCAAAGGTTATCAGAATAATTATCACCCCTGCTGGGAATCGAACCCGAATTCCACTTTCCGAGCGGCATCTCTACCTCTGAGATACCTATACATTTATACAGGGTGTATTTTAATTGAAGGGTTTTGGCTGAATGGTAGATAGTTGAAATATAGTAGAGCAAATTTTCCTTATAGTTTGTTCTTCAAACGAATAGTTTTTGAGAAAATGAATTTTAAACTTTTATTAAATTTCGAGTCCGACCCTGTAACACTAACCTTCTTTAATTTGCACACATTTAAACACTGCTGTTTTTACTGTTTGTTGCTTTTGTTGAAATACGAAAAAAGAATTCAAGCTCGGATGCTCACCTCTCTCTCTTACATCGCGTAGTTCAATAGGGTTTGGGTCATCATCCAGCGCTAGGTAGCGCTGGCTGTCTCCACAGAATAAAAATATACCGAGACACATGAATGAATGAAAACACAATGCATGTACTTCAAGACTAAGAAATGATAACGATTTGCAACCTAATACGGAAATGCGGTAGTAGTAATAATAACAAAAATCCCTATTTATTTAGGTGCTGTCATTATTTAGTCTAGTTGACAAATGTATGTATTTATTACTACCTATAAACAGTTTAAATAGTACACATCTTTTTATTTGACATAAATTAAATGAATTTATAGCATAGAAATAATAGGTTCTCCAGACACCAGGTGTCACCAGGCCGAAGTGATAATTTTTCTATATGGATTTACATGCAAAATATAATTTAATTTAAGACATTAATTAAACAAAATAAATTAACCTTTATCTAAAATTTATAAAAAATTTTTATTTTTTATTAATAAAGAAAATTTAGATGTTTTAAACAAAGATCCTACCACAAAATTTCAAAAAGAAATAAAACAAGCTTTAGCAAACTGCAATATCTGCTTTAACGAATTAGAAAAACAACAAATCATACATAAAAACCCCCAACTACCAAAGCTATATGGACTGATTAAAACACATAAACACAACATGCCTATACGACCAGTAGTATCATATATCAACGCACCTAATCACACCTTGTCCAAGAAACTCAACCATATTATTAACATCATAGGATACAAATCGAAATACTCTGTCAAAAATTCATTAGAATTAGTAGAAAAACTACAGAACATACATCTTCCAGCACATTCAAAACTTGTAAGCTTTGACATTTGTAACATGTTTTCAAAGATTCCACCACAAGACTGTATGCCTTTGTTAGATAATTTCCTAGTTAATAGTAATGTAGAATTAGTAAAAAGATTAGAGTTAATTCAATTATTTGATCTTTGTATCAGTCAAAATTATTTCACTTTTAATAATATAATTTATTTACAGAAAGATGGTTTACCTATGGGTAATTCTCTAAGTCCTCTATTAGCTAACATATTTATGGATAATTTGGAAGATCGAATATTTGAATTAGATCTTTCTAAACACATTATTTTTTGTTTTCGTTACGTTGATGACATTTTAGCTTGTTTTGACAGTTCTTTTGAGGTTATCAATGAGTTTTTAATTCTTATTAACAGTCTTCACTCAAACATCACGTTTACACTAGAAACAGAACAAAATAGAGCTATTAATTTTTTGGATTTAACTATTACAATTAATACAAACAATGAATTTGATTTTTCCATATACAGAAAACCCACAAGCACAGACGTCACTATACCTAACGATTCATGTCATCATAAAATGCATAAACTAGCGGCTTATAGATCTTTAGTACACCGAGCTTTAACTACTCCAATGAAACGATCACATTTTGACAAAGAAATTTCAATCATCAAACAATTAGCATATGCCAACCATTATAACCATAACATGATTGACACTTTAATTCAACAAAAAGATGATAGGTTAGCTATCAAAAGAATATTTCCAATTGACACTAAAATACAAGACACAAACTACATATCAATACCATACTTTGGCAAGATATCAGAACAAATTGCAACTATACTAAGAAAAACCACCAGTTACAAAATAACCTATAAAACTAACACCAACACCTTTTCATTTTTATTCAATGCTAAAGACAAAACACAAGATATCATGAAATCCGGCATTTACCGTTTGAATTGTTCTTTTTGTAACTCGGTTTATATTGGCCAAACACTTAGAAATTTCGACATAAGATACAAAGAACACGTACGCTCTTATAGACTTAAACATCCAGAAAAATCGAATTATGCCAAACACATTTTGGAACAGAACCACCCAATGACACCTCAAAACAACATTAAATTCTTACATTTTTGCAACAACAAACACAAATTAGACATTTTAGAAGCTTTTGAAATATACAGACATAAACGCACAGTACCTTTAATGAATGAACAAACTGAGCTTAGTAATTCTCCTTTATTAGAAGTGTTAGATATTTAGTTTTTGTTATGTATTGTATCTAGTTACCTATTTTCTGTATGTATTTATCCTTAGCAACGTGTTTGTTTATCAATCTTATCTACCTTTGATAATGACACAAAGTGTCGAAACAATATTGTCAGGTTAAGATATTAATAAAACTTGTGAAACTTTAACTAGTCTTTGTATTTATATTATATTTCATAATAAAAATTAATTTTCTTATAGGATGATTCAAACTAATCTAGATGCGTTGATGGTTGATGTCGTCGGCGTCGGCGAAATGTCGATCCATTAACAAAATCGGGCAAATATATCTGGTATATTTTGTATGTTTGCTATTACCTAATTTAATTTAAAACATTAATTCAACGAAATAAATTAACGTTTATCTAAAATATTTTATTTAAGGCTTAATTTGTTAAGAAGAGCCTTTGAAATATATTTGTTAACACAATACAAAATAAATATATACAGTTGCAATTAAAAGTTGGAAGAAGAATTTATTACTAACAATTCCTGTAGAAAACTTGGTGTATAAAGTGTGGAAAAAATGCGTGGTTAAGCAAGCTGTGCATTTAGTTCCCATAAAAATTATTCTGTACATTAATGTGATTAACAATATTATTAATGCTCACAGTAAATTAATTAAAGATTGTTTATAAGTGATTTATGTGTCACTATCATTATGGATTTTCATAAACACTACATTATTGACATAATCAATAACTATAAAACGCAGAAAAAGAATCTTGCTTATATGTATTTAAAATTATATAATAAAAGTAATAATAGCAGCACCACGGATTTCCTACATATATTTAAGGTTATTTTCTGCATCATTACTAACCCATTTGAGAAATTATTTTGCGAATAATTATATATTCAATGCTAACTGTTTTATGCCGTTATGATAATTATCTTTTGCCATTTCATTTCAAAACGCAGTTATGTTCGTAACAAAAATCCTATATGCAAGACATTTCAACAGACATTTCTTGGTAAGTTATGTTACCTTTGAGAATCTTTATAGTATATTAACGATTCCGACATTAAATGCAATTGCAATTAATAAAAGCAATTGAAACCAATTTGTTTCAATGAATGAATGAATAGACCGAACAAAAAATAATGAGCGACCTTTACGTATATGATATTTTTTAATTACCTAGTTAAATAATCAATTATTACTTAACTAATATTAATTAATTTTATGGACTTTCAGGACTTATAGTTCTCAAATTATTATACCATTTGAAATGACACATTGCATAAAAGTATAGTGCAATGTAAGATTAAGAGCTTAAGTTGTGCTTGTATAAAAAGTAAGTTTTCATTTTCTTAAGATTAAGATTTTTCTGATTTAGCACATTTCCAATTTTATCTAAATTAAAGGTTAAGTATGTGTTTTAGGTTTTACTTTATACTCACCCTGTATAATCTGTTTTGGATTTTTTGAAATATCGATATAATAAGATTTCAACAAATGCAATTTTAAATTCGCCTTGTCTGATTAAAGCTGATAATACTTAGCATTATGAGCTTTGATTTCTAAGTGTACCTATCGGTACTTGTTGTTAGCAGTAGCGTTAATAACTGCCTGACATGTGCTACAAGTTTGCATTGCACTCACTTGGTTTTACGTACCTAGTCGAGATTTTCTTTTCCGCACAATTAGCTCTAGCGAATGAAACTTCTATTTATTTTACAGAACTTCGTCGCAAGACATAACCTTTTTGTAAATATACACACAGTCTTGGCGACGAGGATGGGATATTACTTCAGATTTTTTCATATAATTCTTTACTTATAAATTAGTACTAATAGCTTGATATTTATTTTCAAAAATTTAAACATTTTAAGCCTTACGTGACCGCTTTTGTTCATATTCTTCTTGATTGTTTGGCACACTCACACACAGCCGAAAAGTGCTTTCTACATTTATACTTTAGTACTTGGCACTTAAACTTGTGAAATTAAGATGTTAATTTTATTGGCAGTTTCTTTTTCGTATGTGATGATGCAACACCGCTCATTAGTTGCAATTTCAAAAAGCTTACTCCTCGTTGCCATAGGCGCCCGGAAGGGGGGCAAGTAGGGGCGTTTACCCCCACCCCCTGGAAGTTGAACAATATGAATTTTATTGAAAATTTTGTATAATATGCCGTTTTTTCTAAGCTTGCCCCCCCTATCATGCCGTTTATTCTAGGCTTGCCCTCCCCTGGACAAATTTCTGCGGGCGCCTATGCTCGTTGCTTTCTCATTGTAGTCTCTTTTATCCAACCTCTAATCAATCCTGCGAACAACTTCCTAATAAACTTTGTACTATAACCACTCAATCACCCAATTCTACAGATTCACTCATGACTTACATATTTGTAATATAAAAAATTTATAACGTCATGGTGATAGCTTAATAAAAATATTCGTTCAGTTAGGTTTTGATCTAGAGAGGAAAATTGATGCTTACATTTTACGATGTTTGGGCAAAAATATAAAAATCGCTACATGAATATTTTGAAACAATAATTTTTGGATCATAAAATGTTTCGACCTTTTCAAATTATACTCTTATCGTTTTATAGTCCCCAGCAAGAAAAGCTTTTTAAGATTTTAAAGCATACTTTTCTAGTAGTAATTAATTGGTCAGTTGTAAGGTTTCATCTAATCCTACTGTTTGTTGGCCGACTCCTCAATACAGATTTTTCTTATGTAAAGACAGAAATTTTCTACGATTACGGTTAAAGATCGATATAGCCCCTAAGATCTGAAAGATTCCCAAGATCATTCTTTAGATACAGTTTTGGTTGCTAAAAAATATTGCAAATCGAAACAGAAAAAACAAATAATCACAGTCCTGCAAATCGAAACTTTCTCCCTTGGATTTGATAGCTGTTTTGGAGGTTTCGGACTGTTTTTGCACAACAAAATTTGTGAAAATAAAGGAAAAATTAGAATGTTTGGGTATTAAACATGGCATAGTAAAAAAAATAAGCAACACATATTCCTACAAATTATTTATATTAAAAGTATACATGTTCAGCAACATATTAACAAGCTAGAAACTTTTGTATAATCATTTTTGTTTTTCTGCAAAGCTTGTATTCTATGATTTTCGCTTGTGACTCGTATTCGGCTCATCACACTTCAACATCTAGCAGTATCTTCGTTCCATTTCCTTTATATCTTGGTGAAATCTTTCACCCTGTCCTTTAGTTACTGCTTCTAAGTTATCGGGGAAATAGCTAAAGTGAGAGTGAAGAAATTGAAGTTTTAAGCTCACAAGGCAACCCAATTTCTGAAACTTTTCGACCATGTTGTTATAGATTTCTTCATAATTTTCACTCTTATTGTTACTAAGAGAAAGTAGCGCCAGGAAATAATAGGTGTTTCTCTTTTAGTCTCGAGCCAAGAAGTTCTGTTGCCTCTTTTGGTAAATTGAAATCCCTTGTTAAGTCGTTCAACTCTGACAGAAAATAACTGAGGATTTTCGTTGGAATCTCCAAAATTAGAACCTTCGATTTTCAAATCGGAGCTTGAAGGTTCAGAACGAGTTGTGTCCAAGTAAGGAAGAGACGGCTGTGTCTTTTGAATCACGAAGCAGAAGATGTGTTACGGATTGAATATTTGGATAGGTGATACCTTTCTTAGTTTTTGAATTTAACCCACGAGAATGTAGCACCAGAAGTAGCAGTCATTGATGTTGTCTTGGGGCTCCCTCCATTCCATAAGCTTTGCTATATTAAAGTAGTTTTCCTTGCCTCTGGACCACCTTCGAAGTTCTATAATCCATGTCGATATACCCATCTTCCTTTAATGGTCACAGTGGCTTCTTACTCTTGATTCACGCGAGCTACTTTCGAGCGCGGCTTGTGTGATCTACGTGTGAATAAGATTGGTTACGAAAATTAAGTAGAAATCCTTAATCTTAAACAGAATCCTTCTAGCTACCTCCTCGTGGTGCAACTGGAAACAGCTGAAGCTGGCTAAAGCTAGAGGTAAAACTTCGGTGGCGAAACGGTTAGGGGGCGAGACGGCTGGGGACGAAGCGACAGGGACGAAACGGTCGGGGGCGAAACGGCGGGGGCGAAACGTGCTTAAACTGCTAGTCATCGAGATCAATATAATCTGGCTCCTGAAAATTAACTTTTTCGGTAGTATGAATCCAGTCCTTACTTCTGTATTCCCAGTTTACCTGCCTTCTGGATCCGCTTTACAGCAAAAAACCGAATTAGTATTTCATGGATAGAACAGCTTTCTCAGGAGAAGGGTTTCAGAGTAAGACATGAAGGCTTCTCTTTGCAAAGTAGATTAAATGATCGTCTTCAGGTCCTGGCACTGGTCCAAGTACTGGCTGCGTTAGATTATCATGAGAAAATATTAGATGCACATGTGATGACATTTTATGGAAAACCAAGAAGCCTCAAAAACTTTTATGCGGCGGTGAATCACTGTCAGGCTCTTATATTTTGGAAACGTAAACCCTTTTCTTGCGGTTATGTTCGTGAAACTTCCAAATCTGCCAATACATATATTTTTTACGAAAATTGTAGATTTTTAGGCCTTTGGAAGAAACCTAAATATTAAACTAGAATTCTGTTTTTTTCTAAGTTTGATTAGGACCATGCAACATCCATTTTTCAACTTAAAAGTAAAAAATTTCTTAAAAAAATGAACATTTTAAGCCTCGTGCGGTAGACCTTAATATTAGTCCAGTCAATAAAAAGGTTTTTTTTTACAGAAAAATTCGTAATGTTTTCCAATTTTGCATGCATGTTTGGGGATATCTAGTGATGGATATCTCAAAAGTCCTAATGACTCCCAGGTGAGCTAAACTTGCTATGTCGAAAGAAGACGTGTTTTTTTAGTTTTTCCTAAATATCTCAAACACGGTTGGTCGTAGCTCAAAAAACCAGTTGTAAATTAAAGCTAAAAAGATTCCTACAAAAAAGATTCGGATAATTGTTTTTCTATCTCCAATAGTTGCTGAGATCACTGAGCTTCAATTCCGCACTTCTTTCGAAGTAGCTTATCGGCAACTACTAGAGATAGAAACAAAATTATTGAATCTTTTTGTAGAGCTTTTTCCTAGTTTGATTTAGTACACAAGTATTTTTTAGCTACGACCAACTGTGCTTGAGATATTTGGGATAAACCAAAAAGGGGGCCGTTTTATTGCCCCCCCTAACCACAACTTTTTATCAGCTTTAAAATGCGAATACCTAAACAAATGTTTTTCGATACACAACACAACTGTACTTGCTTTGTACATTATACAAACGCTAACAGCGATTGGAGCTTTCTTCGAGAAGGTGCGCTATATTTTTTATTACTATCACACTTATATGCCGTGGTACAAGTTTAGAGACCTTAGTTCTAGAACTTTTGAGAATTTATTTTCTTGTAAGATTCTTTATTGGGACACATTAACTCAATGGACCTGAACTTAACTGCGCGAAATTATTATGGTCATTCATCGAAATGGAAATAAGCGTGGAGGTAACGCTCATTGCCAAGCTATAACTGCATATTTGTATATTATTATGTTTATACAGGGTGATTCAGAAATAAAGGTAATCCTTTAAATGGTAGGTAGAGTGGAGGTACTAGAACTAATTTACCTTGACAAGTATAGGTCAAAAACGAATAGTTTTCCAGAAAATGAATTTTAAAGTTTAATGAATTTTGGATCCAAGATTAGGACTGGATCCAAAATTCAATAAAACTTTAAAATTAATTTTCTGGAAAACTTTGTTTTTGACCTATAGTTGTCAAGGTAAATTAGATCTACTGCCTCTCCTCTACCTACCATTTAAAGGATTACCTTTATTTCTGAATCACCCTGTATGAAGGATTTCTTTGCTTATACGTAGATCCAAAATATACCTCAATCAACTGGAAGTTTAGCTATTTAGATTGCGGAAGATAGCTGGCGCGTTTAATATCTTATGATTTAGCCCTTTTTTACTCTCTTTTGATCGCTGCCTTTAGCCTGAATCTAAAATAATCCGTTTACTAGGCTAATCTTATTAGTTTTTATATATAGTATATTGAACACCTCTATATATTACGTGTTTGTTCAGATAATAACAATTAAGCATATAAATGCATGCGAATGTTTACAGCAATAAACCGTTTCAAACACGTAGGTAACAATAAGATTGTAAACAAATGAATTCCACAAACTGTTATTTTGTTTGGAATTAACAGGCTAATTAAATTTATTATAGTTTAAAGGAGCATTAAATGTTGAATTTAAGACTCCCAGATTAATTGGCAATAGTGAGATTATTTTCAACCACGTAGCGTTTCATAATAGTACATACGACTAATTTTTCTAAATAATTAACCACCACTATCGAGCAGTAATAAATCAATCACGTCGTTAATTCCTTGTTAAGGAAATCGCAATTGTCTTTTAATTATCAATGTAAGTCTTGCATAGAATTATAAAATTTCGAAGTTTATTAACTAATTAAGCCACTATAGTGCTATATGGGTATTGGAAAACGAAACGTTATAAACCTCTCGTGCATTAAGAGGTTTACTTTCTTATGTTGCACGAACCCAACACAACATTCATATATTTTCTCCACTTGAAACCCAGACGTGTCTCTAAAAACAGTTTTCGAAGTCTTTTAAGTAGAGTCGATAACTTATCCAAGTATATGGGTTGTATCTTGGTTGGATGCCTTTTATTGTTACGTTTATAGCGTTGTCTGTAATTTTGTTGGTGCACATTTTTAAAATAACTTAATTTGTTTATTCTTTTCAAGTGAGAAGAATTTTATTATTGGTTTTCTTTTTATCATACAGGATATGAAGTGGAAAAGATTGCTTGTTCTTATGTTGTTTTTAGATAGGCTAATAACCCAATAAAAAAGGGGAATGTTTTCATTTAGAACCCCAAGACTTGCAGGTATTTTTAACAGTTAAGTAGTATTTAATTTAAGTTTGGTTTTGATCTGCAAAGAAATTTGAGTTAATCAAAGTTGAATCTAATTAAAAGTAACACGTATACAAGATCAGTTGACTGTATTTCACGATGCTCAGATTTTGGTATTGCAGAGTAGTTATTCTATAGTTTCAAGTTTAGGAATTGAGTGTTTCGAACGTCTATCAAACGTCGTCAAGAATAAGTAACTCTACGCCGTGCTAGGCACAAAGTTGAAGAAGACGAAGTTCAAGAAGCAATCCGTCACCCAACGGTCCAAGCGACACCAAGTTTCCAACGGTTTGGACCACCAAGCAAAGAGCCGCCATCCCATCTCTACCATGGCAGTCAAGTACCAATGTGTACCCCAAATCCAGGGCTTCATCCGAAAATGACACCACATGGCAACGGGACAGCACCAGTATGGTATTGGAGGGTTCCTTCATCGGGCCACCATCACCGTCGAACGACTTCCAATTAAAAGTGTGCTGCGATTTTGAAAATGTTCCAAAGCTGTCACAATAACTGGTCGCTAGTCTTTGGTGAAAAACCTTACGTAGCCGCCGTATGAGATGTGCCGCTGTAGAGCAACAAGCCGATAACGATCGCGGTGATCGAGAAACAGGAACTAACTACGCTGCTATTCAAACAATTTTGCGATGTTATATCCAAGCGTTCTTATCATTGGTCGTATCATAGCATTACAGATGCATCATGCGTCAAAGAGGGTCGGTCAAATGATCATGGCAATCGGTGCCATGAGGTACGAAGGATGCTCCTCCATTCTGATTCCTCGCCCAAGAATAAATAAATAAATAAATAATAATTATTATTATATAGGTTCGATTATCTCTGCTACTGCTACCATTAAATGCTTCGCTCAATCCGTCTAGCGAAACAACTGCACCAAAAGGTAGCGGCAATTTGTCATTGCTATTCATCCGGAGCAGTCGCAGTTCGTCACTGCTCCAGAGAAATCGCAGGTTAGCACACCTCTACTTCCGATAATAATATCCTGTTAATCCATTCTGGTAGATCAGAAGTCAACCTATGCGGACTGCAGAATGGACCGACAGCGGAATCAATGGAGTGCCTGACGCAACGGGAGTCTCCCCGCGAGGATTGCACCTCGAGATGTGTTCTGAAAAAAGTTGTTTTTAACCTTCCTAAAGTCTTCCTTTTTATCTCTAATATTTCTATATCCAACCAAACACTAATTCTGTATCTTTTGTAATTCAATAATATTTACTTTAGAATTTGTTAAAAATTTTATTCTGCATATTTATTTTATCCAAGTTAATCCCACATATTACCTTTTACATATTTTTTAGGGTCGTGTGACTGCTTACTCCTTAGTGGGCAAAAGCGATCGGTGGATACTTGATACACATCATTAGCAACAAGTTACATGTAGTGGCATGCAGTGCTGAGACCAAACGTAGTATACCACAGAAAAGATAATGGCAATACTTTAAGTTGCTTACCCTTTACATGGAAATTGAATGTTTCCAATAAATTTATACAAGTGATGGCGTGCATGATTTGGTTTTGGTAGGTTGCTAAAAGTTCTGCCAATTTAGTCTTGCTGAACGTCTATGAAACCGTATCTGGTGCTGGTGGTGGTCAAGCAGAGAACATGTTTTGGCCCCCCAAATACAAATACAATTGCCGAGATTTTGATAATCAACGTTGCAATCCTTTTTCCGTAAGACTTGGTTCTAAAATGTTCGTGCTTGGTTACAAATTGTAAATTTCTCTTCTCGTATAATTTTGAGCAGCCACACCGATCAACCTGCTCAATACCTCTAAATTCTTTCAGAAGTAGATATTTATTTTTGTTCGGGAACCAGCTTCATTAGTAGCTTATTAGTTCAACTATTGAATGAGATCCCATTTGTGATAGCGGAAATGACTCCATACTCTAAATGAACTTCAAAGTTCAAAAATCGCAACTTTTAGGCATCCATTGGATTTGGTATGTATGCTTTTGCCATGGTATGACTCATTTTCTCTCAAGCAACTGTATGGTGTACCATAGGCGCCGACTTTTCATAATTTTAATGTGGACTGGTCGGTTTAGATTTTGCCAACCGTACTAAACACGGTCTGCATATCTAAGTATTTTCAAAGGAATTATTAATTAGACTTTTACATACAATAACAATACAACTTAAAAAATCAAAATATTCAAATCGAGTTTGAAGATTAACCTGTGCTTTTGAACAATTGTTTGTAAGATCTCCCCAAATAAATAAAAAAATACATTTAGTCTATTTCTTTAAAGAAAATCATTTAAATTAGTGCAGCTTAACCATACGTATGGCATGACCAAGAGCCGACATGATTCCACCATAGTTCAGTTAGCCGGAGCGGGGTGATATTAACCCCATGTCGCTGTCGTCCTAGGTTCGTTTCCAGCTGGCAGATAATTTCTCCTTTTTATATATTTTTACAAGATATGAAATTTAAAATGACAATTCTTTTATTTGATAATATTCATTTTCCACATAATTTTAATAAATTGTAATTCTGATTCACAATATTGCACACAACTAAAAACTGCTTAAGTAGAAATGGTGATCTTGGATTCTTGGATTGAACAATCTAAAATTAAAATTAGATTAGTTAACCAAAATTATTAAATTTATGGATACTCCTGATTCAATTAGTATATAACTTGAGCATTTATCTTATCAAATTAAGAAGGTCAGTAACATGCACCAGGAAATACAAAAATTAATAAGTGGTAAAACGAAACATTTAGCAAAACTATCAGTCACCTGAGAAATAAACAAAAAGCAAAATTATACAATTTAGTAAAATTATGATGAAAAACATTTTCACATTTTCTAAGAGAAAGATTGCATTTAAATCGTGTTTTGTAAAGAAATAGATTTTAAATTCTTCCAGCTGGAATCGAACCTGGGGCGGCAGTGGCTTAGAGTGGCTCCAGTTAACTAAGTTATGGTATCATGTCGGCGTTCCAGCACGCCACACTTCTTTTAAAAATAGGTAGTACTAATTTAAATGATTTTTCTTTAAAAATAGAGACTAAATGTAATTTTTTCTGTCATTTTCAGGATATGAGTATACTGCTTAAGTAAGCTAACAAACAAAATGATAAAACAGAAATAATAACTTCCTTTACTTGGGGAATAAATGAAAGATTAATGTTTAACATGTATTCGGTTTCCATACCATGAGAATGCATACAGCATTAAAAACAGAAAATATATTCTTAGAGGAACGCAGAAAAATATAATAATAAAATTAGACAAACTAACGTCTATATGCGGTAGTTGATCATGCATTGGCATGCAGTTACGCCTTACATGCAAATGCAAATTAATTCTGTCAAACTTAATGACTGTTTTTTTACTCCAGATCATGTTTGAATGTCTTTTTCGCACAGAGAAAATAAATCTGAGTACATTTTGCCGATGCTTGAATTTTTGGACAATCGTCGCCGATGTCGATGTATCTATCGAATCCTAGTTCTCTATTAAGTGGACACTTCCTATAACTGGACATAGTCGTTTCTTTTAGGCGGACGTCTCCAACAAACGGACAAAAGGTGTGGCTTCGTCAGTATTCGCTTACGGGAGATTTCACTGTAACTGGGTACAGTAACTTGGGCTTCGCAAAAAAATACCAAAAAATATTCCAGTTGGATAAGTGCTTACCCCCCCTCCCATATTTAGATTTTTAATTTAGAATGTTTATTACCTAAAATAATGTTAATCACCATCATGTTAATGAGGGCTCAGCCCCCATTGCATTATTTTAATGAGGGCGACAGCCTTCGAGGCACCACATAGTCGGCGCCTATGGCGTGTACTCAATAACCTACGAATATGCTGTCGAAATTTTTCAACCAGAAATATCAACTTCTAAAAGAATATAAACGTCTTTCCCCGTAAGTCTGGTTGGGTCGATTGCTATGCTCGGTAACAATCGAATCATCAAATGATTTCTCTAATTTGTGGTGTTTAAGCTTAATTAGAATAGTCATAAATTTTGAGGCTTAGAATAAATTTTGACAATGCTCACAGAAAATGGGGGAAACTCTAAGTATCCGCTTTGACTATAGCGCAGAGTTATTAGCGCCCACGTTCTAAGAAGATCTATTGCTAAACAAATTTGAAATATATCTGTCAAACCAGATTTTTAGCTGAGCATTATTATTTTCAGATGGAATGAGAGTTTTAGCTGAGAATACTGGCTAGTGGCTTACGCTTTTTAACTATGGATCTATCTGCATTCAATTAAAGCATACATAGCAATTTCCTCTAATAAGATTAAAATTCGCATTAATGTATAAAATATACAAATCCACTCCTAATGTTAATTGGCTCAACTTTCTAAGATATCTTTTTGTCATTTCTTTAATTCCCAAGGTAATAGAAAAGTGGTTTGAAATATTTATAAATATGGAATTTGTTAAATTATTCCAGTTTTTACACTAATTGTTTAATGTCTCAAAAACGAAATTCTTATATGAAACATTTCTAGTGAATTATATGCTATTAAAATTTTCCCTAAGGAACTTTTTCTTTGAAAGCTATTATAATATAGTGCATTGCAATGACATAGCTACACGCACAACTATTGTCCCTTTTGTAACCTTTGATATATCAAAATGGAAGAAGACTAATCTAGTAAATACGCTTCACTGTTTCTATTATATACCTACTCATGTTATTTAGTTACCTTGGAAAGCATTTTCAGAAATCGATAAAAAGATTAATCAATTTATTTTTGGTACGACCTTCTGTAATATGTATACCCATCTATCTACTTTTAATGCCATTATCATCTGCAGAATAAACACCATTAAGCTATATTTGGCAATAAGGTAATAACAATAGTGTAATTTCAAACAATAATCTTGAATAATGCGTGTGTATGTACTTATTATCGATATTTTTTAGTAATTCCACATTTTGCAATTGCTATTAAAGTAAGCAAACACATAAATAGTCTATTGTGTTTGTCTATGGCCTATGGTTCAAAGAATTTCTGTAGGTTTATTATATCTTTTTTAAGCTTTCACATACAATGAATAACGGTAAATATTTAATGCAATAAAAAATATGAACATTACTCTATTGTAGTTTATTAACTGCCAGTTAAATAGTAAGTAGTAACTAAATCAACATTACCTAATAAATATACATGGCATATTTATAA
Source organism: Agrypnus murinus (assembly GCA_929113105.1). NCBI lineage: Eukaryota > Metazoa > Arthropoda > Insecta > Coleoptera > Elateridae > Agrypnus > Agrypnus murinus. The sequence continues at coordinate 111,232,850 of OV816028.1, read as the reverse complement.
TAAGGCGTGTTAAAATAATAATTTTCTCTTTTAGTATCGACAAGTTAACTTCTATAATTTCCTGAGAAGAATCATTAATAGATGTGGACACGAAATTCATCTTGATGATCGCACTTAGGGCCTACGTAATAATAATAATCGCCCCCTCCCTCCCGCACAAGCTTATAGCTTCTGGGGCCTTGGTTTAGGTTATGGGTTGTAGCAATTATTATTATTATTATTATTATCATACAATAGTAGCTAGATATTCGAAATATAAATAATAATAAAATTAACAAGTTCAAAAGTAAAATGATTGCAACGTTCGAAGATTCAATTTTTATAAAAGCTGTGAAGAGTTCAATTACAGCGTTACGTTCCAGCATCTTTAATTTGCATAATGTTAGTTCTTTTTTTTTGGTTATTATGATTATTAGTCTTTACCTGTGCAGTACGAAGGTGGATTAAAGTTAAAACAAATTTAATAGCATAAAAAGAGTTTTTGGCAAAACATTCTTTCAGTAACCTATTAAATATTTTGAAATTCATTCACGATAGGGATAACGTATATTGGTTCGCGTTTTAGAAATTAGTAAAAATGTATTTAGTGTAGTCTAGAATTTAGCAATGCTGGTAGGTTTCATATAATCATTAAATGTTGTTTATGTTTTATGATACGATTTGCGTATTGTATGGTTGCTAACCAATTTTTATTAATTCAAATTAATAATCGAAGTTTAAAATCATTAATCACTTGCTACAGCTTGATACTAAGTTTTTGTAGCTCATTTACAAAAATAAAAGAATAACATAAGGACAGAGAACTTAACATAACTCCGATGAGGGTCTTTTCCCGAATTGTAGATTCACATCGTTGCTTTTAAACAATAGCAACAAACAATTTAAGTGACGCCCTCTATATTATTCAATCATTCCTGTATCCTATTTGAAATCAGTAAGCCTTTCCAATTAACACTCACCAAAGCTGAAATAATTTGAATAAGTAAAAAAGTCTCTGCCGGGAGCTAAGATTTGCGTAAGTATGAGATTTATTATGATTTTTAAGTATTTGTTTATTAGAAGTTATTTCTTAAAGAAATTAGTATTTTACTTACTACTTTATTTGACTAGCCCAAGCGTGGAGCCTTTTCTTTAATTTCAGGGTAATTTTGAAGGTTACAATATAGACAGACCATCAGTAGACATTTTCTTAAGATATTTTCAAGTATACAGGGTGGCAGGGGTCAGAACGCATTAATTTTAAAGGGTGATAGAAGACATCAAGCGGAACAATAAATTCTTGTACGACTTTGTTCTAGAACGTAGTACTTTTTCAGAAAAAAATAATAAAATTTTAATTATGGGGTTATTTTAATTATGGGGCTTTGTCGGCAGATGCATCTCATCTATCACAACAACAAACCTTAATAACATTTTATCGTATCGTAACTCGTTTCCGCGTAAAATTGAATTCTTTTTACAATTAAAAATTCATTTTACTCAATTAACAAACGTGGTAAACCTGTAAAGTTTGTAATAGAATTTACTCCACATTCGCACAAAATGCTGATGTAGGAAGTTTGTTGAACTTGGAATAAAGCACGTTTTGTTTACAACTTTACAATTTAATGATGAATACTTGGGTCAATGCCTGATAGCAGTTGTGTAAATAGTACCCTTTTAAAGTGAAATAATGCTGAGTTTGTAGTTTGTTGAACTGAAAATAATTTGTAGCACGACTTTGTTTATTTAATAACAGTTTTTAATGATTTTATAAGAGAATATCTTTTAAAGAAAAGATTTATCTAATTGAAATTAGCTAATTAGGTTAGGAGATTTTGATGACGCCTTGTTTTGGCTACATTAATAAAATCTTTAAATTTATAGTAATTAGGTAATAGGTAATAAATCACGTCAAGAAATTTTGAAAATATTCCGAAAATAATTACATGTAAAATGTAGCTCTTATTTTTACAGTTGGTTTGTTATGAATCAGCGTGTTTTTAAGCACGTACAAATTTTGTTTACGGAAAAACATTGATTACAATTTTCATAGAATTACCCGTAAATTAGTCACCCAACTAATCTACTTCGGATGCTTATTATTGTTAAACAACGGTTACCATCATTAGTTTGTTTGTTTGATTTTCTAAAGGTCAAGACCCAGCTGTAGACTGCGAGTATACTTAAGCAAGATTGCCAGATATACTAATGATTTTTTCTATATTACTCGAAAGCTAATTAACATAGAAAAAAATTATTTAGACTTTTTGTTCCTTTTGATGTCTTCGATCATCCCTTAAAATTAATGCGTTCTAATCCCTGTCACCCTGTATAGCATTCGGAAAAAATAAAAACTTTCCAATATGACAAATTATAAAAGAAATATTTTATTTTTCAACATAATCTCTCACAACATTAATACACTTATACCATCGATGTGCCAGCATTTCGATAACCTCCTAGAAAAATGATTGTCTCTCTACTGCTAACCACTCTTTGTTACTTGAAAAGTTCTTTCTTCGCAAATGCTCTTCTAATTTCAGAAACAATTTGTAATCACCCAGTGACAAGTCCGGCGAATACGGTGGATGTATTCCTTGCCACCGCAACACAAGAGGTGTGTCCGGGAACATTATTCTGATGGAACTAAACACCTCTGTTTTAACTTCCCACGACATTTTTCTTCTAGAGCTTCTCGTAGTTTGGCAATCGATTGAGCATTATTACGGGTAATTATTATTACCCGTAATTCTCGCTTCTTTTTACAAGTAATCAGTGAGAATTATTCCTCGAGCATCCCAAAAAACTGACAGGAGAACCTTCCCGACTGACGGCACCACCTTAAATTTGCGTGGTGGAGGAGAACCGCGATGTTTCCATTTTTGCTTTGGGCTTTGGATCATAATGATAATTAAATCCAAGTTTCATCTGCTCTCTGCTTAACTGGATCCGTTTTTCTTAAGTATTACGACACACCAACATAAATGAAACAGCAGTATGAAAACGTTTTGAGATACAAAACTAATATTTATATACAATCCTATATACAGGGTGTCTCAAAAATAACGGACAATACGTGACTACGAGATAGTTGATGATGTGTAGAGAAAATTTTTCCTATAACTTTTTTATCTAAAGTATTTACTTTCCGAGTTATTTAAGGTTCAAGTTTTGAGTCCGGTCCTGCACGTTCTGCTCCACAATCTCCTGATGTCGCATAATGCTGAGGACTGTAGTTTGTTGAACTTTACAGCATTTGTCAATACAGCACAATTTTGTCAATGCCGCAAAATACCCGAATGAATTGAACTTGAAGAAACTCGTAAATAAGACACGTTCCGTTTTGCTCATATTGCAGTTTGTTTATTTTAAAATAAATTCAAGGTCTAATAACAGCTTAAAACATCTTATTTTTAAAGAGAGCATCTGATATCATATTTAAATAAATTAAAGGGAATTCTTTATGTGTGGCGGCGTTGAATGTAATTTAAAAAACATAAAAAGTGTTGGGCTTTTATAAGAAAATTGCATTACTAGTTCTTCTAATCTGCGATGCTAATACATTTTACTAAAATCTGAAGCATTAATATTTAAAACTAATAGTAAACCTTTTCAGTAAAACTGAAATAAAATTTTACAAAAATGATCTCGGGCTCGAAATTTCTCAATGAACGTAAGTCAATAATCAAAAACCCTCTTTGTTATAAACATCCCCTTTCGCAGACTTTTCTTATTTATACCAATTCTTTCTTTCGTATTCTGTGCTTGTAAATAAAATTTTGGACTAGCCATTCCGCAAAGATACCCATAGTGAAATGTGATCTATGTAAAATAACGCAATTTAAAAAAGGGATACACAACATAAATACATTTTTACGTTCTGTAATAACATTCGAAAATAAACAGAAGATAAATTAAACTTTTAAAAAAGAACATTTTCATAATTAGGGAGCCATCAGGTTGAATTTGCGGCCCGATTGTGGTTTACTCAAAAAACTACAAGGGTCGCTTTTCTTGAAATCTTGGACAGGTAGATTTTTACATAAATTGCCAGTCTTCCTGGAATGACGAGTTAACATTAAATTAATAAAAATAAGTAAAAATAGATAAATCAATATTAAATGCAATTACGATTTATTAAATAAGAGCAATTTTTACCATTAATCTATTTTATTTAAAACGGAAAACACCTTCGAATAAACTCTTGATAATAAAAATTATTAGTTTGATGAACTATCATCAAACGTTTGGGACTTTTTTGCAACTATGCAGTTTATAACAAAAACGCTTATTACGGTGATATGTCATGGTGTTTATAAAGACGTGACCTTGACCAATATACGTGTTTTTAAATCGACTTCTCCGAATTTTTTAACTCTGCACATATCACTTTACAATGTTTTGACTATCCCAATGATGGATGACTTATTATTTATCAAATTGATGCAAAATATAACAGGACCGTATTAGCAAAAAGTATTGCCAACAATTTTTTACAAATTTACAAAAAAAATTTGAAGGTAGAGTTTTTTTTCTTCGGTTTTAGATTCTACCTCGGACGCTCTTTAACCCTCTGCGTTATTGTTCGTTATTTTTGAGACACCCTGTATATAAAAATGAATCCCTATTTCCCTTGGTCACGCCATAACTTGAGAACGACTTTGCCGATTTCATTCATCTTTTTTTCATAAGTTTTCTAATACTTTGGACAAGGTTCTTACGGAAAAAAAATTAAGAAAATTGAGCAGAAAATTGGAAAATCTCAGAAAACTTAACGCGTAAAGTGTGTTTATAAATAATCTATATATCGACTTTACCGATTCTTATATTAAAAGTTTAATTTAATATCGATTCTTGGTAAGCTTTGTTAGACTCACACGTGGTATACATGGTTATACAGAAAAACTAAGGTTAATATCGATTTTTGGTAAGTTTTGATAGACTAACACGTGGTATACATGGTTATACAGAAAAACCAAGGGAGTTACAATTTTTTATTTTCAGTTGAATTTTGGTTCTTCAAAATGCCACCAATTAGACGTACCAACTTATGTCGCAGAACTCGCAATGCTGCAAGTCAAAGATGTATACGAGCAAGTCAAACTGACGAGCAACGCGAAGTACGAAATGAAGTTGAACGGAATCGATGGAATCGAAATCAACAACGTAGAAATGTTGCGTTTAATCCCTATCGAGCTGCATTCAATTATAACGTGGCAATCGTTACAGTTCACTTCAAATCGTTGCTATTGGACCAATGAACGTTGTGTGTCCACATTGCAAGGCATTAAAGTTTAAAAATGAAGCCCCTGGATTGTGTTGCGCCAGTGGCCAACTCAAATTGACGCCATTGGTACCGCCACCAGAGCCATTACATTCATTGTTTTCCGGAAATGGGCCAGATTCTAAACATTTTTTTACTCATATCCAGCAATACAATAATTGCTTTCAAACGACGTCATTTGGCGCAACAAAAGTTATTCGAGATAATTTTATGCCTACTTTCAAAGGAAGTATAATGGGAAACAATAAACTTTTACCACCATGTGGCTGGTGCAAAATACGTTGGCAGCTTTCAATTGACATGGTGTAAAGTACGTTGGTATTACAATAAACACTATGTTTTTGAAATATTTTTTAAATTATTTATTCCAGTTCGAATTGAACATTCATAGTTAAGATAGGACAACGTCTGTCGGGTCAGCTAGTTACATATAAATGTCAAACGATTAACTGCCAACAATATTTAGTCAAGTAAGCAACTGTAACTAGGTTAGGAGTGGAGCAAAGAGATCTGCTCTCGTATAGTTAGAAAACATCAGAAGATAACAGAAGAAATCTACTTGTAAAGTAGGATGGAAAGAAATAGTGAAATGGGAAGATACGTAGGAGAAAACATTTACACACACAAAGAAAAAGGCGGTACCCCGAGAAGAATAGAACAAGAATGTTAAAAAAGATATAAGGAGAGATGAAAGAAACCGGATCAAAAATTTGACACAAGCTGCTGAGTTAGCAGCGGAAAACAACTCTACGCAACTCTAACATGTTACGTAAAAACTTGCACATTGTGAAGCTTGAACTAAGAAGAAAGCAGGCAGAGTTTAGAATACAGAAATCGTGCATAGATCAGATAAATGCACTTTGCATAATTCTCTGCCCGCTCTTCTTATATTTGATCGTTCATTCACAACGGTACTGTGAAAGATTCTTCACGAGAAAGTGACCCTGACAAAGTTATTCGAGCCCTCAAAGAATTTTACAAGGACCTATACCTATGCACTATACGAATAATATCGGTCTGTTGTCACATGCGGACCTTCATGAAGGTCATGAAACAAAAGCTAACACCATTGGATAAAGAAACAAGGAAAGCTGGACTGAAAATAAATTTCAATAAAACCAAACAGTGGCGCATCAACACAACAAATTCAGAATCTCTCCTTCAGGGAAATTAGCAATCAAAGGGGTGACCGAATTTATCTATCTGCACTCTAAAAAATTACCGGTGAATTATACCCTAAAAAATGGAGGCAACTATGTTACCTCCATTTTTTGGGGTAAATTTACTTCAAAGTGTAATTTTCATAGGAAGTGAAAAATTTCAACATTAGGTTAAGTTTGCATTGTAATTTTTCCTTTTTAAGTAAATTTACAGATTAAAATTACAATCTCAATGTAATTTTACATTTTAACATTAAAACACCTGTGTAAAGTTACATGACAAAGTTAATATTTCATGGCAATAGTACTTTTCAGGGTTAAAATACAAATGTGAAAATACTTCTTGAATGTAACGATGACTTGCGAAAGTACTTGCAAATTCAATCGTTCCTCTGGGAATTGTATGAAACAAAATAAAATCAAAGTAATTTTTATTGAACGTATGTACTTATATAAAATATAAGACATTAACAGAACTTCTTTTCAGGGGCTTTCGGAAATATTTGGTCTCTCAAAGACATTCAGATAAAGTTTCGATTCCACCTAGAAAATTAAAAAATTATAAATTATATAAACAATTATACACGAGTACCTTTCTCAATTACAGTTATGCTAGTTTATTTCGAATTCTTCAATTTTTGATTCATCCTAGAAAAACATTAAATTAAATATTTTTATTTTATTGGTTTAAATTTGTAATTTTAACATATAGGTACTTACCGATTATTATTTTTTAACTTCTACTATAAAATAAAATTCTTCCCATCTTCGGTCATACGTGTAAATATTTGCCTTTAATAAATGCGCACTACACTACAACGAAAAACAAAATATTAATGAGCAATGAACACTTCGTTCGATATCGATAGAGTACGCCTCGCCGAAATCATAAAAGAATGGTACACACCATTCCGACCATTCCCCAAAAAGCCTATTTGGACTGTTCATAATGGATTCCTGAATTCTTTCACGAAACGAAGGTCACAAACAAGTGCGATCAGCGAAATAGCATCTCAACGGTTAAAAACATATTAAGGGTAAAATTACACTATTCTTGTTCAAGTTCATCTTATCTTTAATATTACACTAAAAATGAATTAAGTTATTGAGCAATTATACATTTGTAAGGAAAAAATTGTCTGAGTTATGTAAATTTATATTATGGATAGTGATTTTAACTAGTTCAATGTAGTAGAATTACTTATATTTGTATAATTTTACATAATTACAGGGCATTTTACCACAAATAGTAAAACTACTATTAATATAGGTAAAATTAATTTTAGGGTAAAAATACCGCAAATAATAGCGAAAAATTACCTCTTTCCCAAGGTAATTTTACCTCATTTTTTACAGTGTGGGCAGCATCACCAACAAAGAATGTCAAAACTAGGATTTACAAACACAGGCAAATATTTAATATCCTCAACCGAATCTGGGACACTCAAGTACATGCAGTAAAAGATTGTAATACAGTGACGAACTTTAGCTTTGAGAGTGTTCTTAGTGATTATTTGGCCTTTGTTTATAATGAGTTTAAGCCTTTACCCGTAAGTGCTAAGGTGAATTGAAGGAATACTATGATACTAATATAAAAGGATTATGGACACATAAATTTACCTGTAACTATATTATTTGAGATTTCATTTTAATTAAGGAATTCAATGCAAATGTATTTAGAATGGGATCTCAAATTAAGTTAAAATGTAGAAATTTATAATGCAAGTAGGTTACGGCTGATCATTAACTGTTGTGTTGGTTTTATAACACGAAGGTCGATTAAATTGTTGTAAACGATTTTCTTGAATGTATTGAACATACATAGTTTAAAACGACTACTCATTGCTATATGTAGTTTGACACGACAAATTGTTGGTGCGTCATTTAGTAAAATAAACCATAGAAATTAAAGAATGACAAGTAACAAAGAATTTAACGCAATTTAAACAAATCGGAATATTTTCCCAAATTGTAGATTATCTTATTTTTGAACAACAACAATTTGGGTGGCGCCCTTTTATTGGTTATTTATTCCTGCTTCCTATCTGCAATTAGTAAGCCTTTGCAATTAACTCCCATGACCGCTGAAAGCAATTTGAATCAATAAGACATATCTGTCAGGAGATATGTTTAAAGTAAGTAGAAGTGATTTAATTTATTTATTTGCTGAAGAAATCTTGGGTGTTACAATTGATGCCCACCTATAAGAGTTTTCTTTATTGAGAATTAGTCTTTTACAATTTTTAGCAAATATATTTACAAATAGTATATAAAACTGGATTAATTGTAACTTTGTAATCGTCACGTATTTGGATTGATCTATTATCCTTCACTACCGGAACAATTTGAGTGTCTCATTCATTAAAGTCAAAACCCCCTCTTCCGTTAACCGATCCAACCAACTCCAGAACGCACAGAAAACTTTGACTGTGGAGTTTAGCTGCAGTGTAATTTTGCCACCATTACAACATTCAAAATTAGAACTGACTAATTTAAAGTACGAGGTAAACACCATAAATTCTCGGCCCGGCAGGCTTCTACAGGTGCCAACATGTTCAAACTCGGTTGCGTCCTAGCTGAACATGTAAGAGGCCTACACTATAGATATTACGGGCTAGAAGCGTAATAGATTTTAGTAGCCACTCAAGCATTGTGACGAGTGCATGAAAATGTCGCAGCTAACGAAAATTGAATACCGCGCGGTTATTAAATTTTTAACAAAAGAAGGGTACACGCCTAATGAAATCAAACAACGTTTAGACGGCGCTTATGGTGATTTATCTCCTTCATATTCCACTGTAAAAAAGTGGTCAAAATGCTTCCGTTTGGGGCAAGAATCTCTTGAAGATGATGAGCACCGGTCGGCCAATTGAAGCGGTAACGCCTCAAAAAGTTGCAATCATTGAAGAAATGGTAGTAGAAGATCGCCGTTTGAAAGTTAAGGAGTTAGCAGTGATGTCTGACATTTCGGAAACAAGTGTTCACCGAATTCTTCATGACCATTTGGGTATGAATAAAATTAGTGAAAGATGGATACCGCGTCTTCTTTCTACTGTCAACGTCAACGTCGCGTCGAATGTGCGCGCTCGTTTTTAAACTTGTGTGGAGACGACCCAAAAACGGTTTTGGAGTCCATTGTCACTGGACATGAAACAATGGTTCTGTATCCTCTATCCAAAAGGAAATCGATGGAATGGCGGCGACCCGATGAACCTCGTCCCAAAAAGGCGAAAGTCGTTCAATCGACAAAGAAAGTTATGGCAACAATATTCTGGGATTGTGACGGCATTTTACTGATTGATTTTAAAGAACGCAGCACAACTGCTAAATGTACATATTATGCGTCTTTATTGCATAAATTGAGAAACATAAACAATATTCATGAAAAACGTCGAAGGAAATTGACAAGAGGTGTTCGATTATTACACGACAATGCACCCGTTCATACTGCCGCAATTTCACAAGCTGCTATTCGCGAATTCGGCTTTGAAGCATTGGATCATCCACCGGACAGTCCGGATATGGCTCCTACTGATTATTATTTATTTTCCAAAATAAAGAAAGGCCTTAGGGGGCGTCGTTTTAACGACGAGAACGAGTTGCAAGTAGCTGTAATTGAACATTTTGAAGGAAAAACTTCAGATTTATTTTTACAAGGGCACTGAATTATTAATTCCACGTTGTAATAAGTGTATTGACATTAGGGGAGATTGTATGCAAAAATAAAAATTATTTATATTTTACCAAGTTAATTTTTTCTATATCAGGCCGAGAATTTATGGCGCTTACCTCGTACTTGTTAACTATATTGTCAATAAACTAATCGTTATTTAATTTTAGCATTTTCTCATTACCAACAAATTGCTTTACTCCTAATAACAAATTAATAAAATGTTTGAGGTATTATTCTCCTTGTTAAGGTAGAGTAGGATAACTTGTTTTACATTATTATATATTGTAGGCCGGGGGCTTAATTTAATAATGATTTAAATTTGTTAAACATTATTTTAGTACATTTATTTTAAAGAATCAAAGTTAATCGCAGTCTGAATGTTACATTTGACAGGTCGTTTCGGGTCGTGTTACTGCTTACTCCTGAGCGGGCGGGAACGGTCGGATACGCTTCACTAGCAACAATTCGTATGCGTAACGTGTTCAAACCAAAACGTAAAATACCACTAGGCCGGTACACATGAAAAGATAATTACAACACATTAGTCGCTTACCCATTAAATGGAAATTAGCAGTACTTACGGAGGATTGGGGATTCTCCGTGCCGTCTCACGTTGCTTTTTGATGGTTGGCGCCTTCGGGAGTGAAGAACCTTCAGTGCACTACCACGATCATGATGACCTGAAACAGATGCTTGCCGCATCGGGCGCCCTTTAGCCGAAGTGCTAACAGGACTAGGTACACACGGAAGGTACCGTCAATGTATTCACCTCCCCCGAGTCCGCCCTTCGTCGGGATTGATATACAGGAACCTGTAGGGGAATAAGCAACTTAAGGCTTGTGATCGGCCGGGGCCACTGGTGTAACTCTAACTAGTCACCCAGGTCGAGGCCGACCTTGAGACACACCATCTCTCCGTCTCCAAGCAAACAGTATACTGTGCGGTTAATTTCACAGAGCTCAATTCACATAACGTATGGAACGAAAGTTTTGAGACAAATTTTTATTTCAGATAATAAAAACTAGAACTGATTTCTTAAAATAATTGTAATGCAAAATTCTTTGGAACCTATTAAATGATACATATAAACTATTACATAGCTGCCAGCGGCCCATGGTCTTCTATTATCCGTAATTTTCTACGGATGCCTCTCATCAGGCTCTGGATAGTGACAACGTCAAACTCCCTGAGCTTTTGATATATTCTTCTCCTCAACTGTTGTTCGTTTTGGGCTTCCCAACGTCCATTGTACACCATTGGCGGGTTGTCATTTTTGGGAACAAATGGAACGTTATTTTGCGTTAACCAGTCCTGCGTTAATCTTGCATAATGACAAGAAGCCAAGTCGGGCCAAAATATAAAATCATCGTTGTTATGATTTGTCCGTATAAACTGTAACAATTTCGGAAGACATTTTCGAGTGTAGATGTTAGCATTCACTGCTTCACCCCGTACACGTCCAACAAAGGGTGTCGAAATCCCCGCTTCGGAAATGGCACACCATACCAAGATCTTATCATCAAATTTTGCCTTTTTCTTATATCTTACGTCAAGGGGAACGTCTTGGATGCTATCGGTATAGAAACCATCATTTCCCTTGATTTCTGAATTAGAAAGAGTGAAATACTTTTCGTCGTCCAAAATGACTGCTTTATCGTTTGCAAAATGTCGCAGTCTGAGCGCTCTACAACATCTTGGAATTTTTTCCAATTGTGCAGCTGAATATTTTGGACATTTTTGCCTTTTTCTGTATTTTATATTACCTTTGATGATTTCTCGCTTCACAGTTGTGTGGGAAACGTGAAATCTTCGACTCACTTTTCTAAGGGAAATCCCCTTTTTGTTTTTTGTGGCTTCAATTAGTTCTTGGCGTCTACGATTACTCAAAGCACATGGACGGCCAGATTTAGGTAAGTTCTGACATGGATTACCTTCAGTACAATCTTTTATGGCACGATAAATTGTTGCTCGAGAAATATTTTCATTTAGATAAATGTTCACAATATCACGAGTAGGTATGCGTCCTACTAAACTATATATGCCCTTTCGCAATTCTAGTTTATATGACATGTTGCTGAACTATTTTGACAAACTATACCCGTAAAACTTTTAAGCACACTTGATATTTTCTCCATTTTCAAAGTTAAGTTGATCGCTTTATTTTTAATAGTTAAAAAGTAATATCACAATTTGTCTCAAAACTTTCATTCCATACGTTATCATCAACAACAACAGCAATTCTACAAATTGCTAACAAATCAACACAATAACAAAACAACATGAAATACACCCATTGCTAACAAGTAACATAAAGCCAATATAACACATTGGCCAACAATCACCATTCAAGTAACATCTCACGTTGTCAAATGATAACAACAACCAGTTAACAGGTACCAGCACTTTTAAGTGCCGTATCACAAACACAGTTAATATTAGCATTACGCATCTGTGTTTTTGGTTTCAATACACGCACTACACTCGAGACCGCTAAAGGCCTTTTACGTTCGAAGCCGCCCGACCGTTCGCCCAACACTACCATAATGCAACTGTCCTTTCTGACATCGTATAACCGACCGCTACCCCTATTTTTCTATACTTTTGAATATGTGTTTCTACAATTTCAAAGCGTGTTACAAAAACTATTGAGACGTAGGATCAAAGGTGTGACTAATTTATTACTTTTACATTCCTTCGTATTTCGTAAAATTCATCTGAGGTTTCTACAAATTAATTGAAAACTGTACTTGTTTAAGTTTTACCTATTTATTTATTTTATCATTTACTATTAATCATTCACTAAAGATGCTAAATTCATATACGGAAAATAAATGTCCCACAATATCTATTTCTATATAGACAGTGCAGTAGAGTGGATTTATGCCCCATTGTAAAACATACAAATCTTTTAGCTGTTAGCTCTCATCTTCAGCATGAGTTGATCTATAGGTTCATATTTAGACTTTACCCGTGTATAGTAATACATCTTTTCTAAAGTTTTTAAAAATCAAAGAGAATCATTATTTGTTAATTTTATTCAAATTATTTTAAACTTTCGAGAGCAGTTTATGTATAAACCGAGTACAAAAAGGAAATTAAACATTGAAATGAAGAACCTGTTTCTTCTTTAAATAAGTAACAGTTCCTAAAAATAATAATCATGTAAATACTGAATTTTATGGTATTTTTTATTTTAACTTTATTTTTTTCTGCATCAACACACTTAACAAGTTTGAAATGTCTTTATTGACTTTTTCGAAATTATCTTGTAAAATTTAAGGATATTTTAATTTTTTATTTTCGTTAACAAATTTAAAAGTGAAAACCTTAAAAAATAAATTAACCATCATTATTGTGAAGATTAAGTTTTTGCAAAGCGGAGATGTAATTTTGAATAAAGCATTTGATATACGGATTCCTCTATCTATGGTGAGTACTTAAGCTGTTCATATTTACGACTTTTGGCCATTTTACGACACATTCCATTAAGGATTTTCTCTCGCGTCGGACATAAATGTGTCCGTGTATTTTTTTCTTAAACCAAAGCTACTTTAATCAAAATAACGGTCTTTCTACCCTAATATATGACTCATTATATAAATTAACGAGTGAGAATCCACAATAAAACAACTGACATCATTAAATAGTTGAAACTCCTTTTGATGTATGTAAAATTAAATTAAAATGAATTGTGCTTCTAAATTGACTGAAGTTCTTGATGTTTAACTGCATTGCAAACATAAATTATACATCAGAGACAAATTGTATTGAGAGATTGAGGTTAGAAATGCCATTTATTTCATGATGTCTTATTCATCAATATAACACTTTATCTTTTAAAATAATATCTTTATTGCAACGTTGTTGCAAAATCAACGGTATTAATATGGCATTCAGCCATAGGAATAACGGGAGCTGCATCTTTCCCAACCATCACTTTTAAGGCATTATCACTCAGGATGCAAATGGCTAGAAACAGTACACTGACGACCAAAAGTTTGAGACCACCTATTAAGGTTTTACTGGTCATATCCTTGAAATTAATAGATTTTTATAGAATATAATCTTTGCTTAAAATGAATAAGGTGCGAAGTTTGTAAGTTAAACATAATCAAAGTAATAGTGTAACACCAGAAAATTTGTACAATATTCAATTATTGCATGCTCCAGAATGAGAACTGCCTCTGATTCGCAGTTCTAACCTCAAAAATGGTGTCAACGACTTGTATGACTAAGGAAGAATTTTGTTTAAGCCTAACGTACCAGATATTGGAAAATTAATATTTCTAGTTCTCCCAAATGACCTACGGGTGAAATCCACAGCATATTTTCACGACATGTGGCAATTCTACGAATAAAAATTCCATTTTTCTCTTTTTAGGCCATAACTTTGGTTATTTTAAACTTACACACTTTGCAGTTAATGCATTTTAAAGTTAAGATTATACCCTATAAAGTGAACCATGAATCACTTAAATACATTTTTGCACGTCCAGTATATAAGGCTCTACTTTAGTCTCTCAAAAGAGGGGGTAAAGTAGCACTTTTACTCCCTGAGGGAGTAAAGTAGCACTTTTACTCCCTGAGGGAGTAAAGTGTTTCCATGACAACAGCAACAAGTAAACAACAAAAAAAGTAATCGCGGTAAATGTTAGGATTTATTATCCTGAAACTATGTGAGTTCAATTGTCAGAATGACATGTAACGAAATTTTCGGAAAAGTTTTTCGAAATTTTGAATTTTTGCGAATAAGTCCTTTAAGATGTGCAAAAAGTAGCGTATATACCACTGGACTAAAGTGCCTTTTAATCCCTCATGTCGAAACTCACATTCGGGATTAAAAGATGCACTTTAGTCCCAGGGTATATAATATACTATTGTCCACGACTATTTTATAATATACCTATTATAGTTATGTTACTTCAATTATAATTATATACATTATTCACTACTAGCGGTGATTAATATATCATTCACACTATGACTAGTAGGTTTCAATTTCTTTTTAAAATTGTATCGAGTATGCCACTATGTGTCAAAACAATGACTCATGGCATATACAACTCATTAATTAAATTGAAACTTCTAATCATCTAATCTAATCAAAAATATTTAATAGTCGTGGACAAAGTAATAGTATTCTATTTACATATAATGGCTATTATTCACAAGGATGAACTTTACGATACGAGCGGTACGCGAGTGTTGCATATCATCCGATTATATGCTCGTTGAATAGTATACTATTATTAGTTTCATATATATGAACACTAAAATCTATTAAAACAATTACATAGGTTGTTCTAAAGTTTTGGTCGGCGGTATATGGTATTAATAAAACAATAAGAAAATTATATAATTCTTATGTCTTTTTGGATCTTTACGGTAAATCAATAGGGTCTTCCGATTAGTCTACGTAAACTAGAACAGTATTATACTGCCCTGCTAAGCGAAAAGGTTGTATCTGCAAAACTGCAATGTAGAAATATACTATATAGAATGTTAATGTGAGCTAAGAAAAGATATGAAATATATTTGTGAGTTGATGTTTTGCAGATACGATCTTTTCGCTTAACAGGGTAGTATACGTTTGTTATTTGGTTGTTAATTACTGATTTGACTTTATATATTTTTTCAAAATTGTGTTTGTTTACCATGAAAACTAACTGTTCTTTTTTTTGTTTCAGGTGAGTTTCTTCCAAAAATGGAAAATATTTAAGTATCAGTTGGTAAGACAACTAATAACTAATATTGTATTCCAAGACCAAAACCACGTAATATTTATACAAATTGCTCATTCAGTGGCGTATTTATGAATTTTTTATGGGGGGGGCTACTATAGGATTTGGTACATAAATGACCTAGACCAAAGAATTTCGGGAGGGGGCTCCAGTCCGATACCCCCCTAACTACATCACTGTGCCCATTTATAAAAGGCAAAGATATGCTGAAAAATTAACGGTTCAATCAAATATTGATTCAGAAGCTATTCCTTCATATAAGTGGTGGACTAAACGCTTATTCGCACGTAAGCCATTCTTCCCTTTGTAAATGGTTGTTGAAACTTTAAGAATTTTCTTCTAATATCGATGTTAAAGTGATAGAAACCTAAAAAAATTGTAACCGTGTTTGAGATAGTTGTAGGCCGGCAAAGTACGCGTATATGCTAATTTTAAAGCTTCTCGGATATTATATGGAACTAAGTAAAAACCGCCTTGCAATCATCGACGTAGAAACACAAGTATAGAGAAGAAAGTAGTTTTTAAAACCAAATTAGTTGATGACTATTGGCAAATTAACCAAAACCTCTAACAACATAAAAGTGTCGTATAAATAAACATCAGTGTGGAACAAGTGAACATTAGTTATTTTTATTTGTGGCGCAATAAGCAAAATGTTCATTTACATCGCATTCATGGGACATTAAAGAAGGACCGAAAGACAAATAGTAAATGCAATGGTGTTGATAGGTAGCGATTGTGCTGGCTGCTGACGCATGTCATGATTAGGTAGGTTAGGTTGTTAAAGCCGTAATATTTGTGTAGGGCATTGCAGTGTGATGCTGTAGATGTAAGATGAACAATATTACTTCTATTTAGTATTTTAATATTAATTCTTGTTATGTCCATTATAAATGGGCAAGACAATTACCGTATTTGTGGAAATTCAGAGTTGACCAGCTGATAGGACCTATTTTAACCAGCCTAAAGTTTAATTAATACTTTTATTTTATTTTTTTAATTCATTTATTGCCAGATCAACGAACATTTTGTTATACATAGTGCTACGAATTTTGGGTTGGTTGAAACTAAAAAACTATAATTGTTTTATATGACAGTACAAACTACACAGCAACATAACCTTTACTCTTAAAAAACTGCTCCGGCTAATTACAATCGTGGTGAAACTTCAAAAACTCCACCCCACTGAAACTTTCAGGCGGTCGCTTGAATAGGGCATCAAATAAAAACAGATCTAGAAACACAAGTAATACAAAAGAAATAAAAACCAAATTTTCTTTAAATTTGAAATGACAAAAGATTTATTTAAAAATGAACACAAACAACAACAAGAAATATTAAAATATAAATGAAAAGAACTTTGGATAACATGAACAATTGAAAAATCAATCCCAAGTAGTATAATGCCTTTTATCCGAGGAGTAATGTTTCTGGCATCATCAGAATCTTAATTACTAAATTTTATTTAAAATTAATTAAATACCTTAAATTTTTAAGTCAATCCAATATTTGGCGCCAACAGTTACAAAACAGTAATCTTCTGTTTTCCATATGGTTTAAATAATAAAATGGTGAAAGAACAACCACTTAACAATAATAGTGCAATAACAAAAAAACATTTTTTGTCTAAACTGCTTGTCACTACACATTTTATCGACTTCAGTTCCATCAATATTGATCACATAGCATCCAGTTAAGATCGAAATCATTTTCTTTGTTAAAATTAAACTAAAGATATCTCGAAGGATTCCTTTTTAAACTTAATTTGCACAAAAGAGGAAGCTAGATAAAACTAGAAGTTTGGTTGGCGTTAAAATCTCGAAAACATTAATTAGATAGTGGTGTGTAAATTTATAGAAATTTTGAATTAAGCAAGACCTGTGATCGTAATGATGAAATAAAAGCTGCGATAACAAAGAATAGTTTGAATACGTCGAATCTTTGTAATAGAAAAGTAATTTTCTGGAGAGATGTTGATTGTGGTGAATCCGAACACCCCTGTACCGATGTTTAATGAGCTACTAATACAACCAGGCCGATAAAAACAATCACTAAAATTAATTTGTTGTTCTGTTAAATTGTGTAACTCTTGTAATTTACTGTGAGTTCCAACCGAAAATTAATAAAATTTACCAACAATTAAGAAGTTAGTTAGACTTGAAATTAACATTATACCTGTAATCTCTTAAATTAGAAGGAATAAGTGGTTTCTTTATTAGGTTGGCAAGTCCTGTGTCATCTGAAAAGGCAATGATGTCCATCACCTGGTGGCCATCTAAAATTTAAAACATAGACATAAAAGATTGTTTTAAAATCGATTCATAAATAATAAAGTTGGCAAAAATGCAATAGCAGAAATTAAAATATGTAGGGTACATGAAGGCGGCTAGCTAAACCTGGATGGAGCTTAAGTGTTATATTTTTAAAAATTAGAATATCTAACTAATAAATGGATAAACCAATTTGCTTTTTTAAAATTGTTAAGAGCAAATCCAGTGTTCAAAAAACCCATTAGTACCAAAGTTCACGTTAAACCAATCAATTGATAACAAAATCCAAAAAGACTTTTACTAATTTTGAACATGACATGTTTATAATGTAGCTCAGATTAATCAAGTCAACTTTTTAGCGACCACTAATAAACGTTATATTTTTAATCAACCAAATTTATTAAAATAATTTTTTATATCAATTTATATCAATACAAATTTATATCAATTTATATTTTTGCCAAATTTGGAATTAAAGTGGATACAGATCAACATTATACAAATCTGTCATATTAATCTTCAGCAAAAAGCCGAAATAATTTAATATTAAAGAAAGCGAACGCACTAAAAGATAAAAATGTAAATTCAAAAGT
Source organism: Agrypnus murinus (assembly GCA_929113105.1). Lineage (NCBI taxonomy): Eukaryota > Metazoa > Arthropoda > Insecta > Coleoptera > Elateridae > Agrypnus > Agrypnus murinus. The sequence continues at coordinate 111,214,147 of OV816028.1, read as the reverse complement.
TATTACCATATTCAATAATAAAAATTTTTACATGTCCGATATTTTACTAATTAACAAAAAAACTTTCTTGGACAGGACATCTTAAAAGAAAACAAGCCTTCACTGGCATTTTTAAAAGGTATAAATCCAATAAACGCTTTCATCTCTGTTTTAATGATGTGACTGAATTCCTTTCTGGTTTTCGAAGATTTTTTTTCTTTAATTAACGCCACATTTCAAATTTGACGAAAAAGATATTACAATAATAATACTTCATTAAATGTTTGAAAATTAATTTTTTGCGGTGAACTCTTTTGCAAAAATAATATTAATAAGATAGTAGGACGGTCCTAGTCTTAATTATTATTAACGACATAATTAAATCTATTAATTTATTTTATAACTTATTAGATCCTTTCTTGTTTATAGTACAAATAAATTTGACATAAAAACATTTTTTGCTTGTTTAAAGAATGATAGAAAAACAGTTACCGTTAAAAATGTCGCCTTTTTCAAAGCAGGAGATTAGATTAATTCTTTGGAAGAGGGGGCAGGTTTTAAGAATAATTACGAGGAAATATTTTCTCAAAACATATCCTGTATATTCATCGAAGTATTTTAATATAGTACCAATTTAAAGAGCTTTTCGTGTGGTACTATAAATATTCGCACAAACAGGATGTTTCAGTTAAGTTCGGCATTGATTAAATGAGGTGTGATAACAGGTGATGTCTAAAATCTGAGACTATATATACCCTTCGTTATATATATCAAGCATTCATTAATGTTGTTTTTGTTTTGCTATATTGATAACATTCGAGTGAATTCTCTTGACGTATATAAAGTTTGATTCACCTATAACAATTGTTAAGGAAATTGTTGCATTATGGTTCATACCAGTATCATTTCAAGAGTACGCGTTATATGATAATCATATTGAAAAAGGAAAAAGTTCGAAAAAAGACCATTTCATGGAAGAAAGTGTGCCAAAATCGACAATATATCGATACATTAAACGATAGCAAGAAAGAACTCCGCCTTTTCGCAAGTCAGGTTCTGAACAAAAAGCGCTGAAGATGATAAAATCAACATTCGTCATCTGGAAGAGCTGTTCAATAGGAAATGTGGAACATCAACCAGAAAATGAGTGGAGCAATTCAAGTGCAGCCAGTCTCGTATTGTCAGAACCCGTAAGAACAAATGTCGAATGAAATACAGAAGGCAGATCGAAGTGCCTAATATATCTGAGCAACAAACTTGGCCAAGGTGCAGCCGCATGTTAGAGAAGTCCCAAGAAAATTCTTTTATTTTGGATACTGAAAATTACTTTACTTTCAAAAATTCTGATAAAAATAGTAATGGAGGATTTTATACCAAAGAATTTCTTGCAACACCTGATGCTATTAAATTTGAGAAAAACAGTAAATTGATACTGTGGTTGGCAATAATACCTTCTTGGATTTCGAAATTTTTCTTCTGTTCTTCACGAATGGTCATCAATCAGGAAGTCAACCTAAATAAATGTGATTAAATGTATTCAGAAATATCTCATTCCATTATTCGGGAAAGTCATTCTGATGATAATTACGTGTTCTGGCCTCATCACATTTCGCGTAGTTCACTTATCAGTCGAATATGTGTTTGTGGCCAAGGAAGAGAATTCTTCCATGTGTCCCCAGAACTGCAACGTATTGAGAAGTTCTGGCCTATTCTAAAAGGTCTTGAATGTGGGAAAGGTTGGAAAGCTCAAAATGAGGAAAACCTTAAAAATATAATTTTATATTGCTAAAGAAAATAGTCATGCACTTCGTACAGAGAATGGTGGAACGTGTGTACAAAAATCTGGATTATGTTCATCATACTCGAAAAATTGATTAATTTTTGATTTTACAGACACTTAAAAAAGGCCTAAAAAGGTGCATTATTTGATAATTACTGCAACACGTCATATCCTACCTCAAAAGAATGATGAGATTATTTCATTAAAATTAAGGAAATATTTAAACAGTAATATTTGGGCAATTATACATATTGAAACACATTTATTGAAACCTATTTGATGTTGCATGCTTATCTACAAAATTAAAGATATTTAATTTATTTGTAAGTAAAAACATTAATAAATTAAGGGATCACTATATTAATCCATTGCACTCACTATTTATGTAGATAGGTAAGCAATAAAGAAGCTAAAAATAGATTTGTCTTATCAGAAAGGGATAGATATGTTGCGTTGCGCTTATACCTGAAGAAGAGAAAATATATTTGAATGCGTAAAAATGCGTTTTAGGGACTTGTTGGACTAGGGAATGTTTAGAAGGTGTAGTAAAAAAAGTTTACAAAAAAAGTTTGTAAAAAATTAAAATAACAAAAAGAAAATCGAAGGGTGGTCTCCTGGTCTCGGATCTTCGTTGTAACACCAAGTACAGACCAACCACGGGAACTCATGTAGAATGAAATGTAGAAAGAGGGAATAGTTTTAATTAACGACGCTTCGAATACGTCAAACATTATGGTGGAAATTGCTATTTAAGACTGATAAGTTCAGGGAAAAAATATAGATACGGATTTGAAGAATTGCAAAAGAGAAAAATAAAAAGAATTTCTACGTGTCTTGCGAAAAAAAGAAGAAAGGGGTTTTTATTTAAAAGGCTTCTCTACTTGTTAAACAGTAGAAAATATTTGAAAATGGCTTAAAAAGTGAATATTATGATATATTTGATGTCACAAAAAAAAAGTGAAAATTGATTGATAAGGGAAAATGTTAGAGTGAAGCAAAAGGATAATGCATCAACATTGGATCTCGGTAACTCGAAACAAACCAACGCCTCCGGTGTGGCAATGGTACCTTCAACTCCAACCAAAGAAAAAGTCATAAGAAAGGTGATACTGCTAAGTCACCAAACGAAAAAGCATGAATGATGGCTGATGAGAATTCTGGAGAGGAAGAAGAAACACAGAGTTGAGAAAATTCACAGGGGTAAAAGGAAAAGAAAGGGTAAACCGAAAAAGAAGGCGCGCCCCCACTAAGAGTGGAGTGGTAAAATACAAAAAGAGAAGCCGAAATAGAAGCGGCGCATCCACCAAAATGTCACGTGGGAGTTGTCATGACTAGGGTCGTAGCTAACGGTAGAGATAGAGCGAGACACAGGGTTCAATTTCACAATATAATAGGTTCTAACAAGATTACTACACGTAAGTCTAGATCTCATAAATAACTTGCATACTAACACTAACGCTAGGGTGGTCGAAAACTCCCTAATAACTACATACTACGACTAAGCTTAGGAAGACCAGGTAAGCAGCGCCCTTGGATGCTAACTTCCTAGACCCATAATATCTAAGGAGTAGGGGGAGCAGGTAAGCGACGCCCCTGAACGGTAGCTTCCTGAATCCCTACCATTAAATAATATAAAAGTTACTCACCAGGCTGGCCACAAGATCATGGTTGGATGAGTTCAAGATCTGAACTGAACTGTGTTTCGTAGCGAACATGTTTAGCTATTGTAATATTCCTTCAGAAAATGTTTTGTATGTAGAATGACTTATTTTTATCAAATAAATGATTACATTAATGCAATGTATGTTTAAAATAAAATTATTATTTTATAAATAGTAGTGGGCTATTGTTTATCTGCATACGCGCTATTTCCTTCTATACAGCTGAACGGATTTTGATGAGATAGAGAGAAATTCGATTCGGTTTCTCCCCTGGAGGAAAGGAAGATCGTGGGGGTCAGATTAAGATCTACTGTCGCCCTTCAAACGGGATATTCGTCACATTTAATTGATGGTTATTCCTTAGTATTTAATTAAAGATACAACGAGATGAATGAATTATTTCGTTGGTAATAATGCAATCAAAAAGATTTGAAAATTCGCAACCTTGAATCTATGTAAGGATCGAATTTTTGCCGTTGGCATAATTTCTCAGAAAATGTTTAAGTGTTCATTTTGTGTAACACGCAGGTAAAAGCATCTAATTAAAAAATCTTGTGTAATCAGCAGGATTTGTGGGACGAAATCAAAACAAAATATTCACATCATCAACCGCAATGATCTGTATCAATACCATACCAAGCTTCAAATGTAATCTAAGAAGTTACAGCTGCATTTTCGAATTTTAAAACGCTAAAAAATAAGCTTTTTTATTGAACTTTATATTGTGTATTATAGCTTTTTCAAATAATGTTGGTTTTAATGAAACACCCTGTATTCATCAGAGATTCGGATTCTGGCGGATTCAGAAACAGGAGGATTTTAGAGAGATGGTGAAAAATTATAAATGTTGGAAGATTTAAAGTATACTACAATTTTTGAGGTTTAAAATTTGAAGATTATTAGTTTGTTTTGGTTTAAAGTTGCAAACATCCATTAAGATTCAATTTTTTTTTGTTGCAGAAAACTATGTACTGAGACTTTCCGATCTTTACGGTCTTAGACTTCTTAGAGTTTGGATTTTAAAGTTTCGAAAATCTAGAATTTTGGAGATCGAATGTTTTACAACTCGATCAATGGAAGTTTTATTAATTTGGAATTGTAAAGGCTTTGAGTTTTAGTCTCACCTTCAAAATACAATTTTAAACTTGAAAAATTTAAATTTCCAGAATTCTAGAGTTTGGAAATTTCAATGCATTTTTCATATTCAATTGGAATTTATGAAGTTTCAAAGTTACAAAGAATATTCTAACTTTAGTTCTTAAAGCTTTACAGATTTGAAACTGTGGTAGCAGCATTTTAATGGCCAAGTTGTAAATCGTAATTTTGGAGGGTCACAGTTTTAGAGGCCTATAGCAGAAAGGAGTATTAATTAAGTTTTAAAAGTTTGGGATAATTTTGATTTCAAAATTTCAAGAATGAAAAAGTCCCAGTACCATTGGTAATGGCGAACCAATTACAAAAATTGCAATTATTTTCCAAGAAAGTTGGTTAAAGAACCAACGTTCTCTAAAAAGTATGAGTTTTTTACTTATCAGTTTTTAAGTATATCCAGACTGATTCACTTTATACTCAAACTGTACAGAAGGAGGAAGAATTTTCCAAGTTTGGATTAATATATTAACCAATCTAGACGTCGCTAATGATCCATTTTCAGAGTTTTATCAAATAATTTCGATAAAGATCTTCCATAAAATGGTTCTATATAAGAGCCTTCGTCTCCGGACTCTCCGGTCTTCGATCAAGTTATTCTATATCATTGTTTCAGTCACCACCTGTCATTGAGGTGTAATTAGGAAAATAGGGGTATTATGTTATATAAGCAAAAACCCGTTAATTGATACCTGTTAGTATCTTGTTGATTCTTAATGCTCATCAATAAAGATCGTCATCTTAACTTATTTACAAGAGTCGACTCAAGTGGGCAAATTTGCATGAAATTTATTACTTGACACTCAAGAAGATTAGTATAAATTAATCTTATGCCCATTGGATTACTAATTTAAGTTAGTATAATTGTAACTAAAAGACGAATTTGTATTTTATGGACGAAATTAATTGTTTTTGTCTTAACTACCTGATATACCTACTGATTCATGTCTGATCACACGGCATGAAAATAACATTAATTATTTATCTGCGATGATCTTTTTATTTTTATTGTGATGTTATTCTTCGAGGGACTGACTGCGTTGTCTGTTGCATTTCTTCCGAAGATAATGAAAGTATCTCGAAGAGTCAATAATAGAGCTACCTTGAAGCTGAAGGACGTGGTGGGCAATTGGTCATACAGAACTATGCAACCGAATGTCGAATCTCTTCGGTAAAGTTGTACATCTGTAACTAAGAGATTGTATATTTTGAGGATTTATTTTTAATGTGAGATATCTTAACCATAACGTTTTCAAATACGAATATTTTGGAAGTTTATTTATTGCAATATTCGCTTGGAAGTATTCAGAACTCATACCACTACTCTAGTCCTAGGGCGGGAAGACTTGAACTGTTCTCCTCCTGAAAAGAATTGATCCTTATAAACTTCATGGCATGAGTAGACTTCGTACTAACTGATCAAAAACAAAGCGTACTACTTAATTAAAAAAATATCAACTAATTTTGTGAGTGATCATCGACTGATTGGTAAGAACAACAATCAGAAGAAACAGAGACTATGAAAGAATCAAGATATTTGAAAATTTCTAAGTAAAATTGAGAACGAATAATCTAAACCGAGATTCATATAAAGTCAATCTCCGACTACTACAGCCGTACTTGTACATTATCAAAACAATACAACTTTACAACCAATTAGAATATCAACTACTGGAAGCAAAAATTAGAACAGAAAAAGTGAAGTCAGATCTACCTACAGAACAAATAGAAAATAGAAATCTTCTCTAAAATAGGTTGATATAACTAAGAAAAAAAGTAAAAACAGGCTGAGAGACACAAGACGAAACGTGGAATATACACAAATAAAATAACAAAGAGAGCGATGAGTCAGAAAAAACAGAAATAAAAAAGTAGAAGAAATATTATCAAACAGGATCAACTAAAAGAGTGGAAACAATTGATGAACTTTTTTTAAATATCGCCTTTTTCGACCCACGCTCAATAAATATGCTATATTTTTGTTCTAGCACTGTTGTGTTTCAAGATCATGGTTATATTTTTTGAGTTTGAAAATATAAAAGTATTATGTGCAATGTGTTTTCCCATAACAAAAATTCTTTAAATCAGTTCTTCTCATAACGAACATTATGTTTCAAGACACTTGTTTCCGTGTGTGTCTTCAATTATCTTCTGGCAAACATTGCATAAATAACCTTCAAAATTCAAACAAAGACTTCAAAATATCATATAATCGTGAGCTGCAACCTATTATGAATAATTATATACTTCAAAGACCCAAATATACAAACCCCCGGACAAACGGTAGCACACTAAAATAGACAAAAATTAAAGACAATTCATAACCTAAAGATCGAAAAAGCTTCCGTCTAAAAACTTTTTTATTCACCCTAAAACATGCATTTTTCTAGTAAATAAACAATTAACGATTGTATTCGTCTTGTTAGATACATAACCTCTAAAATGGTATATATAATGTATGTACCTAATTTGGCATTTGTCAAAGTTAACCTCAAATTTACAAATTACACTAAATTAATGTTTTTTACAATTGTGTGTAAGCTAATATAAAAAAATACTGTTCGATTGTCAATTTCTAGGCTCGAGTTTGCGATTTAAAACACAAAGCGTTAGCGGAGTGCTTTAAATCTCGACCGAACTTGTAGCGACAATAAAAATATTGTGAAACTGTGGATGAATATTTTGGAAGAGCTACACATCTAGCTACGCTACTGGGTTTGTTGCTTACCAGCACTTTAATATCCGCTCCACATTTATTCGGGATGCTATTAATTATAACCTTTCAGAAGCAACATGCGTTATACGGAAAATTTTCTCGGCGACGGCTATAATCACGAAGAATCATATTCATAACTCAAACGTTGAGTTACGATCTCTTCGTCGTCGCATTCTTCGGTACAGCTAGTAGTATGAAGGGTATTTATTGCTACTGTTAAAAACACGCCTGCATTTTTTTTAAATGCAGCTGTATATACTGAAGCTGTTCTTAACGTATATTATTATTTTAAAATAAGATCATTATACTGCCCATGGAAGGTGTGGCCCTTAAATGATGCAGTTTGTCTGTTTATTGCGATATGAAACCTGATCCAAATTTGCAGTATAGTGTCTGAAGACAAAAATAAAAGGATTTAAACTAAATGGATTAGTCCAGCTTTATTATTGTACTATTATTAATCTCCTACGGTTCTCTATTTTAATTGTTCGAAATTAGTGCAATGCATTTTTGCAAAAGTCTTGAATTAATGCTTTAATCCATAATTATGATAAGGTTTTACGCATGTGCTGCTGCTACGATTAAAAAAGCGTTCCTTCATTGAAATTAAAATTTAAGATTGAGATAAAGCTTGAAATTAATCCATTTGTATTGTTTACAACTTAGCTTTACGACCATTTCATTCAATCGTAAATTGGCTGGTTTATATTCTATTATTGTGTCTTTTGTTCTTTCCCATTCTTTTTTTTGTTGTTTCTTTAGATATTTTGAAATAGAAACCCAGAAATTTTAGTTTTTGTGGTTTTTTAAATTTAGCGATTGGAATTAAGCGTGATGGAGCTACAGAGAAAAGTGATATGCGCGATCGGCTGGTTGTTAAGGTGGGGAAGCGGATTATGCAAGCCGGAGCAGAGCGTATTTTTCGAGAAGCAACATTTTCTACATTTAATTCAATATTTTACGTGCAATTACTTGCAAAAATATAATTTATCTTCAAACGTCACAAAAGTGACAGATTTTGTGACTCAAATGACAAGGTAAAAATAGCATTTTGTGTGCTTAGGCGCTTCTTTCTTTTTTTATGAGCTTAGGCAGACAAAATGAACAACAATAATTTTCAACAATGTAGTAGTATATTACATGTTGAGTTGATAAAGGATATCTTTACAAGCCAAGCGATAATTGTTTGACCGAGACGGTACGTCGAGGTCAAACAATATCGCGAGGCGTGGAAACTTTACCAACGAAACATGTATACTATTCTTTGTACGACCCTGCTATTTCGGATTGGTTACCAAACTTGGTTTTAGAACAGTAGGTTATGTTTCCTGGTTACTAAGCAACAACGCGTCGGTAAGTAATTACTTACCGTTTAGTTCTGTCAAAAACAGAACGGTAAGTAAATTATATGTAATTTATAAAATAAATGCATCATCTTTAGATGTCTCTTTCGTGAAAAATCATGATTTTCTAAATAATTATTGAACTATTTAAAAAAATTATGTTTTTTATTTAAATTTGCTGTGAAAAAATACCCAATAAATAATAATAACAACGGATGCTATCTATTTATTTATATTGAAACGACAAAAATATCGTGACATTCAAAAATAAAATTACAAACGTGTCCATGGTAACGACAAAACCTACTTAATGGTTGGTGGATATACAGGGCAAAAATAAATTATCTTGAATCTATTTTTTACCATCTTGGAGATATTTCCTTAGTTAATACATTTGTATTCATAATGGTCGTACAAAAAATAGTATAAGCATCTCAAACAGTAAGGAGTTTACCGATCTCCTCCAATATTGGCGACTTCGCTTCGCTCAGTCGCCAAACATTGTCGTCGATCGGTAAACTGTCCTTACTGTTCTCGATACTTAATATACTATTATTCACAATAATTAGACTTATTAAGATAATCAAAATAAAAAGTAATTTTAAATTTTAAAATAAATTTTTTAAAACTGTCATTTCAATCAGAGCCATCTATCGACCAATAGAAATTTTAAGTAAGGTTTTATTCTTCGCCGCTAGATGGCAATGTATGCGCTCAGTATATTAAAAATTAATTAATTCCATTGTAATTATTAAATAAAAAATATGTTTTTAGCGTTAAATATATTTCTAGAAACTTAAATTTAAATCGGATAAAACGTCCTGTTTTAAATTATTCAGAAAACAAAGTTGGCCATAACTTTACATGTCAGTTTTACAGACATGTAAAGAGAATTGTTAACCACTTTGGTGGTGCTATAGCAATAGCTTACTTTCCAAGGTTTTTACAACATATGAAATGTACATATTGCAATATGATTGTGAATAAACATAATTTATTACAAACTAATCATATTACAAATTATTAGTTGTTAACGTTTATGTGAAACACACAGTTAGTAATACTAGCATTTTGAAGTAATCCCCTAGCGCCAACAACATCTATTGCAGAATTATTAACAATATTATTAGAATTAATCTCTCTAGCGTTTTCACTGGTGCTGGGTTCGCAGTCACTTCTTACGTCTTCCTTAAATGAGTGTTCTTTGTCGGATGGCACAAGAATTTTGCATGCAATATCTTTCTTGCTTCGTAAAGACTCTTCTACGTACCCTTCAGCTACAGAACTGGAACGCCAGCCCCCATGTCTTTTGAGCATGGTAATATCGCCTCCTCCATCCACAAGCATAGTTGCAGATGTTCTGCGTAAACAGTGACCGGTATATTCTTTCCAGTTTGGAAGTTTTAAATACTTGGCTACTTCTTTCGCTACATTCCCAAGCTTGTGAATACCAATTACCATTCTCAAGCACTTTCCATTCTGATATTTTAGAAAAAAACGTTGTTCTTGAAAGCCTGCAGGTCTTAGAGATATATATTTTCTATATTTGGCCAAATATTCTTCCCCCAAAATCGTGAAAGATCGCGACTTTTTTGTTTTGTTGTCAGGAACCTTTACTAGCAGCAAAACGTACCACAGTCTTCAATATGATCAGTTTTCATTTTCGCAAGTTCATGACATCTACATGCACCAGATGTTCCAAAGATCAAAACAATCTATAAATAAGAAATGAAATATTTAAATAATAATTATACAAAGTCTTAGGATCGTGAGTACCTTTGTTCCTAGATAAATCTCGTCAGGAGCGTCGTACAAAAACCTGTCAAATTCTTCTTTTGATAGGATTTCGGCTTTTTTTGGCTTGTAACCCTCTCCTTGTTTTTTCAAAAACAAGCGCAGTCTGCAGTATTTTGAGATATCGACATTTTTCTTTAAATTTAAGGACGACTTCACCAGTGAATATTGCGACCAGAGAGAAGAACTTTTCAAGGTTCGAGATAATTCCAAAAAGTAAGCTAATAAGACGTTTTCCGAATACACTTCCACATTTTTCGCGGAACACCACTTTAGGAATTTTTCGTAGGCCGCTTCATAGAGACTTGCCGATTTAGTCGGTAGTAATTTTTCGATAGACTCTCTCGCAGCTTCAACGACTTCAGGAGGAGTAGAAGGTCGGTCGGAACTCGACATCGTATAGTTTTATTCGTTATGTAAGCGTGAAATAAACTGATTAACGATTTCACAAAACACTGGCGTTTAATTTTTTCCGTTGTTTGAATTTTGTTTTTTGCATCGCCATGGAAGCAGTACTGCCAAGATATTGTGATCAGTTAAAATTTTAATTTTTAAAAACTTTTCAATATTAAAAAATGTTCTAAATTAAGACGTTTGAAGATAAACTAGTATATGTCATTCCGCGCAAAACTGTCTTTGTGTGCTTCAGCTGACATGTCTGCCTCACTAGCGTTCGGCAGACAACAGTCAGCTTCAGCACACAAAGTTCCAGTTTTACGCCTAATAACATAATCTACTATTTTGAGTGTGCAAATCTGAGTGTTCACACATGCACAGGCACAAATAACAACATACAGTCAGGATCTAGGACAACTGGTCGCTGGGATAACTGGCCGCTAAGAAATTAATTTCTGTATTGTGTTTGTTACGATGAATACAAGAAAAGAACTGATATTTATGAGGTGTAAAGCTGAAATCAATTAGGGGCTTAAAACGAGATTTGTTTACATGCTGTGACGTCGTAGGTCCTTGTTATATTCTTTATTAATAATAAATTAGTGAGGTACTACATCAATAATGTATAATAATCAAGTACGTGGCTGACGAGCTAGCCATGCCATTAACCGTTACTATAAATTGTTATTTCTTAAGCGGAAGTTTCTGGACTGAGCTTAAGCTATCTAAAGTTATATCAATTCGAAAATCGGGCGATACAAATTTAGCCACAAATTATCAACCGATATCAATAGTGCCAGTGTTCTCTGAAATTATAGTACGGAGGATAGTCAATCACTTAACAAGGCTTAACCGCCGCGAGACGCAGTGCTGTTTCTTGATTCTTGGGTCATGCAAGCTTGGGAGGTCGGTAATTTGGCTAGTGCCGTACTAATAGACTTAAGTAAGGCATTTGACTACCTGCAGCATAATGTCCTATTGGAGGAATTATTATGGCATTCGAGGCACCCTATTAAAGCTAGCAAGATCTATATTAGATAATCGAGAGCAGGTAGTATATTATGGAGGACAATCTAACAGTTCGCTTGCTATCACCAGAGGAGTATCGCAGGATTCGGTCATTGGGCCACTACTTTTTATAATAAATATAAATAACCACCTAGAAACCTAAAGTACACTTCAGTACTATTTACAGGTGACACGACTTTATTTTGTCAAGTAAAGACTGCTAAACAGTTGCAAAGTTTGGTGAATAACTCAATATATCAAGTATGGCGTAATTTGAAGTCTAGAAAGTTACCCCTCAACCGTTACTATAGTTATAGAAGTAATAGACTAAAAAAAAATCATTATGACCTTATGATCAAAATTGGGAGCCGGAGATGGATACCCTGCTTTTATGTATGCTCCCAATGACATTCTTACTTGATCAAACTGAGTTCAGAACATTAGACAAACACAGGATTGTGAGAGGGTGTGATATTAGAAACAATTTTGTTTTATATCCTATCATCACCCTATGGGTAGTTAATAGTGCTGATGTATGTCAATGAGTTCACAGTGATCTGTTCAGAAGCCAACTATTATTGAACTTTAAAAATTCTTACAGGAAGAATCATGAGATAGAGCAGATAACTGGATGTAATTTTGGTTTTGTCCCAAATTTGGCTAAATTCGTTAAATATGGAGCAACTGTGAAAACTTATTTATAGTTGTTTATAAATATAATTTTATACCAGTGTAAAACGTCTTAATTTGCACGAATAAAATTATTGCACTTCAAACTCCGTACTATGGCAGGCAGAAAAAGTATTCTGATGATTATCATATACCGGGTGACAATTGAACTAGGGCCACTAGCTTATATTTCCTTAATTTATGAACCGATTTATGTGAGATTTGTTACAGACATACCAAACATACACTCGGATTTACTGGCAGCTAGAAACAAGCCTTCCGCTTTCTGCAGAAATGTCAATAATTTGGATTTTTTAATATAACATTCTGAACTCAGCATAAGCAATAATAGAAATAAAAGATACAGATTATAAAAGAAATAGAAACAGATTTATTTAAAAAATAACAAAAATTATAAAGAGTAAAAAAGGTAAATTAAAGAATCCAGTTAGAAATTATGAAAATCGCACAAGAATCAGATTGCAATTAATTAACAAATAACTTCTATCAATATAAAGAATAATTCAATATGAACGGTAATTATTCAGTCATTAAAATACTAAAATTAATATTTTAAACCATTCAGATTAGAATCAAGTTAATCAGTATTTTAAAACGATAAACAAACAGTTTTTAATTACTGCTATCAAACAGTATCAATCAAATTTAAATTATCCAAAAGGAACCCTGATAGGTATACGTACAGTTTCTGCAGAAACGGCAGCTTTAGATTAAATCTGGCAACTATGTAAACGCAACAAATGTTTGCAAGTCAAATATTCAACTTTGTAACAAAGTTTGTCTATTTAATACTTAACCTAAAAAGAGAAGAGAAAGTTGTTGTATATGTATTTTGTAGGCTCGATGTATGTAATTTGGATAGGATAATACACTTGATTTTGTATATGCTGCTGGATTTTCTGAAGGCAACAGCTAAACAAAACCCAACGTTTTAGAAGGAAACTTTCAGTAAAGGCAACAATGTATCGCAACGTAAAAATGTATGGAAAGAAGCCTAAAAGAGAATTCTGCATTAATTTAACAGTTCTTCATTAAAAACTAAAGCATACCATCATAGTATCATCATAGTTATCATATCATCGGCTTGAGAGTGATAAAGATTGCCTCTTGCATTCAGGAAGGTATTTCTATAACACAAAGAATTGTTAGAAATAGCTATTAATAAATTAATTCAGAAGTATACCTTGGAAATGTAGCGATTAATTCCCAATCAAATTGGATTTCGCGTATCTAGAAGCTTCACCTACATTAAAAACAAATGTGACCCACACGAAATAATTAAGTTTCCACTCACTTAAAAACCTCAAAGAGGAAAATTATAATCAAAATTTACAAGTGATTAAAGTGAACACTACTTGTTCCAAGACAATCAACAACTGAACTCCTAAAAGGGAATAATTATCTTTTGCAAAAGTTTTAAAAAACAGTGATAAGCAGAATTTACCAATGGAGTCTCCTGAACTAAAACATAACCAAATAAGAAATGACTAATAAAAATGTCTGCTCAAAACCACGACAAAATTTGGTGTGAAAGAAGTTGATACAACACAATGGGGAAAAGCCTTTAAGACGAAGATTTTAGATTAAACACTGAAGTGAAATTGAAGTGGGCAAAAGCCAAAAAAATGTAACAAGATAAGCTATTTATAATTATAGAACATACAGACAGGTCCAGCTCTCTAGGGTCATGGAATGAACGCAGTCGGATTTACGAATAATCCCCCCTCACACCCAACCAAGCAGATGATCAACTAGTCCTCTTGCGACAAACAGTTACCTAAACGATAATAAAATAAGATCGGAGAGCCATGTTAGCATATTAGGTATAATATAATGATTTCCTTAATTTTTATTCCAAGTTCATTGAAATTATTAGTCCTATCCTCTTGGAAACCGTAAATAACTTATTTTAAATAACCCATAAAAATAAATCATTGGTAGTAACGTACTGGTCATGTCTCGTTTATGTGCAGGACAACTATCTTGTTGAAACCAGATTTCAAAAAATTGCTCTTATTAACCTTCTAATCTCAGGAACAATTTGCTGTTGTAGCAGATTCAGGTAATTAGGTCCTTCTACACATGTGTTTACCCAATAATGGAAAAGTCGATTTGTCAGTGAAAACGACATTTCTAAGAAAATGTCCGTTAACATTTGCCTTTTCCATTACTGTTTCGCAGAACACCATGTGTCCAATACTGTTTGCGTCAAAAGATTTTTTGAATCTTTCTCACTTTATACGAACGGTTACCATTTTTTTCTAAATTCTTTTAATATTAAATCTTATCTTTTAGTTCCTGTCTACCATCAGGAACGGGAAGTTTTTAGGACAATTGTACGAAACACAACCACGCCTCGCAAGATTTTATATTACTCTTTGCACTGTTTTTAAAAACGGCGAAGGCCTATTGTCAAAAGTTCAATATTTTAGTCGTTGCCCTGAAGATACTACTTAATAATTTGTACTTTTTTTGGCGACTTAGGAATTATTTATGGTTTTTTAGAAAGTGGATAATAAAAAAGGAAAGTATAATAAATAAGTATACCAAACTGTAAAAAAACAGCTAACATTCTATATTAAAAGATCACTCATGATCTTTCACATCAACAATTGGACTGACTCATTTATCACAATCTAAATAATTAACATCTTCAGCTTCAAGCAATTTGCTGGTGCTTTGACATGGATGAAATAATCGTATTTTCTGCCTCTGTTAAGGTTGCTTCTTTCCGTAATTAAGATTATTTAGAAACATCAAAATAAATTTAATTAGGCTGGACAGTTTATTCCTTAGGCCTCACTCAATGGCAGATCAAAGAGAATGACTTACGGCTAATACGATAACAACAAGAAAGTTGAATGGAAGAATAAACGTAAATTCGACCGCGTTTATTACATGGCGCTAGAGAGTTGGACTTGTCTGTATAATTTACAAAATTGGTTGTTAAATTATGAGATTTCTAATTTCCAAAACGTTTACTGAGTTGCGGGTCCGTTTAGACCAGCCGGGCTCTGGGATGATCACTGCGACTGATCCCACCCCCCTCTCATTAGGCCTCTACACCAGGAAATTGCAAGAATCACTGTAGCACTCACACTCAGCTAATATTTACTATCAAACTAGAGATCAAATTTGTCTTTTAAGAAAATACAAGTCATTTGTAGTGCTAAAATCGGCGTTTTGTTCCACGAGGGTTTCTGTTATGTTTTCTTTCTATCACGTACGCCATAACGTATTGTGTGCAGATTATTACGGCAGTGATGTCGTTATCGAAGCCACGAGTGTACAAGTCATTGACTTTGGCAGAAAAGGTGGTGGTTATTGGAGAAGGATTTAAAGAAGAAATGTGAAATTGCAAAGAACTTTGGTATTCCATCGAACACGTTATCGATTTTTCGAACAAGAACAAAATCGTAAACATAGAAGAGCAAAGCTGTAGGTGAAGAAAAATATCACGGGGCTCGATAATTCAAACGTCGAGCAATGTGTTTTAAAATGGTGTAAGCATGCCGGTGATCGAAGAATCCTATGGTCCTTTTGCACGGGCGAAAGCTAAACAGTTAGGAACGGATGGTTTTAAGACCACCACACGTTGGTTGACCAGCTTCAAGTACGGAAACAATGTTTTTTTCAAGGCTGTGTGTGGTGAGAAGGCTGTTAATTATCGTGGCGGATAAGTGGAAGAAGTATTTAAAAGAAATGATCCAGGATCGAGACCCAAAGGATATTTTCAGTGGCGACGAGACTGGTCTTTTCTATAAACGCACACCCGGTAAAACTCTTGCACCCAAAAATGAAAATTGCAGTGGTGGCAAGTTGAGTAAGGAGAGCGTAACTCTGTCGGTAGGAACAAACATGAATGCATCGGAAAAGTTGCCGTTATTGATGATAGGAATGTCAACAAACCCGAGATGTTTTAAAAACGTGAACACAAAACCAATAGAGTGCGAGAGTAACAATAAAGCATGAATGACGAGTGATCTTTTTAGGAAATGGCTATCGAAAATTGATAAGAAGTTTTGGAAGAACGTCAAAGTCTTCTCTTTATTAACAACTGTACTGCACAAGTGCACACAAAAACATTCCATTGCTAAAATATGTAAAGGTT
Organism: Agrypnus murinus; assembly: GCA_929113105.1. Taxonomy (NCBI): domain Eukaryota; kingdom Metazoa; phylum Arthropoda; class Insecta; order Coleoptera; family Elateridae; genus Agrypnus; species Agrypnus murinus. The sequence continues at coordinate 111,197,520 of OV816028.1, read as the reverse complement.
CTGTTTTTCCATTCCAACATGACATCTGTTGTGCAGCTAATGGATCAGGAGATAATTAAAAACTTAAACATGTTTATCGGTGCCTTTTAGTCTAGAACATATTAACAGGGGACTTTGAGATACACAACAAGATTAAAATCGATGTTTTACAAGCTGCAAGAATATGCCAGAAACGTAGGAACAAGTAACTGAGGAAACAGTGAAGAACTACTGGGTATGTCAAAGAAACAAAGGTAGATGATAACCATGGTGAAGACATCATGCCTGCTGTTGACTAGTCGAAACACAACAATGTGGCAGTATGTGGCGAGCAGAATAATAATGTAGACATCGTGGCTGAGGTCGTCAACATTCAGACTGGATCATCATCTGACGAGTAGGATAACGGCGTGGAGCCACAAGAAGAGCAACCTCTTCCGACCCCTGCCCAGGCTATAAGGAACTACGTAGATTTTTAGAGGGTCAGAATTCTGTCGAACTTGAATTGTTTACAACAAAACAAAGACTCAATTAAATCTTTACTGTACTTGTGATTATACATATTCAAAATTTCTTTTAACAACTTGTTGCGAGACTGCAAAACAATATTTGATTTTTTTCTAGCTACTAATCTTATCTATGGTCTCTTCAGGTTTGAATTATCCAAGGCCCACTTATTATTTATTATTGTTCTCCATTGTCCGGGTTTCTAGTATTATTAATCTGGCAACCCTGGCTTGAATTGTCATTGTAATCTTAAAAGTTTGTGCCGGGTGATCCAAAACTTACTTCATTTTCGGTTCCATTTTTTAATTTCGATTCCGTGGTCCAGAGTAGGGTTCCTAAATATGAACTGAGCTGTGTGTTATTTAGAGTTAAGCCACGCTTGTCAAATTTTCCTAGTGACATTTCATATTTTGAAGATATTTATCAGAAGGTTGGCGATCATGAAAATTGGTTTAATAAATTAAACTGTCAGTATGACATTTATATAAATCTGAAATTTGGTACAATTAATACTTTATTAAAAACTGTCCTAAATTGATGTATATATTATAGTAGTTTTAAAAATTCTCTACAAACAATAAATAAATGATAATGTGCACATTAAAAAAATTTACATGCATAAAAATAAACATGACAGCATAACCTAAAATTTATACCTGACAGCTGCTGAATGTTGTCACTAAAGTAAAAAGAGAGAAAAAAAGTATCTCTGTTTCAGACAGCTTAGTTTTGGCTACGGGGGACTCAACTGAGGAGACGAATCGGCAATGGGCGTTCCAAACATTTGCGTACCCAATGGCCTGTATTTTAAAAAATTTTCGTTAGAGGGCGCTTCGGTCCTTGACAACGCTCAGACCACGCTGGCCATTGTTGACAGTTCGCTGGAGTGCCATATGGGTCGCAATGTTTCATAAAAATTAGCCAGATTTGCGATAAAATTTGCGATAAATCGCATAATCTGTCAACACTGTCAGCGTTGTCCAGAATCGTAGCGCCATCTAGAAGTAACGTTCAAACTTGAATTAACGTTCAAGGTCGGGGACGCTTTATTTGACTCGTTTCGTCTCCTCAGTTGAGTCCCCCGTAGTTTTGGCCTAGAAAGAGATAGATTTTGACATCCGTGTCCTAACTCTAAAACAGTGTTGTAATGTATCTAGATACAAGTATCTAGATACAGTATCTAGATACTTTTATGGTATCTAGATACATATCTAGATACTTTTAAAATTTTGTAACTGTATTTGAATCTAGATACATTTTCTGTATTATCTGTGTATCTGTATTGTGCAGATACTATTTTAATATTTTTATAATTCTATAATACAAAAACTATCATAAATGAAGTAGATGAAATTTTAAATTTGAAATAAACCGCCGAACATAAAACGAATTAAACTAATTTTTTATTAGGGAATTACTTAGGCCCTGTTTCACCAACGCTAAATAAATCAATGAATAGTTTATGTTCTATTTGTTTATGGGGTTTTTGTTTTAGGCTTGCTATTAAAAGATTGTTTGAATCAAGTAGCCATGTAGCAATCTTAGCGTTAAAATTATGACGGTTTTTTACAAAGTTTCTTTATTTAAACTTTGAACTCTTGATTGTTATTTGATTTTTGTTTGTAAACTTTAAAAGCAATGAGAGTATCTCCAAAATTTCAATTTTCGAAATTTTTTTCTAGTAGGTATATTTGGTCTTAGAATTGTATACTCTTTCCAAATTCATCATAAAAAAGAGTTTCCATTTAGAAAATCTTTGCTATTGCCAAAAATTACAATTCAACTAAAATATTCAGTTTCAGGCTTTATTAGAATCGCATTGTATTGTATATATATGTACAATATTTAAATTATTCTAAAGGCCGCAGTCTCACTGAGCCACCGTCAACCACCCACTGCCATCAACTAAATTTTAAACATGTATTAATCAATGCCGCTGGTCCCACTAAACCACTGTTAGCCACCTACTACCATCAAACGGTGACCACCAGTTTGAAATTTCTAACTTGTTCGAATTTTGGTGGTTGGTGGTCAGAGGTGGTTGAAATGCGCACGCGTCAGTGAGGATGATGATAACTAAAAATTTGCATTTCCTGTCTACGGGTTTTTCGTTTTTAGTGATTGGTATTGTCAACGTGCGATGTTTGACGCTTTGTTTTGATAACATAACCTGAAGAAATTTTTAAAATGTATGAGGACAAGTCGTGGTCTCCCGTCGAAATCGAATTATATGATCAGAGTTCGTCTGGTTATTCGAATTTAAATACCGCGGACATGCTTTGGCGTCACACAAGCGACCATTTTCTAATATTTTTCCAATTTGGTTTATTATATTTTATTAAACGCAACGCGACAATAGTAAACAAACCAATGCACATAACCTCATTTAATAGAAAATAATAATAACAGTAAGCTTACTAAGTTGGCAATATGTGTACTTCAAAAGGAAATGAACATAAAACAAGCGCGAAATTTAATATTTTACATGAAACTGGTGGTCACTACTTGCTTCAGTGGGACTGCACGGAATTATTTTAATTGGTGGTGGTCGGTGGTAGTAGCTGCAGTGAGACTGCGGCCTAACGCTCGCAATTTGTAGTATTGTTGTCTGTGAATTTAATATAAATACGGGGACAAACGTACTGTTTATTACTGTTTATTGGTTTCACTTTGAGGTTATGAATCTCTAAATAATATTTTAACTGGAGATATTTCGTCAGTTAACTTATTTGTAGATTTAACCATTGAATAGTGCTATTCAGTGTTGGTGAAACGCAAAACATGGATTTTATCTAGAGATTAAAGTTATTCTATGAATAAGTAGCTATTTGTTGTTGGTGAAACCGGGCCTTAGAAATCTACTAGATAGTAGTGACGTCGTTAAACAATTTGAGTTACTACATCTAGTCAGCCAGGCCAAGTTGACGTATCAGAATACCGTAATCGACGGGCAAATATTGGAGCAAAGGAAGTCTGAAATCTAGTAATTTGTAAATTAAAATTGCATAGTTCAACTTGGGGCTGTCAGAATGAGAACTATGTAGAAAAACTTTTTAAACTAAACGTGTATTTAATTAAATTCAATAGGGATAATAATAATTGATAATTTCGGGCTTTTCGTCCCAAAATGGGGTCGTTTGCGGTACTCTTATCCGCCAGCATTGGCCTGTCTGACTAGATGTAATGACTCTATAAACAATGGATATTATTACAGAATGTGATTGTGTGAGGAAAATGCATTCTTGTCTGTCCAGAGCAGTGTTGTCAACTGTACCATAATTATTGTACTTATACCATAATTTACAGCTTGCACTAAAGTACCACAATTAGATAAAAATGTACCACAATTTCAGATATGGAGAGAATAAACAGAAATCATTCTTTATTACATGTAATAGTTATTTAATAGTTACGTAATAAGTCTGGAATGATATGCCATAGGTGAATCCTCAAGTTTGCGAGTACAGAAAAGGGCTTTGTTACACACTCCTATTTTTCTGTCAACAGTTAATTTGAGCACTTTCAAGGTAAGAACTATCCTATTGAAGTGCTTTTGAAAATGTGATAAAGAGTAAGTACAATCTATTCGGTTACATGAACGGTTACTAAAAGCTACCAGATTTAGCGACGTTTGTGGTATAATAGTACTAGGAACTTGCAAAATTGTTATAATGTGAATCGTACCAACACCTACTTTGAAATTAGGTTATCAGAAATAATATCTAGGCTATGATTGTTTCTGTTAAAGTGGTAAAACATTTTCTTGGTTTTCAAAAAATTGAAACTATTGGAATTCATTTCAGTTATTAATATTCTGCACAACACCATGACTGAGGATAGAAAATGTACACAAGTAGCATGTTTGGAATGCTTTAATAATGATTTATTTTATATTTTTATTAAAATATTAACGCAAGTTAAGTGTGAATACAACACATAATAATTCTAAAAAATGGAAAGGTTTGAATACGCACTGTACTTATCTTTAGATACTGGTTTCTGCTTAATAATTATCTATTTTTAATATGTATTAATTTTAATAAATATTGTTGTCCTGGACTAGTCCTGGAATTGATGCTTAGTTAAACAACTATTATCGATACAAAAATTGACTAGGAAGTTCTTATTTTCGTGGTGATTACAGTAAAACAAGTATCTACAAATGTATCTAGATACATTATGTTAGACTTTGTATTTGGATCCAGATACTTCACAGCAGAAGCATCTGTATCTGTATCTAGGTACCTTTTTCTGATAGTATCTGTATCTGTATCTAGATACACAAAATAGTGTATCTGTTACAACACTGCTCTAAAATAACACAGTTGAAGTTTGCATTTAGGAACTCTAGTCCAGAGAAGTACACGCTGTTTAAACCACGACCTTCTAGATTTCACGAGACGAAGTCTCTTATCCGGCCTGCGCACTCCATTAGTTCAAGTGTTTTCTCCGCTGGCGACACCAACCACGAAAATGCGGAAACGGATATATAACACGTAAACGCCAATTTCAAACTACGCTAACTTCGCGCGCTTTTATACTTTTTGTCGATTTTGCGCGTATCGTCAATACATTATATTTTCCTAATCTTTTAAGGCAGCTTTCTTTATTTTTTAATATAATTACGTTATTTCCTTATTTGTTTAAATTTTCGTAGTTTTGTTGCTGTTTTTTCGTTCACTTTAGTAATGGCAAACACTAGCAGAAAAAAGTATAACTGCCGCAATGCGTTGTGTAATAGTACTGATCCTACAATATCATTTCATGAATTTCCTTCAAATTATACCTACCTTACGAGAAAAATGGTTTCAAATCTTACGTTGGGTTATGGACACCAACACTCAACAGCAAAATAATATATACTTCTTTATCTCGACAGATCAACAATTACAGATACCTGAAAGAGTCAATTTCTACATCGAACTTCCTAAAAATATAACAGAATTAATAAAAGAACTCCAAACCTTATCTATGCATCTCGATTGCGAATTCTTTCAGCATCTGTAGCCCTTCTGGCAGGATACATTGCAAAAAAACTGAAGAAAGGATTGAATGTCAATAGCCTATTAGATTCTCTGTTAGCTGCCTCGTGTTCAAATTCACTGATAAGATTTGTAAATCTTCAAAACAGAGGTGCCTTAAAATACTCCACTAGAAGATTTACACTTTTAATCAACCAAATAATCGAACTTGTAATACATATTGTAGAACATTTACCTGGAGAATGTAATACGTCTAATATTCTAACATCACTAGGTATTTCTAACTCCAATTGCTTTTTCACAGTTTTTGGTTTGCCACGACCACAAGCATGAACTTAGTAATATAATTCTTTAAAAATTGCTAAAACCTTGTTTGGCAAACAGAAACATTACAAAAACGTGAACAGATAATGTACTTACTGCTCACTATCTCTATATCCTAAATCCAGCTCACGGGAAGTTATAAAATTGTAATTTCAATAATGTTATTGAACTTGTAAATTAATTTTAATACCATAATTAATTTAATTATATAAATTTATTTAATTAATTCGCAAAATATTTACGTAAACATGCAATGCTTGACATTTGTAAGGGTTATCTAACCTCTATATCTTCAAGTGACAAATAAACATCAGCGTGTCAGCTAGCGCCAAAACGGCGAAATTTTGCGTTTTCTCAGAATCAAAGTTTATATGGGAAATTGTAAAGGACTTCGTCTCGTGAAATCTAGAAGATCGTGGTTTAAACAATAACTATGACCCAATCGGCCAGTCCGATGAAGTTCTTAAAACTTTCAAATCATTCTAGTTTTAAGGAAAGCAAACTAATTATGGACCCAATAAAATAATTTTGGTTTAACGAATAGTTTCAGGTCACAATTTAATTGACAGAATAAATTAGAAAAAAATGTAAAGTTTTCAAGCTACTATTAAAAGTGAGGTTAATTCCATTTGTCCTAGTCGTTACCAGTAAATTAATTGTTTGTGCACTTACATCGAACATTAAGTGCGGTTGAATTTATCTAGCCAAACACTTTGAAGCTAAATATAAATGCACAATACGATAATTTACTCCGAGTTGGTTTTAAGTTTTAAATCTGTCAAATGCCCCCGGGTTCCTTGCACTTTCAAGTTATTTTTTATTAATAGATTCCATGTAATTCTTAACCTCTTGATACAGGCACGTATATCTTTTTTTTAAGAACCTCATACCTACCACATATATACGGGTAGTATATAAATAAAAAAAAATTAAACTATATACTGCGTCTTTTAAGGTATCCACACAAATTACAATTTTTAATTTCGATATTAACATCCGTTTTTACACTAAAAGAGGCAGCGATGTATAACAAGAATTTTTTATATGTAAACTTTATTACAACAATCTTAGTATAATAAGAAGTGAAACTATAAATTATGCTATCATCACGATGATTAACCAAGAAGATAACATCTCCGGTAAACGTTATCGTAATTGTTTATCTTAAAAGTTGGTACTAACTTATGGTTAATAATAAAGCACAATTATTTTCGAGATTACCTACTAATTATGCACTATTACCATTTATGACCATGTCCCGTATGTGCTTGCCATGCCATATAACCAACCATAGAAGCGATTCTTGGGTGATCTGGGTTAGTTCAGTTCAGTTAAGTTCAATTCGTTCATAATTTAATGGTGTAATTTCAATAATTGCAGGAATTAGATACCTATATGTTGTTATATACGAACATGTTCGTGATTCGTTATTATTATAGCGGGTCTTTGAACTCAATGACAATACCAAGCACGTAATTTTAGTTTATTTTATATAGTCGAGACTGGAAAATTGGATCAATTCATGATTTCATACGCTATTAATCTAAATTCTTACCATGGTATATCCCACATACTACATAAATTTTGTGCTTGGAGGGAATAAAGTATTTCTACCGTATATTGAAGAAAATGAAGATAAATTAAGTTGAATAGATAAAAAAATCACATTTCATTATAAAAGAAATCTGTGATGGGTGAGCATTTACACGCACGCTTAGATAATGGTACTGAGTTAATGTAAAAAGAAGAAATCTACAGTTACTTTGATGAAAATATTTGTGCAAAAAGTGAATTACTTCATATGATTTCTTTCCTCAAAAATTCTCAAAGTTATAGTCATGACCTATTTCTTAGTCCTAGTATAGTCTGACCCGTAATTTTTAATTTGCTGGCAACTTTTAAACATAAAGTAATAAAGACTCACTACTAATGAATAACTGAAAAAAAATAAAAAGCCTTTTTGGCTGCGTGCCGTGCATTGAACGCAACCGGAACTACAATAGCTGCAACTGTACAAAATCGAATGGCGTGACGGTACACCATGCAAATTAAATGCTATAAAATTGTATTACCCAATGTGTGTAAGTTTAAAATAAGATTTCCTTTGTATATGGTTTAAACTGGCATGTAACCCATTTTTTTATTACATTCATAAAATTTTAAATTTTTCTAGAATAGTATGATTATGTCTTCTGTATAAACTTTACAATTTAAAAAATGAAGATTCCTAAATATTTATTTTCGAAACGTTTTTATTTTTTTGTAAACAAAAATCTAAGCTATTTTAGTATTGTTGAATTCAATAAAAATGTTCTGATGATCAAAAATTTTAGACTAACTATAATGAGTAGTGCATTATCAAAATTTAAGCAATCCTGTTATATTCTCCAGTTTCTATTTTAGACAAAAAAACCTGCTAGGAAAACGCTGACCAAAAACTACACTCCGCTAATGGAGTGTAGTTTTTGCGACGAATGCTTGTAGGAACGCCAGAAATTATCAAAATCAAAAGTGGTAAAATGTAATGCTGGAAAGTCTTATTTTTATGTTCAGGTAGTTACAAGCTTACAGGAGCACAATTTCTAGCCATATTCTAAAACCACTATGACAAATAATTTTGACCACCAAACGGTCAGATGCAAGGCCGGCGCGGCGTAAGCTTTTCCCAGGCCTGGTTTAAAAGTGCGCATGGTCTAAAAAAACTTCTAAATAAATTATTTATTATAAACACATTACTACAAATTACAATAGGATCATAGAATATCATTTTAGTTATTTACGAAGTACGCGAAGTCTTACTATTTGCACACGAGCGCATTTTTTGAAGGAGCGAGTGATTCATTTGCGCAAATGCGTCGAAGATGACTTCGCGCATCGAATTTTGCTTAGACTTTTTTAAAACGAACTTTAACAATAAAAAAAACAGAATTAACCAAAATCTGTAATACTGTTTCGTAGACAAAGTAATCATAAAACCACGTAGGCAATAGCATTGTTGCCAAGCCAATAAATGGCGCTCGCACATTTGTCAGTGGAATTATTAGCGATTACTAATTTTTCTTTTGTGATTTCGAATACCCAAATAGAAAAAATGGCATTTGTAAATTAGATTTCAGGTATAATTAAAGAATTTCCACACCAAATATTTTTTGACCAAACTGGTGTCGTTTTAACGGAAATTTTATGCCGATTCTGAATATGTAAATCATTTTTGGGGCGAATCCTTCAAAGACCCCTTTGGGAATCAAAAGTAAAAAATGCTTAATCTCCATGGCAATGAATAACAATTATATTAAGTTTCTATAATTGCCAAATTGGGTAATTTATCATTACACAATTTAGTGAGGTTAGGTTAGGCTAGGTTAGGTTAGGTTAGGTTGGGTTAGGCTAGGCTAGGCTAGTTTAGGTTAGGGTAGGTTAGGTTAGGTTCGGTTAGATTGAGTTAGGTCAAGTTAGCTTTATGTTAGGTTAGGTTAGATTAGGTCGAAGAAACTCGAATTTGCTTTTGCATAGCATTTTGGTTAGGTAGTAGCGTTTTGTGGAGGTTAGGTTGATAGTGACTAGTTTTGGAGGCTTAGGGGCGTTTATCCCAAAAATAATTTACTTATTCGAAATGAGCATAAAATTTCCGTTAAAAAGACATCAATTTGGTCAAGAAATGTTTTGCGGGGAAATAATTATTTAACTGTTTTTTATTGTTATTGTTATTGTTAAGTCAAATTATTTTTAGAGTGCCTAAAAGGACCAGTGCTTTTTGCATATTTTGAAGCACGGGTGCGCGAACACTACGTTTGCGTTTAACTGTTTCATTCACAAAATGTCATTTTGAAAGTGTTGAGTTTAAAACATTCTTTCGCTAGCCTTTTTTGTTGCAATTTTTTAATTACGTCATCAAAATTTACGTAGGTTGAATGGTGGGAGTTTGCTCTGCCAGGTGACACAGAAACATCGATGTGACTACGGCAGCAGTAAAAACGCGCGTATTTGTGGTAAGTTGTAACGCGGTGCCTTATAAATCGCAAGGGCGGGTTCCGGGAAACACGCTGAATTCGCGTCGCGCTAGCCCTGATCAGGTGGATATTATTTACAGTATCTGCCCATATTATTAGGGACATCCAATAATTTGGATGTTAAAAGTTTTATATTGTTAACACCAGGAAAAAGATTTGAGAAATGTTTCACGTATGTTTTATTAACCCTTCTTGTATTAACAAGCAATTCAATAAAATAATTTTAAGTAATAAGCTGGTATAAATGGCGAATTTGCTGAACATGCCAATAACTGAAGAGGGTAATGTCTTAGAGGATACTGACCAAAATTATAAGTAGATATTTTACTATTTCTGTGGAAAAGAGTTTCTTGGAAACGTTTCTACGATTATTTTCTACAGAAATAGTAAAATACCTTCTTTATTAATTTCTTCAGTACCCGCTAAGAATTGCATCCACATATTCAGCAAATTCGCCATTTATACCAGTTTATTATTTAGAATTATTTTATTGAATTATTTGTTAATACAACAAGCGTTAATAATCACACGTAAAACATTTCCTAAAATCTGTTATTCTTGGTATTAACAATACATAACTTTTAACATTAACATTATTCGATGTCCCTATTAGTATGGCCAGATACTGTAATATATTGGCATTAGTTGGCACTATTACATACGGGGGGGATTGGCTTTTTTTAGAGAGATTGAGACCAGACTCTCTAAATGGAATTAAGCTTTAAATTCTCCTTCTGAACATGTTGGTTTTGATTTGTGTACTCTGCTAACACAAACTCTGCATCCCTCTGCTCCAAATACCATGATTAAGCGGGCGATCATCTCAATAGAGTACGTTGTATCAAGATATTGCATCATATTTACCCATCTTAGTATGATCAGTATTAATCATCCTGTTACTATTATTTTTTTGCTCTTTATAGATATCTTTGTTAGATATCACTGTGTTCCCGCTCCATTTTTTTATTTTTCCACTTTGCATTTTAGTTTTCTATTTTCAGAGTGTTCTGTTTCTTTTTTTTTGGGTTAATAACAAACATCAACCCAAAAAGAAAAGAAGAAGGGTTTGTGTTCTAGGAATCATCCCGAACTTTCTGTTCTTGATTTAATTATAATTTAATTTTGAGAATTTCTGAGAATCCTTGTGCGTACATTGAATTTCCTAACTTTTGGATTTAGTGTTGGTCATTTATTTTCTTTTCGAGAATTTCCGCTTACTGATTTAAAAAAAGAAAGTCTTTTCTCATTGAAACCATTGATCTTTAGCTTCTGTGAGCCATATTTTATGATTTACTGATAGTTAAAAGCCGACTTCCGGTTTCGCCGAAAATGTCAACAACAACAACCTGGATTATTTTAAATGGAAGCCCCTGTATATTTAAATTTTTTTGTAATTTTCTTTTTTAACGTAGCTGGTTATGATTAGGTAGAGACTTTTGTAATTCATTCTAGTACACCACAAAAGCAGTGATTTCATTCATTAGAACAATAGCAAACACTCCCCTTGCTATTGGATAGAAAATTTAATTACAAATCTAACGATATTCATCATGAACGACTTTATTTTCACCTAAAAAATATTAAAATATTTATTAAATTATAAATACATATCTACATATACAGGATGTAACTAATATAAGTAATAATCTCGTAATTGAGGGGGGGTAGATGTAATGATTTAGAACATATTTTCCTTATCAGCATGTGCCGCATCCTGCTAGTTTTCGAGAAAATTACATTTCAAATCTTAGATACGCCCCTGTTGTACTCATTAAATTAAAAATACTAAAGAAGCAAAGGGGTATAAGGGACTCATTTTTAGACCAAAACAACCAAGTAATTTAAGCAAACAACACGTGCAGGCGAAGACGAAAATGTGATATTGATGTTATTGTTACAATAGCAGTATGGGTTGCTTTGTTGACATCCTTTTTTGGTTTATTGCAGGGCAGTGCAGTGCACTGTTAAGTTTAATTTTTTTTAAATGACTTCTTTATCGGCATCTGGAATACCGAAAACTTGACCTTGGCTTGTTATCACTTTATAACCAGTTTTTTTCTTGAGCACGTTCGGATTTAAATTAGATTCTTAAAATAAAGCAGTTCCGTATTGACTCTTATTATTTCTTGTCGATTTCAACCAAAATTGTTAAAATCTTGATAAAGATGTCTGAAGTCTTGTTGTTGATTAATGGCTATTACATACACTCATCTTTCACCCTTTCAAAGTTTATAACTTTCCATAGATATATACACCTTGTATGTCTAGAAAGGTAAATCTAGGAAAATGGAAATTTGGCACCATGGTCGGATGTAATTTGACTCGTAGATCATAAAAGATGTAAAATATACAGGTTTCTTTATTTAAGAAATATAAGTTAACCATTTTGTCTGTACACCTGTCAGTAAATAGTAAATTGTACCTTCTGTCTACGGGCCAAATTTCATATAAACAGATTACTAAATATCGGAGATATATTAAGCTTGGTCCTAGTCACATTGTCGCCCGGTATATTGTTTTATTCGTTTCCCACACGTTACTGTTAACTGTCAAATGTTAACTGTTAATTTTATTATTAAATAACATTGCCTAATTTAATTTAAAATTTGCTAAAGTAATTTGAAGTAAGTCTAATGACTTAATGAATTTATATAAACTATAATTTAAACCATAAATACAAGAAATGAGTCATCGCAAATCACGTGGGTGAAAATGTAAAATGCATCTAGAATTAGGCGGAAGCTACGCTGTAATCTAAATGAGAATAGCCCGAGAGCTGGCGATAAAAAAGTGTAAGAGTTTTGTAAAGGCTAATATTTTAATATTAGCTTATATTTAGGGTGTAAATAAATATCCTACACAAAATAAACTCGGATATGGGGACACTTGGCGTCAGCGCAGTTTGGAAGTTGTCACGAGAAATAGTGTCATCTAAGTGTTTTCTAAAAGCAGAAAATTGATTACTAAGCAGTTTATGTAGTAAAAAACTGGAAAACAGTCGTCAGACAGCGTAATCATTGAACGCGTTACATCAGCACCAATGCGGTGATCGCATGTCTTCAATATGAGGTCAAAGTAAAGAAGTGATTTGAAAATGCCCTACTTTTGGTATCAAGTGTTAAAATGATTTTACTGATTGAGTTTTTCTTTTTTAGATCTTTGAACCCCAATTGTTTTGGTAGTTATCATGGCAGTTGGTGGCATGGTCTTCTTTTAGTCTTGTTTATTAATTAGACTCTTCACAAACTGACAAGAGTTCTACTCGTGTTACAGGGGATGAAAATTTGATATATCACCATGATCCCGAAACTAAACGTCAGTAAAATGATGATTTGCCTGTGAAGGTGAAGTCACCTTCACACACAATATTATCACATAATTTTTTAAAGTTCAAAATTGTCTCACCCTCTTTGTCGCCGCCACTAGAAAAGGAAACAATTTATTTTGAGGGAATACTTATGTACTGTATGTACATAGATCTCGAGCAAGCAAGATTGTTGTTAAACGCGATATAGCCTTTCTCAACCTGCAGTCAATGATACAGATTTTCTTTAATGAAAAGTTCTAGTTAAGAGTTCTCAAATATAGCGTCTTTATATACTGCCACCAAGACCATACTCATCTATCTTATTCTGCTCCCTGTTCCAATTCAAACCCATTTCAGAAAGGCATAGAAAAACCCGATAATCTTTATCCTCTCTCTCTTTTATTTATCTTTTGTATCTTTGCATATCAAGACCTAGAATGAAAATAATTGAAGCAATGATATCTCGGGCAAGTAAAATAACAATATTGTTAAATGTGATATAGTCCTTCTCAACCTACAGTTAGTACCTGCAGATGTTACGTTCTTGAATGAGAGATTACATATATTCAAGAATTCTTAAATGTAGTGCATTGATCTGATCTGTGGGATGGAGGAGGAATAAACATGCAGCTTTATAAAAGTCGTTTGTCAAATTGTCACACATGGCAGCGAAGTATGGACCTTGAAAAATAAAAAACAAATAACATTGGAGATATGGGAAAGGAAAGTACCGGGAAGATTTTTGGGGGAAACAAACAGAGTTAAGAGAATTGTATAATAGGGCAAGTATCACCGGAGTAGTTAAAGCTCAAATAATTAGATGAATGGGGCACATAATCAGAATGTCACAGGAGAGGCTACAAAAAGGTTATTAGCTAGTAGAACTAGTAGTAGCAGTAGCAGCGGGGAAGGAAAGGAAAGGAATGCTAATGGAGCGATAGAAAAATGTAGTAGAAGAAGATATCAGAAGGGCAAATATAACTGGATGGAAGGAGAAAGCAGTGGACAAAAAGAAATGGAAGAAAGCAATAGACCAAACTGTTTTATATACAAACTGTTATAATATTTTAATTAATAGATATTCCATCAGTCACAGATGCTATCGTAACAAAGATGAAATACACAACTCACTACTTAGATCCCATCACCAACTTTCTTAAATTTCAAACACTTTCACGTTTCACAAAAATAACATTAACCTCAAAATATATGACATTGATTTGTTTACTTACTTTACTTTATTGATTTTTTTATAAACAACTTTAAATTTCATTATGTTCTACAATAGGTTTGTGCACCCCTTAAAAGATGAAATTGGAAGAGAGTTTGTTACAAAAATTGAATGTGATGAAATTTTTGCATGAAACAAAAGAAACTTTGACAAGCCAATTTAACATAACCAAATTACAATTTTATTATAAATTTTAATTAACACAAAAACTAATTAGATAATCTTATAGATAAAAAGATAGATTCCCAATTTAATGGTATATAACACTTATGTTTTCATTACACAACAAGGCCTCCATTGAATGTCGATGGAACCTAATTTCCAAACAACTACAACATTAATTTAATTACTTAAAAATACCTTTTTACACCTCCCTACCTTCACAAATTTAAACATTATATGCTAATAAACATTAATTGCATAATTTTCATATCAACTGCAGTATTTCAATATACGATCCAAAGACGTAAAATAATTATAGGTTGTTTATCTGACATAATTAATAAAAAGCAGCTCCTACATTTAAGATAGTAACAACTATGTGGTAATGAAGCAGCTTTGCAAACCTTCACCAAGATTATTCAACCAAGCTGTAAAATTTTGAAATTAAAGAAGCTTATTACAACTGAAGAATCTCGTTAACATGAAAACACATTTTTATCTATTAATTGATAAGGTTTTAGTTTAAATCTTACATTAAAATTGGCCTACACTTTATTTAAATTGAAAATTATATAATCGTCTCCCACATTCTTAATAGACAAGGAAGATTAACTAAGCGCTTTGGAAAAATCAGTTTTCCAGATATCCAGATTTCCAGTGAATGTTAATTATAATTAACCATATTCATAAGCAAATCACTCAAATTTATAATTTTGAAATTGAGGTTATGCAACCAATCTAACGTGTCGCTTTGAAAATTCATAAATAAGCTTATATTTTCTTGTATTGTCGAGCTAGAAGTGATCCGTTTATTTATGAGTTTAGTTATCCAAACAATGGCCCAACAAATCCAATGGCAAAGCAAGAACACTTTAGACACATGCTGTTTCCGTATCAGTCGAATGAACGAATTAGTTTTGATCATCTCTGACCATCACCATGAGAGTTGTTTATTCAATTCCAATGGAATTTTGTTTTACTATGTATTCAATAGTCGTATTTTTATTTAACAGTCAAACTAATTCATAGCATCTTTAAGAACATGTTTTTTTTTGTTTTCTTTTAACTTGGAAATTATAAAATTTAATCTCAAAAATTGTTTGCATATTAACTATTTCACTAATATTTAAATTTATCTAGAAGGAAAAGTAACATAACCAGATAACCAGAACAGCATATCACGATTATAGTATTAAAATGTTACAACTTAATTAAGATGCAAATTATATACCAGTACGGCAAGCCCACCAAAAGTGGGTATAAAAATGCTCAACCACTTTTCAAAATTTAATTGCTACACATTTTAAGTAGCAAAATGGGATAGTAGTTAATGTCTTAGTAATTTAGATTTTAAATTTTGAGCTATAAAAAATTAGCAAGTAATTAAAATATTTGTTATTGGTCCGTATCGAATCCCATAAATATTCAGTTTTTGTTTTGGACAAACATTCATCGGCCATAATCGCTTCATCAACTTCCTAGAAATTCCTGATCGTCAAAGTGAATTTGCTTCGAGTATTTTAAAAGTGTAATTATAAAGATGGTTGGATAAGGAATATCTTCGTTTATTTTGTGTAGTTTTGATGCAAAACTTAAAAAAGATTTTTCTTAACTTTAAATTTCCGAAAGGTATTATTTTTAACCGGGAAGTTTCAGAAGATAATAAGATTAGAAATTATTATGTCCTTCCTAACGACACTTTATAGGTTAATGAACTGCTTTACATCGTCGTGAGCGTACCTTAGTCTCTTATGAACCTAACATATGTGTATTAGTACTAGCAGAATAGATGTCTATTAATATGTTAATAAGTACATAAGTAAACTAGTATTCTTGTTTATTGTTGTTTATTATTGTTTATAGTTCGGTATATATTGGACAAACACTTCGAAATTTTGACATAAGATATAAAGAACGCGTACGTCATTACAAAAATAAACATCCTGAAAAATCTAATAACGCCAAACACCTTTTAGAACAAAATCACACAATGACTCCTCAAAATAATATTAAATTCCTACATTTTTGTAATAACAAACGCAAATTAGACATTTTAGAAGCCTTTGAGATATACAAACACAAGCTCAGGGTACCTTTAACGAATGAACAACTTGAGCTCAGTAATTCTCCGTTACTGGAAGTATTAGATATTTAATTCTGATTATTATTATTATTTTATCTAGTTACCTATTTTTGTATCTACCTTAGCGACGTGTTTGTTTATAATTATATTACCTTTGATAATGACAGCATAGCTGTCGAAACAATATTGTCAGGTTGTATTTTAATAAAACTGTGAAACTTTTAATAATCTTTATTTATTTCATACAAAGCTAGTATTCAATTAGGCCCGCCATCACTGATTTTAAAGACACTATTTTTTACTCAGTTCAATTGTTTAAAAACTTAAAAATGATATACAGCGGCGTCCGATGTATACGAAAACCCGAGAACAAAGTCAAATAACCCAACGGACTGACCAGGCTGTAATCTGCGGTGCGCAGATTACAGGGGGGGGGGCACATTTACTGAGTAAAAAATAAACGACTAGGTAAGATAAATTAAGGAGGTTGGAACAAATCGTAGTACTCTGTTGAAAAGGAGAATGAAAGGGTGTGAAGAAGAAACAAGAAATTACTTACTTGTAAGCATATCCAATGAGAGACGTTTAAAATACGTCATATTTATGTCATTTAAAAAGTAATTTTAAGTACTTTCCATCGATATACAACTTTTCGGCGGACATTGACTATGAAACGGTCAACGGCCAAAAGTACAGTAATATCAGATCGAAATTAAGCAAACAAAGGAGAAAAGTAAATAAGAAGCTGAAAATTGGCATAGATGTGCGCGAATACATACTGTTTAAGAAAGCGATGCGTAGAAGAAGGTATACTGCAGCCGCCATCTTGAGAAACATGGCGGTTAAAATGAAAATGTTTTGATAAGTATTACGTAAACAACGCAAGGAAACTTTAACACAAGACGATTTTTGTTTTATTCAGCTACGGCTGAGAGTTTCGATCAAAAATGTTTCCCATAAGAAATGCACAGAATAAAGAACTTGTAATGGTGATTAATATGACGATAATTAATTACACAATACATAAACGCAAGTTGCGAATCTCAAAACTACACTTATTACACTTGCAGACGTAAAAAATCGATATATGCAAAGAACTAATATATGTACGTTTTCTCTTTTTGGCAATTACTGGAATATTGTATAGGCTAGAAGTGTGAAATTTGGTTTAGAATTAGGAGTTTTAATTTACATGCTCACAATAGAATCATCTTAGGCCTACTAAATTTCGGTTATATCCAAAAGTTATATCCAATTAGATTGCTTAACCGCGTAATCAATGTAACAATGTAGTTAACCATATTTTATGCCGTAGCAGGTTAAAACGGTCAAGGCAAATTGTCTGAAGTCAAAACGTTGGAAACAAAAACGCCGAATGGTCAAAAGGCCGAAAACAATTTGGTCGAATTGATAAAAGACCGAAAGGTAACTTTGGCTAAAAAAGAAACGCCGAAAACAATTTAGTAATTGTAATTGTCGAATATGCATGGGGTGGGTAACGATGGGGGTTTGTATGTTGTTTTACTGATATCTGTAAAAAGTAACCCCTACAATCGAGATAGTTTCAATTATGTGGTAAAGAAACAACTTCACAGTCCTCCATCAAAATTATTTATCCAAGAACTGTGAAGTTTTGATATAGAAGAAATATAAAGAAATCAATAATCTCAATAACTTGGAAACATATTTTTTTCTTATAAAATATTCAGGTAAGGTAGTAAATACTTGTATACCTCCCCATTACAACACACCTCATCTCTTTTAGGTTAAATCTTGCATTAACTATGTCCTTCTATTTAATTTAAATACCATATAAAATTATCGTCTCTCATATCGTTAGTTAGATAAGGAAAATTATCTCAATTCTATAGAAAATCACTTTTACAAATATCCTTTTTCTGATCATAGTGTACTAACTAGTGTGCATGATACTTATAATAAACCATTTTCTAGCGTCATAAAAGATAAATTTTCCAAAATACCCTACTCAACTCTTCTAACGTGTGTCACTTTAAATTTCATATCTAAGCTTGCTTAAAACTATTGAGTGGGTGAATTCCTTATTCTGTAGGTCAAAATAACATGACAATATATTGCATGCAAATAGCACTGTATACGTATGTTGAAGTTCAGTAAATATTTTTAATGCTATACCTTCGCGACTGGGAAGGTGTCGTGTTTTTGGAAGGGCTAGCGAAATTGGAAGTTAGTTTAGTTGTAATCAAAGGTTGCACGATCCTATTAAAGACCACTCTTCGGGATTCGGTTGACGTCCGACTTTGGAATATATCACCCCGACTGGCTAGCTTTCGTTACTTTGGACGATCTAGGGACTTTGTAGGTTAGGTTAGTTGTAATAAAAGGTTGCATGCTTCATATGGTTAATTTTGAAGGGTTCTATAGTCGAAAAGGATTTAGGACATCCGAAAGGCTTAGTTAGGTTAGGTTTGTCTTAACTTCGGCCAATTTTTGTTTTCGGCCAGATTTACTTTTGGGCCTTTTGACCATTCGGCGTTTTTGTTTTCGACATTTTAGCTTCGGTTCCAAAAAATGTCAAAATTTAAACTTTGACATCCTCTCCCCTTTAAATCCAACGACGCCAGTTTTGTATGCTACGCCCGGTTCATTCGGCTTCATCCGCATGGGGCTCCAACTTTTCTTTAGTTATTATTTTAATATTAGGTCGCTGCATGTACTCCACTGAGAAATATCCTGGAAAACGAAACATGTTTTGGATCGCCCTATATAAGCCGCTATCGCTCGAACGGAAATAAAAACTTTTGAAAACTATCAATGACCTCTGTCATGTAAAATTTTAAAATTCGGTCTAGCTATCACCCATCTTTTCGCAACCTAAAGTTTTTCTAAATACGCTGTATACTCAGGAACTTCCGGTATGCTTTATTTACTGTTAATAAAAAAAAGTCAAAATCTTTTTTACAAAATCGGATTTTACGCGGCAGGTATAGTTAATTGGTAACGGTTTTGATCGTGCGACTTCATAGTTGTTCCACATATATGGACATATTGGATATGGATGGTTATTTCTGCACTCGTTTCGGATCAGTTTAATGGTAATGTTCATGGCGTTCCATAAATGATGGAATTTTATGAATTGAAATTTCATTTTGTTGAAACTTAGTAAACAAATGAAATTATTTTATCCACCAAATGATCACTGATAAAGCGGTTTTATGCCTAGAAAAAGGTAACATCATTACCGAAATACGTATTGGCAATTAGTCCAATGCAATGTGTGGTTAGGAGACACCGTTAAATATAGTGTTGTGATAAACCACAGTCCTTACAATCCATTATTAGTGATCCATTTCTCAGTCATCCAACTTTATATATAACTTGTTCTGATGCCTTCCCTACCACACAAGACTTTTGCATCACTGATGCAACTTTTCAGCATTGTTAGTGTGTCAACTGTTCTGCTTGACAATGCTAGTCAAGTGTTAATACTACAGTCATGAAAAAATACTATTTGTCGCACAGAAGCAAAGGACAGTATTGGTTGGCAATCGTCTTGACAAAACTAAAATGGATTTGGTCTTGGCTCCACCACCATTTTCAGTTTTTACAATGTAGTAAGAATGTAGTAAGTCTTGCTGTTTGATTTTAAAAACATTGCCAAAACAAAATATTAAATTAAAGTATAACTTAAGCTTTGGCTTTGGCTTATAAGTAGGCTTGATTTTGAGCTTGAAAGATATATTGGAATTTGATTTTACCGAGTAAATTTTTAGATTTTCAACTGCAGCCCCAAGCTAATATCAACATTACCTTGACGTTTAGTACAGACTGATTTAGCAAATAGCTATTTATGTAACAAGTACATAATATAGGACTTTATGGACGAGCCCAGTGGCGAGCAAGGCCTATAAAAAGGTCAAGGCTATAAAGTCCAATTGTACAATTTCCATACAAAGCTTTATGTTTGATTGGTAAAATTGTCAAAAAAATTGTAAATAAACAGAGGAAAATATAGTTGCCATTGGAAAACTGGATATATTACAGTGTGCTTTTGCTATACTTTATTTTACTAAGTAGTATGTACTATAAAGAGCTACTTTAGAGCCACAAAACTATGTTATAATTGGTACCTACTTTATATTATGCAATCGTACATAAAAGAAATCATAGTTCTAAGGTCTAAGGCAACTCAGTAATATTACAGGTAGACATTGAAGGTAGTTTCTAAACACTAGAATTTTAAGTGACTGAAACTTAAAGTATGTATAATAAAAAAACATTTTGAGACTTCTAGCCAGGTCCAAAAAAGCCTCTTCCAGACGCTACATATATAGTGTGTAGTGCTGGGTTGA
Organism: Agrypnus murinus; assembly: GCA_929113105.1. Taxonomy (NCBI): domain Eukaryota; kingdom Metazoa; phylum Arthropoda; class Insecta; order Coleoptera; family Elateridae; genus Agrypnus; species Agrypnus murinus. Next base: position 111,176,604 of record OV816028.1, on the reverse strand, counting down.
GAAATAAACTGGTACCTTAAATCTTGTTGACAATTGTAAAATAGTGCATGTGCAAAAGTATATTTGCAGTCTATATAATTTTATAGAAGGAAGTTCTGTTCTATAGCTACCAGTATTAATGTACTTACATAGTTTCTGCTGCCCTATTGAATTTTTTTTAAGGATAAAGATGTGTACTATGTACTTCAATTCATTTTTCCGTTACTAGCTTTCAGAAGTTTAGAAATCAATATTTAAAAGAAAACCACATGCTGAAACTTTCATAATATCCTGATATGAAGCATATGGAGAAAGCTTTTAAATAAATACCCATAATTAAACTTGCCTAATTCTTTTGTAACGGATCTTTCTCCATGGGAAAAAGCTAAAAGTACTTGATAGTCTTTCAGTCCATATAATTCTGTTAGTACAAGTGTAATGTAAATATTGCAGGGCCATTACTATTTAAATAACACATCTATTGTTTAGTTGATAGAAGCGTTAATAAATATTTTGAAATAAATTTTTTTTCAAACATGGTCTATGCATAATTTAAATAAATAATAAAAATTATGATATCTTAATTACAATCTACCACTTAAACAATCAAATACTAATTTACATTTTATTTGTTGCAGGTGACATCTTAAGTGGCGTTTGCTACGTTGGTTTATGGAACGTTGAAGCTCTGCGAGGTTTTGTGCTGTCTCCCCTTTGTGGCTATCTCATCTTGGGTACAATATTTTTACTTGCTGGCTTCGTCTCGCTCTTCCGTATAAGGACAGTTATGAAACATGATGGAACAAAAACAGATAAATTAGAAAAACTCATGATTCGCATCGGAATATTCTCAGTGCTTTATACCGTTCCAGCTCTTATTGTAATTGCCTGTCTATTTTATGAACATTTCTACTATGATTCATGGATTAACACATGGAGGAAGGATATGTGTAAGAATAAACCACAATATACGATTCCTTGTCCGAGGACAAAAGATGCAGAGAGACGACCACAATTTGAAGTGTTTATGATCAAATATCTTATGTGTATGATCGTTGGTATCACATCAAGTGTTTGGATATGGTCAGGGAAAACTGTTCACAGTTGGAAGGTATTTTTTAATAGATTACAAGGGCGGCATGCTGCAGCATATGTTTGAGATTAAATTAATATTCTACATTCATTGGCTGCATATGTGTTTCAACTGTAAATTATATTTATGTGTAGTGTTTTATAGATTTGTGACAACAAACGTAACTTATTTTTTTTATATATACAAAAACTCAGTGCTTTTCCTGCAAGAGTGTGCTAATTACGTGTTCCTTAATAATATATTGACTTATTGCATCACAACACTGTGATTAAAATCGATCAAAAATTGTGTACTTTAAAATTTTTGCTATATACGAATAGTATGTATTTGCATTTCTATTTTTTACCATATGTACTGTAGTTTTTTAAGATAACTTATATGTTGTTACAACTACCTCTAATATGCCATAACTTAAAAACGCAATACATACACAATGCTTCCAAAAATATTTCAGAGAACACTCTTTATTATTACTATATTTTTGTAATTGCCTTTTTTACTAAATTTTTTTAAACAATTTTGTATAATTTAACATTAAGGTATTTTGTAAATAATGTAAATACATACTTTTTAATTTTATTATTAATAATGTCGCTACTACATTAATATGTGTAGCTTTTGCTGTGTTCACCTTCCTTACTTATATTAACATTACATTTATCTCATAATTACTTAATATTAATAAAATGCTTCTGTATGTTGACAATCTTTTATAAATCGTTTAAATTCTGTGTATATCAATCGACTTATATTTTTAATTTTTCAAGTGTACCAGACACATTATCACTGATACATAGAGCTGAGAGTAATTGTGCCATAGTTATTAATTGTTTGACTTGATTTTAATTAATGTAACAATTGCAAATTAAACTCATTCTAAAGAAGATTAATAAAGTGGAACGAATTTTAGGTGACGAATAAAGAATATATAGTTGAATAAATAAAAAAAACATTTTGTAAATTTTATAACAATTTTAAATTAATGATATATATTATGTAATAAGGAGATCAAGCTATACTTTAAATCCGAGAAGATGTATTATAACGCCGAGGCGTTATAACATCTTGGAGGATTTAAAGAAGCTTGATCTCCGTATTGCATAAGTTGTTTTATTTTATTTCGTATTTCAATGCTAATTTCTTCCATTTAAAATTCATTCAAATGTATTGTATAATGAAGCAAGTTGCCTTGTATGTGTCATCATACGTGCAACCAAGGAGATAAAAAGCAGCATGTCACGTGTGGCTGTTATGCAACATCAAATGATTTCTACGTTGCCAACAACAACGGAGATCAAGAACGTCTTGAACTCCGGTGTCATTGACAACAGTTATACTTTATTTTACTAATTGTAGTATATAAACAATTGTTTGAAATACGACATGAAATAAAATTCTTTATTGCTAGGTGTGAAAAACTATATCTGTTAAGTAATCATCATGATGACACTTACAAATTCTTGCTCTCTTCACCACATATTCCGCATAATTTTTTGTAAACCGATTAAGTTTATTTCCAGTTTATTTGAGAGCTTTGCAAGATTTATGATTTGGCTTCAATACATTTTCTCCTTTAGGTAACCTCAAAGAAAGAAAAACCCAAGGTGATCAAATATTTGTTTCATATCACGTTTCAAAATCTGATTGGGTAAATGCTGTCTCGAGATGTTAGCGGTGTGATCTGTGGCTAACCAAACCTTCTCTTGATGTAATTCTGGTAACAAAATTTTTTTTATCGTTTTCCTGTATCCATTGCCATTCAACATTAACAAGCTTCCAAGAAAAAAAGTCCAATGATTCTTTCATCCACATTTACCAGATCATAACCCTGACTTGATGCAAAGGCCTCTGTTTGATATTGTGTGGATTCTGAGTGCCCCAGAACTAAATATTATTTATTTACTTGGCCAGTCACATAAAAACATGCCTTGTCACTCATCAATAACTTATTCATGAGATTTCAATAGTTGTCAGTCAGCAACAGTATCTGGGTTGAAGTTATTGACCCACTGCATGCATGTACACATCCTGTCAAATTTTGCAAAATTTGTTGTAGCGAGCATTATCCAATATGTTTTGCAACATAGTTTACAATGTCGTTATATCATGCGTTTCCCTGTCCTCCACTGTACCTTGAATCCTTTACTGCCCTTATACATTCAAACATGTGGCACATTAAGTTGTGTTGGAATGATTGACCTAACCTTAACCTCGTTTATTAAATAAATTGTTACGATTTCGGTAAGTTGAGTAATCGCACAGTGATCCATATTGGCACACCCAACTGTTTTCTACATCAAAATGACACCAAAGAAAAAGGTATAATGCTTTTCAATCTCAACCAGAAACAAATTTAACTACTACTTCATATTAGAAAATGTTTTAAAAGGTGGATTTTAAACTACATATACCTTTATCATTTATGCCATGAGTACAGAGAAAAGAATTTATAGATGTTGACTAGATGTACGCTGCATCTTATGAGAGCTGTTTTCTGTAGTGTTGGTACAGTGTAGTACCTACCATAAATTGGAGCAAAACGGAGTCAGTTTTTCATTAAAGAATATTTTAAACAAAAGCTTACATTTTTGAATTTAGAAATGCCATGTCCCATACCTACTCAGTTTGAGTAAAAATCTTCAATTGATATATATTTTTTTAACTTCATCTATCACTTCACTTGGAATTGGAAGACAAGTTGAATGTAAATGAGTTATAATTTTTGAATGTACATAAACGTTTGTTAAAAAAAGATTAACCTTATTTTCGTTTTTATTTAGACAATGTAGAAAATAAAATAAACCCATTAAAGTTCTTGATTCAGGTTAATTTTTCAGCTAAGGCAATCCAATGCATAGAGACCATTCATCAAACGTCTTTAGATTGAACCAACCAGATTGGGCATGTCCGTGTCTAGTTGATTTTAGGCTCCTACACTGTCCACTTACCTGGAGCTAAACTGTCTTTCAAATCATCGAAATATTCATTTACCTATTATTTTATCTGAAACATTTTCTAAAAATTTGTTTTTTTGTGGGTCTTTTAAGGAAAACATATTGTTTTCAAAACTCTTCAAAATTATTAACCTTCCTCCTTAAATCTTCTATAGTTACATATGTACATCCACAAGTCGTTTTATTAAAAATTGAGAAATGTTGCTTTTGCAGTTTCTCTAAAGAAAATTTCTTGCTTGCTACTTTTCATCCCGAAAGTACAGTTCTTGCAAGATACTTCTATTGACCAAAAGAATGAAATTGGGTAAAATGCTCATAAGTTCTATTGAAAAGTGGACAATAATATATCTTCAATATGACAAATATATAATAATAAATAATTTATTGAAACTTTGTACAACAAGCTTAGATAAATACTTCATATAAATATCTCACTAAGGCGAACCTAAGCGTTGGTTTAGTTTTAACAGAGATTTTTTTTCTATTTTGCTTCTAGAATATAGTTATTAAAGCACCCAAAACAGTGTGTTAATATCTCATTTGAGTGCTTTAATAGCCCAACTTTTTCAAAGTTGGTGGCATTGGAAAACAATTGGAAACAAAAAGAAAATTAACAAAAACTTCACTTTAAAAATGTGAATTTACAAATGTCACATCAGTGTTGCCAACCACCACAAAATTTCTTAAATTTTGGAATTGAATTTTTTTATTTAAAAAGGGAATAAAAGTTGCAAAATAGAAGAGTCATTATTGCACTCATCCTTTAAAAAGCTCGCCGCAAGCGGCTTGTTTTCTAATCTTGGACTCGTACAATAAATCTTGCCTTATGAACCTTATTCTTTAATATACTATTGTTGTTCAATTATAAATTTCCAAAGAAAAAGACTTAAATAATTTCTGTCTACTTAGTAATTCACTTTTAAATCATCTTAACTGTTGCCATTTGGAAAATTGTACATTTGAAATCATTCTGTATAGACTTTTACATTGACCTTTTGGATTTTTAAATACTGATGTTGGTGATAACTAGAGAAGAGCAAAATAGTCAAGCATAAAACCACATTTCTTAGGGAGAGCGTAAAGTTTTATTCATTACTACTTACTAATAATATGAACTTCGAATTGAAACTGCTTTAAAATGTGAAGTCTTGGTTAAATTTGCAGTATAAACTAAATATATTTCAATATTTTTCTTAATGGTTTTTAGGATGACCTGCGTTGAAAGAAATAAATATTCAGAGGCGTGTGGCTACGATTTTAATAAATTTAATTCAAATATCAATACTAAATTTTATCTTATCGCAATCCACAAGAAGTATTAAAGTAACGCCAATGAAAATGACGTCATCCACGGGTTTCAAAAGCAAGGTCAACTATTTTGCTCTTCTCTAGTGATAACAATGCAGGTTATTGTTGCAATTTTTATAACCGTGCTGATGAAGAAGGAAAAAGCATTATTTGCATAATAACTATTCACAGTTCATGGTATTGGAATGATTGCGGTTTGTCATTATTTTTAGGTATCTAAAGGCTATCAGCACAATATCCACAGGAAACAGAATTTCTGAAGAAATCTTCAGTTTATACTATATTCTATTAGATAAGTTTTTCATTTTATTATTATTAATATATTAATTAAACACATATTATTAATAATCAACACGTAAAGACAGTTAATCTAGTCCTCGAGATTTTTAAGCAACCAAGCTCCATGCTTCCGTTGTTAAAATTTGTTCCACATGTTTAAGTTCATTCTATCTTTGAAGTATCCAAAATTTAAACTTTATATATAGTATATGTACATTATTTATAATCTAATAATTTTCAATATCTTATTTGTTTAAATCATTGCAATTGGTATCTGTTATTATAAAGGCACATTATAGCTCTATATTTCTGTTTTATTTCCAAAGCAAAATATTTATACAAAATTATTATGTACTATGTAAATTTAAATTATCTTAATTGATTCAGAATGCTCAAGGAGTGATGGATTACAAAAGCTGTTGAATATCTAAATTGGGTCAACACAATGAAAAAAGAATTGTAGGTGTGTTGGCACTCTTAAGATTTCCATGATTTTATTTTGTAACCTTTTAAACTGTTTTTTTTATTATAGAACATCGTAAGAGTTAAACAGAAACTTAATAAAATGTGATAGTAATACCTAATAAATAATCTGTTTACATATCTTGTCACCTCTATTATGCAAATTTATATTCCAGTAGGTTGCATTTTCCTGATAAAGCTTAATATTATCAAAATATGAGCAAACACTATTAAATATGTATAAATTTTTTTTTGTATTTTTTGTAAAATAATGTATGCTTAAAATTATGTTGTACGTAAGTATGTTTAAATAACCAGATCCATATTATAATATGCAGTGCATAATAATTGCTTTTGTTTTATTGTTACTATTAAACTGTTTTACTTCTATTTACGATCTTTTATTTTTTCTTATTGCATCTTCCGTTTCTTATATTTAAAAATATTAAAGATTCTGTTAATAGAACAAAACACTAAATATAGTTACCAATGTGAACTCAAGATGCATCAGAAGTAAGAAACCCCGAGCAGTATTATGCATAGATATTAATATAGTTATAGTTCTCTAATAAAATCATGGAACATTTTAACTTGATAAAAGCAGATATTCAACGATTGGTACTGATATTATGTGTGATAATGTATGTAATATTTAGAAAAAACACAGTCAATTTTTAAAAGTAAATGCTAAAGCGCAAATATTTGCCTTTTTTATAGATTCAGCATAATACGTCCAAAATAGCTTGTTAACATTTGCTGAAGTGTTTAAGCAATAATTAATAGAAAGAGAATTTTTGCATCTTTTACGTAAAAAAATATTATGAGTGTATTTAATGTTGTATGTATACATAATTTTATGAAACTTTTATAAAATTGTGCATTAATTGTACTATACAATGTATAAACTATATTTATATATTTCTAGAATAAATAAAGTATTTGTACAGATATTTTTGATTTTCTTTTCTGATCACTCCATATAGTACATAATATGCATCCAAAAATGGCTGGATCAAAGCTCAGTACTTACTAAGCATGGACAATACGTTGCTCTACTGATAATACTTTTAATCAGTTCTGAATGGTAGACATTTCTAACAAAATTATCTCTATAAGTTCTGTTGCAATTTCGTTGACAGTTCAAATCATCCAGTTCAGCATTTTATATTGATATTGTAACGTTCTTTTTAAATTAATAAAAAATGCTGTTTAATCGTCTATTAACAAGAGAAATACTATTTACATACACTAATTTAATATTAACTAATTATTTAACACTATAATTATAAACTATTTAACGAACTTAAATGCTAGATATTTACAAAATTAAAGTAGATTAAATAAGGACTATTTATTTATTATTACAATTATGAAACATTTATTTAATCATTAATATGTTTGATTACTAATTACACAAAGCACATTTCAATTCACCGGTTGAACCCTAATTGAATTCATTCAAAGACATTCAAACATACTCATGTATTACCTCGTCGACGTATCATACCTCGAACATAGGAGATGGGCCAGGAATCTTCTAGTATTGTAGCTCGTCTAGCCGCCAGCCGATGTGTCATATATATCTCGAACGTTCCAGCACGCGGTGTCCATGCGGCGTACCAGAATTTTCCCATTCGTTACAATATGATGATATAGCCTATTTCAAAGCAATTAGTATATTAATTGCTTTAAAATCTGTTAGATGAGTCATTTCGTAAAACTTTATTTATTATTTGAACTTTATTTCACCATTAATTACCATAAATACTATTCTAGAAACAATTGTATTATTATTATTATTAAGCTAATACATTTTATTTTAAAATAATAGCTGTTCAGATACAAGAACTTAATTTATCCTTTCTTTAAGGGGGATTAGCCCTTATCTTCTCTTTTCTCATAGTGATTGGTGTGTTTCTGCCTGGTGCACTATTCTTCTCCATTCTTTTCTGTTTGTTATGGAGGTTCCTTCACTGTCTAATATTTAGCTTTGCAATGTCGTCTTCAACTTGTTCTTTCCACCTGCATTTTGGTCTTCCTCTAGGACTTGTGTACATTGGACTCCAATCTGTAATAGTTCTTAAAGCTGTCGCCTTCTCACTCCTGTATATATGCCCATACCATCTTATTCTCATCGCTTTTATGACTTTTACTATGTTCTTCTTGCCCAATATCTCATCAATTTCATGATTCATAAACTGCCTCCGCTCATTTTCGCTTATTTTCTTTGGTCCTGTTATTGTTCTTATAATTTTCCTTTCTAGTATTTTAAGCTTTTCTTCTTCTTTTTCGGTCATTGTCATTGTTTCTGTTGCATATGTAATTACTGGTCTTATCATTGTCGTGTATATTCTAATTTTGGTCTTTCTGCTTAGTTTCTTACTTTTTGTTTGTTTGTTACAGTAGAATGCCCTGTTCCCTTTCGTTATCTTCTCGTTTATGTCCTGCTTTTCGTTTTTCCTGTGTACTATTGTTCCCAGATAATTAAATGCTTCCACTTCTTTAAATCTGTGGCTATCACACATAAAATCTGTCATTACTCTATCAATTCTGCTGCAGCACATGTACTTAGTTTTGTTTTCGTTTATTTCTAGTCTTCTCTTTTTCGTTTCTTCGTCTAGTTTTCGGATTGCTCTTTTTAATTCTTGCTTGCTTCTTGAGATGATTGCAACATCGTCTGCATATGCTATAATCTGTGTTAAGTTTTTGTTAATTGTTCCGGTGCCCTCTATTTTTTTTATTGCTTCATCTAATGACAGAGTGGAAAGTAGTGTTGACGTTGCCTCTCCCTGTCTTACACCTTTTTTTATTTCTATTTTCCCTGTTGTACCGTGTCTACAATTGCATTGGATTCTTTCATTGAAATTCTTATCATTTTTCTTACTTTTCTTGGAATTGCTCTTCTTTTCAAGTCTTCCATTAACTGTTCTCTCTTTAGTTGGTCAAATGCCTGCATGAAATCTATGAAAATGATATGCATCTCTATATTATATTCGTAACTTTTTTCTATTATTTGTTTTAGAGTGTGAATTGCTGTGACCGTTGATCGCCCTTTTTTGAAACCGTTCTGATAGTCACCTATAGTGTTACCTGTGTGTTTTTGTATTCGTTCTTTTATTATAGATGCTAGCACTTTATATGTCACGTTAAGGAGTGATATGCCCCTGTAATTTCTGCAGTCTGCCATATTGCCTTTCTTTGGTATTGGGATCCATATGGGGTCTCCATATTCTTAGTATTAATTTAAGCATTTGTTTATATAACTTGTCTCCACCTTCTTTTATTAGCTCTGCTGTTATCTTGTCACTTCCTGCAGCCTTTTTCTTCTTTAATTGTTTGATTGCGTTCTTCACTTCTTCGTATGTCTGTTCTTCTGTGCTCGCCTCTTCCTCATTTTCTTCTTCTGTTTCCATGTTGCTCTCTTCTTCGTCTTCTTTGTATAATTCTTCGAAATGTCTCTTCCATGACTCTTCCTTGATAATATCAAGGAAGAGTCATGGAAGAGACATTCTCACATGTTCCCGTCGAGCTGCGTTCACAAGTCTTCGATCCTTGACGACGACGAAAAGTTCCTGTCTCTCGATGCCGGGACCACATACGAGATACAACACTATGGTAAACCCTTTATCGCAATGCGACTTGTCGCATACTAACTCCTACCTCCAAAAAAGCAACAATTTGTGCACGTTGAATGTTCGTTAAATACGGCATTGCAATGCATCGAATAACTTTGTGATACTGATTAATTTCAAAGCATTAGTAAAATAAAATCAAAACATTAATTTAGACACTTGCACATCGGGTAACAGTAGTGTAGGAGGTTACACGTTAAAAAAATAGACGTTACTAAAAAAATGTTTTTATTAATTAAAAACATTTTTCGACATTTGTCAAAATTTTTTGAATTTGGAAAAGAAAAGATTCAAACTCAACCGATAATAATGTCGCTGGCTGAAGAGGAAAACCATCCGACGAAATGCAGGGTGAATTTCAAAAATTCATAACTTCACGCAAAATCATCGTAGGCACTCGAAGTTTTGAAGACTTTACAGGAAATGGACTGAACTTTATTGTCCTGGCAGTCGATTTTTTCGGTCCACGATTTTTTTGGTACACCGTAATAGTTATTTATGTATTAAGGGCATAAAGAAGCTTTTATGGCCAGAAGCGTTATTTCTAGCCCGAGGCGTCAGCCGAGGGCTAGGAAAAGGCTGTAGGGCCATAAAAGCAAGTTATGCCTGAAATGCATACACTATTTTATGCACAGATTGTTTTTATCTCAAATCTATTATTGTGTAAAAAATATAATTAAATGAGCATGTAGGCTACATCAAGCCGCTGTACGTATACTTATGTGCATATATACGAAGTACGTTACTATAGTTACTATCTAAAATACTTAATTTCAGCTTATTTTCATTGGTGATAAGTTTACAAATTATATTAAGAACCAATCAAGTTCTACAAATACAGCTCTGACATTTAATTGACGTTTCATTATTGCCCGTCGGATCATAAAGAGGCCCTTGGGGCATAAAGAGACAGTTATGTTTAGATAGATCTAGCAATAATAGTCTAATTATAATGCATCTGTGCATAAAAGCTGTTAACGTTTTGACATTTTTTGAATCTAATTTTTTTTTCGGGGGTGGCAAGAGGCGGAAAGGCTTAAACGTAACATTCGCTGGCACGACCTCAAACTAGCACCTTAACACGCAAAGGTTCATCTATTTTCGTCCAAAATCCGCCAAGTTGTGACGGTTTGAAATTTTGGTATTTTTAGTGCGTTTTCAAGTGGAGCATTTTTTCCCTCGAGGGTACATATATTATACATAAATAGTATCAATTTTTTCCTATCCTCCATTTAAAACGAATGCAGTGTCGCAGATAGTAAACAAACATATACATAAACGTCACCGAACTCTACAAAAGTGCAGTGGAAACACTAAACTGAGATTTCGGGATTTCGGAGCCGAAATCCCAGATTTCGTACCAGTGGAAACGTAGTTTTATTAGAAGTTTTACTTCTGTCACGTGCAGTGAGTTGCACGCATGATTTTTTTGTGCATTTTTATGATTTTATTGATTTTGTTTTCCAATTCGGGCCCCTCTTGCCGTTGGGCCCTAGGCACGTGCCTAGTGCGCCTAATGATAAAATAGGCCCTAGGTAGATACGCTCCTTCCTACAGTTTTATATTCTAAGGAGGAAACCAACAAATCATTATACAGTCTAGACCTTGCCCCAAGTGATTTCTATGGTTCCCAGTTTGAAAAGAAAGTTACGTGGTAGTGGATTTCAAGATGAAAATGAGATGAAAGCAGCCGTTGAAGAGCATTTTGCAGGTAAATCTTCTGACTACTTTTTGCACGGGTTAGAATTGATGTATAACCGCTGTCAATGTTGCATTGTTGTTCAAGGGGACTATATTGAAAAATAAAAACCAAAATAACTCACAAAATTTGTTTTGCGGGACAATATGGTTATATCACGGGACGCGGGTCAAAAGTTTTAAATGCGGGACAATTCCGCAAAATCCATGACGACTGGCAACCATGTTGGCGGCCCAAAATTGGGTCGCGATTCTATGGTTGCGGTCCGCTGTTCTAGATTACAAATTCGTTCTTAACCCAATACTGCACATCTCGCTTCTGGTATACCTCAGTTGCAGTGTATGAAAGAAGTAAGCTAATATCTAATTTTGAGTTCACTCTGTATAATAAATTAAGAAACTAGGTGGAGTTCCTGTATAATAATAATAATAGGTTATATAAGACAAGAGTTCGGACATGTGGATCCAATGTCAAGAACAACTTGATTTCTCATAAAGTATTTTCACCTATCAATTTTCAGTTGTTTGATTTGACAAATTGTTTCTTGACCAACTATGTAACATAGATGTTAATAAGTCTTTCGATTCAACATTATTATAATAATTTATTTACTTATATTATATTAAGAAAATTTAATTTCATAAAGAAAATGTGTATTAGGATGTAATGTAATGTAAATGTTGTTATACAATTAAAAAACAAAGCGTCAGACTATTAAGATCATGTACTCCTTGACATTGGATCCAGTCAATTAAAATGTGGCATCGTACATGTCCCAACTCTTAAGCTAAGTACTCACACCAGCGGATCCGCTGCTGTGAGTACTTGCCTTTATTCTTATGATTTAATATTGGTATAGAGGGACTCTAAAACTAGGACGGCGTTTGCGCCCTCTTTTGAGAAATATTATTAATAGTGGATTTAAATTGACAGTTTATAGACATGTCATAAACAAAGATTTGGTTCTTATCTTAAAGAAATTTAATTAGCACAAAACAAAATAATAATATTTAATAAATTTAAGTGATTTAAAGTTAAATTGTAACACTAATAAAGCGTAGCGTTCTAAAAAATAGACATTTTTAAGACACTAAATTAGTCAATTAATGTACAAAAAAATACACAACATAACCTAAAATATTCAAATTCGTTTAGCCAAGTACAAAACTATCTATTTCAGGTATAAATAATATACATAAAAAAATATGTTTATCATTATAATTTTTGCAAACTAGTGGAAAAGTTATTTCATAGTTCAAGGTCACTGGCGAATCTAGCCTGGAATGATCGTATTTTGAATATGGATAATCATTAAAGTGGTTTTACAGGTAAAACATTCCAGAAATACTAATGTCTACCATTTAAATGCATCAAAATGAACTCAAGAGGAGCTATTTTAACACTTACTACTAATTATTTAAAGCAACCAAGTACTTTAGGTAAGTTTAATTTAAATATCATCAAGTTCTACAACTGACAGTATCTTATCCGTAGGTCATACCATACTGCAAGGTAGCAATGCAGAGATTCATAAAACAGTGCAATTACGATATCCAGCAGCAAAGCCTATTGCTTTACCAAATAATCTACAGTTCGTCTTTAATGAGATTGGAAGATTTTCACCACAACGTACTCGAGATATCAATGGTCCTGTAATGGTTTCGCAAACAACTAATAAAGTGATACCTGTTATTGACATACAAAGCAGAACTACTTCTGATCCAAGAATTGGATGTTTTGACTGTAACGGTGCTGTTAATTTGAACTCGTCAATGCAATCCACTGTGCCTAGTCCGTTTAGTTCAAAAGGGAAGTCGATGCATTTAAATATGCCAGGAGGTCAATGGGAACAACAGAATAAGTTTATTTCCAATGATATGCAAAAATCACATTATACCAACATTTTTAAGAAAGAAGGTACTATACGATCATTTCATACATTTACTAACAAACTTCAAGGTGAATTGGCATTGCTAACTCGAAACAAAAGCACATCCACAGATAATAAAGAACCTGTATTGTCACGTAAAGAGCAGTTAAAACGTGCTGTGAAAGATTATGGCAGCACTGTTATAATATTTCATGTTGGTATTTCACTGATTTCTTTGGGGACCTGCTACATTTTAGTTACGAGGTTTGTAATTAGAGCAGGTTCTCTTTGATTAAGAAAAATGTATTTAATAAAAAAGTAATTTTAATTTCTTTTTTTACAGCGGCTTAGATATGGAACAGATGTTAATACCATTAGGACTTGATGGAGCAATAGCAGCAAGTGCAGGGACCTTTGTAACAGCTTATGCTATCCATAAAGTATTAGCACCTGTTCGTATTAGTATAACTTTAGCTGCTACTCCTTTTATTGTAAAATATTTAAGAAATATAGGATTTCTTAAGAAACCTAAAGTATGATAAATTTTTTTCACTACTGTGCATACGTGGGATGCTGTTCTTGTCTTATATCGTCCGATTTATTTAATATTTTAATAAGTGAGTGTAAACTGTTTTAGATATTTTATGAGTTTTGGGTATCTTGGTATAATTTTATAATAAATTGTATAATTTGTATAGTTTTATTGTTCTTTAGTCAGTTTTCTATATGTATTTTGCCTGTCCTGTGTTAATCCACTTGTGTGCTTTTTTGGACAGATACATAAAGTTTTATTTCTAATTAGTTTAAAGTAAATATTTAACAATTTCAAGAAAATCATTTTGTTTGGTTTAACAACACCAACAGAATAATCACATAATCAATTACGGTAATTCTTTTTCTAACCTATTGGGAGATGATGTCTGCATATATTATGCTTGTTAAGGAGTTTGAATTATAGAGCCATATACAGTGGCGTAACTATAGCCCCCACAGATCCTGCGACGCGGGGGGCGCAACCTAGAGATCCTTGATAAATAATTAAGATAAGAGATAAGACATGTTGGACGCCCGTTCTGATTGGTTTGAGCCAGAATCCATGGACTTTCTGATTTAACCCGAAAACAAAGAAAAGACAGTTGTCGCTAATTAGTCACTAAAAGTTATTCAAAAATGACTGGTTGTTGACATTTACCTGTAAAAATAAATTCAAAAAAGGATTTTCACTACATCGATTTCCCAAAAACGAAATAGTTAAAGAGAAATGCATAGAACATAGTAAAATTAAAAAGTATTGTAATGGATCCCGTCTTTGCAATAAACATTTTACTGAAGATCAGTGGATTAGAAACGATGGTAGGAATGTTTTAAAGTTTAATGCAATACCTACAATATTCTTTACACAAGGAGCAATTGAACTAAATCAGGAATGTACTTCAGGAGAGATCGAACATGTAAACATTGCAGAATTATCGGAAGATGCGGTGCTTGCCAAACAAACTGATCAAATCGAACGAACGAATTACTTAACATAATTCTAAGTTACAAGGCAACGGTTTCTAAACTTCAAAAGCAAATAACAATTTTGAAACGAAATAATAAGATTTTAAGCAGTAAGCTAGCAAAGCAAAGAAAAACTGGTAAATTAAAGTCGATTTTTAGTGCAGACCAGATTGATGCAATGCAACGTGATAGTAATCGCTTTGTACCCTGGTCAAATAAAACAGTTTCTACTGCATTACGACTTAGATTTACTTGTGGAGCAAGTGGTTATAACACTTTACTCCAGCTACATTTACCCTTTCCTTCAATTAGAACGTTGGACAGAAGAATGCAAAATCTAAAATTCGAAAGTGGCATTCTGTATGAAGTATTCGACTTTCTGAAGATTAAAGTGGATTCCATGAATGACTTCCAGAAGGAGTGCATCTTAACAATGGATGAGATGGATTTGAAAGAAAGTCCAGATTTCTGTGTGGTTTCAGGAACATTTATTGGAAATGTTACACTTCCAAAACATACCAGAGTTGCCAGTCGAGCGCTAATTGTAATGTTAGCTGGAATAAAGACCAGATGGAAACAAGATTGTTGCATACTATTTTACTGGAAATATTACAAATGGATCTGTATTGTGTGACATTATTGTAGAAGTTATCAAGTGTGCTCACAGTATTAGACTCAACGTCAATTCTGTAACGACTGATATGGGTTCCAGTAATCAGGCTATGTGGAGACAATTCGGAATTGTTGCTGGACGATATTCTAAAACCATAAATTCTATTCCACACCCAGCAAATGACTCTGGTACTTTGTATTTTCTTGCAGATGCTTCGCGTTTATTTAAAAACATAAAACAGGCCCTATTAATTAACAAAATTATCGAGATACCAAAACATCTTCAAGAGCAACACAGTTTGCCCACAGGTAGGAATATGTTAATTATAGGTAACGTTGTAAATTAGGGAAACTAATTAGGGGAGTTTTCAGTTTTTAAACCCATCTGCTAAATTCTCTACATCTTGTATAAAATTAGAAATATTTTAATTAAAACTTTTTCAATAATGTTCCCTATTTTACAACTTCCCTTAAATATGTAATAGATAGAATATATTTGTTTAATAACAGGCGCTTAATTTATGAACAGGTATTTTAAATGTGAATCATATAAAACATTTGGTTGATGTGCAGAATGATATGGATCTACAATTTGCCCCAAAGTTAAAATCTGAACTTTCATCATTTTAATAAAATGAAAGTTGCAAATTCGTTGAATGTAATTAATCATAATGTCAGTTCTGCTTTAAAATTTGTTGCAAATGAAGAAAATGATAACCAATGTATAGCAACTGCATGGTTTTTAGACACTGTCTTTAAATGGTTCAAATTACTTACGTCTAGGAATTCAGTTTTGGCATTAAGTTTATTTAATATTGAAAACTATAATGACGCAATAGATTTTTTGAAAATGATTGATTTATTTACAAACATTAAAATTGGACCACAAAGAAATGGACAATCTGTATGGAAACCCATTCAAACAGGGATAATTCTAATAATGCCTTCAATCCTAGATATGCAACATACATTCTTATATGTAAAAAACATGCATTCCTACTTACTGATCGGTTTACTCAAGATCGTTTAGAGAACTCATTTTCCCAGCTAAGATATCGACAGCCAGTCCCTACTGCCATACAGTTTAGGCACAATCTGAAAAACCTTTGCGTATCTCAATATTTGTCGGCGATAGTATATACAAAAGCTGAAAAAGACATTACTTTACCTGAAGGGTGAAATAAAGATAAGAAGGAACTGAACAGAGAACAGGATATTCTCTATAATTGTGCAGGCTATACAGGGTTGCGATTATGTATGGAACCGGGTTCGTTCTGCTAAAACGGTTTGAGCTAGAATCCTGAAACTTTAAAGAGACTTAGGACTCAATAAAAACTACTTATTAAAATTTAAAAAAAAATTTTTGATCCATAAGTTTTCAAAATGCAAAGCCAACTTGATTTTTTTTAAATGGGAACATGGGTTAAATGGGACATCGTTTAAAAGGTTATTTTTTTCCGAATTGAATGGTATAATAGGTTTGATGATTTGTTTGACAGAATTTCAGAAAAAAAAATAAAAATGAAAAAAAACGATGTCCCATTTAACCCATGTTCCCATTTAAAAAAAATCAAGTTGGCTTTGCATTTTGAAAACTTATGGATCAAAAATTTTTTTTTAAATTTTAATAAGTAGTTTTTATTGAGTCCTAAGTCTCTTTAAAGTTTCAGGATTCTAGCTCAAACCATTTTAGCAGAACGAACCCGGTTCCATACATAATCGCAACCCTGTATATTTCGCAGTGTAAGAAAGCACCAGCGAGTATGCAAAAAGTGTATTTTTTCTGTAGTCTCAGACATACGTTAATAACGACCTTTACTTATTTTTGTAGACTAAAAGAATACAAACAAAATTGTTTACATTATGTTAATGAGAAGACATTTCGGCTATTTCTTAGGATGGAACAAACCTTTTGTAATCTCAAAAATGCATGTGACATTTCCTCCACCGTAAATAATTTAACAAAATTCTTAAGGGTGGCTATAAAGAATCAACCAGAGATTATCAAAATCCAGTACCCCAACTGCCATAACATCAAAGAAAAGCTTATTCATCGTTTTATTGAGTACAGACTTAAAATTTATAGTTTACAAGTAAAGCATGATATTAAAAAGAAGTTAAAGTATGGTAATTATGGAAGTGAAAGCATTACAATGCGAAAAATAGCTGAAGGTTTAAAAAATCATAAGTTACCCAGAGAAAATAGTAGATTGTTTTATTAGGATTAAAGGTGCCCCTTTTTTTGACGAGCAAATTTTGCATTTTCGAGAAGAAGCGTAGCGAAGCCGAGCGGATGCTTAATTGCGAGTCACAAAAAGGCACCTTTAATCCGAATGAAACATGCTACTTTTTCTCCAACCGAAATCACCCATTGAACTATTAATTTGTGTTTTGAACAAAATTATTCAAACTACATTGGGATAATAAAGCAAAGTAGGTATCGATGTGTAGTCATGGACACTTTGTCAAACATTGGTCGCCATTTTGCTAATTGAGTTCATTTGTGATTGTTTGTGGTCTAATTTGTTGAAAACTGTGTAAAAATGGAATCTGATGAAGATTTAGGTGTACCTAGGGAGATACTGGAGTGTGCGAAAGAGGTTTCTTTGAATCTTCTCCCTAAGAAATCTCGAGAAGTTTATGAATTTGCGTATCGACGTTTTATGGATTGGTGCAAAGAAAAAAACATTCAGTTGTATTCAGAAGATGTACTGATGGTGTATTTCTCAAACTTAGCAAATAAAATGAAGCCGTCAACGCTTTGGTCACAATATTCAATGTTGCGGTCAACGTTGGATGTAAAGAACGGGATTGATATGAGTAAATATTCAAAGCTACGTGCTTTTCTCAGGAGACAAAATGAGGGATATTCATCAAAAAAATCGCGAGTATTTACAAAGGAGCAAGTTGACCGCTTTTTGAATAGTGCACCTGATAATTTATATTTGATGATGAAGGTAAACGCTTTCAAAATGAAAGAACAAAATTCTTAAAAAGCTTTTTTATAGGTTGTCCTAATATTGGGGGTTGCAGGCGCATGCCGCTCTGATGAATTAGTCAATCTAACAATTGATAATGTTGAAGATGTGAAATCCGCTTTAATTATCAAAATTCCCACTACCAAAACCAAGAGACCACGATCTTTTACTGTGCTGGGAGAAAATTATTTAACTTTATATCCAAAATATGTTGCTCTACGTCCATCCGGATTGGTAGAACGTCGATTATTTCTCAGATACGTTAGTGGAAAGTGTCATCGAATGGTGGTCGGTATTCATAAAATCAGTGCCGTCTCGCAAGAAGTAGCAAAATTTTTGAACCTGGACAACTGGAAAGAGTACACGGGACACGCATTACGACGAACGTCTGCTACTCTTTTAATTGACGGCGGTGGTGACCTCACTTGTCTAAAAAGACACGGAGGATGGAGATCGAGCACTGTGGCGGAAGGCTACACCGAAGACTCACTTTTGAATAAAGAAAATATTGCGAAAAGAATACTGCAGGTTGATAGTGGTAATAATAATGATAAACCAAGCACCACTGTCATTTCTAATGACACAGCATCGGAAAATAATATAATTGTTAGTGAAAACGTGTTGGACTGTGTTAAGAATTGTTCCAAGAATGAAGGTGCTGGAAGTTCCAGTGGATTATTTAATTTTAATACCTGTTCAAACTGTGTATTCAATATCAGTGTGAATAAACATCAATTGTAAAGATTGTTGAATAAACTTGTTCAGATTAAAAGTACCAAGTTTTAATTTAAATCAACACTTTTAATACTAGGATTAAAAGTGACAACTTTAGCTCCTAGGATTAAAAGTGAATACTTTTGTTGCTAAGATACCAATTTTTGTTTACTGTATGGAACATGTCAACCTTAGAGCCTCCTGACAGTCGTAAAATGTCATACTTTTGTAACGGTTGGAGAAAATTGTATTTACTTAAATTTCATCAACAATTGTGTGGTATAAAACAAATTGGTCTTAAAAAAGTGACAGGGACAAATTTGTATAAAATTATAAAACAAGATTGCGTCATTTAGTTTGTCAAGATTTTTTAAATAATTCGATTTTTTGTAAGGATATGTATAAACTCAAACATATTATTTTGTGGAAGTCGATAGAAATTTTGTAGAATAAAATGATAGTCCAGTCGCTAAGTATATGATATCTCGCAAAAGGTCATGTAGTATTGATTTTTGGGTATATTGTATGTATCCAGGCACTAATTAAAAACCCAAGTTTTTATATCCATTTATCATATCTGATATCCTGAACAGTATCCTTAATGCAGTGCTTGAAACTAGAAAAAATGCCCAGAAAATACTCTTTGAATTAAAACCGTATCTTAAAGCTCACCCTCACCAGAAAACAAGAAAAAGAAAAGTGAAAACCGCCTCAAAAATATATTTGTTCGGCAGAAAAAATCGAATAGAAGTTCAAGAAATGGGAAAAAACGAAAAAAATATACAAAAACAAGTTTTTCCAACCAAGAAAGTTAAGAAACAGAAGAAGAAAAATGAATCGTCGATTGATTCCTCTGATTTAGAGGAACTTATCACACAAAAGAAAAGCAAGTTCGTCATATCTGGCGATTCTGATGTGGACGTTTTTTTGATAAAAACTTTACTGAAAAAAGTGACCCCTTACAGAATATCCTGGATGATGAGATGAGGATAGCCATAGCAAATTACATCCTTGTAAAGTTTGCAACGAAAAAAACCTGTAATTATCTTGCGGAGGTAGTTCAAAAGGTAATAACTGAGGATATTAGTCAGCCTATTATATCAAATTCATGAGAAAGAAAGGGCATCAAGGATTTGTCTTCCCTTAACAGACGATTTTTATTTGTAAAGCGGGAGAAAATCGTCACCAAGTTTCCGCAACGATCTGAGATTAAAGGAACTGCCAGGCAGTCAGGATTTCTAAAATTTATTTCCATAATCTTAGCATTCAATAGAGTAGGTTCTTGTTCTAATATAACTTCTTGTACTTAACGAAAAAATAAGTAAAGTCATTAAAATAATTATTTGGCATTATGTTGTGTTTTAATTGTCTACGAATGTGCCCCATGCGTTGTCCGGAGGTGCCCCGCTATCGGGCAGGTTCAGAAAAAGGCAATTTCTGAAAAAATATGTTTTCCAAAAAACGTATGTAACCTTATCGTAATTTCTACATGCCATCTCGTATACAAATGAACGTGTTATAACTTGTATATTAGAAAGTTGTCATATGATATTAAATGAGTATATAATTCATGTGCGAAGTTAAATGTCTGAACATGCACCACTCTTCCCTATTTAGGCTAAATATTTCTAATAAATAATAATAAATAGCTAATAAATCATTTATATTGATTTATGTTAAATGATTACATGCATAATGCTTAATGTAGTGAAATAAAGTTTTGGTTATTTTTTTCTTTTTAACATTTGAATAATTGTTAAATTTTAATTGAATAATAACAAAATTGTAACATGATATCAAGTTAACACGCTGTGAAAATAATAATAGTTTGACAAGTCAGGTGGGCCTTGGTTTCTGGTTCATCATGTCTCATCGCTTATCTTAATTATTTATCAACGATCTCTAGCGCAACCTTCCGAAGGTCGCTGCTTTCGTGAAACTTTATTAAGTTGGAAACAGAAATTTTAAAACAAGCATTGGAGGTAATAACATTCTATGGCCATTCTATGTGATACTTATGCACTAAAATTTTAGTCATGAAAAACTTTTTTATTACGAGATAGACGCCTATACAGCCTGTTCATTCTGAAACTCGAACATATCCATTTAACATTGCATTGAAATTTTTGGTGATTCGTGATCGTCAAATTTAACTACAAGAAAGATAATGGTATCAATAGAAAGAGAAAGTTATTGCGCATCAAATGATACTAATAATAATATTGCGAGTGTGACTTTTATTTTAAAATACTAATTTAAAAGTTGACTGTTGTTAAGTATGACAAGCCATGCTTTTCAAATTATTTTATTTTAGCGTATGCCTGAATTGAATAACGACTATTTATACTGTTCAATACTTTAATATGTACTGATTTAGTACATAAAAGTAAAATGCACAATGTTAATTGCCTATGATCGACTTTGAGAGTGGGCACCCGGTATAATCTAGACTATATTTTGTAAAAAGCCCAAAGAAGTTTTTAGTGAAAAGATCATATCGCTACTCTAATACAGGAGAAATTATTGCAAATTGCAAAAATCTGCTACACAGGCTACTACACATTTCTAAAACTGTTTGAACATTAATATTTATTAGTCATGGACAAACTATAGTATTGTACTTGCATATAATGGCTATTATTCAATAGGATGTTCATCCTTGTGAATAATAGCCAGTAACGTACGTTATAATCACACTATAGATAAGATCATATTACATTTCGTGATAAGATTATATTATCTTTCATGAGAACTGCTTAGTATCGCAAATACACGATATCAGCTTACCTTTTCATGATAACACTATATTATCTTTCATGAGAACTGCTTAGTATCGCAAACACACGATATCATACTACCTTTTCATGATAAGACTATGTTATCTTTCATGAGAACTGCTTTAGTATTAACTGTCTCATGAGAATTGTGTAGGCAGATAAGATTGTATCACTGTATAAATACCTCTATTTTAATCTTAAGAAACTCAGTCTTTTACGAAACTTCGACATAGTCTTTATCCAGTGTTTAATAAGTCTTAATCAGCCTTAGTTCAAGATCATCTAGGTGTGGACTTCAAAACTGCCCTACTAGAAAAACATAAAGACTCATTCGAGCATTAATTAATTGTGTTTTGTTTAATATCATTTAAATGTGAATTCTAAAATTGTTCTGTTAAGTGTGTTAATTCAAATCTAATTATTTAAACTCGTCTTAACTCATTTAAGTAATTACTGACAAAGTAATATTTTATACATTTGTATTGTAAATATAAAAAGAGATAAAGTTTGCTCTTCATTATAAATTATATTCTACGGCTGCAGACGAAATATATAAATTTGTTTTATTATATTAAATAAATAAATAAAGTTTTTAAAAAACCTTCGGCCACAGAATATAATAAAACTAGCCATCATTATATGCTCATTGAATAATATACTATAAGTGTGTTATTTTCTTTTCTAAAATACATACATAACATGCTTTACAAATGAATAAAAATATAATTTGATAATTACATAGGTGATATTTAACACTAATGATGTTATGTGGAGAATTTTTAAGTAATTTTTTGTAACTACCAAAATTAATCAATATCAAGGCCTACTCCAGATCATATTAAAAATGAATGACCTTTATAACGAAGTACATTGCTTAAAAATAAATAATCATTTAATAAAAAATCAACAGACATTATAAATTTATTAAAATTCAGAATTTACATACACAAATATGTAGTATGTTATTCCCTAAAAATAAAATTAAAACAAGCTTTTATTAACATAAGTAAAATAACAATAACAATCTTTATTGTTTCTAATAAAAGAATAAATTTAAAAAATCACTTTTTTACAAAACAAAGGAACTTTCTAATAGGCAGGTATTTCATTTATTACCAATTACCAAGTATTGTTCTTATGTACCTATTCTTAGCCTCACAAAAAAGAGACACACTGTAATCGACTACTATTGATTTTTTACGGGTTAGATTTAGTTAGATTCTTTGCCAGGGTGCTTGAGAGGGTGCCAATTAGGATTCTAAGATTACCATGTTTGTTGTTTTCAAGATCTCTCTATGAATATTACATTGTGTATATATACAATATCCTTTATTTTTAAACCATTCAAGGATAACATTTTTAGTGTTTTAATAATTAAGATCTTAATGAAGTACTAATCTCCTTTTAGAATATTTTATATATAGTGTTCAACATTGTCTACAAGTATTGGTGTTAATACAAAAATATAATTTCAATATAGCATAATGTCAACAACAAATGATAAAAGGGTATTTTATTTATTTACATTGCTTACTTCATTATCACTAACCTAAATTACACTATAAAAATAATCATTCAGCATCTATAATTTTAAGACTTTTTATAAATAAAGTATATAAGGAGCATTTAAAAAGCTTTTTAATTGGAGGGCCAGCCTTTTCATCTGTCTAAAAAAAAACTCAAAAACAATTGTAGAAAAAATAATTTCAAGTATTCTCAAATCTAGATAAAAATTTCCTAAAAAACTTGTATTGAACATTATTTCCTAAAATGAATATTAACGACAATAAATTGCTGTCTCCATACTTTTAACTAACCCAGTATAATGTTAAATCTTGAGAAATTTGTTTCAGGAAACCAAAAAACCTAATAAAACCAATATTTTTTCGGTTCCTGTTGTGATATGAAACAAAATATCGGTTCTTGCGGTCCTTTAGGTTCCGGTTCTGATTCTGTACAAGTCCCTGATTGTAATTATTATAAAACTTACAAGACGATAAAAATACCAATGTTAAAATGCACAATAAAGTAATGGCAACTTTATAGAAAAATAAAGATTTGCTATAAGAGTATTAATCAAAACAATTGTATGCTTCTTATATACTTCATGTACTATAAAAATAAAACTGAATGTTGTGTACTAGCTTACAATACTGTTATGTAAGTGTTTATTGGAAGTCTTTACAAGTTTTTTGAGCTTTGTCTATTATTACAGATTAGGTTTTGCATTGTAACAACTAATAAATTTTATTCTATTATATTTATTTAAAGATTATATTATACTTGTATGTATGAATGTATATTCCTTAAAAAATAAAATGGTATGCATTGGTAATAATAATTGTAGATGTTAAAAGTACCGAATTTTGACATAGAACTTAACCATTAAATTATTATCAGAATTAAAACATAAAATTTCACAAGCAAGAATTCTGGTGTCATTTAAGTTAATTCTCATGTAAATGAATAGAGCTGTTCATTAAATATAATCTAAATATTTTACAATATTGTGTCAATGAAAGTCGTAGGTACTAAGATTGATGAAATAAGTAAACACTCGGTTTATATCATCATAATACTGCATTATTAGAGTATGATAATGCAGAGAATTAAAATTTGTGCATATTCGTCTTATACACTCAAGTATTGTACATAATATACATTTTAAATAGAGTGCCACAAGATATATAAAATATCTGGTAGGTCCACTCTCCTATACTTGCCATAATAAGTTTTTCAACCAAAATTGAAGCTAGATAATTAGTTCGAAAGTCACCACTACTTGCCGCAACAGTCAAACCATGACTAGAGTCCCTCTATAATACTTTTATAATAGTTGAGCCAACCGCCATTTTGGTTACAAAAATACACGCAAAAATTATTGGTTATGTTTGCCTGGCAAATGTCAAATGTTTCATAACCTGACATTTATTTCATAATAATTTACTATAGCTTATTTGAATTGATTAATATAATAAAATTCCTAAACAGAGTAATATATTTATATTTTATTTGCAAAATTGAGAAAAGGAGAAACTACTCTTAGCTACAACAAAAAATTGTTAATGTCTCTTGTGCTCTAGTAAGTCAATTTCCATTTGAATTATTTCCGTAATAAAAACACTTGAAAATATTTTGCTTTATTAAATCGTTTTATTTCAGAGTTATTAGTCAACAACATATTTTTTTGCATATTTTATCAAATGGGCCGACTAAGAAAGATATTTTTAACTTCAAACTGTCGACTGATAAGTTTTTTGTAAAGAATCCTCGACCACCTGTTCCACTAAAGTCTTTGCAAATCTATCACATACATTTTTGTGTTAAATAAATAAATTTATAGAATAAGTAAGAGATAGCTATACTGGAATGTGGAGACAATGCATAATTAGAAGCAAGACTCCATATTACTAGTGAATTACAACTTGCACCTATGCAGCAGAGTCCAATCTAGATGCAGACAGCAGTTCTGTTTCAAACACGCAAGAGAACGTATCGAACTTACCAGAGCCGGATAAACCCACAATCGTGCAGTATTAGTGCCAGTAAACAATGCATAGTGTTAGTCGTTGTGCCGCCAAAGGCTAGAAACATACCTCGAAAAGAACTACAATTAGTTTTTTCAGGTTTCAGATTTCAGGTTATTTTTTCCTACATACTATTATTTTTTAATAAATACACTCGTAAAAACAATGCCGTATTTAAGAATTCACTTTTGTATATATTTACCAATTGCTTAAAATTGAATTACTAACACGAAATTAAGCGATTACGAAATCCTACATAATAAAATTTTTTATGCTGATTTATTAAAAGAGTTCAACAATAAAGAATCTAGGTCAACGCCTTATCAACAGGTGTGAACTACAGCGTCTTTTGTTACTCTCAACTGTTAAAAAAAGTCAAAGCGTGCGTTAGGATTGTACTTTTTAGCATTTCATTTGTCATTGTCTTTAATTTAATATGAATGAAAATGAATTTTATTATTATTAATTATTATTATTATAGTGTAAATTGATTTCATCTCCCTATTTTGTATGTATGTGATTTCGGTGACCTAGATTCTCCATTTGTTTGTTGAACAGGTATTCAAATTGTATACAGCTATGCATTTGTTCGTAATTATTTCTAAATAAAATGAAATTACTATTGCAGTGCAAGAATATGGTTAATGGCTTGAAAGAATAATGTAACTTTAGTTGGTAATTAACAATGTAACAAGAAACAACTCTTCTAACTTAGTTTAATAAATGTTTTAAATATCTAAATTGATTATCGTTTTATTTATTAGATTCTATAAGTAAAACAACTTCACAGTTTTATTAAAATATAACCTGACAATATTGTTTCGACAGCTATGCTGTCATTATCAAAGGTAATATAATTATAAACAAACACGTCGCTAAGGTAGATACAAAATAGGTAACTAGATAAAATAATAATAATCAAAATTAAATATCTAATACTTCCAGTAACGGAGAATTAGCTTGTTTTGACAGTTCTTTTGAGGTTATCAATGAATTTTTAATTCTTATAAACAGTATCCACCCTAATATAAAATTTACACTAGAAACAGAACAAAACAGGGCTATAAACTTTCTAGACTTAAATATCAAGATTAACGCAGACAATCTCTTTGAATTTTCCATATACAGAAAACCAACACAAACAGACATAACAATACCAAATGAATCTTGTCACCATAATACACATAAAATAGCAGCCTACAGATCATTAGTACACAGAGCTTTAACTATTCCACTAACAAAATCAGATTTTAGCAAAGAGATATCAACCATTAAACAACTAGCACATGCAAATCATTATAATCCGAACATGATTGACACTTTAATTAAACAAAAAGATTATAGGTTAGCTATCAAAAGAATATATCCCATTGACAATCAAACAGAAGACACAAGTTACATATCTATACCATATTTTGGCAAAATATCAGAAAAAATTGCACATATACTAAGAAAAACCAACAATTATAAAATAACATTTAAAACCAACACTAACACTTTTTCATTTTTATTTAATGCTAAAGACAGAACACATGATATCATGAAATCGGGCATTTACCGTTTAAATTGTTCCTTTTGTAGTTCGGTATATATTGGACAAACACTTCGAAATTTTGACATAAGATATAAAGAACACGTACGTCATTACAAAAATAAACATCCTGAAAAATCGAATTACGCCAAACACCATTTAGAACAAAATCACACAATGACTCCTCAAAATAATATTAAATTCCTACATTTTTGTAATAACAAACGCAAATTAGACATTTTAGAAGCCTTTGAGATATACAAACACAAACTCAGGGTACCTTTAATGAATGAACAACTTGAGCTCAGTAATTCTCCGTTACTGGAAGTATTAGATATTTAATTTTGATTATTATTATTTTATCTAGTTACCTATTTTTGTATCTACCTTAGCGACGTGTTTGTTTATAATTATATTACCTTTGATAATGACAGCATAGCTGTCGAAACAATATTGTCAGGTTATATTTTAATAAAACTGTGAAACTTTTAATAATCTTTATTTATTTCATGATTATGGAGTTCCACAAAATAAGGCTGGAAACAATAAACAAAAAAACAACTTCAATCAAATGGTTCACTACACATAATTCTACTTCATATTTTACTATACTATTATATAACAAGAGATTTTGTTTACATATTTGTTCGAGACATTTTACTGAATGAGGCTCTGCGTTTTATTATTATTCGTAGGCGATGCCGACCGATAAACGTCGGTCCACACTACTTCGTTTATGGGCGTGATATTCGAAGGTGAATTCATAAAATGAATGGTGTCGCATGCAAGTGAATCTACTGATTGTTATATTTACTGTGGCGTTAGTAGCTCATTTCAGTGCTTTAATAGCCCAACTTTTTTAAAGTTGGTAGCATGGAAAAAATAATTGAAAAAACAGAAAATTGACAAAAACTTCACTCAATTTTCTGTGTCAATCAATGAATTTTGAATGTCACATCAGTGTTGTCAATTACCACAAAAATCCCTAAATTTTGAAATTGTGATTTCTTTATTTAAAATGGGAATAAAAGACGCAAAATAGTGTAAAAAACTCGTTTCATAAGTCATTATTGCATTCGTCCTTTAGAAAACTCGCCGCAAGCGGCTCGTTTTCTAAATTTGGACTCGTGCAATAAATCTTGCCTTATGAAACTCGTTCTTTAATATACTATTATTTGTCAAAGTTATTGTCAGTTATTTGGCAGTTAATTGTTATGGATACAATTGTAGAAACAGTTGTAACCATAACAAGTAACTTCCACATAAATTTATGAGGAAGTGAAAAGACCTCTCCTATTATTACATAACTTTGTCAAACTTCGTGTTTTTAAGGATGTTTGGGAGGTACAATCAGAGGCAAAAGTATTGAAAATTAGAAATTCATGAATATCTTCGTTTTACAGCATATTACAAAGTAAATTAATAGTTACAGTGCTAAAAAAGAATATATTTAAAAAAAAGGAGGAATTTTTACTAATAATGATGAATGAAATAGAAAATAACAAATAATATCAAATAAAAACCAGATTATTGGTTTGTTTATAATTTTTTTCTCAACAACCATTTAGTGAATGTTTATAAAACTGTGCAAAATCGATTCTATGGAGTTCAAGTTACGTAATCTAAAAATCTGGGATGCTTGGTAGCTTTTTTTCTGTAATCGAAATGACTATTCTATTATGTGAGCGAATCTCCATAAGATCACATGTAAAATTCCAGTTACTTTGAATTGCAATAACTTTTAAACGGTTGAGTCAATCGGATTGACATTTTCACTGTAGTTTTAGCATTAAATGAGGAACATTTTACTAACAACATTTTTGTTCGTTTCGTAGCATTTTGACATACCATCTCCTGTTGCCTCCGATTGTACCTCCCAAACATCCTTAAATTGTCATTAGTGCAAATGGATCCAACCAATCAGCGTCAATTCCCGCATTGGCCAAACTCTTATAAGTAAT
The DNA here is from genome assembly GCA_929113105.1 of Agrypnus murinus. NCBI lineage: Eukaryota > Metazoa > Arthropoda > Insecta > Coleoptera > Elateridae > Agrypnus > Agrypnus murinus. The sequence goes on along the minus strand of OV816028.1, from coordinate 111,147,728 downwards.
ATAGAGTGACTCTAACCATGAGTGTCAAACCAAACCACATGTGTTAACCTTCAAAATTTATTAAGTTTTTTTAATAATAACAATATAATTTATATTTTTATTATTGTTATTCAAGAGTTTAATTGATGTTTCTTATGCAGTTTTGTTTCTGTTTATTATAATTAACAAGCCAGAATTAATAAAAGATGGTACGTTCTCAAATATACAGGTAAGTATAAATGAACACTTATTTCTAAACTAATTTTGGTAATTTAGTGTGTTTTTTCGCACTAACTAGTGAGCTGAACATCTTTTTTTGGTTTGTTTTCGATAACAAAACGCCATTCGTTATCATAATAGTTTGATGTTTAATTGTTCTATTAAAATTGCTTTATCAATTTTAGGGATTCCACCTTTCTGTATGTTGCTAATGGTAATGTAGTGAGGGCCATTATGTATTTTTCAATCACAAGGTATTTAGAAAATCAGTTTTCAAAATGTCATTTTTAAATTTATCATAAAATGAAATAGCTTTGAAATCAAAACCTCTTATATTTTCAGGGAGATTGCATGGAAGGTCTTGTATGAATTCTCATGGAAGTGACTGAGGTTCTTAAAACGACTTCAAAATTTGGTTACTAGAAAGAATGTTGTTCCTAAAATATAAATATGTCTGTACTACAGTGTCAAACCAATCTTTACGTACATTACATTTATGTAAAAATACTTTTTTATTGCAATAGTGATTGATGTTGACTTCACTTTTCTTGCCAAACCATAATTGATCTGGTATATCATTGATTTCGTTGTTATCATTATCGATGGCCTTGTTATTGGCTATTTTAGAAATGTTTGTAATTAAATTTTTAAAATATAATTATTTCATGGATAGTTTTGCTGTAATTCATCTTGTTTGTTATAGAATTAGATGCACAATAATATAATTGTTTTCAAGTCAAAAACTATTGCTTTTCAGAACAGAAGTCTGTGTTCTACTGCTGTATTTAATATTTTTGTATTTTTCACATATGGTCCATGTTTATATTGCTATTTAGCTTCTTGTTGCCATAAAAACTATTCTGAAATGTGTGTTTCATTGCTATTAATTACCAATAACAGTTTTACTTAACCTGCTTAATGCATATAAATTAAAAACATGTTGAATCGTATTTAATTCGAGTTATACCTACTCTCTTTTTTATATTTGAAATTTTTAGAAAGACTAGTAGGTTTGAATTTCACATATAGATTTTTTTCTAACAAGCAGTTAGTAGCTTGTTCACGATCAGGAGCAGGATTATAACAGTAAGTTATGCATCCTACGTTTAAGGTAAGTATTCCGTTAGATGTTGAAAGTTCTTCGCACTAGATTTGGAATACTTAAGGGATGTTCAAGTACAAATCTTTTTTCAAAATGTTTTAAGCACACAAGGTCTTTACTTGTTAATAAAACTCCTGTTGCATCAATCCATGCTTTCAGTTTATCTGTTCTCCGTAAAATATAAAAAGTAAATTTTCATTATTACAGGTTATGTTGCTGTAGAATGACAATCATGGTACGCACGTCGCGCCACCTAGCAGAAATTTAACTCGCGTTAAAAATGGTTGACGAAATGGCGGCGAGTTGGCATACCATAAATTTTATATATCTTGGGTGCCACCAAGAAAACACATGCATATAAAATATATTAATATATCAAAATCTTTTTGAAACATGAAACAGAAAGCAAACAAAAAAAAGATTTTAATATGCTAATGCTATATAATTAGTGTATCCAAAATATTTCTCTTATAATGCAGTATTAATTGATATATCAAATCTACTACTCTATAATATTTAAAATTATCTCATTATCATTAGAGTTTCATATAGAGCAAATAGCAAACCTGTGAAGTAAGAAAAATCAAAAACAAGTAATAAAACTAGTTCAGTCTATATTTGCTACAGTAACAAACTTTAAAATACGTAACTAGAAATAACCAAACAGATACTGAGATTTTGTACAATTTTAAAATTATTGCTGTTTGGTCACGATTTAAAATAATATAAATCTCATTTGGCTTGAACGTAATCTTATTTTTTTCTAAACTATAAACAACAACATGCTGTTTATAATATTAGACTTAAAAAAATAAATACATTCTTACATTAGTAAGTTTTGTTAATATCCGCATGACTTCTCAGCCAATCAATAATACCTATAATAATAAATATAACTGCAATTCCTAAGTGATAGATTCCATATGCAAGGTGTTGGTTTCTAGGACCTAATGCCCATCCAAGATCACCAGTGACAAGGCAAAGTGTAATAACCGTTTGTAAAATTAAAGCTATTAAAGTATTTAATCCAAAAACCAACCCATAACTGTCTTCTAAAATATATTTAGCAACCTCTGAGGACGCAATGGTAATCACAAAGTGATATAGCCCACCAAATGCAATATAGCAACCATAACTTACTAAAATGCATTGTGTTTGTGAGCTAATTATAAGAACAGCACCTGCTAAAATGGAACAAAGTGATAAAACCAATTCACCCCTTTGCTTCCAATCACTCTTCATAAAACCTATAGATAGTGCTCCCAAGCAACCAACCAGAGTTAATAATGATTCAACTGTTCCATTATGTAGCGAAGAATTTGGATCTGTATGTATTACAGACCACAACGGTTGCATGTACGTCTGAACTTGAATAAAACCACATGTGGCCATGGCCCACCAAATTGACCATTTAGAGACATATCTGTTCGAAAAAGATTCCACGAAGTGCTTTTTCATTAGATCAAAGGCAGTTTGATATTTCTTTTTGGACGTTAATGCTTGTTTCTCTGGGTCTTGATGGAAGTAAATACTTTTTGGTACTGATGGCAGTAGTAAACTCCATATTGCAGCTGCTATCATTGCTGAAAACAAAAGAAAACTATAATAATTTTTTATTTGTTATTTTTTCTATTATTTAATAGTAATTACAAAAACAAATTCAAAAATATTTTTAAATCAGGCGTTTTTATTCCATGAATCTTTTCCTGTCCTGTATTATTCAAGAAGTAGCTACTATTAATAAGAAAAACTATCCTGTGGCGTGCGGTGAAAACTTAAGCAGAGAAAGTAACCATGATTTTGATTCGAGTATATCTAGCTGCAATAAAAAAAACAGTATAATATAATTGGTAACAAATAGTTATTAACTGTATAAAAGTTTTTCAAATAAGAACTTTTCCACTTTGTGCATTCTAAAATTTGTTGTAGGAGATTATATTCTTTATTAAAAAAGGTATTGATTTATAATGCATTTTCAATTCTCTGATAGTAATATTTTAGATAAATATGTGGTAAATAAGTAGTAAATATGTGGTTATAGTGGATTATATCGCTTAACAGAGTTAAGTCGAGTTTGCTCCGGAAAGTACTCGGATGAGTAAACTACGAGCGCACTGTACTTGCCTACATGGCTCCGCTGCCTCGTCTCACAGCCACATACCCACTCTGTGGCTCGGTGCACCCAACACCTGACACCGAAAGGTACGAGGTAAGCGCCATAAATTCTCGGCCTGATATAGAAAAAATAAACCTGGTAAAATATAATAATTTTTATTTTTCAATATACTCTCTCCTAATGTCAATACACTTATTACAACGTGGAATTAATAATTCAATGCCCTTATAAAATTAATCAGAAGTTTTTCCTTCAAAATATTCAATTACAGCTGCTTGCAACTCGTTCTCGTCTTTAAAACGACGTTCCTAAGGTCTTTCTTTAAATTGGAAAATAAATAATAGTCACTAGGAGCCCTATCCGGACTCTACGGTGGATGATCCATTGCTTCAAAGCCGCATTCGCGAATGGCAGCTTGTGAAATTGCGGCAGTATGAACGGGTGCACTGTCTTGTAATAATCGAACACCTCTTGTCAATTTTTCTCGACGTTTTTCACGAATATTGTTTCTCAATTTATGCAATAAAGACGCATAATATGTACTGTTAACAGTTGTATTGTGTTATTTAAAATCAGTCAGTAAAATGCCGTCACAATCCTAGAATATTGTTGCCATAACTTTCTTTGTCGATTGAACGACTTTCGCCTTTTTGGGACGAGGTTCATCGGGTCGCCGCCATTCTATCGATTCCCTTTTGGATAGAGGATCATAATACAGAACCATTGTTTCATCTCCAGTCGCAATGGACTCCAAAATCGGCTTTGGGCCTTCTCCACACAAGTTTAAAAAAGCATATTCGTCGCGACGTTGACGTTGAACAGCAGAAAGAAGACGCGGTACCCATCTTGCACTAAATTTTATTCATACCCAAATGGCCATGAAGAATTCGGCGAACACTTGTTTCCGAAATGTCAGACATCACTGCTAACTCAACTCACTCGCTAATGCAAAGCGAGACGCAAAGTATTGATTTTTGGAAAAATTCCAAAAACATGTCAATTTTGTTTTTAAAGTCCGCACTTTTTGACATATCGGATATACCGGGTGCTGCGTTTAAGTGTGGTGACTATAGCACTTTCCCGTCTTCAAAATTATTTTTTCCAAAAATTTTTTTATGTAAGGTAACAAACTTATTACATTACCATGTTGGTAATTAGATGAAGTGTCAGAATATAGAATAAAAAATTAAAGTTGCCATTAAAAAAATGCCGATGACGTCACCACACTTAAACGCACCACCCTGTATATTATGTCAAAAAATGCGGACTTGAAAACCAAAATTGACGTGTTTTTGGAATTTTTCCAAAAATCAATACTTTCCCTTTTAACGAATTTGTTCCATACTTTAGAAACGCACTGCATATGCAATATATCATATGAGTAACAGATTTAAATCTACATTACTGTTTTGCCAAAATTTAATGATGCTAAAATAATATATGTACCTACTCTAGTCTTTTTGCTGTACGGAATTGACACTTTTAAGTTAATTAAATATTAAATTTACAAAAGATAATTAATTAAATAAATGGTAACCAAAATCTTATCTTAATTTTATAAAAATAGTTTGGTAACATTGTTTTTTTATGTTTAAATAATTAATTCTTAAGAAAAGTACTGCTTTCCTCGCTTTCATGCAATGCACGCCACTGAAACAATCAAATATCAATGAAGTTAAATAAACTTTCATTTTATAGACCTTGAAAAATAAACTTAAGAAATGAATTATTATTCTATAAATAGCAAAGAACAATAAAACATTTCTTTATCTATATCATATATCTAGATTTTCTTGGAACTGCTATGTTATCCACATGTACAACAGAAAAGTACAAATCAAATATTTAGGTACTGGGAAAAAAAAAAGTTTGATTAAGCAATAAAGTTTCGGAGTTCTTAGCTATATGATATTCATACATAATACAACAGACTTGTTTTGTCTACAATATTTGTGAAATAAATAAAGATTATTAAAAGTTTCACAGTTTTATTAAAATACAACCTGACAATATTGTTTCGACAGCTATGCTGTCATTATCAAAGGTAATATAATTATAAACAAACACGTCACTACAAAAATAAACATCCTGAAAAATCGAATTACGCCAAACACCTTTTAGAACAAAATCACACAATGACTCCTCAAAATAATATTAAATTCCTACATTTTTGTAATAACAAACGCAAATTAGACATTTTAGAAGCCTTTGAGATATACAAACACAAACTCAGGGTACCTTTAATGAATGAACAACTTGAGCTCAGTAATTCTCCGTTACTGGAAGTATTAGATATTTAATTCTGATTATTATTATTATTATTTTATCTAGTTACCTATTTTGTATCTACCTTAGCGACGTGTTTGTTTATAATTATATTACCTTTGATAATGACAGCATAGCTGTCGAAACAATATTGTCAGGTTGTATTTTAATAAAACTGTGAAACTTTTAATAATCTTTATTTATTTCACAAATATTGTAGACAAAACAAGTCTGTTGTATTATGTATGAATATCATATAGCTAAGAACTCCGAAACTTTATTGCTTAGGCAAATAATCTTTTTATTCTGCGAACCGAAAAAATTACAGCACAAACTAAGAAGTTTTTTTTAAATAGATCAACTTATATATATCATCACTATCAGAGTCTTCTGATCTGTATAATTTATGTCTGAATCGGACGACGCCCCTGTATTTACAGTAAAAACTACGTTTTTCACAAGAACATCAATTATATGGTCAAGGTTCCACATTTCTTGTTCAATTCTTTGGGCGTGCCTCACACATTTTTCCCAATTTTCGCGTTTGGATATTGTGACTTGTTTCCTTTTTAAAAGAGTGTCTTCTTGATTTTCCGCCATTCTTGAACACTTACACAAACCCAACACTCTTACGAAACAAGTGCAACTGCACAGTACAAACGTTAACAAGAATTATGAAATAAATAAAGATTAGTAAAAGTTTACACTAGAAACAGAACAAAACAGGGCTATAAACTTTCTAGACTTAAATATCAAGATTAACGCAGACAATCTATTTGAATTTTCCATATATAGAAAACCAACCCAAACAGACATAACAATACCAAATGAATCTTGTCACCATAATACACATAAAATAGCAGCCTACAGATCATTAGTACACAGAGCTTTAACTATTCCACTAACAAAATCAGATTTTAGCAAAGAGATATCAACCATTAAACAACTAGCACATGCAAATCATTACAATCCGAACATGATTGACACTTTAATTAAACAAAAAGTTTATATGAAATAAATAAAGATTAGTAAAAGTTTCACAGTTTTATTAAAATACAACCTGACAATATTGTTTCGACAGCTATGCTGTCATTATCAAAGGTAATATAATTATAAACAAACACGTCGCTAAGGTAGATACAAAAATAGGTAACTAGATAAAATAATAATAATAATCAGAATTAAATATCTAATACTTCCAGTAACGGAGAATTACTGAGCTCAAGTTGTTCATTCATTAAAGGTACCCTGAGTTTGTGTTTGTATATCTCAAAGGCTTCTAAAATGTCTAATTTGCGTTTGTTATTACAAAAATGTAGGAATTTAATATTATTTTGAGGAGTCATTGTGTGATTTTGTTCTAAACGGTGTTTGGCGTAATTCGATTTTTCAGGATGTTTATTTTTGTAATGACGTACGTGTTCTTAATGAATAAACAACTTGAGCTCAATAATTCTCTTAATTCTGATTATTATTATTATTTTATCTAGTTACCTATTTTTGTATCTATCTTAGCGACGTGTTTGTTTATAATTATATTACCTTTGATAATGACAGCATAGCTGTCGAAACAATATTGTCAGGTTGTATTTTAATAAAACTGTGAAACTTTTACTAATCTTTATTTATTTCATGATTATGAAGTTCCACAAAGTAAGGCTGGAAACAATAAACAAAAAAAAAAGTTAACAAGAATTGATTGCATATATGTGTTTCCGCATCTAAGTAAAGTAGCTTAGGGGTTAATGAGACCACGCGCTTACCAACCAATAGCATCGTTTATGGCTGTTTACGTCATTGCGACAGGTTATTCCAGACAAGGTTTAGTCATTTTTTATCCAACCCAATATATACAGGGTGTTATATACAAGGAGTCTAAAAGTTGTGTCCTTACTGAATTTACCTATACTGCACCTCAACCTGAAAATTGACTACAGCGACTAAACAACATGACCTTCATTCTACATCCCACTGATAAAAATCAGTTATTATGAAAATGCAAAACAGAAAAAAACAAACAGTTGGATCAGATAAATAAATCATTAGTCCTAAAATACAATTTAGAGGAAGTTTACAGGCAACAAAATAACAAAATAGATTGCACAGGTTGACAAATAACAGGTTATTCAAAATAAACTATACTAAGGTACGAAATTTCTGTAATTATAATCAACTGCTAGCCTGATATTTTGGTAGTTGGTTTCGTTAGGTATGTACGCTATAGTGTTTCTTCTCCTATTTGTTTCTAATTTTGTAAGTATTTAAAAAAAAATTATACCTCTAACCAAAAATTTCATAATAGGGAGAAATTATTTTCCATTTCCATTTTCCAGGAAATTTTAAAATAAAGTCTCATGGCCTTTGCAATAATACACAAGAACTGTTTAACTTAAAAGGCAATCTTACACTTGTAAATGATGATTATTACACAGATGGTAGTATTTCAGCTACTCTTCCTTTTGATGAAAACCTGAGTGTATGTATTGCAAAACAAACAAATTCGACAAGTGCACCTCAACAACTATTTTGTTTTATAATAATCAATATGTGGAATTGTTTACAGTGCGTGAAAAAGATTTTTGTAAAGCTTGTAATGCATATTTAGGAGAATTTTGGTATGATGTTCAGAGAGCTGCTCAAGAAATACCTGGGAAATGCCCGATGCGTGCGGTAATAAATTTCGATATGCAATTGTAAACAAAAATTGAAATGACTCTCTTTTAACAGAAACGATATGAAGTACATCATTTCAAATTAGAGTTTCAATAGTTAGCCTTACAAGTTATACCATTTGGAATTCTCAGAGCTATGGGAAAATTGATATATCATAAAAATCGTAAGTTAAAAGTTCTCTGTGTACAAGCTGAATTTGGAAATATTCCAGATTAAAAATTTTACTAATTGATACAGTTTTGTATACAGTGTGTTAATAAAGTAAGAAGAATGTTGTAACAATAATGTTTTATTATCTCCAAAGTACTTTTAAACATAATTTTAATCACTGCATGCATCATCGTTAGATCAAAGTACACAATTGAAAAGTAATAAATGCTCTTATACATACTCAAAGCATGCTGTGAAGCAACTGACGGTAGGAACAATCAGGAATGCTGGTGATGTCTTGCCCAAAATTACTAAGAAGGTGAGAAATAAGATTCTCTCTCTAACCCGCAGGCCGCTATATAACTGTCTCGCTCGCACTAACATGTAAACCTACATATACATACTTTATTTATTGTGTCAAAATCTCAAGACTTTTAAAATAACAAAAATGACACTTTTTTAAATCAACATTTACAGCGTTCTGGCACCATTTAGAAGGGGAAGAAATGTTCTGGCAATATTTTTTATAAATAAAGAATACTATCAAAAGTAACCTCCTGAAATTTAATGACTGTTACTTTAAATAAATTGAATCTTATTTCTCCCCCTCTTAGTAATTTTGGGGTAGTATAATCCGGCCGCAGGGGGCTGACCGAATCGACTTTTAGTGTTCAGCATGTATATAAGATTTAGTACCCAAATTTTCACGACTGTTGAAATGGCAACTTGAAATACGTTGCTGGCTCTCCCTCTATAATGAATAGGCAAAAAAATAATTTAAAAAAGTGCTACTTTCATTACGATTTTTAAATTATGCTGAATCATGCGAGTGTACTATTGGTTTCAAAATGATCTAGGACAGCAAGGCTAATATGATGCTATTTTATTCATTTTTTTCAGTGTAAATGAATAGGATAAAATAATAAAAAATAGCATCATATTAGCCTTGGTGTCCTAGATCATTATGAAACCAATAGTATGTGCAAAGAGAGAGACAGAAAAAAAGTTTTACATAACTAATTACAGAATTGGTATTCACAGAGCATTTTTGTATTTTATGATATATAACTTAGAAACTTTGGAAAATATGATCTTATCATTCATAGTTTATGTTGTAATGTGCACACCACTTTTAAATAAATTTATTTCGCCCAAGTATTTCCTTTTTTCACATATTGTTACTTAGTTGTAGCTTGTTGCTTGATTATGATTTAACCAATGATTTTATAGATTCTGAACTACCTATACTAGAACTTATGCCGGCAGTACGACAGGGTGGTTATAGTGGATTATATTGCTTAATAGAGTTAGGTCAAGTTTGCTCCAGAAAGTACTCGGTCGGGTAAACTACGAGCGCAGTGGGTAAACTACACCCACATATCCACTCTGCGGCTCGGTATAAGGGGTTAAAGATTATGTCTGTATGTATGCTAGAACTTTTATATTACTTTGCATTTCTATGTTTTAGAAGTGTACATAATTTAATTACAAAATGACTTTTTTTAATTGCATTTGATTACAGGCACCAACATCTAATGCCATATGGTCCTGTAGGATCAAACCTGGAGACAAAAAAACCTGTTCTCGCATCGAGGCTCAATCTCACATCGATCTGGATGGCTTCGCTCAGTTAGTGTCAATATACTCTATAGCAGCGTTTCCCAACCGCCGGTCCGCAGACCGGTGCCGGTCCGCAGCGAAATGACAGTATTTTCAAAATTTTACTGGAAGAATTTCTTAATTCGTGTTATCCTGGAGCTAACGTAAGGTCAAATAGTTCATCGGAGTTGGCCAAGAGTAAACTCTGACTTTTATACGGAGCCGGCGTTATATATCGTACATCTTATACGTGATATATAACGCGCCGGCTTAATTTTTAAGCGGGTTTGGCGCACATGAGTCTAGGCATACCGGAATCGAAAGATTTTTTTGTCTTGCGTCCCCGATTAACGCGAACTTGCTTCGATCCGGACAGTTTTTTCTGTGTCGATGCGTTGAGTAGTTCCCGTCTCAGATTTGAAGTCTCTACCGCTTCTACCGGAAAAGTCATTTTTTGCCAACCTTCCGAAGGGGGGGCGACTAGGAGTGAAATGCGGTTTTTGGGAGCGATTGAACATGTGTTGGCGGCATTCGATGTCACGCGGCCTGTCATGAGAAGTACATCTATTGATTTTTCCGTATCTCTGCTCTAGGGAGCACTCCGCTCGTTTTCGAGAGGCGGTGTCTCGAAAACTACAGGAGCCAAAACAACTATATTGGCGTCAAACGACGGGCAATCTCAAAATGTTTCCCCCTTCAAATACCGTGCAAAACCAGAAGAAAAAAGTTATAGCCACGAACTCGAAGTTTTTTATTTGTTTTTCACCCGAGAATCGTGCTAAAGTAATATCGACGCCCTCAGCCTAATCGGGTTCCTAAGTGGAAACCACTTCTGAAGGTCTTGTAAAATTGCCTCCTGGATCGTTTGAGCTCATTCCCGTTTTTGACCGCCGCTCCCGAAACCTACTCGGCAGCGTTTTCGGTTATATTTCCGCTTCCTGTCGAGATACCTTGTTCTGGTTTTAAACGATGGACCGTTATATGAGTCTAGAACCCGGCTATGGTCTTTGGCACCGCGCCCCGCCCTACGATCGTTTCTCGACGTTCGTTTGGCGAAAAAAAAAAGCTCCAGCTTCTCGAGGTTTGGTATACGGGAAGCGGATGAGGTACGAAAACCAACTTTTGTTATTATAAACAATTGATATTTATTTACTTATTTTAGATTGTTCTTGTACAGTGTAAAAGTAAATTTATTATTGTAAGATTTATTTTGCGAATGTTTTCTTCAATTTCTTACCTGACCGGTCCGCAAGCAAATGCTACGTCGTTTGGAGGTCCGCGAACGAAAAAGGTTGGGAACCGCTCGTCTATAGTAAAGAATAGATTGACGAGAATCTTCACCGCTAAGCCACCCAAATCGATTAAAGATAATATCACCTGTTCAACAATTATTTCAGTTGTGGGTGGCTGTGGATTGTAAAGTGATTTATTTGCAAGTTAAGCTTAAACTTCACAAACATTAAACAAATGTTTCAAAAACTACTAGTAATATTTTTGTCTATTTCGCGTATACAAAGTTTACTTTGTGACACTGTTTTTGCGAAAAACAGTTACACAAAGTGCTACTTTGTGCAACTGAAAGTAGTGATTTTTTTATTTGTAAGGCTGGCAGTAAGGTAAGTAAATTTTGCTGCCAGCCTACTCTGTCATGTCATTCTGTCAACGAAGTCCAGTGTCAGACGTAAATACGTAATAAGCAATAACACAGCTATATTCTGATTTCAAGATCAAAATTAGATTAAAAAGTCAAAACGTATATCGCTTGTCGATATTGAGGTAAGTTTAATTGAGTTGAATGATGTACACCTCCATTTCATCAAATATTTTTTTCAGTTTTTACCTACTAATGGGAACATAAACAAGGTGTTAGGAAGAATATAAAAAGGAAAGGAATAATGCTCGACAACCAACCCGCGGAAGTATTTTGGGGGCACATTATCCAAAAGAAAAGCACTTTCCCGTGATAGGTACTAATAAGTATTCATTAACTGGCGCCGTTTTGAAAATTTGAATGTTATGATGCTCAGAAATAACAGCGAGAATAATGAAACATATTTCATTTTAAGAAGCTTTAAACTCAAACAAAGCGCGGCTAATAGCGGATTTCCTACGAAAATGCGCTGAAAAGCTTGTTGGTTTTCCGGATCAAGTTGATGGTCGTGAATCCCGTGTCCGTCCCTACTCAAATTTCATTTGCATTGTTTAGATTTAGAGGTTAGGTTAGTTATTTTCTATTGTTGTATGTTAAGCAGTTTTGATGTATTAAAATGTTTATTGTAATAGAAACAGTAAAACCTTGATTGAGTACATGATTGTCTTATCAAAATAATTATTTATAATAAAAATACATTTTTATCTTATATCAAAAGAAACAACTAAGCTGTCACATTTTTTAAACTTGAATTTTTTCCTGCCTACGTGATTTTTTCAAAATGACAGTAGATGTGATTGTATGCGTTATCAGTTATTACCAACATTACCACATCAAAAATACCCGCGTGTACATTTTCCCATTTCTTTAAAGTAAATTGTAAATTAAGGCGAAATAGACAAAGTAGTATGTAAAACACGTGTTACAATTCCTTTTTGTAATACTCGTATATAGCTTATACTCGTATTACAAACATCGTCATTGTAACACTAGTTGTACAATATACTATTTTATAACCAAATACTTACACTGTTTTAAAAATGCAAATCCAAAGGTTACTCTAAATCATAAAATAAGAAAACATACAACACTATACTTCTCAATATATCATATTGCTTTGATGTTTTTTAATACACATAGCAATAGAAGCACAAATATGAGAAATAGAAGCACAAATATGAGAAATAGAAGTACAGATATGAGAATTTCGACAATAGATTCATATTTATGTAGTACTTAACCGATTGAAAATTCTTTAACATTATTAGCTAGCTGGTATAACATATATGAGATCCGTAACTCATAGAAAGTTTTTATAAAAAGGTGTACAATTGATTTGTGTATTTGGATAGATTGTATGCTTATTTTAATAATTAAAATGTGTTTGGAACTAGTTTATGCAACAATGAGTTAGGACATATCCTCAATGTCTTCTAAATAATTTATATATTTTTTCATTTTATAAAATAATAAAAAACTGTAATGAATAGAGAAACCACGAGAGAGTTCTCGTCGCATCGATACCCTTTTATAGTATTCGATATTGGCGGCGCGGCGGCATGTTCCAGAGCGATGGACATATGGATATAAACGCCAGCACAATGCACCCGCGAGAATACTCTAGTACAGTGATGGCGAACCTTTTTGAGAAGTGGGTCAAATTTTGTTTATTATTTGTTTTAATACCAGCCTGTGGGTCACTAAATCAGTGGCGTCACTTGAAGGGGGAGGGGTGAAAAAGGCACTAATAATTTGGAAACACCGAACATTTGTTAACAGAAAAACTTGACAGTTGATCCTTTTTTTGGTTCTCATTTTTAAAATCCTCTAAAAAGGTTTACGTTTCCTTTTTGTTTTACAACTTTTACTTTTGCAAGTGAAGAGCACAAAATAAAGGTCGACGTCAAAAAATTCATATCAATGGGGTGATACCATGAATTACCGCACCAGGTGACACCATGCCCAGTGGCGCCTCTGCACTGACTATTTGAATGAACAAGGTATAAAGAAAACCACATACCCATATAGAATTTTCCAAACGGGCCAATATTGGCTCGCCATTGGCACCGTTATTGCCAATATTGGCAACCAATATTGGGACAGTGCAGAAATGATAACACCGGTAAGTACTTGGGCCATTTTACATAGCCGATATCGGCAGCCAATATTGGGCCAGTGTCGAAATGATAACACTGGCAAGTACTTGGACCATTCTACATAACCAAGATTGGCCCAATGTTGTTATAACTCTGGTTTCATACTGGCACAACATTGGCTGTATATCGGTTGCATACTGGTGTATAATAATGATCATTATTATATTTTTTAATTATATTACGATATTGTACACTGAGAGACATAGTTCGAAAAAACTATTAGTTTAAAAATTGTAGATCAAGAGCGCTAATATGATGACGGGGACATAACTTTTACGAGCCATTTTTCTCAGTGTATAATATAATATAATTAAAAAATATAATAACGATTATTATGCACCGGTGTGCAACCATATCCAACGATATCCATCCATACTGTGCCAGTATGAGACCCGTTATACCAACATATTAACATTATTGAGTTAATATTGGCTAATTGCACACAGAAAAGAATACCTTGATTCAAAATTTTATTGTGTTTAATAAACAAAGTTCTTGTAACAATTAATAATATAATACATTATAATGTCGGCAGTCATATAGATACAAATTAACAAATACATTATAATAGGTAATGTAGTGATAATTTATTCAGAATTGAGATTGTATGAATAAATATAAGTCATTAATTAAAATGTAAAAAGGATATATCAATTTGATTTAAAAACAGCCATTAATGTCATACCATCTAATTAAAGTATTATCAAATTATGTAAATATTCAATTAAAAATAATGTAAAGTTTCGTTGTTCGTAAGAAAAGGTTCCTTTATGAATATTCTTGTACCACATTCTTGTCTAAAGGCTTGTAGGAATCTAGAACAAATAAAATTTACAAACAAGTAATAGTATATTACATGTTGAGTTGGTAAAGGATATCTTTACAAGCCAAGCGATAATTGTTTGACCGAGACGGTACGTCGAGGTCAAATAATATCGCGAGGCGTGGAAACTTTACCAACGAAACATGTATACTATTTTATTCACAATAATTAGACTTAAGATAATCAAAATAAAAACAAATTTTAAATTTTAAAATAAATTTTTTATAAACTGTCATAATTTCAATCAGAGCTATGTATCGACCAAAAAGAAATTTTAAGTAAGGTTTCATTCTTCGCCGCTAGATGGCGATGTATGCGCCCAGTATTTTAAAATTAGAAATTAATTAATTCCATTGTAATTATTAAATATAAAATATGGAAAAATAAAAATAAAACTAATATTAAATAAAAAATATGTTTTTTGCGTTAAATATATTCATAAAAACTTAAATTTAAATCGGATAAAACGTCCTGTTTTAAATTATTCAGAAAAAAAAGTTGGCCATAACATTACATGTCAGTTTTACAGACATGTAAAGGAAATTGTTAACCACTTTGGTGTTGCTATAGCAATAGCTTACTTTCCAAGGTTTTTACAACATATGAAATGTACATATTGCAATATGATTGTGAATAAAATAAATATTTACGATTTATAAAAATCAATGACAAAATGTAAAAGATAACAAAATAAGATTACGAATATTGTTAGTTATTGAACATTTTGTTGACAAAAAAAATGTAATTAACTCCCAAGACAACATAATACACTCAGGAAATAATTACATAAGAATCATCTCCTACACAAAAAAAACAAAATAAAGATTAATAAATAAGATTTGTGATGTATAACGAAGGAGACATAATAAATTTCGTAACAAAAAAAATTTCCTTCCAGAAATCCAGATTTCTTAAAGAAATTTCACATCTTAATTTAAAGGATCGAGCACAAAACAAATGGAAAACGGGGTACAGTCAGATTGAGGTGAAAGCCAGGGTAGGAAGAACGAAAAAATTTAATTCGCTTGCAAAAGAATAACTCTTATAAGAATTTAAACATACTATCATGATTCAAGCAACAAGAGTTTGGATTATCTATAAATATATACAGGGTGTCCCAAAATGCTGTTTACACGCAAGATCTCCCTTATTTGAAAAGATAATCAAATCAACCAAAAACTATTGTGAATGACTCAAAATGGACCTTCAAAAAACATCCTTAAACGCTGGTTGCATAGCAACGTTTAAGAGATCATGCCAACTTGATTAATTTTTCAAATTGCACCCTATGTTTTTTTTCACGGAAATGTATTCTTCACTTGAAATATAATATAAATACAAAGATTAGTTAAAGTTTCACAAGTTTTATTAATATCTTAACCTGACAATATTGTTTCGACACTTTGTGTCATTATCAAAGGTAGATAAGATTGAAAAACAAACACGTTGCTAAGGATAAATACATACAGAAAATAGGTAACTAGATACAATACATAACAAAAACTAAATATCTAACACTTCTAATAAACTTCAATCTTATCTACCTTTGATAATGGCACAAAGTGTCGAAACAATATTGTCAGGTTACGATATTAATAAAACTTGTGAAACTTTAACTAATCTTTGTATTTATATTATATTTCATGATTATGGAGTTCCACAAAGTAAGGCTGGAGACAGTAAACGCTATTCTTCACTTCATTCTGCATATGGTAGTATGTCTTACTTAATTATCTAATGTGCATTTAATGGTTGAAAAAATATTTTTTATAAATTGTACACTTCATATTCACTAACTAAATTATTTATTCAAAAAATATTATGATTAGAGCCGCATCTACAAGGGAACTCCTGAGGCAGTTTAAAGCCCATGTAGAGTCCACAGGAGGGCATTTTGAGCATTTGCTTTAAGTTTAAGATAAATTCAATTTATAACAAATATTTTTTGAAACCCCTAAATGCACATTAGACAATTAAGTAATGCATACTACCATATGCAGAATAAAGTGAAGAATACATTTCTGTGAAAAATAAACAGAGGGTGCAATTTGAAAAATTAATCAAGTTGGCATGATCTCTTAAACGTTGCTATGTTTCCAGCGTTTAAGGGTGTTTTTGAAGGTCCATTTTGAGTCATTCACAATAGTTTTTGGTTGATTTCTTTATCTTTTCAAATAAGGGAGATATTGCATGTAAACAGCATTTTGGGACACCCTGTATAACCAGATAAGTGATTTCTTTAATTTTAAAATTCATTCTTATATAAAAAAAATATTAACTTTATTAATCTATAAAATCCTTTATAAAAAATAAAGATTGTGGTTAATACACCACAACCACAGTACATGATTTATGAAAAAATTGTAATTTGAATCTTACCAATTTCTAATTTTAACAATCCACTACTTGTACTGATATGTACATACAGCTGAAGATGCAGATGTCCACTTCGCATCCACAAGACTCTGTTGTTTTGGTTTTGTTGTGACTGCCTGACGTTTTCATTTTTTAACTGACTGTCATAATTAGACTTACATCTAGGCGCAACACATCGGCTAGGCATCTAAAAAATGTAAATATATAAGTATGTATTATATCAGTAGCATATTTAGGATTTTTTCGGGGGGAGCTACTCTATAAAAACTCCGAATCAAAATACTACTAAGATTTTCACATATCCTAGATTTTGATAATAAAAGAAAATCGGGAGGTCCAGCCCGTTAACCTCCCCCCTACGACGCCACTGTATTATGTAATAATAATAAACACCTTTATTAATTTTTATATACAAAGAAACACTGCTTTATTTTGCAAATAACTAAAATTTATATTAGTATAGTTTTCTGGCAAAGGGCTACTCTATTTAACCAGGAAACCATAAGAATAAATACTTACATATAAACATTAATATAAAATGAGGGATTTAAAAGTAAAAGGGTTTATGTGCATTTTTAGTAATTCTGAGATACTTAGCTTAAAAGTCAATTTCTAAATGTAAATTACAGTAATATCAAAGAGTTTGCACAAATAAATATTTGTAAAAGACACGTGAAGGTTATGGCGTCATGTGTTTATATATGTATAAGCAAGATAGAAATTCCCTCTTATAAAAAAACTAATGTAATATACTGTTATCATTACCCTTATAATGTAACTAATTATTACACACACTTATACAGACAAAATAACTAACGAACACAATTATTACGCATTATTAATAATGTCATGTTGCAGTGAACATGTGACGCTAGCGGCTAGTAGAGTACCTTACCGGAAGCCTGACTGCCTACTATACCGACCAGGTTGGACCAAACTTTAATTTTTAAATTTACAATATCATTAATAATTGATTAAATTCATAAATATATATACTTAGAACTTTCATAAAAAACAACAGTAAAAGCCATTTTTATAGAAATAAATTTTAATGTACCTACTGTATCATTTATAATGCGAAACACGGAAAATCTGTTCAGCCAATATCGAACTAATGCAGATTGCCGTACAACGGCCGCCAATATTGAGCCAATATTGGCTACCGTTGTATACATATTTTCCGTGTGTTTCGCATTATAAATGATACAGTACATTAAAATTTATTTCTATAAAAATGGCTTTTACTGTTGTTTTTTATGAAAGTTCTAAGTATATATATATTTATGAATTTAATCAATTGATTAATAATATTGTAAATTTAAAAATTAAAGTTTGGTCCAACCTGGTCGGTATAGTAGGCAGTCAGGCTTCCGGTAAGGTGCTCTACTAGCCGCTAGCGTCACATGTTCACTGCAACATGACATTATTAATAATGCGTAATAATTGTGTTCGTTAGTTATTTTGTCTGTATAAGTGTGTGTAATAATTAGTTACATTATAAGGGTAATGATAACAGTATATTACATTAGTTTTTTTATAAGAGGGAATTTCTATCTTGCTTATACATATATAAACACATGACGCCATAACCTTCACGTGTCTTTTACAAATATTTATTTGTGCAAACTCTTTGATATTACTGTAATTTACATTTAGAAATTGACTTTTAAGCTAAGTATCTCAGAATTACTAAAAATGCACATAAACCCTTTTACTTTTAAATCCCTCATTTTATATTAATGTTTATATGTAAGTATTTATTCTTATGGTTTCCTGGTTAAATAGAGTAGCCCTTTGCCAGAAAACTATACTAATATAAATTTTAGTTATTTGCAAAATAAAGCAGTGTTTCTTTGTATATAAAAATTAATAAAGGTGTTTATTATTATTACATAATACAGTGGCGTCGTAGGGGGGAGGTTAACGGGCTGGACCTCCCGATTTTCTTTTATTATCAAAATCTAGGATATGTGAAAATCTTAGTAGTATTTTGATTCGGAGTTTTTATATAGTAGCTCCCCCCGAAAAAATCCTAAATATGCTACTGATATAATACATACTTATATATTTACATTTTTTAGATGCCTCGCCGATGTGTTGCGCCTAGATGTAAGTCTAATTATGACAGTCAGTTAAAAAATGAAAACGTCAGGCAGTCACAACAAAACCAAAACAACAGAGTCTTGTGGATGCGAAGTGGACATCTGCATCTTCAGCTGTATGTACATATCAGTACAAGTAGTGAATTGTTAAAATTAGAAATTGGTAAGATTCAAATTACAATTTTTTCATAAATCATGTACTGTGGTTGTGGTGTATTAACCACAATCTTTATTTATTATAAAGGATTTTATAGATTAATAAAGTTAATATTTTTTTTATATAAGAATGAATTTTAAAATTAAAAAAATTATTTATCTGGTTATACAGGGTGTCCCAAAATGCTGTTTACATGCAATATCTCCCTTATTTGAAAAGATAAAGAAATCAACCAAAAACTATTGTGAATGACTCAAAATGGACCTTCAAAAAACACCCTTAAACGCTGGAAACATAGCAACGTTTAAGAGATCATGCCAACTTGATTAATTTTTCAAATTGCACCCTCTGTTTATTTTTCACAGAAATGTATTCTTCACTTTATTCTGCATATGGTAGTATGCCTTACTTAATTGTCTAATGTGCATTTAGGGGTTTAAAAAAATATTTGTTATAAATTGAATTTATCTTAAACTTAAAGCAAATGCTCAAAATGCCCTCCTGTGGACTCTACATGGGCTTTAAACTGCCTCAGGAGTTCCCTTGTAGATGCGGCTCTAATCATAATATTTTTTGAATAAATAATTTAGTTAGTGAATATGAAGTGTACAATTTATAAAAAATATTTTTTCAACCATTAAATGCACATTAGATAATTAAGTAAGGCATACTACCATGTGCAGAATGAAGTGAAGAATACATTTCCGTGAAAAAATACATAGGGTGCAATTTGAAAAATTAATCAAGTTGGCATGATCTCTTAAACGTTGCTATGCAACCAGCGTTTAAGGATGTTCTTAAGGAATCTGACTGTACCCCGTTTTCCATTTGTTTTGTGCTCGATCCTTTAAATTAAGATGTGAAATTTCTTTAAGGAATATGGATTTCTGGAAGGAAATTTTTTGTTACGAAATTTATTATGTCTTCTTCGTTATACATCACAAATCTTATTTATTAATCTTTATTTTGTTTTTTCCGTGTAGGAGATGATTCTTATGTAATTATTTCCTGAGTGTATTATGTTGTCTTGGGAGTTAATTACATTTTTTTGTCAACAAGATCTTCAATAACTAACAATATTCGTAATCTTATTTTGTTATCTTGTACATTTTGTCATTCATTTTTATAAATCGTAAATATTTATTTTACTTGTTTGTAAATTTTATTTGTTCTAGATTCCTACAAGCCTTTAGACAAGAATGCGGTACAAGAATATTCATAAAGAAACCTTTTCTTACGAACAACGAAACTTTACATTATTTTTAATTGAATATTTACATAATTTGATAATACTTTAATTAGATGGTATGACATTAATGGCTGTTTTTAAATCAAATTGATATATCCATTCTTACATTTCAATTAATGACTTATATTTATTCATACAATCTCAATTCTGAATAAATTATCACTACAGTACCTATTATAATGTATTTGTTAATTTGTATCTATATGACTGCCGACATTATAATGTATTATATTATTAATTGTTACAAGAACTTTGTTTATTAAACACAATAAAATTTTGAATCAAGGTATTCTTTTCTGTGTGTAATTAGCCAATATTGACTCAATAATGTTAATATGTTGGTATAACGGGTCTTATACTGGCACAGTATGGATGGATATCGTTGGATATGGTTGCACACCGGTGTATAATAATCATCGTTATTATATTTTTAAATTATATTATATTATACAGTGAGAAAAATGGTTCGTAAAAGTTATGTCCCCGTCGTCATATTAGCGCTCTTGATCTACAATTTTTAAACTAATAGATTTTTCGAACTATGTTTCTCAGTGTACAATATAATATAATTAAAAAATATAATAATGATCATTATTATACACCGGTATGCTACCGATATACAGCCAGTATGAAACCAGAGTTATACCAAAATATCAACAATCTTGGTTAGGTAAAATGGCCCAAGTACTTGCCAGTGTTATCATTTCGACACTGGCCCAATATTGGCTGCCAATATCGGCTATGTAAAATGGCCCAAGTACTTACCGGTGTTATCATTTCTGCACTGTCCCAATATTGGTTGCCAGGATTGGTAATAACGGTGCCAATATTGACCCAATATTGGTCCGTTTGTTCAACATCGGCAAATTCTATATGGGTATATATATTATGAAATATTCTCTATTAATAAACATAGTTACAGACATGTGTATGTATAATAAAGTTGATCAAAGTATATCTAATGTGAAATCTGTTGTTACTTATTTTCAGATAGTTTCTTAATATTAGAAATGATAGAAAATCAGTTAGCTAACGTCAACTTGGAAATATATTTTTTATAAATTCTACATTTGATATTTATAGTTTAATTTTTTTATTATTTTCGATTGTCTGTTCTCTTTTTTATGATATCAAAAATAAGTTGATAAAAATCAACGCGTGGGTCATTTAAAAAGCCTTCGTGGGTCAGTGTCTGACCCGTGGGTCATAGGTTCGCCAACACTGCTCTAGTACATTGTGGAAGCTGTTATAGGGCATATATAAACGCTACCGCGGAAAAAAGGGACAGTCAACCGGTGAATTAAGATACGCGCATCGTCTAATAGTATAAGATAAATATCTGTTGTAGTAATAATAATCTGTAATTAAATTAGTTTAAGTTCATTAATAGCTGATAATAGTTTTTGTAATTAGTGTTAGTGTTAATATTTCTCTTGTTAATAAACAGTTTAAAACAGCACCTTTAGTATTATTTAAAAAGAACGTTACAATACTAAGTTATTCCCAACTACGAGGAATCAATATTGCAAATTATAACAAATTAAATAAATTTCCAACTACAAATTAAATTACTAAAATGTGTATAACTTACCAATAGGAATCTAATTAGGGGTCGGCCTTTTTATCTCCTCTTAAATTTATCTGGAAGTTAATTGATATGTTACAATTGTTTCTACAATTGTATCTATAACAATTAACTGCAGATAAAATTACAAGGAGGTGAAAAGAGCGGCCCTAACATGTATTAAAATCTAAGAGTTCTTTAATGAATGCTTAGTTGGCACTTCGAGTTATTATTTATGAAAATACACAACACGACTCAAGTCTAAGTATATATGCACTAAAAGGTGTACCACTAAGAAACATACTACTGTAGTTTTTTATTATTTAGACATAAATAAGAAATAATTACAATCTATAAAAATATCTGCAACTGGTTTAAATTATTTTATCAATCTCAAATACTTACCAGAAAATGTAATATAATTAAGGCCTTTGTAATCTAACACATCAAATTCCACAGAAATTTGAGCTATTACACCAGAAAGGCATCGACCTGCCAAAATAGCTGCCCTTGTGTGCGAAGTAACTTGTGCAAAATACTCTTTTGGAACTTTAGCATAAATATAAGTGTAATAAGCTACCTCTGCGGCCATAAAAGTTCCATATGCTATCTGAAAAAAAATAACATAATGAATAGAACGTTCAAATATAAATAATAAAATAGAATTAAGAAGTGAAGAAGTCAACTCACACATTTTAATTTGCAATTTATTGATCTATTTATTCATTGTGACATTTTTAACTGATAATATGAAGCAATTAAGAAACAAACTGATTCTGACTGTGTTGTCAAAGATCAAATTAAATATGGCACTCACCAAATGATGCCTCATTGCCACACTTCTGTTATAGAATTAATATTAAATATAAATGGTGGGTGTACTGGACCATACTGGACGTAACATATTAATACCTTGAGAAGCTATAACGTATCGAGTGTTTTTTTAAATTTGACCTCGAAGGCGGCTATGGGTAGTTGATTGTGAACGGATCTTGATCGTATTAATAAATGTCATTGTCAAAACGTTCAAATCCAACCTCTGTCCAATTTTCAAATAAAATTACAAAAGTGAGGTTAGATGTCATTTTCTGGTTTATTCACAATCGACTATTCACAGCCTACGTTGACGTCAAATTTAAAAAAACACTACACCTTTTCCAGTTGTATTTCAGAATTTGTAAATTTTATTTTAGAAAGCGTCATTTGTATTTCATTTTCGTGAATTTTATTTCAGAAAGCGTTATTTGTATTTCAACTTCATCATTTTAAATTCAGAAAGCGTCATTTGTATTTCAGAAAAAGTAAATTGTATTTCATATGATATATCTATACATATGTATATTTTTAGAACATGGCAATTATATGGGAAAGCGTAAAGCTTTTGCTTTTCAGACAGTGTGAGACCACAATTTATTTTTGCGTGTTTTTCCTGGACATTTTACATAGAACATTCTAAAATTACACAATATTTCTACTTAAATTAAAAGACTGCACTATAGAAAGTTTTACAATGTAAGCACAATATACCAGCTTATGTCATGTTTTGTTTTAGAAAATTTTTATTGATTATCTGAAATCTATTTGACATTTTCTGAAATACATTTGACGAGTTCGGAAATACAAATGACGATTTCTGAAATCAATTTGACAAATTCTTATTTCTAAATGATTAAACTGAAATACAGTTGACGCTTTCTGAAATCAAACTGGCCATTCTGAAATACAAATAATACTTTCTGAAATCAAATTGACAAAACTGAAATACAATTGATTATTTCTGAAATTAATTTGACATATCTGGAATACAATTAACGATCTCTGAAATACAATTGGAAAAGGTGTAGATATTTGTATATGTCTAAGTATTTATTTAGGAACTAGCAAAAGTATGGAATAATGTATATTATTCCTTTTGCTGAGTAAAATGCTCATACATGCTGATTTTGTGTTTTTGTTGTGGGGGGGGGGTCTGTTTCATTTGAAAATGTTTTCATTCTACTTATGCACTAACTTATGAGCTATGACATCATCGACTATTTTATTAAATTACAAGTCTTCTTTTCGCTGGAATCGAAAAATACTGTTTTCTCCAAGTTTCCACAGTACCACGATTGTTGTTTTTTAATTCCTTGTAATTTTTGTATACAGATTTCTAATCTACTATGATTTTCGGATAAAACCATTGGGAAAACAAAATTGTCAATATATGGTATTAACAAGTTGGCGCATGAAGCATACCGGAACCAAGGCAGAAATTTAAGTGCTGAAAGAAGAAATAACTTAAGTGTATAGAAATATTGACCAATGTATCCAAGATGTTTTTAATAAATTTAAAAACCGCCTTTTACTACTTCTGTCAAGAGACTCAGTTGGAACATTAGTTAGGATCAAGCTGGCCATACTAGAAATCAACGTCTATCAATCCATCTCTTGTGGAGTTGGAAACTCTAAATTCGCGTGTCCACAATTGCAAAATCTGGTGGTGCACCATCTTGTTGATACCAATACTTTTTTCTTCACTTAACCGTGCTAACCCAAAAACTGGTTAATAACGGTACAATATTGACTTCAACTCAACTCACAACATAAACTTAACCTTAAACTGCACCATTTAAACCAAAAATTTCAATATTGCAACAGTTTTGTTATTGATTCACCACAAAAATCGCTTTAAATTCTGGTAATTTTCTTTTTTTCAATAATTTTATCTCCAAATCACCACAGATTAGAAATCTGCATATAAAAATTACAAGGGACCAAAAATAGCTTTTTAAATAATGTAGTAGGTTTTGTGAATACTACGTTGGATAAATCTCCATATTTTATTTCAGGACCCTCCCTCACCCTGTGAGGTATTGTGAAATTCCAAAAAGAGTACCTTTTGATACTTGTGAAAAAAAGATACACTTGTAATTTAAAAAAAGTCAATGGCATCATAGTTCGTAAAGTGGTGAAAGAAGAAAAAATAAATTTAAAATCAATTGTTTGAGCGTTTTTTCCCAAAAGTCAACAAAAAAGAAATACATAATAAAGATTATTCCATAATTTTGTTGGTTCCTGTATACAGGGTGGGATTAAAGTATGAAGTATTTAAAAACAAGCGAACTCAACCGGTTTTTTTAAAAATGCTGAAACACGTCGATTTTGTTTTTTAAAAATACACATTAATATATGCGATTCATCTTCCGACTGTCATTTGTTTCTAAGTTATGACGTCATTACAAAAAAATTTAAATGACAATATAGATTTTTTATAGTGGAATCCGATAGTGATTTTCCTTCTCCTTATGATCATGTAACTAATCACAAGGTTGCATAACAAGAATTCTGAGAAAAATCGAGTTGAACTTTGTAAATGTTTGTTAGTTGTGACGTCATCACAAAAATTTTAAATGACAATATAGATTTTTAATAGTGGAATCCGATAATGATTTCTCTTCCCTTTATGATCATGCAAATAAATCATAATGTTGCATAACAAAAATTCTGAGAAAAATCGATCTGAACATTTAATGTTATTGATATTATGGTATCAATTTATCAATATATCAGATCGATTTCTCTCAGTTTTGCTATGCAACTTTATGATTTATTTGCATGATCATAAAAGGAAGAGAAATCACTATCGGATTCCACTACTAAAAATTTATATTGTCATTTAAATTTTTTGTGATGACGTCACAACTAACAAAAATTTACAAAGTTCAACTCGATTTTTCTCAGAATCTTTGTTATGCAACCTTATGATTTATTTGCATGATCATAAAGGGAAGGAAAATCACTATCGGATTCCACTATAAAAAATCTATATTGTCATTTAAACTTTTTTGTGATGACGTCATAACTTAGAAGCAAATGACAGTCGGAAGATAAATCGCATATATTAATGTGTATTTTTAAAAACAAAATCGACGTGTTTCAGCATTTAAAAAAAACCGGCTGAGTTCGCTTTTTTTAAAATATTCCATACTTTAATATCACCCTGTATGTGTTTACGTGGTTAAGAAGGAAATATTCATGTTGAAGACTTTCTTAGGGCCAGGCAATGCCTATGTTGAATATGTTTGCATATAGTGACTTACTTACATTATGAATTAAAATGAAATGCTATGAAAGATTAACAGGTGTATGGGACTGACTATCCCCTAGTTTTTTAAACTTTAAACAATTGAACTACCACATATTAAATTTTCATAATAAAACTTTTTTAACTTCCAGTTTGTCAAGGTTTCAGAAATTCAAGCTTTTAACATTTTGGAGACTTTGAGTTTCAAAAGATCGAATTCTTGTTTTAAAGAATGCTGCGAAAACGGGCTCTCAGATCTTCTGCACTAAAATTGACTTGTCAATCAGATGGTTCATGACAGTTGAAGTAGTGAAAATATTTGACATCCTGGTTTTTGGTAACAATAATTATCCTATTTACAGTTATTGGTTTCATTAGCACAAAAAATGCATGTTTTTGGGACGAATAAGAAAGTTGCCAGAAAACGCGTTAGCAGAGTCTGGCAGCCTTATGAGGCCCAAAAACGCATTTTTGTACGAATTAAACATACTATTTTTTCTCCAACTGCTTATTTTTTACTAGCAAACTCTGTGAGAGGATTGTTTAGAATAAACAACATGACGTTAAACTACTTTTTATTTACTGCAATTCTAATATGTGTAAAAAGTGGCAATTTGAATATTAAGAATTAATATGATTAAGAAATACTCACAAATGTATAATCTCACTACCATTTCGTCGAAAATTCGAAGAAATTTCGACAGGCGTTGTCTAAGATATATGTGTTTACCGTTAAATAATAAGAGGTTAGGATTGGTTTTTGTTTTTCGGACTTCGTTTCGACGTTCCGAGTAGCAACTAAAATTTTAATAGAAACGTCGAATTTGTTTTTTTATGTCTTTAATTAATTTAATATTTTAATATTGTCATAGAAAAGATAAATGATTATTATTTAAATAAAAATGTTTACTTATTACTTTGTATTATTGCTATAAAAGAAAATCTGATACAGCACCGCGGAAAATAGTTCATACATAACCTCAGACTACTCTTTGTATTGGACAAAAAGTGACTACTTTTTGTACAATTGCTATGGTAACGAGTAACAGTTCCTAAATGGTCTACTTTTTATACAAAATAATTTGAAGTTGTAGTGCCATATTCGTGCGGTTGGAGAAAAAGGTACATTATAAGTCAGATTCTTACAGTTAAATTTTTTCAATAATCAGGTCTTGCTGGTTTTTAATACTGAGATTATAGTGACTTTATAATATAGACAGTGATAAGAATAGATGTGATAAGTCTCAATTTTCATTGGTTCTACCATGACGAGGCAAATTTGCAAAATTTATTGTTTGAGTTAAACATCATCGCATGTCAATTCTTTGACAATTTTGATAAATTCCTGCTTTTATACAGCGTTAGTAACATTTGGTTTTGAACTTTCATATGTCAGCAAACAAAAAACAGTAAATAGCAATTCACCTGAGAAAGATAGATATCATCACATACTAGCCAAGCTTTACACGTCCGAATGACCAATATGTAATAAATATGTATATCTCATATGTTTTCCTTTGCTCACACATGAAAATTCAAAACCAAAGCCAATCAGATCACTTTTTCTGTCCTTTTCTTTTTAATGCCAATAACAATGACATAAATGGTAATCTAATAAACTTGATTCAATTTTCATCAACACCTAGAATGTAAACTGAAAGACAAATTAAATGAGACTCGTATAGGTACTTAGAAAATCAGCTGCGCACACAGGTGATTGTTGGGTTGCCTAAATATATCAGGACCGAACTTAAACTTAAACTGAAATATTTTTAATGCAATTTATTTTCCAATTTCATCAAATTCGCCGGTTTTATTTGAATTAGGAACAAGAATTAGTCATACAAATATTCAAATTATAAAAAAAAATTAACTACAATGACGCTAATTATTATAGCAATAATCTATACCTAATGTTATACTATACATTTAGATTATTTCTTTTCAAATTAAATCCACAAAATAGCGGAAAGTTTGATATGTCTTGTTTAGTTTGCAGCTTTATAGGTGGTTCTTTTTGCTTTTAATTAAATAAGATCCTAATTTTATTTATTAATATTAAAAAACAAAAAGCACAAGATGTAATCACAAGAAGATGTAGGATAAGACGATCATAAATGCAAAGCTGGTGTAGCTCAGTGGCAAAACACCATCTCTCTGTGCAACAGCTCATCGGTTCAGATCCCGAAGTTTATTCTTTTGGAGCATAATTTTTTTAAAATTAATTTACACACAAGAAATTAATTGAAAATTTTAAAATTTAATTCAAATAATAAAACAAAATAATTTATATTTATTCTTCCGTATGCATAAAGTAAAGTAAATGCTTTTACTTGAATTAGTAAAAGAGAAAAGATATGATTTTTACTTAGCAAAGAGTGAGATCGACTTAATAGTAGAAGCATTTGCTACATTTTATGCATACAACCAAT
The DNA here is from genome assembly GCA_929113105.1 of Agrypnus murinus. NCBI lineage: Eukaryota > Metazoa > Arthropoda > Insecta > Coleoptera > Elateridae > Agrypnus > Agrypnus murinus. The sequence continues at coordinate 111,119,049 of OV816028.1, read as the reverse complement.
TGAACAGGGGTATAAGAGGGACCACACGTCTAAAACCAACTGCTACCTGTGAAGTTTTTCTAAGAATTTCTAGCATTGTACTGTTAGGACCGTTATCTGTATTTTCAAAGCAAGTTTAATTTATGATGTTATTTTATTTTTACAGTATTTTTTTAATACAACTTTTCAATAACATTTAAAATTCTGTTGTATGTATACTCTTATTTGTTGCTTGAAAAAATCCAGCTTATTGTTTGTTAAGAAAAGTTAACCGTAATGAGAATAAAATTTATTACAGAAATTAAATTGAAAAAAATTTAAAAGCGTTTTTTATATATTGCTATTGCTGCTGTTGTTGTTATATTATTTTTAATAAATGATGTGAATATATAAGTTATAAATTGGACAGTAGTTCTGTTTCCATATATTATACATAGGGTCAGTCCATGGTAACTCATGTTACATATTACTCCCATCTTCAATTGTAATATAGAAATATTTTATTAAAAGTTATGATTATGATTTTCTAACACAGGAAATTACTATTCTGTGATAACACAGAACTAAGATATATGTTTATAATTAGTTGGGCAAGTAAGGATTTGTTTTAATTTCGTGATACGTCTCCAGTAACTCATGTTACATTTAGCGACGTAGCTTTCTCTTTATGTATGAATTCGTCTGAAACTCTGTTCTGTTTGAGGTATTAAAATAAATTAAAAATCAAATATGTATTTATTAATAAAATACAAGTTAATTAATAATATATAGAATCTATATTAATGACAACATTATTTTTTAAACTGTTAAACGCTGGTCACTCATGTTACAATGGTATTGGTAACTCACGTTACTTTATCAAGCAGTCCATATTATTCAGTGTCTATCTTCATAACTACTAAAGTTAAAGATTTGTATGTGTGTCCGAGCCCAATTCTCGCGTTCTATAAGGGCTAGAGAGATGGGCTTGGTCTCATTCGACGCGTAATTTGCCGAGGATAATGCACGACCGAAAATTTTTTAAATTAGGTTATGTTTTAAAAAATTTTTTAAATTAGGTTATGTTTTAAAAAATCGATAAATGCTGATTCTATCGTACTATTTAGTGCTATTGAGTGCTATTTGGTACTAATATGTGCTCTATCGATAGGGAATCGATTGGAGATTTATGTAGGTCATGTAAATACTGACCTACTTATGCTATTTCTATCATACTTAAGTGCTTAGGCCCGTAGGGCACATTATCCTAGTATAGTAACTATAGGCAAAAAGAAAGGGAAACCTTACATAGTTAGTATGTATTTATTATACTATTGTTTTTTTAAACTGATATATGGTATATCATCATCTGGACTGACAGAATAGTCGAATCTATATACCATTTTATAAAAAACTTCTTCTTTGTAGATTATAGTTGTTGAATCAGTTGATATTGATTTCAGTTAATACCTCACCATCCTTGGTATATAAAAAATCGATATTGACAGTTGACAGCTGTCAAACAGCATGTAACTTCAACAGATCATATTTTAAAAAGTTTTATATTTGTTCATTAAGAAAAAGGACAGAGTTTTATGTTTTGAGGTTGCTATTGCCAATAAAACAATAATGACCGACAGTTGACTGCTGTCAACCAGCTGCCAAACAGCAATTTACAATTGAAATCGATAAAATTAACATGCAAATATGTATCTTTCAAGGAGCTTATTTCAAATCTAATGTCAAAAAATTGTTAAAAGCTGTCAAAACTAGCTGCCAAAAAGCAAGCTACAATCAAAATGGATGAAATTCGCATGCAAATATATGTGTTAGAACTGGTACTCCAGTGTAGTTGAGGTTCGACTGGTCAAGGGGTTCCTTGAATAAAGCAGAGACTGAGAGTACGCTGAGTTCTAACTAGACGGACGTGCCGTCTATTTATTAAATGCTTGAAGGATGAACGCAGTGCGACCAAGCAGACCTCCACAGCTGTGGGTGGAGCGAGATCGAGAGTCGGCGCAGAGCTGCTATTAAGCTAGTTTATTGAACTGGCTTTAGCAGAGCTCCGGCGACTGATCTCTTGGTCGACTGCTGAATTGAAACTGCTTAAATGAGACTCTGGTCGAGACTGTAGCTGAGACTAGACTGAATTTGAACAACGATGAGCGGCTCTTTTATAGCGCGCTCGCACATGTAAAACAATAGGCCCGTGACGTTGTACGAGGCCTTGACAATAAATGTGGGAAAACATATTTGGGCTTAAGTGCGTCATACATGAAATGATTCGTAACATATTTAGGGGAACTTGTAGTTCCGCGTTTACATAAAAACTTAGATTAAGCTTATGGTGAGAATATAATATACAGAAAATAGCTATGGGATGGGCGCGGTGGCCCTGAACTATCGTAAGATGTTTTTCTAATCTCATTGACGTCATGAGTGACCTCACGAGTATTTTTCGGAGATCTAGCTCGATGACGCCACATATGTTTCTGAGATCGCTAAATTCAAAACTGAAGGTAAAAAAAACGATATTTTAAAAACAACTGAAGCATGCTTGCTGCCACCTAATTATTACTCTATCTTGATACATTATCATGCACAGTCAAATATTTAATTAACGATAGTACTCAACTGTCCAACAGATTTGAATTAAGCAACCTTAAAGACATATGCTTACATGACAATCTTATCAATTTCGATTGTTACATGCTGTTTGACAGATGTCAACTGTCAATATCGATTTTTTAACATCAGTTTTGAACTCAGCAACCTCAAAAACATATATTTACATGTGGATTTTATCAATTTTGATTATTGCTTGTTGTTTGACAGCTAGTTGACAGCTGTCAACTGTCAAAATTATTACATTGGCATTAGATTTGAATGCAGCGACCTCGAAAACATAAGAGGGGGTTTTTTTACAACGCAGCAAATACTAAACTTTTAAAAAGATTACCTTTTTAATTAAGTAGTAAATAATGTTAAATCCGTGGAGCTTTGGAGCTCCGTAGGATCCGAAATACGCAAAATTGAGCTTTGTGTCCATTGAGACTTTTGCTCAGGATGCCGAAACGAAGAACATATCCAAATTTCAGCCAATTTGACCGGGAGCCAATTCCCATAAGATTTGTGCGGAGTTCTTTGTATTTTTCTAAATAAAAATAATTTTATTATAAATTCTTATCCTGGTCATTTAAAACATAATTCGTGTCCCAAGCTCCCCAAGTATATCACGCATTCCACGTAAAAGTCAACCAGAGCAAAGTAAAAAATGACACTCTTTTTATTTCTGAAATGCAAAATTCAAAATATAAAGAAGAATTTAAAGTGCTTTAAGCAGTATGAATTAATTTTTTTATATAAAATGTTCACAAAATGAACTGAAATTTATTTTTAATTTTTAGCAAAACTAGGATTGATTTTTTAATTTTGTACTTATTGATAATAGGAGTTCATATTTGCACAAATGATTTTGATTTTATATTTCGTAATATGAATTAAGATAATCACAAAAACAATAAATGCTCTAGTTAGTATAGTTCATTTTGTGAGCATGAGACAATGAGACGTAACGGAAATATATTTTTTAATTTATTCAGTTGTGTTAAAATAATTAAATAAATTCATTAGTCATTACCTTTCAGTTACAAACCGTTTTTTAATTTACAGAACTAACTTATTTCCCAGAGATTTTGGATTTTTTTAAAATGGGAAACATCTGTCCCATGTCCGTAAGACTATTTTCCTTTTATAAGTTTTCTGTTTTTAAATGAATTTAAATAATTCTAATGGCAATTGATGGATATGGCAAAAACTGTCAACATCTATAAACAAAATTATTGAAAATTAATTTTTTTTTCTATCACTAATTTACTGTTGAAAAATGTCCCGTCCGTAAAATGGAATGGGTGATATGCACTGTACTCTTAAAAAATTATAAGTGCATAACTGCGATAATTAAAATAATTAGCATTTTGTATGCTTTTAGTGTAAATTTAATTATAACTATAATAGTTATATTATCTTAATCTTAAGTATGTTTAATTAGATGGAAAGAATTGTAATTAAGATCATATATGCTAATAATAAACCCTTATCTCTGTGTTCTGCCTTATCATCAAAGTAATTAGTTGCTTTCATAATTAATTTTTTTTTGTAGAATCAGGTCTTTCATCTAGAAAATAAAAAATATTTTATTAAAAAGTCTTGATTTTTTGCTTATATCAGGAATTGTAACCTATTAAGGTCATTTACATTGTTCTTTTAATATTCCTATTTCATAATTATTATAAAAACTACTTTCAGGAATTAAATGTAAAAAATATTTCAGATTTTCATACCTACCATAAATAAATATTTAGTAAATAATACTTATGTTATAGTATTTTTAAACAAGGAATTATTTAACCCAGAATTACTTATTAAGAACTATAATTGTTCATATTTAAAGATGTAATTAAATATTTCACAAAGTGACAATTAATGTGTAGGTGTGGTTGTGTGCTAGTTTAATTTGATGACTTGGTAACTCCTATGACAGAACAGAAATAAACCAACATTATTTTCTTCACGCAAGCTCCTTAATTAATTAACAGCCATTTGTAGCTAACGTTTATTACCAACTACCTAGTATAGTTTAAGTACACATTGCCTTTAATGAAAACAAGAATAAGGAGATACAGTCAGTATAAACATTTAGAGAACGTAATTTGTAAAAATATGCAAATTTTTACGTCATTCTTCATAATAGAAAACATGTTTTTTTGTGACATAAACAATACAGCATGCAAACAACATTCAAATTACCTAAATAATAATGATGTAAAATTTGAAATAGGTATTCTATTATTTAGCTTCCTACTAAATCTTACAAAAGCTACGTATCAAATAAGAATAATTTATATAGAAGAATATTATAATCAGAATAATTTGAGTATTTCTAGATATATTTTACATACAGTTTCATATTTCCACAAAAACTCTCAATTTACTCTAAATTAAAACTAAATTTAGTAATTCATTCAGGGCCGGATTAACGGATGGGCGGAAGGGGCGTTCGCCCAGGGCCTCCCCCCAAGGCCTCCCCATACAAAGGCCTCCACATAAAAGATTTTTTTTTACATTATTTTTTTTAAGTTCTAGTTAATTTTCATAAAAATATTTTAACGATAAATTTTATCATTCTATCAAAATGTATGTACTGCACCTTAATATTGATTACTGTTAATAAATAATCTTCTTAAACGTCAACAAAATTAAACTTTTTTCTCTATGTCTTAACTTTTTTTATGGTAATTAACACATTTACAATTTTGTGGCAAAATATTTTTTATGAAGGGCCTCCACATTAGTCTTCCGCCCAGGGCCCCCACTACGGTTAATCCGGCCCTGAATTCATTAAAATCTTTTCTCCATTACTTCAATATCAGATTTGATTTGTTTATCAACTCTTCTGTTTTATATTTAAAATATTAAGCATAAATCGGTAGTCCACTGCATTTTTCAATTCGTGATCTGATAAACACTTCTAATTTAAAATTTTTCTTTTATCCCTAATTTTTTTCTCAATATATCTTGCCTTTTAAGACTTTTCAGCTTTGCCTTCAATTTTTTCCTTTTCTTTTGGGTTTCATATCTGCGACTTGTTTTAGATAGTAATAGTCAATTCAATATTTTGTGAAATATAATAAAATTAAAATGTGAATTAAAAGTTTCACAAGTTTTATTAAATTCTTAACCTGACAATTGTTTCAACATTAACTGTCATTATCAAAGGCTGTTAAGATTGATAAACTTTATCAATCTTATCTATTTTTGATAATCACATTTAATGTCGAAACAATTGTAAGGTTAAGAATTTATATTAAAACTTGTGAAATTTTAATTAATCTATTGATTTTGAATATATTTTATGATTATGGAGTTCTACAAAGTAAGGCTGGAGACAGTAAACTCTAATTCAATATTTCATTTTGTTAGCTGCACCGTCTTTCATAACCATTATTTTGCTCATTTGTCTAATACAGGAACTTTTTTACACTCTATCGGAAACAATCTTAGAAGCTTGTTTGTCCCCAAAATCCAGTAGCCACTGACTTTAAATACTCTTTTTGTCTTTCCTTCTGTTTTTCATTTCATTTTGTTCGTGGGTTGTTTATATGTAGTTATTCTGCTTCTGTTCGTTTAAGAAAGAAGTTGAAATATCTTTCCCTCTGATTTTTGTAAATGTTGGAAGATATATTTTTAATGTCTCTATTGTCGTAAAGAATTACAAATTTTTGTTTTTTAAAATTTCTTTTTATTTATTTTTTCGTTTGTTGTTTTGATTAACAGGGATTGTATTGTTCTTTCATTTCTTTGTTACATCAATCTCGATAAATATTTGTGCATCTTTTCATCATTGCTATTACTTTCTTTTTTTTAATTTTATTAATCTTCTTTCAATTGTATTAATGGGCCATTCTTGGAAAAACTCTGGTTTTTCTTGACATTTCTATGATGTAGTGTTTAATGGATGTTTAAAAACTCCAAAAGGATTGGGAATAAAATTAACTATTTTGAGAGAGCTAATTATTTGTTTGATAAGAAGAAAACACACACTGATCAGAGTTTTTAATTAATATTAAAAAATTTAGATTTAGGGACTGTTTTTTCAGAAGAATATTAAGAAAATCTTTTCTACATGCAAGCAAACCAGCAGAATCTAAGATGTGATCTCATTTATCTCAATTAAGAGACATCTGTATAAAGTTTTTTTTTCGGCATACAATATTGATTATTTTATTTGAAACATACCATGGTGCATTTACTGTAGGTAGCTCTTAAAGTTTGTGACTTGGAAGGATTTCTATATTGGAGTTGGAGGTTGTCTCCCAGAGCTGTAATCCATACGTCCATATTGGTTTCAGTACAACTTTATAAACAAGAACAGTCCCTACTATTTCTGTTTGCGAAAGGAAATGTAGAATTCCTATAACCATTAGGGCCTTATTGTTTGGTTCATATAGTAGCAGTGGCGTGCTAAAATACATACTGGTTTTAATTAATAAAAATTAATGAGATTATGTTTTATCATTTTTATACAATTTATTTACAAAATATTAGCACAAATGTGTCCGTACATACAGTGGCGTAGCCAGAGTTGGCCCTTGGGGGGGGGGATATATACAATAATAAAAGAAAATCCGGAGGCTTGGCTCTCAACGTATACGTGTAATAACTGTTTATTTAGGTTTTTTTTTATAGATTGTATGGAACAAAAGTGCAAATAAGTTAAAGAGTACTGAATGAAAATTTTAGTATATTATGGGACAAGTGGTTGAAATAATATTTCAACGTTGAGAGTGGTCTTTTTCAACGAGCGACAGCGAGTTGAAAAAAGTAACTCGAGAAGTTGAAATTTCATCAGCCACGCGTTCCATATACTATTTTTTCTTCGAATTTTTAGTAAATTAATGCACTTAAAAAAAAATATTACATTTAAGTGACAAAACATGACATTAAAGTAACATTTCTCTTGTCAGCAATTGAATGTCGAACAGTTTGAAATTCGAAATCGCGGTAGTCCGATAATTTCAACCTCTAGAGGTTGAAAAAAAAATAGAGGTAGAAAAAAAATAGTTATACTAGATAACAGAATTATACAAAAGCAAATTAACGCAGAGCAAGAGAAGCAGGAAAAGGAACATGTTGATGTGAATTTTCAAAAGGAAACTAGTTTTCTAGATTATTTACCTGCACCAAGAATGCCTCAACGTACGGGGACCAGAAAAACAGAAAGAACTTCATATGTTATAGTTTCGTCAGATTATAAAAGAGAGCTCGAAGAAAAAGAAAATATCAAAAATGAAAAAGACAAAAAGAAAGAAGAGAATAAAATGAAGAGGTTGAAAAAGCAAACAGAAAATATGCCAAAGAAATTCAAAACTAAGAAGTTATCACAAACAAATACAAATGTTCAGAAAGAGAAATTAGAAACAAAAATAAAAGAGAATAACAGTCAAAATTTAAATAGTTTAGTTGCAAACGAGAATATAAAGACTAACGACCTAATCTATATATATAAAAGGGAAAGATTGTATATATGTATGCGATTTTCTCCGCAACCACTGGACCGATTTGGATGAAATTGGTATCATTGGAAAGGTCTTGGCCCAGAATAGAAAATAAGACTCTCTCAAATTGGACTATGTCGGCCATCGTGGTCTCGATTTATACCAACAGCAACTTAAATAGATAACAATAGATGGCGTTCTGTTCATCTCTTGCACTTAATGTTAATGTGTGCGACTATTGAAATCATTTCCAAATTTAATTAAAAGCGCAGCAAAGCGCGCCGGGTATTTGCTAGTTTCTAATAGAAGCGATATTTTTCGATAAACTATTTGTCGAGGATAAAATTAATGAACACTTAAAGATTGAATGTCCAAGTTCTGACGGGGGGGTTATTTTGAATATGGAAGAATTTCCAAAACCAAAAGACAGTCACATTCGAAGACTATTTGTAGAAGATGAAGCTATATCAATGCCAAGAAATAACATAATAGTACAAAAAGGTTTGTGTTTTATTTGTACAAAAAATATTAGCCTAAGTAACATCGGAATCAACTGCATGTTGTGTCGCAGACAATATCATTCAACTTGCCTGAAAAGCAAAAATCTTCTAGTTGAAAATTATGTATGCAAGACATGTGCTGCTATGTAATTAATTGTAAAAATAAAAATGTGTTTTCTGTCTAATTTTTTAACACGTACCTACCTATATGTCATTTTCTTTGAATGTGCCAATATTGGGATAGTGCCAACAATTGGCAATTACACCGTGCCGTCAATTGGCTTTTTTAGTGCCAACTATTGGAATTTAAGTATAATTGGGTATTTCTTATTGTATTTGAAGGTATTTCGTGGAACTTTAGCATCCATTTCGAATTGACAGTAACATAAAAAAATGAAGAAACTTTTGTAGCCTACGAATGATTCATTTGAAGGGTCTAAATCTTTAAAATCGAGCACTTGTACCTTAAAGTGCCAATAATTGGGCATTTCACCCTCTTTTTGGTACAAGTAAACATGCCTTTCAATTTGAGCGGTATATTTGAACGCTACCAATAGAAAGGTTTTGTTAAAAATAGGGGGTAATTGTAGGCGGTTTTAATTACTATATCTGTTCAGCGTCCCGAGTATAGTAATGGATATTCTAGGAATATTATTTAAATGTTCCGAACGTAAAGTACCTACATAATTTTAATAAAGGTAGAATTACTAGGCATATACAAACGCAACATCACGTTAAAGGTAGGTTAATAAATTATAATTCTTTATAGTTAGTATAAATATGGAAATTTAATACATTTATATGTAATTATAGATAGCTTTTGATCAGATTTTCAATCTGTGCAAACGTACACAATTTCTAAAGCAAATGATGAGATAATAATAATAAATAATGAGATAAGTCGCTTTTTAAGGTTATACATAATTTTTACCCTTGACGATTTCTGTGCTTTATATCGTTCTAGATAATATTTTGCACTCCATATGCTCGCTGGTCACGTGACTACATGATCTACTCTTCTTACTCTGCTCTTGAAACGTAAAACCGAACGCACCTCGTCTTTTCAGACTTATGCATTGTTCCTGTGAAGCTGACGATATCTAGATTTAGAAAAGAGCTCATGGGCCGTTCAAAAAAACGTTCACTGAGAAGGAGACGGGAGTTCATTCAAAAGAAACGGTAACGAACGGCAGGGAGGGAGGGGGTTAAAATAATGTTGAACGTTCGTTTTATTCTTGGATCATTATAATCCTTCTTTTTACTATCAAATGACTACTGAAATTAAAAAATCATAAAACTCCAGGAAACGACGGTATAACCTCAGACATACTAAATTAAAAACTATTGCTCCTACAATCATTGTGCCTCTGATTACTCTGTTTAATAATTGCTTCCTTGATGAAATTTCCCTCATTCCCTAAAGTCGACATTGATTGTTCTAGTACTTTAGTATTTGTTGTACTACGTTGAGGCTTGGATTGATTAAAAGACTATTTGTTCATTAAAAGCTTTACATGCCTACATAATCCGTTCCCCTTTTACAGCATTTTGCAATGTCGGGGTTCCACACAAACTATTATGCGAGTGCAACGGAGGTAATGAAGCTACTGTAACAAGTACATTACGCTCCCCCATACTTTATCACTTATACAACTTTCATACCTTATGCTAAGGAGCTCAAATACGATTGTACTGAATTTTTAAAATTCAGTCGTAACCGAAGTTTGAACCCCTGTCCCTCTGAACAGAAGTAGGATCTCTACCACTCGACCACTGAGGACTGAGCTTTATTATTATAATGTTGGAGAGGAGAGAATTAATTTTTAAGACTCTTTTCTGAATCTCTCACTCATTTTTTGCATCTGCTGCCTTGGATACTAGCTCTCATGCAAGGCATGCTAAATCACTACAGTACATAAAGGTGGTGATACTCTTCTTCTTCTTTTTCCTCGTACCCTTTCAGGGTGTTGGATAGGTGATACTCAAGTTGGGAAATAATTATCGGCCTATATCATTGATAATGAGCTTAACAAAGGTTCTTGAAACTTTAGTCAAAAAAAGATTAGTTAGATTTCTTTTACATAATAAAATGTTTTTGAAAAATCAATTCGGTTTTATTGAAAACAAGTCAACAAATGATGCTATTTCACTACTAGTTGATCGCATTTATGATGTACTTGAAGAATCCATGTCCTGTGTCGCAGTATTTTTAGATCTAGCCTAAGCATTTGATATGGTTACGAAATTTTATTTAAGAAAATAGGACACAAATTGTTAGAATTGAACAATATAATAGCTCTCCTAACATAATTTCATGCGGTGTGTAATTTTAGGACCAATTTTGTTTTTAATTTTAATATTAATGATCTATTGTACTGTATTTTTTGTTTTTAGTTTATATATCTAAATAAATTCTCAGCGCTTATTTATTTAACATACTATCCATTAAAGCATCCCCGAGAAAGAAAGTGCACGTTTAAAGATCTAAATAAAACAAAAAGCAAGCAGAACAAAATAATTAACATATTAAATGTTTCAATAGTAAACAGAAATAACTTTTTTTATATTGACATTTATGCTTTTCTAAAAAAAATTCTGATTTTTTCGCGTATCCCACCCATTAGGCATTGCACACCACTTTTGTCTACTTTACGTGATGCTAAATTCCATATTTTTTCAAAATCTTGCAAGTCTTTTGCCACTTGACCAGTTTTTCTGGCGTGTCTTTTAATATTTGCCCAATATCTTTCAATTGGGTGCAACTCTGGGCAATTAGGAGGGTTCATTTGCTTGTCAACAAAAAAAAACATTATTTATACTCAAGAGGTTTAAAGTGTCTGTGGCGTAATGTGCCGTGGCCAAATCAGGCCAAAATATATGTGTAACTTCGTGTTGCCGGTGTATAATCGAAATAATCGTTTTTTTACGCATTCATTGCGGTACCTAGTGGTATTTATCGTTCCTTTTGTGAAAAATGCAGATGTCTTTTTTCCACAAGAGCATATTGCCTGCCACACAAGAACTTTTTCGTCAAATTTACCAACATTGTATGTTTTGTCTTCATCTTTCACATCATATCCGTCCAAAACTGTATAAAATTGAGGTCCTGGTAATGTACGAGTAGTATCCATTTTCGCATAAGTCTCGTCATCCATTAAAATGCATCTAGCAGTATGGTCAACCAAAAGTTCGTACAATTTTCTTGCCCTTGTTTTAGCCCTTTGTTGTTGTTCTTTACTTCTTTTTGGCTTTTTTGTTTTTTGTAAGTCTTCATATTGTGGCGTTCCTTCGTCTTTTGTACTGATGTTGAAACACTTACTTCTACTCTTTTGGCGATTTCTCTGGTGGACATGGAATGATTTTTTTTTACATCACTATCTTTTTATCCTTTTTTACGTCAGCAGGACCACTTTTTCTACCAGATTTTGGTAAATCTGCAAGAGTGTGTAGCTGTTCAATTTTTGTAATAACTTTTTTCGCACCATTTACTGACACACCCATTTGCTTTGCTAACTTTGTTAGCGACAACCCTCGTTCACTATACCATTTGTGCACAATTAATTGCCTCTTCTCTTTGTTAATACGTGGCATTTTGCGGATCAGTGTCAAATATAGACGACAGTAAACTATTTTAGAAACATCAAATGTCAATTATTTTCATGGAAATCTCGATCAAAATTGAAATATTGTTCATATAAATATTTTAAAATTAAAACGTGCACTTTCTTTCTCGAACATGCTTTATAAAATTTTTTTATGTCCGATTACATTATAAAGTACTGTTGATTGTATTGTTTTGCGGCAGTGAACTGGCTTATTATTGTACTCGTAAAATAAAGTGGTAGTAGTAAAATAAAGTATATAGTAGTAAAATAAAGTATGACAACTGTATGTTACTGTATGTCAAATTTTCTTCTGTCAAGAATAGATGTAAAATTTATAAACTGATTTTCTTTTGATAATTACCCAATTTTAGGAATCGAACATAAAGCTTTGTATGCAACTCTTACATAATCGGACCTTGTAGACTCGCCCTTTTTATAGGCCTTGCTCGCTTCGCTCGCTCGGCCATAAACTGGGCTTGTCTATAAAGTCCTACATTATGAACTTGTTACATAAATAGCTATTATTTAATAATTACTCTATTATTTTTATAAAAATGATTGTCTACAAATTTCTGTAATTCATGTAAACTTTATTTACACCACTGTGTTTATTCTATCTATACTCTACATATGCATGCAGTCCCTGTGCTCTAATAAACAAAACTTCTAATTTAAAAAATTCTTTCCTATACTAATATTCTATTTTATAACTAAGGAATTATCGTATTTATCGTTTTTATAGTAATTTAGATTTTTACACTTCTTTAAAATACACTAAAGACTAAATACATTAAGAATGTAAATGTTTCACCAATTATTTCAAACCATTTTATATTTTTGTAAATGCAATAAAAAAGCAATAATTTAATTAAATAAAATCATATGTCTGTTATTATAATAATTTAAATACAATTAATAGGAAACTGCTAAATAGTTTAGTATTATGTCAGAAAAAAGTTATTATTCTTTTAATCCTGAATAGATTAATAGGTAAAATAACCTTCAGTTTTGAAGGTCTGTCTGCAGTCGAGCTAATTTAATTAATTCTAGTTAGAATTTGTTAATGAATCTTTAAAATAGACTTTTTAAAATGTTAGCTTTCAACATGCAAACGTAAGAATTGAAAATTGTTTATAAATGATTATTTTATCAGTTAAGGCAAGAGCAAATTGAGTTTTCAAATGAAAAATTAAAATGGGAGGTAATGGATTATTTTAAGATATTATTTCATACATTTAAAAATACACTTAAAAAATAATATATACAAGTATATGAATATATTGAACATACATATTTATATAAAAGTTTAGGCTTTTAATTAATTTTCATGCAAGGAAATTAATTAGCTTAAAAGGAAATTAATGCTAAATTGTATACCTACATAATTAACGACTAGAATTATAAAATTACAAATATTAATGGAAATGATCCCAAATTAAAGTAATGGTTTGTTTTGGTTTTTGCATGGTCAGATTTCTCATCGTTATATTACAATAGAATAATAAATCCAAGGACAATATAAGTGATTACACTGAATTTTGTTATATCATTTTATGTTACAATTTAGGATTAAATATATTTTTTCTATTCATATAATAACATACGAAATATTATATGGTTTTATTTAACATTTTAATAATAAAATCAATTCAACTATTGTCTATTGTTTTGATTGACCTCTCACTTAGGAAACATACAACATGCAAACTAGTTTACGAAATTATATAAATCAAAAACGTGTGTAGGAATAATAGATTTAGCACTACACATAATAAAATTATATGTTTATACGTGTATAAGATATTTTGCTATAACATACTGTTTCTAATTGATATTTTAAACAAGCATCACTAGGATAATTAATTTTTGCAAAACTATACTCATTAATTTTTTTAAAAAGAAAACCATTTCATTATTATTTAGAATTATTTTAGAAAATATCAATTTATGTTTTCAAAATTGAAATCCTTTCAATAAAACAATTGTGAAGAAATAAATAACAATTTATTTAACAAATTAATTTATATAAATATAATTTAAACACATTTGTTATTTTAAGAAATAAAAAATGAGTAGAATAGTTCCAAATAATACCAGAAAATTACTTGCATGTAATTCTTCGAAATATTAAATTTACTGTCTCGCTGTTTCACTGTTTACAGTGAAGACAGAATAGCAGTCTATCTAGCTAGGTATATATTAACAATTAAACAATTTTTTTAACAATAAAAAGTAAACTTTATTATGTCACATGTCATTTACATGGCATGATGTCCCTAGTATGTGTTTTCAAAGTAAAAAGCAGTATTTCTAAGGCACAAGCTAATGATTATTGTTCTAATTAAGGAGAATTGTAAAAAAAGCATAAGGCTCTCATCCGAAATCAATTAATACATAAAATATTAAGTATCGACTATTGGGAAATCAATAAAATATTGTCCCTGATAATTTTGTCATTTGCGTGAACCTAACTAAAAAAGAAGAACATTATTCAATTTCACAAATATCAGCATTTCTACAACATCAACATTACACATGTATTGATTGCATAGTTGTTGCCCCCCCCCTGGAAGTTGAACAATTTGAATTTTATTGAAAATTTTGTATAATATGCCGTTTATTGTAGGCTTGCCCCCTTAGCATGTCGTTTATTCTAAGCTTGTCCCCCCTAGCATGCCGTTCATTATAGGGTTGCCCACTTAAACAAATTTCTGTGGGCACCTATGATTGCTTGCGTATGCAATTTTAATGAAATCAACAACACATCAAGACTCCAAGTGTCTTGTTCAGTTGATATATAAACTTTATAGAGGTAGTTTGTATGGTTTGACGTGAGGGTACATTTATTTCGTGTAAGTTGCGTGGTTATCATAATTTATATATAATTTATATATTATGAGAATTTAGAAAAAAATTCGTAAATAAATACACTACTTGTGTTGATTCATTACAGCTAGTATGAAGCCACCAAAGAAAATACTCTAGGCGCTATGTTATATTAATTATTAATATTATTAATAAATTTATTAATGATTAATAATTATATTAATGAAAATACCACGAGTATGATTAGAGCAATCATTCGCGTGGTATTTTCATTGTGTCATTTGTGTGGATTTATTCCACTGAATGACAACTTGTCCACGTAAATGGCAAATCCTACATTCGTCCTTGTTCTTACATTATGGGTCGCAAAGCAAATGTGAAAAAGAAGACGAGAATGTGAGAAAAAAAAAAATTAAAAATGATCCAGAAAAGGAACAAATGGAAAAGCTTAAACATGATGACTGTCATATCACGTAAAATAAAAATTACTAATTTTTATTTTACTTGTTATCAACCATTATTTAGCATTATCGTGTTAGAAACATCTTTTTATTATACTATTAAAGCTCAGTTTTTCTATTAAATATAATTTTTTCTATCATTTGCATGTTATTTGGATCATTTATGTGGATTCAAACATTGTAAAGTTCGAAAAAGCTCTACTAATCAGCAGTATGTGTTTTATACAATAAATTAATCATACTCTTTCTTAGAAAAACAGATTTCAACATCTTTCTTTTCCGAGAATTTTTCACTTCCAAATTGTAGATGTCGAGAGAAACAGTCATATATCTTGGAAACTATTTAACATAGAAATTTAAAGTGTGGATGTTTTAAACAGTATTCAATAAGATCTACAACTTTGCTATATAGACTTTTCCTCTAAAATATTTATTATGTAACAAAAATGATAATACACCCTGTATATATGGTGTGCTAATATTTCTGTATTAGTACTATGACACTATCATGTTTGCATTCAAATGTCAAAAATATAAAAATTATAAATAGAAATAAATTATCTTTAAAAATTGATTTGATTTTATATTTAAGAGTTTTAATGTTGCACCTAAATTTTTACCATTTTAAATGCCTACAGGAAGCTTTATATGCATATAAGATGCATTTTATTGTAGATGTAGAGAAACAAACACAATACATACAGATTATCTGAAAACCAATCTAAACATACAAAAATTAATGAGTGCAACAAGGAAGACATAAACAATATGGGTAGCAGAACAAAGATAGAATGCAATCGTGGTTAGGTAAATTTCTACCAATAACAAACAAGCAAATCTGTCCCAAATATTCTAGCTATCATTAAAAATATAAAGTGAGGTTAAAATAATTATGTCGATACACAATAGTATGTTGCTAAATAAATTAATTGTTTTTAAAATAAAAATCAATTTTATTACAATTTGTCATTAGAATATTGAAAAGTTAAAAATGTTGTATACACAGGAAGAAAAATTCAAATTATTAAATGGATTTATGGTGGAAATTCAAAATTGAAGAGCATGGTTTTAAAGCATGGGTCGTTGCATGGAATTTAAATTTTGATATAATTTGTATATTTTATTAATATAACTGTTATCTAATGTATAGGTCCACATAAAATCGATAAATGCATTACGATAACTTAATAAAACGAATTTAAAGTTTAAATATTTTCCGTCCTTTTCTACACCGCTGACGTCATAATACTTTCGTCTTACATATTTGTTTCAATACAGCGTATACGAGGACTATGACGTTGTTGTACTAGAAAAGGACAGAAAAATTTAAAATTGTAAATTGCATATCTCCCTAACGGCTGCGTTAAAATTTTTTAAAAAAATACATCGAGTTATTACTAACTCTATAGAATATAAAAACGTTAAGTTTCAAAATTGTGAAACGATCCTATTGCACACTTTGAATACATGGATTAAAACGATCAGCAATTTAACCTCACTTTATGCTTTTAATGACAGATAAAATATGTATGGCAGATGTTTTTGCTTGCTTGCTTGTTATTGGAGAGAGATACCTTTAGTTTAAAAATTTACTTAGGCATGGTTACATTATATCTTTGTTGTGCTACCCATATTGTTTATGTCTTCCTTGTTGCACTCAGTAATCTTTGTATGTTTAGACTGGTTTTCGGATAATCTGTATATACATTACTGTGTGTAGAACAAGTAGTAGTATGGTCGTGACCAAAAGCAACACTTTTTAAGTAATTGGCAAGATAATTCAGAAGTGCTTAGTGAAATTTATTGTAGAAATTTCTATGAAATTTAAATGACTTTTAAATAATTTAACATTTAACGCAACCAACATTTAACAGTAGATAAAATTATAGAAGAATTATGACCAGATTGAATGTTGATGTTTCCATTATTTTGGTTGTGATTGTACATACTACCATAAACAAAAATTAAATTTAATTTTATGTATAAAAAAAATAGCGAATAAATAAACAAAATTGCAACTCTCTTATAATTTATTGTTTCTATATAGTGTTAGTAAAATGTGGTTTTGGGTTTGAATTTTGATGTGTGAACAAAGAAAAATAGCAAATGATCTGATAAAGATAGATATCGATCGCATATTTGCCAAGCCTTACAATATAGTATTATTTTTTTATAAGGTTGGTGCTAGGTAAAAAGTTTTTAAAAATATTAGACGTTTGCCATTTCGATTAATTAAAAACTATATGTCTCCCTCTAACCTAAAATGTTTTTGATAAATGTCAATTCTTTAAAAAAAATTACCTAGCACCAACATTACAAAAAAGTTACTTATTGTAAGGCTTTTTCAAGTAGGCGATAAATATGTATATCTCTCTTTCTCAGATGGTATTTACCATTTTGCTTTTGCTCACACATGAGAATCCACTCAAAGACACATTTTATTAGCACACATTCACATTAGAAAAAGTTTCTAGTGTGTGGCAGGGTATTTAAAACAAAATCACAATAAAAATATCAAATATTTGCTAAAATTCCTTAAATTTTTAGGTTTTTTTTAAGGATGTTTTTAGTGAGCCATTATTTTAGGTATTTTAGGAATTTTAAGACAAGCGAGAGTCTTGGATTTATTGAATGTCACAAAATTTTGTTTAACATGTTTAAGTTGATAGAAAGAATCTCATGCATCACACTTCCAGAAGCTTGTCTTGGGACAAAAACCATAATCATACTAGGAAAGGTGCAGTTTCTGGACAAGTGGCACAAAA
This sequence comes from Agrypnus murinus, assembly GCA_929113105.1. NCBI lineage: Eukaryota > Metazoa > Arthropoda > Insecta > Coleoptera > Elateridae > Agrypnus > Agrypnus murinus. Next base: position 111,100,877 of record OV816028.1, on the reverse strand, counting down.
AACTATTTGTTAGTAAAAACAAAAAAAAACAAATTATTTACACTTCAATAAAGTAACTACGTTTTTCTTCAAATTTAGATTTTATATCATTTTAATGTTAATATTTTTGAAATTAAGAAAATTACTTCTAAAATTTGGAACATTTCTCAAATATGACAAATGAAATGACGAATAGCATAGCACACCTTTTTATCATCTCTTGTAATTTTAAAACAATTGAAAATATACCTACATTGTTGGATACTGAAAAGGGATTATTTCACTAAAATATACATAATTTGTTTTTCAGTTTTCCTAGTAACAACGCAGCAAAATAAGACCTTAGTCGAGGAATAAAAAACAAACAATAGATGTGTTATTAGCTTCAATAAAAATCAGCCAATCATTCCTACGATTTTATACGTATATCATGTTTTTATAAAAATACTTCAACCATGAAGCAGCAATTTGTTTTTAATATCAACACAAAAGCAAAACAATTTGTAACTTATTTTTTAAAAACTGTAATTATTATACAATCTTACCTCTAATAGTTGTACATGGAAAAGTGTTTTGCTCCATATCAACATAGACGACACAACAATCCCAGCTAACGCTAATACAATAATCAAAGGTTTATATCGACATAAATCAGTGATTAAAAACACAACAACCAACTGTGCTAAGTACGCATAGGTAGCCACAGGATACACATCTTGAAGTACTTCTTCCGATGTAAGATTCCACCACGGACCGGTTAAATATTCATAAACAAAAGGTTCTGATGGTCGAATTTCTTTCAAAAACCCAAAAGTACATAATAATACTGATATTCTAAGCCACTCGTTCATAGTTGATTTGGAATTATTGATGCAAACAAATTTTACCAGACAGTAGCAATCACTTATATTAAAGTTAATTAATTGTGCCTTGACACTTAAGTACCGATATTATAATAGAAATTTAAGAATGAAGTCGACCTTTAGTTATCACATCACTTGTCTTGTCTATCGGTATTTTAATCTAAATTTATCAGACATCGAACATTCACGAGTTCGTTTCAAATAAAATACATGAGGATTGCGATTAAATAAAACCGCGAAAACGTAGCAGGGATTCCCCGAAGAAGGAGAAACATTATCTATTGTGATTGTATGTGATTTTAAACATTTTCGAAATTTGTCACAAAATTTAATTAACATAACCACAAAGCACAAATTCTAATTAAAAAAAAGCTTGAAAAAGGTCATTAGAACACATGCGATTAGATAACACAACTACTGCGAATCTCTGTTCCACAATCGGCAAGTCACTAATAAAAAATAAATATAACAATATTACAGCACATGTCTTACAGCTAAGGCTGAGTGCAGATGATGCGTATTCTCGTGCGCAAAGCACAAGCTATTCCATATCTGCAATCAGTGGCGTAACTGTAGTTTGTTTCGTGTTAATATTCATCCATAGCCAAGGTTTGTCAATTAAATATATTAGTCGTATTAGGTTATCTTAGAACACCATACACATATGTACAAGCAGACTTACTATCCGAAATATTAGTTCCCCCGTGCCGTCAATACGGAATAATGGCATAACACGGACTGGAACCCTTTACAAATATAGGTTCCAGTTCCGGTTCTTGTAAATTCAAAATAAAGGTTTTGGTTCCGGTTCCAATTTTAATTTTCTACACATTAAAGTTCCAATTCCGATTCCAGGATTTTTTTAATAAGGATTTTCCATAAGGGTTCCGGAAGCAAAATACTCTTTTTATGACAAATTGTATTTTTTTCTATATTACAATGTATAAAATTTTTTATTGAAAATACATTTATTTATAACGTAAAAATAAAATTATTGTTGTGCAAATAACTATGTATTTACCTCTCATAGCATAAGCAAAATAATCGTGAATTGGATGTGTTTTATTTCTCTCCATGGTTATTATTTTATTTACTATACACTTTATTTCTAGAATTTATATGCAATAAACAGGTACAAAACAATAAACAAATAAACAAGCACAGAACACCAACGTAATAGGTAGGATAGGTTAGTAAACGGAGAAAAGTAATGACGTCACATTTTATGTTGGTATATAGATTAAAATATTTCCAAACAAATATAACCTTGAGCCAGCCTCGATGGATTAGTGGTTTGCATGTTTGCTTCATAATCCAAGGGTCGCAGGTTCGATCCCCGGCCGAGCTGGTAATTTTTCGTAGCGGAGAAAAATTAAAAAACATGCCTTTTTCTCGTATAGGAAGTAGAACTGTAGGTCCCGTGTCAATGCGATGTTTGGCACGTTAGAAATCCCTACTGGGGGTGGAATTCCCCCAGATTCAGCTAAATTCTAGTAGGGCCGGCCAAATGATCATAGCAATCGGTGCCATGGGGTACGAAGGATGCTCCGCCATCCTGATTCCTCGCCCAAAAATAAATAAAAATATGACCTTGATAACTGACAATTGATGTATGTTAGGTTAAAGTATTGTTTATATCATGGGTGATAAACATATTTACTGGATTCGGTATTTTAACTCTTTTTACCCTGAAAGCTGTATTGCTGTAGTAACAATTATTTACAATAATGGATACCATAGAAACTGAGCTCTTGGAGTAAACAGATGTGAAATACCGAACGCGGCTATTTTGTATATTTTTCTAGATGAAATTTGTTTGGAAATATTCAGGGCTACCAATATAAAATGTGATGTAACACTTTTCTAAAGTCCAGTTCACGAACAGATAGAGTAAATAAAACGCCCACTTAAGAGCGGGCATTCAAAAAGCTGTTGTGTAATTGGTAGGACAGTTTTACAGTAGAAAATATAACACAGCCTATAAACCAATAAAAAGAGGTGTAAAGATAATTGGATGCAGTTAATACAGAATTGCCAGTTTGTACTAAAAGTACATTGTGGTGAAAACAATGAATTTTTTTATTAGATTACAAATTAAAGCAATTAATATCAGTTTTTGTTTAGACAGCAAACAATCTGTAATATATTATATTATACCAATGTAATATATTATAATTCGATAGAAAACAATATGCATATTAGTAACAAATAAATAAATGGCAACATCGGTAATTGTAAAATGCGTAAGACATGACACTTGATGGATGCCTGTAACCTAACTTTTCCTTGTTGTTATTACGTTCGATCCAGGTATTATTATTTGTTGTTTTATCATTGCTCGTCTGTTATTTTTCAAAGAAACTGTCTTTTTCAAGACAATCTCGTTGTTGTTGGAGTTTGAAGTCGGTACGTAAACATATAATTAAAATTGTAATTTATTTGATGTAAGTCAATTGTGTATTGTAGGTAATTATATTGAATATAGCCGAGGGAAATATGGTTTTGTCACCCCCTAAAAAACGGACTTCAAGACATTTTACAGTTGATGACAAAACTATCATTAGAAAAATTTTCAAAAGTTACAGTGAAGATAACTTAGACGCTTCGAAGACACAATGTGTTGAACTTACTGGTAGAGCCACAGGTATCCATATTATAATGTTTTTAAGCAAATGACATTATTATACCATATTTTATTTTTTTTATCACAGACGTAAGTGTGGCTAGCGTGTACAAAATACTCAAAGAATATCAAAGTGAATCAAAGGGAATTGGATGAAATCATTGACGTGCAGGTTGAACCACATATTATAAATTAATCAGTGGCGTGCGGTGAGAATTTAGGCTAGGGAAGCAACCACGATTTTAATTATAATACACCTAGGTACAGGAGCGGATTAACGGGGAGGGAATAACCCCCCCCCCCAATTTAGAAATAAGTTTACATAGAATAGAAACAAATAATGTTTGTTTAATTATTATATATTAAAACAATTATTTTTCCAAAGATTTCCCCCTCAAAATACTTCTCTGGATCCGCCCCTGCTAGGTACAATAAAAAACAGTGTTATAATTATTAAGCTTAAAAGTTTTTCAAAGAATCACGTTTACACTTTATACTTATGGAATTTGTTGACCATCATTCGTTATTTAAAAAAAACTACTACTACGTATCAATTTTCCGGTCTTAGCAAAATACCGGTACAGGTTTTAATCTTTGTTGTTAAATTTGAAAGATCTGGTTTTGATCTGCCTTTCTTAATAATTTGTAATTTCTCTCCAAAACTGTATGCGAAAAATTCCTTATTAATAATTTACAAACTGAACAAAAAATCGTCACGATTCGGCTATATCGAAGGTACTCGAACGTTTCACCGAAGCAGTTGAATTTGCAGTCGTGACGATAATACAATTTTAAATTTGCATACAGGCAAACTAAATAGAACTATTTGTCTTTAAAAAAATACAACTTATAAATTAAAATAATAAAATGCGACAAAATACAGTCTCATTCGCAGATTTACATTACTTAAGTAACACTAAATCGAACAAATAACCAAATTATAATAAATAAACATTTGGGAACGAAGCACAATAAAAATTACGACCAAACAATGTTAACCAGCCAAACAGCATCCGTCTATTATAACACCCCGCGCTCGCTGATTCACGCCAAGGTTAAGAGAAGAGCATTTGTAATCAGTGCTTATATTAAGTGTATGTATCACATTTGAATCGGTATTACCTTTCCGTGCAAGTTTAATGAGCCTAATTTATAATAGTACTCTAAATAATTATACTTTTTGCTGTACAGAGTTGATATTGAGCTTTAATTTGATAAATATTTCAATTTAAATAAACGATAACCATAATTTTACAAAAGTATTTTTGTTAGCATTGTTTTTATTTTTAATAAATTCTCAAGGCAAGCATTGCTTCCATTGCTTCCATGGACCGCACGCCACTGAAATTAATGTAGGTGAGGATTCTACTTCTGAAAGTGACGAACTTTAATATATTAATATTGTTTTATGGCAGTTCCCACTATCAATGTAAAATCACATTAAAGTAGCATTATTAAAATATTTTTTGTTTATGTACATTATTGTAATATAACGACAAATACACAATTATTATCGAATATAGTATAAAGGGTGATCCAAATTGACTGAGGACTGTTTGAATTTTCCGCCACGGTAAATTATTGTCACGTTGGTAACATGAATACTTTTCGGATATTTTTATCCTTCTTTTATTTTACAGTGGCGCCTGAAAAATAATATAGCATATAAACTTTATTGATTTTAAATAATAAGCTTACTTGATAATAAAATCTTCTAGCAAACCGTAGTTCTGAAAACTACCGTTTTGTAAAATAAGAAAACAAGCGAAATAAAGTAAAAATTCTGAAAATCCAGAACAACGTGGCAAAGCACAACGATGTAAACGGGAAAGTGACGAGTTACCGCTGTAATTTGACGCTACATATTTCAGTAGTGCTACACTAACAACGTGAAATACACTAAAACCCAAAGCGCCAAATTCAAAGCATCTTCACTCAATTTGTATCACCCCGTATTACAGTACAAGTGGAGAAACTAAAAGTTTTACTCACGCGTGTGTCGAGATTACACACGAGGCGAAGCCGAGTGTGAACGACACACAAGTGAGTGACTCAGTTTCCCACGAGTGCTGTATAGCGTTTTGTTCAATCCTGCTATTAGAAATTTAAAAAAATAAATAAATTTAAATTTTTAGAATTGCAGAAAAATTAGGAGGCGGTTTTCATTGTTATGGTTCTCATCATTCGTCATAAAACAAACAATCAATTTGTCATTATTTGTCAACAAAGATCAAATCCCTAGTATTAATCAACCGATTTTTAACAATTGTAATATATGTTAACTTTCATATTTATAAGTAATTTTGTTGATATGTGTTACTGTTATGAATAAGATTGGTTAAATGTTCAGCTTATAACTTTGCTTATCGGGCGAGAGTGAAAATCTTTTCACCCACTGCTTTCGCTCACCCGTTGCTATGTAAATAGGTTGAATGGACAAAACATACGCTTTCACTTTTGGTATCTAGATAAGAAACAGTAATTTTCAACGACAGGATTGAACAAAAGATATTATTGTTGTGTGTTCATTGTGCTGAACTTTTAACAGAATTATAGGATTTAGGTATTAATAGAATAATAAATGAGTTCTTTGCTTTTGTTATTTATTTATACCTATATCGTCAGTCTAATGCAGAATTAGTCTAGGTCAATTTTTGCAAAAATTTCGTTTTCAAGCCTAGTAGTTGCAGTTTACAGTATTGCACGTTTAATGGAGAACCATCCTAATTCAATTTCTTTATTATTAAGACGTTAATTATTTATTATAGTAAATCCTGGATGTATTTATTACAAATTAAATACAGAATAATTAAACTCGTTTTTAATAAATAGTACAAGATGCCAAAGTAAGGTTAGATTCATTCTTTATATTATTCAGCTAAGAGTTGATTTTTAAATAAATATCAACATTTTCGTTACAAATTATGTAGTCAATATCTATTCAGCGTTGTAATAATAAATGCTAAATAAATTAATGCAAATTTTTTGAATTAAAATAATCCTGAAAGTGACATCTGTTATTACAACAATTAAATAAAATGTTCTTACAGTGTGAAATGGGTTTCTGCCACGGAGCTCCACCCATTTTACATAATTACTCTATCTGTTCGTGACACAGACAATAGTAACTTTACTGCGACCGTCTGGCTGGCCATCCATCCACCGAGGCTGGCTACCAATTTTATTATTTTGTCAAAATTCAAGCAAACGTTGCCAAGTCTATCAACATTTTAATACGCCTCTGGTTTAAGCATAGATATGCTAGATGCTGCATGAACAAAATCTGAATAAATGTATCGTCTATACGTAGCTTAACATGAACTAACCTTGACAAAAAAGTTTTACATGTGATTCGTTTGACATTTGAGGTTATGTAGGTTGTAAATATAACCTAAATGTCTTTCAATCTTTTTTAAACTTTTTGAACATTGTTTATTTATTTTACACTTTATACTTATGGAATTTGTTGACCATCATTCGTTATTTAAAAAAAACTACTACTACGTATCAATTTTCCGGTCTTAGCAAAATACCGGTACAGGTTTTAATCTTTGTTGTTAAATTTGAAAGATCTGGTTTTGATCTGCCTTTCTTAATAATTTGTAATTTCTCTCCAAAACTGTATGCGAAAAATTCCTTATTAATAATTTACAAACTGAACAAAAAATCGTCACGATTCGGCTATATCGAAGGTACTCGAACGTTTCACCGAAGCAGTTGAATTTGCAGTCGTGACGATAATACAATTTTAAATTTGCATACAGGCAAACTAAATAGAACTATTTGTCTTTAAAAAAATACAACTTATAAATTAAAATAATAAAATGCGACAAAATACAGTCTCATTCGCAGATTTACATTACTTAAGTAACACTAAATCGAACAAATAACCAAATTATAATAAATAAACATTTGGGAACGAAGCACAATAAAAATTACGACCAAACAATGTTAACCAGCCAAACAGCATCCGTCTATTATAACACCCCGCGCTCGCTGATTCACGCCAAGGTTAAGAGAAGAGTATTTGTAATCAGTGCTTATATTAAGTGTATGTATCACATTTGAATCGGTATTACCTTTCCGTGCAAGTTTAATGAGCCTAATTTATAATAGTACTCTAAATAATTATACTTTTTGCTGTACAGAGTTGATATTGAGCTTTAATTTGATAAATATTTCAATTTAAATAAACGATAACCATAATTTTACAAAAGTATTTTTGTTAGCATTGTTTTTATTTTTAATAAATTCTCAAGGCAAGCATTGCTTCCATTGCTTCCATGGACCGCACGCCACTGAAATTAATGTAGGTGAGGATTCTACTTCTGAAAGTGACGAACTTTAATATATTAATATTGTTTTATGGCAGTTGCCACTATCAATGTAAAATCACATTAAAGTAGCATTATTAAAATATTTTTTGTTTATGTACATTATTGTAATATAACGACAAATACACAATTATTATCGAATATAGTATAAAGGGTGATCCAAATTGACTGAGGACTGTTTGAATTTTCCGCCACGGTAAATTATTGTCACGTTGGTAACATGAATACTTTTCGGATATTTTTATCCTTCTTTTATTTTACAGTGGCGCCTGAAAAATAATATAGCATATAAACTTTATTGATTTTAAATAATAAGCTTACTTGATAATAAAATCTTCTAGCAAACCGTAGTTCTGAAAACTACCGTTTTGTAAAATAAGAAAACAAGCGAAATAAAGTAAAAATTCTGAAAATCCAGAACAACGTGGCAAAGCACAACGATGTAAACGGGAAAGTGACGAGTTACCGCTGTAATTTGACGCTACATATTTCAGTAGTGCTACACTAACAACGTGAAATACACTAAAACCCAAAGCGCCAAATTCAAAGCATCTTCACTCAATTTGTATCACCCCGTATTACAGTACAAGTGGAGAAACTAAAAGTTTTACTCACGCGTGTGTCGAGATTACACACGAGGCGAAGCCGAGTGTGAACGACACACAAGTGAGTGACTCAGTTTCCCACGAGTGCTGTATAGCGTTTTGTTCAATCCTGCTATTAGAAATTTAAAAAAATAAATAAATTTAAATTTTTAGAATTGCAGAAAAATTAGGAGGCGGTTTTCATTGTTATGGTTCTCATCATTCGTCATAAAACAAACAATCAATTTGTCATTATTTGTCAACAAAGATCAAATCCCTAGTATTAATCAACCGATTTTTAACAATTGTAATATATGTTAACTTTCATATTTATAAGTAATTTTGTTGATATGTGTTACTGTTATGAATAAGATTGGTTAAATGTTCAGCTTATAACTTTGCTTATCGGGCGAGAGTGAAAATCTTTTCACCCACTGCTTTCGCTCACCCGTTGCTATGTAAATAGGTTGAATGGACAAAACATACGCTTTCACTTTTGGTATCTAGATAAGAAACAGTAATTTTCAACGACAGGATTGAACAAAAGATATTATTGTTGTGTGTTCATTGTGCTGAACTTTTAACAGAATTATAGGATTTAGGTATTAATAGAATAATAAATGAGTTCTTTGCTTTTGTTATTTATTTATACCTATATCGTCAGTCTAATGCAGAATTAGTCTAGGTCAATTTTTGCAAAAATTTCGTTTTCAAGCCTAGTAGTTGCAGTTTACAGTATTGCACGTTTAATGGAGAACCATCCTAATTCAATTTCTTTATTATTAAGACGTTAATTATTTATTATAGTAAATCCTGGATGTATTTATTACAAATTAAATACAGAATAATTAAACTCGTTTTTAATAAATAGTACAAGATGCCAAAGTAAGGTTAGATTCATTCTTTATATTATTCAGCTAAGAGTTGATTTTTAAATAAATATCAACATTTTCGTTACAAATTATGTAGTCAATATCTATTCAGCGTTGTAATAATAAATGCTAAATAAATTAATGCAAATTTTTTGAATTAAAATAATCCTGAAAGTGACATCTGTTATTACAACAATTAAATAAAATGTTCTTACAGTGTGAAATGGGTTTCTGCCACGGAGCTCCACCCATTTTACATAATTACTCTATCTGTTCGTGACACAGACAATAGTAACTTTACTGCGACCGTCTGGCTGGCCATCCATCCACCGAGGCTGGCTACCAATTTTATTATTTTGTCAAAATTCAAGCAAACGTTGCCAAGTCTATCAACATTTTAATACGCCTCTGGTTTAAGCATAGATATGCTAGATGCTGCATGAACAAAATCTGAATAAATGTATCGTCTATACGTAGCTTAACATGAACTAACCTTGACAAAAAAGTTTTACATGTGATTCGTTTGACATTTGAGGTTATGTAGGTTGTAAATATAACCTAAATGTCTTTCAATCTTTTTTAAACTTTTTGAACATTGTTTATTTATTTTTATATATGGCTCCGAAAAAGGGTGGTGCATCTGGTTCTAAGCCTGCAAAAGGTGCCAAAGCCGACGAAGGTGACAAAAGTAAATAAAATCCACACAGTTAGATAATTCCAATTTTGCTTATTTTTGTTTCTCTTATTAGGCGCTGGTAAAGAGAAAAAAGGAGGAACTGCAGTTAAAGTTAGACACATTTTATGTGAAAAACAAAGTAAATGTCTTGAAGCCTTAGAAAAACTGAAAGCAGGTCAGAAATTTCCGGATGTTGCAGCTGCTTATAGTGAAGACAAAGCAAGGCAAGGTGGGGACTTAGGATGGATGACTAGAGGATCAATGGTAGGACCATTTCAAGATGCTGCTTTTGCACTATCAATATCTACTGTTAATAGCCCTATTTATACTGATCCACCAGTTAAAACAAAATTTGGTTATCATATTATAATGGTTGAAGGTAAAAAGTAATTTGTATGTAATAAATGTTTGTAATTAAAAGTATTTTAATTTTGTATGTTATTTAACTGTGTAGAGTGATAAACAAAGCTGATAAAAGATATGGTATTTATAGATTACAAACATGTTTCAAGTGAACAAAAAGATCCACTGAAAATCTAGTTTAATCTAAAACCACTGGGCCGTATTCACATCTCACTATTATTAAGTTTTAATACATGTTTAATTACCATGATGACCAATTCTAATCTTTTCTCACTTATTTGAATGAGATAATGCTATCTCTTGTTGATTTTAATCATAACCTTAGAGTCATCTTTAATCATGGCTTGTGAATACGACCCACGGATTCCAACAAATATTACAAGGTATTCTGATAGATTTTTCATACGGCTTGTTAATGTGGACTACAACATTACCCTTAATGTGCGGGGTGCTATCACAAAGTAGCCTATGAAAACCTGATGTCTAATTATTAAAGGACCCCGCACGTTTCTTATGGAAATTGGAGCCCTGTCAAATTGTTTGAAATTTTTATATGTTATAGTTTATGTCATAGCCTTACACCTAAAGGTAGAAAGGCCCAGGACTAAGTAAGTAAGTAAGTAGTTTGTCATCCTGATCAAAAGTCTCCGTGACCACGAAGCTCTAAAATTAATAGTTTCGGAGTTACCGAGAATGAAAGGCAGGAAAATTTTTATCATATACAGCCGCGGTAATGTCATTTTTTGTGTATATTTTTTGCTTTTGTTTTAATAAGCACAGGTAATTATGTTGTCGTGTATCGTGTGAATTATCTGAAATTATACCAGGTGTTCCATTATATTTTGACACTTGATCTTCTTCTCTTCCTCCTTATGCCCCTAGGGCATCGGAGTTGTGTTGTTCATATTTCATCTATCCATTTTTTCCATCCTTTCCGGTCTCTTGCTAGCTGTTTTATCTGTTGCAATGTTTTTCCCTTTTCCTTTCCCAGTTCTGCTACTTGTTCCAACCAACCTTTTCTAGGTCTACCTTTTCTTCTTCTTCCGTATTTTTAGCCTCCATTACTCTCTTTTCTATTTTTTCTTCTCCCATTCTTATTACGTGGCCGTACCAGCTTAGTTTTCTTCTATTTTTACTTCAATGTCTTCTTGGTTTAGCTCTTTCCTTATATTTTCACTTCGATATCTATCCATTTTCGTTTTCCCTGCTTTTTTTTTATCAACTGTTTCATTTCTGCCACGTTAATTTTACTTCTCTGTTTTTCGTTTATTGCTCATGTCTCCCTCGCGTATATTAATGTTGGCACTGTTATTGCGTTATATATATGTACTTTCGTTTTCTGCCTTTCCCAGGACTGTTTTGTTTAGGGCATAATATATTTTTGTTGCTTTCTTGATCCTATTTGCTATTTCTGTGTCAATCTTTCCATCACTTGTTATTACTGTCGCAAGGTATTCATGTGTAGTCACTTTTTCTATTTCTACCCCCTTACATGTTAATTTGTTTCCGTATTCTTCTTCCTGTTGTGTTTGTGAATTGCTTATTTCCATGTATTTGCATTTATTTATATTTATTTCTAGTCTTACTTTCTCAATCTCTTCCACCCATATGTTTATTAGTTGTTGCATTTTTCCTTGATTTTCGTCCGCATATACCATTACCTCTGTTTTAACCTGTCTTAGATTTTTGTATCCGATAGTCATTTGTAAGTGTTTGGATCTTTCCTTGGCGGCTTTTATTATTTTGTCCATTATAAGTATGAAAAGTAAAGGGCTGAGGCTGCCCCCTTGTTTAATTCCTCTTTTCATTTTAAAATGCGATGATCGCTTGCCACAAAGCTGGACTCTTGTCCTTGTATTCTCGTATATGTTCTTTGTTATTTTTATTCGTTTTCTTGGGATGTTGAAATCTGCCATGATTCCATACAAGACGTTTCTGTTTACTCTGCCAAACGCTGCCTTAAGGTCTATAAAGGTTATATACATTTCTTCTCCTTTTTCATTTTTCCTCTCCATCATTAGTCTTAGTAGAAATATATTGTCCACTGTTTGCCTTTTTTGTCTAAAAGCTGATTGTTCCTCTTCTAGTTTTCCCTCTATTACTGTTCTCAATCTCTTTTCTATTATTCCTGTGTATACCTTGTATACTACCGATGAGAGGCATTTATCTCTATAATCATGGTATTCGAATTCATCACCTTTTTTGTGGATTGGCACCAGTAGGTTTTCCTCCCATTCATTCGGTATTTTATTTGATTGCCATGCAAATCTCATTGTCTTTAGTAGCCATTCTTTTCCTAGTTCCGCTAACCACTTTATATCCGGTGGATTCCATATCAAGACAGGCAGGAGTGGAAAATTCATCTCTCAGAATTTGATTAAATTTGAGTATGTTATACAGGATAACAAATTAAGAACTCCATATCTTTTCTTTTTTTCTGAAAAAAATCCATTTCTGACTTATGAGTGGCCAAAGTTCTTCCAAAAACTGCAGTTATTTTTAAGGTCGAACATTTTAATAGAAATATCTTGAGAACTACTACAGATATTTGAATGCAGTTTTTTTGTCTGAAAGAGCACATTCTTCTCTTTCATTTGAATCATATTAGACAAAGATGTCTAAAAAAACAACGTGTCAGTGAGGCAAAATATTTTATTACAATAAATATTTTTTTCTCAAAAACGCCAATAAAGAATTTTCTAATTTTTTCACAGGAGGTGCAAAATATCATCTACTTTGAGTATGTAAAAGCACAATTTCCAACTTTGCTAGTTATTAATTTTGTATATGTATATTAACATACGACCAAATACAATCTAATAAACTAACAACTATTAATAAAAATCCATATGTTTAAACCATATAAAGTATGAGCAACACCAGAAAATTATATAAAATTAATAACAAGTGTCACTGTCAAAGAACTCTGTTTATTTTGTACATTTTCTGGTGTTATACTACACATGAGTTCAAAATTCCAAAGGCACCTTTGATGGAATTACTTTTTGCTCATATTATACTTAAACTTGATGATTTAGAAACAACCGTTCAATTTGTTCTATTTCTGTTTTCAAAATTGAATAAAATCTTGCACTAGATCCACATGGAGTTGGCATCTTTAAAGTTTTCAGAATGTTATTCACTCTCTGGCATTTACGACATGGATACTCTTCAGAAAAGGCATATGGAAAAATAGATTTGAATTTGTCAGTAACATCACATATTTTTTTCATAATTAATTTGTCTGTTTGATACTGAGCGTTTTTATGTATTTTAAAATAGTACATACATTTGATTCTCGATCATAAGAGAATATTTTGTAGTGTGTAGGTAGTCATGATTAAGCAACAGTGTATTAGATGTCACCAGTATTTTAAAATGGAGCATTTTAAAGTTTACTTGAATTTGTAATTGTATCTTTTCATATTGATTTTGATTACATTAACCAGAATAGTGTACAATCAAAAAAAGTAACAACTGCAAACAATCTTCATTGTCTTTAGTCAGCTGTAGCAGAGCGCTATCATAAAAAACACATTTTGTTTTTATTATTTTATTAGTTTATATGCAGTTTTGTCAGTTATTTTAGTATGTATGGTTTATAATTAGTTTATTACCCAATGGAGGAGGACCTTTCATTTCCTTCCTTTTAAAAGTATGTATTTGATCTACAAAAACATTCACTACATCAATTAAATCCTTAAAGCTTTTAAAATTTAAATTCTACTACATTTTTCGATTTTCAGTTGCATTTAATCAAAAATGATATCATAAAAAGGTTTTATGTTTCTAATGATGAGGAACTTAGGTTTGATCATACTTTAATGAAACACCGTGCCAATGATCATTAAAAATTAAAAAAGCAAAGTTGGAAATAGTGCTCTTACATACTCAAAGTAGATGATGTTTTGCACCTCCTGTGGAAAAATTAGAAAATTATTTATTGGCGTTTTTGAGAAAAAAATATTTATTGTAATAAAATATTTTGCCTCACTGACACGTTGTTTTTTTACACATCATTATCTAATATGATTCATATGAAAGAAAAAAATGTGCTCTTTCAGACAAAAAAAACTGTATTCATATATCTGTAGTAGTTCTCAAGATAATCCTATTTGTAAGAAAATATTCGGAAAAAATTGGCAGTGTCAGAAAAACTTTGACCCCTCAAAAGTCAGAAATGAAATTTTTTCAGAAAAAAAGGAAAAATATGGGGTCTTTAGTTTATTACCGTCTATAACATACTGAAATTTTATTAAATTCTGAGAGATGAGTTTGTCAGATTTCTATTTGCCTGCCTGAGTTGATATGGAATTACCCATCCCTGGGTGTATTCTGTCTGGGCCACTTGCTTTCCCTATCCCGATTTTCCCCATTGCCTCCTCTAGTTCTTCCATTTGTATTTCACCTATCGTATTTTCGTTTTCCGTTGTCTGGTTTTGTGTCCTATTTCCCTGTTTAGTTGGTTATTCTTCTTGTTGTCGTCTTTGTCTTTCTCTTTGTATTTTCCCATATAGTATTCTTTCCATATGTTTAGTACTTCCTTTAGCTGTGATTTTATTTGGTTTCTCTTATCCCACATTCCTCTTATCTCTTTTCTTTTCCTTCCTCTTATTGATCTTATTTTGTTCCAGAATTTTTTATTATTATTACTGTAGTGTTGTTTTAGTTCCTCGCCGTATTTCTTCCTGCTCTCTCTTTTGGCTTCTCTTACCTTTTCTTTTACCTTATTTCTTATTCTGTGATACTCTTCT
The DNA here is from genome assembly GCA_929113105.1 of Agrypnus murinus. Lineage (NCBI taxonomy): Eukaryota > Metazoa > Arthropoda > Insecta > Coleoptera > Elateridae > Agrypnus > Agrypnus murinus. The sequence goes on along the minus strand of OV816028.1, from coordinate 111,085,829 downwards.
TTTTCTTGTTCTCTTTTCGTTCTTATGTGCGCTTTCCATGCTTCTTTCTTCTTTTTAACCTCTGCTTGTATTTCTTCATTCCACCAATCCGTTCTTTTATAGTTTCTCTTGATTTTATATACTCCACAGATTTCTTCTGCTTTCTTTAATATTATTTTTTTGAATATGTACCATCTTTCTTCAAGATTCCTTCTTGGTCCTTCAACCTTTCGAATTCTTTCTCTGTCTCTTCTTTGTATCTTTTCTTCTTTTCTGGGTCTTGAAGTCTCTTTATTGCTATTTTATTATATTCTGGTTTATCTATTATTTCTTGTCTGTTCTAGTGCATTTCAGCTGTTATTAGTCTGTGGTGTGTACCTACTTCAGCTCTGTTTTCTGTTCTAATTTGCCCGATTTTGTATCTCACTTCTTGTGTATACACTATATAGTCGACAATGCTCTTTACATCTCTCCCCTCTGCTACGAATGTATATCTTTCCTGCATAGTTTGTTCCCAGAAGGTATTTCCTTTTAATAAGTCATTTGTTTGGCAGAAGGTAAGCATTTTAGTCCCATTTTTATTCAGTACTTTTTCGCCATACTTTCCCCTACATCCAAGTCCTCTACTCTCGTCGTTTCCTATTCTTGAGTTCCAGTCTCCCATCAATACTATTCTTTCGGACTTTTCTCTAATCTCGTCCAACGTGTTCTGTAGGTCCATATAGAATTGGTCCATCTCTGCTTCATTTGTTCCTTCTACCGGTGCGTATAGTTGTATTACATATCATTCCTTTTCTGTTTATATTTTAATGTACATTATACTTGGTGATATAAATTTGGCATCAATAACTTTATGACACTTTATAAACCTATATAACTTTTGAACTAATTGAGATAATGAAATGCGGTGTTTATCAGTCTTCTTAGGTTTTAAAGTTTTTTTCTGAGTATCCGTTTTTTACCCACTTCCGGTTTATCCGGAAATGACGTAGCGTATTTTCGGGGGATTAGGCAACTTTGTGATTTCAAATGGAACGCCCTGTATATTTTTTCACAGTTGGAAAGCTCATTGCACCCTCCTTTCCAAAAGTACCAGACTCGTCATGGTTATTATACAGGGTGATGGTTTTATAAGCTCTTAAAATGAATACCGCATGTTATTGAAATGCTACGAAAAAATATAATGATTCAGAAAGTAGACTATGGAAATAAAAGAAAACATCAGTGTAAATGTCAAATTAGTTTATTGACAATTACATGTTACTTCAATTGCTGATATTCGAAATGTACATATGAAACTCGATCTAACAAAGGATAACAGGATACTTATTAAACATTAATCAATTAAGAAATAAACATCATTAATCATTATCATTAAACATTAGTTAGTTATAAAAGATGTTCAAAATGCCGTCCATCATCTTGGATACATTTATTTATTCGCTTTACCAAGATGCCGTAGCTTCTACTTAACACCTTGTGGGTAATGCTGTTAAAGACATATCTTTTTTCGTAGCATTTCAATAACATGTATTCATTTTAAGAGCTTATAAAACCATCACCCTCTGTAATAACCATGACGGGTATTGCACTTTCGGAAAGCAGAAACAATGGGCTTTCCAATTGTGAAAAATATACAGGGTGTTCCATTTGAAATCACAAAGTTGCCCAATCCCTGAAAATACGCTATACATGTCATTTCCAATTAAACAGGAAGTTAGAAAAAAAGACATACTCAGAAAAAACTTAAAAAAAAAATAATACTTAGTGAACAGCGCATTTCATTATCTCAATTAATTCAAAAGTTACATCGATTTATAAAGAGGGCAAAATATAATGGGGACACCCGGTATAATTTCACATAATTCACACAAAAACAAAACAACATAATTACCTGTGCTAATCAAAACAAAAATAAAAAATATACACAAAAAAGACATTACCAAGGCTGTACGTGTAAAAAATTCATAAACCGAAGCCTTTCGTGCTCTGTAACTCTGAAACTATTAATTTTAGAGCTTCGTGTCCTGGGAGACTTTTGATCAGGATGATATAAGCTACAACATATCAATATTTCAGCCAATTTGACCGGGATCCAATTTCCATAAGAAACATGCGGGGTCCTTTATCTGAAAAACTTTTTTAACACCTAGTAAAAAACATAAAGAAGATTGATTCATGGACATTTAAAAATGTCTGTATCATTGGTACTGTTGAAACTGGAAATTAGCTGATTTTACACCCTACTTTCAAACGTGCATAGCTCATCACTGCATCATTTCACAAGCATAAAGTGGTACCTCAATTCCCAACTAAAGAAAACTATTGGATGCAAGAAGAATTTGCTTAGTGAAATGGCATGAAAACAAGCAAAACATAGGAAATGTGTTCAAGTAGCAGAAGAGTTGAGCATTATGTGGGAGTTAGGGTTGCCAAGTCTCTTAATTGGCATTTAGCGGGACTTGGTTCATAGAAAAGCGGGACTTTATAGGGGAAAAAACCTTTTTATTAGTGAATTAGATTGTTTTTTAAATATAAAAATTAATATATAGTAATGTCAAAATATAAAATACAAAAAATAATTTTTCTTTTTTGAAACGCTATCACCACCCAGGATAAGTGAAGAGGTAAGTACACCATACAATGTACAGAGAACAACAGAACATGACAATGAAGAATATGTGGTGTATGAAAGTATGGGGCATGTCCATATACCTATTAGGTCTATACTGCGTGTGCTTGACAAAAAGTGAAGCAAACAAAGTGAAATGGAAAATGCAGCTTTTATTTCTATGTCGTACCAGGGTATATTAATGCACTTGTACAGTTTACCTGATTTTAAAAGTTTTAGTGCAGTAAACTTTTTTAAAATAACCTTTTTAAGTTTTTTAAAAATTGTTTATGTTAAAATATTTTATCAAAATTAAAATTTTAAATAAAATTTATATGTAAATTTTCTTTAGTTGACTTTTATCTCTTGCAATGTTTTAAATGTGCTGGACTTTATCACAAGCAAAATAACTGTGGTAATAACCAGATTTGTTTTAAATGTGGAAGATTGCAGCATATTTCTAAAGACTGCAACAATGCTATAAAAGTATGTCCTAATTGTCAACAAAAAATTGGGTTCAAATTTAAATACAGCACATGCACCCTTTGACAGGGAGTGTCACATTTATAAAAAGAAGTTAGAGATTTAGAGGAAGAAAATACAATATAATTTATAGCAATCAACATCTACGCCAAGGGTAGATGATAAGAACAATATTGTGGCTTCCCATAACACAATCATCTCAACGTATTATCAAAACGTAAGAGGACTGCAAACGAAGGCCTCCCAACTAAAATGCAATATTTTCAGCTGTGACAATGGGGTTATTGCGTTAACAAAAACGGGCCTAAACAATCAATTTTATGACGGTGAGTACTTTCATACAAGATACATCATTAACAGATGTGATTGAGATTACGATCTTGATCAAATTAAAAGAGGAGGTGGTGTGTAATTTCATCTTTAGTAATCTATAATCCTGTGTTAGTCTATAAATGTTCAAATGAGTTTTTTGGGTATATAAATGTAAAAGTTAAAATTAAAAAATAATGTTATGTTATAATTGGGATAGTGTATATAAAACCATAATCTCCAATTCATGTGTATGAGGCCTTATTGAAACAAATAGACATTGAAAAATATCTAATTGAGAATACAGAAGTAATTATTTGCGGGGATTTCAATTTAAGAGAATTTGTTAATGATGATTGATGATCATAGTGCAAACAGAGCATGCTGTCTTATTAAAAACTATATGTCAATGTACAGATTGTCACAATTTAATAATGTACTCAATAAAGACCTGGCAATTCTAAATTTATGTTTAACAACCTGACAGGTAAAAGCGAGGTAAAAGTTAGTAGAGAAGACTGTCCTTTGGTGCCTGAAGATAAACGATATCATCTAGCTTTAAATATAGACCTTATTATTGGAAAAAGGAAAACAATGTAACTTTATGTTACAGCAATATGATTACAAACTGATTTTTATAGTCTATACTGTGCCCTTAGAGCTACTAACTGGGAATCAATTATCATTAATGATCATCGAAACCAAACTGTGGAAGTATTCTTCGAAATAATCCAACAGGTAATATCTGCAACAGTTCCAAAAAAGTTTGTATATAGACGTAATTACCCAATCTAGTTTAATGTGGTTTACTGTCCAGCCTTACTTTGTGGAAATCCATAATCATAAAATATAATAAAAATCAAAAGATTAGATACAGTTTCACAAGTTTTTAATAAATTCTTAACCTTACAATTGTTTCGACATTAAATGTGATTATCAAAGGTAAATAAGATCGATAAACAAACATGTTGCTAAGGATAAATACAGAAAATAGGTAATTAGATCCAATATATACAAAAACTAAATAACTAACACTTTTAATAAAGGAGAATTACTAAGTTCAGCTTACTCATTCATTAAAGGTGCGGTGCGTATCTGCGTACTGTGAGATCTACTGTCACGCTGAGAAGTCCTTGTCGTTATTCCAGCACGGGTTAATACGAAGAAGAAGCACAATAACTAACTTGCTAACATTTTCGGAATATATAGCTGAAAACATTACTGGTGGTCAAGTATACTGTGTGTACACGGATATCAGTAAACCATTTGATTCTGTATAATATTATATTTTAACGCAGAAAGTATACAAATTTGGTTTTAGTGAAAGTGCTGTGAAATTATAAAATCTTATTTAAGTCATTGAAAGAATTACCTGTCCATCAATGGAAAGCACTCATCTACGTTTATACCTACCTCTTGTGTGCCACAGGGTTCGTGTCTTAGACCTTTGCTTTTTATTTTATTCATAAACGATTTGCCTCAAGTTATCTCACATGCACAGTATTTACTCTACACAGATGACTTCAGAATATTCTCTAGAATGAACAATATACCTATGCGATTATGAACTACTTCAAAAAGACCTAGATAGTGTTTTTCAGTGGTTTACAAATAATGAACTTTCTTTAAATGTTAACAAGTACTGTATTGTGAATTACACCAAAGCAAAGATTACTCAAAGCTATAACTTGATAATGAATGGAGTAATTTTAGTAGAAAAAAATCACTTAGGGCCGGTATTATAAAACTTTTTACTTCCTAGATAAAATTTACTTTGAGAGTAAATTCATTTGTTCTGTCAATTTCATATGCAAATTGACAGAATAAATTAATTTACTCTCAAAGTAAATTTTATCTAGGAAGTAAAAAGTTTTATAATACCGGCCCTTAAAGGATTTGGGAGTTTTGTTCTCAAATAAGTTTACATTTGAAGCTTATGTGGATTATGTTGTTGCTAAAGCTCACAAAACTCTTCTCTTTATTATAAGAAATGTTTATAATTGTAACAATGTAAGGATTATGCAGTCTTTTCTATGTATATGCATCTACTTGAATATGCATCATAAGTGAATTGAATATCAATCATTTGGTTTACTGTAAAGTAGGGTTTCTGACCCGGGAAAAAAAATAGAGTAATTCCCGGGAATTACTCTATTTTTTCTTGTCTCGAGTCCCGGGAAAAATCATACGAGACACGGGACTTTTGTATACAAGGTGTTCAATTAAAATTCTTACTTTAGAATTAAGGTTTTATTTGTTTCAATTTCTTGAGCAAAATTATTATTAGTTAAAAAAGATAATTCTGAACAAGAGTGTTGCTTTGTGCACGTATGTTTTTCTTAACCAGTTTTTATAAAAGTACTAAACAGTCTTTGCAAACACATACAAATTATATACAACCTGTCTATAAACAATCAGTAAAGGTAAAGGGATTAGTTTCAATAAGAAAGTACAGTTAGGTATGGTGCCTCGTCAGAGCATTCTTTATAAGTGAACTTGCAGTTTCTATTATATTCAAAAAGGGTCTCCATCCGGAATTTCCTCTCTTATTTATAAACAGGTGTTTTTACTTAAAAATTCATATTGAAGTATGAACCGGTCGTTTTCAATAGGTAAAGGGTTCCAAGAAAATTTTAAAAGTTTTTGTAATGATGAGTTCGCTTTCATAATTAATTGCGTATTTACTAGATTTCTCAATTTGTTTCATTTGACTTTTATTTACCTTTACCTATTAAATTTAGAAATAAAATGTTTTCTGTTTAGCTTCAAGATGATTATAACCAAGTCGTAGTTTAAAATTGCTTTAAAAATGTCGAAACGGCCCAATGTAATTATTACCTCAAACAAATTTCGTCTAAGGCTGGAATTCTAGAGGCCGCATGCAGCATATAGAATGCATGCACGGATCGCATTGAAAAAAAAATAATGAAGAACATATTGTACCTTGTACCTACAAAAATATTAAAAATTAACAATAAATCATAAAGTTTTGTAAAACAAGGAATTTGCGTGACATTGTATGTATCTCAATAGGTCACAGAAGATGGAATATCAATTTCGAACTATTGCTAATAATATGTGTCGTGTTCATATTTAGGAAAAAAATTCCTTAAAAAAGCTATGAATAACTTAAAAGACTTACGATAAACAATACAACACTCAACAGGATAGGTTTTGGCATAAAAGAGAGAGAAAAAATAACTTTATGATATAAGAATTTATTTATGTACTGCCGTGCTTTTCGTTAAATAGTTACAGTTATTTTCCAATGAGAACTTCTAGAAGAAAGTGATTAGAGGATTAATTAAAGCAATTTTAAAAATGAATATATGGAGTTTTGTGTTGGGTACCTATGTGAAATTACATTCCGGGATTCTCGGGAATTCCCGGGACATTCGGAAAAACAAGTCTCGAGTCCCGGGAATAGCAAGATTGTCGAGACCCAGAAACCCTACTGTCACGTATACTGTTATTGAGGATATCGAGAAAGTACAAAGAATGTTTATTAGATATCTTTATAAAAGATGTACGGATATCTATTCCAAATACCCTTATCTGATATTTAATTTTGACCAACTACTGTATATAGAACGAGTAACCAAATTTTCACTTATTACTTTGGCTAAGAGAAGGGACATTGCAATAACTATGTTTATATATGGTGTAGTGTCTAGCATGCTAGACTCTCGCCTGAGCGGCCCGGGTCAACTCCCGGGACTGGCAAATCTGGTTAAGGTTTTTCTGCAGTTTTTCCTTATCTGTAATACAAATTTGGGATTTGGGCTATACCATCTGTAGCCGCACGATGGGCCTGTGTAATAATATTAATCGTCCCTTCCCCCCTGCACAAGTTTTAGCTTATAGGGCCTGGTTACTAGTTAACCAGGTTATGGATTGCACCAATTATTATTATTGTTATATATATATAAGTTAATTCACAGTCAAATCGATTTTCCTTTTCTACTAAAAAAGCTTAAGTTTAATGTGCCCTTGATACACTTAAAATGTAGAAAAAACTGCTTATTTAAAGTTTCACTAGCTATAACTTCTCTTTCTTTTGCACTAACAACCACTAATAGGATCCTACTGTCACGAGACATTGATCTATTTTCTGACTCGAAAAATGTTGTTTAAAAAAATTGTTCGAAGCTATTTGTAGTCCTCAATTTTTATATGTATTTTTTTTAATCTTTTGTGTAAGTTACGTATCTGTATGTTTTTTTGCAATTTATACTTATACCAGCTAATTGAATTGTTAATTTGTTACCAATTGCATGTGAAAAACATTTATGTCATTTGCTTTTTGGTTAAAAAACCTATTATTATTATTATTTATCTTACAGAGTCTAACACAGGCCTAATACATAAACGGGCATGTCGCACAAGTGAATACAAAAACAAGACAAATGAAACAGTTAATTCTTATCATGTCTTATCCTACAGAAATAAACTACACCAATATCTCTAAATATATAAACTATGCTTGATTTCTAACAGTTTTTATAGTATTTAGTAGGGCGAGAGGGGTTAAATGCGGCACATTGTGCTGAAAGTGGGACAGCTGGCAACCCTAGTGGGACCGTACGTAACACTTGCTGCTATAATGCCATCATATTTTTTGAACATGTGTAAATTTCATTCAAAAAACACGAAGCATAAAATTTATAACAACACGAGTTATATCCAGCTCCAAAAAACCAACAACCAAACAACAGGTAAGTGTGCAACATCATAAATAAACACTTTTTTATTCTTGAACAGTTTTTACAAAATCTTGTTTTCTTACATATTTAGCAAATAGAAAGAATCATAGATCAAACCTATAGTAAGAAAAGTTTTCTACTATTCTATATGGAATTTCTCTCTTTTGACAAACTGCTTTCCTTTTATTTTTGAATTCATTCATATGGCTCATTATCTTATTGTAAAGTTGTGTTTACTGAAAAATAAAAGAATATTTTGGTAGTTTGTTACAACTTATGTTTAAATGATTGTTTTAAAAATGACTAATCAAAAATTATTTTGTTTTTACATTCATATTCTGTCACATAGGCTTTAAATTAGTCTTATTTTTTTAAACTATTTAAAATAAGTTCTACCTCTTTCACAAGTCTTCATAACTGCACTTCATATCTAGAATTACTATTTACAATTTTGTGTTTATGTGACAGTTACTTATTGTAAAGTTGTGTTCACTGAAAAATAAACAAATGCTCTTGGTTGTCTAATATAAACTCATGTTTGTTTAGTAGTACAATATTCAACGAGCTTGTAGTGATGGCTATTGCTCATGAGGATTTATAAGGCAAATCAGTAGAAAAGTAGCAGGCTCTGAAAGCAAATTTTAGTGTTTTTACAAATTCTGACATTGCTCCCATGATACAATAAATTATCATACCTTTGAAACTTTTTTTATAGTATCACCTTAGCTTCTACTTAGGATAATTAAAAAATAAAAAGGGTATTTTTTGTAGTTTTGGAAAAAACATTACCTATTTAAAAAAATTGTCATCAGAACCTGCTACTTTTCTACTGTGCAATGTCAGCATGTTTTTTGATATACTCTGAAAGATCAAAAAACTAGCTTTAATTTGATACCTGGATCAGCTAGATAACTCAGAAAATAAGGGGGTTATGACAGTTTCAGTTAAATGATGTAGTGTAGCATAGCAGAATTAAAAAAATCGAAATTTTCAAAGATTTCTACTTTTTTCATAAATCATACATCATCATCGGCCATTTTTCATCCAAAAAATCTGAAAAAATTAATTTATGTCATTTCATATGTATCTATAAAAGGAAAAAATTTTAGTAAAATCTGAAACTTAAAGCAAATTTTTTTAGACATTAAAAGAAATCGCGCTACCAATACATTAACGAGACATAAATTATTACAAAAATTGTCCGCCCTCCATACTTTAAAACTGGCTCTAAACAAATGGAACTAAATTTACTTCAAATGGAATATACTTCGAGATAAAAAATCCAGTTATAAGTAGTCCTTATCATTACCATAACGGTGCAACTAGGGTTTCTGACCCGAGACACAAGTTCCGGGAATTCTTCAATTTTTTGTTGTCTCGAGACCCGGGAAAAATAATTCGAGACATTGTATATAAGATATTCAATTAAAATTCTTCTTCTTAAAATCAAGGTTTTTATTTGTTACAATTTTTCGAGAAAATTATTAGTAAAAAGTGCAGTTCTGAACAAGAGTGTCGCCTTACACAGTTGATTTTCTTAACCAGTTTTTTGAAAGAAACTAGTAAACTACCATATCAAAGACATACATACAAATTATTTACTACTTGTCTATAAATAATCAATACAGGGAAAGCGATTAGTTTCAGTTGGAAGCTTTTGTTAGGTACCATACCTGGCCAAGCCATTCATTAAGTAAACTGCACTTTCTATTCAATTATATTCAAAAAGGGTTTTAATCCGGAATTTCCTATCTTATTTACAAACAGGTATTAACATTTTTAAATAGCAGTCTTCCTAAAGACCTAAACAGAATGTTTTTATTTAAAAATTCATATTGAAGTATTTATAACCACAATAAACCAGAAATAATAAAAAATTGTAGGGTGCAAACAGGTATTCTTTTCTAGGAGAGAACAAAGTGGTTTAGAAGGATGAATGTAGTATATAAAACTGTTTATTTCAAAAACTTTAAATGGATATTTGAAATAATACTTGCTTGGTTAAATCACCGTGGTTAAATCATCCTCATTTTTAGAATGAATGTTTTGATAAAGTTATGCATGATTTAAAACTTATCGACAAACATGAAACATTTTGCCATAGAAGAGAAAAAAAAAGAAAGAATTTTATGATAGGAGAATTTATGTATTGCTGTGCTTTTAATTAAATATTATTTATTTTTATTAATTATGTATTAATTAATTTAGTTAAATATTATTATAATAATAATTTTAAAAATTTAAGAAATTAGAAAAAGACATATTTTTAGAAAATTTTTTCTAACGGCATCGCATTCTTCGTCAAAGAATACATAAATTTTGTCTATTGCATTTTTTCCTAGAGTGCTTCAATTTCGAGCAAAATTGAGAATAACAATTTGCCATTTTTGAAAGTTTATCATTCTTTTCATTGAAAATTGTGTCAGATAGAAAAAAAATGATGAGTAAAAAATGCTTATTTTTACTCGATGAATACGAAAAAAAAATTACAGTCTGATTGAAAGCGATTTTGAAAATTTTCATCATTTTAGAAGGTTTTAATTATATTATTCAAGCCCATAGATAGGCAACACCTATAACCGTAATTTTCAAAATCGCTTTAATTCAGTCTGTAATTCATTCATGTAATTTTTTCGTATTCATTGAATAAAAATAAGCATTTTTTACTCTTATTATTCTTTTTCTATCTGACACCATTTTCGATGAAAAAAATGATAAACTTTTCAAAAATGGCAAATTGTTGCAAGATGTAACAAGCTATGTAGTGTTATCTTTCAACATATTGGTTTAATTATTGATAAATAACCTAATAGCTGTTCTATTTGATCTAGAAAAAGCTTATGATCTAACTTGGTGATATTTACCACTCAAATACTTACAGAATTCAACATTAAAGGGAACATCTACTTTTTTATTAAAAATTTTCTTGAGGAACGAACTTTTCAAGTAAGAATCCGAAACACACTCTCGGATATATCTAAACTGCATAATGGTATCCCACAAGGATCTCCAATCAGTGTAATGCTGTTTCTGTTGGCTATCAATGACATCTGCAACTCAATTAAAACACCAGTTAAACCACTTCTCTTTGCTGACGACCTACTGGTTTACTGTCGAGGAATAGATATCCAGATTAATCAAAATTATCTCCAAGAAGCTATTTCCGAACTTGTAAATTTTACACAACTAACAGGATTCTAAATCTCCCCGAATAAAACCAAAGTAATAAATTTCACCAAATCAAAAACTCATCAACCAAATCAAATACAAAAAGTCTGCTAATAGTATACCGTAATTTCTTACGATCAACTCTAGACTATGGATCCATTGTATTCGCATCAGCCAAGCGTACAACTCTTAAAGTATTAGATTTAATACATAACTCTGCAATAAGAATAGCACTGGGAGCCCTACGTACAACTCCTATCACTAGTCTAATGTGTGAAACTGTAGAAGCCCCGTTAGCAAATAGAAGAGAGATCTTATCAATAAGATACTTCAATAAAATTATTCAAACACCTAATCACCCAACATATCAACGTATATTCCTATAGATACCTCAATAAATACCGTGAGATCATTTAAATTTAAAATTAAAGTAGGCGGGAATTTTTTTATACGTTTGGCGATCCTGCCAATTGACTCGCTGTGTAAATTAGAGGTTATGCAATTTTATGTTCTAGATTAAACATTTTGGAGCGTCACTTTGACAATTCAAATCAAACTGTGAAGTGAACAGTTAGTGTTGCCAATCTAATTTAAAAATCACAGCCAACTTTAATTATAAATTCAAATGATCTCGTGGTACTTACAAAAACAAACACTATCAAAACCTTTTCATATTCGCATTTACCACATATTCCAATCCACCCAAATACTAAACTCTAAACAAAATTTTTACAAGCAAAAACTGAACACACCTCCTTGGACATATACCTCACCAAAAGTAAACACTGAACTTCAACAACTTCCAAAAACAGAGACCAACCCAAATCTAATCAAAACAACTTTTAGAAATATCTTAGAAAAATATACAAACTACAGCGAAATATATACAGATGCCTCCAAAGACGATAATGGATATATTGGAGCTGCCGTGATATTGGAAAACATAACCCACCAGTACCGATTACCTAGGTACTCCTCAGTTTTTACTGGAGAACTTACCGCAATCTACGAAGCCTTGAAGTCTGCAGAACATTTACCAGCAATCCTAATAATGACAGATTCTCTCAGCTTTCTCAAGACTATCTCAAACATCTTTAGCTCAAATATAGCTCAGAAAATTCTTGAAATCATCAACTCTTGTACACGTTCAAATAAATTAACAGTCTTTGTATGGGTTCCTTCCCACACTGGCATACCTGGTAATGAACTGCCTGACACTGCGGCAAAAAGTGCAATCGATAATCCAAGTAATATGATAGCCCACAACACATTATATGACGTCCAAAACCATCACCATAAGTTACTAATCAACCAATGGCAAAGACAATGGACAAGCACTAATGATAAATTTAAAGAGGTTAAACCCCTGGTACTGGAACCAAGACCATATAGCACCTGTGGAAGGAAAAATGAAATCAAATTAACGAGGCTAAGACTAGGACATACACTTTTCTCTCACGAACACTTATTTACAATAGAATTACCACCCATCTGTACTAGCTGCAACATACAAATTACGGTACGTCATTTACTCATAGAATGTCCTAATCTATCTGATTTAAGACGCCGCCACAAGATCCCACCAAGCCTAGCAGATGTTCTTAATTCATCTCGGACATACATCAAAGATATCCTAGCATTCCTATCCGAGGCAGGAGCAAAGAAAATTTAATCCTAAATTACATTATTATAAATACCTACTATTAAATTGTATTGAACTATAAAGTCATAATGTACAAATTCCGGTGCTAAAAACCAAGCTGTTGATGCACCTTTCTAATAAATATTTATATTATAAATAATAACCTAATACATATAATTGTTACAATAACCATAAAATAGTTTTAGTTTTTAATAAATTTTTTGAGGAAAGAATTGTGACTTAAGAAGGAGCAAATATTCAAGTTAGATCTGAGTCTTTTTTACATCTTGGGCGCTTAAACGCCGCTTAATCACACTTAATACTAGATATGCCACTGTATTTCTTATTGGTGGAAATTAGATTAGACATTGTTTACTACTTATTGAGAATATTCCTAATTTAACATTAATAGTATTTTAAGTTATTTCAATCCATTTGAATTCTTTGAAGTAAAAGATATTAACATTTTATTTTTTTAAAATATCTTTTTAAGTAAAAGAGGTAATTACTTTGCTATTAGTTAGTATTAGAAATTAATATCGTGTTTGTTTTTCCTTTTATATAATACCTGCATAAAGTTTTCCACTACTTTTAAAATAAACAAATTAAAGCTGACATTGATTGAAGCATTTCTGTGATGTCTATACATATATTAATATGATTTGAAAAATAAATCTATGAAAACTTAATTTACTTCTTAATAGTTGAAGAGTATTATTTGTAGTTTATTAAAATTACGTATTACACAGTTCTTCTTAAAAAAAATAATTTTGAAATTTGTTTGAAAGAAAGACCTCATTTCCCAAGTCTAAATTGGCTAATAAAATGTACCTAACTGTCACGTAGTTTTTTTGACTAATAAATTGCAAAAGTGTCACATAGGGTACTGAATGAATGTAAGAAGTTTCTCATATTCCAACCAATTGCATGATGAATGGTAAAACATCACAAATCGCAGCTATTCATGTTACAGTTAAAGAAATTTGAAATTCATATTTTTTGTTGATGTAAGAAAAATTATAAAACTTTTTTGATTCTTATCAATAAACATAAAACATGCAATAAATAGGAACCTTAACACCTTAATATTGCTAACACTTGTATTAAGCTGTACATATTAAACTTGGGGATTTTTTAATTACTTATTTCTTTTATTTCTCTAATAATAATAATATATTGACCTTTCATAAGATAAATTTTTATTTTAAAAAGCTTTAAGGATTCAGAAATTTAATACAACATATAAATTTAAAGAATTGTTTTATTTTCACACTTTTTGAACAATGACAAATAAATTAACTACCTACATCACACTGTATAAATCTACAATTAACTCAGTCTACAGCACAATGTTCCAAACTAATTACAACAAATTTTAAAACTTAAATTTAAATTCTTAAGTTAGGGTTATGATAGCGTACATATTTTAATAAATCTTCATTTTCTTCACAAACAAATGGTTTACGATGATGACAAGCTACATCATGCCAGTTAACACCATCATTGTAGAACTGATTAAGAACAGCCAAACAATTTTCATGTGCACCACCTTGTTTAGATTCACGGTCGTCAGGTTGTGGTTGACCAATACCACCGGTTGCTGACCAATCGTTTTGTTGTCTATCAGTGGTTGGAGCCAATTTTTGAAGGGTAGCTGTCCAGAACCAACCGTTAACAGAAACAGGTTGTAAATCAGGACGACTGCATCCGTCGAAATCGCAAACACGGCCGGATGTCCAAATGTATTTTACCTAGAACAAGATTAAAAATCATTTAGTATGTGTTAAGTATTACATTTGAAAGTGTTAAGAGCAAATATAAACTTTCAAAGGTGCTAAACGGATGTAATAGATCCTTGAATATTCTAGAACATGTGTAATACTTACATTTTCATTAACGAGTCTTTGTTTGATCCATACATTTTCAGCGCTGGTTTCAATGGAAATGGAGTCCATGCAACGTTGTCTGCAGTAGTTTCTTGCACCTAACCAATCTTCTTCGACTCCTTGTAATGAAGGCTCTCTCCAGCTCATTAAGTATCCTTTGCCTGTAAGAATTTATAGTGCATTAAAACAACTGAGAATAAGTATTTTAAAAATATGTGATCAATAATTATTCCAAATAATTACGTAAATCGCTTTGCATGTAGAGATAATTTTATCTGCATCATATTACAGTTATTGAATTAAAGTTGATGAGATCCTTTAACTTTAATATGAATATTCATAATTATTGTTAATCATTTCAAATTATATATGAAACAGGTTTTTAATGGAAATATTCTTAACCGTCCAATTAATCATAACTGATTAAAATAGTTGCTATGGTTCATTAGTCAGATTTTGCACATATTTAAATTTTAATAATCCCTAATTAACTATTAATTTTTACGGTAAAACAATATCCGGCTTTATATGTGATAATCTTTTAAAGGATATGATGTAAGGGTTATTAAGAAAAGAAAAACTTGATTTTAAAAAAGATTAACTTGAAAAAACCCATTTGGTTTAATAAGTGATTAAATGAATTATTTAAATTGTTAAAGATCCTGATAATAAATGAGGTGGTTAATTTTCAGTAATAGTAATCGGCACATAATTTCTACATGCCCGGAAAAAAAAGATTATAATATTTAAAAATTTTTTAGCCAATAAAGTACTTATACATATAGAAAAGAAAACATATTTTTGAAGAAAAAAATGCGCTAGTTGTACAAAGAATTAGGAAAAAAATTTCTTTTTTGTGCTTAGAATTGACAATTAAATAATGTGATAATTTACCGAAAAATACATATTAAAAGATGAGGTTTAAAAAGTTTATAAAATAAAAATAAATTATTTTTTAAATTACTTCTAAAAAAATATTAAATCTTTTTTGGTAACAAATTTTTATAATTGATTTTGAAAACTTTTCTTTCTGCCGAGTGAAAACCAAAAATGGTAATTTTACAAATTCATATAGATGTTTCTTATTTAATTTTTTAATTTTACTTTTTTTGTCAAAATCACTTTTTTTCAAACATTTCGATATTAAGAAATTGAACTTACCATCAGGTGTACGTTCATGAATAACTCTTGATGCACAAAGATTTGGCTGTGGTGGTTCTAATATCCTTCCATTGGGGAATTGGGCTGAAACGCTGCAGATGACTGCTACCAAAACGACCAGAGATGCCTTCATTGTTGCTAGCTAGAATAAAAATGATGTGTTTCTAAACATTTTTCATAAGAAAATAGCAAAAGCATGACCTCACATAATAATACACGCAGTGTTGAGGCTGCATAAATGAATGAAATAGAAAGTTAAGTGTGACAAATAATACAAAAGATGTAATTATAAACAAAAGATTTATTCATGCTGATAGAAATTGTACTTAATTTCTTAAAGTAACTATTTAAATTATTTAAGAAAAAATTCAAAAAGGGAAATCTTGTTGAAAATATGATATGATAAGATCAATACTAAAATGAAAATTACATTTAAAAAAATATAGCAAATAAAACAGAAAAATAAAAATTTTATGGCAAAAATATATGTATGTAATTTATTAAAATGAAGTTAATTTTAAACGTTCTTATTATCAAAATTGTAAAAATATATCCCAAATTAAAAAAATAAAACCCTTACTATACAAATGATTAATATTCTTTAAAATGAATAATGCAAAAAAGACTCCAATAGAATAAAATAAATCAGACTTCTTACCTTACTTATTCTTCCTAATGTCACACAATAATTAAAGTAATTTCAGTAATTCACCTATATATACAAATGGGTGGGGGTGAAGGAAAGAAAGACAAGCCTGATAACTACAGGTGGATCTACCATCTCACCTTGAACTCTGTTTAGGTTTGTTAATTAATGTTCTTGGATTCCCAAGAATTCCAATAGTGAAAGTTCAACTTGTCAATAATGTTCCAAATAAACTATTGTAGAAACACATGCACACACTGTATGTGTTTTAGCTCTTCTGTGAAATATATCACTAATTGCTATAGTACCAGCACCTAAGGGCTCTGCTATTTAATATTATCTTCCCTATACTTGAGTCAGTTAAGTTATTTTCTGTGTCAACTTTCACTCATAATCGTCCTTAGGCCTAGTTTAATACCTCACCTATTACAAGAACTTTTTGGTTAATATGTGCTTTAAATAATGTAAACAAACTTTCTTTGACCTTACTGGCGTTGAGTGTTTTAAAACATTTTAATTTCTTACAATTATTTCTGGTATTCTGTGCGTAACCATTTAAGAAAGTTAATGAGTAAAGCACAATTTTTGCGTTTATTGTGTGAAATTTATAATTACAACAATTTGCATTTTTCTTTGCAGTTTTGGATTTTATACAATTTTAAAAATAAATTGTTTGAATCAGCTATTTTTGTATTAATAAAGACAGTGGAAACAGAATGATTATTTATGGTATTTGAAATAAATCCGCCAAAAAGTTATGCGGTTATCTAAAAAAAAAACTTGATTTTTATTTGGTTTGCAAAAAAATAAGAAATCGTTTTAAATATTTATTGAGAATTTTTATTAGTTCTTGACATGTTTATCAAATATTAGATCTTTTGTCAATGATGCTGGAAAAACTAGATTTAATTCAAGACATTTTATTGTTGCTTATTTCATTTATTCACAAAAGAAGTGGGTATTAGAAAAATTATTTAAAAATAAAATAAATGGGGTCCTTGGTCCTTTAGTAACTTGGACACAATTAAAGCACCTCCAGAAGTGTCCTTATTACATAGGCGTATTTTTATAATTACTTGAAGTAGTAATAACTGGTGGACGAATTTTGTTTTTAACTGGTATTCTTTAAATATCTTTAATTAAAATATGTCAAATTCCTGTTAACAGAGAATAGTAAATGGTTCCATTATTTATAAAGTTTACCAAATAGTCAAAAACTAGGCCAAATTAGGTATAAAATGACCAAAACCATAAGCTAATTTTCTGAAGCCCAAAATCTCAAAATATTTAAAGTTGATCTTCAAAAAAGGAGAGCCATTTTAAAAATGTATATTTCTTGCAAATAATTCATATACAGGTACTTTACATTAATCCTATTATCGTTACAAAAAAATAGATGGTATACATATTTCTCTTTTCTTGTTTTTTACAGTGCCAAATTGGCTGAAACCTCGTCAAAAGTTAAAATAATTCTGATGAAAAGTCCGAATGGGCACATCTCATAGAAATTACAACTTTAGCCACTGCAAGCTGTTGAATTTTTGTAGAACGAAGTCCTCAATCCGTATGGAGATCCGGATTCGACAAAATTGGCTGAAACTTTGTCAAAATATAGTTGAAATAATTCTGACGAAAAGTCCCACTGGGCACAACTCATAGAAATCAAGACTTTTTTTGGCCGAAACCGGATTCCATAAGGAATGAGGCGTTCAACGAACATTCAGTGTGGACTTCTATGAGTTGTGCTCATTGGGATCAGAATTACTTCAACTATATTTTTACTAAGTTTTAGACAATTTAGCCGAAACTGAATTCACATAAGGATTGAGTGGGGTCCTTTTAACATGAATTGTGTAATCTTTACTTTTAACATGAATTGTGTAATCTTTACTTTTAACATAGCCATTTCAGACTTACAATAAAAAACCAGAACTCAAAGCGACTATTGAACAGTTAGTTACAGTAACAACTATAAAAATGCTGAAAACGGAAATTCTTGAAAATCTTATGATATACAAGAATCACCCTGTAGCATTTTTACTAAAGGTTACCTACTGTAAAATTATAAGCCAGATATTAAATGCAAAACGGCTGCTTTTATTAAATTTTGAACAATTGAAACACTTATTGTTTTCTTGTTCTTCATATGTTCTAAACGGTCAAAATTTGTCCTTTTTCTTGATTCATATGTTGCCATTTTCGTGTACTGCGAAAGAATTAAAAAGATCTCGTTTTTACAAATCTCAAGTCAATTTCTTCAAAAACATAATGTTATGGCAAAAAAGTAGCGAAACCAGCACGTGTGACTTTTAACTAGTAAAGTTTTTATGTTGGATTATATTATGTATTACTAGCAATAAGCAGTAATCATTTTTAAGATCCTGAAAAATATCATTCATTTGATGGTTTGGGTCTACCCAAGATTCAATGCATACCTGTATGTACACTATGTATGTTCTTTGAGTTTCTTGGGAAACATAGCACGTCGTAGGATGTTTTAATTAGCGGTTATAAACATAGGTGATTAGTTTGCTGTTAGATGTATCTCATTACATTCTCGTGCAAACTTTCTTCTCCACGTCTCGGCTGGTCTTCCCCTTTTTCTTTTAGCTGGTGGTCTATATTCTAAAATTTGTTTAATGATATCCTCTTTGAGCTTTCTTAGCGTATACCCTAGCCATCTCCACTTACGTTTCTTCATTATTGTTGCCACTGATTCTTGTTTAATGTTTCTTAGCTCTTTAATTGTTTGTGATTCTCTGTGGCCAGTATATTACCATAATCTTCCTCAAGCATTGTTCACAAATACTTGTATCTTTTGTACCCCCATTCCAAGATTCACAACCATACAATAGTATTTACTTATTCGCTAGATGACCACATCCTTTTTAGAGCAGCAAATGTCTTTTGGGCTTTTCCTATTCTTACTATTATGTCCGTCTTACAACTTCCACCCTTCTCTAAAGTATCATAAATTTTAAATTTAAATCATAAAGTGTTATCATATTTTCATCCTATTGATATGTGTTCCATCTACCTGTATAATTTCTTCTCTGTTCTCAGCGGGTTTCCCATCTTATCATTTATGTGGCCCACGCAAACTGTTTTAGACTTTCGCATTTCTCTTACAATTTCATAGTGCATGTTCACTCATTTATTGCTGCAGCTTCTTCTGCTATTTTATACGACCATGAAATGCCCCTCTATGTTACAATTTTGTCTGTTTTCTAGTTTTTTCAGAACAAAACTGTTTGCTATAACCTTAACCACGTCATGCAGGAGTTCATGATAAATCTGTTATTATGAAATTTTGATATTCTTTTAAATTATACGTATATCCGAAACCACGGCATTTAAAAACTGTGAATCTTGTAGACTTCTAGAGTAATGGCTTTTGATACTACTCTGCTGATTTTCCAGATTCTGCTATAATCTATTCCCAAGATTTTACATCGTTTTTAGGTAGGCAATTTCGTCAGGATTTAAATACCTAATTAGGCAAACATTACTTTTAGATAGCCCTGGAAATGGATTGTAATCACACACGTTTGACTAACTTTGTTTGTGACTAAGTACTGCTCAAAGTCGAAGAAACTATTTATTATTACCTATACATTTCCTTTCTTATTTGAAGCGTGATCTTTGGGTGAACTGTACTGACAATATTAAAGTCGCTTAATTCTTGAACGACTATAATTCTTTATTTCCACTTTCTATGTAACTGACACTTTATAGCCATTTATGGTAACGAAGTAAATGAGAAGTTACAGCTACAGCCCTATAAAACTGCGGGATTCTAAAAGAGACTTGTAAAGGTCTACAATGCTCGCCAACAAAACGCCAATGGAAACTAATTTGTTGCTTAATCACAATACCACGGCAACGTCTAGCTATAAATTATCCTACCGCCTCTAATTATAAATAGTATATTATATACCAAGGTTGTGAAGAGTTTTTTCTAGAGCCGAGCATTATTAGATCCCGAGATGCGCAGCATCGAGGGATATAAGATGAGAGGCTCTAGAAAACACTTCACAACCGTGGTGTATATATAATTTTTTTCACTACTAGTACTTTTATTCCTTTTATTCTTCTCACATAAAAAACGTACTATCGCGATCACGGATTTTTTCCTGGATGCCAGTGTATAATGGGATGAATTTTTGCCCCGTGTTACACTAAAATCTGGATTATTGACTAGTAGTCAATAATAAAAAATTATTTACCACTAGGCAAGAAGGCTAACTTCACAAGGTGACAACAGACTAGATAATAGTATGTTTTAAAGCTAGTAGTGAAAAAATGTCGTTTTATACAAAATATACAATAAAAGCTGTTGAAGATGGAAATAAAACTTTGTACGCTGCACGCTTTGCAATGAATCTTTACTGGACTCACTGGATTATGTAGGCTCGCTCCTTCGTCGTTCGCCTTACAAACTTTCCAGCTCGCCAGTAAAGATCAATTTACAAAGCTTTCCACGTAAATAACTATTATGGATGTTAATGAATAGTATGGTTTAATAATTTAGTTACACTTTGTGTGTACATTTACGAGACAAAAGCTTGTTCTCCCCCAAGTCTAGTGGAAACTGAATACTAGCATTCAGCTGGCGCGTTACATATCATTCGGCATTGTTGTATTCAGTGATTCACAATTTTTTTATTATTTATTTGCAATCTACTCACAGTAGTAAACTTCAAGAGTAATAAGTAAATATGATATACATAGTTCTTGAAGACTGCCCATTGACAGTTCACAACCACTTATCAACCCAGGTCTACTGGCCAGGTTTTCTTCAATCTTCGTTCCACTAGTGGTTGGTTGGTAAGTTCCCGGATTAACTAATTCTCATGATCTTTTGAGGTGCTTTCCATTGGACTGATGTACTGATCCAGTTTTACAGATCAGATCAGCTTAATATCAGTTCATAACAAAAATAATAATTTCCAATGAAACTTTGGATCACAATTCTGACAAATAACAAAAGCTAACCTATAAGTGCAACAGAAACAACGTTTTCATTGCTGGGAGTGAAATTTTGATGCAATGATGAATAATGTCAACATAAATAAACGAGGCGAGAAAATACATTAATAAAGGTTTTTTTACAAAAAAGTATAAATTTTTCTAACATCTGGTATTATTTTTCCCGAGATCATTAAACAGACTTCAAAAACTAGGTGCTTGAAGGGCAAGGGTGAAGGTAATACAGATCAGATTGGATCATCAAGTATCAGGGTCAATGGAACAACAAATAAGTAGATGGCACTCTGTTATTTCCTATAAGTCTTTATGTATAGTTAGGTTTCATACGTGCCATGGGGCATTAATCATTGTGCGGAGAGCTTTGGATTGGAAAATTTGTAAAATTTTTGTGTTGGGCAGGTTTAGCTCAGTCCCTTAGTTCAACTCCATACGACGAAATAGGTGTCAGGATGGCTTTATATATTAAGAGTTTATTTTCTATTGATAATTTGGAGCTTCTTAATCAGCCAGTTCATTTGTCGTGCTTATAGTTAATTTCTGTTTCTTTGCTTTAATATGAGATCTCCATGTAAGTTTTTGATCAAGGTGTAGTCCTAAATATTTAACTTCTGATTAGTTGGAATTGGGGAATTGTCGATTGATACTTGCGGACAGTTTGCGTTGATTTGTCACTGTTTACTTTGATTCGCTATTTGTTGAGCCAATCTTGGAGTATGTTGAGGTGGTTTTATAGGCATTCAGAGGCTAAAGTTGGGTCTTTATTAGCAGATACAATTGCCGTGTCGTCACCAAACGTGACAATCAAGAGTAGTGCTTGTGACTGGGATGTCGGATGTGTATATAAGATATAGGAAGGGTCCCAAGACGCTAACTTGATGGACTCCCGATTTAATTTTTTGCAGAGATGACGTGGCATTGTTTTTTCTCGCTTAGAGTATGTCTTCCTTTCCGGATCCATGGACACTGCAGCCTTAAGGCTTATTGTGGTTACCCTAATTGCATGATCACAACCAATCTGTAATTGACGTCCCTTGAATCAATAGATACAAGTCTTTTACAGGGTGTGTTAGAAAATCTTTCGGTTCCAAGACTGGGTTCCCGAATATGCTTTGCCTTTTTCTACACAGCACATCGCATCTGCATAGAATATGTACGGCTGTTTCTGGTTCCATATTGCAGAGTCTGCATGTAAGGTCGCCATTGAATTTGCCAATTCCTCTCAGGTGTTCTTTCGCAGTCACATGCCCTGTGAGAAAACCTGTGGTTATCTTGAGTTGAGACCTACTTAGATTAAGTAGTTCTCCAGCTCTTTTCTCGCTTGGTCCCTTATTAAAATTTTTGCTCTACTCTTGCCCTGGTCGATTTCTCCAGTAAATTCCATGTTGGGTGCGTGTTCTTCCCCTAATGAAGTTTCGAATCACGCTACGCGAAATACCTAGGTTAGGTTCTGGGCCAATATAGGCCTCATCAGATCCCTGCTTGGCCAATTCATCGGCTTTTTCATTACCGTAAATGCCACAATGCCCAGGCACCCACAACAGTTTCACTGTTATGTTCTGCAAGCACATTGAGTTCGTTAATACATTCTCATGCCCTCTCATTAAGCCCTCTTTCTGTTTTCACACGCACATTGTAGAATGGCGTATATTTCTTGCTAAAAGACAGGCGTATTGTCCCAGAGAGAATTTCAGCTCCGTCCTGGGGGTCTCGCTATAAATGCCTGCTCCGGTACCAGCCTCGTTTTTAGAGCCGTCTGTGTACCAGATTACACCTCCAGACGGGATTGTCTGTCTGGATATTTCACTCTCCCCTCGATCCTGTATAATCATTTCGAAGGGAGGGTTATCACAGATTTCTGGAGTCATCTGGTCCGTCCTCATCTCAAGCAGACCTCCTAGACTACCAATAATCTTAGAACGCTCTGTACCCAAATGTATCTTGTACAGTGAGTGTTGCAACCTATAGAAACCCATTCTTACCTCTCCCTGAATTACTAAGTGAAGGGGGGGGGGGAGGTCTAGAAAAGTCTCCATTGCAGCAGTGGGAGTGGTTCTCATAGTCCCTGTAATTCTCAAACAGGCAAGTCTTTGTACCTTACCTAGTTTGAGTTTGGTGGTTTCTTGTATGACTTTGGGCCACCAGACCAAAGCTGAATATGTAAGAGAAGGTGTAACCACTCTGGTGTATAACCAATACACCATTCCTGGACTCAACCCCCACGACTTGTCAGACATACGTCAGACAACTGCTAAGGTTCTCACCGATTTGATGACTACTTTTTCAATATGTCGGTTCCAGGTAAGTTTAGAATCGAAAACGACTCCTAAATAACTTACTTTTCCCGATAGAGTTATTTCATTTCCGCAGAGGTAGAGGGGTGTGAGCCCCTCTAGTTTTCTCCTACGCGTGAAAGATACGATTGTGGTTTCTCCGGGACTAACCCTAAGGCCTTCGCTTTCGGTCCATTCATTTACCACGTTCAGGGCCCTCTACATACGCTCCCTGATCGTGCTTGCAAATTTCCCTTCTACCAGTATGACTAGGTCATCGGCATATCATAAGGGAGAAAATCCTGCGTCTTTTAGTTTCCTCATTAGCCCATCCATCACCAGGTTCCACAATAGGGGAGAGAGTACTCCCCCCTGGGGACAGCCCCCAGCTGTTTCGTCCTTATGGTGATTTCCTGACCATTAAGGTTTCGTCACTTATAGTCGAATACACCATCCTTCCTTTGAGCATACAGTCTATCCACCTGCAGCAACTCTCCTCTAGCCCGCGGCCTCTTATTAGGGCCATAGTTATGGAGTTAAAGGATATATTGTCAAATTGGCACTGTTAATTTTGATTTGAAAATGTCTGTCACTTAGGTATTACTTAAGTAGAAGGTATACTCGTATTTGGCTAGAGAAGTTTCTTTTTATCTTATACAGAAGTCCCGTGTGCCACACATTGTCAAATGCTTGTTGTATATCGATGAATACAGATGCGCACATTTTCTTCTGCCCCATGCTGTCTATAATATAGTGGATTAATCTATGACACTGCTGTGTAGTTGAATGGTTTACTCGAAATCGGAATTGATGTTTGGAATTAATACTTCAGTGGGGAGTGTTTCTTGAATTCTTATTAGCAAGATTTTTTCAAATACTTTTGACAACCTGGGTAATAGGCATATCGGTCTGTACGACGGGACTTCTGTTCGAGGAGTTTCGGGTTTAGGGATAATAATGATTTGAGCAATTTTCCATTTTAATATATGATTGTCAATAAGACAAGTGCCTTGCGAGGGAGATGTTTTAAAATATGAAATACCTAAATAAAGATTAATAAAAAGTTTCACAATATTTATTAAAATATAACCCGGCAATATTGTTTCGACAACTAAGCTGTCATTATCAAAGTATATGATTATCAAATTATCTCCTAGAATTAAGTCAAAGCCTGTTGCTTTGCGAAAGTTCACAAAGCCGATTTGTTGTTTTACTTCTCTCAGGGGAAAAATGTGTCATTGGTAGATTGACAAGATTGAGATTGACAAGAGGTGTCATTGACAAGGACTGTCCAGATACGTGGTTATCTCTTCATCGTTACGTTTGCATGAGAAAGGCAGTAGGTGAAGACATGTGCAAAGTATTCTGAGAATACATTGACCTTCTCTACACCGGAACGAGTCCTGCTGTTATCTTCCTTTCGTAATGGGGAAACTGGCACTGCCTCTTGGATTTTTTTGTGGCTTTAATATATTCTAGTCATCGGGAGTACAATTATTTGCAATAATGGATATTGGACTATGGAAACCGAGCTCTTCGAGTTAAATAAATCTGAATGCCGAACGTACCCTATGTAGTATTGGAATGACTCATTTCGTGATTCTTGCAAGGCAAATTAACAAATTGCAGCAAATGAACGATCATTTTCAACATTAAATATTGCTATCTGGATTATTTCAGACAAAATTATCATCGTTATCAATAGTACTTCTACTTGCTACAGAAAGTTAAATAATAAAGCAACTGTCATTAACGAAATTATAGAAGAATTTGCGACTAAAGAATGCCGCAAGGTAAATATATCTTAGTAACCAATCTTGTATTATGTTAAATGCGATGTTTATGTAAGAAATGCGATTCCTTTTTTACTTGTAGAAAGTTTATTATGTTTTTAACTATTTTAAGAATTGTTGTTTAATTTGAAGGTCTATTTTTAAAACTTTCTATTTATATACTTTTATATGAAATATTTTGAAATGTTTTTCTTCTCATTAATCCCTTGTAGAATGTTAAATTTTCGTAGGCCCTAGACTGTGTCTAGGGGGTCCCTCCCTTACGAACTTCTTATACATCCCAGAATTCGTCTATCACTTTATGAAGACATAAGTTTTTGGGGCGTGAAACTTCATAATTTTGAATTCAATCTATTCTATCTATTAAAAGTAGAATGAGAACAATACGTCAAGATAAGTTTGATTTTGTCATCTTAAAATTTAGAGTACTGGTTCTTAACCTTTTTGAAAAACAAACTCTTCGCGAAACACTAAAGCCAATATAACACTTAGAGGAGAATAGCACTAGGAGGATATGTCGTAACTTTGTCTTGTACAGAACAAAATTCTCAAGCTGGCAGATCTGAGCGAAATGAATGTAATCCAATGCGTCTTGGGAAAACAATTACTGTTTTTCAGCATTTGCATTCTTTCCCACAGCACTTTAGAACACCTTGAAACTTCTGATACACTTCGAACCTAATATTAAAATTAAAGAGAGAGAGTTTTAAACCGATATGACAGCTTAAAGTGATTTGATGACTACCTACAACGTCTTTAAGAATCTTGTAGGAAGCTATCAAGATAATTTTGTTGAAGATAATAAAGTTGACAGTTTGGTATCGAAGTGTGAGATGGTTCCTTTCTTTGCCATTCTTCACCGCTTGTAAAACCATTTTAAATAAGCAGCCTCCTCTTCCACTATTTTTCATAATTTCAAATTGTACTCCATTCAGTGACAAGCTGTAACGCAATCTGAAAGGTAACGATGCATCGGTAAAGGTATTAGAGGGGCAAGCAGAGTCTCTGTGATTTATGCTACAACTAATCAAATCTAAACCGAACACTGACTATGGCATGCGGAGGGCGTACTTGGGGACAGGGAAGACGATGTTGATGGGGAGGAAGAAGCTGGTGGTGAGAGTGATGATGACGAATTTGGGAACAAACTTTGTGATGGTGGTAAGCCACAGATTTGTAGGGAAAAAGAATATCTTAGTAGACTAAGAACTTGTGCAGGCTCTCCATTCTTAATGAAATGCTGTTGAACTTTTGTTAGACGAGATTTTACTATATGGCCACCATCTACTGCCAAACAAGTTCTGAGCTTCTGAGGCATTGTCTAGCAGGCTCGGATAATCATGTCTTGTTTTATATCAAATGCTTGAATAATCCTGTGCTAGAGTTTCAAAAGCGTTGTTGGTTTGGTGAGGTACACCTCATTCTTCAGATTACTCCTAAGCCAGTAATCACATGATGTTAAATCTAGTGATCTTGCATAGCATTTCAATGCACCAGGTTCCGTCACTCCCTTTCCGATCCAACGCGATCCAAACTTCTGATTTAAGATGCGTCTAACGGCCAAAAAGTAGTGAGGAAAGGCTCCATCTTGAAGAAAGAAGAAATTTTCAAACTCTTCATAGGCGTAAAGTTTTTGGAGAACGTATTTCTTGAGCATCTTGAGATAGTTTTCTCCTGTTGCACTGCAATGGTTTAACGTGGGACCGTAGATGAGTAGACGAGTGCGCTGGTCATGACCAGGACTTTTGTGAAAGATGTAGGGGCCAATTATTCCCTATGCTGAGATGGTAACATAATTCGGTTAAGATCTACCGGTGAGCAGCACCGGTTTATCAACGGTAAGTCTGCTGAATGTGGCCAATGAATGAGGGGTTGTTTGAGATTCTCCACAATAGCTGGTTGGAGAATTGAATTCTGCGGATAAAGTAAGATAAGGTAATTAATTAATTATAACACTTATTTAGTCCACTCCTATTAATATTTTCTTTATATTAATATTTAATTTTTTGTTTTTCAATATAAAAGAATATCTTGTTTTTATTATTCCTAACTGGGTGCATCCTCAGGTCGTGCCCCCCCCCCCATCAGTGTTTTCATTCAGTGTGATTCATCAGGGGGATTGGATCTTGGAAAACACGTTTTATCAAATATCTCGTGAACCATTCATCGTACGACAAAAATAGTAAAGATCGTTTTCGTACATAATAACATGTTCTACAACTTTTATTCGAAACTGTTTTCTGTAGGTATAGTGCATAGGTTTATATTTATAGCGCACCAAACTTTTCCCAACATGGTTATTGTTAAATATATAGTTAACGATTGGTGATACATTAAAAATGGTAATAACCAAATTTGTAGAACACAAAATTTTCAATAAGATTTATTCGAAGTTTTTTTCTATAAAACTGATACTTTAAGAGCTATAGCTTGGTAAACTATTGCACTACGTGAATTATCAGTGGAAATGTTGCTCGTAGTACACGGAAAGTGTTCAGAAAAATGACAATACTGTGTAGTGAATCGATTAATATTATAAATAGTGTGAAGAAGTACGGCTCGTTACCATTCTTTTAGAACCTACCACCAGGTTCAAACTTGGCTTGTATTTTACCATGATCCTGAAGAATGGGGTTGGAAGCGGACTACAAATGGACTACTATGGCTCCCGCACCATCAAGTTTACTGTAAATAATATCTTGCAAATGCACAAGAAATTGCAGGGCTGCCTGTGGATGTCAAAAAGCTGGCCTAAAATGTTCCATTATTTGTTGGAATTGTAGTGGACACACATGTGACAATGTGCCAGATACATTGGATGCCACCGAAGACGAAATCGATGAAGATGAAATTTTCGATTCATCTCCTACGGATATAGCGGAGGCAGAAGACAGGGATGTGGAAGGCGATGAGTGTCTTCCTTCATCATTGAAACAGATGCGACTTATGACGTAAAATAACGTCAGGGACGAACCCATGGGGGGGATGGGAGGGGAAGCCCCCTCAAATTTGATAATTTCGAGCGAGAGTTGGCAATTTCACAATTTGAGAAAAATGAGAAGATCAGAAAATGTGTCCAAAACAATTTATTTTTTTAAATTTAATCGAATTGCCATGCATACACGTTGGAGAGTTTTAAATAAAAATAAGATTTGTGTAAAATACTAATTTCGCTTCATATAATGTTAGGTACAAATAAAACTTTTTTCTTACTAATAGTTGGTATTTTCATCGTAATAAGTTGGCAATTTTAAGGTTACCCCCTCCAAAAAAACTCTTTAGGTTCGTCCCTGAATAACGTGCCACTTTTTGTATAAATTAATGTTTTAATCCGATTCTTATTTCAAACAATTAATTTCCTTTCGTTGAACTCTGTTATCCTTTTCTCCACCTTTCCCATCTCATGATTATTTTTAAAATTTTCTTTTCACTTTCTCAGCTTTACGCTGGTTTTTCTATAAATAGAGAAGATTTTTATCTTTTTCTATTTAATGTTCAGAAACTTGCGCATGATATGGCAAGTTTGTAGGATTACTGCTTTTTGCATTGTACTGAAGATGTATTTTGGTAGTTGTAGGAGTTCCATGTTTTTAAGAAACTTTTTTGTTACTACCCCAGTGAGCGAGATTACAAATGGTACTGTTTGAATTTCTTTTAGTTGCCAGGTATGTTGGAGGTCTATCGCGAGATTCTGATATTTAAGAACTTTCTCTCCTTCGGTTTTCTGAATGTTAGTTGTTAGAGGGCAAGCGATATCTATAATGGTTGCCTTCTTGTTAACCTTTTTGATTAGCACTATATCGGGGCGATTGTAATGTACGTTTCTATCGGTGGCCATTGGTCGGTCCCAGTATAGAACATCTTTGGATTCCAAAACTGGACTAGGATTATATTTGTAAAATGGGGGTGGATTCGTTATTAGTTTGTGTTGTAGAGCAAGTTGACGGTGTATTATTCTTGCCACCTCATTATGTCGGCCAAGATATGCCGTATTGGACAAAGGTGGACATTCTGCTGTGATGTATTCTATCGTCTCTCCAGATTGGTTGCACATTCTACATCTGTCTATAGAATCACGATTTTTCAAAATGTATTTTTCATAGTTTCTTGTTCGTATAATCCGATCTTGAATAGCTGTGATGTACCCCTCTGTTTCAGGGTGTAGGTATCCCTGTTTTAGCCATAAGAGGGAGGAATCTTTGTCAATTACAGGATTGTCAATGAGATTGGGATATTTCCCGTGTAGCGTTTTTTCTCGCCAACATTGTTGGGGGTTGTTTCCTTGTGTAATTGTTTGTTCCCGTCGGAGTAGATTTAAAGGCGTGTAGTTATTATCAGCCTGAACTACAATCTGCAGCAGAGGATTTGTGGAAGTACAGACGCATGTTTGTCTCTTGCGTTCGACGTAACTTGTAGATATTTGTCAATCCTCTCCCTCCCTGGTTTCTTGGCAGGTATATCCTTTCTGTGGCGCTTTTTGGATGATGAGCTCTATTTTGTGAGTGTGGTTCTAGTAAGTCTATCTAATTGTGAGAGATCAGTATCTGAGTATTTAAGTATGCCAAATGAATATATTAGAACAGGCACCGCATAAGTATTGATAGCATTTACAAGGTGCTTTGACTTTAACTTCAAATTTAGTATCTTAGTGAGTCTAGTCTTGTATTTGTCCCTGAATTCAGCCTGCAATTTTGTGTGGTCGATACGTATACTTGATTATTATTATCATCATTATTATTATTATTAATTTTTATGATGTACGTGATGTACAAACAATTCTATCTTGCTACATTGACAATTTTTTATGATAATACGTTCTGTGAACAACATACCCATGCAAGTAAGAAATATCTATAACTTATGAGTACTTCATCACACAGACTCACAGTATTGTCATTTTTCTGAACACTTTTCGCCGTTTTATGTGTTATGAAATGTTTTCCGTGTACTACGAGCAACATTTCCACTGATAATTCACGCAATAGTTTACCAAGCTATAGCTCTTAAAGTATCAATTTTATAGAAAAAAACTTCAAATAAATTTTATTGGAAATATTGTGTTCTACAAATTTGGTTATTATAATTTTTAATGTATCATCAACCGTTAACTATATATTTAGCAATAACCACGTTGGAAAAAGTTTGGCGCGCTATAAATATAGACCTATGCACTATACAGAAAAAAGTTTCGAATAAAAGTTGTAGAAAATGTTTGTTATTATCTACGAAAACGATCTATACTATTTTTGTCGTACTGTAATGATATTCATTCATAAAATCAATCATTACATACATATACCCTCAAGAAGGCATTGAATGCTAAAAGATTGCCATGACAACAAGAATACAAAGAGTATAAAATAAATATCTCATAGAAGTTACATGTGTTTTATTATCTTCTAGAAGAGATAACTTATAAGTAGTGTACAAGACCCACATAAACAATCCTGTATTACTACATTGGTGACCTTCCGACGCTAAGAAAGAAGAACTTAGATAATCAACACCATATCTTCAATATTCCATTGCTCTGGTTTTCTGTCTCTGCCGACAAACGCAACCTGCAACCTGGAGTTCCTTGAAATGGTTATTTGGTTATCTCCCGCAACCAGTCGACTTTCAGAACTTTATAATTATCCTTTTTTATCATTTAAATAAGATAAGTAAACTATATTATATTGGTTACGTTTCAATATGGCGCAGTTAAAAGCAAATTTAGTAAAATTTCCTATTTTTGACATTTCACATGTACAAATGTCAATAGTCTTAATTGATAGATACTTTAACTTTCTACATATTGACAACGAAATTCAGAAATATAATGTTCTAATTTCAAACTTGCCATATAACATTTTGCAACTCCATTCGAATCTTATCAAGTTTATTGATAACAATAAACTTTCATTCGAACCATACACCACGTTCATCAACGAACTATTAAACTATTACTTGGGTACTTCTTTGGATAAACTTCCATACAACCCAAAATCAAATATAATAATAATAATAATAATAATAATAATTGCTACAACCCATAGCCTGGAAACCAGGCCCCCGAAGCTATAAGCTTGTGCGGGAGGGAGGGGGCGATTATTATTATTACGTAGGCCCTAAGTGCGGCTGCAGCCGACTTACAGATGGAACAGCGCAAATACCACATTTGTGTCACAGCTAAGGAAAACTACAGAAAACCTTAACCAGATCTGCCGGCACCGGGAATTGACCGCGGGCCGCTTGGGTGAAAGTCCAGCACTCTAGACATTACACTACCAAATACTATCTCTTCTCCCAAAGAGATTACAGTTTCTGGTTACAGCAAGACGATTCACCTGAATCTTTTGGACTAGTTAACCTATTCAAAGACGAAATCATTTCTCATCATAATTTCATAACTACAAACTGTATTCAAATATCGCAAGATCCGCCACAAATTCAGGATCCTAACCCCCAATTAAGTGACGATACTCAAAACGTCATTTATCAACGCAATGCTCTTTCAGATACACCTGCATCCACTGATGCTTTCTGTATTAATAATCCTGAACATTCAAATTTTGAAAAGCATGTTTCACAGGATAATACTTCTATTACTGAAAATATTACAAATGATTTGATTTCTAAAGTGCATTTATTCCACAACCAAATAGAATCAAAATCTCCTACAAACATTTCAAAAACATCACAGTCAATTAGGATACAGCTAAAATTGAATCCTAACCAATGTTTTTTAAATCAGAAATTACAAGAGCTTCCGAAGGCCGACGGTTTGGAGATATCAACCGCCGTATCTTCTACAAAGACTTCCTTGGATCCAGAAAATAATTCCTGGAATCTACAAGCTACAACACCTCCAGTTCCTGATGGAAATCACATCAATAACGTTCCTCAAGAACCAGAAGCTACGACATCCGTAGTAACAGCTCCTGGAAAATGTCTTCAGCAATTTTTGGACACAACGATGCCGACATCTCTCATTTCGCCATTGGAACGATGCCATAAAAAGAGATTGTTCTTGGATATAACAGGATTAATATCTTTTTTCTTTATTTAATTTTGATGTTTAGTTTGTTTTCTCGGATAACCATCAACGAACTTCGCAACAACCTTAACCAACCAAATTTTGTTATGTCAAAACTCGAAATTTTATGCAAAGGTCACGCGATTAAACGGCCTTATTACCTCGTAATTAGAGCAATGCGAACATTCGACTTTTTGCTAACCGAGAAAATTACAACTGTGCAACTGCTATTGACCAAGCTCAAATTATCTTATCATAATAGCAAATTCCATTTCGCTAATAAACTTTGGCATTATATGCAGTGTATCAACTTTCTAGTTATACACCATAAACATAAGTGCAAAAATAACAGTAGTGACTTATAATTTTCCACGTGAGCCTTGTCAACTCGACATTACATGATATCATACATTGATAACATTCAACTAATCAATCCTGAATAGCATTTAGACCTCCCAAATATATGTGCTACCGGATTAAGCTTCAAGTGTTCATTCTCCTCAAATATCATAGGATTCAAGAAGATTTAATCATACTCTCCAACGGGCAATTCACCTAGTACTTCCTACAACCGTAGGATAATGCTATGAATGCTGCCTCCGTTTATGAGTACAACCCCACTTCTTCCATTCCTACAGACAAAATGAATATAACTACGTTTATCAATGTTGACCACAAACTTACTACTTAGGCTAACGCTTTTAGATTCAATTAGCATAGTTATTTTTAATTTTAAAAGTTACAACAAATAAATCGTAACGCAAGCATCACTTGCTCACGAAGCAATTATTATGTTGTTCCTTGGTTTTGTTCACGTTCCTAAATTTTATTTCTTTCCTTCTAGTAAGAATTACAGAACGTCCTAACAAGTGATTCCTGTACATCAAGTTTATTTTAATTAGGTTAAGTTTGCGGCAACACCTTGCAATAAGCAACTCATGTTTTTGCCTTATAAATTTTTGGACTAACATTTTATGTTTAGTAGGTAACTAAGCAATTGATGCCCCTTAGCTATCAGCAGCAAAGGCCTTTCAATTCTTTGATTATTAGCACCTAATACTTAGCATAAGTTTTATTGTCATAGCATGTAAATAATTTATTGAAAAGATGCAAACGACCTCAATTTTTTTGTAGCTAGTATACATTAAACATGCCGATACATACGACATTAATGTATGCTATTTTTTTTGTTGAGGAATGCATTAAATGCCCTTTTGACTCATGGCTCATTTCTTTTGGTACATGTTCAGCCTTTTTTTACCCGGGGTGTCATGTAATGATATTCATTCATAAAATCAATCATTACATACATATACCCTCAAGAAGGCATTGAATGCTAAGAGATTGCCATGACAACAAGAATAAACAAAGAGTATAAAATAAATATCTCATAGAAGTTACATGTGTTTTATTATCTTCTAGAAGAGATAACTTATAAGTAGTGTACAAGACCCACATAAACAATCCTGTATTACTACAGTACGATGCACGGTTCACGAAATATTTGATAAATCAATCCCCCCCCCCCGTTCCGCCAACTTGACGTTACATTCAGGGGACATCCCCGAACATTTTCCAACTGGAAAATCAATTCTGTAGAAGATTGCATTATGAACCTACTTTTTTTTGCTCTGGTTCTTGGACTAACATTTTATGTTTAGTAGGTAACTATATTTTCAAGTATCCCTGTTTTATCCTTTTTACATCTAAGGCCCGTTTGACATTATGGAAAATTTTATTAAGATCTTGTATAAGTTTGTTGTAATTTCAAAATTGATCCGAGTGCCAAATACGGTAATATTACCTTTGATAATGACAGCTTAGCTGTCGAAACAGTATTGTCAGGTTATAATTTAATAAATACTGTGGAACTTAATCTTTATTTATTTCACGATATCAAAAATTGCAAAGATTTAATACCATAATTAAATAAATATATGATCTATTTTGATAATAAAATAAATTTAATTTTGATAACAAATTTTACATAATATAAAACGGGCGTAACTGCGTCCATTCGCCTAATTAAGTCCACAACAATGAACATGTTTAATAATAATATTGTATTATGTTTTATTAGTTTGTTTTTGTTATATTCATTTGCATATTATTTAATTGAAATTGGAATTTTTCTTACCTACAATAAACATAGTAATTTCACTTTTAATGACGCGAAGCTCTTAATTAATTCTAATTATAAACAATAATTTATATGGCATTTAGTTAATGTATGTGTACAAATTAAGTAATTTGCTAATGCTATTACATCAATTTAACTGTATACTTAGTATTTTCTTTGACATACTTTTGCTTCATCTGGATCATGCTAAAAATATACCTAATTGGATAAGTAGATTAATATTAATTTAATATAGTTAATTGTAATGACGTAAAAGTATTTTACTATTTTTTTATTGTTGAATTTTTCAAAATTTGTTTCGTTTATCTTTTGCTTATTTGATTTTACTATACATCTATCTTATTCTGATTAATTAAAAATCATATCTGGATTCTTTTATTATAATAGTAGAAAGTAAAAGCATCACGCTGCATTATATGATGCATTAGTATACGTAATTTGTTAGGCGTTTTCAATACTTTACTTTCAAAATATTTTAGTATTAGAAGCGAAAGAAGTCAAGATTTTTCTTTGTTTATTTCAGGAACTTGGAGAGAATCGGAAAGGGAACCTGAAAAACTGCAAGAACCGATATTTTGTGTCATACCGGAATCTGAACCTTTATCTTTCTGTCCGCTTTGCTGTTTTCATCATGCGAGGCATTCCACGTCAAATCAATCAAAATAAGTATGGTTTTCAACCTTACCCTTTTAGATATTTTTTAAACTTAGTATATTTGTAGTATCCAGTGAAAGTAATACATTTAATTTTTTATAGATTCTTTTGTTGAATCGTTTACGAGTTACGGGCACTCAAAGGCGCGAAAAAAGCGTGATATCTGAGTTGCGGAAGAATGTTGATTTGTCTATAATTTGAGTTACAGTTGAGCTACAGTAATGAAACAGGGCTGGTTTTACAGCTATTTTGATGGGCTTTAACATGATGTATAACATGATAGGAATGTAAAATCTTTATTGTTTAGAAAAAAACAACTGAAGTCTTTAACTTTCCAAATTTCAAAAAACTGTAATTTTAAAAATCTTCAAAAAATGTATGTTCAAGAAGAACTATTTCTCTGGATATTCTGAAAATTTGAATCTGGGACTCCAATGGGATCAGTAAATAAAGTATTTAAATGCAATATGAAATCAGGGGAATTATTGCGCTTTCAGAGAATTCACATTCCTTTAACTCAGATTTCAGTTTTTTCTGAAAAGATTATTGCTGGCTTTGCGCAAAAGAGCGCCTTTCACTAACTCCAGTTTAAAAAGAATGAATCGAAAAAAATCTTCAAATGATTTTGATACACTTTCCGCTGATATGCGGTCAACAGAAACCCATTGCTTAAACGTTACTTAGGGTTAATGTCATTGCTTTCCATCAACTCTCACAAATGTTTAAGTAGTTCGGTCTCTGGGCAGTATTTACATTTACCAAAATAACATGTTGGTAACAAAGGACTACATCCACTGCTATCAACACAGTCTTTGTATGTTTTTATCGGAAGCTTATAGTTGATTGGAAATACATACACAAACACTGGTCACTTATACTTAGGTCACCAGAACAGTAAAAGTTTTGAACCAAGTCAGCAGTCTCTTGATCAAGAGTTTTGCCTGGTTTTAGATTAGGAGATGAAAAAATGCTTTAGACTACACTAATTCTTTCACTTTTCTAACCATGAAGTTTGAAATGTTAAATTCATCTTGAAGTTTTTTTTACACTCCAACTTTTAGGTAATACAGTAAGAATCTGCATCTGATCACTTTGAGATGTAGTATTACACCTTTTTTTGGCTTGCTGAAATAACTTTAGTAGTTTTCTCCTGGGGTAGTTTGATTCTTGTGATCGTTTTCTCTTAATTGATGTTTCATCAAATGATTATAAATTAGCATATGAACATTCAAGACCTACATTGGCAACAATCGCCTCTTCATCATTGGCACTAGATGCCACTTCATTTCAGAACAATCTAGATTCCAACTGTGACAGTTGTTTTTCTACATTTACCACATCTTTTCTGCACTAGTGTTAGGAATGCTTTAAGCAATAAGCAGCAATAATCCCATTATAAAACCAGTGATGTATGTTAAGGTACTTTTTTTAGGTAATTTCAGATTATGTTAGCATTTAATTTAGCCAACATAAAATAGCATTTAGTGGTTTAGGTAACTGACCTCATTCTGAAAGTTAAGATTTTCAAGTTCATGTTACATTTTAATACATTTATTCATTGTTACATTTATTACTGATCCCATTGTAATCCCATCTTTAAACTTTTGTGCACGCCAGCAATAATCTTTTCAGAAAAAATGAGTTAAAGAAATGTGAATTCTCTGAAAGCGCAAGCATTTCCCTGATTTCATATTACATTTAAATACTTTTTTACTGATCCCATTGGAATCCCAGCTTCAAATTTTCAGAATATGAAGAGAAATAGTTTTTCTTAAACATATATTTTTTGACGATTTTTAAAATTACAGTTTTTTGAAATTTGGAAAGTTAAAAATTTCAGTTGTTTTTTTAAACAATAAAAATTTTACATTCCTATCATGTTATATATCATATTAAAGCCCATAAAAATAGCTGCAAAACCAGCCCTATTTCATTACTGTATCTCAACTGCAACTCTCTCAAATTATAAACAAATCAACATTCTTCCGCAACTCAGAAATCACGCTTTTTTCGCGCGTTTGAGTGCCCGTAACTCAAAAAGTATGCAAAGTAAAAAAAAATTAAAAACATATTTATAATTGTTTTTACTCACGCTACTGATTATCACAATTTCAAACCAATCCAAGATGGTGAGGTTGGGGCATTGGTTGATTTGATATGGAATGGCTCATGCACGATTTATAAAGTACTGACGTCATATGATCTTTACACATTCATATCACGATTTTTTGTTACTGTATTTTTATTAAAGTATGTGTGTATGCATGTAGCCATCTTTATTCATGAGTGCTTGGACGCTGCTGGGTGACGTGATCATCCTTAAACGGACAATAACTCTGCTAATACAAAGTGTAGTTTATTGAATATCGATGACGCTGTGTGCATCCCATTTACTAAAGACTCGACCAGGAACTGCCGACTTACTAAACAAAGTACAAATAACTATATTGGCTATGCATCTATCTATATGCATCCTATGGTAACCATTTACAAAAAAGTACAGGGTGGATTTTTGACTTTTTATCTACTAAATGATACACAGCATCACTTGATGGTTAGAACAATTAAAATAAACGAATGCTTTCAGGTAGTTCCACGAGATTTACAGTATTAGTAAATCTGTACTTTTGTTGATACACGAAACATGTTGCCTTAGGTGTTTACCTCGAACCCTTCAAAGCAAGAGGTGTTTCATTGAGTGTTTCTACACAAGTATTTGGTAGTTTTGCAAATAAATTCTGAAACACCGAATCAATAATTCTTTATATTATCACTTATGAATCCAACGTTACTATAGAGACATATTATGAATGGTATAATCGGTAATTACGGTTGTAGAACGTAGAACATTTCCAACAACAGGTGCACAGAGAGAAATGCAGTAGCGTAGTTTTGCACAATGTTGGTTAATTGTGATTGTACAGTTTTTTTGTACAATTGGGTTCAGTTATTTTAAAGCGTTGCGTCGTTGTGAGATTTGACTTGACAAATTGTGTAAAGCAAATTGAAGTAACTTAAGGAATTAATAATTCACAATATTGCTGCGTTTGCCCACAACCTCGTAGTATCTTTTGATACAAGTTGTTTAACTGTAGTCATGCACAGTATTCTGCAGCTTTTTAAACTGTATATGCAGAACAAATACACATAAAGTTTGAAACTGTAAAAAAATTTGAGCGAAATCTTTTCAAGGTTATTCTTAATCCCGCGGGATTGACCAATTGCATTTATTTCCCTCTCAGATTACAGACTCCAGACATAAACAAACGGCAATAAACGCTGTGCTATGTGGAAAGGGAACATATTTCGTTTAGTAAGTTCGTGATAGTGATAGTTGCAGACTACAGATGTAATATAGGTGAATAAATATTTAATTAATGTAAGTATTTTTAATTTTGTACCCTATATTTTAAATCATTATTGTAATTGCGGACGCATTCTATTTATCCATTTATTTTAGTGCAAGTACTATGTAATAAATAACTTATGTATACATTCATTTTTCAGACGTAATTGGGTGCAGAGTTTTTCGTCTTCTTGGGTCAACCACTTAGGAACGCTTTACAAACCAAATTTTCCATTAATTCGGAAATGGACCGATTGAAAGAAAATAATTGTATATAAAAATGGGACACTCACATACATACATTTCTTGTGGAAAATTATAAAAAAGTTTGTTACTAATTTAAATAGTAAACCGTTTATTTCAGTTAGATCTTTTGTTTAATTTGTATTCTTTCTTTATATGCATGTTTTCTCTTAATCAATAATATATAACTTTTTGAAAAAAATATGCACAATTTGTATTATTAAATCACCCAGTGTTTAGCGTTTCTTTCAGCAATATTAAAGGTTAAAGAAAAATAAGCACAATATTGTGCAAATATGCACTAAACTACTATATACACATTACTCCAAACAGCATTGTGCAAAAATTCCACATAAGGATCGCAAGTGTTTAATACAACATTGTGCAAAACTATGCTACAAAATGTAGAAGATTCTTTAAACGATTGATCTAGGTAATTATCTATTTGGTATGGAGGTATAAATAATAAGTTGTTTGGAAAAGCATTACAATTTGTTTTACACAAACCAATGCAATTAGATTGCACAAATTGTTCCTGTCACCGTTTTAGACACAGTTTGTTTTAATTTTCTCAACAATTGTGCACTAAATATACAAACATTTCTCTCTGTGTGGTGTATAGTTTAAAGATATACTCTAGGTATATTAAAGACGTAACTGAATGCTTGTATGCTTTTCTGGCAAACCAAAGAAATAATTTCAAATCTGTTCAAGAGTGTCTGACACTGAGAAACAAACACCAAGTCCGTAGCTTTCTTGCATTGTGTACCTACTACAGGCGTATCGTTCCTGCGTTTACCAATAAAGCTACCATTACCGTATGATCTGGAATTGGAATACCCACCTGTCGGGCAGGAGGTAGCTGGAAAGGTTACGTCGTCATGTTAAAGAAGTTGCAAGATATTCACGACTGGGCCCAAAAATATATCAAAGGCCAAAAATATAGCCAAATCGCGAGTGACCGAATGAAGACTATGTAGGATGTGAAAGCCTAAGAAGGAGGTTTCCAAGATGGAGGTCTGATTTGGCAATTCAATCGGCAAAGACGTCGTGGCTTATCACCAAAGCTACAGCGGAATTAGGAGAACCCATATCGAGTGAAGAAATAAATAAATTACTGGATCTACCGCATCCAAAAATTGCCAGCAGGGAAACCTAAGATAGTACACATTCCAATCGTTGGCGCCCTATAAAGGAATATGAACGAAGTCATAAGATCGAAGTCGAAGATCAGGAAAATGAGGCTCGAATAGCTGTTAATGTAAAGCCTGTAAATAACCGGCCCAACGAAAGATTTAAGGCTGTGTTTTCAGGGACCGGAAGACTAATAGACGACCTTAGCCAAATATTTGCCTAATTGCCCGATTCATGCATTTTATTATAGCTTCTTGACAGCCTTGGTAGTGTAATGTCTAGAGTGCTGGACTTTCACCCAAGCGGCCAGAGGTCGATTCCCGGTGCCGGCAGATCTGGTTAAGGTTTTCTGCAGTTTTCCTTAGCTGTGACACAAATGTGGGATTTGCGCTGTTCCATCTGTAAGTCGGCTGCAGCCGAACATAGGGCCTACGTAATAATAATCGCCCCCTCCCTCCCGCACAAGCTTATAGCTTCTGGGGCCTGGTTTCCAGGCTATGGGTTGTAGAAAAAAAATTCTTCTAACAAACATTATTGTTTCACAGCTATTTGGAACATCTCTTTGCTTTGGTTTAATAAATGACGTCCGTCGAATGCTATTAAAAAGTTTAGTGACAAATGTTAGTACAACACAAAATAAAATATTGTTCTACAGTGTACTTTTGTTCGATTATAAATGTTCGTTTAGGATGTAGGGATGGGATCATTTTAAGCAATACTCTTGCTACATAATAACTACATACCTAGTACATACATTTCCTTTATATAGTTTGTAATAAAATAAAAGTTATTTTAAAAACTGGGACGCAAGATGTTTTTTTAAATTAAAGATATCCAATATCGGTTTTTTCCATAGTTTTGATAAACATATCTCTGTTTTCTATCGTTTTAGACTTTTCGGCGATTTCTCCACAGATGTGTTTCGATGTTTTGTTCACTTTCAGCGATTTGTCCACAGATGAGTTTCGGTGTTTTGACCGCGTTCGGCGATTTGTCCAGATATTCCTTTCGTCGTTTTGACAACTTTCGGTGATTTGTTCATATTTATGTGTTTCAGTGTTTTGTTCACTTTCGGCAATTTATTCACAGATGAATTTCAGTGTTTTGACCGGGTTCGGCGATTTGACCAGCTATTCCTTTCGGCATTTTGACGAAAATATGTGATTTATTCATCAACACCTGGTTTCCCTTGTTAGGCCTATAGCACCAGTGGCGTAACTACCGCTCCCGTGGACCCTGCGACGCGAGGGGGCGCAACCCTCCAATGGGCGTTGCTTTCGTGTTGGGAATAGCAATTTTAAAACAATCATTGGAGGTAACAAAACATTCTAGGAAAACAATAAAAGGGAATTGTGGGTATACATTGTTTGAAACAATTAGAAGATATTGTGTTACAATAATATTAAGTGTTTATATAAGATTCATTAAATTATTAAGTAGTGATTATTTATCTGCTTTTTCGACGACGCTAACAATTACTAAAACACTTTCGACGTACCTGTTTCGTGCTGCACTTGTAAATTGTAATGAAATTTGAAACTTGTTTAAAAACTTTAAAACAAATGTGCTGATTGATAATTTTCGAAGAAATGTATGGCTGTTTTCCCATTTAGGCCTGCCTCCCCAACCCACACTCGCACATGTTGTATAACATTCGATGCGTCTCAAGTAGCTAAACAAAAGTGAAATTTGGGGGGAGCAGTATTTTTTGAGATAATTTCCAAAGACTTTTTTGAAAGGGAAGCCATAGTCTGCTTTGTTAATTCCCCACCCTACCTGAAAATGCATTACGTGATGCGTATGCGATCTAACCTCACCTAGCCTAACGCAACCTAACCTAACCTAATCTAACTTTAAGCAAAGACTAAATTACATAAAACACGATAAATAGATGAATAACGCAAAACCTAAATTAAATCTTAACTTGAACCTAGGTTAAGTTAGGTTCGATTGGTGTGGGTTAGAACACTATTGTTCAGCTCGATGAGACGCATCAATTGGTGTATACTATGTGCGGATGGCGGTCCAGAAGAGGGGAGAAATAGTAAACACAATGAATTTTGACAGTTTAGTTGTTCAATTCGCCTGCGTTAAAGCCCGGGAAAAATTGTGATTGGTGCGAGCAAATGAAAAGGTAATGCATTATTAGTTATTGCATATTTTATTTTAACAAAAGTTACCTACATATAATTGTATAGAAAGGGCGCAAACGTAAGCTTCGCACACCGAAAAAAATATTCAGGTTAAATTAACCAAAAATGAGTTGCAGCAACCCGAAAAAATGGTACAAAAAGTGACAACAATACTTATGGGTAACACGAACTATACGATTTTAGTAAAATGTGTTTGGTTAAATTTACCCAATAAGGTTAAATCAATCACACTCCCATATGGTAGAAGCAACCGGTAAATAGTTAAATTTACCATACCGTGTTAGGTTGTTTCAGCCTTGCATATAGTTAAAATAGTCTTAATAGTATAGTTAGATATACGAAATGAAACAGTTAGAAATGAAGCTCATATAGTTAAATCAACCTAGTAGACTAGTAAA
Source organism: Agrypnus murinus (assembly GCA_929113105.1). NCBI lineage: Eukaryota > Metazoa > Arthropoda > Insecta > Coleoptera > Elateridae > Agrypnus > Agrypnus murinus. Next base: position 111,043,103 of record OV816028.1, on the reverse strand, counting down.
AGTAACTCACGATGTAGTTGCATTAGCTTGGCTTTTCTGGCTGATGTAATAATATTGGATAGTAAAAATACCTATATGTCAAGTTAATTCAGCATCTTTCTAAGGTGGAATCAGCTACATATGATAGCAGTCATGACCATTGCATATAACTAAAATACCATTCTGCTTAGTTGATTTTACCCATCGATTCAAGTTCACATTACTATATTTTCTGGTTGTTTCTACCAGATGACATTGGTGATTTAAACTCACTATTTTTGGTAGTTTGCCTAATTTTCTCTTCATAATCTCCAAATTTCCCCCACTCCCTAATTTTAAGTCTTATTTTAAGCTAATTCTAGGAGAAACCCTGTAATGATATGGGAGGAAAATGCACATTGAAAATATGAATGTTTTCAATTTTTATGCCTCATTTCAATGTGTATTACCTTCATCTGCTATATAAGGTTTTCTCACAGAGATAGCTGAAAATATTTTCAGAAACTGATGGAAATCTAGTAATTCTGAAGAGCAAATATGGCCAACTAGCAATAATAGTGAGTCCAAATCACCAATATCATACTTACACAAAAAAAGTCGAAAAGAAACAAATTCAATAAAAAAAACTGTTATTGTTCAAAAATGAAGGCAAGACAAATAAAATAAAACGACATTTACTTAAAAAACGTACATTAGAACGATTAATTATATTGTATTCATTATAGTCAACATCCGGAAATAATTATCCAAATAATTATAATTATGATAACATGTGACAATTATAAGTACAAATTAAAAATTCCAATAAAAATGTAATTCTAAAGACGCGACTTTTTTCCTTGGTTCCTCGCTTAGCTCTCGTCAACTATAAGGTGGCATAACCTCTTTCTGGCTGTCTGATCTAGGATACCTTTCTCGAAGTAAAGATCTAATAAGGTTCTGCCCTGTGGGGCTAGTTGGAGTGTTACAGCATACACTTCCTGCAATGAAAAGAAAACATTATTTAAATTTCAGAAATGATAAGTATGTCAAAAATATTGAAGTAAAAAATAATAGTCAAATCACTATAGTACAGTCTTACAAAAAATAGCGGAAAGTCGAGTTAAGTCCGTGGATTTTTGCATAGGGCTTCCTTGTGGATTGTTAAATCACCCCTCAAAGTCAACACCTGTAGGTGGTGAGCTCGAAGAGATAATGAGGGTAAACCAGGTCCCCTAACGGTTTTTGTCGTTTTTCCCAAAACTATTAGGTTTATTGAGATGGAGATTAGGTAACATAATGCTTATTTAAATCCCTACCAAAAATGCTTTTTCGTACCTCGCCTTTGTTTTGTGTATTCGAAGAAAGAAGGTATGTCATACATGGATCAGCAATTTGCACCAGTAAATTTGCTCAAGGAACATTCGGGCGTAACTTTTTTGGTCTAATATTCGTCATGAAGTAGCTAAGAAAAATTTGTTGAGATCCGGACGCGATCGTGGTCCAGTCATCTTTTACCTTAGCATCTCTTCGTCAAAACCCATCAGGCGAGGTTATCGATATTCTTGGTGTCAGTCGGCTGAAAAATTCGCATTAGCAAGTTAGTTCTTAGGAGAGTACACTGTACCAGTTAATTTTTGTATCCAACCCAATACGTACAGGGTGTTTCGCCTATTTTGAAATCCGAATTTTCTTTATTTATAAGACCTTGGTATCGAGCAAATTTTTCTCTTGAATGATTTTTGATGTGAAATTGAAATACACGATTTAATTCCTGATTTGCTCGTATTGTACGGGCGCCACAGTAAGGCAACAGTTTCGTTTTAAATTGTATATTTCAGTTTTACAGCAAAAATCATTCCAGAAAACTTTACTGATCTTATAAATAAAGGAGATTAGGATTTCAAAACAAACGAAACACCTTTACATAATAGGTTGAATTAAAAAACTGACTAGTACAGTGTACTCTCCTAAGAATTAACTTGCCAAAACGAATTTTTCAGCCAACTGGCACCAAGAATATCGATAATCTCGCCTGATGGGTTTTGGAAAAAGGGATTTAAATAAGCTTTATTTTACCTAATCTTCTTCATCTCGATAAACCTAATAGTTTTCGAGAAAAACGACAAAAACCGTTAGGGGCGTGGTTTACCTTTATCTCTTCGAGCTCACCACCTACAGGTGTCTCTTACAATGTCGAGGTCAGGAATATTTTGAAAAGTGCCCCGAGTCACAGATGAACTGGTGATGGCAAGTCTCCAATATCTACGTTCTGAAGATCAGTCGTAGCAGCTGACTGAAAAGAACAATGTAATTCTGTTACTGTAATAAATAGTAATTATTAGTTCTTGAAGTTCAGTCTATAATACTACATTTCTTATGGCAACATTTCGAGAGCCCTCCCTTGCAGAGACCAGGTCCAGAAATGTTTATTTAAAAGGTTATTGCCCAAAAATTATTAAAAATCACGTTTTTACGTTGTAGATAATTAAATTTTAAAGTACTAACTATACTTTAAAGCGTACTAACCTTATTGACTGCAGTCCCTTGGAATGTAGATTTCCACTGCTATAGGTTAAACATAAAAACAGAGCGGTCCCCTGCAACCGGTATCAAATCTCGGGAGATAACTGCTGTCAGGCATTTCTCTAGTAACAATAAACGGCATAATTAATTTTCAATAACAATGAACTACTATCCATTTTTTTTCTAGAGTCCTCTGACTTTGAAAGCATATTTCTCGGGAACTAATGAACCAAATTAAATATTTTAAAAACGAGCAAGTAGTAAATTCATTTCTACATACAACAGTAAAATATTATATTTCTAACTGGTATACTTTTGTTTTTATCGGACGATACGCAATAAAAGATACCCATTTTTAGGGACAATTTCATTGAAGTAAGTTCACTAATTTTTTTCTCAGAAAGTATATGTCATATATCTATGAGATTTTTGTAGGGGTTAGAAAGAAACCTTGCGGTTCTTATACTATTGTTTTTCAGACAGAAAAGCGTTTTATTAAAGATTTATGTGAAAAAAAAGCGAACAATGCGTTCTTGTTTATTAATATAGAGATAGCGTCAAAATTGTTTCGCTAAATCAACACTTTTTATGCGTAGACATTATTGTTTTTAAAAAAATGTTCCTAATTTTAATAATAAAAATGCGGAAACAAAAAAACGATTTTTGATGATAAGCGATTTCGACAAAAAACGGGTTTTTTGTTACTGCACTTTCATTGTTAAGATTCGGAACATTTCTTTAAAGAAAATAATGTCTACATATGAAAAGTGTTAATTTAGCGGAAAAAATTTGACGCTATCTCCATTAATAAACAAGAACGCATAGTTCGCTATTTTTTCATATATATCTTAAATAAAACACTTTTTTGTCCGAAAATTAATAGAATAACAACCGCAAGGTTGCTTTCTAACCCCTACAAAAATCTCATAGATATATGAGATATACTTTCTGAGAAAAAAATATTTAACTCACTCTCAATGAAATTTTCCCTAAAAATGGGTACCTTTTATTATGTATCGTCCGATAAAAATAAAAGTATATCAGTTAGAAATATGATATTTTACTGTTACATGTAGAAATAAATTTACTATTCGCTCGTTTTTCAAATATTTAATTTGCTGCAGTAGTTTTCGAGCAATACGGTATCAAAGTCAGAGGACTCTAGAAAAAAAAAATGGATAGTAGTGAGAAGTTCAACTTATAAAGAATGAAATACGTTAAAATTATGCTTAAAAACAAATACTAGATAATTCAGAAGAATCAATCTTCAAACCTAGAAATTCGATGGGTTTGCTCTTTAAAAATTTATGAATTCGCTGAGACTTGAAAACCGGAAAAGTAACACATTTTACGTGTTAATGACTGTGGAACAAGTTTATTAAAGTACATAAATACATAATTAAATTATGCTTAAAGACCCGACTCATTGTCAGATATCGAATTTTAAAATTTTTTTTCTTGTCATTGTAAGACAGTTAAATATTATTGGTATCATGAACAAATAAAGTGACTTACCTTTGAAGGTGTCTATGTACTCCTAAAACCCTTCTGCCAATAAACTTTATATTCACTTGTAACAGCACTCGATAAAATGAACTCGCGTTTGAAAGACACAATATAAAATGTCTTTTAATTTTCGCAGGCTAAAAAGCTGATATATAGCATTTTTAATAGGAATGGTATAAAAGCAACTTCACAAATACACCCAACACAGACGTTTTATCAAAACATAAATGCATATTGTACGTGACTGATATATGTTATGGATATCAAATAACAAAGCTACTTTTGTTTTTATGTACGTATGTATGACATCATTATTCTAAATTCAACTTTATTTTACAAAGTGAAAACTACTATTTCGAATGGTAACCGTAAGGTTTGGTTTATTTTACCTGTTTATATAGTCGATTAAATCAATTTTTTAAGCTATTTTAGCCCGAGTTATAGACTGAAATAGCCCTGCTAACGTAAAATCCTTGTTAAGCTGACTTTACCCATACTAATGGTTGATTTTACTAGAAGCCCAGTAAGATCTGCCAAAGACCGATTGACCATAAACAAATAGTTCACTTTACAAATCGTTTGTTTATTTTGACCTAGATTTTTAGTTAACACTGCTAAAATTAAGTTAGAACAACAAAAAATCGGTTTACTATAATATAGTTAGTGATATTTTTCTCAGTGCAGGGGCGCGCAATCTTACGTAGTTACGCCACTGTATAGCACACGGGCGATATTTTATCATGCAATTAAAAAATTGCACGATTAAAAATCTCCAGACAATAATTGACTACGCGCACGTACGACGAAAAATCGTCTCGAAAAATCGTGTTGTTGCGCTAATTTTAATGGAAAGAAGTAAAAGAAGCTATAAACGATTGTGGGTGCATCCGTACGTTAATGAAATGCTATTAAATAATACATTTTGTAAAAAGTTTACTCTTTTACTGAATCATCCTCCGAAAATTTTTAATTATTTGAGAATGAGTTGCGAAAGTTTTGATAGACTATGGGTTTTGATTGAACCTCGGATTACATATCAGAGTACTTGAATGCGTAATGCGTAAAAATTGTATCAACGAAAACACTGCTGTTTATTATAAACAAGGCAAGCGATTACTAATCGTCTAGTGCGCGCACCATCATTAAAACATGTGTATTCTATTTGGTAGGGTTGTGCAGGGCGATAATTGCATCGCCGGCAAAATAGGTCCAGACGTAATTTTTTAATCGTCATGACTTTATAATTGTCTGTGCGCTCACACTCATTTGATTTTGTGCGATTCATTTTAGAGGATTAAAAATTGCCTGCAAAATATCGTCCGTGTGCTATAGGCCTTATTCTTGGTTTATGCAACTCTTCATAATAACTTCTTGTAATCTCCATTTTACTTCTATTATTCGTAATCCTGTTGTCTTAACAACAAAGTTAACTTAATGTTTCGCTTTTCCCTGTTGATAGTTTTGAATTTTGTACTTTCCTACTACTATTTTCTCAATTGAATCGCTCAATGCAGAAACTGAATATGTCCACTTTTTATGTAAATTGAGTTGTACATGAATTCACCATAATTCAAGGATGCCCGATCGAATGGTACAAAAATTGAACATGTCCTGCTTTTCTATAATGTAGAAAAGCGATGGTATAGTACAGAAACTGAATAAGCCTAGGACATGTTCAATCTCTGTAGCGTATGTCTTATATATCTAGGATGTACTGAAGCAGTGGCGTGCGGTGAGAATTTAGGCTAGGGAAGCAACCACGATTTAAATTTTAATACACCTAGGTACAATACAAAACAGTGTTATAATTATTAAGCTTAAAAGTCTTTTAAGGAAGAATTTTTACACTTCAGTAGTATTCTTCTACTCTATAATGATTAATCGGATTGGTAATTTTTTAGCACATCTCGTTCTTTTGAATACTGATTAACTCCCATCTAGTAAGATATTTTTAGCATGATTGGTAATCCCCTTACCCCTTTGAATCGTAGAAATTCTGTGATTGACATGATTGAAGCATAAAAGGTGCTGTAACGAAACTTGTAACTATTGCCAACGTTCTTTTGTGACAAAGCATTTTCAAATTTTTATGATTGTTTAGATTTAATCACAATGTGCAAAAGAATACGTCTTTTATACTTATGGAATTTGTTGTCTATTATTCTTTATTTAAAAAAAGTACTACTATTTATTTATAATGCAACTCGATTTTCCGGTCCTTTTTAGCAAAATACCTGGTGCAGGTTTCAATCTTTATTGTTAAATTTAAAAGTTCTGGTTTTGGTCTGCCGTTCTCAATAATTTCCCCTCCGAAACTGTATGAAGGAAATTTTTTATCAAATAATAATAATACTTTACAAATTGAACGGTACTCGAACCTTCCACCAAAGCAGCTGCATTTGCAGTCATAACGTCATGACGATAAAGCAAGTTTAAATGTTGCATACATAACAAACTAAATAGAATTATTTGTCTTTAAAAAAATCCGAACTTAAATAAATTGAAATAATAAAATGTTCCACTCATTTGCAGATTTACATTGCTTAAGTAACATTTGACAAACACGAAAAATCGAACAAATAACGAAATTATAATAAACATCTGATCACGGAGTACGCTAATAAAAATAACTCGACCTTATACGATGTTAACTGTAGCCCACAACGCACCCGCGACTAGCCCGCTACCGAAAGCAAGACGTGCAGGAAGCAACGAAATCCGTGCTTATATGCAGTGTAACTAACACATTTGAATAGGTATTACCTTTCCGTGCAAGTTTAATGAGCCTAATTTAAAATATTACTCTAAATAATTATACTTTTTGCTGTACGGAATTGATATTGAGCTTTAAGTTGATTAAACATTACAAATTTAAATAAACGATAACCATAATTTTATAAAACTATTTTTGTTAGCATTGTTTTTTAATTTTAATAAATTCTTAAGGGAAGCATTGCTTCCCTTGCTTCCATGGACCGCACGCCACTGTTAACTGAAGTAAAAACAGCTGAGCTGATATCAAATCAATCAAATCAAAGCCATCGTCGCGTCGTTTTGACATATGCATTTTGTTGAGTAAAGTTCTCTATGCAAAAATGTCTAAATCAACTATACTCCGGACACTGAACAGATATAGTTAAAAAAAATCAAGGCAGCACAGATTGTTCTGATTGGTTTTATGTGAAAGTTAAATTTACAATAGAACATTTTTGTATATGAATTGTTAATTCGTTATAAATGATGTCACTTAGAGAAATTTATACTAGTATAAATAATAACCATACATTTTAAAAAATTGCATTTTATTAATTTAATAAAAGAGCCATGAAAAGTTCGCGAGTGCTATGTGTTTACATATATTATAATATATAATAAATATTTTTTACAATAAAACAAAGAAATTACATACAAACATACTATATATACATCGCATGGTAAGGTGGCAATCTCAGAACAGTTCTGTTGCTTTCCTGTGTTAATTCGTCGATTACGTTAGCACTTACTGTGTTTAGGTGCATGCTGTTTTACTTAAGATAACAATTCAGCTCTCACATACTGTCTTCGTAGGGGATAGTTTTTTCTGCAGCCAGTTATGTATGCCAGCTTTCTTTGTGTTGCTAGACGGAATTTTTCTTGTGTGATAACTTGCGTTATCCAAGACGATAACGCAACCTTCTTGAAGACTGGGCAAAATATTTTTAAACCATTGTTCAAATGTATCTGCGTTCATTTCTTCATGGTAGTCATTTGTTTTCTTGGATTTCAATAACAGTAATCCATTATCTACAAAACCGTCATCAGATCCTATATGAAGGGTGATGAGCCGCTTTCCTTTCCCCGATGGATTTCTCAAGTCAGTCGATAACCCTCTTAAAAATGCATCTCGTGGATTTGTTATGGACATGTCAGCCCACACTTTTTTGCCATTTTTGTCTTCTTCGGAAACATTGTCCAAAATAGCTCTTGGTCTATGACACGCCTTAGGAGCAGCAAAATAATCAGGATGTTGCTTGTGCTCACGAAGTATGTTGTAAATACTGGCCAGACCAATTCATAAAATTATAGTAAATAAGCAGTGGGATTGGAAGGTAAATTAAAACATGACCTATCAATCTAGCAACATTTTCCTCTTTTTCGTGTTTTTTCCATTGAGGATGCTGCTCTTCACACACTTTAAAAGCGTTCATAATTATTTGTTTCACCTCTACAGAAAAGTGCTTTTTTGGCGTTTTTTTTGGTGGTGACAACTGAATATTGTTGACGTTTTCATCATCCATTTTTAATAATTTTGCAGTAAGGAAAATTCTACAAATTAACCAACTCATTATTATTATTAACTTTTCATATAATTCTAACTTACTTATTGACAACCGTTCGTGTATTGAATGGTGCGAGTCTTAATAAAGACTTGTAATGTACCTAATATGTAACACAGTTGGAAAAACTGACGGAACTTTCAAAACAACTGACGTAAACGCATGCGTAACAAGCTGGAGTTTGCCGTTTGTGTTTGTATGTGTAAATGAGACTTCTATCGAGTACCGCCCCATTTATTTCAACCAATGGATATTCAAGTTTCAAGTTGCATCTGAATGTCTCTGGTTTTTCATTACTATATCTGTTGGGTAAACGCAGTATAGTAACAGTGTTTACGAAGAAGAAAGTGAAACTGAACAACCTAAGATACAATTAAAGGTATTTCCCACTGATTCCAACTCACTCCAAAACTGAAAGGTTTCCAGAGCGTTATGAAGTATATTGAGAACGAATTTAACGAATTTTACCAGCATATCCTAAAATGGCATATGAAAGAGAAAGACAAGTGAAAGCAGACAATGTTTAAAAATATTTTTATTTCTATTTAGGATTTTCAGATTTCTTTTGTTAATATTAAGTTCAGTAGTTCTTTTGCCACAAAATATAGTATGAGCAAAAAGTAACTCCATCAAAGGTGTCTTTGGAATTTTGAACTTATGTATATTATAACATCAGAAAATTATACAAAATAATCAGAGTCGTTTGACAGTGAAAGTTGTTATTATTTTCTGGTATTATAATACACATGAGTTAAAAATTCCAAAAGCACCTTTGATGGAGTTACTTTTTGCTCATACTATAGTTTCTTACGTATTCTTTGCATTTTATTTGCGATCAATGCAGAAACTGAATATGTCCACGTCTTATATACATTTTTTTCTCTTATAATACAAAACTTTAAGTACATTGAACCATGTGATTTTACGTAGAAGGTGCCCTTCTTTTATATCCCAAAATGCCACGAAGGTCCATAAAAGCAATATTGAGTACTTAATTCAGTTTTTCTTGTTTTTCTCAAAATAAGGTGGTTGGGACATATTTAGTTTCTGCATTGACCGATTCAATTGTTGTAATTTCTTATATCTCTTTACACTTGATTCTTATTTGTTTTTATAATTCCCTATACTTTTATATATCCTTATAAATAAATATAAATATGTGGTGTTGTTTTCTGTATTTCTTTGCATCTTAATTGCCTTCTATTTTCTATTAACTTTATAGTTTCTTCGGTCAGCTTTTTATTTTCTACAACAGTCTATTTGTACTTATTACTTAAAGTGCTGTGTTAATTGCGTCCCTTAAATTTTTATGTCTTTAATTGCTTGTTGTTGAAGTAGTTATTTTGACTTTTGCTCTAACAAGTCTGTGTTTGCTGCCTTCCTATCTGGAAGACTTTGCTTTGCCACATCCATTTCTATTTGGTTTTGTGCAGATAAGGTATTTATTGATATGCATAAATTGTTCTAATTTAAAAAGTTTGTAAAAAGAAATGTACGTTTGAAAACGTCAACATTGGGAGAGTTATAACAAATACAATTACATACATAAGGGATGTCTCATAAGGCGTACACATTTAACGCGGAAAATAGTTAGACATCGATAAGACCAACATAAAAATCCCTATAACATTTTTTCTCAGAAGTGTAGTTTTTGAAAAAAATGCAAATAATTGGTAGGTACCTAATAATGTTTTTAGCACATAATGTAGCACATTGTTCTGCAAAGCAAGACGTTTGATGTTTTATTATGTTTACATTGGTGATCCTGTTTTGTTTGCAAGGCAATTTTATGAGGTCAGGCAGTCAGATGATAACGCATAATAACCATCTGATAATTAAGAAAAGGGATACGTAAGCGTTCTTGTAATCATGTGAAAATCTTTGTAATGTTTCTTCTTTTCTTGTGTCATCTATAACATATTTTCTAGAGTTTTACCAAGTTTTACATTGAAATCTTTCATTAGGAAGATATATCTCGTTGGTGTTTCTCTAATCGCATTTATATTTATTTATATATGCGCAAAACCCTTCTGTTGTGTCGTTACCATAACTTTGTGTCCCAGTGTGTGCTTGTATTACTTTAATATAGATTTTGGAAGCCAGTTGGATTGTAATGTATAACTGCTATGCTTTCTTAATTTGCGATCTCCACTTGAATTTATTAGAAACGTTACGCACATTGACTACTATCTTTATTTTCTTTGTAGTAAAAGGGTTCTCAGTTATTAATGTTACGGTAACTGTACTGTTCAGTGTTTGCCTCCTCGTAATTCGTAGGGTGCCTATAGTATATTCCAATTCATCTTCTATTGGCAGAGTTTTAATATTATACGTTGCTAAGTTTAGTTTCTTGAATCTGTTTGGGTTTGTCTTTCTTTTATTAGGTACAGTCTGGGACTTTAGTAATGATTCGGGTCTGAATCTAGCTATACGGATCACATTTTACAAATTTATTTTATATTATTGTTTTCATATATAATTTTTATATTATTATCTTTTATAATAGTTGTAAAATTATATATTTCCTTCTAAAATAAATTTGTTTTGCATAAAACTACTTTCAAATCCGAATCATTACTAAAGTCCCAGACTGTACCGACTGATCGGCGTTGGAGTATGGAAAATGGAAAGCCAGTGCTACCCACCGGAGTTACATTATTTTTGAGATCTGTTTTCTGCTTTGTTTGTTTATTGTTTAAGGAGATAAGTAGGTGTTGTCTTGTAGACCGCCACTACAAAATGGCGTATATTGAAGATATGCAGATATTGAAAATATAGGCCTCCACTTCTGAAATAAAAAGAGTTTGTCAAGAGAAACAGGTAGAAAAGATGAGAGAGAAAGGACCTAACTCAGAACTAATTAAATAATAGTATGGATATAGTATAATACAATAATGATAAAATAAGAATTGCCGGTTTCCGTACCCACAATATGTGAACCCCTGAGGATATAGCTCTATGTAGTGTAGTAGAAAATTAAATTATTTTTCTTTAGCTTTCCATTATTTTTCCCCGAAATAATAGATTACAGATTTAAAACCATTCAAGTATTCAATATATTGGAAAGATTTATTTACTTTTAATGGTATTAGAAAGTACATAATACAAATACGAACATATTCTTGGTATTTGACCACTGAAATTAAGTGAGAAATACTTTATGTATATTAAAAACATATAAAATGCGAAAATGAATTTCAACCATACTATATAGTCTATGTGTATATAAAAGTAGATTAATTAAAAAGAAAAAAGGCATAAATTACGTAAATGTTAATGTATAACCATGTACGCTTTTTCAAAAGAATTTCAGTTAATGCTTTTTGTTCTTAGCTATAGTTGTAATATTTTCTATCGGTTTATAATGTTGTTCTGCAAGAAGAATAAGAATGTCTTAATTAAATTGTAGTAATAATTAATTAACCATTTTTAGTATTCTTTGCAGTTTAATAAAAATGTTTAGAATAAGAATCATTGCAAATTGTTTTACGACTTATTGCTAATGAAACACACGTTGGATGAACAACTTGTAAATGGCAAAAATCTCGTCTTGTTCTTCTTTCACTGGCGATTGGTGAGTTATCAAGGTATAGACGAGTATAAAAAATCATGATCAGATTGTGTAGAAGTACATTTCTCTAAAGCGAAAGTTAATTACTTATATTAAGTGATTACCTTTCGAATACTTACTAAATAATTGCAAATAACGATTATAGATTAGTAAATAAAACATTATTTTTTAGTACCTATCTCTTTTTGCGATAAACGCTTTGATAATTAAATAGATTTTGTATATATACTATCTTCTTCAAATGACCTAAGCCGTCATTCTGAATGCGAATTACAAAATAATAAATACAAACAATAACTTGAATCGTATCGTATGGCCACGGAGCATTCTAATGTAGATTCGATGTTTACCGTCTCTTACTTAGGCTAACCGTAACCAAACTACCAATCTCCAACAACTGACGCTAAGCACGCCGCCACCAACACCCATCAACCCACAACCCAGGAGATTTTACCACCGTCGCCTCTGCCTACCTCCTCTCGGCAGGTCATCCTGCAATTGGGGGGGTTGGCAGGAGCTGCCAAGTCGGGGGGCACGGACGACAAGAGTGTAGCTTATACTAATCACTTGCTCTAACCCAACCAGGCTGAAGAGGCATAATAAGCCTAAGATAGCCACTGAACTGCTTCGCAGGGAAGCAAACTACATTGTGTATATGAGTCATTCCGCGTCAAACCGAGCACGTATGAAACATGATCTTTTAGTATTTGATCCAAACTTTTTTATATGTTCTGTACGTATTAATTTAATAAATTAAATGACCTTTATTTATTTTTTACAAAAAATTATTTAGTCGTAAAGTCGTTGTTAGTATGATATGCATCGTAGAGATATTGAGCCGTATTCACATTTTACTATTAACTTAATAACGTGTTTAATTACCAGGGTGACCAATTCTAATCTCTTCTCGCCTATTAAAATGAGATAAAGCTATGTCTTTTCTTGTTGATTTTAATCACAACTTTACTTATAGACACCTTTAAACATGGATTGTGAATAGGGCCCATTGTGTTTATCACATTTTAAGGGGGCGTTATTGGCGCAAAATATTAGCATCAAAATATAGCTCACATTTTTCATTCAGTTTTCTTTTAATAATCTTTTTTTAGCAAGATAACGTTTGATGTCGATTGCTAAACTGTTAAGGTAGTGTCGATCATAGTTTATAAGGAGTAGATATCTAAAATAAATTTTATAATCGTAGTCGAACATCGCCAATTTTGTAGAATTAATGTTTTCTAAAAAATAACCAACTAAACATAATACAGTCATTATAAAACTGTTTAATAGCAAAATCTATGACAATAGATAAATGTTTTTGCTTACTTATTTAGTATTGATTGAAATAAAATAGATGTACACGGCGCGTAAATTTAAATATGGCAACACGAAAATCAGTCATTTTTAGTTGAACGCTTTCTGCACCAGGAAGCGTTTGGCGGTAATATTTAAAAGTAATTTAACTTTCCTAAGCTTTTAACTATTATTTAATAAATTCCCAAAGTAAATGTTGTTTTTCTTTACTTAAGAGCATGTGACGGTTAATCTTTGAATAAACCATTTCACTCTTAATTAGTCCTGATTAATTTCTTAAAACGAATATATATATCCAATATTTTAATATAGTAATACTTTTCTTTTTCTTAAAACCAGCAAGAACAACTAATATTTTTAAAGATATTTAGCAGTTTTATATTCCCCTTTTTAATTTCAACTACCTTAAATTATTCCTTCGCATTTAAAAATGAAAAATTTCAGTTAAACTTAAAATATTTTGAATGTTCACGCATGTCTGGCAACACTGTGAGCAGAGAACTGCGATCAAATAATGTTTCTATTTACATTTTCAAATTTTAGTTTTAAGGATGTTTGGGAGGTACAATCGGAGGCAAAAGTACTGAAAATTAGAAATTCATGAATATCTTCGTTTTACAGCACATTACGAAGTAAATTAATAGTTACAATGCTAAAAACGAATATATTATTTAAAAGAAAAGAGGAATTTTTACTAATAATGTTGAATGAAATAGAAAATAACGAATAATATGGAAAAATTTTAAATAACTTTTGGCAGTGAATATGCCTTGATTTCAACTTTGCGGCAAAAACATATTTGATTTAGATCTTTATCAATTATGAACATATAATTATTAATTATGCTTGAGTATAAATTAAAACATTAAAATAGTGTTTATTATTTATAATTATAAATGATAAATATGTTTAACATTAATAATTCAACGTTTTTTAAACTATAGAAAACGTGACAACAATGTTGATTTTATAAGTTGGTAGCATAAGTACATCTTTCTCTTACATAATTAAGAGAAAAAAATCTTTGGGCATCAGTCAGCAGTTGATTGCAATTATGGACATATTTAAACTAGATGGACCATAGACCTATTTAGATATTTTCTGAAGCCTGCATGGTTTGTTTACACATAGCACGAAACGATATGCGTGCTCCGAGCGTAGCAGAATCTCATCCTAGTGCTTAGTGGTTTACTCGCCGCGGCACTAATGTTCCATCTTGGCTTATTTGTTTTCTGTGTATAACGTTTTTTAACTTATTGTGACTACATATTTTAATTTAAATAATGGTGCGACAATGTGTTTTGTGAAAAAGATACGATATGAAGGAAAATCAAATATCATTTCATAAGTACCTAAATTCTAAATTATGATAAAGCTAGGTTATGTCACATGTTTTGTATGTCAGTGCTGTAACGTCTGACGGGGGCACATAAACATGTTAAATATGTTAGAAACAGAAGAGACCTTATCTCAATTGCATTGCAAGCAAGGGAAGAATTCAAAAATTTAAAGGCCTCGCCCTTTTTAATTAAAACATGTGAAACAGGAGAAAAAGTCTTTAGGTTACATCAAAAGATTGAATCTTTTTCTAAGCTACAACAATCTAATTAACAAGTTAATACTTCAGACCATATCCCAATTATCTTCATTGTCAGATTACTGTGGTGATCATCTTTATAATTCTGAAGTAATAGATAACTATGCTACTCTTACTTACTTAGATAACTAATTAGTCAAACGTATACCAAAAAATATTTTACAATTCGTATACATCGTGAAACTACCAAAAAAAACTGGATATGTCCTGGCATAACAGAGTTACACACTTGTTAAAATTTAAAAATGAATAACTTAGAACTTAAGAACTTATTATTAATTAATAGTAAATAAGTTTTATACTAACTATTATATTAAACACTTGTATTTATTAGGTATAGTATAAGTATTATAATTATGTAATTATAATAAATTCTATAAAAATACATCTGTGTTTTTGTCATGTAGTAGTGCAAATGGGTATTAGGAACATTTATATCCAGCAGAAGATTAAGTCTAAAACTAAGTACTTCAGTAGATTCTGAACCACCTTACTACAACAACAAAAAGGACAAATTGCTTTCATCGAAGAACTCAGAAAGCTGTAGCTGCAACTATCTTAGCTTTAAATATTGTAATATTTATTAACTCCTAACAACAGGTAAATAGGGGCCAATTTCTCAACGTTACAGATTTTGCTGACTCATTAATTCATACATTTATACAATTTCCAAAACTCAAGGAATGGGCACCAATGATTTTTTTTGAAGCAGGTCACTCATAAACCTATTTAATTTAACACAAGTTTATTGTAATTAAACTTGTACTAAACTATTGTAATTATTGTTAAGGGCCAGAACAAGCAGGAGCTACCTTCTACTACCTAACTACCAAATAGGTAGTAGAACTTACTATTATCCTTGTTTTACTTTATTATAGTCTTAACTAAATTATGTTTACAAAAACCAAAAAGGTAGCAATTAGCTGTAGGAAATAACTAAATACCGGCTTCATGCTACCATAGTAGTTTAGGACAAATAATGTGTGGATATGTAGTTAGGATTTTATTTTATTTACATTTGCAGTAATTATAACTACTAACGCAAATTACGACTTTATAGACATCATTTGTAGTTTACATTACTGCTATTTCAGGATTGAAGCTCATAATATGCTCATAGTGGATATTGGATCGGTCTGGAATGTACAAGCCCCTTTTTAACAGCACGCCACTGCGCTCGACGAAAACTATAGCTCTCCGCTGAGTACAGTGTTGCCGCATTTTCTTACACACCAATTAATTTATCGAGTAAAAACCAGATCTTCGGTTTGTTTATAATTCTTTTCTCAAGAACCGTTTAGTGAATGCTTATAAAACTATGCAAAATAGGTTCTATGGAATTCAAGTTACGTAATTTCAAAATTTGGGACACTTGGTAGCTTTTTTTCCTGTAATTGAAATGACTTTATTCTATTATGTGAGCGAATCTCCATAAGATCACATGTGAAATTACAGTTACTTTAAATTGCAATAACTTTTAAACGGCTTAGTCGATCGGATTGAAAATCTCACTGTAGTTTTAGCATTAAATGAGGAAAATTATACTAAATTTTTGTTCGTTTCGTAGCATTTTGACATACCTCCTAAACATCCTTAAAGAAATTAATTCCGTTTTGCGGACAGTAGCGCCATCTTTAGGTGTTTATAGTTTCTGAAGCTTCCTATTATTAACACTGGTGGCGATAACGCGCCCTTAAACAAGAAGAATTAGGCTATGAAAAAATAAAATGAACCTCGTTTAGAGGGTGTTATTTTTAAAATATACTTTTCTACAGCACTGGATTACTTTAAAGACGCAACACGTTACTTTACTTTACTTTACTTTACTTTACTTTAAACAAAATAATGTAGCTCTCTGATGAAAAATAATAGTAGGTATATTATTTTATAAGGAGCTTAAGTGAGGCTTTTTGTGCTGCAGTTGTTAGTTTGACTGCCGATTGTTGTAAGACAGGTAAAACAACCGAAGCACAAAAAGTCAATTTAGCTCCGCATAAAATATGTTATTTTATATTCAAGCGTAAAGAATGAAAGTGAATTTTCTCAAAACATAATGTTTTTTAACGTTTGAAGAAAAATAAAATTTTGACAAAATGAATTTTTTTGTTTTGATATAACTTGGCTCTGACTGACCACCAGCGCGTAATAACTATTTATGTAACAAGTACTACATAATGTAGAGCTTTATGGACGAGCCCAGAATGGCCAAGCGAACGAAGCGAGCAATAAAAAGGGCCAGTCTATAAAGTCCTATTATGTACAAGTTGCATACAAAGCTTTATGTTCGATTCCTAAAATAGGCTAATTATAAAAAAATCAGTTTATAAATTTAACATCTATTCTTGACAGAAGAAAATTAGACATGTAATATACAGTTGCCGTTGGAAAACTGGTGATGTTATAGTGTGCTTTTGCTATTAGTATTACTATACTTTATTTTATTACTAATACTTTATGTTACTAGTACTATAAAGAGCTACTTTATAGTCGCAATACTATGTTATAAACGGTACTTTATAATGTAGTCGCAGATAATAGTACCTATATTATGTATTAAGGGCTTAATTGAGTGTCTAAGAGCCCGTAGTCAGTTAGCGCCTGAGACGAAAGCCGAAGGTGCTAAAACGATAATGGGCTCTAAAACACTAATTAAATATTTAATTTCATACATACATATTAAATACAAAACTTCAAGTAGGTAGGTGCAGTGGTCTTAGTTACTATGGCGACGGCGCGGCGTAAACAAGGGTAGTCATTTTTTAGCTGTAAACACTCTTGAGCGGGCTCTAAAAAGTTTTACAGCCCTAAAGCTCTAATCAAGCAACTTACGCTCTAAAAACAGGCCCATAAACCGGTCAAAATCGACCGACCTGACATAAAATGCTTTATTTGCCGCTGCTGATAACGTCATAAAGAGTCGTAAACGTCAAAAAGACGGCCTTTTACATTGTCAACTGATTCTTAAAATGTCATGTTTTTCTGACAATGAAGATAAAAAAAGTTTTTTCAACCATGTTTCCATGAAAATGATTTTCAGATTCGTGCCGAGTGACACTTTTTCGCTACGCTGCATGGAACAGGACTTGGCGGCATGGGGCATCACCAAGGAAATTGTTTAACTAGACAGAGAAGCATATTTATAATATTACTTTTAACTTTTTCCATAGTGAACCCAATTAAGGAGCACAGTTAGTATTGTAAAGTACCACCAAGCAAAAGTAGTACCCGAGGTATTTTAGAATTGCACTTATTTCAAAGCGAGAAAAAGCGGTGGATATTTAAAATTATTTGGTTGATAAATAATCTTCTTATAAATTTATTAAATTAGTTATAAAATTTTTATTGCACGCTAATGTCAACAAGAGCTTTATTATAAATGAGGATTTATGAATATTTTACAACCTGGTTGCTAAACAACTTAGCACATAAAAATGTAAGCACGCTAATATAATAATGTACAGTTGCTATCATTCTCCAAGAAAAAAACTATAACCGCAGATTTTTCAGTTTTTTTGTACAATATGTAATAGATATTTAAGATACAAGTATAAAAAGTGATTCTTTATTACGCGAACGGTTTAAGACACGAGCGAGTGTTTTAAAAGACGTGAGTGCAATGAAGAGACTTTTTACATGTGTATCTTACAACGTGCATTTATATCATATGTACATATCTTGTTCATATTAGCGTGCAATAAAATTTTATAACACTAGCTCACTAAACGTTAGCTTTTAACACGAAAACTGTAAAGTAGTTACTTTTTGTATGATCGTAGATAAAGGTACCTAAGTTTATTATATGGTATTCAAGAACATTTCATTTTTTTAATTTATACGATGTAAGCGCCATAAATTCTTGGCCCGGCAGGCTTCTACAGTTGCCAACGTGTTCAAACTCGGTTGCGTCATAGTGGAACATGTAAGAGACCTACACTATATATATATATATATATTACGGCTAGAAGCGTAATAGATTTTAGTAGCTACTCAAGCATCGTGACGAGTGCATGAAAATGTTGCAGCTAACGAAAATTGAGTAGTTGATCGAAAAAGAGGTGTTCGATTATTACAGGACAATGCACACGTTCATACTGCCACAATTTCACAAGCTGTCGTTCGCGAATGCGGCTTTCAAGCATTGGATCATCCACCGTACAATCCGGATATGGCTCCTAATAGTGACTATTATTTATTTTTCAATTTAAAGAGAGACCTTAGGGGACGTTGTTTTAAGGACGAGAACGAGTTGCAAGCAGCTGTAATTGAACATTTTGAAGGAAAAACTTCAGATTATTTAACAAGGACATTGAATTATTAATTCCACGTTGTAATAAGTGTATTGACATTAGGGGAGAATATATTGAAAAATAAAAAATATTATATTTTACTAAGTTTATTTTTTCTATATCAGGCCGAGAATTTATGACGCTTACCTCGTACACGTACAAAAAATATAAATAAATCATCTACATCGATATCTTCCAGAACATTAACATTTTTGTTTGCCGTTTCTGTTGTTTAATTATAGATAAATATTTTAATGTAAATAATATTGATTTTTTTATATCTATGTATTACCTAATTTAATAAAACAGTATTTCTGAAATGCTACAGTAATATATTTCAAGATGAGGATATTTTCACATTTATAAATGCTTCGGAAATGTTTCACAAATATTTCTAAATATTTCAGATATACCTCTAATGAGTCAAAGGTATATTTCTAAAACATTTAAAACAGATATTATGTGACGTATGGGCAAATGATTATTCAGTAGTATGGATGGACATGCATAGGCGCCCGCAGAAATTTGTCCAGGGGGGGCAAGCCTAGAATGAACGGTATGCCAGGGGGGGCAAGCCTAGAATAATCAACATGCTAGGGGGGCAAGCCTAGAAAAAAACGGCATATTATATAAAATTTTCAATAAAATTCAAATTGTTCAACTTCCAGGAGGGGCAAGTGCCCCTCCTTGCCCCCCCTTCCGGGCACCTATGTGGACATGTGCTGTTTAAGTCTGCCCTTTAGCGAGCATTTATAATCACATACATTGCAATGAAATGGTTTTTCGGGAATATGAATGGGAAAGTGCTGTTTAAGTAAACCTTTATAACCACATACTAGAGTTTAGGTTAGGATATATTTCCCGCACTTTTTCCGCAACTCTATGCATTGCATGGGCAAGATAAGTTAAGTGGATCATTTTTTCGTACAGAACTTGTAAGCCTGCTCTAGCCTTGATCATGTACGGTGCCGCGTCGGTGACGAACAGGAGTACTTTGTTGTACTGTATGCCGTCCGGCCACAAAATAGCCATCGAATCATTAAACAATTTTGCCACAGAACAATGATTGGTGCTCTTGAAAACGTCCATTGCTAATAGATAGGATTTGGGATTGTTCTCCGAATTTAAAACGTCAATTATAACGTTAGCCACGTATCTGAAAACAAAAATTTGATTTTTATTTTATCGAACTACATAATTAGTCGGTTACAAACAATTAGCGCAAAACAGTTATTTAAAAAAAATTATATTTTAATCAAGCAAAAATATTGTTGTGATTAAATATGTAGCTAACAAAATAGAAAATAAAACATCCATAAATTGCTCTGCTGTCTTTAATTAGTTAAATTTTACTAACAAAACGAAGGAAATGAAGTTTCTACGCACCTTCCAGTAGTGTCAGTAGATTCGTCAATGGAAACCCATATGTAGTTATTCGCTACATGTTTTCTAATTGATTTTATGGTCTCTTCGTATAAACGAGGTAAATAATTTTTCCTGAGTGTAGACTCGTCGGGTACTGGCATTTTTGAAATTTCTTCCAGCAAATTACGAAATGCTGAGTGATTATTTTACTTAACGGGATATCTGCAGCCACTAATGCACTACATAGTTTTTTATTAAATTCGATCGATTTGCTGGACTCACCGCTCGAATTATTAATGTACCACGGTAACAATGTTTGTTTTTTGATTTCAGGGCAACATACTTTTGATGTCGAACCGTGTTCAGATGTTGTGTAACTTGAAAGCGTTTCGTTGCAGTCACTTTATCGTCGCATACTGTACAATACAGGTATGCAAAAAGTTTTGCATACCTGACTTACGTGCTTTAAGTGCTTATTGTACATAATTTAAACTATACTTAACGTAAGTTTCATCAATATTGGTTGACTATTTAAATTTTTATGGCAACTTAAAAACATACGCGATTTTGGCAGTTTCTTCGATTTTTCAACTTAATTATTTCAGTTATAACAATCGAACCTGTGCCATTTTGTAGCTATTTTTATTATAAACAAATCATATACTGAACATTTTTTCGTAGGAAATCATCCTGATGAGTTACGGAATAAAAACTCCTCGAAAACGGTTGATGGCGTCTTAAATTGTTAATAACGTTTCTGCTGTCACTACAATTTAGTACGCAACTACATATATTGCTTTCCCCACTATTCTGAATAGGTTTGTGCAATAAAATAGCTGTTAACGCGAAAGAACCAAAAACAGATACTTTTGGTTCCCAGCCGACTGCACTGATGTCTGATTCACCCACCCAATGTTTCTGAGAAATACCGGTGAGACTGTTCTGGTGAATGGAGTCAACCATCCTAACAGCGTTCTTAATAGCCCATTGCCTGATAAATTTATAATAGGCCGTATTTGCTAACCTGCCTTACGACAATAACCTGACATTAAACATGGTCTTCTTGTGTGTGTTTGTTAAACTTAGTTGTTAGTTTTTTCTATGGGTATGTGCCGTGTAGTCTGATTCACCTACCCAATGTTCCTGAGACAGTGATCAATAACTAGAATTTGTTTAAGTTGGAACTTCCTAAACTTTCAAATTTAAAATTTTCTAGATGTATTAATTTAGACTCGGCTGTCAAAAAAGAACTTCATGCATTCTTGGAGGCGTCTGAAATTGGTTACAGTGCTAGCGTATTTAAGAGTTCAATATTCTGGCTGCTCTAACAGTTTTCTTGATGTGCGGGAACACTGAAGTTGTACCTCTCAAAACAATCTCCACCCCACGTTTGGAGTTGTGAGGTGCTGTGTTGGCAGCAGAATTGGTGCAAAGTCTCATTGATGCTATAAAGAAGCAGATCACGTTTAACGATACTATCGCTTGGATGAATCCTACATTCCAAGACATTTGTGGCTAACCGAGTAGCTTTCATTCAAGATATCATCGCTCTTTCGTCATGATATTACGTTCCGTCAGCAGAGAATCCGGCTGATAGTGCCTCACGCGAACTTTTGCCCTCGCAATTGCTAAATTATAGTTTGTGGTGAAAAGGACCTCCATGGCTCTCTGGTCTCCCAGACTCGTGACCACAACAAGCTTCATTCTCTGCAAGTTTCTTCCGCAAGAGGAACGTAAAATTGCACTTACAGTTACTAATGAATCCCATATAATAGATGATCTAAGCACTGTACAAAAGTGAAAAATTTTTTTATTTGAAAGCGGGTGCATACAGACTGTTCTTTGTAAACGATAATATAGAAAATCCAATTGAATTTTATCATTTTCCTCCTAAATTTGTACCCTTGCAAATGTAAGTAGAAATTTTGGTATCAATCGAAAGAAGAATTTATTTTACTCTTTACGTCAAACACATATTAAACTTCATGAAGAAAACCAAAAACTATTTCGAAAAGTACTTAAAAAGCTTATTGATTTATTGCTTTTGGTAATAAGCTATACATAAAAACTGGAAGCTGAACGCCGATTATTTAATTTCACAAAAATTAAAGAGATGACTTCCTTTTTATATTTTGCACAGTGCTAGCAGTGGTATAGTACTATTCATCTGCCAAATAGGAAGGACTCAGCTGCTTGGCCGTATGAGTCAGGGGATGCGAAAGAGATAGTTTAGATGTTAATTGACATTTTCTGTTATTTATTTGACAAATACGAGGGGGGACCCAAAAAACCGGAATTATGTTCTGGAAGGTGGGCCCCTTGTAGTACAGGCTTTCCCCACTAGGTGAGTATTCTAGGGACCCATCTGCATCAGTGTGCCAGCTAGCGTTGTTGTGAGAGGCTGCGTTCGGCTCCAGTGAATTTTTTTTTGAGACTCTTTCAACGCATTTGCCTATTTCGTGATGACTGATTTACACGAACAACGTGCGGCAGTGAAATTTTGTTTCCTGTTGGGGAAAAATGCGGCGGAAACGGTTGTTATGCTACAGACAGCTTACAAGGAAGCTGCTCTGAGTAAATCACAAGTGTACGAATGGTTTTCCCGTTTTAAACGAGGCGACATGCCGATTGAAGATCAACCTTGTTCCGGGCGTCCTTCGACCAGCCGAACTGAAGAAAATGTGGTAAGAATTCGTCAAGCCATCTTGGAAGACCGCCGTCGGAACATTGATGTACTTGTGGAGTTGACTGGGGTGTCATGGAGTTCTTGCCAGCGGATTTTATCGGAAGATTTGGGCATGAAACGAGTTGCAGCAAAATTCGTGCCTTGCTTGCTCACACCTGAACAAAGAGACAATCGCTTGGCTGCGTGCTGTGCTTTGAAAGAGCAGTTGGAGGCTCACCCTGATTTCCCGGCCGTCTTTCAAGATGGCTTGACGAATTCTTACCAATTTCTTTTTCATTTTCATTCTTTTCATTTCTTTTTCATTTTCATCACGAAATAGGCAAATGCGTTGAAAGAGTCTCCAAAAAGAATTCACTGGAGCCGAACGCAGCCTCTCACAACAACGCCAGCTGGCACACTGATGCAGATGGGTCCCTAGAATACTCACCTAGTGGGGAGAGTCTGTACTACAAGGGGCCCACCTTCCAGAACATAATTCCGGTTTTTTTTGGGTCCCCCCCCCTCGTAAAACCTTAATTCTAAAGTAAGAATTTTAATTGAACACCTTGTAAACAAAAGTCCCGTGTCTCGAATGATTTTTCCCGGGACTCGAGACATCAAAAAATAGAGGAATTCCCGGGACTTGGGTCTTGGAAATTTCGTGAGTCAGAAACCCTAGATCATACTCTATGAATTCATTTCTGTGGGAAGTATAATTGCTATACCCTTTTTGGGATATATACTCAGTTAATAACCAATAAATAATACTCCTACTAAAGAATTTCCAAAGTAGTATGTTTGAAAGCGCTCAATCCAGTGTGATAGCTATTGCCTATGATTTATTTATTAGTTGATTTGCTACACTGAAAAAAATTTGCTTTAAAATTAAAAAAATTACAGGTAACATCAAAAGTATTTACTTTCAAAAATGCTCCAACAAAGTATGTGTTAAATTTAAAAGTAGCTCTACTTTTGAGGGTGTTTCGAACTTTTAATTCAATGTAGTGTGCATTTAAATCAAAAACTTATTTCGGCGGTTGATTTAAATAGTATTATTGTTCATTTAAAAGTAAAATAAACGTTATTTGAATGGTAAATTGTAATTAATTTAAAAATTTTCTGCTTTCAAACGAAAAGTATAATTATTTAATTTTTAAATGCAGTGCTATTCTTTTTAAGGATATCACCCTATTGGATAATACCCTCTTGGAAGGGTAACACAAAATTGGAACAACCAAAAAAATGCAAATAATAAGTCGAAATAACAGAACAATTACATACACTACAAAAAGTACAAATCTACAAATTTATTACGGAAAATAATAGTGTTGGCAAATGGAAATATTTGAATGAGGAAATATTTCAAGAAGGAAACATTCATAAGTTTCCTATAAATTTCCACCTCAGCCAAAGAGTAGATATTATAAGAGGCGAAAGTTGGTAGAGAAACCTCAATTCCGAGAGAGATAGAAAAGCACAATCAATTTAAAGGGCCCATCGTCAATTCTCGGTTACTTTCGGCTCGCTTTTAATTGTGACTACAAATGTTTTCAAAAGTGTCTCAAAGTGTTCATACTAAAATATCATTCTATAATGAACTGCAATTCATGCGAAATGGCATCATTAGTTGATTATTAAATATTTTATTTTGTTGTGAGAGAATACCATATATGTATCTACCAACCACTTGTAATAAGCTTTTTATGTTTGTAAAACTTTATATACAATAAAGATTTGAATTAAATTGAATAAAGACAACAATTGGTTTATAGTTTTATTAAAATCATCCCTTATATACTGCCCAACTAGTATACATACGAAATTAACAACCCTGTGGACGTTAGCTGGTTGAGTTCAGGCGTGGTAAATATTTCAATTTGGCGCGCATTTCTGCTCATTTAATTTAAAGGGCCAAGCGTTCCAAGGTCATTGAAACTAATGACGAGAGATCAAAGACGCCGCGCGAAGTTTCCCTCATAATATCCTACTCTTTGCCTTATCCTTGAATTAATGTACGCTTGTGCGTTTCAATTTTTGTCGTTTATAACCTCGATTTTAAACATTGTACATCGTCTTTCCCTAATAGCACACATTGCCCGATGAACGTTCTTTCTAGGTCCATTGTAGGTACTGTAGGTCCGAGGATGTAAAATGGACGTCTGCTGGACACTCGCACGAGGACGTTTTTCAGAAGTACAACAAAAGACGTCCAGCGGAGGTTTGTTTTGGGTCCATAGTAGAACCTTAAATCCCAGGACATAATAAGGACGTCTGGCGGACGTTCACACGAGGACGTTTTTCAGAAGTACAACAACAGACGTCCAGCGGACGTTCGTTTTGGGCCCATAGTAGGTCCTTGAATCCCAGGACATGATACGGACGTCTGGCGGACGTTCACTTGAGGACGTTTTTCAGAAGTATAGCATAAGATGTCCAGCGGACGTTTCTTTTGGGTCCATAGTTAAGCCCTTAATCCCAGGACAAGATACGGACATTTGGCGGACGTTCACACGCAGACGTTTTTCAGAAGTACAACAAGAGACGTCCAACGGCCGTTTGTTTTGGGTCCATAACAGGCCCTTGAGTCCCAGAACATGGTACAGACGTCTGGCGGACGTGCACATGAGAACGTTTTTCAGAAGTACAGCATAAGACGTCCAGCGAACGATTGGTTTGGGTCCATAAAAGGACGTTCATAGGGGAACGTTTTACAGAAGTACAACAAAACATGTCCGGCAGACGTTCGATTTGGGTCCATAATACGTTCTAATAGGAATTACAAAATGATTACAAACAAACAATTTGTAGATTAAGATTAACAATTATTCTAGAAATCTATTTTAACAAAAGATGTCCACTGCACGTTCAGTTTAGATCATGGTAGGCCCGTGACTTCAAAGTCATAAAAAAGCCGGTCTGAACTTCAGATAAGGATCTTTTTTTAAGAATAGTCTGTTACATGTACATATAATTTTGAAAGCTTAACAAGGACCTCTATGAATACACATTTTTCTTATTGTTATTAAATATTACATTATGTAGTTATCTAAACAAAGAATTAAAACTATTATGGAATATCCGAAAATTGCTTCTCCCGTGTTTTAAATTAATTATATTTTCTGTACTTTATGGAATACTCTTTAATATACTAAAGTATATTAATAATATAATAATAATCGCCCCCCTCCCTCCCGCACAAGCTTATAGCTTCTGGGGCCTGGTTTCCTGGTTATGGGTTGTAGCAATTATTATTATATTATTATATATTTCATACGTTCATACCATCAAACTCAGTGCCAACAGTAAATCCCCGTAAAGCCATTATAAGCCGCCATTCGGTTTTCGGTTGTTCGGTATTTGTTTTCATCGTTGTTCTTGCAGTTTCTGTTTGAACCAATTATTTATATATGCTTTTTTAACATCTATTTAATCAGTCTTTTACGTTATGTGTTTTTAGTAAATAGTGTGAATTGCAAGGGTGATTATTAATATTTTATCACATTCCTTTCATTCGTTTATTATTATTATTGTGCAGTAATAACGGTAATAAATAGTTGAATGAATAACTCACCAGCTAAATATTCATGGTAACCTGCAGTATTATAGTACCTATTTTAGATTGTTAAGTAATAAGGATTTATTATTATTTTCAGAATATCTAAAGCAAATTATATGAAGGTTGAACATGACTGAAATAATAATCTCTTCACTTGAAAAATGAAATATAAGGTATATAAAAAACAACATAATGAAGATATCAGAAAATATATGGGAAAACTTGAATTTACCTTTACTATGTGAAAATAATGAACTTCTACTGGAAGTTGAACAGTTTTTGGGAGATCCCTTAAATATGCAAAAATCTGTAAGTAATACTTTTTAGAATATCACTGTACAAAGTCAATAAAAAAACTCTTTGGATAGCATTTATGGCAACCAGCAGTTTTTTAAAAATCTATGTATGTTACCTGAAAAAAATTAAAAAGTGGAAATCTTTTCAGAAATCGTTCATTGGTGTAAAAACAAGTGTTTTATGCTTATTTTGCGGTATGATACTGAATTTGCCTTCGAGGATTAATTCTTTTTGTAAATTTTACTTTCTGCAACGTTGCAGAAATCTTACTCAAAAAATCAATGCACAATGATATTATTAGTGAGAGTTTGATGTGTAGGGTGTATTATATTTTTTTTATGTTCGCAATATCATGTCATAACATCCTGCACATACAGACCTTTTAGTTCTTCTATAATTCTTTCTTCTTTTTAGCACAAATTTATTTAACACTACTGAGTGTCTGATTTTTTTTAGACTGATCTGCTTTCCAAAGTTGGAGGAGACAATGTGAACGAATTTGTAAAAAGAGCTTGGAAAAGATTGCTGCCAAATCATGATAAAAAATGAAATATTTCTGAATAGGCTTCAAACATAAGAACTTTTCTGATCTTTTTATGGCCACGCTAATTAAGGGTAAGTAACATTTTTAATGTATCATGATAAGAGGGAAGCGTAACCTTGCCAAATGTATAGTTGATGTTCAATTTTGTGCAGTCGCACTTATAAAATCTTGAAGAGCGACCATCACATTATAATTTTATACACAGCTGCACAGGATAGCGTAGATAACTGCCCTTTAGCAAGGTCTGCCTCGCTCTGTTTATGATCAAAGATGATAATAAATGTACAGAGTAGATGCTAAGCAGTTGTTAACATAGGGAATATGCATATTATTGATTTCTAAAAGATTTAAATTTTTAAAATTTTCAGTTTTCTCAGAAATCCAAGGTAGAGGTAAGAATGTTACTTCCCTATCTCAATTTTCTATTCACTTGTGCTCCTTTCAATTTAACTAAATATAGTATGAAAATTTAAAGTTCTGGACGGACTGGAAATTGGCACCTGCCGATAGAGGATTAGAAAAGCTAGGGGAGGGGCATTCATTTCCAGATGATTCAACAGTTTTCTGTTTGTGGTCGTTCAAAGATCGTAAAGTAGAAATTCAAAAACAAAATAATATACAGGGTAACTTATTAACATTAAAGTGCAAGTCTCTGTGATATAACAGTAGCACACTGCTCAATCTTTTTTTATTATCGTAATCTAGCATGAAAAAATAAAAGTATTTGCTAATTTAATGGATTTCATATTTTTAATAATAACAAAGTTGCCAAAAGAAGCTATACGGATCTAAGATTTATGTTTTTCAAATAAAACATCTGAGTTTTATATTGTATTTTTGGATTTTAAATAAATCCATGTATGACCCGATGCCAGGAGAGGTTACTATGTACTGTTTTGGATATTCTGTTAGCATTACGGATGCAACCCGTGTAATCGGCTGCTAAGCAACTAGTTAATATATACTTGCCGTCTGCTAACAGAACATCCAAAAGTGTACAAACCGTCACTGGTTTAGGCATATGGCATTTTTCAATCTTGAATGCTGGTATTGAATTGATAAAAGCTATGTGCACAATATATTAATTATATTTGCATTTATTTTTAGGTGCTGCTTTAAAACCGTTGCTGAAAAGTTGCACCGAAAAGAAAATAGAAGACACTTTCAAAAGATACTTGAAAAGAACCTCTGAAGTGGCTAAAAGTGAAGATAGAAGAACTTGGATTTTTTAAATTTTGATAATGATTCCAAACAGTTGAATTTACTTTTTATTTTAAGTTTTTATGCTGTATGTTTACATCATATAATCTATGTAATAATTATATTATTGTAGCAAAAGGATTTATATTTGTTAAAAAATTGATTTTTACCAATAATTAGCTTGCCATTAATTAGATTCCTATATAATTCGAAACAACCTGAAAGTTTTGCAACTTTGAGAGTTTGTAGATTTTGGTGTTCTAAATGAAATTACAAAACATGATTTTTCCAACGAAAGCCGTCCTTAAATCCCTTTAACAGTTTTATAATTTTTTATTATTATCAAGTACATAGTACACACAGTATTGTAACATAGATAAGTTTATATTGTGTTAAAAAAAAGGATGTATACTGATAAAAAACGTAGTTAGATAAATCGAAAAATTATTCAATTTTTAAAATATTTATTACCTAAACCTAAAATCTATATACTAAAATCCAAAATTTGTTTGTCAGTATGTTTGTCCCTTCATAAAGTCTCCCCATGTAGGTCTCACTCCCCAAACCACATATGGCTCAAGGCATGAACCAGAGTGGTGCATGAGATCAGTCTGGAAGGAATGGTAAGTAAACTAGAATTAAAATTGTAATGTCTAATTCCAGTTTATTTTCTAAAGAATTTATTTTTGATACCAATCAACCTGTAATTATTTATTAAATAAAGTGAAATAACTATGAATAGTTGGACTGGAAGAACTTCGGACTGAAGTCCCAAGTTAAAAGTTCGTTCTTGAAAGAGAAACCTTATATAGGAATCGAAATTACTTTTGTGTACAGGATATGACGTTTAATAATAATAATAATATATATATTTTCCAACAGGTGGGCACCCAATTACAGGAAAAAAATTTAAAAATTACAAAAACACAGTAGAGGTTCGACATAAATACGAAATACAAATATAAGCTACCTACAATTAATGTAAAAACATAAACATGCGTAATACAGTATATAAATAAATAATAACATAATTATTAAAACTAACATTATACACTAACTTTAGTTAGTGTGTATATAACAAACATCTCAAATCAAGGTATATATGTATCAAATTTGGTAATATGAATAACGCTGTAACAAACTTTCTTAATGTCTGAACATAGTATGTTCTTTAATTAGACATTTATCTCAATAATACAACTTACAATATTATTAATCGAATCAAAGTGAATATCACACTTGCTACATATCTGATTAAAATTATTGCACATGCTTGTAATAGGTGATTTTTTTAGTAAGTTGGTTCTCCTTGCATCCAAGTAGAATGACATATTAGTACGTGCATTGAATCGTGGGACATGAAAGTTAATTTTGTTTAAGAGCCAAAGAGAATCAATTCTGTGATTTAAAAGATTATACAAAAACTTTACAGAGATAATAATGCGTCTAATACGCAGAGATATAAACTCAAATCTGTTAAGTAGCTCAATTTGACTAACCCCAATCTCAGGATAGATACCATCGCAAGAAAAAGCTAAAAACTTAAGAAAATATCTTTGAACTCGTTCAATCTCACGAATATGGCATTCATAAAGGGGAGACCAAATTACCGTGCCGTACTCCAGTATAGATCTCACCAAGGCTATGTATAAGGCTCGTAACGCCTGAACATTTGAAAAGTGTTTACAATTTCGGTAGATAAAGCCATACATTTTAAAAGCTCGACTAACAATGTCATGTAAATGTGCAGCAAAATCTAGTTTAGGATCAAATATGACACCTAAATCTTTAAAGAAATCCGTCTTTTGTATAGCAGTGTCATTGACGGTGTAGATATAACCATACCCGTTTAGTTTTTTGTAAAAGACATAGTCTTACATTTAGTGATGTTTAGTGAAAGTCTATTATTGTGACACCAGTTATCTACGGTGTAAAGATTATTTTGTAATTGAATGGCATCATTATAATTGTTAACTTCACGATACAATTTTATGTCGTCTGCAAAGAGAAGGCAGTGACAAGATATTTGATCTGCTATGTCATTAATAAAAAGTAAGAAAAGTAAAGGTCCAAGATTCGAACCTTGAGGAATTCCCGAAGTAGGAGTAAAATCGTGGGAAATAAGGTTGCAGTATCTGACACAAGAACTCCTGTTAAAAAGATAACTTTCAAATAACTTATTAAAAAATTTAATAAGATTCTCTGATAGGCCATATTGAGATAGTTTATTTAACAAGATGTATTGATCAATTTGAGCAAACGCTTTTTGGAAGTCTAGGTAGATGACATCGACCTGATTGCCTTTATCCATGATCTCTGCAGTGAACTGACTGAAACATGCGAGATTAGTTATAGTAGAACGACTTTCCATAAAGCCATGTTGATGTGGAGAGATAAGTGATCTTAAAGATGAATACAAATATTTATAAATAATAGACTCAAATGCTTTAACAAAGTTACTAAGGATAGAAATTGGTCTGTAGTTTTCAATGAGTGACGGATCGCCCTTCTTAAGAACCGGACATATACATGCATGTTTCCAAATCAACGGAAGATTAGCCGTAGACAAACATAAATTAAATAAGATGTATAGTGGTTTGACAAGAGCAGCAGCGCAATCCCTTAGAATAAAACTTGGTATTTAATCTATACCAGATGTAAAACAGTTTTTTGAGCGATGCAAAGCACATAAAAAAATCGTCCTCATTGATAAAGTCGATGGCAATAACATCTTGAGCTCGAGGTATGACATTAATTGCAATGTTATTCTGAGATTGGATGTATACACTATGAAAATAATTAGCAAATTGATTAACTATAGAATATCCATCATTATATTCAACATTGTTATGTGTCATTACGCTTGGAATACGTGAAAGCCCTCGCTTATTACTGATAAAAGACCACAACCTTTTTGGATCTACAGCAAGTGAATTCTCAACTTCAGTAAGATATTCCTTATAACAAGTATTAATTAATCTATTACATTGCAATCTATAATCTTTAAAAATGTTGTAATAGTGTTCATTTTTAAATTGTTTATACTTTTTAAAAGCCAAAGATTTTTGTTTCAGTAGTAATAATATATCATTATTAAACCATGGGGGATAATGAGTTTTCTTTTTAAATTTTATAGAAGCCTTAGGCACTGAAGTATCAAATATATTATAAACAATTTTATAAAAACTATCACAAGCTTCATTAACATCTGTAAGACCATTAAGTTGCGACCAATCAGCATTTAATAACATATCATACAACACGGGAAAATTAGCTTTTTTAAAATTGTAGTGAGGCTTATCGTTGATTATAAACCGATCATGTTTATTACGAATAACATTGATTTCAATATCAAGGGCCGGATGATAAACTTCTTCAACGACCAAGGGTACTAGTGCATGTTGAACAAGACAATATTAGAAAATATTAAATCAAGGAGACGGCCTTGGTTGTTGAGTATATTATTATATTGATGAAAATTATGTAAATATTGGAAATTCTTTAATATTATATTAAGTTGGTTATCCAGATCAAAATTAAACGACGGGAGATTAAAATCGCCCATCAGTACGATGTTAAGCTCATTGAAAGGTTCTAAAGTAATGGTAAGTTCATCAATGAACTGTACATAAGTTTCAGTTGGTATAGATGGAGGTATATAAATTACAAGTATGATAAGGCAACATTTAGATGAATCAGATATCTTCACACCAATTACATCAATGGAAGGAAATAAATTTGATAGTCTATCTAAATTAATTCTAATAGAGTAAAAACTATTTTTCAGAGAGATTAACACACCACCGCCACGGTTACAATTTAGTAACTCATATTTTCTATCTTGACGAAAAACACAAAAATCACTGCTAAATATTTCATTACTAGCTATTTCACTATTTAACCATGACTCACATAGACAAAAAATGTCATATTCAAAAAAAGTTGAAAAATTTAAATTATTAAGTTTAGACCGCAAACCTCTCACATTTTGGAATAAACAGCGGATAGGATATACATAATTGGGTGCCGATTTCAGTTTAAAGAAGAAGAAACAATCTTAGGTACTTCTCGTATGTATTTTATCTTTATGTTTGTTTCACCGTTAGCAATTCTGCTAACTGTTTAAAAATAACTTTCTTTTATTTCCTCTTGTGTGGTTTGTTTATTTTAGATCCGTGCACTGGAGGACTGTAAAACATCTTTGGGATATTCGTCAAGTCGGCGGCAAATATCTATGTGGTGTAGGGCATTGAGTCGAGGATTCATTAGGTCCCCTTTGGACTTAACACTCAACACTCTTAAAATATCCAGCAAATCCTCGGCTGACGTATGCAGAACGTCTCTCTGAGACGTTTTAAGAACATCCAAGTTTATGACGATTTAACTTCCCATGGACATCCATAGAACGTCCGACCCAGTATAATCAAAAGTCTATTACGTCTGTTGGACGTATGATATATAATAATTACTACAACCCATAACCTAAACCAAGGCCCCAGAAGCTATAAGCTTGTGCGGGAGGGAGGGGGCGATTATTATTATTATGTAGGCCCAATGTGCGGCTGCAGCCGACTTATAGATGGAACAGCGCAAATCCCACATTTGTGTTACAGCTAAGGGAAACTGCAGAAAACCTTAACCAGATCTGCCAGCACCAGGAGTCGAACCCGGGCCGCTTGGGTGAAAGTCCGGCACGCTACGTCCGTATAATGGAGGCTTTTAAAACGTCCGCCCAGGACATTTTAAAAATGTCTCAAGTTCGTGACATTTGGACTTCCAGTGGACGTCCATGTTACGTCCCACGTTGTATAAATCGAAAGTTTATTACCACCCTTGGACGTTTTTAAAACGTTCGTCAATTTCTTGAAAGACGTACGCAAAACGACCGTCTGGAAAGTTTTAATAATGTCCAACTTTGTGACATTTGGACTTCCCATGGACGTTCATATAACGTCCCACGGACTATATCCGATCGTCCGTTCATTAAGTCCGCCGAGGACATTGCTCAAACGTCCATCGGACGTCGGTGTGCTATTAGGGTTTTGCAATTTTTAATTCAAAACACCAAAATTATTAAAATTAAAAATTAATAAAATAAAACTATTATCAACATTAATCTACCATGAATGATGAAGGTAAATTTCATGAATATTGTTAGTGTGCCATATTAAGTTTTATAACTATTTATTATTTGTTTTTTATTTTTCCTTAGAATGAATTTTTGTTTTTTTTAAATAAAAAATCTTTCAAGTTTTTAGTCATTTATTGATTCACCTTGGATACCTACCTCTTAGGCAGCTCTACATTAGAGCAATCAGCAACGGCAACACGCAATATTATTGCTATTGGGTTGTTTACATTGCATTTAATCAGAAGTCTCACACTGGAGCAACTTGTTATCACTTTTATAAAAATGTTGCTGGTTGCGTTAACATTGTCGATGATATGCGTTGCATTTTTCATCTAGCACTTAATAAGTTTGGATGGTTGTAATCAGTAGCTCCACACGGTAAGCTGCGTCGCATCAGGCCGCCATACGCGAAGGGCGCCGAAATCACCTTGCGGAACAGTTTAATAATGTAAAGATTTGGCGACACACCAAGCATTTAATAATTTTGTTAGTTCCTATTTGTTGGGTTAGACCAAAACAATGATAGGGTAAATTCAGGAGAGAAGCCACAGTTGTCATATCTCCACAACTAGAAAAGATAGAGATATAGTTATATCGCATTTCAATAACATTATTTGTATCTATAAAATCAAATTAGCACACGCTCGATTGTTGCTGCGCATGACGTGTCCTTAGAATTTAAAACAAAAGTTCAACGAAAAATCACATTAAAGTTTTAAGCGTGTGATACTTATTTGATTACCGCAAGTGTAAATAGGGAGATTAAAGCAAAGTAAGTACGTAATTTCTTTTTTTTGTGGGGATCTTTATTAAATAATAAACATATATTTTGCAAATGTTTCTATGTGTGTTATTTCTTTAAGCGTGGCATCTCTCCCACGAAATGAGGAGAGACGCCACATAAAGTAATAGCTGATTTTACAGCTAAGGAATAATCTGAAGTTTTCTGAGCCTGGTGAATGTAGACCCGCGAGTGATGCTGAAAATTCGTATGCAGAGTGCTGAAAAAATTATTTTGTTAAAAACAAAAATCGATTGGATCATGTGCTCAAGTCCTGCAAAAATGGGTTAATGAGTATTGTACAATGTACACCCCATACTGTAACAAATGTAGGAGAGAAAATATAAGAAAGAAAAATATAAAAATGAAGAAGTAGTGCATCTCACGTCACAAGTATGGCATCTCTCCTACAAGATCTGGGCTAGACGACACTTTACTAACCTTTTTATTTTTTTATATAATTGTTGATTCTGCTTGAGAAAACTTTATAATTGTTTTTATTTGAAGAAGATAAATGTTTAATTAAAATAAGAAATAACTATCTTTAATAAGTGCAAAAACCTTTTTATTGGAAGCCCTCAAGCAAAATGGGTGGCGTCTCTCCTGAATTTAGCCTACTCAAAAACCTAGAGTATTAAAATCGTTATTATACCAGATTACGTTTCAAGAATTTAATGTTAGTATAGTATTTTAACAAGTCTACTGATAGTCATATACGCATAAAGTGAATAAGACTTAAAAAGTTTGCGGTATACTACAAAGTATTGTATTTATGTAGATTATTTATTGTTATTGTCTTTTTATTGTGTCTTCATTAACAGCTTCAGAAAAGGTTAATGCATTTATTTACTTATTTATTTAACACTTTAATTACTTCTAATAAATACAGAAATGGAATTAAAGAAAAAATTATCCGGATCCAAAAATCAAAAAGAAAGGCAGCGAAAGAGTTAGAAAGGGAGAAACTTCGAGAACAATTGAATAAATATTTTATAAAATCTGCTGAAAACAAAGGCGACAAAGAAAATATAAGCGAACATCAAAAATTTGCCATTAGACTATAAAAATTAGTGAGGACAGGGTTATGATAATGGAGCGAATATGCAAGGCAAGAAGAACGGTGTTCAGAGACATATTTTAAATGTAAACCCCCGCGCATTTTTCTTCCCCTGTGCAGCCTATACTATAAATCTGTTCATTTGCCATGCAGCCAATGTAAATATAAACATTATAAATTTTTCAATATTATTCAAGAACTCTTTAAGTTTTTTATAAGATATTGGGTGGGCGATTTGGATGAATCGGCCCAGGACTCGGGTATAGTATATTTTAATAAGTATAAGGCCGAAGTATATTTAAATAAACTTATTTAATTTATTTTTTCTAATATTAATATCGAAAATAAAAATACAGTATTAATGAAAAATGCAAGAAAAACCATAAGTGAAAGATTACAAAAATAATATCGTAAAATTAATCATAATTCATAGATATTTGAGGATATTTCCATTTATCTTGCTATGATTTGCCAGGTCATCAATTATTTGTCCCTCTGACAAGCTTGCTATAATGTCTGGTTCACAGTTCATCAGCATAAATGCTTCTAATTTGTTTCCAGATAAAGTTGATCGCAATCGACTTTTTATAAATCTCAGGTTCGAGAAACTTCGTTCGCATGAAACTTGGGATATTGGAAGTCAGTAAATATTTGTAACAAGTAGATAATACTGAATATGCATCTGAATATAAATTATACTTTTTCAATATGATATAGCAGCATAAGGCACAATTCTTACAAGTACTAATGTGTTCTGTAGTCACGTTTGGTCTGCAAAATTCTGAATCCATATCACCATTGTTTTCATAATCGTCATATTCGTTATTTATTACTTCTAGACTAATCTCGGTGTCTTCTGTAAGACCTTTCTTCAAATTTGGAAGCAAAATCTAGAAGTTCTTCACGAATGCTGACTACCCTGGCTTCAGCGTTAAATCGCAAAATTTTGCTGCTAAGAAATTCGAAAGTCTCATGCGAGACTCCATCAAGTTGAAGAACTCTATCTTTGCAAAGAACAAAGAACTGTGCAAAATTCTGTTTACTTTCACTTAAAATTTTGCTTTGCATTTTTAATCCTACTTATCTTTATGATTCAGGTACATTATTCCCGGAATTCGGAATCTTTTTAATGTGAGGGTGACCGAGTTTGACTGTACTTTATAATTTAATACCAAAAACATTAAAACTTTGTCTTTTGTTCAAAAGCTATCGTTTGCAACAGTAAAAACTGTTATTATGCAATAGCATAATAACAATTTTTTTATTTTATTTTTTCGTTGTGGGTAGCGGCTGTCGCGTCGGCCCAAAAAGAACTATCGGCCCATCGGGCGATGCCCGATAGGTCGATCCGCCCCTGCTTTCAATGTTTATTTGCAACGCCATCTAGGTCTAGTATTATGGAATGCAAAATTATCGAGTTTTCTTTGTATAAGTTAATTCTTAGTGTATTTTTCTCTTGTATTAATTAAGCTTAACATTTTAATTGCTATTTATCAATTTTTCGAATCACTTTGGTTGTCCGTTTTCATTAAATTTAATAATATTTTTTATGGTGCCATCTATATGTGGTATTTCAACTACAAAATAGCAATTTTTGAATAATTCCTATTTGCGCATAAATGTTTTCTGGAGTTCTAATTCGTTAACAAGCAATAAAATAATACACGCTTCTTGTGGCGGGAAACAATTCCCCCTTCGACCAGTTGGTATGCTACAACACGGTCAGTCTTGTAAAATGCACATTCTTGACAATGCAAAACGTTAGTGTTATGGTGGATTAAACTCTTGGTTTGAATAGTGAAATTCTCTTTTGATGGGTCAATTATAGTTTGATTAGTGCATATAATAGTTTTGTGATATTTTGAAACTATCAACTCTATTGTTTGGAATTTCTGCAATAACGAAATTAAACATTTCTTGTTGCTCTGAAGCCACGTTTTGCTTCGATCTTGAAAATCCCTCGAAATTAGGAAGGTAATCATCTTTTTATTTAATTAAAGTTTCTTCTTCTTTTATTGATGTAATCAATAAACTCCTTTCTACAAAATCAATAATTATTTATAGGCATATTAATCCAGATTTGCAATCAAGTTGGTGTTTTAAGAAAATTGACTGATTTAAAATCAAAACAGATTTTAAAACTTAGTTTGCTGTTTGATCTCCATAGTTAAAACTGCGAGTTTCCCCCTTTGTTGATGTTAAATTTTAAAGAAGATCGGTTAATTGTATTGATTCAGAAATTTCAAAAGCTGCATTTGGATGTGAGGCCCTAACATTGGTCTTGTAAGCAGCAGTATTTTGATTGCCTATAAAAAATTCTTCTACAAAAAAATCCTAGTAACCTGGTGATCATCTTCAACGAGTCATTTGAAGTAACGTTTGAAAACCAAATTAAGTTTATAGAAATAACCAGGTGGGTTTTTTATATCCTATTTTATCGTGGAGCGTTAATTAGTTTTTTCTATCAAAATTTAAGAGTGGGTTGTTCTAGGAACATAGGAATATAGGAAAATCTAGTAACTTAGTTGCTATTTATGTTATGACATATTATGGATATTTAAAATAAGCCCATAAGATTTGTATGGGTTTATTTTAAATATCTCTAATGTTTCACAACATAGTAACTAGACTTACTAGATTTTCCTATATTACGGCAGTGTTACAATTATGTGATAGATATCTTAAAGTTGCAATTTAAAGAAAACTTTTAATATGAGAATAAGTACATTTTTATGTGATTCTGAATTTGATTTTTCAAGTAAAATTGATAAACTTCAAACCTTATAACGATTATAGTACGAATTTTTAAAATATATTTTAATATAGTTGTAGTATTATTATAATCCATATTAAGATATTATTTAAATAACAACTGAAGGCCTTCCAGTTCCACTATCTAATGATTAGTTTATGTGGAATAAATGGTATTATTTTTGTTATTATATACAGTAATAATTTGGAAACAATTTTTGCATATTTAACGGTTGTATTAAGAATTCTACTCACCTTCCCGGTGTCAGTTGCAACTGGCGAACAATCTTTTTGTAAATTAAAATTGATTAAGTCATATTTGAGATAAACTATTTCTCAACAAAGATTGGTTGGACTCGCAATAATATCAATTGAAAACGAAATTTGCGACAAATTAGACGTCAATATAATTTTAGAAAAATTTGCTTCAATGAAAACAAGAAAAATAAATGTATAATAATTACCCTTTATTATTTAAATTTTTTATGGCCGTTATGTATTAATATAAGTATATATTATTATATGTGTACTATTTATACTTACAAATAAAATGTAATATATTATAATAATTATAAGCACTCAAGTATTTTCTTATTACCTGTTTTATAGTTTCTAATGAAAATATATTGTGTCGAAAAATTCATTAAGGGCGCCGAAACAATCTTTGTAACGGTGCGTCATAACCCCATAGGGTCGCCACTGGTTGTGATGGCTTATATTGTTTTTAAGTACCGTAGAACGGGGTGAATAGGATCGCTGAGGTGAATAGGATCGAAAAGTGGGAATTTGTTAATAAAAATCACAAAATCCAAATAACTCAAGAAAACCCTTCTATTTGACCTTGATGGGCTCCGTATATGAATGTCACATAAAGGTTGGTAATATCTCGTTACCAGCAGTTGGTAGTATTGAAAACCAATACATAATCTAAAAGCATTGTTAGTCAGCTGTTTTCGTGGGTGCAAAAACTTTGTCTGAAATTCCGAGCTTAAGAGGCATAGACTCGAAGTAATTAGTAGTAGTGACTCCAACAGGTTAGTAATTAAGGCACACGAAATAGTCTTAGTTCATTTGTATGTAAAAACAATCTAGGAAAAATATTTCTAATTTGCTGCACGTTTTTAGGTTACTGGGGTGAATCGGATCAATAGGTGGGGTGAATAGGATCAATAGCTGGGGTCAATAGGATCATGAACTGGAGTTAATAGGAGTAATACCTATAAAATGCCTAGAGATTATAAGCCTAAAGTAGGGGGGAAACATTACAAGAAACAAAACCAAGATATCATTCAAGAGGCCATAAATGATGTCAATAATGGTTACAGTATAAGACAAGCCGCTAAAAGACACAATCTTGCTTACACCGTGCTTCAAAGACATCTCAAAAATGAAAATGTTAAAAAACAAGGAGGTCAGACAGTGCTGAGTGAAGCAGAAGAAAGATATATTGCAGAAAAGTTACTCATATGCAGCGAGTGGGGTTACCCCTTTGATACATATGATTTAAGATTGCTTGTCCAACAATATTTAAATAGAGTTGGTAGAGTTGTTCCCCGTTTTAGAGATAACCTTCCGGGTAAAGAGTTTACATATAGCTTTTTAAAACGACATTCAAATATGTTATCTGAAAGAATGTGCCAAAATATAAAACGAGCCCGTGCTGGTGTTACTAGGGTAACTATTACATAATATTTTGAACGTCTTACTGCAGAATTAGAAGGTATTCCCCCTAGCCACATCGTAAACTACGATGAAACAAACCTTTGCGATGACCCGGGTCGCAAAAAAATAATTGTGGGGATGTAAGTATCCCGAACGGATTATAAACCATAGCAAATCGTCCACCTCAATCATGTTCGCTGCTTCTGGTAGTGGAGAATTACCGCCATGTTATGTGGTGTACAAAGCCTTAAGCATGTATGACTCTTGGACAACTGGAGGACCATCCCGTACTAGGTACAATCGTAGCAAATCGGGATGGTTCGATAGTTACTGCTTCGAGGATTGGATACATTCCATTGCCATACCATATCTGAAGAAGTTACCTGGCAAGAAGATATTAATAGGTGACAATTTATCGTCCCATCTTTCAGTACAATCGATAAAAGAGTGCTCAGAGAACAATATTAGTTTTATATTTTTACCTAGCAACTCCACCCATTTGACGCAACCTTTAGACGTTGCTTTCT
Organism: Agrypnus murinus; assembly: GCA_929113105.1. Taxonomy (NCBI): domain Eukaryota; kingdom Metazoa; phylum Arthropoda; class Insecta; order Coleoptera; family Elateridae; genus Agrypnus; species Agrypnus murinus. Next base: position 111,002,493 of record OV816028.1, on the reverse strand, counting down.
TCAAACCATTGAAGGTTGCATAGAGAAAAATAGTTGAATTGTATAAAAAGGGACCAGGAAGGAAGGAGTGTGGTATTCCTAAAAATGTCTTTCCCGGTTTATTGAAAAAGCTGCTTGAATCTATTGACGCTAACAGGTCTAACAATATAATTGCTGGGTTTGATAAATGCGGAATATTACCCTTGAATGCTGATCGTGTGTTGCGCATGTTGCCTGTAGAAGATCCAGTAAATGAAACCCAAGAGAATGACATCAACAACTCCTTTGTTCATATTTTAAAGTCTATGCGGTATAATGAGAATCAGCCCAAACAGCGGAAAAGAAAAATCAACGTTCCTGCTGGTAAAAGTGTGGCAATTGACGATGTTGAATCTTCTGATAACAGTAGCCAACATTTTAGCACTCATGATTCAAATTCAGATATGGATCCCATGTCTGACTATGAAGAAGAAAATGAAGAGCACGTTACTGTCGGAAATGAAGAGCATCTTACTGACGAAAATGAAGAGTTTTCTCAGCCGTCGCCTATCAACTCTGTCGTCTCTATTAAATTACACCAAGAATCTGTTTCTAGTGGCCTGCTTCCTATTAATGGAGAAGACATCAATATTGATGACTGGCTACTTATAAATTTACCTTATTCCACTAACGATAAAAGAGAAGGTACATCCAGGTCTTTCAATAGATTTTATATAGCACAAGTTGTGAAAATAAATAAAGACGGGTACGAAGGAAATTTCTTACGCGAAAAAACTACTCGAGATTATTCTGGTTATGTTTATACATTTCCTGATGTAAAAGATGAGTATGAGTTTACATTTCAACAAATTGCCGGGAAACTAGAAACTCCTGGAAGATATGGAAGAGGTCTCTTTAGATTTAAGATTAATTTACATGAATATAATAAACAAACGAAATAGATTGTAACAATAAATGTTTCTATTTAACTTTGCTTTTGAATAAAATGGTACCTTCTAGATTTTTTATTCATAGTTGACGAAATTCTCTGATCCTATTCACCCCAAAGGAAGGTGAATACGATTAAACATTATAAAAGCATGGCTGATTCTATTCACCCCAATGGCAGGTGAATAGGATCAGTGAATAAAAAAAATATATATGGCACGCCACTAGACATAAAAAAAAAACAGCATCGGAAATGAATAGTCCAGGTACAAACTGATGTTTTGATATGCATATCAAAATTCTATGCTTATTACCTAGGGAGTTACACAGTTTCAAAGTTCAAAAGTGATCCTATTCACCCCGTTCTACGGTAATCTGTTAATAAATTCGAAGTTTCGCTAAATTTCTTCGTTGTTGTTATTTGTTGCACCATGATTATCAGTTGTGCAAATGCCAGATTAACCTGATGTTTCCTTCTTTTTTGCCTTCTGTTCCTTCAAGGCCACCAAATTAAAATCTCATAATCAGAGTTGTCAGATGGTGACATGATCGTTTGAGATTGCTACACAAACTAAAAGTATCAGTTGCTTCAGTGTGAGAGGTGGTCAAAATAATATTGTCTGTGCTTATTGCCAGTTGCTAGCTACTAGTAGCGCATTGCTTCAGTGTGAGAGCTTTGTTAAACTGTGTTTGATTAAAATTTAATAAAGTCACATGCATCATAATACTATTTAAGTCTGATAGTTTCGAACAGAATAATTATTTTGGTAACATAAAATTCCATTGCTACAAATTACTATATTTTAAGTTGTCCCGATTATTTCAGTCATTCCTCTGGCTTTTTTAATATTTTGATTTGCGTCAACAGGTGGTTTCATATATTTCATAAATGTCGGTTGACAAATAGTAAACAAACAGCAGTCTGTGTAAATTTAAAAGCTTAAGAAAAGTTTTAACTATAAAAGTCTTGTGTGTTTAGTTGCTTACTATTTTATGTGTCACATGTTGATACTTCATTCCTCTGGTTTTATGTAAGTACAACAATTACAATTTTTTGTCAATCAAAGTGTTATGCCAGATGATAAAATTTGAGATTAGGAAAATATCGTGTTCGGCTTTTAGCGATGAAATGGTGTGAATCCTCATTCCTCTGGCATTTTTAGGTCAGAGGAATAAGTAGATAACAGAGGAATGATATGTTGCTACTCTTACAGTGTAACATTATTATAGTAATAATAATAGTTGTAATTAATTTGTGTGTCGTGGCGGAATGAACAATATTCTTTCTTATTTTGAGGTTTTCGCCACTATAAACGTGAAGCCACTGACAAACAGAATTATTTATTGCAGGTTTTTAACGCAGCGTTTTTTCACGCGTCAACCAAAAAACGTTATCGACCAAATATTATCCTTATTTAGATTGTGATAAAAAACGTATATAAGTTTTTTGTTTAATATTTAAAGTGGCGAAAAACCCAAAATAGGAATGAATATTAATAATTGTAATATCTTACAGGACTAATAGCTATGGCTAAGCAAATTCCAAATAATCTTGTGAGGAAATGTTAAAGAAAAAACGTGAAGCAGAACGTAGGCGTTATGAAAGATTAAAACAAGATGCAGGAGGTTGGGAAAAAGAAAGAGAACAGTACTGTTGTGAATGACTCCAACTTGCATTAATTGCGTAGATACGGAATGGTACTAGGCAACGCGAATCAATAAACTAGTAGTCAAATAAATAATTCATAGAAGTAAACTTGCGTTTTATTTCCTTCTACAAGAATTAATAAATGTAGCCCTAACACCCCATCAGTGTTAAACCTCGCTACAGTACTTAAAAAATAAAGGAAATTGTTAAACCAATACAAGTTATCCGAAAGAGAAAAACGTTTCTTTGTATTTTGAATCATTCTTTTAATAATTCTGGTTCGAATTATTAAAAATTTGGTAAAAGTGGTAAAAATTAAAAAGTAGTACAAATAAGAATTTTACTTTTAAGAAATTTTTTATAGAGATTGCCTCTTATCTTGTTTTGGAAAAGTCTAAATATTTAGCTAAATGTTATTCCTCTGCATCATAAATCATTCCTCTGTTCTCAAATTTTTGAAAATTAGGTAAAAATTGTTAATTAATTACAATGAAGCCTGGTCTTTATATCCCCTGCATATAATGTCATATTCTAATTTCAAATATTGTATTTTGCTGCTTTTTAACTAACTTCTATTACTTTCTACTTTTTAAAGCCAAAGAACGTACATTAGCGACATTGACCCATGTAATAATTCATGCATGCCAGATTTAACAGCATCATTATCGTAAAAATACTATAGGGTCGGGCGGGGCAAAAAAATAGACACTTTTGCAATTTTTAATTTTCTCATAATGAAAAAATCATAAAGCTGACCTACATAATAAATAAATAAATAAATTGCTAATATTTCTTATAGGACATTAGAATGTAGTATCTTTACATTTTTTTACACAGTCTATTAAAGACTCCTTATTAAGAAATAAAATGTGTGACTACTAATTACCCACCAAAAGGGGCAAAAGGTAGACACACATGGGGTAATAAAAAGACATGTTAATATCTTACCTGTTATGTATAATTTGCTATTTCTCAGGTTATAGGCATATATCGTAAGGCACCTTGTCTGGAAGTACAAAATTTTAGATCACTTACAATAATAGCTTGGAAGAAAATGAAACAATACTACTTGGATTGCTTTTAAATATTTTTCTGCAGTTTTTGATATTGTTTCCTCGGAATACGGTTTCAACTGGTGTTTATAATGACACACCATGGTTATAATAACGTAACTTGCACTAATTTCGAAAAATATTTGCTGTAGTATCTGTATTGTGCAGATACTATTTTCATATTTTTATAATTTTATAATACAAAAACTATCATATATGAAGTTGATGGAATTTTAAATTTGAAATAAACCGCTAAACAAAAAAATGAATAAAATTAATTTTTTATTATGAAATTACTTTGAAATCTACTAGATGGTAGTCACCTCGCTAAACAATTAGTTATTACATCTAGTCAGCCAGGCCAAGTTGGCGTATCAGAGTACTGTAATCGATGGGCAAATATTGGGGCAAAAGAAGAATAAAATCTAGTAATTCGTAAATTAAAATCGCATCTTACCTATTTGGCATATTACAACTTGGGGCTGTCAGAATGAAACCTATGTAGAAAAACCTTTTAAACTAAACGTGGATTTAATTAAATTCTTGTTCTTCTTATATCCTTTTGCCCTTTAGGGCGTCGGATTTGGTTCCATATTCCCCGTTTTCATTATCCACTTCTTCCATTTCTTTCGGTCCTGTGGCAAGGTTTTCATTTCGTTTAGGGTTTTTCCTCTGCTTGCTCCCACTTCCTCTATCCTTTCCATCTAGGTTTTCCTCGGTCTACCTCTTTTCCGTTTCCTTCTTTTTCCTGCCTCTATCACTTTCTTGACTATTCTTTCTGGGTCCATTCTTGTTATATGACCATACCAGTTCAATTGTCTTTTCTCCAGTTTAGTCATGATAGGTTCTTGTTTCAATGAGGATAATAATAATAATTGACAATTTCGGGTTTTTCTCGCCCCAAAATAGGATCGTTTGCAGTACTCTGGTCCGCCAGCATGGCCTAGCTGACTAGATGTAGTGACTATAAACAATGGATATTATTATAGAATGCGATTGTGTGAAGAAGACGCATTTTTGTCCGTCCAGGGCAGTGTTGCCAAATGTATCATAATTATTGTACTTGTACCATAATTTACAGCTTGTACCAATGTACCACAATTAGATAAAAATGTACCACAATTTCAGGTGTGGAGAGAATTTATGTAATAAACAATAATCATTCTTTATTACATGTAATAGTTATTTAATATTTACGTAATAAGTCTGGAATGTATATTTTACTGGACTTGTAGATAAGTACCACGACAAGCCATAGGTGAATCCTCTAAGTCTGCAAGTACAGTAAAGAGCTTTGTTACACAGTTCTATTTTTTTCTGTCAACAGTCAATTTAAGAACTTTTAAAGTAAGAACTATTTTAATGAAGTGCTTTTGAAAATGTGATGAGAGTAAGTACAATCTATTTAGTTACATGAAGGGTAACTAAAAGCAACCAGATTTAGCGATGTTTGTGGTGTAATAGTACTAGGTACTTGTAAAATTGTTATAGTGTGAATCGTACCAACACCTACTTTGAAATTAGGTTATCAGAAATAATATTTAGGATATGATTGTTTCTGTTAAAGTGGTAAAATATTTTCTAGGTTCTCAAACAACGAAAACTGTTGGAATTCATAAAAGTTATTAATATTTTGCCCAACACCAAGATTGAGGATAGAAAATCTACACAAGTAGCATGTTTGGAATGCTTTAATAATGTTTTATTTTATATTTTTATTAAAATATTAAAGCAAGTTAAGTGTGAAAAGAACACATAATAATTCTAAAAAAATGTAAAGGTTTGAATATGCACTGTACTTATCTTTAGATACTGGTTTCTGTTTCTGCTTAATAATTATCCATTTTTAATATGTATAAATTTTAATAAATATTGCTGTCCTAGACCAGTCCTGTAATTGATGCTTAGTTAAACGACTATTTTCGTTACGAAAAATTGTGTAGGAAGTTTTTATTTTCGGGGTGATTACAGTAAAACAAGTATCTACAAATGTATCTAGATACATTATGTTAGACTTTGTATTTGGATCTAGATACTTCACAGCAAAAGCATCTGTATCTAGGTTTCTTTTTCTGATAGTATCTGTACCTGTATCTAGATACACAAAATAATGCATCTGTTACAACACTGGAAATAAGAACATAAGTGGTAATCGACTCAAAAAACGTTTTTATTTCACTATACAGGGAAACGTGTTTCATCATTTTCTATCGCAGATAATTTAAAAACTAAAGGGTTGCTAGCGATGAGTTAACTATGAATCAATGGAGTGAAGAATTTTCTATTTGTTGCTACAAAACACTCAATTGGTACCATTTTAACACTTACGTCCTTCTGTTAGATCACCATTGATATATTATCTAATGTTCATTTTACGTTTATTCGTTAAAAACTAAAAACATTCACTTAATATACTTCACAATAAAAGTACAAAATGAATAATTTTTCAAAATAAAAGTAAAAAATGGACCATAAATGAACCTTTACACACCTGCTGTGATATGATTTTGTCTACTTTTTGCCCCATCTTTAGCACGAGAAAAACAAATGCCTGTAAAATAAGACAGCAAAACACATCAGCTGATGTTACTGGCTAGTATATCACCTAGCAGAATTGCAAAATAAAAATCCAATTTATGTAACCCATACATCAGTACAATAAAAGTTGTACATACCATTTTCTAGTTTTTAACAGATACAATTCTACTGACATAAATAATTTATTTTTTATCTTTAAGAGGAACGCATTTTTCATTGTTCTAAACTTTTAGTTATGCTTACTACCAATACCAAAAACTACGTTTTTTTTGTTATCTGTCTAGACTTATCTTAGGAGGTATATTTATAATTGTCTTTTTTTTTACCCCACCATTTGTGCTGTCTAGTTTTTACTCCGCTTGACCCTACTACATATATATGGAAAGATCTCATTTCAGATAGATTGGCACTTATTAACCCTTTGTTACTTCTACCCCTCAATTGCTATAACATGAAATTCAAGATTTTACCCTATGCTATTGAATAAACTACAACTATAGTAGTATCTTTAATTCGGTTGATTTTTAGATAAATAAAAAGCAAATTAATGTAAAATAATTTCTTTAGTACCACTTTTTACAATACTTTTTTAAACATATTTTAGTTTTGAATTCAAAAACACTGCAGTAATAATAGTGAACAAGAACTTGTAGAAAAGTACAAAATACATAAATATGCTATAACAAAGGTGTGCATCACACAATTTCTCTAATACTATGAAAATTCATAAACAATATTTTTACCATTTTAGGCAGTAATTTTCTAAAATTTTGTAAAACACGCAAATTAACCATTCTTTACAGTCTCTCTAGTATAATCTGTGTTTGATAAAATTCAGAAATTTCATAAAAGTGAATGGATGCTCTACATGTGAATAATTTGAGATTAGCCATATTTGATTCAGGCGAACCTTAAGTATTTGTAAAGAAATGAAACTCAATCAGTCATTGTTTTAATTCTTTAATAGCTTACCAGTTTCATAAAACATCTGAATAGCATCAGTCTTTGAATTGTATTCAGTTTTATTGAATAGAGATTAGACTTTTATGATAAAAGAGGGGAGTTTTTCTAAAAAAATATAGTAACAATTTCCTTTTCTCTGCTTATTCTATAAAAAAATAAGTTACCTTTTTACTGAAATAAAACAAAAACATCAAGCAACTGTTTTCTAATCAATAAGATAGGCCCTCATTTATATGATAAATAAAACACTTACTAACAATAAAGAAACTGTATATGAGGAATACAAAAGATTGATGTAATGGCAAATATTCTGCCTAAAAATAAATACTAATATACATACATAAATCTGGACTACTTTTATACTTATAAAAAATTGTTTAATAACTTGCACAAAAACTAAAAAAAATCGATTCCTTAGCACATGAATGCAACTAGGGTCAAACATCTTGTATTCATTTAGTGTAACCAGTACTATCCTGTTCCTGTAATACCGTAATCTTTTCATAAGCATAACGTATTTTATCATAAAGTCCAGAACAACAGCCGTTCTTTTCAATAGACGAAAACCTAAATGTACGGAATGATTTATCTTCATCTATAAATGTTACAGCTTGCATTAATGGACACATAATAATTTTTGTGTGATCGCTGAAATTCACCTAAAAAAAAGAGTAAATAATATCAGTAATGGAACAAATCATTTACAGCTCTCTAGCTTACCTGTACAGTACCATTATTCAATTGCATTAATACACCTGAAGTGGATCGACACCATTGATGTAAATGAGGTATACGTGATAATGTATCTGCTTCACGAACAACAGAGGCACCTGCTTTTATTAAATGTTCACGCATATAACGATTGAAATATGATAATAATTTGATCTTCTTATCCATAGGTTTTGGGTAATCATTGATTGTCATGTAAGTCTCTTCACCATTTTTATCAATGTAATGAACATTACTGAAATATTATAAAACTTGTAAATACTGTCAATTATTTAAACAAATAATATAAGCTCCTTCAAACAGAACTACCAACTATAGCCTGGACACGAAAAAAAATCTGGTCGCTTTGTACACTACCTCAATCATTTAAGTTCCCTACTATCAGTTTGTTTGAACTTGAAAACAGTTAGACTGTTGTCATAGAAACATATCGACAAAATATTTCCGAGTGTCATTAAAGCTTACTAAAAATGTAGTCAAAAAAATTAAAAGTGCGAAAAAAAATTGTGAACATTTATCAAGAAAATCGCAGTTTGCCACAAAGTGAAATAGCAAGAAACTCATGTCAAGGCTGATTTTTTTATCTATTTCCTGGACAAGGTTATTCTGTCGCAAAATGTATAATCGGTGTTGTTGATAAATACAAGAAGCAAAAGCTATCAAAATTTCCCAAATGACATCTGGTTTGGCAAGCCATTTGTTCTTGCGGAGTTAGGAGTAAGATTTTTATTGCCACTGGGAAAATTAATGGACAGATTTATACAGCAGAATGACCACAAGAGACCTAACATTAATTGGACAGCATCAAGGTTCTATACTTTCTTGGCCTGTGTTATTGTTGTGGTAAAAGAAACGAGTCCACCAAACTGTTCAGAACTGCGGCCAATAGAACAGTATTGATTGCATTGGAAAAGCATATGTCCAGTTCTACAAACATTCGAGATTTAAAGGTTAAGTGGCAAAAAGCAAGCAAAGAAGTATCAGATGACGCTGTTCGGAATATGATATGGGTAGTGTGAAATCAAAAGTACGATACGATTATTATATACTCATGAAATTAAATAAAAATTTGTTATCCGGTTATCGTTCATTTTGTAAGCTTTAAGATAAAACATTATAATAACAAAAATTACTACTTCATAAAACCATTACATCAAAATGTATACGACCAGATTTTCTCGTGTCCATGCTTTCTTCTTCTTTCTCCTTTCACTCCTATGGAGCATAGGGTATCCCTTTTTGGGATGTTTCAAACGAGATCTTTCGGTAATTATTTATTTATTTTTCTATATTATTTACTATTTATTTTTCTATATTATTTACTATTTATTTTTATTATTTACAGAGACCATAAATCAATGATTTATGATGGGTGCTTATGCAACCAGCATACAATTTGAAAACATTCGATAAAAGGCAGATAAATGAACGCAGCTATCTTCAAAAGGCGGAGCTTGAGTGCTGACAGGTCAAATATATAAGGATCACAGTGCGGCTAGGAGAGTGTCACTACTGCCTAGAATGGTATACTGTGCTTATACTAAGCTTCACCCCGCACTGCACTTAATGTAAAGAAGTTATGGTTCAAGTTTACCCAAAAAAAATTTAACGGTACATTCAAAAATTCTAAACAAAATTACAGTTAGACACCCAAATATGGTACATAAATCTTAACCGCATGATTAATAATTTTTTTTTCATAATAATACCGGATGGGGCAATAGTGTGGGGAAGTCTGATAGCTCCTAAACGGTAACAGCTAGAAAAATCGTTCTAATACGGATGTAAACAGTGGATAGAGACGAATCTAGAGAAATTATTTTCAAATATACAGGGTGTTGCAGAATAGTGTGGCACGCTTAAGGTAATTTTTTTTAAATAGAATGCCCCAAATATTTTTGCATATTTAATACCTCTCTTGGCAGGTTTATTCACTAAAATTCTAGCGCCATCTAATGACCGGTTTAGAAGTTATAAATTTTTTTTCAAAAAGATTAAGTTTTACATTATCCCACTTAACAGTTTACCGCTTTCACGGCCGCAACTGTGAAGACGAATTTAAGTAGGGATTTTGTTGCAGGGGCTTGTAGGGTGCTCTTCTTTAAAAGAAAATTGACCCACCATGTACAGGGTGTTCAAAATTAATTTTTAAATTTAGAGAACTTCAAAGCTAAAATTCACAACTTTTTCAAATGGAACACCCTGTATATTTTGTAGCTTTGTGATGCAGAATTAAATAACGAACATTTTTTGTATGTATGTCCCTATAGCTATCTGTAACCACTTTTGATTTATTGAGAAAAAACTGCAAGTACACAATTAAAAACAATTATTTATTTAGTTGTCAAGTGTGTTGGTTGTTTTTGTTCAACAAAACATTAAAGCATCTAGCAATTGTTGTGCACGTACATTTCTCGCAGTTATCGACCATCAGTGTTTAGTTCTAGTAGGTGTTTTAGTTTTTCAAAATGAATTTTAGTAATGAAGAACTTGTAGACATGACTTTTGTTTTGGGCGAGTCGGAAAGAAATTGTTTGCTTGCCCGCAGAATTTACCACCAACGGTATCCTGAACCCTAAAGTTCACAGCTTTCAAAATCTGCTCGATAGATTTCCTATCATTAGCTCCCATATTTGTTCTCGTGCAAGTGATAGAACTTTATCACTCCTTTTACATTAAAGGATGCAGTGGCAGGATTTGGGAGGGCAAATCCCAATGTTGGGACAACCAAGAAAATTCTTTGCATTTTTGAAAATATTTACAATATTAATCTAAAATAAATGCATCAATATGTCTCAATTTATTCATACAATAAAAGTATGTACAAAATACACTATCGTTCATAAGTTTTAAGACACTTGGTTTTATGTCAATAAATCCGTAACTTGTAATACAGTAGAAATCTTTAATCCGAACCTATAAATGCAAAGCTAATTCATGTTAACGAGAAAATCGTATTACTGGATGTACAAATATAAACATTACTTTATGGTATTGTACTTTATTATAAAGAACTTAACTTATGTAATTTACTAAGTTTATTACAAAACTTTTATTTCTAATTAAGAAAATCTTTCTCCTTTTATAGTGATGTGCTCTAATTTCATGATCATAATTTCAGTGTTTTTCTATTTCCTGTATATTTGTCAGCAGACAAGACATATTCTAGTATTTTAGTTTTGTTTTTCTTTATATCGCTGTCTGTCTAATTACCAACAACATATTTTAAAGTAATCCATTAAACACTAACTCAACATTTAATTGTTGAATAATTTCTCTGATAGTTTTAATAATGTGTGTTTACGCTTTGACATTTTTTAATTCAATTTCGAATGCCGCGAATACAAATCGTGCATTAACAAAATTGAAAAAAAAAGGTTTTAAAGTCAAATGTCATTACATAAACAATTGCGGCAAAACTGCAATGTCAAAATATTTAGAGCGCCTTTGTGATGGTATCATTACTATATTTATAGCTTATACTTTACATCTGTAGCCTTCAAGGTTTTTATTACTCTTTATATTAATAACAAAGATGTTTGTTGATCTTCGTAGAATTTATTTACACAAGTCGGGTCATAACACTATCAGCCAACAAACTGCATCAGCAATCTGCTATAATCTCATTTATATTTAACATTCACCTGTATGTTATTATGTATGTACTATGTACATACTAAAATTGAATATGAATATGTACATTGTACAGGGTGATCCACTTAACTTTCTCTCCCTACTTTTCTCTGTTATTTCTGTAGTTACAAAAAAATTATTCTAACAAAAGTTGTAGGGCTTTTTCTAAAGTTTTTAAATATGACATAAAAAAAACACTTGAAAAATAAATGTGGAAGTTATATATACAAATTGAATTTTTTTTAACGAAACACCCTGTATTTTATTGCATTTTTTTATGTAGAATTTTGCACTGATGTCAACAATATAGAACACATAGTATTTACTTCTAATATTTTCCAAATTATTTACGTTTAAATATATAAATAAATAATATTAAATAATAACACATAAAATATTTAATTAGAATTAGAAAACACTTAACAATAATTAATAAAAATAACCTAGAGTTACTGTAACAAATGTTCTATTTCACTAATGCCCATTTATTTTATTGTTAAAAATATCAAAGTAACAATTCAAAGCAAATGTTTTTAAAATCAGAGCATACTAGATCGAATATGCGATATTGTGTAATTTATATATTTAAAAGCAAATATTTCGAAAACTGTTAAAAGTAAGTATTATATATTCTATATTGTTGAAATCAGACTGAAATTCTACGTCAAACAAGGCAATAAAATACATGGTGTTCCATTTTAAAAAATTCAATTTATATATATATAACTTTGGTATTTATTTTTCAATTGTTTTTTTGATGTCATATTTAAAAACTTGAGAAAAAGCCCTACAACTTTTGTTAGAATAATTTTTTTGTAACTACAGAAATAACAGAGAAATGCAGAGGGGGGAAGTTAAGTGGATCACTCTGTACATAGTACTTTCTTGTTTGGATTATAGCTTGTAAATGTTGTTGTTTGGAATACAGTGGGTTCGGATTATGGATTTCTACTGTATTAACTTAACACGTCTTTGCACAACTAACAAAGTACTACACTTCACTAGTATTTCGTGTCAATATCACTGTCATTTTGTAGCGCTCTTTCTTGATAAATTGAGGATGTCTACAATAAGAAACCTCCAAATAATAGATACAAAGCACTAATAAACCCTTGCTAAGTCACCTCGTTTAATTACGGTTTTGTTTATTTTTGATACTACAATTTTCAGCTCTCCTAACCCTTCGAATAATCTGACTTATCAGATCTGAGCATATCAATCAGAGAAATCTACCAAAAACTGCAGATGTCGAAGTCATCAATGGCATATGCCGTGCACACAGCAATTCTTCCACTTTAGCAGGACAAAAATGGCATTTTTAACTTGCGTTTTATAACAAAATCTAACACAGAAAAACATTCTCTAATTATGTCTGATTCTTACCCCAGCTTATATTAGTTTTTGTCTCAACAGTAAAAACAAAGACGTGACTGAATTATAATGCACACTTAATGCACATCTTTATACGTCAGATAATTTGCAAAAAGTTCCATAAATTTGTTGTGATGTTTTTTTTAGTGTTTTCAATTAATTTATTTTTTTGACATGGACTTTGCAGCTTCAGATATGTGCTCTTATTTTACAAGATGTTACGATTATATTGATTTATCTATGACGACCATAGAAAGTTACACATTCCCCACAATCTAGTAACCGTAAAAATGACCAATTGCAAACAATCTCCAAACTGAACGATAAAGACCGTGAGGAAGGAGTTCTCAACAATCAGTAGTTCTATTAAAACGCCATAGATGTCACACTTGCAATATTTATAATACTATTAATTATTTGAAATATAAAATGTTATAAAGGACTAGGCACCCCTTAAATGGAAATCTAAGGACCAGTCGATTTTGTTGATTTTTATACCATTGAATAGATAATGAAAAAACGAAAAATTCATATCATTGGCCAACACGGAGAAATTCATAGGAAAGCTGCAATTCGAGATTTTAGAGCAACATAATTCCCATTTAAAATGCATTGCTGTCAATCAATTCGTCTCAACAATAGAATCTGATACTGACCCTGTAAGTGGCTCTAAAACTTTTTAAAATTTTGAACGAAACAATATAAGGTTTTGTTTTCTCAAGTTGCACATACTTAAAAATTTCAAAATTTGATTGACATTGGTTTGACAATTTATTCTAACTTTTTTTGAATAAATATTCAAAAATAAATAGACTTTCTTGAAGTAAATGCTCATGAAAGAAATCGAATAAAGCCTAAATAGAAATCAGGTAGGTAGGTATTTACTTAAATTGGCTGCAGTCTCACTGCAGCCACTACTACCCACCACCACCCACTACCATCGACCACCACCAATTAAAATATTCCCGTGCGGTCCCACTGAAGCAAGTAGTGACCACCAATATCATGTAAAATTTTAAATTTCGCGCTTGTTTTATGTTTATCTCTGAAATAGACATATTGCCAACTTAGCAAGCACTGTTATTATTATTTCCTATTAAATGAGATTATGTGCATTATTAGTTTATATTGTCGCGTTGTATTTAATGAACTAATAAACCAAATTATTGCAAAAATATGATATTGTCAAATAAATCAGATAGCGAGAAAGTTACAACCATGTGCTGCTAGGGTACATGTGGAATAAAAAAAAATCACGATATGTGTGGGTACGGAAAATGTTTCTTCATAGGGAGCAGTTGGGAAAATTTTATCAATAAATAATAATTAGTATCCCAGCTTATAAAAAAACGAAGAGAAACTTTGTTTTGAAAAGTCTTCACTACCAATTACCAAAAACAAAAACCTAAATATAAACAGGAAATTCAAATTTTAGTGTCCATTTTCATCATGTCCACTAGCGTGTGCGCATTGTCAACCACCAAAATTCGAACACGTCGGAAATTTCAAACTGGTGGTCACCGTTTGATGGTAGTAGGTGGCTAACAGTGGCTTAGTGGGACATTGATTAATGTATGTTTAAATTTTAGTTGGTGGCGGTGGGTGGTTGACGGTGGCTCAGTAAGACTGCAGCCTTATACAAACATGCAGTTTTTGTAATTGTCTATTGTAAAAAGTAGATTTTAAACTACAATTTGTGTATTTTCTTTTTCTTTTTAGCTTTTGTATTAAGCAGAATGTAACTGAATTTAAATCAATTGAAGATATAAAAATATTGCATACGAAAAGGTATTTGCGAATAATAATATTAAAACTATTTTAGAAACCAATGATTTAAATAAATCATTTTCTGCTAATGGCATTATTGTTAAAATTATTGAATTGTATGCTAGTAGTGCTGTTGAAAATCGACAATATCCATTTTTAACTCATTCTATTTAATACAAGTTTTGTAAGATGCAGTGTTACGTTTGTGAACGAGAAGGACGTCTAAAAGAATTTCAATGTTTCAGTAATTTAGATATTTATCTAGAATATCAACAACTTGCAACCAAACATCGGTTAAACAATGGATTACAACCCAGAGATATGGACTGAAATAATGACGTTTTATTATTCATGCAAATTGCCACACACTTAAAGTGCATGTAGGTGATTGGATTGGATGTGAATGTGCATGTAGGTGATGAAGACAATCTCAAATTCAACTACATAGTTCAAAGACGAAATAAATATTTTATATACAATAGGCAAAAATTACTCCGAAAGCGCTCTTTGAAGTAAGATTGGAAGTTTACTCTTACAAGGAGATCTTTATTTCCAGAAATGGGTTCTGCTGCAAAGAACATTTTGATGAAAATGACATGTTCCCCAAAATATCGTCGATCAATTCAGCACATCTTATTGCTTTCACAAGAGCTACCATTTGCTGAAACCTGTATTAGTCGTCGCACCTGATGAATATATTTTAGACGTTCACAGACTGTATTTTTCTGATTATAAAAATAACGATGCAGCTTTATTAAGAACACCACATGAGAATAGAAGACATAATAATATATATAATAATCGTTAATACAAAAGCTAAAATGAAATAAATAACATACACAAATAGTTAGTTTAAAATCAACTTTTTACAAGACAAAAAACTGCATGTTTGTATAAGTAAATGCCTATTATTAATCCATAAACTTTATCTTCAGCATGCAAAGCTGTAAATCTTTTACCTTCATTTTTAATTTTAGAAGGATTTTGCTTCTAAATCTGTGGTATGTAGCCACGTTTAATGTTGGCTACCATTTTAATGTATCCCACGTGAACAACGTAGTTCTTCCCATTTGATAATCTAATTGTTTAGCATAAGGAAATAAATCATTTGAATAAGTAAAGTGTGGTTTCTTTTTAAGTAAATTGCAGTTTTTCCTTGATAACTCTTCATTTAAGAAGCGTAGATATCCCATAGAATAAAAGCATGTACAGCTATATTACATGAAATCAGTACTCACTGAAAATATGTTTGCAGGTTTAGTAAAATTAGAAGTTTCTTTTTGTTTTTTGATGTAATATTTAAAATTGCCTCTTGTTCCTGCCCCAATAAAATTATTATTCGATATTTTTATGTGCATTTATTTCAAGAAACCCTATTTATTTTCGAATATTTATTCCAAGAAGGTTAGAATAAATTGTCAAACCAATGTCAATCAAATTTTGAAAGGACCCCGCACAAATCTTATGGAAATTGAATTTCGGTCAAATTATCTGAAATTTTCAGAATAGTTTCTTGAAGTTATGCTGAGAAAAAGTCTCCATGGGCACAAAGTGCCAAGATGCTTCGGAGACGAGATATGAGCGATGCGAAGTTGAAAAATGCGTTTTTCAGATCTCAGGCTCCCATAATCGGTTTCACGGCATCTGAACATTTTCACTGGAAAAAAACGTATAACTATAATCACACTAACGCATTTTATACAAAAGAAAACTATTTTTTAAGTCATTTCATACTGAAAAACGTTGAAATCTCAATATATCTCAAATATCCGTCTATTCAGGTTTTAGAGCGGGTATTAGATGTTGGGCTTTAATTTTTTAAGCTGGAGATAAAAAAAGACAGTAGAGAGGGTTTGGAGTCATAAAATACTATGGGAGTGACGAACCGTGGGGTCCTTATCTTTACTGTCAAACGTGAAAAAATATTTACTAGTGAGAGGCAAGGGGACTCACGATAAACAAGCACCCCAATAAGATGAGTCTCCCATCACGTCCACGTCGTTCATCTTGGGTTCAGCTGAGAATGGGATTTGGTCTTTTACAATAGAATAATATTCTATTAGACTAAATATTAAGTATTTCAACTCTTATAACTACAATATTGAATATCAATTAGAGCAAACAATAACGAAACCTTGTCAAAAGCTTATTTTTGATCAGATTTCAACGTTTTTCGGTATGAAATGACTTAAAAAATAGTTTTCTTTTGTATAAAATGCGTTAGTGTGATTATAGTTATACGTTTTTTTCCAGTGAAAATGTTCAGATGCCGTGAAACCGATTATGGGAGCCTGAGACATGAAAAACGCATTTTTCAACTTCGCATCGCTCATATCTCGGCTCCGAAGCATCTTGGCACTTTGTGCCCATGGAGACTTTTTCTCAGCATAACTTCAAGAAACTATTCTGAAAATTTCAGATAATTTGACCGAAATTCAATTTCCATAAGATTTGTGCGGGGTCCTTTTTAAGTATGTGCAACTGGAGAAAACAAAACTTACTAAAACCTTATATTGTTACATTCAAAATTTTAAGAAGTTTTAGAGCCACTGACAGGGTTAGTATCAGATTCTATTGTTGAGACGAATTGATTGACAGCAATATATTTTAAATGGGAATTATATTACTCTAAAATCCCGAATTGCGGCTTTGCTAGGAATTTCTCCGTGTTGGGCCAATGATATTAATTTTTCGTTTTTTCATTATCTTTCCAATGGTATAAAAATCAACAAAATCGACTGGTCCTTAGATTTCCATTAAGTGGTGCCTAGTCCTTTTAGATAAAGGTTAATTTATTTTGTTTAATTAATATTTTACATTAAATTATATTTTGAATGGAAATCCATCTAGAAAAAATACCTACGGCAGAGCGGGGAATCGAACTCTGGATCGCCTGTCTAGTAGCGGGAGCTTAACCATTGAGCTACATAGAGGTTTTTAAACGACTAGGTTATTTCTCATTATATAAAGCTACAAAGATTGTTATTCAATTAAAATGTAAAATTGATTAATTTTTTATATTATTATATAATTGTTAATGTAATATTATTTATGGCTAAATTACAATAAAAACATTTATAATTTGCTACATAATGCGAGAATATGTTGACATTTCGCATCAAAGGGGTTAATAACCTTGACAATTGAATTGTGATTGTATAAAATTATTTTTTGAAAACGAGTACATACGTATGATTATTTAACTGTAAGTATTAAATAGTAGATTGACTGAAATTATACAGATTGTAAACGTATCATTACTATTGTCTTTAAAAATTTAATGTTTACTTTTGTCATTTTCGAAATTCTAGATGTATCATGAGTGAATCTGATGATGGGAAAATGGGATGTACACTTGTACACCTCCAAACATCGTGGAAGCGGCTCACATTACATCTCTTAATTTATTGCCAAAGATTTCATGTAAAAAATATAAATGCTAGTATAAATTCTAGGTTAAAAGATTTTCTTAGCTGTTGGTGGTTTATTAATTTTTTGTTGTCATAGATAAAGTATAGTGTGTAACGCGTGCAAAAATGCCAATTTTACACTCGTGTGATTGCGGTATTCGATTTCGCCTCATGCCGCAACATCTTCACACTCGTGAGAAATTGGCACTTTTCTGCACTTGTAACACAATATACTATTATTTTACTCATATTATGTACAAAATTTCGGAAAGTAAATTTTATCATTTTATTTTGGTAAATTCCAGACTTTATGGAGTCTTATAAAACGAGTTCCACCAAGATAGTTAGTTTAAATGTTAGTTTCAGCCTTTTAGGTAATTATACTAAAATTTTGGCTATTCCAATTAATCCCTTTACTAATAAAAGAATTGTTTTCAGTTAATCGCACCGACAGTATCATTTTGACAATGTAGATTAGCGTTACGCGAAAAAAATTCTTTTTAGTGATAAAATTTAAAAATTTTTAAGTTGTCTTATTCTAAGAGTAATTTGATAAATTTAATATTAGTAGTACCATTTCAGACTACCATTTTCTGACATTTTGGTCGAAAATAAGATAAGCATTGCAAAAGGATCAAGAAGCTATTAGAAATCTGCTCTTGTAATCCTCTATGTAATAATAATAATAATTGCTACAACCCATAGCCTGGAAACCAGGCCCCAGAAGCTATAAGCTTGTGCGGGAGAGAGGGGGCGATTATTATTATTAAGTAGGCCCTAAGTGCGGCTGCAGCCGACTTACAGATGGAACAGCGCAAATCCCACATTTGTGTCACAGCTAAGGAAAACTGCAGAAAACCTTAACCAGATCTGCCGGCACCGGGAATCGACCGCGGGCCGCTTGGGTGAAAGTCCAGCACTCTAGACATTACACTACCAAGGCTTAATGTAATGATCCTATATTTTCCTGTAATTATAGAAAACCAAAAACCGCTATGTACAATAATGTCAGAATTGATCTTCTAAATCTGCTATGTAAAGAATGCAACACATAGCTGATTTTCAGTAACAATTTCGAATTTAGAAGATCAATTTTGACGTTATTGTACATAGCGCACACAGCTCTCGTGTCAGATATGGGCATGTGCCTCAAGTGCATTCATTGCAATAAATTTGTACAAGGCTATACCTAGTATCAAAATAAATGATACTAAATGGTTCTGTGTACTAAAATAATTAAAAGTGATCTAAGGCATTCTACTTAAATCATCAAAACTATGAATCCTTACACTGTTTTTACAACAATTTTTGTTTTTTGAGCTTTGGAACCCTCGGAACACGAGTGATGCACTGACACCACTCGTCTACCGCCGGCCCAACACTGACATTATTTAAGCTGTTAAAAATGTCAGCGAAGTACGATATGTCTAAATATGGATAGGGGCAATAGATGTTCATTTTGATTTTACTTCTCTTCTTAAAATTAACTACATTAATGTTACTATAATTAAATTACATTTTTAAATTTTGCTTTTTTGCCCTGGTGTTTTTGTGACCCAGATTCTTCATTTTCTTGTTTAGGTTAGCATCATTAATAAACACTAATTAGTAAATTCCATAGGCGATTGGAATTCGATATGGAAAACTCTTACCCAACTTTTTACTATTGAAAGTTAAGACTAGATTTAACCAATTTTACAGTAAAAAGATATGTAAGGTCACGGTTAAATAAATTAAATTCCCTTATAGACAAATGTCTTGTAAAAATTAAAATCTTAATACACAATTATGTATATTTACGTTTTGTATTACAATTAGTCATCATTTGAGACGTGAATTTTAGTGAAGCAAAAACCCCTATGTCAACTAAGAGAAGCAATTTATTCTGCAATAGTACAATGTAACACAACAGTGCACTTGAAAATGGTGGGTTTAGACTAGAAAAATACACAGCGAAATGCGATCACATCATGTTTGTCTTGCTTTAAAATTTCAAAGCTTGCACTTATACAATTAACTTTATTTTTTATTGATATCAATATCATCATCAACGCATTATAATTTTATACCTACTTTTCTAAAAAAGCCAGTCAAAACTACTAAAAATTTTGACTAAAATTTTATTAAGATTTTTTTGTTCCAAATGCCATCAGAAATGCGCTGGTCAAGTCTGGTGCAGGGGCTGTGAGACACCCTGTATAACACGAGTTTTTCAAGGAACTTGTAAAATGACCAATATCAGTCATCACTTTTGTTATAAAACAGTAAAAATCACCTTGATTTTTTTGCATGTTAATAGAGCATTAAAAAGATTTGTTTAAAATTCATTTTGAGTTTCCAAATTCTGAACTAAACAACCCCAAAAACAAAACTGAATAAGACACAGTGTAATTGCATATTTTAAGCAAATAAAAATGGATTATTATAACTATGATTTCTCTTGAGATTCTAGTTTTTAAGCGACACTTGTTCTCTAGATCATAGGTTTAAAATATGGATACATATTTAGAGGTGTCCTTAGATAAAACCATGTAGTTTTTTGCTAATTAATGAAGCTTTTGATCGATTGATTGATACATGCACAAAGAAAAATAATAAAACTGAGAAGAACGTACAGTCCATTTGGAAGCATTATCAATTTGGTTGTGTCATTAAACATGACGCCAACACTCTCATCACATAATTGGTAACCAAATCCATATTTATCAGAATAATCCACCCATTTCGAAACCCATACTAGTGGTTGAGCTACTGGATCAGTCATCTCATCACCAAACTTACAATTTCTACTAGGTTTAGAACGAATCACCTATAAATAAAAAAAAAATTTAAATACAATCATAATTTCTAAATTAAAAGCAAATTTGAAAATGTCATACTTGTACAAGCATTTGACGTAACGCATTAAAGTTTTCTCTGGCATTAAATGCTGTAACCGCTGTAGATAAAGAGCCTGCTGTCCCTATTCCACTTGCTGCAATAGAATCGTGACCTTTAGCAGGCATATCGACTTCCATACCATTCTCAGCTAAAAAGTATATTCATATAAAAAATAAACCAACACCTCTCTTATTGCATTTCCTTACCAGTGTTAATCTGAGTCAATGGTTTGCGAGCTGCCTTCTCAAATTGATCAAACCGTGGAGCCATAGTAAGGCAACTTACTGGAAGCGATGATGGTGTAAAACCTGAGGTTAAGAATTCATGATTTATAAGTTGTTGTACTTTTGGTCGGAACTTTGGTTCAGATTGTAACATTGTGACTATCATTTGACGAGCAGGTTGTGAAATATTTCCAGATAACCTACGATAAATCATAAAATAATAATGTATTAAGTAATGTGCAAACCAAATATTTACTTGTAATCACATTTTTTAATTCTAGAATATGTTTCTTTTAAAGTGCTAGTTTCAAATGGAGGTTTGCCAAGGAGAAGGGTATACATAATACATCCTATCGACCAGATATCTACTTCAAATGAATGACCTTTCTTGTTAAGTATCTCTGGGGCAATATAATTAGGTGTTCCACAAAGTGTTTTCTTTCTTTCGCCATCATATTCAATTCTGGCAGCCAAACCGAAATCTCCAATTTTCACTTGCAGATCATCGTTTAAAAATAAATTACCTAACTTCAAATCTCTATGTATAATTTTACTATGATGTAAATAATAGACACCGCTAAGAATTTGCTTCATATAAAAACGGGTTTCCGGTTCGGTTACTGTTTTTCTTCTTTTGTGTAATTCCATCATCGACTAAAAAAAAAAATCAAAAATTTCATATAAACGGGAACAAAAGATAAAACTGTTACCGTTTTGTATTATAGACTTACTATTGCAACAAGAAACAATCAGTATGTGTATGTGATAGTTGCATTTTCAATGCATAAAAACTCATCCTCAGTAGACTATGAATTATTTTAGTGTTTAGCATTTAATCTTATAAGGTAAGCTCCATAAATTCTCGGCCTGATATAGAAAAAATAAACTTGGTAAAATATAATAATTTTTATTTTTCAATATAATCTCCCCTAATGTCAATACACTTATTACAAAGTGGAATTAATAATTCAATGCCCTTGTAAAAATAATCTGAAGTTTTTCCTTCAAAATGTTCAATTACATCTGCTTGCAACTCATTCTCGTCCTTAAAACAACATCCCTTAAGGTCTTTCTTTAAATTGGAAAATAAATTCTAAATTCCATTTTAAATTCTTAAATTGGAAAATAAATAATAGTCACTAGGAGCCATATCCGGACTGTATGGCCGCATTCGCGAATGGCAGCTTGTGAAATTGTGGCAGTATGAATGGGTGCATTGTCGTGTAATAATTGAACACCTATTGTCAATTTTTCTCCATGTTTTTCACGAACATTGTTTATCAATTTATGCAATAAAGATGCATAATTATGTACTGTTAACAGTTGTATTGCGTTCTTTAAAATCAATCAGTAAAATGTCGTCACAATCCCAAAATATTGTTGCCATAACTTTCTTTGTTGATTGAATGACTTTCGCCTTTTTGGGACGAGGTTCATCGGGTCGCCGTCATGTCATCGATTTCCTTTTGGATAGAGGAGCATAATACACAGAACTATTGTTTCATCTCCAGTGACAATGACCTCCAAAATCGGCTTTGGGTCATCTCCACACAAGTTTAAAAACGAACGCGCACATTCGACGCGACGTTGAACAGCACAGCACTACTTTATACTACTTTATGGTCATGAAGAATTCCGCGAATACTTGTTTCCGAAATGTCAGACATCACTGCTAACTCCTTAACTTTCAAACTTCTAATACCATTTCTTCAATGATTGCAACTTTTTGAGGCGTTACTGCTTCAATTCGCCGACCGGTGCGCTCATCATCTTCAAGAGATTCTTGTCCCAAATGGAAACATTTTGACCACCTTTTTACAGTGGAATACGATGGAGATAATCCAACCATAACACCCTCTAAATGTTGTTTGCTTTGATTAGGTGTGTTCCCTTCTTTTGTTAAAAATTTAATGACCACACGGTACTCAATTTTCGTTGGCTGCGACATGTTTATGCACAAAGATGTCACGATTCTAGTCGTAATATATATAGTATAGACGTCTTACATGTTCAACTATGATGCAACCGAGTTTGAACATGTTGGTACCTGTAGAAGCCTGCCGGGCCGAGAATTTATGTTGCTTACTTCGTACGTTAAAAATAATAAAACATCATTCTTCAGGTTCGGAAACTTTTATTAAACAGCAAACAAATTTTAAAATGTCTTGGATACAATTTTTGTCAACTAATATAAACTTTCTGACATAACCAGCATCACATCTTGATGTTCTGTAAAGTTGCTTGCAAAAACTGCACCCAAGACACCAAGTTTACGTGCTAATCTCATATGCTTCATCGCATGCTGTACGAAAACGTGCAAACAGAAATCAAAGCCATTTTAGGAGGCGGTAAAGCTTTCAGAGCTTTCCAATGAGGTCAAAAAAAGTGGATCATCGGCAGGAAAATTTGCATGGGAACCCTTCCGCAGCAGGTCCTTGAGCAACATGGGATGTTTGATTTCCAAGGGTTTAGTATTAATCACACCCGCATTTTAGCAGAGCAGATTATTTTCTTTCAGAAAAATGTCAGTATTGTTGTTAACTTAAATGTACCTGACTTTTGAAGAGGTAGTCATTTTCAAAAGGTAAATGGTTCCATTTTAACAAAGTTTTAATAATGTTAATGGGTGTTTCTCCCGAAAACCACAATTTGGATGAGAAAAATTCTCGGAAAGGAAAATTGTTGAAATCTGTTTTTCTAAGAAATAGTATGATTAATTGATTGTATATAATGTTAAAGTTTTGTAATTAAAATAAATAATGACAACTTTTTAGTTTTACCATCTATTTTATTTTTTGACAACTGAACAATACAACATAGAACAGCAATAGAGGGGGTGATTTTTATGTATCTACTTCTTAAATCAAGTGGCACATTCTAGTGTGTGTGCACATAATATAATAATTCCGACTCAAAATTCCCGCCCTCAAATATTAATTTACATATTATTTTAAATTATCATTTGACAACAAATTATATTCAGAACAGGTTAAGAAATAAATTAATTAATTTTAAAAATTAAATACACATCAAATGATAAATCAGTTTATACCCATTAAATTTCTGAATTTTGAGAATTTAATATTACACAATGGTTTTGTAAAAATGTCTGCGAGATTGTCTTTAGACGGAACATAGTTAACTTGCACGTCACCTTTTTCCACATGATCACATATGAAGTGAAATTTAATGTCTATATGTTTGTTTACTGTCTCCAGCCTTACATTGTGGAACTCCATAATCATGAAATATAATATAAATACAAAGATTAGTTAAAGTTTCACAAGTTTTATTAATATAACTTTATTAATATAATTTATAATATAATTTTATTATAATATTATATTAATTATATTGTCAGGTTAAGATATTAATAAAACTTGTGAAGCTTCAACTAATCTATATGTTTGGTTCGTCGTGTATTTTCGTTGTTTTTTATCATGGATATAGCACTCTGGTTGTCCATATAAATTATCGATAATGGAATTTCTTTAATAAAGTCAGCTGCTAAATTCTGTAGATAAATTAATTCGGCAACACCGTCGCGGCTGCCACGTACTCACTCTCAGCAGAAGAAAAAGCAATTGTTTGTTGTATCTTTGAGCTCCAAGATATTAAGTTTCTATGGTGTAAAACAGCCATGCTGCTTACACTCTTTCTGTCTTTCTTATCTGATGCCCAGTCGGCATCCGTAAAAGCAATAATACCATTTTTAATATTTTTCTTGAAAGTGAGATTCAGATTTTTAGTTTGTTTAATATACTTAAGGATTCTTTTTGCTGCTTTCCACATAGTGTTGGTTGGTTTGTCTAAAAATCGTCCTAGGTAAGCCGTGCTAATAGCTATATCTGGGCGAGTTGTAGTTGATAGGTATGTAAGAGATCCAATGATTTCACGGTAGGGAACATTTTTAATAATTTCTTCTTCTTCTTCAATGTGTATGTTTGTTTCCATAGGAGTGTTGACACCTCTACAATCTTGCATGTTAAAACGCTTAAGAATCTTATTTATCATTTCTTCATTACTAAACTTTATTTCATTTGCACTCCTTGTAATTTTCATTCCCAAAAAATTTTGTAGTTCTCCCAAATTCTTTGCTCTAAACTCTCTTTGTAATAACTTTATCATTTCATCAACCTTTTCCTTATCTCCCATAGTTAGTATATCATCTACCCAGATTACCATGTATATACCATTCCCTATGTAGAGACAGGCATCATTTAGGGATCTTTTAGGTCCATTTTTTGTCGCAAAGTTATGAAAACAGTCGTTCCAAACTCGTGAAGCTTCCTTCAAACCATATAAGGATTTATTAAGTTTGAGTACTTTTCGTTTATCATAATTAATACCTTCAGGGATCTTTATAAATATATCTGATTTTAGTTTTCCGTTTAAAAAGGCCGTTGGCAAGTCTAGTTGGGTTATTCTTATATTATTTTGCAGCGCATGATTAATGAACATTTTGATTGTTGGCATTTTTGCCACAGACGAATATAGGTCCTCATAAGAGTCCTCTTGATACCCCCCCTTTGCCACTAGGCGAGCTTTACTCCATCTTGTTTTATTTTAAAAATCCATTTCGTGTCAAAGGCCTTATGTCCTTCTGGTAACTCAGTAATTCTCCAAGTCTCCATCTTCTCGAGTGCAGTAACTTCATTTTGTATTGCTTCTTGCCATTCAGACGACTCTAATGCTTCCTTGTATGTAAAGGGGCCGATAGTTACTCCTAATAGGCAATAAGCTGCATATACTTCATAATTTTCTAAATATTTTGGTTTTTTGATAATACGTTTGTGTGTGTTGTATGATCTGTCCTCTTGTACTCTCTCAGCTCCCTCCTCCGTCACGTCATGTGCCTGTTCTATCTCATCTTCCTTTTCACTTTGTACCTCCTCTGTTTCGTTTTCTGATGTATATTCTACTTGTTGAATTACCTTTGTGGGTGAATAACGAAATTGCGTCTCATCAAATGAGATGTCACGTGATATAACTATTTTATCTGTCTTGGGATCCCATAATCTGTACCCTGCACTAGCGTAGCCTACCATTCTAGCTTCTCGAGCTCTAGGTTCTAATTTGTCAGTCCTGGGTAGTACACAATACCATACTTTAGCAGCAAATACTTTTAATTTCGACAGATCTAATTTACCCAGGTAAATTTCAGCAGGTACTTTACAATTTATAGCTCTGCAAGATGTTCGGTTCAACTGATAGACAGCAGTACGAACCGCCTTGCCCCATAGATACTTAGGGAGGTTAGAATCGATAAACATGGCTCGTACTTTATTTAGTATAGTGAGATTGAGTTTCTCAGAGACTCCATTTTGTTGAGGTGAATAGCTGCATGTAAAATCTTGACGTATCAAATTTTCATTACAGTATTTTTTAAAGTTATTTGATAGGAATTCGCACCATGCGTATTCTTGCCACATGAATCGATTCCGATTTTAATTTTTGTACATGAGCTTTTAGAATAGATTCACATTCACTTTTTTCTTTCAGTAAATATATGGAACTGAAATGTGAAAAATGGTCTGTTATAGATATATATTTTTCACCTGCAAGAGTTGATGTCTTTGTTGGCCCCCACACGTCACAATGTAAAAGTTCTGCTATACAACGAGAACGAGGATACTCTACTTCCTTAAAAGGTTTTCTGGTTGCCTTAGCTTCTTTACAGGAGTAGCAGACCTTGTTACTATGAGGTAGCCCCAATAACTGTAATTCTCTTCTATTGGCATGGCCGAGTCTTAAATGCCATAAATTATCTTCTGTTTTGGCCACAAAACTGTTCTCTTGTTTATTTACATGAATTACAGCAACAAATAAATTATTAACATTATTACAAACAAGTTTAAATTGTTTTCTTCTAATCTCTGCACACTCATTTTTAAATAATACTGTAAAATTTGCTTGAATAATTTTTTGTACAGATAGTAAGTTGAATTGTAATTCATCAAGTAAGAGTACTTCAATTTTTATTGGTGTATGGCCAGCATATAATTGTAATATTCCTTTTTCATGTGCTTTCATAACAGTACCATTAGCAATTTTAATACTCACGGGTTCAATTGTTTCAATCTTAGTAATAAAATTTCTCATTTTTGAAATTACATAGTTATTTGTAGCTCCAGAGTCTAAGATAAACGACACTTCATTTAGATATGTGCATCGTAATTCAGCAGTTAGTGCCACAAAACGAATATCATCAATTTCTTCTTTCGTTACTTTTGCATGGTTACTGTTATTATTATTAAATTTTACATTGTTACTGTTTTGGCTCTTATTTTGATATTGAAAATTAGTATTATTATTGTAATTACCTCTTGAAACATTTGTACCTCGCCTAAAATATCCAGCTCTTCTGCGACTTCTGTTATTATTGTAGGTCCCTCTTTGATTTGAATTTCTGTATTGATTCATATGAGAATAATTTTGAGGGTAATTATTTTTATTGTAATAGTTAGCATATTTTCCATATTCAAAATTGACAAACGAACACTCACCATCCCGTGGCAGTGATTCAGCTTTTTTACCGCTTTTAAGTTTGACTTCAGCATCTAAAAGTCTGGCTTTTACAAAGTCTAGTGTTGTTATCTTTAGTTTCCAGAACAGTAATAACAGTTTCATATTGTTTGGAAATCGTAAGTAATAAATGGCATACCTTGTCATCTTCATCCATTTTTGTTCCACTGGATTCTAATTCACTTATTAGTTTATCAAAAGTACAGAAATGTTCTTGTAGATCATTTCTTTCTTGCTTCAATTGCAACAGTTTTCTACGAATGTGTAGCTTAGTAAGCACACTTTTTCTTTCAAATATTTTTTCTAAATTACTTATCATGTCATGTGCTGTAGTAGCATTTTTTACGTACTCCAGATGTAAATCAGGAATGCACATAACAATTGTAGACCTTGCGGTACCATCCTTTCTTTTGAAATCTTTTAGTTCTTTTTCTGTTAATTTGGTCCTATCAATTTTTGTTGTTATTTCTCTGACATCTTTTTCATCAAGTAAGTTAATTACTCTAAATTTCCATGATGAAAAATTTTTTGGATCTAGTTGAGGATACTGTAAAAACTTCGCCATACTAACCTTTTATTATTATTGATTTTAATTAATTAAGTCTCATAATCTGTTAAAGTTTTGTAATTAAAATAAATAATGACAACTTTTTAGTTTTACCATCTATTTTATTTTTTGGCAACTGAACAACAATAGAACATAGAACAGCAATAGAGGGGGTGATTTTTATGTATCTACCAAGGTCCATTCATGTGTATGTATACCTAGTACACATACATACGTCACCTCATCAAAGTTGAGACGGCCATATTTGAGCCCAAGTTCGATCTGTCAGTTTCTGACATAAGTTAAACGCCGAAGTCTATTCCCCAAAAAATGACTAGTTGTAGTGCATCAAACTGTTCTAGCAATTCCCGGAATGGTGCACGTTTTTGTTTCTTTTTCCAAAAGATAGGAAAATAAGACAAATTTGTTATAGATATGCGTAGAAGTCAGAATTGGGAATTACTGAATACTCAAGATTATGTAAAGTAAGGAAGTTTGAGTCTTAATAAAATTACATGTAGAAATAATATAAACTATTTAAGCATAGAGAAAGGATAGTCTTGACTTGACTTGAAAATAACTGCTTGAAATACTAAAAATTAAATAATTGCTGATACATATTTTAAAAATTTAGATTTTTTTGGTTAAATGCTAAATAATAAGTTTTTTATCTTTGGCCAAAACCGAATCTATTAAAAACTGGCCGAATCGGCCGAAACCGAACCAAAACCAAAGCTTCGGTACATCTCTAGTAAAAATAATAACGAATGGAGAGAAAATCATGGAGAATTGAAAGAATTACTTTCAATACCTACTAAGCACAAAAAAAAACAGCAGAAGACTCAAGATATAATACGTCCAGAAAGAGAAATGAAAATAGAGCAAGAGGAAGTGGAAGAGGCAATAAGAATGTTAAAGAAAGGAAAATTTAAGAAATGTTAAAAAATATAGGAGGAAAAGGACGAAAAGTATTGACCGAGATATATATAATAGAGTATGGGATCAAGAATAAATACCAAATACTGGGAAATAAACATCATATTGCCAATAACAAGATTGAGATTCATGACAGAACCACCGTTAGAAGAACCACAGAGTGGATTCCAAGAACCATTCACTGTTAACAGGTAGTGGAAAAAGCCAGAAGATCAGGATGTAAAGTGTATATGGTTTTTGATCTAGTGAAAGTATTTGATAGAATACCAAGGAAAATAGTATATAAAAAAAAAGAAAGGTGAACATAAAGTTAAGAAACGCTATAATCAGTTTATATGACACCACCAGAAACTAACTTAGATGTGTCAATTTGCAATTAATGCAATTCACAGTAGAGATTCATATGGTGTAAACCATTTGAAGAAAGATCTTTTGAAATAAATAAAGATAAGACTAAAATTATGGGAGTACAAGCAGAACAGACAGTTATCACAAAAGACGTTAAGGGGAAAAGATTTGAACAGATCAAAACATTTAAATACTTGGGAATATACATAATAAACAATAAAGGTAATCAAGAAGCATAATTAACAGCAAGACTACAAAGTGCAACAAATATGTATAATATGGTGAGAAATACACTGGTCAGGAAGAAAGAGATTTCAAGAAAAACAAAAATAGCTATATTTAATTCTGTATTTGTGTCTATTTTGAGCTTTGCATGTGTAATCTGGGTCTTTACCAACAAGTGGAAAAGTGCAGAGTTTAGAAATTAAATACACGAGATCAATCATAGCAATAACGAGAATGGACAAGGTAAGAAATGGTCTAGTGAGGGAAGAATGATGAATAGAGACTGTGGTGAAAAGAATAGAGAAAGCCCAGTTGAGATGATATGGACACCTCATACCGATGGAAGACACAAGATAAGTTAAAAAAGTGTGGCAAGCAAAAATGCAAGAAAGAAGTAGGAGAGGACGGCCACCAAAAACATGGGACGATAATATTGAACAAGCTGTACAGAAAAGAAGGGTAAAGAAAATAGAAGCTAAAAGACTGGCTAGTGATAAAAAGAAGTGGAGAAAGTTTGTGTATGATCTAATGGCCGGTTCCACAAAGCTTGATTAAGTTCTGATTAACTTAATTGTCATTAAATTCGAAATTCAGAAATTTCATTGGCTGAGATTTAACAACCTTGAATTTTATCCAATTATATTGTTAGATTTCAAATTTAACCACAATTAAGTTAATTAGAGTTTAATCAAGCTTTGTGAAACTGGCCACAAGTTATATTTTTTTATCTTCAGAATTGCTTTAAGTATAATCTGTGAAAATTTGAAGTTTGTAGCTTACGCCATTCAAGAGATATATATAGTCATAATGATTTTTTAAGAAATGCCTACCCCTGCGACCCCCTCGTGTTTTTTAGGATTAAAGATATACTCATGCATCCCTTTGGGGTAAGGCCCACCTGCCTGTAAAATCTCAGCTTCCTAGTTTTGGAGATATCAAAATATTTTCGACATCTGACACCGGAACTGGCTATTTTTATATTGTAACGTTCTTTTTCAAATAATAATACAAGTGCTGTTTAAATCGTCTATTCACAAACAAATATTTATTCCTATACACTAATGAATACACTATAAATTAACGCTATGATTATAAACCATTAAAAACTATTATTTACAGACTATGAATTTCTAATACAACATTTATATTCACTATTTATTTTGTAATACACAGTTAATGACTTGCTGTTGACTGCCTCTCTTTTATCCGCCATCCGCTTTTATATCTTCATATAAACGCACCAGAAATCGCTGGAACCTTCTATGTATTCTTAGAAAATGCTAGAATAAACCACGTCTAATTTACATGCTTGTGCGATGCGTCACTTTCTCGAAGGCGGCAGAACACACCACCTGTCGCTCGAAAAGAGGTTCGTTCCTTTTCTCTCCCGTTACACTGCCCCCCTCTTCAAGTCTGTTCTGTCCCAGAACAGGTTTTATGCTCTGATTCCTGTAGAACGGGTCATGACGATATCGACAGTCTTCACCTCGACTACACGTTCCATTACGGTAGAAATAACAGTCTACACTCTTCGTTGGCCTTAATGCGGGCTGTGGGTCAAAACTGCAGACGAAGATCTTGACGTCCGTACCTCTAAAGACAACTTCCAGCATGTTTCTAACGATTCTCCAATCCAGCTGGTCCCGCCCACAGCCGAGTTTGGGAACTGCCAATTTGTTAATTCCCCTGGTAAGCAACTCGATTCTCAAATTCCATAGTGCCCTCCACAAGTCGGCGTAACTCGGTTTCTGGTAGTAAAACTGCTTGGTTACCAAGTAGTAAATGGATCGGTCATGATCAGGCAAGCGTAAGGATTTACCAACAGAGGGATTTTGTTCTCGAAGTTCATTCAGCCGTCCAAATTTATTTCTAAACACCACTGCGATCCCCCTGGACATACGGAGATCCGCGGAGACACAGTGGGCAATGGAATAATCACCAGGGACCCGGAAGAGATCTTGTTGCATCTCAGTCGTGACTCCGAATCGCGCTTTTCTAGTTCCAGAGAACGCAGCCATAACTTCTCTAAAGGTTGGCTGATCATCTTCAGGCCTTACGATTTTGATAGCCACCTCGGCCTCATCTTTCCGATCCGGGACTGCGTCATTATTTCCCTCATAGTGCGCCAGACGATTGGAGTGTACCACCTTTGGTTTCCCCCTTGGCAATTTCTGGATGCGATAAATCAAGTCATTTATTCGTTTCTTCACCTGGTATGGACCCTCCCAATTTCGCTGTAACTTTGGAGAATAGCCACGACGCCTTTGCGGGTTGTATAACCAGACAAGCTCTCCAGGTTGAAACCCTCCTTCTTGGGCTCTCACATCGTACGTAGCCTTCATCCGGTCACTCGCGATTCGACTATTATTTCGGGTTCGGTCGTGAATATCCTCCAACTTCTTCTTTAAGTTGATGACATAATCATTCCCAGCTACCTCCTGCTCTATAGGTGGAGACCCAAATTCCAGATCACACGGTAACCGTAACTCGCGTCCAAACATTACAGACGCTGGTGACTGACCGGTTGTTTCGTGGACCGATGCACGATAAGCCATCAGGAACAGATGCAGGTATTGGTCCCAGTCTCGTTGATGATCGGAGACGACCTTGGCCAAATATTTGCCCATTGTCCGATTCATGCGTTCTACCATTCCATCGGACTGCGGATGTAACGGTGTGGTCCGAGTCTTGCGAATGCCCAACAATCGACAGACTTCTCCAAAGAGTACAGACTCGAAATTGCGGCCTTGATCCGAATGCAGCTCCATGGGCACTCCGAAACGACTGAAGAACTCTTTGACTAGTACGTCAGCAACAGTCGCAGCTTCCTGGTTTGGTAGGGCATATGCTTCTGGCCATTTGGTAAAATAGTCCATTGCCACTAAGATGTATTTATTCCCATCGTCGGTTTCGGGAAATGGTCCGGCAATGTCTATAGCTATTCTCTCCAGAGGACTACCCACATTGTACTGCCTCATAGGTGCTCTTCGCTTCCCCAAGGGTCCGTTGCCAGTGGCACATAATTCACATTTCCGGCACCACTCCTTCACGTCTTCTTTACAATTGACCCAATAAAAACGCTCCCTAACTTTCTCCAAAGTCTTTTTCACACCGAAGTGTCCTCCTGAGGCACCGTCATGGAGATGTCGCAATACTGTAGCCACTCGGCTTCTTGGAACCACGAACTGAGACCTAATGGTGGTGCCATCTTCACTCTCCAGTACTCGCTTCAGGAGATCGTCTTCCACCTTCAAGGACTCCCATTGGGCCCAATATGCTTTGAGCGTTCTGTTGAAAGGGCTGACGGCCTCCCAGGCAGGCCTTTCTCCCACGCGCTTCCATTCCAGTACCATTTTTAGTTCGGGATCAGCCTCCTGCTGTCGCTGCAATTCTTCCGGCAACCAATTGTCGTTGACGATGGTAGTCCTTAATACTTGGCAAACCCTCTCCTCCAAACGAGAGCAATGACGGCAATCCGTTGGACAGGGTCTTCTTGAAAGAGCATCGGCATTTCGATGACTAGTGCCCGCTCGATGTTCGGTGTCAAAGTCATATCCTTGTAATCGCTCGATCCACCTTGCGACCTGGCCTTCAGGATTACGGAATTGTAGAAGCCATTTCAACGCTGCATGGTCCGTCCTCAATAAAAACTTCCGTCCGTACAAGTATTTGTAGAAGTGCTCAACGGACTTCACGACGGCCAATAGTTCTTTTCTGGTCACACAATAATTCCTTTCGGCTTTCGACAAAACCTTACTAAAATAGCCGATGACCTTTTCTTGTCCATCCTGTATCTGAGAAAGTACCCCCCCAATGGCCAGATTACTTGCATCTGTGTCAAGTATGAATTTCCCTTCTGTCCGTGGATAGCTCAATATTGGTGCTGTTGTCAGGGCACGCTTCAGCTGTTGGAAAGCTGTTTCACACTCTCCGCTCCAAACATACTCGCGCCCATCTTCAGTTAACCTTGTCAGAGGTTTCGCTATATTGGCAAACCCAGGAACGAAACGCCTGTAGTAGGTACATAACCCAAGAAAACTACGAACTTGGTGTTTATCTTTCGGTGTTGGCCACTCTTGAACTGCACGAATCGTATCGGGGTCGGCTGCCACTCCATTTTGTGATACGACGTGCCCGAGATATTTCACTTCCTTTCTGAATATGTGGCACTTTTTCGGACTCAGTTTCAGATTGGCTCCACGTAGTCTTCGGAACACTTCCTCTAGATTTTTCAAATGTTCGTTGAATGATTTTCCGACTACAATCACATCATCTAGGTATACCAGGCAGATCTTCCACGACAACCCTCTCAGGATGGTCTCCATTAGACGCTCAAAGGTGGCCGGAGCGTTACATAGACCAAAAGGCATAACTGTAAACTGCCATAGTCCGGAACCAATAGTGAACGCGGTCTTCTCCCGGTCTTCAGGTTCCATTTCAACTTGCCAATAACCGCTCTTCAAGTCCAAAGTCGAAAACCATCGTGAACCAGACAGGGTATCTAACGTGTCGTCGATGCGTGGTAAGGGATAGCTGTCTTTCTTGGTCACGTCATTAAGCTGCCGATAGTCCACACAAAATCTCGTTGACCCGTCCTTCTTACTGACCAGGACCACCGGTGATGCCCATGGACTGCTGGATGGCTCGATGACCCCTTGTTCTTCCATATCAGTAATAATCTTTTCGGCTTCTGCTCGCCTTGCTAGAGGTAGACGCCTCGGCTGCTGACGGACAGGCATAGAGTTACCTGTATTGATTTTATGTTTTACTATATTTGTTCGTCCCTTCTGGCTATCGTCAAGAGCGAAGATATCTTGGTATCGGTGAACCAAACCCTGTACCTCTTTCACTTCCGTTCTGTTAAGGTCTTCGCACGAACTAGTAACCATACCCACTAATTTTCCACCATGGTCTTTGGGCACTGGTTTTGGAACATCAGCCATACACCTGGCTACTCGGAATACTGGCACACACTGTCCCACAAGGGTACTCTTCTTCAATGTCACCGGATCCACATTAACGTTCATAAGCCTCACCGGTACAGTCTTTCCAACCTTGATCAGCGCTTTTCCCACCAATATGCCACTATGGATCTTCTTATCACAAACAGGCTCCATCATTCTCACACATCCTACCCGAAGATCTCCATCCAAACCTGCCTCGACAACCATCTCGCTTTGACCAGGCAATATCACATCTTCTGTCAGCAAAACCCTTACAGCCGGATCCTCTCGTGGGTGCAACGGAAGTTCTTCGTTACCGACCTTCAAAACACCCTCTTTCAAATCCAACGTAAAACCAAATTTTCTCAGGAGGTCCATTCCCAAGATGAAGTCATCAGTGATATCGGCTACCAGCACCTCATGATCACGTTCTTCACTTCCAATGCCAATCTTCATCTTCACCACTCCGCATGTTGGTATCACTTCACCCGTTGCTGTACGGAGTTGAGTAGTTGTGGGTAGCAACTTAATACTTGATCGTAGAACATCAGGGCGTACGATGGATTTTGTCGCCCCCGTATCAATAAGTAGTGGAACAGTTCGATTAGCAATTTTCCCATCTACAAACAAACTGCTGGTACTATTCTTTGATGTTACGGCATGGATGGTGATCTCCGGGGCATCTTCACTCAAGGTCAACGTTCGCCCCCTCTCGTCGACCTTCTTTAGTTTTCCGACGGTTGAGTTTGTTTTGGTTTAGGGCAACGGCGTCGTATGTGCCCTTGTTCGCCGCAATTCCAACAACGGGGCCCTCGAACTTCTTGAAGATTCTTCTTACGGCTCTCTTCCTTCTGAAGAACTCTCATTAACAACTCTTCTAGGCGATCTTTGGAATCTTCCTCTTCTTCTGCAACAGTTCGAACTCGCCCGTGGCCTCGGGACGCTTGTTTTGCGGCTTCAAATTCTAACGCGTGAGCAAGCGCATCATCAGTTGTTCTTGGTCGCGCCAGCCTTAATGACTGCTGTGTTTCCCCATCTCTTAGTCCATCAATGAAGGTCTGCACAGCGAGTTGTCCCAGAAATGAATCGGGTGCCGTAGGGTACGCCAATCGGACAAGCCGCGCTACATCGGCTTCAAACTCCTGAAGGCTTTCTCCATTCTTCTGGACACGATTCTTTACTTGCGCGTGATAAACCTGTTGTAGATGCGCGTCTCCATATCTCATCTCCAATCTAGAAACTAACAACTGGTAATCATTTTCCTGCCCTGCTGGGATTGTTTGCAGGACGTTCAACGCGTCTCCACGCAAAGCCACAGTTAAAGAAACGGCCTTTTCCTTGCGTGTCCATCCGTTGGCCCCAGCGGCCGCCTCAAATTGTTTGTAGTAGGTGGACCAAGGTATCTTTCCATCGAACGTGGGTGGTTTTACTTTTATCCCTACGGTAGGAACCTTCTCTTCTTTAAATTGTTTCTTTCCTTCATTAAACGGCCACTCAGACGTTGAGGGAAACCGTAGTTGATTCATTCTATCTTCCAACATTTCGTCGTCTTTCTTAGCTGTTGGTGGTAATTGCATTTGGGCTATTTTCTCTTCTACCATTTTTATTACCCTATCTTGTTCCGCCAATCTGCCTTCCAATAGCCCTAGCGCGCTGGCATTCTCCAAAAATTCTTCGAAAACTTTTTCTTCTAACACTTTGACATTGTCCAGCAATTCTTCTTTAAGCCTTCTAGAACTTTCTTCAGACTTTTCTAGTAATTCTTCCTTAAGCAATCTTGTGTTTTCTAGTAAATCTTCTTTAAGCCTTCTAGAATTTTCAAAAACTTTTTGTTCCATCTTTCTAGCATTCTCTTCGGACTTTTCCAGTAGTTCTTCTTTTAGCATTCTAACATTTTCTTCGGACTTTCTAGAATTTTCTTCGGACTTTTCCAGTAGTTCTTCTTTTAGCATTCTAACATTTTCTTCGGACTTTCTAGAATTTTCTTCGGCTTTTCTAGAACTTTCTTCCATTTTACTTAACAACAAACTAGTATCAATTGCGGGTCCAGGTATCTCGAAGCGGTAATTTTCAGGATCTTCCTTCTGTTCTAAAAGCCATTCTCTTAGCCGATTTATCAAAACTTCTTTCTTTCCATTACTATCCAAGTCCCTCTCGTCCAATTCCCGTTTTAAATCTATTACTAAGAGATCTTTCAATAGTTTCATCACCATTTTAATCGTTTGTTGAAATTAATTTTAACACTAAAAATTTATTCTCACAGCACTTTATTTAATTATTACGCGATTTTATTTATTTTAAAACCTCACACCTGTAACACCACTGTAACGTTCTTTTTCAAATAATAATACAAGTGCTGTTTAAATCGTCTATTCACAAACAAATATTTATTCCTATACACTAATGAATACACTATAAATTAACGCTATGATTATAAACCATTAAAAACTATTATTTACAGACTATGAATTTCTAATACAACATTTATATTCACTATTTATTTTGTAATACACAGTTAATGACTTGCTGTTGACTGCCTCTCTTTTATCCGCCATCCGCTTTTATATCTTCATATAAACGCACCAGAAATCGCTGGAACCTTCTATGTATTCTTAGAAAATGCTAGAATAAACCACGTCTAATTTACATGCTTGTGCGATGCGTCACTTTCTCGAAGGCGGCAGAACACACCACCTGTCGCTCGAAAAGAGGTTCGTTCCTTTTCTCTCCCGTTACAATATGTTTGATTACCCGTTTAATTTTTTCAGTAAAAAAAGAGATTTAGTAGATTAGTAGACATTTAGTTGCAACACTTTTGGTCATCGTGCCATTATTTGACACTATCAGCGACACAATTCTACAGCTTACCAAGGATGAGTTTTTTTTAGATTATTTATTATTAATGCATGATTATAAAATAAAAGAAAAAATTTAATCTAAAGAGCAATAAAACTACCATAACAATATATTTATACATTATTTATCGTGATACCTTTTTATCTATCACATAACACATATCTACCTCACAGTTTCGAATTAGGAATTAGAGAAACATTATCATTCAATAAATATATTTATCTAAAACTATTAAATAATTGAATATATAAAGCTACATACCCTCCTTCTACACAACTCAAGAATGATGTAAACATTGTAGCTGTCTTCAAAAAATCCATAAAATCCAACTACATGCTTATGGGATAGTGATCGATGGATGTTGATTTCTTGGGTCATTTTTTCACGTTGGTTCTGCTTGGCCATTAGCTTCTTTGATACTATTTTTCCGGCATATGCTCTTCCTTGCCTTACATCGGTTAGTTCGTAACATTTTGCAAATCCTCCCTATAATAAAAATTTGATAAGACTGTGTTAAACTTTATCATTTGGTCTTTGATAACAACCAACAAAATTTCAACAAAAATAAGAAATTAATAAATTTGTTCATTTGAATAATCTATAATCTAAAACTACTGCTATTACATAACAAAAGATTAGCCACTAAAAAAAAAAGCCTGTCATTCTTTGAAGATGGAGAGATTTTCTAAGGCTGCCATGCTACATCAAAGCTCAAGTCGGAGAAGGGATTTGAGCTCAGTAGGATATTGTACCTAAGCCTATAACAAAATTTAGATTTGACGTTTGACCTTTTGTTGGCAGAAAATGTTTTCAGAAGGTTGAGTGGAAGATGAATCTCGAAGACTCCGAGATTAACATTGATTATGTTAAAGTTTGCATCTGTTTAAATTTATTTATTAGTGTGTGCGATGGCTAGGAAACTCAATATAGATTATGTTGTGTACAAGATTACTAGAAACAGAAATGCTTGAATAGTTAACATTTGATGAGTATAATCCCAAAACTAAGCAGTCAAACAAGTTGTTGCACATGCTCCATTTTATTTACAAAAACAGAAGAAACTATACATGAGCAAACAAAAAAAGTTAAGTCAGTAATTGTTCTTTTTTTCCAAGATTTGCAGTATTGTTCAAGGTTATAGAAAGTCATTAAAACTCCCACTTGGGATGGCTGTAGCTCAAAACCATATATTTTCGGGACCTATGGACACTTTTTATCGAAAACTATCTTTTAGCAAAGTTTCAAAACAATCTGGTGAAAGTCATTTTCCATAAGGACTCTGCAAGGTTCTTTAGATTAGTTTATTATTATCTAAAAATGCAGCGGAACAATATCTTTGATCTACTAATCGACGAGTTTGTTCGACTGTTGCGTGTTGGTGGTGAAAACCAAACTGCTGCTTGTAGAGGGAGAGCCAGCAATGTATTTCGAGTTGTCATTTCAACAGTTGTGAAGATTTGGGTACTAAATATTATATTCGTGCTGAACACTAAAAGTCGATTCTGGCAGCCCCCTGAGGCCGGGTTATACTACCCCAAAATTACTAAGAGGGTGAGAAATAAGATTCAATTTATTTAAAGTAACAGTCATGAAATTTCAGGAGGTTACTTTCGATAGTATTCTTTATTTATAAAAAATATTGTCAGAACATTTCCCCCTCCTAAATGTTGCCAGAACGCTGTAAATGTTGATTTAAAAAAGTGCCATTTTTGTTATTTTAAAAGTCTTGAAATTCTCACAGAATAAATAAAATATATGTAGGATAGGTAATATAAGAAGCCAGAAAAAAATTCCTTCACCAACTGCAAAAATAAAATCAGGTACAAAATCTAGTACAAAAGCATTGACAGCAACATGAAAAGAGTTACATTTCTTGTAGACTTGTAGGCTTTAACAATTATGCTTGGGTTCATGAATAAGTTAATTTTATAGATTTCTTTGTTGTTATCTTTTTGTCTAACTTCTACTATAATCATAGGGAATGGTGCTTTAGTTGTACTTTATTTTATGTTCCATATTTTTATTACTTCATGACTGAGCACCTCTAGATTTTGTTTAATTTCAGTTACATCCATTGAATGGTAAATGTTTTTCATTCCTATCTTGCTTTGCTTTGAGCTTTGATAATAGTTGTACTATTAGTTTCACTCATTTTACTCTGTATTATTTTTATATGTATGTTTTAATTTGGTCGTTACCTTTGGAAATTTCGTTTAGTAATGCTGTACATAAGTTTTTATATTCGCGGAATGGGGGGTAAGGAAAGTAAATAAAAACAGAGAATTATTTTTCTTTTTCAATATATTCTCGCTTAACTCTAATACATTTCTCAGATCTAGTAATTAATTTATTTATACCAGTGAAAAATAATTCATTTTTGTCATCAAAATATGCTGAAACTGCAGCTTTTACTTCATCATCGGACGAAAATCTTTTTCCTCAAAGTTCTTTCTTCATATTCGGGAACAAATAGTAATCGCTGGGGGCCAGGTCTGGATTGTAGGGTGGATTATTTAATTCCTGGAAGCCTGCCTTGTGCAGGGCAGCTTGTGCAACTCGACTTCGATGAACGGGCGCGTTGTCGTGCAAAAGCAGCACACCTTTGCAGTTTTCAGAGTAGAAGTTTTCCTCTTTTCTTTTCTTTGATGGAGTCCGTTAATCATTCTAAAAGTGTGGCATAATATTCTCCCGTTATAGAGACCCCCTTTTCTTTGTAGTTGATGAGCAGGATTCCTTCAGTGTCCCAAAATATAGTCACCATGGGCTTTCCAGCTGACTTGCACTTTAAACTTCTTTGGCAGGGACCTTTTTTATGCCACTGCATTAAATCTTGTTTGGATTCAGGTTCATAGTGGTGAAGCCACGTTTCTTCTCCTGTAACAACCCGACAATACTCCATTCTGGTCTTTGCTGCAGAGCTTCAAAAACGCCCGTAAACATGCCATTTGTCTGTGTTTTTGGGATGGAGTTAGCATTCTTGGGACCCATCTTGCACAGACCTTTGTCATACCGAGATGAGCGTGTAGAACTTTAAAAGTGGTTGTATCTGATACTTCAACCATTTCTGCAAGTTGTTTCTTTTTCAAACGGGCATCTTCCAATATTAAACTTTCAACTTTTTTCCACAAGTTCTGGCATGGTCACCACGATGGGACGTCCGGGGCACGGATCTTCTTCCAGTGATTCTCTGCCTTGTTTAAACAGGTTATGCCACTTATACGTTATGGTTTTTCCAGGACAAGAGCCCAGTAAACCGCTGACATCTCTTCTATAATGGTTTGCACTGGTTTTCCTTGTTTTGTCAAGAATTTTATAACGGCACGATGTTCAACTTTACTCATATTGAAAATCTCTTCACGTTCCAACTTGTGTAAATGACAATAACTCAAATACCACTAATTCAATAATAATCCACTTCGGTATTTATAGTAATAAGACATCAAGCTAGACGTTACGAATGGTTTACCATACAATTTCCTGACTCATTGTAAGTTAGTTGGCCTGTAGGAGAATAGATTGTTGTTGATGTATTGGTTGGATGTTTGGCATCTGTACAATGTAAAGGTTTAGCGAGTATTGGACAGGTTGAGATTATATACCGGGTAGGGCAATAGTGTGTGGAAGTCCGATAGCTCTTAAACGGTAACAGCTAGAAACATCGTTCTAATACGAATATAAACAGTGGATAGAGGCGCATCTAGAGAAATTATTTTCAAATATACAGTGTGATGCAGAAAAGTGTGGCACGCTTATGGTAATTTTTCTTTAAATAGAATGTCCCAAATATTTTTGCATATTTAACACCTCTCTTGGCAGGTTTATTCATATCTAAAATTCTAGCGCCATCTAATGACCGGTTTAGAAGAATTTTTTTTCAGAAAAATTGAGTTTTACATTATCCCACTTAACAGTTTGCCGCTTTCACGGCCGCAACTATGAAGACGAATTTAAGTATGGATATTGTTGCAGGGGCTTGTAGGGTGCTCTTCTTTAAAAGAAAATGGACCCACCACGTACAGAGTGTTCAAAATTAATTTTTAATTTTAGAGAACTTCAAAGCTAAAATTCGCAACTTTTTCAAATGGAACACCCTGTATATTTTGTACCTTTGTGATGCAGAATTAAATAACGAACATTTTTTGTATGTACGTCCCTATAGCTATCTGTAACCACTTTTGATTTATTGAGAAAAAACTGCAAGAAGTACACAATTAAAAACAATTATTTATTCAGTTGTCAAGTGGGTTGGTCATTTTTGTTCAACAAAACATTAAAGCATCTAGCAATTGTTGTGCACATATGCAAAACGTACATTTCTCGCAGTTATCGACCATCAGTGTTTAGTTCTAGTAGGTGTTTTAGTTTTTCAAAATGAATTTTAGTAATGAAGAACTTGTAGACATGACTTTTGTTTTGGGTGAGTCGGAAAGAAATTGTTTGCTTGCCCGCAGAATTTACCACCAATGGTATCCTGAACGGACGCTCCCTAAAGTTCACAGCTTTCAAAACCTGCTCGATAGATTTGTGAGGATTGGCAATGTACAGTATGAAAAAAGTGAACGAATTAACAATGTTGTGAACGAAGAAAATGAATTATTTGTTGTGCTGGCAACGATTGAGAATCCCCATGTTAGTCAGAGAAAAGTAAGTTCATCTGTAGGAATAAGTAGATGTTCTGTTGGTCGAATCTTAGAGAAAAATAAGTTTCATGCATATCACGTTCAAATGCACCAGGAATTAACTGATGACGATTTTCTAAAACGTTTACAGTTTTGTAATTGGGCCATAGGTAAAATGCAAGATGATGCTACATTCTTCAACAATGTTTTGTTCACTGATGAGGCAACGTTTCATAAAAATGGATTTGTTAACAGGCACAATTTCCATTATTATGCTACAGAAAATCCCCACTTTTTCAGACATATTGATAACCAGCACGGATGGCCCATAAACGTTTGAGGGGGAATTATTGGAGAACATGTAATAGGGCCACATTTTTTTGATGGTACATTAACTGGAGCTATTTATCTTCATTTTTTGGAGAACTATCTGTCACAATTATTGGCGAACCTTCCTCAAAGGATCCGAAATGGGATGTGGCTTCAACAAGACGGTGCTCTACCGCATTATTTACATGCAGTAAGAGACCACCTAAATAATATCTACCCACATCAATGGATTGGAAGGAATGGACCCACTAAATGGCCTGCGAGATCTACTGATCTTACAAAAATGGATTTCCTTTTATGGGGATATGTGAAAGAAATTGTTTATACAGACACCAACCACAATCCAAAATATGAAGGATAGAATAATACATGCTTTCAGAAGTATCATGCCGGCAATGTTAAGAAAAGTACAAAAATCGTTCCAAAGGCGCATTGAAATGTGTGTCCAGAGCAACATATGGAGCATTTGTTATAGTTTTTTCTTTTGTTTTATTTGAAAAACCTTGATTTTTTAAATAAATAATTGTTTTTAATTGTGTACTTCTTGCAGTTTTTTCTCAATAAATCAAAAGTGGTTACAGATAGCTACAGGGACGTACATACAAGAAATGTTCGTTATTTAATTCTGCATCACAAAGGTACAAAATATACAAGGTGTTCCATTTGAAAAAGTTGTGAATTTTAGCTTTGAAGTTCTCTAAATTTAAAAATTAATTTTGAACACCCTGTACATGGTGGGTCCATTTTCTTTTAAAGAGGAGCACCCTACAAGCCCCTGCAACAAAATCCCTACTTAAATTCGTCTTCACAGTTGCGGCCGTGAAAGCGGTAAACTGTTAAGTGGGAAAATGTAAAACTCAATTTTTTTGAAAAAAGAAAAAACTTCTAAACCGGTCATTAGATGGCGCTAAAAGTTTAGATATTAATAAACCTGCCAAGAGAGGTGTTAAATATGCAAAAATATTTGGGTCAATCTATTTAAAAAAAAATTACCTTAAGCGTGCCACACTTTTCTGCAGCACCCTGCATATTTGAAAATAATTTCTCTAGATGCGCCTCTATCCAGTGTTTACATCCGTATTAGAACGATTTTTCTAGCTGTTACTGTTTAGGAGCTATCGGACTTCCCCACACTATTGCCCTACCCGGTATAGGATAAAGTTGTTGGGATGCATTGTAAATCTGTTGTTGAATTTGCTGATGTTGTTCAATTGACTTCGATGAAAATGAAGGTTAGGCTGAGAAAAGGCGATACTTCATTATTTAATATTTGCCATTTTTATTCTATTTTAATTTATATACTAAGAAATGAAAATAATAAATAAAATGATAACTTTTCTGTAGTTTCAAAGATCTTGCGGTCAATGATGTCATATCACTGCCAGTACGTTACTGTGTTGCTTCTTTGTGCTTCGAAAGTCAAGCACGAACTCAAAGTTATAAATAAATATTTTAACAGTTTAATAGTTTAACAGGGTGCTAATTTAACTATTATTATCAGTGCGGTAATTTTTTTTTCTATAATTTTCTATCAATTGATTGCAACTCCAGCCATTATAACATTTCTCCATAGCATTTGTCAAGCTACATTCTGATAAGAAATTGGCAGTGCTCAAAATATCAATTTAAAATAAGTTCAGTATTATTATTATTGCTACAATATGTTATTATGCCTGACAAGTGTGGTAATAGTGATTGTACTGCCGCTATAACAAAGCATACTCTGTCAATTTCTTGCAATAATTGTAAAAAAAAGAGCTTATCATGCCAAATGTGCTACAGTGCCGAGTGAACTATTAAATTTTTTTAACGTACCTGGTTTCTCTTGGCGTTGCAGAGAATGTCCTTCCATCGACCTATCAGTAGATACTAGAGCTGTGCATAATAATCGATTATTATTAATCAATTAATTGGGTCTTTAATTACCTTTTCAAAATAATCGATTAATCAAT
Source organism: Agrypnus murinus (assembly GCA_929113105.1). NCBI lineage: Eukaryota > Metazoa > Arthropoda > Insecta > Coleoptera > Elateridae > Agrypnus > Agrypnus murinus. The sequence goes on along the minus strand of OV816028.1, from coordinate 110,958,091 downwards.
TATTCTCTGGAATCCAAAATTATTATTAAATCAATTTAATCGATTCCTTTTTTAATCGATTTTCTATTATTGATTTCCATCGCACAGCCCTAGTCACAAATACATTATTTATAGAATAGATTTTAAGTAATACGTAAGTAAATTCAAAACATTGAAAAGTATTTGGATCAATAATTTTTAAGATAAAATATCCACATTTAATAAGTTCCCTTTTAATTTAATTAATTAGTATGTTATTATGAATGATATTTGTTATGAATTACTAAACGAAAATCTTATCACTATTATTCAGAACTTGGGTATGTTGTAGTATGCAACAGTGATATATGTTATCTAGACGCTATTCACTGGGTGCCTTCATTTTATAAGAAGAAAAATCCAAAATCTATTATTGTCAAATTCGTATCTCATAAAGAAAATGTGAATTTCTGGGGGCTTTCTGTGTCAATATACCTCAATATAACTACTGCTGATCTACAGTTTACTAGTCCAGCAACTTCCATCTGTGTTAATGAGCATCTTTCACGGGAAAATAAACTGCTACGAGGGAAGATTAAAATGAAATCTACCTAGCCATGAAATAAACGCGCTGTCATGACAATGTCAACTGACTGCAACTTTTTAACGAGTATCTGTCAAGTTGTGTGTAAATCAATTCAATTTTGCGACAACTGCCAAGTTCATAAGGCTCACCAAGTTCAGGAAGAAATCAACAACTGCAGATTTGTTGAGTTACGACACCACCCTTACAGTGCAGATCTAGTGTGGTCGAACTATTACCTCTTTCCTAAGCTGAAGAAACACTTGCGAGGATATCAATTTTCTTCAGATGAAGAATTTTCGAGTATTTTGAAGTCATCAAAAGAATTTTTTGGCGGGTATCGCGTTACTAGAGAAGTGTTGGACTATGTGTGTAACTGTTAAAAGTTCAAATGTTAAAAAATAGAATTTTGTTTTTTCTCTAAATCGTTTCTTTCCTGGTTAGGTTTCCTGGTTAAAATCTCATTTTAATAATCCTTCGTACATAAAAATGTGCATCAGTGGTGTAAAGATCACGATTTTAAGTATTGTTGGATTTGTGACAAGAAGATTCTAAGGACTGTTTCGAGTAAAATCTGTAAACTTTAAAGTTCAACATTTTTTATTAAAAAAAACGTACCATATTTATTTTATATCTACATGCAATAACAACTAAACAAATTATATATAATGAACAACTTGTAACTCAATTAAACGTTTAACCATTATTTTTTTAGTTTCTTACGAATGCCGTCCATCAAGTTCTAAACATTTTCTTTTGTTACCAGATCAGACGCTTTCTTCCACTTTTTAGTAAAGTTTTCTATCTTGTTAGCACTTTTAGCAGTTCTTGTTAATTTCTTTTAACCAGAGCCCAGTATCTTTCTACTATCCATTTTTTTCTAGAGTCCTCTGACTTTGAAAGCGTAGTACTCGAGAACTACTGAACCAAATTAAATATTTTAAAAGTAGTAGCAAATAGTAAATTTATTTCTACATACAACAGTAAAATATTATATTTCTAACTGGTATACTTTTGTTTTTATCGGATTTAAAAGTAAATTAACTAATTTTTTCTCAGAAAGTATATGTCATATATCTATGAGATTTTAGTAGGGGTTAGAAAGAAACCTTGTGGTTTTATCCTATTAATTTTCGGACATAAAAGTGTTTTATTTCAGGTTTATATGAAAAAATAGCGAACTATGCGTTCTTGTTTATTAATGGAGATTAATTTTCGCTAAATTAACTTTTCATATGTAGACATTATTTTCTTTAAAAAAAATGTTCCGAATATTTACAATAACAGTGCAATAACAAAAAAAACCGTTTTTTGTCGAAACCGCTTATCATCAAAAATTGTTTTTTTGTTTCTGCATTTTTATTATTAAAATTAGGAACATTTTTTTGAAAAAAATAATGTCTACACATGAAAAGTGTTGATTTAGCGGAAAAATTTTAACGCTATCTCTATTAATAAACAAGAACGCATAGTTCACTATTTTTTTGCATAAATCTTAAATAAAACGCCTTTTTGTCTAAAAATTAATAGTATAAGAACCGCAAGGTTTCTTTCTAACCCCTACAAAAATCTCATAGATATATAACATATACTTTCTGAGAAAAAAAATATTTAACTTACTTTCAATGAATTTGTCCCTAAAAATGGGTACCTTTTATTGCGTATCGTCCGATAAAAACAAAAGTATACCAGTTAGAAATAATATTTTACTGTTCTTGTAGAAATAAATTTACTATTTTCTCGTTTTTAAAATATCTAATTTGGTTCAGTAGTTTCCAAGCAATAAGCTTTCAAAGTCAGAGGACTCTAGAAACAAAATGGATAGTAGTGGCCGACATTGTGGCACATTAGGTGGTTTCATGTCTGGACACAAAATTTACATTATTTTCTGAAAGAACTGTACTGTGGCTCTGGAATAGTGGGAAGAGGCCAAATCAGGCCAAAATAAAGTAGCACCAGTATGTTTTTTTTATGAATGGGAAAAGGCGTTTCTTTAAGCAGTCTTCTACATAAACAGTTGTATATATTGTACCTGTGGTCACAAACGGTATGCTTCGAAGGCCACATTAACAAATAACTTGACAAACGAGATATTTTTTGCCAAATTTCTCTATGGCAATCGAAGTACCTGACTGACAAAGAACCTCTCCTTTACGTTTGAGGTGATTTTATTGCCCTGAAAGTGTTGCAAGATCAAAGGCGGTAACTACAAAACTGCAATTTATAAATATACTCTACAGAATTTCAACGTGCGCTAAGAAAAAGTATGGTATATTTTTGAGTTGATGTTTTGCAGTTACCGCCTTTTAGCAGGGCAGTTTTGTTGTCCAATGTAATCATAAATCTTGTTTTGATCACCTTTTTTTGTTTATCTGATGTTTTAAATATTTCTTGCTTTTTATACACTTTATAAGCAGCTCGATTCTTCACCCTTTCGACCATACTTTTGCTGGTACGTATTGCACTTTTTGGCTACATCTTGTAAAGACATGCTTTCATTTTTCTAGACGGATTTGACAGTCTTTTTTTCCAGTTGTTCCAGTTTTTAAACAGTTCTTGATGTAGAGATAGGTTCAAAGTATCATTTTAACATGGAACCTACCATGCTTATAGCAATTTTTGACAATTTTGCTATAAAATGGTTGGGACATTCTGTATTCTCTAGCCATTTGAACACGATTTGTTCTTGATGTTGTTTTTCATACTAAAGAAAATGCTGACATATTAAATTTTACAATTTTATTTAAGACAGTCCTCAGTAATTTAATTTCAGGGAAATATCCTAGGCAAAGTATTCCTCAGTGGTTTGCCAATGCCTTCTAAGGAAGAAGCAATTTTTAAAATTTCGGTGATATATTGACTATGGTTAGAACCTGGGTCCTTTGGTCGGTAGTCCCGCACACAACTAACTGAACCATAATCACTCACAATTGATTGTAAATTATTTATGAATTATAAATTTTTTTAATAAAAAATTAAAAATATTTTTGTCTGGTCGGGCGATTTTGACCTGTTTATGGCCGTGTTTTTAGAGTGGAAATTGCTAAATTAGGACTCTTAGAGCTGTAAAACTTTTTATTTTATTTTGACATAATAATCGTCTTTATTGGCACTCAATTGCGGGCGAAATTTGGCTTTTTTAGCCCGAGGGCGTATAAAGTTGCTAAGATACAAAGAAAACGTTTCTATAGAGTTCTAACAATTTTAATAAATAATTATAACTATTACATTTTTTCAAAATGAAATGTGCAATTGCTTGCAATTATCCTTTCCATGAAGCAAAATAAAATAAAACGTTGTATGTACTACGGGCATAATCAAGATAATGGCCCTCGAGAAATTAAAAGCCCTCCTTCGTCGGGCTTTAAACATTCTCTCATGCCATAATCTAATAGATTATGCCCTTAATACATAAATAACTATTATGCACAGATACATTATAATTAGATTATTATTGCTAGACTCGTCTAAATATAACCGTCTCTTTATGGCCCAAGGGCCTCTTTATAGTCAGAACAAGCAATAACGAAACTTCAATTAAATGTCAAAAGTTTTTTGTAGAACTTGATTGGTTGTTAATATAATTTGTAAACTTATTACCAATGAAAATAAGCTGAAATTAAATATTTTGGTATAGTAACTATAGTAACGTACTTCGTATAAGCACATAAGTACAGTGAAGACTCACTAATTCGGACTAATTAAAATAGGGGCAATCCGAATCATCGCGGTTTCCGGATTACTGCGTCTGCAGAGTTACAATGTTATATTTGTACCTAAATGCAATTAAAACATTCTGCAAAAACATTTATATAAAAATAAATAAAACTACGAAAATATTTACGCAAAAACTGCTTTAAAAACACAAAAAATAATATTCCGCATTATTATGTTGTTAACCATAAAAGTCGGTGACTTTTGCTTGTTCCGTGTTTTTTGAACTTAAATACGTTAGTTACGATTTTTTTAAATCTTCCGGCATCACAATTGTTTCAAATTTTCTATCGCCCATTGCAAAGCCACCGCTTTGCAACTGTTTCTTAAAGGGCTTCACTGCGTGCAAATCATTGAACAGCTTTTCTCCTGCGATTTTTAACACACGCAAATTGTGACATATTTAATACTTAAAACCATGCAAACAACTTTTCTTCCATCTCCGGATATCCCGCAGATTTTAACGTTTTTTTAACTTTGTTATAATGGTCCTTCAAATTTTGTAACAAATCTGGAAGTGTTTAATATTTAAAGTTACAATGCGGTCTTTTTACATTTAACAATTTTTAAATTTAGCACAAAATTTTGTTTATATCCAGTATGCAGGAGACACATAAAGTCGTAATTCGTAAAAGAAGTATCAGTTTTTTTTTTAACTTAAACCTTTGTAACTAATATGAATCATAAAGTTGCAATGTAACCACTTTTAAAAAATACGTGACTTTTTATAATAAGAATTTGTCAGACATAAATATAACGTAAATATAAATAAAATAAAATCTTATTTATCTTATCTACAACGGTAGTTTTGTATCAAATTACACATCTGAATACCCATTGCATTCGTTACTGTAAACAAAACTTGATAAATAAAAACAATTAATTCTAAAGTTCGGATTATCAAAACCTTAAATCCGGATTACAATGTAATCAATGTAAATAAATTGCTGGTCTGGATTATAGTGATCCGAACCCATCGTTGGATCATCAACGAATGGATCATCGTTGGATCAAATCATTGAACAGCTTTTCTCCTGCGATTTTTAACACACGCAAATTGTGACATATTTAATACTTAAAACCATGCAAACAACTTTTCTTCCATCTCCGGATATCCCGCAGATTTTAACGTTTTTTTAACTTTGTTATAATGGTCCTTCAAATTTTGTAACAAATCTGGAAGTGTTTAATATTTAAAGTTACAATGCGGTCTTTTTACATTTAACAATTTTTAAATTTAGCACAAAATTTTGTTTATATCCAGTATGCAGGAGACACATAAAGTCGTAATTCGTAAAAGAAGTATCAGTTTTTTTTTTAACTTAAACCTTTGTAACTAATATGAATCATAAAGTTGCATTGTAACCACTTTTAAAAAATACGTGACTTTTTATAATAAGAATTTGTCAGACATAAATATAACGTAAATATAAATAAAATAAAATCTTATTTATCTTATCTACAACGGTAGTTTTGTATCAAATTACACATCTGAATACCCATTGCATTCGTTACTGTAAACAAAACTTGATAAATAAAAACAATTAATTCTCAAGTTCGGATTATCAAAACCTTAAATCCGGATTACAATGTAATCAATGTAAATAAATTGCTGGTCTGGATTATAGTGATCCAACGATGGGTTCACTGTATACACACAGCGACTTGATGTACCTACGTACTCATTTAATTATATTTTTTACACAATAATAGATTTGAGATAAAAAACTTAATCTGTGCATAAAATAGTGTATGTATAGTGGGCATAACTTGCTTTTATGGCCCTACAGCCTTTTCCTAGGCCTCGGCTAACGCCTCGGGCTAAAATAACGCTTCTGGCCATAAAAGCTTCATTATGCCCTTAATACATAAATAACTATTAGACCCAGCTTAAGAGTAGTGTTTATAGTCTGCAAAGAAAATAGTTACCCTTGTTTACGCAGTCTCCATAGTAATAACAGTAATTATAGACTACTGCACCTACCTACTTGAAGTTTTGCACTTTTCACATAATTTTTATTTTAAAATTAAATATTAATTAAAACGACTAGACACAAATGAACGTATACATTTTGGGCTTATTAATGTTTAAGAGCCCATTACCACCTTAGCGCTTTTGGCTTTGACTCGGCTACCTGACTTTGCAAGCTCTAAAACACTCAATTAAGCCCTTAATACATAATATAAATACTATTAAAACCAATTTGTGTGTCCCAAGTTATTCATTATCCTTTCTAACTTGAATTTACCACAGAAATACATCACTATCTCGAAATATTCGAATATGACAGACATAGTTGGCGCTATGTGGTGACTCGAAGGCTGTGGCCCTCAATAAATAATTTAGTGAGGGCTGAGCCCTCATTAATATGATTAATACATTTATGGCAATAAACAATCTAAATTGAAAATCTAAAGAGAGAAGTCTACGCATTTATCCCACTGGGATACTACAAAAAGGTAAAAAATATTTAAAATATTAATATTAATAAATATTTAAGTATTAAATCTTTGATGACCATACCTATATCATAGTATATTATATAGGGGAGCCAATATTTGAGAAATTGTGTTTTTACATTAATTAAATTACTTTTAAATTTTGAAAAGTTGACGCCTATGATGTAAGAGGCCTTTTATTTATTTTCATGAGACTCAATCCTAGACATTAATCCTGCACTGGAAAATATTGATATAAGGTGAATTTTGGCATTGACCAGTTTAAGAAATGTGGTTATGATTTGGCAACAATAATCTCAAAGGTCATTCGTAACCGCACTGCGATCAAGTGCCAAAACAGAAATTTTGTAATTAACCATAATCACACAAATTTAACATAACCAAAAATTTTATATCTTTTTTGAGAAATGTACCATTTTTACTAAACTTTTACAAAAAATGAGCAATACTTAGAATGATACTAATTTAGGTTAGGAATTGTTAACCGTAACCTACATCTGGAGGTGGGTAACAATGAACGCATTCAACAGACTTACCGGGACACTGGTCTGGGACACCAGTAGTTGTTTTGCTCACTACATTTTAAATATAATTTGTTTACATACTGTACCGGTAAAATTAAAGTGAGGTTACAACATTGTGCTTAAAAGATATTTTTACGATCTCATCCCAAAAACTGTTGATAATTACAATTTAAATTCAGTTAAAATCTACCAGTGAGCAGCACCGATATATCATCGCACTGTGGTCCCGCGTTCATTGTAAGGCGGTCATAACTATTATACATGATGTATTCCAGGAGCTAAACTGATTTATTTCTCTAAAATGTCTTTTCAGTGAAATTAAAGACAACAAATTTACTAAGTATTGCATTTTACACAATTAAGATAAAATAAAACAGTTTTAAAATAGCATAAAAGAGTAAATTTAAAAAATAATTATTGAAATAATTCTAAAAATAGAACGGTAATTACGTTTCGTTTTTAAAATATTTAGAATAGTAGAGCAAACAGCTATTTCATAACAAAAACTAATATCATACAATTTACACTATAGACTTAAGTAATAAGTATATCTTAATATACGTTATATTAGTGATATAAACACCTACTTATACCTATTATCTAATAAATTAAGAACAGCCCGAGAGAAAATAGATTTCTTTTTAGGAGGTAGTTTTCCAAGGCTTGTAATGTATGGATCAGAGTTCAGTAGTAACCTATTCAATAGATCTATATTGGTTGTTATATGTGACATTTTTCTAGTGTAATCTAAATGACTTAATAATCTTATTAGTTAACTCGGCAGCTTCTTCAGAGAGTTCCCCAACAGGCAATAATGCGTGATTTATGACTTCAGAAGCATGAATGTAAAAGAACATACCTGTTTCTTGGACTTCCATTGTAGATCATATGCACAAAACACTAAATTACGTCGATAATATAGAGAGCAACTTTGACAGATTTGAATGACAATTTAATAAAATATGAAAAATTTGACAACCGTTTAATAGGTTATGTTTTTATTTTATATATAAAAGATGAATGCATGGTCTCTATTTATAGATTTCTGTAAGTTTTTTGAATTTCAATGTGCATTAATAATAACTTGTAATCATTTACAAAAATTTGCTGGACTTGTTTCTCTATTTTTTACTTTCCATGCCAATAACAATGATTTTACAACAGAAACACATCACTATCTCAAAATATTCAATTATGACAGAGGCCTTTTATTTATTTTTATGAAACTCAATCCTAGAAATTAATCTTGCAATAAAAAATACTGATATAAGGTGAGTTTTGACATTGACCAGGTTACGCAATGTGGTTATGGCTTTGGTAACAAGCCATGGGAGTCCTTTTTTTTATTTTCAATGCCAATAGCAATGATTTTACGACAGAAATACATCACTATCTCAAAATATTCAATTATGACAGAGGCCTTTTATTTATTTTTATGAAACTTAATCCGAGAAATTAATCTTGCAATAAAAAATACTGATATAAGGTGAGTTTTGACATTGACCAGGTTACGCAATGTGGTTATGGCGGGTCATTTGTAACCATACTGCGATCAGGTGAAAAACATAAATTTTGTAATTAACCATAACCACGCAAATCTAACATAACTAAAAATTTTATATTATTTTTGAGAAGTGTATTTTTTTACTAAACTTTTACAAAAAAATGAGCAATACCAAGAGCAACGCTGATTTATGTTAGGAATTTTTAGAACCCAAACCATAACCTACATCTGGAGGTGGGTAACGATTTATGTAACCAGGTAAGAAGTTGTGGCATTGCCATTTCTCGTTACCAAAAAAACAAAATTAGCACCAGTTAATTGCTAGCAGGTAATAAATTCTGTCACCTAGTAAACGCCAAGACTTGGCTAGAGTCTGACCTAACCACTGTGCAATTCCTTGTTAATGATTAAAAGCAGATATTTTCTTAAACTTTTAAAATTGTCTTTAAGTTACCACTCTTTGATGGTACATGTATTTATTACAACAGCAACATTTTTATAAAAAAAAAAAATGTCGATAATACAGGGAAGGGAGCAACTTTGACAGATTTGAATGACAATTTTAAAAAATTTGACAACCGTTTAATAGGTTATGCTTTTATTTTATGTATAAAAGATTAATGCATGATCTCCATTTATAGATTTCTCTAAGTTTTTTAAATTTCAATGTGCATTAATAATAATTTTTAATCATTTACAAAAATTTGCTGGAGTCGTTTCTCTATTTTCAATGCCAATATCAATGACAGAAATATAAATCGTAGTGAGACAAGTTTTCGTAATAGCCTATTGATTATTTAATTATTCAGGTTACTGAAAATTATGAATGTTATCCAAATCCAATGTAAATATTTTTATTGAAAAACAAAGTACTATTATTATTATTTCATCAACAAAAGAATTTACGTTAGAATTTACACAGCATATCAATATTTATTTTTCTTAATATATCCTCTGATTATTATTATTATAGTTAGTAGTGCATATTATCAACCACACAAATTAATCATCGAAATTACAATAAGTTTAAGCAAGATATATGTTGCGAGAAATACGTATAATTATGTATTACCTGTTCTAAATAATTCAAAAGATTAATCAAATTCAATAAGCTAGTATCTACATTATATTTTTAATTGAAGTTTAGCTATTTCTTATATTCAAAAATCTCTTCTCAAAGGAGAATATCTACTTTTAAACTACTTTAAAATATGAGACAGATATTATTTTAATCATCCCTAAATAAATCCCTTATTATTATACTTTATAACAAGATACTTCTACCAATAATTTTTTACAAAATTGTGTAAAACGTAATTCGTATCAGTTATAAAGCATAAAAGTACCAACCCTAACGTTGTAAACGAGAAAATAAATAATGAAAGAATGGAGTACTTACCTTGCCGAAAAATCTTCCTTTTTTGTACGTTGTATCATTATTTTTGTCGATAATAGTATCTGGAATTGGGGCTTCTATTTTATCATCTTCTTTGGACATCTTTCCTAAGTTTATTTATAATATAACTATGTAAAAAATATAGAAAATAACAGCAAGATTATCAAACAAACTGCTTTTTGTAGGTGCTTGCCAATGACCACAAGAACAAGCAGCTGAACGTTGATTGTCAGTTGAAAAACTTTTAAAGATTTAAATTTCATTGGTTGATTTCGTATCTACAAATACAAACAATATTATCAACCGAGCTAGTATTCAGGTTTGTACAATAGATGGCTGTAGCTTATTTAAATAAAAAAGTAAATTTAAAACAATTTAAAATTATATATTTTTAAATTATATAATATATTTAATTATCAAAACATTGTAAATAAAATAATAATAATTACATATCCCCTTTTTGTTAAAAATAGAACGATTTACAGATATTGAAATATACCAAAATATAGAATCCTGTAATTTATTACCCGCCGGTTGTTTGATAATTTTTGAGTATGTGAATCAGGTGCGCATCTTGAAGGAGGCTAAAGGGGCACTCATTTAAATATTTTGGATTTTTTATTTGCACTAAAACGAATAAACTAATTAACATATTTCTAAAATTTGTTTATTACTTTATTATTTTGTATATAATGTACTTTTTAAATTCTGACAAACAACCCGATAGACTGAGTTTTGCGAAGTTATATAAAATATCCAAAAAAGAACATCTCACAGTTGTGATTTATTACTACAATTTCAAGATCGTTACAATTCAAAACTTTTTTTATTTAGTATCTTTGGTATCTTTTTTGTAAAAAACGAACTTTACTAAACTATTACACAGGATGTATCTAAAAAGTAAGCAAAAAGTAAACTGCACGAATCTTCGACATGTATCTAATCATATGTATAAAAAATTCTAATTATAAATGTTATAACCCTTTTTTTAAATAATAACATACAGAGCTATTTATTTACCATGCAATATACAGCGCTATTAAATTACATTGCAATATGTAGAATTTCCCTATTAGCCCAGGAGCTGGCGACCAAAAAGTGTAAGAGTTTTGTAAAGGCTAATATTTCAATATTAGCTTATATTGAGGGTGTAAATAAATATTCTACAGAAAATAAACTCGGATATGAGGACAGTCGGCGTCAGCGCAGCTTGAAAGTTTTAACAAGAAGTATTAGCGTCATCTAAGTGTTTTCTAAAAGCTGAAAATTGATCACTAAGCAGTTTATGTAATAAGGAACTGGAAAACAGTCGTCAGGCAGCGTAATGGTCGAACGCGTTGCATCAGCACCAATGCTGTGGTCGCATGTCTTCAAAACGAGGTCAATGTGGTCAATGAAGTGATTTGAAAAAGCTGAAATTTGTTACAGTGTTAATTTATTGAATATAGTTTCTCAAAAAAACAGTCAGACTTCATTTTGATAGAACCGAGCTGGTCCGCAGCCGCTAGAAGCAGTCGTTACTTCTAGCGACTGCTGACTAGCTCGGTTCTATCAAATCAGTATTTCGCATTCGTTACAAAACATCGCCCAGGATTTGTAGAGAAATTCTCTTACTTCAAGAATATCTTTGTCAGCCTTACCCCATCCTGGCAGAAGTGCCCAACTGACCACCCCGAACAGGCGGTTTTGTAGCGTCTCCCTTCCGTGATGGAATATCCACTTGCTTTTTTTTAAATTGAAGGTTAAACTGCCCAAACAACAAATATTTTTTGTCAGCCTGAGCAAAACTTGGTAGAAATGTGTTTTTAAAGGGTAGTAGCTCTGCAGCACTTTAAGAGAACTTGTCTACCGCACATTTGAAGATTCTAGCTTACGCCATTCAAGAGATATATAACCGTAATGATTTTTTAAGGAATGTCTCCTCTGCGACCCCATTGGGTTTCTTAGAATTAAAAACATACTAATGCACCTCTTTGGGATAAAGCCCTGCCAGTTAGATTTCAGCTTACTAAGCCTTCTAGTTTTCGAGAAATATTTCGGTGGACATTGGACTTCGTATTTGTAGGTTTGATTATCTATTTGCCTTATTGCATCTAGAGTTCCTAAATATAAAGTGAGCTTCGTACAGTTAAAGTTTTCATTTAGGAACTCTAATTGCATCTAGAACTTTACTTTGTTTTCAGTTTAGTTTCAAAATTTTGCCACGGAGACATTTGTGCCAACGACGTAATTAGAAATACTGTCTATTGAAATGTAAACTTCATAAACGTTCACCAACTTTATACTTTTAAACTAGTGGATTAAGTTTATACAAACTGTTTACATAAACGGGTTTGTATTTGTTATAAAAAAAGGTTTGTTTTTAACATTCACAATTTTAAAGTAAATATCGAGTTATAATCTTATGTTAAAGCATCAATTCGCCATGTGTTAATTCAATATTCCAAAATATTTGTTGCTGGGTTTTTTAATTTACAAATTAAGTAGTAATCATGTCAAGTTCGAGTTCCAGCAGTTCCGATACTGAAGATGTCAATCCAACTAAAATCCCAAAAAAGAAACCAAGCAATTCTAGTTGTTCCAGTCATATACTTACTGATAGCAATAATAAAATGCTAGAGCTTTTAAAAGATGAAGATCTTACCGAGAAGGATAAAAATGAGTCTTCTACACCAGTTAAGGGAATTCTAAAAACCAAATCATCAAAGAAAACAAAGCATAAAAAGAGCCCTGATGCAGAGCTTCAATTTAGCCCTGCAGGTTCATTAAGTCTGATTGAGGGGTCTTGCAAAACAAATAGTTCAATGGAGAGCAATATGGAGATTAAAGATAAGAAAAAAGAACATGTAAATGAAGCTCAAGGTTCATCAGATGATGAAAAGAGCAAGGAAAAGGAATCATTAAGGAAGAATGACTTAGATCCTAAACATAAGAAGAAGCAAGAAAATATCAAAGATAAAATTTCACACTGTTCGACAGAGAAAGATACAGATAAAGTAACAGCAAAGCAAGACATTCGAAAATTGAAGAAGAAACAAAAAGATACAAGCGCTGATGATGAATTAGTTTCTAGTAAAGGCAGCCAAACTAATTCAAAACATTTTTCAGAGTATGAAAGTGAAAGTGATGAGAGTTGTGCTAAAGAAAGCGTCTTAAACAAGAAACATCTCAAAGATAAAGATAACAATTCTGCTGATAAATCATCTATTGCTGGTCAGTCAGGAATTCATTCAAAAGGAAGCACTTATTAATATAGCTTTAAATTTTCAAATATTATTAAAAATGTTAATTTTTTTAATAAACAATTATTTTAAACCTGTTAAACCTATCAAGACCCTCAAGACCTAAACAAAACTCACTAACATAAGTAGGAACTATTTCCAACAAATACAATGTTTGTAATAACACTATAGTATTGTCTGTCAAATGCAGCTTGGCCGGCGGAATGCGCAGATGGGGAAAAGAAAGAGTCGGTGTTCGACAAAGACAAAATCTAGGAGGTAAAGAGAAAGTACAATCTGCAGTGCAAGTATTTTCAACTCACAAAAAGGGTGTAAATTGGAATTTACTTTAGCGATACAAAGCTTTATTATACCCTTGTGTAAAATTATCAACAATCCAAAAATAAGACTGTTCAGGTAGAAGGATTAAAACTAACGAGTTTTTGTGATAAAATCTTAGCGTATTTTTTTATATATTTTATACTTTTTCATAGAATGTATCGATCTGTACTAGACGAGAACGTTAGGTGAAATGAGCTATCCCTACCCTAATGTCGCAAATATTAAGCGCGTTCAAACTTCGCCGGCTGAGCTGAATTTGACAAATTATACGTAAGTAACAGTATTATAAATATGAAATACTTATGGCCGGTTTCACTTAGCTTGATTAAGTTCTGATTAACTTAATCATGATTAAATTTGAAATCCAGAAATATAATTGGATAAAATTTTAGGGCTCTTAAATCTCAGCCAATGAAATTTCTGGTTTTCAAATTTGATCACGATTAAGCTAATCGGGATTTAATCAAGCTTTGTGAAACCGGCCATCGTCTTATACAGATGTACATTACCAAATGGTAATGTTTGTCGTTGGCAATAAAAAAATCGGTAGTAAACCATACTACAGTATTGAAGAGCGTAATAGAGGCACTACATCTAATCAGCCATGCCACGTTGCCAGCGTGGCTTGACTGATTAGATGTAGCGTAATTTCATTTTCATTCTCTCCTTTACGAAAATGTAACTTTCTATCTTGATAAAGCAACCGAAAGAGAAAGTAAAACATGCGAGGTGGTTGCTAGGTATGAAAAACTTTCGGTCCCTGGACAACGAAGTAAAACTGTCAATGTTTTTAAAATATAATATTATAAGATGGCTGTAGTCAACATTAAATAAAAAATAAAAATAAATAAATAAAATACATTGTTTACAGAAACCACGACATCCCTAATAAACAACAAATTAAAATAATTAAAGTAAATCAACAAGGAATAACTGATATAAATCAAATAGCAAACGAATTTAACGCACATTACTGCACATTAGGTAAAAAAACTTCTGAAACACTTACCACAAAAAATGATTCTTTAAACAATAAACACCAGTTTATTAAACCCCCTTCAAACGTAAGCTTGTTCTTAACTCCTTGCACTAACGAAGAAATATTAAAACATATAAAAAATTTAAAAAGAACTAATTGGTGTGGCATTGATAATATAACTACGGAAAATATTAAGCAAGTTGCAGAGTTTATAGTTGATCCGTTAGCCCACATTTCTAATCTGGTATTGACATCTGGAGTTTTTCCGGATGTTTTCAAGATGGCGGTTGTTATACCAATTTATAAATCTGGTAATAAACAGGAAATAATCAACTATAGACCAATAGCTCTTCTATCAAATATTTCTAAAATAATTGAACAGTTAATAAAATCCCGTTTAGTATCTTTCTTAGAAAGTAACAAGCTTCTGTCATCAAATCAGTTTGGGTTCCGTGCTGCTAGATCAACAGAACAAGCTATAGATAAACTAGCCTCTAACATTTATTCAAACTTAGATAGAAAACAATTTTCAGCAGCAGCATTTTTAGACTTGTCAAAAGCCTTTGACACAGTATGTCATCAATTACTTATTAAAAAATTGGAAAGAACAGGGGTCAGAGGTATTGCACTAAATCTGTTTGAGTCATACTTAGCAAACAGAACACAGTGTGTAAAAGTGGGTAGCAGTATGAGCGATTTAAAAAAACTGTAAATTTGGGGTCCCACCAGGTAGTGTATTGGGTCCGGTGTTATTTCTTGTATATGTTGATGATTTGCTAAATTTAAAATTAGATTGCATAACTCTTTCCTTTGCCGATGACACTGTACTGTTTTTCTCTGGGGATTCATGGATAAGTGTCTACAATAAAATTAGTCAAGATATGACAATGGTACTGAAATGGCTGGATGTTAACCTTTTAAGCTTAAACATACAGAAAACACACTGTTTACCTTTTACATCATATCAAAATAATTTGCCAGAATATAACAATATAAAAATTAAGGATACCAAGTTTGAAATCATGATAACGGACAATGTTAAATATCTAGGTGTGCATATAGACAGCCATCTCAGATGGACCAAGCATATTCTAACATTAACTTCAAAACTTAGAAAGCTAATTTACCTTTTTAAAAAATTAGATCCTTTTTGAACATGCACGGAATGAAAATTGTCTATTACGCACTCATGCAATCCCTCTTACAATATGGAATATCTGCCTGGGGAGGTGCCTTGATTTCTCATATTAAACCTCTATATGTTGTGCAAAAAACTATACTAAAAGTGCTACTGAACAAACCGGTGCAATATTCTTCTGTGTGCCTGTTTATGGAAGCGAAAGTGTGTAATATACGACAACTTTTCATTAAAAAGTGCATTCTTAGTTTACACAATAATAATAATAAAACTTATCTTGGTCATATCCACAATACCAGAAATGCTGCTAATATGTTACTTATCACCCATAGAGCACAGAAAACAATTGGCACAAGATCTGCCTACTTTTTAGCACCCCGTTTCTATAATCTACTTCCACAAGACATCCGAAACATTGAAAATAAGTTACGATTTAAAAGGAAATTAACTCAATTTTTAGTTCATAACAATTTAGAAACCTTTATGATTCTCATTGATAATTAACTAGCAACATACAAAATGACTATAAACAGACGCAAGGACAAAATTTTACTACTTATTATCAAGAGATGGATGAGTATATTAAGGGATTTATCAATTCAGAGATGCTGTGTATTATACATACGTACATAATATATCACGATGCAGTAACCTCTGCGCACAAGCTTGCTTATGCAGATTTTACTTCATCTTACACAAATTTTTTAGGATAAAAGGTGGGTAGGTATATAATTCGTTACATATATTCGTTACATATATTGCGATTTCTCTATTATATTTCTTAAAGTAAATATATGGTCTTGTGTGTATTTAACAAACATATGATATAGGATATGTTACACGAAGATCAAGTTGGCAACACGAGCCGAAGGCGAGTGCTGTAATAATTCGAGTATAATGTGGCCATTATATGCGTGTCAAATACAATACTTTATCCACCTATACCTTCCTAACTATACTTACCTTACTAACTATACCTTCAAAAATATCAATAACACGACTTAAATAAAATGTGCTGTTAAATATGAAATTTCTTATTACATACACTATTGCATTGTGAGTAGCTTTATATATTTAGAGTTTGATAAATAACGTATTTATTATATTTAATAGTTGTAGATTACAATACTTAGTACAATTTGTAGATGTAGATTACTTTGTTGTGTTTTTGTAAATTGATTAAAATTGTAAATTGATTAAATTAAATAGATTAAAAAAAAACCACAAGGCGTAGTTCAAGCTGAGAGCTTGCTCTTCCACTAAAACCTTGCCAACCTAGATGCAATAAGGCAAATAGATAATCAAACCTACAAATACGAAGTCCAATGTCCACCGAAATATTTCTCGAAAACTAGAAGGCTAATAAGCTGAAATTTAACTGGCAGGGCTTTATCCCAAAGAGGTGCATAAGTATGTTTTTAATTCTAAGAAACCCAATGGGGGTCGCAGAGGAGACATTCCTTAAAAAATCATTACGGTTATATATCTCTTGAATGGCGTAAGCTAGAATCTTCAAATGTGCGGTAGACAAGTTTTCTTAAAGTGCTGCAGAGCTACTACTCTTTAAAAACACATTTCTACCAAGTTTTGCTCAGGCTGACAAAAAATATTTGTTGTTTGGGCAGTTTAACATTCAATTTAAAAAAAAGCAAGTGGATATTCCATCACGGAAGGGAGACGCTGCAAAACCGACTGTTCGGGGTGGTCAGCTAGGCACTTCTGCCAGGATAAAAAAAATTAAGATTATAAAGGTTATAATTTATAGATCCTGTACGTGTTATTTTTAACTTGGATGAATAGATTTTTCTAAGTGCACACATATAAAAAAAGCATCATGTGGCCACCTGCAAAATATCGAGTTACTCCCCAAGACGCAGATTTTTACGCGGTTTATTTACTGATTGGCTAAGAAATGTTAACTTCGTTCGGATAGGTTGATTTAAATTATATTTACTTATTATAATTACTTATATTTATTTGGGGCGATTTTACAAACGATTCTTTAAAAGCACAATAAGTTATCATAAGCATTCCTAAAATCTACTATAGTGCCGGCATAATCTTTAACATTTAGCACTGGATATATTGTCAACATTACCACAAAATTCAAGCTTTTCATCAAGATATGTATTGTGATGGTTAGATATTAAAATTTTATCTAATATTGCCGTGAAACTCTTTAAATTGCTTTATATATATTATGTAATTAGGAGATCAAGCGATACTTTAAATCCGAGAAGATGTATTATAACGCCGAGGTGCCAGCCGAGGCGTTATAACATCTTCGAGGATTTAAAGAAGCTTGATCTCCGTATTGCATAAGTTGTTTTATTTTATTTCGTATTTCAATCCTAATTTCTCCCTTTTAAAATTCATCCGAATTTATTGTATATAAAAGCAAGTTGCCTTGTCTATGTCATCATACGCGTAACCATGGAGATAAAAAGTAGCATGTCACATGTGGCTCTTATGCAACATCAAATGATTTTTTCGTTGCCAACAACAACGGAGATCAAGAACGTGTTGAACTCCGGTGTCATTGACAACGGAGATAAAGATATACTTTATTTTACTAATTTATTGTGGTATATAAACAATTGTTTAAAATACGAAATGAAATAAAATATATAATTGTTGATTGTGTAAAATCTTCAGTAATAAATACAATGGGTTGTATTCTCATCTCACTATTAAGTTAATAACGTCTTTAATTACCATGACGACCAATTCTAATTTTTTCCCATGTATTAGAATTAGATAAAGGCTATCTCTTTTCTTGTTGATAGTAAACATAACTTTAGTTAAATACACCTTTAATTATAGCATGATAATACGGTCCAATGCCTTTATTGGATTCAGGGATATTTTATATGAAAATATTTTATTTCCCGCTTATTTATATATTGTTACTGACGCCATCTACTAGTTTATTACCCAAAGTCTCTTTTTATTTTTTTATTTTGGCATATGAATAAATTTTTATGTCCAATTGCATTATAAAGTACTGTTTATTGTATTGTTTTGCGGCAGTGAACTGGCTTATTATTGTACTCGTAAAATAAAGTGATAGTAGTAAAATAAAGTATACAGTAGTAAAATAAAGTATGACAACTGTATATTACATGTCAAATTTTCTTCTGTCAAGAATAGATGTCAAATTTATAAACTGATTTTTTTTATATTTACCTAATTTTAGGAATCGAACATAAAGCTTTGTATGCAACTCTTACATAATCGGACCTTATAGACTCGCCCTTTTTATAGGCCTTGCTCGCTTCGCTCGCTCGGCCATAAACTGGGCTTGTCTATAATGTCCTACATTATGTACTTGTTACATAAATAGCTATTATTGTCTAATGTCAGATTAATTCTACTGGCTGAGTATTATTTTATGTTGAATGTAAGTAGGAATAAATAATATTTTATGGTGAAAACTAAAGACAATCCGCATTTATCAAATTACATGTGTTTTACACTAACTACTATTTTGTATTCAGGTCTATTATACCACACCTTAATTAACCTGTTATATATGATATTTACTTGGTGGTGAGAAATAAGTACACACTCACAATTAACTGTTTACTTCTCTTCTTTATTTATTCCAGCCAAACCAAAAACCTAAAGTGACATATCAGCTTACGCGATAGACGCAATTTTCTCTTTTTGCGAATTAAATTTACTTCCTTCTTATTTACTTCTTTTTAACTATACAATGAAACACTGGGACTAGTAGCTTGCATAAGGTTTTATATTTTATATTGTGATCATTTTATCTTTACAGTTCCATAAAGAGAAAGTTTTATAACATAATTTCTAACAGTTTTATACAGGTTTTAAAAGGTTTTACATTTTAAGAAGTTTTTATCATTCCAAAATGTTCTTGTTATTTTTTATTCAATAATTTTTATTATTATATATCTAGGTTGTTCTATACTTACTATACTCTATACTACCTATACCATAGTAGAAAATAAATAATTATTTTAATTGTCTATACTTAGAAACCTTTATTTTAATGTTCACTGTAGTAAAACTTGTATTAAGATATTTTCTCTTATTGGAGGTGGTGGTATGTAATGAGGCTTTCATCGAACAAAGATTTTCTTTGTTGTAGCATATGTAACTTGTATGTCTTGGATTAAACTGGAATTAAAAAATTCAATAGCCAGTGCAGTAAAAATAGTACGGCTTAATAACAAATGATAAATAATAACAATTGAAGGTAATCTAATAATAAAACTAAGTAAACAATAACACTGACAAATACGAGGGTGCTTTGATAAGTCAGTGACTTTTTGAATTTCCCGCGCAGTAACTTTAAATGCAGCACTGCTCCTGTCAACTACCATCTATGGATAGACTACTGTAAAGTTTTGAGAAGGCTGCACCATTTAGTTTGTGTTTGACAGCCATTGAAAGCAAACAACCTCGTGAATTTTAACGAAAATGAAAAAAAGTGAATTTCGTGTGCTGATTAAGCATTATTTTTTGCGTAAAAAAACCATCACCGAAACCAAGGAAAGGCTTGATAAATACTATGGGGACTCTGCACCATCAATTTCAATGGTTAAGAAGTGGTTTACTGAGTTCCGTTGTGGTCGTACCAGCACAAGTGACGCCGAACGTTCAGGTAGCCCAAAAGAGGTCGTTACTCCAGAAATCGTCGATAAAATCCATGAAATGATATTGGACGATCGGAGAATGTGCGTGAGGTGGCCGAGGCTGTAGGCATCTCAACTGAGCGGTACATCACATTTTACATGAATATTTGGACATGAAAAAGCTATCCGCGCGATGGGTGCCGCGATTGCTCACACTCGATCATAAGCACAACCGTTTGACCACTTCAAAGAAATGTTTGGCGATGTTCAGCCGCAATCCGAACGAGTTTTTGCGGCGTTTCG
This sequence comes from Agrypnus murinus, assembly GCA_929113105.1. Taxonomy (NCBI): domain Eukaryota; kingdom Metazoa; phylum Arthropoda; class Insecta; order Coleoptera; family Elateridae; genus Agrypnus; species Agrypnus murinus. The sequence goes on along the minus strand of OV816028.1, from coordinate 110,937,365 downwards.
TTACCGTAGACGAAACATGGATCCATCACACTACACCAGAGACCAAGGAACAATCAAGACAGTGGGTTTCTCTGGGTGAACGTGCACCAAAGAAGGCCAAGGTGGGTCTGTCGGCCAACAAGGTCATGGCCACAGTTTCTTGGGATGCACGCGGTGTCATACACATCGATTACCTTGAAAAGGGTAAAACGATCACCGGCGAATATTATTCAGAGCTTTTGGACAGATTCGATATTGATTTGAAGCAGAAACGATCGCATTTGGCGAAGAAAGAAGTGCTGTTCCATCAAGACAATGCACGGGTGCACACGTGTGTAGTCACCATGGCAAAAATCCATAAATTGGGCTACGAACTGCTACCCCATCCAGCATATTCTCCAGATTTAGCCCCCTGTGACTATTTCCTGTTTCCAAACCTGAAGAAATGGCTGGGCGATAACAGATTTGGGTAGAATGAAAAGGTCATCACTGAAACAAAAGCCTATTTTGAGGACCTTCAGAAAACCTATTATTTGGAAGGAATAAAAAAATTAGAAAAACGCTGGACTAAATGTATCGAGCTAAAAGGAGACTATGTTGAGAAATAAAACGCTTATTTGCCGAAATAAATATCTTTTATTCAAAAAGTCACTGACTTATCAAACCACTCTCGTAATACAAAGATACACAAAAACGTCATATAGTAAAAATAAAGATTAATACATACATGAAAGTTGACAGGTAGGTAACACTAATCCTTGTTAATTAAGTGTTATTACTTATTATAAAGTGTCTATAAATATATTTATTAATTTGCACAGCATTTAAACTGTCGCAACTCTAATAGTCTTGATAATTTAAAATTACTTCAAATAGAAATCAAAAACTATTATCAGAAATATTCAATTGGTAATTAGTTTAGAGTAGGATTAGTCCCCAATGATCTAAAGAATTAGTAGTTTTTCGGTTATTAAACAAATTTTTATTGTAATTTCTCTGATTCTATACCAGAGGAACATTTTAAGGTTCCTTTCAAAGTTACATAATATATAACATTTTTTAAGAAATATTAAAGACTGGCTTTTAAAAATTCTAAAAAAAATATGTTTAATACACCCAGATGGTACAAACTGAAAATTTCTAAAATAGTCGCTAATCCCAAAAAATTTGTTTAATTATAAATATTATTAACTATTACTACTTTATGTTAGTTTGGTTCTGCAGTATGGAATTTATAGTTATTTTAAAATTGACTGATAATTATCAAAGAAAACAGAGCTTAACAAAAACAAAGATTAAAAATAGCACATATTATATATGCTTAAATGTTTAATAAATAGTCTACCAGTAGAAAAATTATAAACAAAGCCCTTAAATATTATTGTTTATTAAATACCTGAATAAATGATTCAGACGTCACGCTTATAACTCGGTTTTAAATTGCACACTGTACCACATCTACGACTTTTAGAGTTAGTTCAGACGTCTACCCTTCTCTCTTCATCAGAAAACAGAATAGTGTCGGTTGTGATATCAATCGCAAGCTTTTCAATGGCGTTCTCAATGTTAACATTCATTTTTTTTCTTGGAATTCCATTACTAGCGTGAGTTGCTACTGTTTATTTTGTTTTTCACTTTGTTTTGACGGAAGTAATTCTTTAATTTCAGTTCTGGCGAGACTTACAAGGACGCAAGTTTGAATGTTCCAAGTACATTAAAATAATCAGTCTGTAGATTTCTGCAGTTATTAAATAAATTATTTGCAGATGAATGTGAGTGTGGCGTTGCTGGTAGCAAAACTCCAAGTCAATCTGAAAGATTGATCTTCCATACTACGCAACCTCTTAACATCGGTGGCCATCATTTCAGTCAATGCTTTAGTGGTTTGGGAACAGACTTCTGTATTAGTCATTGCTCTGACGTTACTCATAAAATGAGATCACATAAATATGACTTAATGTGTTTTCTTCCCAATAATAAGAAGTCTTCTAAATTATTAGAGGTAATGTATAACAGAGATATAACGTATTTATCTGTATAACATACTATTATTGTGTCGTTAATAGCAAATTTGGGATAAAAAAGTTTAGTTACGTTCGTAAATCAAAGGGTTATGAAATGATCATTAGAAAATAAGTCAAAGTTTTAACGCTTAGGTATGTTGTACAATCAAATCATATGAACCTTATCTATTCAATCATGAAAACAATCTTAGGAATTCTTCTTCATCTTTATGTTCATCTCTATACTATATATTGGACCTGGCAATTACCCCACTCCTCCAAATAAAAATAAAATGGTAGAAAAATAAACATATAGACACCTAAATAGAAGCAAGATCCGTGCAAATACGAGAATATCTGGTTTTTCTAAAAACAAACCACAATGTCTAACAAAGAAGAAGAAATAAATCAAAAATAGAATAAATAATCAGGTATAAAACATAAGAAACCGCGTTTTACGTTGGCCACATTTTCAAAATTGTGATTTTAATTCACGTAGTGTGTCGAATTTGATTTTTAAGTATTAATGTTGATTTCAGTGTGTTATGTTCTTTCAAATATTTCTACGAAGTTTTCATTTGTAGTGTAGAATTTCATTTGCATTATTTCTTTTTGCTGGCGTGTGGATTGAAAACCTAGAACAACGTGGAAAAGCACAAGATGTAAACGAAAAAGTGATACGTTGACGATGTAATTTGATGCAACACATTTCTATAGTGCTACACTGTTAAAACTTGTTTACCTAACTTGTTTTGAAAAACAATGTTTAATAATTAAATTATTTCATATTTTTTACATGAAAAACTAAATTCAGAGAAACTCTACATTCAAAGTTAACCAAAAAATACCACTTAAGTTTCATAGTATTTGAACTATTTTCCCAAAATTTAAAAAAATCGTATGTTTAATGAGTTAATTATTGCCAGAAAACCTCCTTTTTTTATAAGTTTTTTTAGAATCATTTAAAAACTATACATTCCATATTTTTGAGATTTGTTGGTGTAGTTATTCACAATATAACTAGAAGCCACTGTAATCTTTTATAATTTTGAAGTACCCTTAAGGTACCTTTAAGTGTACCCAATAAAAGATCAAAGAAACATTGATAATAGCGATCCCCGGCAAAAGGCATGTGAATGCAGAAAAATATAACAAAAAATGTAAATAAATTTCAGAAAAAGTAAGCTTTTTGAAAGTATTTTCTAGTGAATATGATGGTGAATGATGTGAATTGAATATTTATCATAACATGTCAAAAATAAATTCAAACTTGGCCATATTTTAAATTGCATACGTTTGTACATTTGTACTGGGCTCAAATTTAACTAATGCGCGCTTGAAAATTGTATTGCGATAAATTAACTCCTATATAAAATGTGTCATTTAATGATGACAGTTTTGTCATTTTGACAGCGATAAAAAAGGTGCATCCTTTTTTATCACCGATAAAAATGCTGTTCCTCATAACCAGACTACATCTAGTACGCTTACGTCACTTTAATGTCTGCCCTGTCAGTTATAATTATTTATAACAATTGTGTATTTAATAACTGTTCATTCAAATAATTTAATTGTATCAATAAAAATAATTATTGTTGTTGTTCATTCATATATTCAGTCGTTAATTTATCTTGCCAAAAAACACTCGAGCTTTTCTTTTAAGGATAAATTTCTTTTTAACTCAAAATTTTTCCATCAGTAATTTTGCTCGAAAAACTGACATTTGGCAAAATCGCTCGACCTTCGGTCTCGCGATTTTGCCATGTCAGTTTTTCTCGTAAAATTACTGATTTGCAAAATTATTTCGTTACAAAAAGAAATTTATCCGATAAAAAAAAGCTCTTGTGTTTTTACTGTCGCTAAATTAACTCCTATATAAAATGTGTCATTTAATGATGACAGTTTTGTCATTTTGACAGCGATAAAAAAGGTGCATCCTTTTTTATCACCGATAAAAACGCCTGTTCCTCATAACCAGACTACATCTAGTATGCTTACGTCACTTTAATGTCTGCCCTGTCAGTTATAATTATTAAGTATTGTTGATACTTGATACAGAGAAGAAAATTTTGAAATCAGTACACCAAACCAAACAATTTATAACAATTGTGTATTTAATAACTGTTCATTCAAATAATTTAATTGTATCAATAAAAATAATTATTGTTGTTGTTCATTCATATATTCAGTCGTTAATTTATCTTGCCAAAAAACACTCGAGCTTTTCTTTTAAGGATAAATTTCTTTTTAACTCAAAATTTTTCCATCAGTAATTTTGCTCGAAAAACTGACATTTGGCAAAGTCGCTCGACCTTCGGTCTCGCGATTTTGCCATGTCAGTTTTTCTCGTAAAATTACTGATTTGCAAAATTATTTCGTTACAAAAAGAAATTTATCCGATAAAAAAAAGCTCTTGTGTTTTTACTGTCGATAAATTAACTCCTATATAAAATGTGTCATTTAATGATGACAGTTTTGTCATTTTGACAGCGATAAAAAAGGTGCATCCTTTTTTATCACCGATAAAAACGCCTGTTCCTCATAACCAGACTACATCTAGTATGCTTACGTCACTTTAATGTCTGCCCTGTCAGTTATAATTATTAAGTATTGTTGATACTTGATACAGAGAAGAAAATTTTGAAATCAGTACACCAAACCAAACAATTTATAACAATTGTGTATTTAATAACTGTTCATTCAAATAATTTAATTGTATCAATAAAAATAATTATTGTTGTTGTTCATTCATATATTCAGTCGTTAATTTATCTTGCCAAAAAACACTCGAGCTTTTCTTTTAAGGATAAATTTCTTTTTAACTCAAAATTTTTCCATCAGTAATTTTGCTCGAAAAACTGACATTTGGCAAAATCGCTCGACCTTCGGTCTCGCGATTTTGCCATGTCAGTTTTTCTCGTAAAATTACTGATTTGCAAAATTATTTCGTTACAAAAAGAAATTTATCCGATAAAAAAAAGCTCGTGTTTTTACTGTTGATAAATTAACTCCTATATAAAATGCGTCATTTAATGATGACAGTTTTGTCATTTTGACAGCGATAAAAAAGGAGCATCCTTTTTTATCACCGATAAAAACGCCTGTTCCTCATAACCAGACTACATCTAGTATGCTTACGTCACTTTAATGTCTGCCCTGTCAGTTATAATTATTAAGTATTGTTGATACTTGATACAGAGAAGAAAATTTTAAAATCAGTACACCAAACCAAACAATTTATAACAATTGTGTATTTAATAACTGTTCATTCAAATAATTTAATTGTATCAATAAAAATAATTATTGTTGTTGTTCATTCATATATTCAGTCGTTAATTTATCTTGCCAAAAAACACTCGAGCTTTTCTTTTAAGGATAAATTTCTTTTTAACTCAAAATTTTTCCATCAGTAATTTTGCTCGAAAAACTGACATTTGGCAAAATCGCTCGACCTTCGGTCTCGCGATTTTGCCATGTCAGTTTTTCTCGTAAAATTACTGATTTGCAAAATTATTTCGTTACAAAAAGAAATTTATCCGATAAAAAAAAAGCTCTTGTGTTTTTACTGTTGACTAAATTGTATAGGGCAACACTTCTGCCACTAAGCCTGAAGTATTAAAGTGACGCTGTTTCTTAAAGGTTTGTTCAGTAACACACACTTATTTTTGTTTTTTCATATACGTATTATATTGGGACGCGCCAAAGATCGATCTGCACTCTCGCGGTGTTTTGTTTAATTATGCGACAGAATGAGGTGGCTATGTTGCAATATGTATAATCATCAGTATAGTAGACATGTTATTGGTAGTAATCAATGAAGGGCAATTATATCGCACATCCAGTTCAATAGGGACACAAGTGCAAATAGTTAAAATTTAAAAGAGGTTTTGAGATTTAAAGATTATTTGATTATTATTTTGTTGTTACGAATTGGAATTATGTGACCTTAAAAATCACTTGTTCTAGACACGTTATGTAGCATTATCGCATTACATAGATGATAGAGAACTTCAAAAAAGAGTATAATTTGGACATAACACCAAAACGACAAAATTTACACTTGCGTCCCTATTGAACTGGATGTGCGATATTTTACTGACATTTCAAAAATTATAAAATCTAAATATTCTACTTAAAGTTATAATAAATATTAACAACACGAATATTAAATTTACATCGTCAAAATTTAACCACCATTAAAATATAAGAGAGCAGAAACAATCCATAAAAGGTATGTTATCAGCTACCGCATATCGAAGACATTTTGCTATTGTAGTACAGCGCCATTTATATTTATTGGCGCGTCTCAATAAGCAGAGAGATCTAGCATTCGTTATGCCAATCTATTGTAGAAAAATAAAACTAGTACTCAACCTCAGACACATTAACAATTTTTATCCACAGATTTTTTATGTAAATACTGAACAAAGTTCCCGCAATATATAAATAGCAGCGTGTGCATAACTAATTGAGTTTGCAATATTTTGAAGAGCCTGAAGAGGTAGTACTATAGGTGAAAAGGTTTCGAAACAGCACAATGCGCAGAAACCGAAATACGTATGATCGTTCGAAATTCCGTCGCACGCGCATATCTTTCTTAATGCAGTAGCGTCGGTATATTTCCATTCTGTCTTGTTGCGTGTGCTTATATCTCACAATTATCTTTTTGCTACTTAGGTGAGTTGATTTAAGCTCCAACCCCTTCAATTGAAAGTGGTTATTTAAAGATTATAAAGTGTACTTTGAGATTTTCATAACATTTTATGTGCACATATCTTTAACCCCTTTTAATGAACAACATACGCGCCGCCACTGTACTCGCAGGTGACGTTTGCGCAGATCTTGATGAGTCATTGTGATGTTTCGAAACTACGTGAACCTTAGTAGTAGTTGGCGATCAGTCGGATCAGTGGCGGATTAACTATACTAGGCAATTTTCTAGAAGCTCGGGGCTTTAGGGGGGAGGGGGAACTTCTTTCTTGTTAACAAACTCACTGTTTTATTATAATTAGCAATCTTATTATAATTTGTTTCATTTGTATGTTAATACATTTTTTACGCTGAAAATTGAAATTTGTTGAACACACCAATACAAAAAAACACACTCAAACAGTGTTTTCGCCTAAAATGTCCAGAAAACCCCACTTTTTCGTCGATATCTTAGAATTTTTCGCCTATAAACGCCAAACTGTAAGAAATTCCGCTTTAAAATCTCAAGAAAAAAACAAAAAAGACTTGTAAAAAAAATCATTCGAAAATATGTGTTAGATATTAAACAAGAGAACTTGATTGATACGAATGTATGGTTTCATACAACATATATTTGGTGTATCCCGTCTGCATCCCTCTCAAAAGAGCCACCACTTTCACATCAGCACAAACTTTCCAACGATGGTCTTGGTATTTCGCCAAATCAATGATTTTTTTCAACGATGCATAATTTTCTTTTGTATTTGTGCTGATAGCAATAGGGGTACTGTTTTCTGCGTTTGTGATATGAAGCAAAACCGCCTTGAGACTGCCCTTAGATGAATCAATAAACAATTGCCAATCTTCTGGGTTATATTCATAGTGCATCGTTAAAACCAAACCCTAGATATCAGTACAATATGCTACTGAATTATCTTCGATGGCTTTGAAAAAAAAAACAGTGAAATGACGATGACGACCGGTTGGTCCATATACAAACGCTTGAATTTCTCGAGAACGACACATCCGATTACAAAAAGAAAAAACACGTGTTCCTTTATTTTTTCAAAGCTATTCAGTCATGATATGCAAACATCACCCCCACCCCCTATGGGGGTGGGGCGGGAGTAAGTTGTGAAAACTTAAATGGGAACACCTATTTTTTATTACACTTTTGCATTCTCTATAAAAAAACTTCTCAAATTGCAAATTTCGCCCCCCATCCCCGACCCCTCTTGGGGGTGGAAAGAGGGAAAATTGCACATGTCCGCAGAAAAACAATTATTTTACTTTTTTCGTCCGAAGTTTTTTTATGTGATTTACAAATTTACTCCGTCTTTTTTCAAGTAACCCCAGTAGAAAAAATTTAAAGGTGTTAGATCGGTGACCTTGGGGGTCACTCAATTGCACCCCTCCTACCAATCCAGCGCCCAGGAAAAAACGTGTTCAATACTTGACGTACAATCAATGCAAAATGACATTGAGCCCCATCCTGCTGAAACCAGACATTGTCAAAAGCTATTCCATTTGGTTGTTCAGTAAATCGACGTACTTCTGACTGGTCAAATTACCATCGATGAAAAATGGCCCCACATTTGATTGCACAATATTCCGGCCCAGACATTAAGTTTTTGTTGATATTGAGTATGAGAATCTCTCATCCAATGAGGATTCTCATCGAACCAATATCGTATGTTGTGCTTGTTTACTTCTCCACTTAATTGAAATGTAGCTTCATCAGAGAAACATGTCCAAAACGCAAATTGCCTATTTTCGCCACACCGTCTCATAATTTCCTCACAAAATTCTAATCTCCGATCAAAGTCATCACCCAGAAGTTGCGTCAATTTGGCTTGTATGGATGGAATTTGTTTTCAACCAGAACGTTATGTACAGATGATTTGCATACGCCTAATTGTTGGGCCATCTTTCGAACTGTTGCATGAGGATTTTCAATGACGTTTAGACAAATATCGAGACTTTTTTCTTCACTGGTTACGGTTTTCGGCCTTCCCGATTTCGGCCGATCTTTTACAGAGCCAGTCTCTTGATAACGAAGCTCTGTTTTAGACACCGTAGATTTGGCGATTGGTGCACGATCTGGACGAGTGTCAGTGAATAAATTAGCGACTTCATCATATGATCGAATTTTATCGCCGTGCCCTCGCAGTATAAGAATATCTATTCTTTCTTTTTCGGTTAACGACATGACAACTAAGAAAGTTTCGCGCGGAGCGTTAAATCGTAAAGGACCGTTCCGGTTGAAGTCTTAAAATTTGAAATAACAAAATTTCAAAATAAAAAAAAAATTTGGAGGAAAAAAAAGTAAAAAAAGATCGTTTTTCTGCGGACATGTGCAATTTTCCCTCTTTCCACCCCCAAGAGATTTGAAATTTGAGAACAGTTTTTTATGGAGAAGTGCAATAAAAAATAGGTGTTCCCATTTAAGTTTTCACAACTTACTCCCGCCCCACACCCCATGTGGGTGGGAGTAATGTTTGCATATCATGACTAAATAGGTTTCAAAAAATAAAGGAACACGTGTTTTTTCTTTTTGTAATCGGATGTGTCGTTCTCGAGAAATTCAAGCGTTTCCACACTTTTTGGACATCCGGTATATTCACATCTGATGCTAAGATATTCGCTTTTTTCAAGTCTTGAGTCAAAGACTGACGCTGTGATAATTTGAGGGGACGAACCATTTAATCCAGACCGCTTTGAGAAATTTCGACGTGATTTGTCTTTTCGGGATTGGAATGGAATTCGAATGTGGTAACGGCAACTGGACAAATAGTGTTCCTGTGCATTCCACTTTACGTTTTTGACTCTGTTTATCCCGACGACACTATTAACACAAGCTTAACACTCATCTGGATTATGTAGTTGAGGGTCTGTCCAAATCATTGGAACGCCAATATTTATATATTATATATAATATTTATTAAATGAATGTCGACCTCATGAACTCATTATTGATATTTTTAACGAATTTATTTCTTGAGTAGATAAAATTACGTTCCGAAATTAATAAACAATGAAGCTGTAACAAGATATGTCATAATTAGGGATGTCAGAATTAAAAACATCAACAATGTTTCCAGGGACGATTCTAGCGGGTGTGCAACGCGTGCCCTGCACGCGGGCGGCCAATATAAGGGCAGCCGCTTCCTTTTTGCAAAAATATTTCCCGAGATCAATGGTCTCTCAATTGTCATAGCTATTATAAAAAACCTTATTTTTTGACCGATCGGGCGTTTTGGTTCATTTACAAGCTCTACTCTCAGGGCAGTAAGTTCAACTTGCCGCCCAAGGCTCGGTAATGGACTACCTCGTCATTTAAGTCGAAAAACACTCACTATCATTCTAAAATTCGTCCGGATTGAGACAAAAATTGTTTTTGTTTATTCAACTCCATAACAACCAGGCACATTAACCGACTGAAAATTCACATTTTCAGTGTGATGTGTTTAATGTTTACTCTATATATTTAAAATTCACTCATAGATCCGATCGGACAAAAAATAGTGTAAGCATTGCGGGCGTTAGGTACGCTTTACCAGTCTCGACTAATATGGAGACCTCCGTTACGCGTCGGCCACACTATTAATAGCCTGGACTGGTAAAGTGTATCTACCGCCCTTAATACTTAAATAACTATTTCATTGTAATAAAAAATATATCCTGGCGTTTATGAGTCGGCAAGTAGGAAACTTTATTGCTTCAACCCATTGAGGTACAGTGCACGACTGCACGTGTCAGCTAAGCATGGGCATCCGGGGTATAATATTTTCTTATAGGTATGCTATAAGTTAAGGAAATGATCGTTTTTAACCTTAATTTAACTAGCATACTAATAAGATAGTCACTCACTAGGTGCCCCGTTTGTCACTATTTTCGAGTATCAATTTCAAGCACAGTGTAATTAAATGTTTTTATCAACTATATGTTTTGTTATTGTAAATGTAATATTAAATAAATGTGTTTCTTTTTGATAATAGAACTATCAAAAGCAGTGTTATCATTTAATTCAACAAACCCTCCAAAGTTCGACATTCCAAACATCTCCGAGCATGCAAAAGAAAGGTTTCGCTTTAGCCCCCTGTCCCTAACTGGCTACACCCATAAACTTAAGAGCTAATATTCTCAATTTCCTAAATCTAGTTGTGACTAAAAAACTATGCAATACTTTTAGACTATGTAAGATGGTAGGATTGAATGATATAAATCGTATTGCTTTTGTGCTTATTTTAACTTATTTTTCTTACAGGCTTACTTTAGTATACGAGCTTGTGGTAACAAGGAATGGACTCTTATAGAACAAGCCAAAGATAAATTTTGCTGTAAAAATGGTAAAAGTTATATTAACTGTAAAGAAAGAGAAGAGGTGATAGGTGAAGAGGAACACATCTATGATGATGTTCTTCATGTAGATTTCCTCGACTATAATTTTTATAATGTGTAAAGAATGCTAGATATATACATATAATTTTTGTTGATATAAATGTATGTGTGCATAACTGTAACAGTGTTTGAAATAAATAATATTAAAGTGGGTATTCCACACGATGTTTTGACACGGGGAAAATGCAGAGTTTTCCCAGCAGGGAAGCAGCCGGGGAAGATAGTTAATACATTTGCTGTTCCACATGAATTGTTTTAGCCGCATCTTCTCTCCCATTTTCCTCCAGATCTTATTATTATTTTTAAAATATTTTGTTTAGTAGGATTATCCACTTTAGAATGTATGCAAATACCGCCTAAAAAATCCCAGATCACTGTTTAATATTTCATAATCGTAATCAGTATGCATTATTATTTTACTGCATTTACAGTACTCTGACGTTTTTCTTTGAGCTAAATTTAGTTAATTTTATTTTAAAATAAGACTTAAGAGAGGAAGAACTCTGGAATTTTTGTTTTATATAACATTATTAATGACATTTTTGTAGCCGCATTGTTAAATTAAAGCGATTAAAGTTAAAATAGTATGTTACATATTTCAAGAATTGTAATAAAAAACAAATTACGTTTTTTAGAGTTTTACGTATAAATGCAACTGCTGCAAAATATCAGACTGATTCTTATTTATACGTAGTATTGTAATGTAATCCTTTTGAAGGATTATTTCAGCTTGTTTACATTATGGAACGTTTATTTACTTTGCATGTATTATTATGAGATTGTAAAAATGCAAGTTTAAATTCCTATAGATCCATAATATATAATAGATCATTTCTGAATTAACAACTAATTTGCTTTTTTACCTTTCTGCTTATCTCAACTACGATTATAAGGTGAATTATTCACTTTTTGATTATAATAAAGGTTTATGAGATTACTATGTACTTATTTATTTTTAAACTGTAAAAATGTAAATTAACAAAGTCTTAACACAGAATTTATGCTATGCTCTATGGTATTTTAGCTCTATAACTCTAAAAACATTTTTATTTTGTCCGACTTGTCTGCATCATTATCAACCCAAAAAGAGGATGTGATATTTCGAGTGTATTGAAAGGCATCGATGCATATGCTTTTAAAAAATTAAATAATTAAACAATCGCAAAACTAAAGAGAGCTGACAAGTCTACAATCCCTGAACTGAAAAAGGAATCCCGTAAATCGGCCCAGAGGACTCTCAAACGAACTGGAACAAAAATGAAGCTTGTGTTTTAATATTGATTATTGTTTATTCAGGTGGATATGAATGGTATATTATGCGGGTGACTCATTTCTTGTATTTTTGGACGGACTTCAATATATAGAAGAGTTTTAGAATTTAAAATCTTTTTAAGATTTAAAATCCTTTTTAATATTTAAAATCATCTTGCAAAAGATTTAAATTAATAAAATGTATTCAGAATCTTTTGCAGAATGATCTTAAATACATATATAAAAAGATTTAAATCTTAAAAAGATTTATGATTTAAATACTTTACAGACAAAAGTATTTTTGATTTAAATCGTTGATTCGTCGTGACAGATCTGTAATCTAAATTATAATAGATAAAACATTTAAGGACGGAGCACACTAAAAATAACGACCTTGATGTCAACCGCATCGTCCGTATCATCACAACGCACTCTCCCGTTAATCAAGGCGAGGAGAAGTGCAATAAGCAGCAAAATCAGTGCTTATATGCAGTGTGTGTAACACATTTTAATTGGTATTACCTTTCTGCGCAAGTTTAATGAGCCTAATTTAAAATAGTACTTTAATTGTAAGTTGATTAAATATTACAAATGTAAATAAACGATAACTATAATTTTATAAAAATATTTTTGTTATCATTGGTTTTTATTTTTAATAAATTCAAGGGAAGAATTGCTCCATGAACCGTACGCCACTGGATTAAATAGAATGCTAACGAGGTATGCGCAAAATGTGAATTGCTGCTGGGCGGCGCCATTTTGATACAATTAAAAGCGGGAAACTTAAAAATGTAAACAAACTCAAAATTTTGTAAAATTTTTACAACATGGCGTAATTATAACCTATTTGTGAAAAACACAAAAACGTTTGTTTAATTAATTAATTTGCGTTTAAGAAAGAAAAATACAATGCAGATTTTTATAAATTTATACATTACATGTTACTGATACTTTTCAGCGTTAACTGTACTGTCTATGAACTATCTATCTTCCTAATGCTCTAGCTAACATACAGCTCCAAATCATCAATCGATCTGATCGACATTTAAAAATGTTCGTGGAAAGGCAGCTATTGGCTGTATATGATATTTCGGCTCTCTCATAACTCTTCATTGCAGTACATTTTGAAAATACCTTTTTGATCCCTTGTAGGAAACACTAAAAGCTTTAGGCTGGGTTTATATCAATCAAACAAAAACGTTTTTATACAAAACGTTTTGCAGTTCGACAAAACAGTAAGTCACACACTTGAACATCAAAAACGTTGGCAGTCAAATCGTTTTTCATTAAAACAAAATCGTTTTGTTGCAATTTAGCACACACTGAGCAATCTAAACGACTGAATGAAAAACGGTTTGTTGTTATACAAAACAGTATCAATGCTGTTTTGTGTCTTTAAAAATGTCAGTATCATTTAGGATTGTTGATTGGAGATACTTTTTCATTTTAAACAGGTCTTCTGATAAGATTGACCAAACATAAAATGTTTAATTAATCCTTTTTATCATAGATCATACCACAGATTATAGTTTTTAACTTTCAAATAATAATTTAAAAGAGTATGATGTGGTTAATTACTGCAAAACAAAAATAACTGATCTCTCAAATGTATTATAGTAAGTAATAATGCCATTTGAAAAAGAAAGAGTACGAAAGTGTACAGTAATAAATAGATCTTCGAATGCTTTTGTTCTTTTTCGTCATTATTTTTGCCTTGCGACCAGATCACTCACTTTTCTTAATTACTCTACCTCTCATGATTAATATGTAGATTGTTCTTCTTGACAATTCTTCTGACAACAACATAAATTTGAAAGATCATTAATTTTGTTTGCAGTAATTAACTATAGCACACTATATTTTAAAATATTATTTGAAAATTAAAAATCATGATCAGTGACTAATTTCAACCCAACACAAAGTTAGTACACATTTTTAGTTATAACCCGTTATATGCATTTTACACAGATAATTAAATTTTATTAATAATTAATAAATAAAATAGATGTGAATATGTCCAAAATAAATTTGCAACTGCATAGTTTCGTGGGTTTCACATTTTGTTTCGCCTTCAAACAAAGGATCATGTTTGCACATCCGACACGTTGCACATTGATAAGACGAAAACGCTTTTAAACAAAACGTTTATGCAGAATGCAAAAACGTTTTTTGTCTTGCAATTTATACCTATCAAACAAAAATGGTTTTAGACAAAACATTTCGTCTGAAGATGCTTAAACTTGCTTTTTTATGTTTTGTTTGAACAGTGTGAACCGCCTCATATACCAATTATTAAGAAAAAAACGTCGAACAAAATCATACAAAAACGTTTTGTATAAAAACGTTTTTGTTTGATTGATATAAACCCAGCCTTACAGTACAACTTACCAATTTTGTGTAAGATTTTTTGTTTTTAACAAAATGACTTTTTGATCAGTATGGAAAGCTACAGGGAGATTTAAAGAAAATATCGTATCTATGTCTTGCAGTAGGTTACGTACAGTCAGGTTCATCATTTATGACACGTTTGGTATTTATCTACAATTACCTTATTTGTAAATCTGTGTAATTTTTTTTTAAAGAAAAAAAGGATCATATTTGAGTTACCTTAGAATTTAGAAACTGGGTGAATTTTCAATTCACCCAGTTTGAATATTAGACCACTTTTTTTATTTAAAATTAGAAAAAATATAAAGTTTGTTGTTGATATTCAACAATAACTACTAATAAAAGAGATGTAGTAGCATCATTTCTTTCTTTTAAAGATGCAAGTATCTGTTTGTCTGCACGCTGTGCCTGAATGTTTTTGTATAAGCAACACATCTAACCGTAGGATGAAAATAAGGTAAAATGAGAATGAGATAAAATAAAAATAAGGAAAAAGAATACGCATGTTATAAAGCTTAACTTAGGTTAACAGCTTACTATAACCTAACAAAGTGGTATCGATAGAAAGTCATAGATACAGTACTACCAATAATAATATATATATAATCAAATAAACCTTTTACCCTAAGGTGTAAGGTGTTAGATTTCATTATTACTCTAAGTACTACATTTGTATACAAAATTTCTCCACTTTTTTTTGTTTTTTGCTAATTTTTTCCCTTCACTCCAAGTTTTATTTCTGCTCCCTAGTATTGCTGTCAATTGGTCGCTCCAAGTCTTCTTAGGTCTTCCTCTCTTTCTACTTTTCTGCACTCCTGCCTCCCATATGCTTTTCACCTGTCTTGTTTTTTCCATTCGGCATAAGTGTCCAAACCATTTTAACTGTTGTCTCTCTATGACATGTAAAACCGATTCAATTTTTAACTCTTCCCTCACCACTTCATTTAGAACTCTGTCTCTTCTCGTTACACCTTTAACTTTTCTCAAATATTTCATATCAATTCGCAAAATTGACAGATAGTAACGATCCTAGCGGCCAACTTTGAAAGTACTCACTGCGAGATAATTTGCAGGTAAACACATGGTGGAAGTGTTTATTTTATTGAAATATTCTACATAATGAATAATAAACGTGCTACAAAGAGTAATATTTATTGCTGTGTTCCACAATGTAGTACTTATTACGATGGCACAGTATCGTTTCATTTATTTCCATCGTACAACCAAAAATTGAAGGCCGAATGGATTAGAGTGCTGAAAATTGGAAAAGAAGTTTCTCGGTTTATGCGTGTTTGTAGCAAACATTTTAAAGACGAAGACTTCTTTTTTAAAGGTAAGTACGTAGATGCAAACTGAGTGAAATTACATATAATAATTATTTGTTTAATAAAACATCACAGTTTTAACATAACCTCCAAATTTGTTAACATTTATTTGCCTTTATTTTTTAGCTCATGTCAATAAACTACATAAATTGAAGAAAAATGTAATACCTTCACAAAATTTACCGAAACTAACACATGAGCGGCCTGTCGATGAAATTTCAGTTTGTCAACGAAAAGAAAGAGCTCTGAATAGACGTCGAAGATTAATGTGAGCATAAATAATAGTTATTTAATAAATTAGTTTGTTAATGAAAGCGATTAATGATCGAAACTGTTTAAAGCACGAACGAGCGATAGGGAGTGAGTGCCTTTAATAGTTGAGATCATTAGTTGCTCATTAACAAACGAATTGATTACAACAGTTTTTCGTTGACCGTAAAATTCTTCGATTTTAAGATAGAAAATTTCAAATAATACCGAATCCAAACTTGTGCGTATATCTGGTTGCCCAAAGTAAAACATCATCAAAACGTCAAAATCACAAACGGGTTTATTAATGAAAAAGAGTGTATTAATGAGGTCCATTAATGCATCCTTTTTTCACAAAACAGTTACTTAATAAAAAAGAGTGTATTAATGACGTCCATTAATACATCCTTTTTTAGAAAAAATCATTCATTAATATTGACATTAACAAACGGTCAACGAAAAAACTTATTTGGATATACTTTTAAATATGTTTTCCAGGAAGCTAGCAGATGTAGAAGATAATCAGCAAGTGACAAATAAGTATTTATTTATAATTTTTTTAAATTTAGAAGTTTATTTATTTAGAAAATAATCTCTAGCTGACAAAAACACAGAAAAAATGCACGTACACAAATACTGCTTTCACTGTTTATCTCTCAGTTAGCCACCATGACACATTTTCACAGCGCCATCTACATGTGCTTGAAACTGCGAATTGCTTGTATTTTACTTTTAAGGTTTTTAGTTAATAACCAACTTTCACTACCGTAAATTAAGATGGGCCTAAACACTGTTTTATACACTGTCATTTTTGTCTTCTTGCTTATTTCTTTTTTCCCCAAGAATGTGTTATTTAAACTGTAATATAGTCTTGCAGCATTATTAAGTCTTTCGTACACTTCACTTTTTATATTCCCGTCCCTTTCAATTAAAACACCCAGATAATTAAAACACTCTACTTGCTCTATCCTTACTTGATTTATCTTTTTGTTTACATCCCCTAATAACAAAAATGCTGTTTAATTGTCTATTAACAAGAGAAATATTATTTACATCACTAAATTTAATCTTAACTAATTATTTAACACTATAAATATAAACTGTTTAACGAATTTAAATGCTAGATATTTACAAACTTAAAGTAGATTATTATTACGACATCTATTTAAATATTTATTTATTCACTAATATTACAAATTACACAAAGCACATTTCAATACGCCGGTTGGACACTAATTGATTCTCTTCCTCGCGCGGCGGTCCTTATATATGGATACGGAAGTGTAGAGAACATACTAGAATGTTCTCGTGGGTGTATGACGCTGTCGCTCGGGAATGTTCTGCCGCCCGTGTATACGGGTTTCCCCATTCGTTACACTGCCCCACTTTTCAAGTCTTGTTCTGTCCCAGAACACCTAGACTACACGTTCCATTCTGGTAGAACTAACAGTCTACACTCTTCCTTGACCTGGACGCGGGCTGTGGGTCAAAACTGCAGACCAAGATTTTCACGTCCGTACCTTTAAAGATAACTTCCAGCATGTTTCTAAGGATCATCCAATCCAACTGGTCCCGACCACAGCCGAGTTTGGGAACTGCCAATTTGTTAATGACCCTGGTAAGCAACTCGGTCCTCAAATCGCATAACGCCCTTCACAGGTCCGTGTAACCGGGCTTCTGGTAGTAGGCCTGTTTCGCAAGACGTAAACACACTTGAAGTTAGCTGACCCTTGAAACTTCATTTACGATGATACGCGTTTTCGTACCGTGTGCGCTTAACTCGCTTTTACAGTTGCAGCGTAATATGGAATGGAAAGGGATTGCATTATACGTGTTTCCGCATTTAAGTGAAGTAGTTTAAGCATTAATGAGACCACGTGCCGATGACCAATAGCATCACTTATAGTTTGTTTAGTACTAACTTCAAGTGTATTTACGTCTTGTGACAGGTCTCAGCGAACGGACCTTAGGTAGTAAATAGAGCGTCCATGATACGGCAAGTGTAAGACTTTGCCAACAGAGGGATTCTGATCTCGAAGTTCATCCAGCCGTCCAAATTTATTTCTAAACACTACTGCGATCCCTCTGGCCATGCAGAGGTCCTCGGAGACACAGTGGGCAATGGAATAGTCAACAGGGACCTGGAAGAGATCTTGTTGCATCTTGTTCATGACTTCGAATCGCGCTTTTCTAGTTCCGGAAAACGCAGCCATAAATTGTCCAAAGGTTGGCTGATCATCTTCAGGCCTTACGATATTGACAGCCACTTCACCCTCATCTTCCCGATCTGGGACTAAAAGAATAGTCTAAGTGCCATTAACTCCATCTAGTATCCGACTAAATATAGTCTTTGATATATTTTTCACCTTTTAGGATAAAAAAAATAAGAAATAATTAAAAATTAATTAACGAAAATGTTGTAAGAAAATTTGGGACCATCATGGAAATGCTGTAAGAAGTTGATACACAAATCTGTCCTTCGCTTTTTATAAGATAGTTATCTTGAAACTCTGATGCATCGAGTGTTCCTTAATTAACTTTGTAACACAAATGTTTTTTGTATTCAGTTAAAAAAAAACGTTTCTAACCAAGAAACAAGAGCAACGACGAGTGGCATGGGCTAAATCTAAGTTGTCCTGGACAGAAAATGGCTGGAATAAGGTTATATTCAGCTACTAGTCAAAGTCTGGTGTTTGTGGTTACTCTCGTAAAAGAAAAATCAGAACTAAACATGAAGCATTCCATAAAGACTGCTTAAAACATACCATTAAGTTTCTTCAAAGGGTAATGATTTAAAGCTATATGTCAGCTGGAGGATTAGGAAGATTTGAGTTTATAGACGGCACAGTTAATGCTGAAAAGTATCAGCAATTCTTAACGCTAACTTGTGGTCAAATGAGCTATAAACACAGTTTTGGGTGTTTTATTATAGATGCATAATAGAAAATATATACTATGTAATTAGGAGATCAAGCGATACTTGATACATCTTCGAGGATTTAAAGAAGCTTGATCCGTATTGCATAAGTTGTTTTATTTTATTTTGTATTTCAATCCTAATTTCTCCCTTTTAAAACTCATCCGAATTTATTGTATAAAGAAGTAAGTTGCCTTGTCCGTGTCATCATACGCGTAACCAAGGAGATAAAAAGCAGCATGTCACATGTGACTGTTATGCAATATCAAATGATTTACGTTGCCAACAACAATGGAGATCAAGAACGTCTTGAACTCCGGTGTCATTGACAACGGAGATAAAGTTATACTTTATTTTACTAATTGTGGTACATAAACAATTGTTTGAAATATGAAATGAAATAATATATATTATGTAATTAGGAGATCAAGCGATACTTTAAATCCAAGAAGATGTATAACACCGAGACGCCAGCCGAGGCTTTATAACATCTTCGAGGATTTAAAGGAGCTTGATCTCCGTATTGCATAAGTTGTTTTATTTTATTTCGTATTTCAATCCTAATTTCTCCCTTTTAAAATCCATCCGAATTTATTGTATAAAGAAGCAAGTTGCCTTGTCTGTGTCATCATATGCATGCATGTGGCTATAATGCAACATCAAATTATTTACGTTACCAACAACAACGGAGATCAAGAACGTCTTGAACTCCGGTATCATTGACAACGGAGATCAAGATATACTTTATATTACTAATTGTGGTATATAAAGAATTGTTTGAAATACGAAATGAAATAATAGCTATTTATGTAACAAGTACATAATGTAGGACTTTATCGACAAGCACAGTTTATGGCCGAACGAGAGAAGCGAGCAAGGTCTATAAAAAGGGCGAGTCTATAAGGTTCGATTATGTAAGAGTTGCATACAAAGCTATATGTTCGATGCCTAAAATTGGCTAATTATAAAAAAAAATCAGTTTATAAATTTGACATCTATTCTTGACAGAAGAAAATTTGATATGTAATATACAGTTGTCATACTTTATTTTACTATTACCATTTTATTTTACGAGTACAATAATAAACCAGTTCACTGCCGCAAAACAATACAATAAACTGTACTTTATAATGCAATCGGACATAAAATAATTTATAACCTTTAAGTAAGTTCATTTTGATGTTTTATTTTGCAAATACAATTTTTTGTTTCTTATTTGAATTTTCTTAGTTTTAAAGTTTGATTTGAATTTAGCATTAATTCTAAGTATTAACTAGATCATCTTGACAACCTGTTTATAATAATGTGATTGTAATTGTTCTTTATGTTTTTTTATGTATAATATCTATTAATCTTAACTTAAATACAATACATAGCATAGTAAAATGCAATATTTGATTTAATCCTTGTCTTTCTTGCATTTTAATTAAGCATTTATATTATATTACAGATGAACCTATTTTTTTTAAATAAAATTATATTCACTTATTACTATATTTACATCTTTTACAGTACTTAAAAATATTATTACATAAAAATTAAGTAATGAATATTTTAAGAAAGTATTTACAGAAACTTTGATTGTCCCTTAGAAAATCTATCATCTAGATGCATGGCTTTCTTCATAATGGATTTCTTCTGTGCATCATCAAATTGATTTACTTTTAAATCAATTTCCCTGTTAAATGGTCTCCGAGTTGGTAATCCATCCTTTTCATCTTGCTAAAATGAATAATTACATTAGTTTCATTGCCCTTAATAAAAGATAAGACCCTTTCAGTAATATTAAAAACCACATAGAATAGATAAAGTATAATTTAATAAAATTTAGATAAGCATGCAAAATGTATTTTATTGTTTCAATTAATAAAGAGTTAGAGCCATGCGAGATTGAATATGTTCAGTGGAGAGCATTGGATAAGACCTGATTTAGTTAAAAGTATTTTTGATGCTGATTACAACAAAATTATTAAAGTGTATCACCAAGAAGTTACTGTTTTCGGGACTTAAACTATAAAGAGGGCTTATGGGAGAAATGAGTTTTTTTCTATCTACCTCCAGGAGAACAGTGTATTGTAAAAAGTTACTAGGGGAAGGTATACTCGACCCTGCATTTAATAATTAGGTCAGGCCAACCAAAAAGATCAGGATGATCAATCTCGGTCAACTTCTGAACTTGATCTCCGGTATGTGAATAATGTGCTAGTTCTTGAAATACTTCCAAAAAAAAAGTTGAGTAATGTGATAGACGATTAACTATTTTTTAAAATAAATGTTGAAGATGTTATGTAACGGGTACATTTTCCACTGGCATTTTGTACGCAGAATTTAGCATTTATTCTTATTAAAAATCTTAAGTTCGGTCCTGTGAGCTTCGTTTGTTTAAATCAGCATTTCATTATGTAAATAATTCCTACTGAAAGCATTTTGAGAAAAGATTGTTTCATATTTGCTGTAATTAAAGAATGTAGCGTGTATGATGTTGTCTTTTCGTATCCTGCTAAATTGCATTTTAAAATAATATCAATTATTTTAGGAAGAGACCTTGCTAAGAAACTGTGAGAAGTACTTGATCATCAATTTTATAGAAATATTTTGTTAACATTCTGAGTATACAGGATTCGAAAATGAAGTTTCCTTTATTCGTAAATTGCGTTTTAAATTTTAAGTCTGTTTATAGCGTAGGAATCTTGTCTACAAGGCAGATGCTGTAGCATTCCACACTAGTTTGGCGCGCAATTTTAAGTGCTACTTTTTACACTTAGAGTCGAGAATCCTATAGAAGGCCAAATAAAAGCGCCCTTGCCGCATAAAAACAGATGTATCCACGTGTAACTACGGGATCCGAGTTCATAAAAAGCCTTTGCTGGTTTTGACGCGGGAGACTCGCCACTGCACCCTGATTGCATGCGGTCGACATTGTGTTAGAGACTCGACACTGCACCCTGATTGCATGCGGTCGATATTGTGTTAAAGATGCCGTTTAGCTTAAGTGCTATGAGATTTGAAAGATAATCCTAAATACAGTACAGTACAGTTTTAATGCTATTTTGTGTAGAGTGCAAGTTTTAAAAGAATTTCCGTCTCGTTAATTCGTGTTAGAAGAATTTTTATAATTTTGTAACGCGGGTAAATAAATGTGTTTCACGCTATAGTGAAGAACTATAAAACAACCAACAATTATTTTGCTTCGTTTGGGTTTAAGACCAGTGCAGTTTTTTTAAAGCAAATCCATATAAAGTGATCTCGAATTTAACGATCGACTCTAGTGCTTTTATAAATTAAAACCCCGCTTAAAGAATTTAAGCGCATTTGGTGCTACACGTGATTAAAAAACAACCTAAGTTTCTGAAACATTATCGTTATTTTCCAAGTAAAAACCCCGTTTGTTCATGAAATCATATGGGCGAATGACAATAATTAAATATTATCGCATTTTTGGTACGGAGAATCAACACTTCAATACAACGCCGAGTTCAACGACAATTTCCCCAAATGAAAGGCCGAATTTCCAATTTCTACTGGACTATATGTATGGTATTCCACAAAGGAGTAGGCACCAATTAAATGGAAATCTAAGGACCAGTCGATTTTGTTGATTTTTATACCATTGGAAAGATAATGAAAAAACGAAAAGTTCATATCATTGGCCCAACACGGAGAAATTCCTAGCAAAGCCGCAATTCGGGATTTTAGAGTAATATAATTCCCATTTAAAATGTATTGCTGTCAATCAATTCACCTCAACAATAGAATCTGATACTAACCCTGTCAGTGGCTCTAAAACTTCTTAAAATTTTGAATGCAACAATAAAAGGTTTTAGTAAGTTTTGTTTTCTCAAGTTGCACATACTTAAAAATTTCAAAATTTGATTGACATTGGTTTGACTATTTATTCTAACCTTCTTGGAATAAATATTCAAAAATAAATAGGGTTTCTTGAAATAAATGCACATGAAAAATATCGAATAATAATTTTATTGGGGCAGGAACAAGAGGCAATTTTAAATATTACATCAAAAAACAAAAAGAAACTTCTAATTTTACTAAACCTGCAAACATATTTTCAGTAAGTACTGATTTCATGTAATATAGCTGTACATGCTTTTATTCTATGGGATATCTACGCTTCTTAAATGAAGAGTTATCAACGAAAAACTGCAATTTTCTTAAAAATAAACCACACTTATTCAAATGATTTATTTCCTTATGCTAAACAAGATTTAGATTGTCAAATGGGAAGAACTATGTTGTATCGTTCTATAAAATACCCAAATGTAAGCAGATTGTATTAACAGTTGCTCTTTTTAGAACAACCACATATTAAAACATAAAAATAAAATTTTAAAAACTGTTTAGGTACAGTATTTATTAAGTAATGAAACAATAATTTTTTACACATTTAGATTAAAGTGGGATACATTAAAATGGTAGCCAACATTGAACGTGGCTACATACCACAGATTTAGAAGCAAAATCCTTCTAAAATTTAAAATGAGGGTAGAAGATTTACAGCTTTGCATGCTGAAGATAAAGTTTATGGATTAATAATAGGCATTTACTTATACAAACATGCAGTTGTTTTGTCTTGTAAAAATTTGATTTTAAACTAAGTATTTGTGTATGTTATTTATTTCATTTTAGCTTTCGTATTAACGATTATTATATCATCATTATGTAACCAACTAGTTACATACCCGTTCTGTATCTTCACATCGTTTTCTATTCTCATGTGGTGTTCTTAATAAAGCTGCATCGTTATTTTTATAATCAGAAAAATACAGTCTGTGA
This sequence comes from Agrypnus murinus, assembly GCA_929113105.1. Lineage (NCBI taxonomy): Eukaryota > Metazoa > Arthropoda > Insecta > Coleoptera > Elateridae > Agrypnus > Agrypnus murinus. Next base: position 110,913,372 of record OV816028.1, on the reverse strand, counting down.
ACGTCTAAAATATATCCATCAGGTGCGACGACTAATACAGGTTTCAGCAAATGGTAGCCCACGTGAAAGCAATAAGATGTGCTGAATTGATCAACGATATTTTGGGGAACATGTCATTTTCATCAAAATGTTCTTCGCAGCAGAACCCATTTCTGGAAATAAAGATCTCCTTGTAAGAGTAAACTTCCAATCTTACTTCAAAGAGGGCTTTCGGAGTAACTTTTGCCCATTGTATATACAATATTTATTTCGTCTTTGAACTATGCAGTTGAATTTGAGATTGTCTTCATCACCTACATCCACATCAATGGTTTGCACTATAAGTGTGTGGCAATTTGCATGAATAATAAAACGTCATCATTTCTGTCCATATCTCTGGGTTGTAATCCATTGTTTAACCGATGTTTGGTTGCAAGTTGTTGATATTCTAGATAAATATCTAAATTACTGAAACGTTGAAATTCTTTTGGACGTCCTTCTCGTTCAAAAATGTAACACTGCATCTTACAAAACTTGTATTAAATAGAATGAGTTAAAAATGGATATTGTCGATTTTCAACAGCACTACTAGCATACAATTCAATAATTTTGACAATAATGCCATTAGCAGAAAATGATTTATTCAAATCATTGGTTTCTAAAATAGTTGTAATATTATTATTCGCAAATACCTTTTCATATGCAATATTTTTATATCTTCAATTGATTTAAAGTCAGTTGCATTCTGCTTAATACAAAAGCTAAAAAGAAAAAGAAAATACACAAATTGTAGTTTAAAATCTACTTTTTACAATAGACAATTACAAAAACTGCATGTTTGTATAAGTAAATACCTACCTGATTTCTATTTAGGCTTTATTCGATTTCTTTCAAGAGCATTTACTTCAAGAAAGTCTATTTATTTTTGAATATTTATTCAAAAGAGGTTAGAATAAATTGTCAAACTACGGGGGACTCAACTGAGGAGACGAATCGGCAATGGGCGTTCCAAACATTTGCGTACCCAATGGCCTGTATTTTAAAAAATTTTCGTTAGAGGGCGCTTCGGTCCTTGACAACGCTCAGACCACGCTGGCCATTGTTGACAGTTCGCTGGAGTGCCATATGGGTCGCAATGTTTCATAAAAATTAGCCAGATTTGCGATAAAATTTGCGATAAATCGCATAATCTGTCAACACTGTCAGCGTTGTCCAGAATCGTAGCGCCATCTAGAAGTAACGTTCAAACTTGAATTAACGTTCAAGGTCGGGGACGCTTTATTTGACTCGTTTCGTCTCCTCAGTTGAGTCCCCCGTATGTCAAACCAATGTCAACCAAATTTTGAAATTTTTAAGTATGTGCAACTTGAGAAAACAAAACTTACTAAAACCTTATATTGTTTCGTTCAAAATTTTAAAAAGTTTTAGAGCCACTGACAGGGTTAGTATCAGATTCTATTATTGAGACGAATTGATTGACAGCAATGCATTTTAAATGGGAATTATGTTGCTCTAAAATCCCAAATTGCGGCTTTCCTATGAATTTCTCCGTATTGGGCCAATGATATGAATTTTTCGTTTTTTTATTATCTATCCAATGGTATAAAAATCAACAAAATTGACTGGTCCTTAGATTTCCATTTAAGTGGTACCTAGTCCTTTGAGGGATAATATTCAAGGTACTGTAGTTTTAAGGATTTGTTTATAATTCAGTTAAGAATCTCACAGTTAAGAATTTTTTCTTAGGGGAGAGCTCTCTTCGTTATTAAAGAAATCTTTAAACTTTAATTTAATTACAAATCATTTATATTGATACTGTCGAATTGATTTAATTTGTCTAATCTCATTTAGATATTTGTTTATAAATTTTGTCCAGAAAAAGACCAGTCAATACAAATTTTAATATTTGACTTAATGTGTTTGAACAATTTTTGTGTTCGATCCAATAAACTTTTTGGTTATTTCCGTTATCTAATGAAAAGTTCTAGATGAATTTTTATTGATTTATTCTGGTTTAGTTATAATCTAATGAACTTAGATTGGAATTGTAATAAATGTATGAGGTGTGTTTTATTTCTTATATATATGCAAAGTTATGTCGTTACCATTTTTCTGATTAAATAAATGTTATTAATTCAAAACTAAGGATCTAGAAAACGGAACCATATTAGTTATGAATGCTCTGCTTCATTTTACTTCAAAATTTTAAATTAACAAAATTTTTGATTCAACTAAATATTTTATTCATTTTCTGGTTAATGAATTTAATCATTTTTAATGCTTATTCAATTTACATCTTTGATTGGTTATTTATAATTAATAACTTAAGCTTCATAACCAGATGGCGCCCTTTTAAGTTTTTATTTGTGTTTGAACCTTTATCTATTCCTTTTCACAATTTATACAGCTGTGGAACCAATACCTACGACTTGACTAATTAATTTGTAAGAGAGAGTTTAAATCTCAAGCTGTGGCAGACATTTGAGTTTTTAGTTACAGTAAGTATAAAGCATTTTTATAGTTTCGTGTGTGATTTTTTAGGGATGTTTCAGTTACTCATTTACTTCTTGGCATTTGTGAAGTCGAATAATTATTTTCTGTTGAGAGAACTTCTGATAAACGTTTTGTTGACGTTTTTGGTTTTTAACTCCTCTAGGGAATTTTGACCTACTTAAATACAATTTAAATAACCCAACAAAAAACTATCTAGTAGAGTTAAGTAAAGTAACCTAGGGCATCACTTAATAGGTCCACTTCATCTGCTCCATCTATTGGAGAAAGTTGCAGCTAAAAGCAGTTGAACAGCAATTTGCATAGTGTGGAGGTCCACTATCCTGTTGAAACTACGTTAGATCAGCGGTTCCCAACCTTTTTCGTTCACTGACCGCCAAATGACGTAGCTTTTTTTGCGGACCGGTAAGGTAAAAAATTAAAGAAAACATTTTGCAAAATAAGTCATATAATAATAAATAAACTTTTAAACTGTACAAGAACAATTTAAAATAAATAAGTTTCCATTCTTTATAATAATATAATACTGATTATGATTTATAACACCTGATCCGCTTCCCGCATACCAAATCTCGAACGACCAAAACGGGGACCGGCCCGAAATCGGCGGATACCATCAGAGGGGCCGGATTTTTTTCTTTTCACCAAACAAACGTCAATGTCAATAAACGCAGGAGCGGTGGTGGCGGGGAGGTCGCCGTCGAAGACCATAACCGGGTCCCAGACACATAGGACAGACCGACAAAGATCGAAGATATAACCGGAAACGCTGGAAAGTGATTTTCGGGAGTGGCGGTTAATCACGGGGGGGGGGCGAAGTCGAGAATGGGCTCAAACGACCCTACAAGTATTTTCCACTTAGGAGCCAGATTACTGATTAGACTAGTGGCGGCGATATTATTTTAGCACAATTTTCGGGTGAAAAACAAATAAAACATTTTTATGGTTTTACACGGCATTTGAAGAGGAAACTTTTTAAACATTTTGAGATTGCTCATTTCAGCACTCGTCGCCTTCTAGATCAGAGTCGGGTAGAGATATGGAAAACCCAATAGGCGCACCGCTCGTAGTAAGCTGCGCGACATCGAATGCCGCAACTACATGTTGGATTGCCCTCAAAAAATCCCATGCCTTCCGGCAGAAACGATCGGTGGACAGCGATAGCAAAGATTCCGCGCTCGGATTTTTCGCGGATCGATCGACCGTAAGACGGGAGCGGTAAAACACCCGCCTTTACAGTGTACCAGGGACGTTCGAAACTTGAAAACTGAGACGAAAACTTTCCAACGTATCGATACAAAAAACGGTCCTATTTGCGGCCCCTAAAACTGTGAAACGTCCTCGCGACCTGGATTTTGAACGTTCACGACACGTTAATCGGGAACCAAAGCTGAAAATTTCTCCGGTTCCGATATGCGCGTCGAACCCGCATAGAAATTCTAAAATGAGAGATCCTCCTTATTAACCTACTACTGGAACACTACCCCACCACACAGGGCCGGAGCCAGCGTGATATGTATTACGTATGCATGTAGTTACACAGCGCCGGCTCCGTAGACATTTACTCAGAATTTGACCCTACGTTAGCCCTAGGATAACATGGATTAAAAAATTCTTTCGGTAAAATTTTGAACAATGCTGTTATTTCTCTGGGGACAGTCAACTGACGGACCGGCAGTTCGGAAACGCTGAGTTAGATTATTAAGTAAATAATGATCTTATGAATTAGGAAATAGAACAGCTAAAGCAGGAATGAGTTGGAACTAAAGAAAGTCTAAGAAGTATTCTCTGTTCAGCATTTCTTCAGAAAATTGCAGAATCTGGCTAATAGCTGCAAGTTTGTCTATTGCCAGTTAGATTAGGCCTGTAAAACCTTTCTTTCTGGCAAAATTAAAAACTCAATAGTCCACATGACCTGGTACGTATAACTGCAAGCCTAAAAATCTAATTTATTAATTTATTTATAATTCAGTCATTACTATAACTTTGTAAGGCTACAAGTACTCGCTTGGGCTGCAGGTTGCACAGCCTTGATTGACACAGAAGAACACTTCATCAAAAAAATAATTTGTTGATTGAGAGTTAAATTCTCATTGTGCATTCCTATTAAATGTCTGCTTGCAGGATATTCTTCAGTCAAAGTCTGCACCAAGTGCATAATGGTAGTGATTTGACTACTCAAAGTATTTTTGATATTGCTCCTGTTCCTAAATAATAATTTCTTTAAATTTATGAAGTTTGCAAACAAACTTTAAAGTGCATTTTTCTCAAATTTTGGTAAAAACTTTTAAGTTTGAACAAGTTTTGATTGGCATCAGATATGCTAATGGATTCAATAGAATTTGCAGCAGTTTGTAGAAAAGATTGTACTATATCTCTTGATGGTGTAATTAGTATAAGACAGTATTACAGATTTATGGCTACCTAGCCGTAAAAATGTCTTTCCACATACATTACAAATATTTGAAGACGAAACACTTAAGGTAGTCCTATCGACAAACTTCAAAATAATAGAATGAGCTGAAATTTGGCCAGTATCGAGAAATATGAATAATAAAACTACCGGTAAGATTTCAGAGAGATCTTGTGTTTACTTTCTTGAGTATCGCGATTTTAATTTTCATTTTTTTAACTCGGGAATAAAGATGAATCGCCTGTTTGTTCATGCAGAAATTAACATATCTTTTGATCTAAATAATAGTTTTCAAAAAAAATTTTACAAACTGTTAAAGACAGTTCAATATACAAAATGAAGAAGGTTTTATCAACTTCTTGTGTGTCAATAATTTATTAAAAATGTTGTAAATGAAAAAGATGGTAGAGTTCATCGAGATGAAACCTCGCAACGCTGCGCAGTAAAAGAACGCGTGGGATGCGCAGTCACATCGAACTTGTTTTGAATTAAAAAAAAAATCATATTATTGCACGTCTTAGATCTCGTTATTATTATTATCAGTTACACTATGAAAATAATTACATATAAAATTATATTATTGGCACATAAATTATGAATTCTTGTTGTCGAAATGAGAACAAGTTTAGAAAGGATTTCTTTCTTTACAGTCAGTCGAGGTTTCCCGTTTATTTTTTCCGATAGAAATTTCACAAATGAATCTTTTTCTTCTTTTTCAAATCACTGTAGCTAATGCAATTTCCCGCTAACTTTTTAATCATCATTTTTGACAAGATTCCATCCAAATCACTCAATAAAGAAACATGCGATTGAATGTTCTTATTTTTTTTTGTGAATCATTCAAGTCTGCCAATGATTGTAAATTTTTTTTCAATAAATCAACGGTGAGAAATTTATTGCACAAAGCTTCTAAAACGATTATATCAAATAAAGCGTCCTGAAAATTTCCCTCTACATGTAAAAAGTCTTTAGCTAATTCAGTCAACTTGAATTTTCCTGCGCCTTTCCTTTCAGTAAATACTTTTCGGAAAATTTTCAAGCTATCGCAAGTACCATATATTATGTTCGTAAACAAACGTGTCAGATTACAATTGTCTATTGCCTTCAACAATCGCGGTGTGTCAAATTTTGCATTATGAGCAATCAATAAATTAATAAATAAATCAAAATAAAGTTGAAGAGGCCGGAGCAATTGTATTTCTCGCTGGATTTTCTTGGTTGTCAACTTTTACATTCTTTTTACCCAACTGCTTCATCCTTTCTTTTTTCAGGATTTGTTTTTCTGTAGCAAATTTGTTTTTAAATCGTAGTTGTTCTGCCATTTTATAAAAGATAATTCTCACTCCAAAAGTAAAAAAAAACAATAGCAGAAAACGTGTGGACAAGGGAACTGCGAGCGAGCGCGCACTACGTTGTTGCCAAGTTTCACGCGTCTATACATTCGACCCCCCTTTCGTGCGCAGGATATCTTCTCTCTCTCTCTCCCCGATAGGAATACCTTAAGAAGAAATTGATATCTGTAAACTGTTTTGTTGCCATTATTTTTTTATTTGTATGAAAGCTTTTGGAGAAACTAGGATTTCAGTCAAAAATTAAAAGAAATATTACTTTCAGTTTTTTCATAATTACAGTACTAGTAACAATATTCACAACCTAGTTTAGTAACATAGTACTATAGGTAAATCTATAGGTACTTTAAAGCTATCTGCTATCTCGAAAAACACTGTGTCAACTGACCTTTGACTGTTATACCGGGTGGGGCAATAGAGTGGGAAAGTCCAATAGCTCCTAAACGGTAACAGCTAGCAAAATCGCTCTAATACTAATTATTTTCAAATATACAGGGTGTTGCAGAAAAGTGTGGCACGCTTAAGGTAATTTTTTTTTAAAAGAATGCCCCAAATATTTTTGCATATTTAACACCTCTCTTGGCAGGTTTATTCATATCTAAAATTTTAGCGCCATCTAATGACCGGTTTAGAAGTTATAAATTTTTTTTCAAAAAAATTGAGTTTTACATTATCCCACTTAACAGTTTACCGCTTTCACGGCCGCAACTGTGAAGACTAATTTAAGTAGGGATTTTGTTGCAGGGGCTTGTAGGATGCTCTTCTTTAAAAGAAAATGGACCCACCATGTACAGGGTGTTCAAAATTAATTTTTAAATTTAGAGAACTTCAAAGCTAAAATTCACAACTTTTTCAAATGGAACACCATGTATATTTTGTACCTTTGTGATGCAGAATTAAATAACGAACATTTTTTGTATGTACGTCCCTATAGCTATCTGTAACCACTTTTGATTTATTGAGAAAAACTGCAAGAAGTACACAATTAAAAAATTATTTATTTAAAAAATCAAGGTTTTTCAAATAAAACAAAAGAAAAAAACTATAATAAATGCTCCATATGTTGCGCATTTGCATGGACACACATTTCGATGCGCCTTTGGAATGATCGATCTTTGTACGTTTCTTAACATTGCCGGCGTGATACTTCTAAAAGCATGTATTATTTTATCCTTCATATTTTGGATTGTGGTTGGTGTCTCTGTATAAACAATTTCTTTCACATATCCCCATAACAAGAAATCCATTTTTGTAAGATCAGTAGATCTCGCAGGCCATTTAGTGGGTTCATTCCTTCCAATCCATTGATGTGGGTAGATATTATTTAAGTGGTCTCTTACTGCATGTAAATAATGCGGTGGAGCACTGTCTTGCTGAAACCACATCCCATTTCGGATCCTTTGAGGAAGGTTCGCCAATAATTGTGGCAGATAGTTCTCCAAAAAATGAAGATAAATAGCTCCAGTTAATGTACCATCAAAAAATGTAGCCCTATTACAAGTTCTCTAATAATTCCCCCCCAAACGTTTATGAACCATCTGTGCTGGTTATCAAGTTGTCTGAAAAAGTGGGGATTTTCTGTAGCATAATAATGGAAAGTGTGCCTGTTAACAAATCCATTTTTATGAATCGTTGCCTCATCAGTGAACAAAACATTGTTGAAAAATGTAGCATCGTCTTGCATTTTACCTATGGCCCAATTACAAAACTGTAAACGTTTTAGAAAATTGTCATCAGTTAATTCCTGGTGCATTTGAATGTGATATGCATGAAACTTATTTTTCTTTAAGATTCGACCAACAGAAGCTCTATTTATTCCTACAGATGAACTCACTTCTCTCTGACTAACATGGGGATTCTCAATCGTTGCCAGTACAACAGATAACTCATTTTCTTCGTTCACAACATTGCTAATTCCTTCACTTTTTCATACTGTACATTGCCGGTCCTCACAAATCTATCGAGCAGGTTTTGAAAGCTGTGAACTTTAGGAGCCTCCGTTCAGGATACCGTTGGTGGTAAATTCTGCGGGCAAGCAAACAATTTCTTTCCGACTCGCCCAAAACAAAAGTCATGTCTACAAATTCTTCATTACTACAATTCATTTTGAAAAACTAAAACACCTACTAGAACTAAACACTGATGGTCGATAACTGCGAGAAATGTACGTTTTGCATATGTGCACAATTGCTAGATGCTTTAACGTTTTGTTGAACAAAAACAACCAACACACTTGACAACTAAATAAATAATTGTTTTTAATTGTGTACTTCTTGCAGTTTTTTCTCAATAAATCAAAAGTGGTTAAAGATAGCTATAGGGACTTACATACAAAAAATGTTCGTTATTTAATTCTGCATCACAAAGGTACAAAATATACAGGGTGTTGCATTTGAAAATGTTGTGAATTTTAGCTTTGAAGTTCTCTAAATTTAAAAATTAATTTTGAACACCTTGTACATGGAGGGTCCATTTTCTTTTAAAGAAGAGCACCCTACAAGCCCCTGTAACAAAATCCCTACTTAAATTCTAGCTATCGGACTTCCCCACACTATTGCCCCAACCAGTATATTGCTTTAAAGTTCTATAACTTTGAAAGTCACCCTACATAGATTTTCTAAAAAAATGTTTGGTAATTTTATGATCTACTGGATGATCTGGATGGCCGCTTACTTCAATATTTTAAACTTGTATTTCATAATCAAAAATAACTTGCAAAACGAATTCACAAAGTGGTTAGAAGCAAATGATAAAATACAAAGACACACAAAAGAAAGGTTACACACATTAGAAAATAATTTTCAACATCTCAATAAATTTACCTTTTTCTTTTTCTTAACTTCCTCTTGATGCATCTCCAATAGACTTTTATCTCTCTTCTTCTTTTTATTATGCTCTTTTATCAGTTTACTTTGTTCCTTATCATGTTTAATAATCTCTCTTAATTCAGCTTCTTTCTTTAAATCTACTTGTTTTTCCACTTTACCTTGCTTCTTCTTCATTTTCTGTTCTGGTGTGTCTGTCCATGATGATCTGCATTAAGAGAAATATAATGTTAAATATAGAAAAGAAGTTACATATTTCTGGAGATATTCTATTTGAAACAATAGAAAATATTTATGTATAAAGGATGTGCAGCAATTTTTTCATCCATGTTGTCAAAGTTGTAGCCGAAGGCATAGATACAGAGCACATCTGTGACCAGCATGGCAAATGCACTTTACACAAAAGGGCCCACACCAGTGGCACCTTAAAAGGACAAAACAAGTATATGGTTACTTGAGTTAAGTAACAAGTGTAAGTAACATTTCGCTGAAACTAATTATACAAGGAAAATTAGACTTTGGAGTTTACAATCTTAGTAAAATGTCACATGAATCCAAATCCATTTTAAATTGTAGATATAATTTCCTATAACTTAATTTATAACATTTTTAGAATTCTTTTACTCAGAAGGTTGTGAACTACAACAATGTGTGTTTACCAGGGTTCAATTTTCCATAATTATACTTAAGATTAGTGTGGCATCCTTTTATATAAGGTATCCACTTCGTACTCCGTTCTTCGATTATAGGTTTATCATTACCCAGATATGAATATTAATGAGGATAAAGAACGCATATTTTAGAATTAGTAGCATATATACTAGGGTGGCCTTTATTTTGCAAAAGTTAGAATTTTTTAGGTATCCTCCCCTAGATCCATTTAAAATGTCAAAAAAACGAGCTCTGAAAAATTTCAGCCCATTTGGTCAATATTAACCCGTGCCACCGAGAGGTTAAAGTTTTCAATGGGATTTAACATGCATTTGGTGCACTGCTAGAAACTTTGTGGCATTGGCATGGCAACTTTTTTATCTCTATATTTTAACGTGAAATATGTTGTTGAAGTTGCTTAACACGAATCTGAAGCCAAAATAACTTTGGCAGTTCCGCGAAAATACTAATTTTAGTGAAGTTGACCGCTTTTTTGACAGCTGTAAACTGTCAAAAGATTTATTGGCAGTTTGAATTTTATTATATTCACATTCAGCTGCTTCAACAACGTAAGTATATAAATTTTCTAGTTAATACATAGAAAGATAAAAAGTTACTCCACAGTCTCTAGAAATGCATCAAACACATGTTAAATCCCATTTAAACTTTAACCTCTCGGTGGCGCGGGTTAATATTGACCAAATCGGCTAAAATTTTGAAGGGGGACCTAAAAAATTTTAACTTTTGCAAAATAATGGCCACCCTAATATATACAGTGTGTCTCAAAAAGAGTATTTCTTTTAAATAGAACGACCTATATTTCCTCGTCTTAAATGAAGCCTCTTTAGGTTCTGTTATTAACCCTAGATGTCTTTTGTCCTTAGATGCGACGTTGCCAAGTAATGAATTTTTTTAGTATTTTTAGGTCAATATCAACCCTACATTTAAATTTTAATATCTATGCCATCCTTTATTGATTTTTTGTCAAATTTTGGGTGAGGTCTTAGCTAGGACCAATGTATCCCAAGCAAGTGTTAGAAGTAAATTTTTTATAGAGGGTGATCAAAATAATTATTTAAATATCAACATTTTCAAATCAAAGTTTAGCATTGTTTTAAATGGAACACCCTGTATTTTGTGATATGTATTTATCTTCCTTTATTTTAATACCTATAAGTCTACCTTTACCTTTAATAGTTTTTAAATAAAACGCGATTCAAAGAAAAACAAGGCACATTTTCCTCTGAGGAGCATAGAAGTTGGCACTGATAAATTGACCCTACCTAAGAGTAAAACACGCCCAGACCTTTACAAAAATCATCAAAAAATGGGGTAGGTATTAAAATTTAAATTTTCATCTAAGGTTAAAGATAGAACCTAAAAAGGCTTCATTTGAGAAAAGAAAATATAGAAAAATACGCTTTTATGCGCCACACTTTGTTGAGACACCCTGTATACGTGCCACTATTGTTAAAATGTTAACATTCCCCCAATTGAATCTTTTATCTGAGTAACGATAAACCTATAATCGAAGAATGGAGTACTAAATGGACACCTAGTATATTAGGTTAAAGTGTAGGACATGATATAAAATATATCTGTAATGTATACAAGATGTTCTGGAAAATTATGGTAACTATAGACCATTCAGTCAACCAGAGGGCTCACGTCATTAGTCACGTGACTTACTTTGTAAACATGTTAAGATGAAAATGCCAATAATTTCTGACATTTCATTTTCAATATTAGGTTAGTTTAGGAGTGTTTGTGAAATGGTATGTATTTTGGCTATCCAGTTACAACTAAATAAAAATGAGATTGATATCTCACAAAGAAAATAAAATTCTTAATTGAAATTTGTTTAATTTCTCTCTCACAAACTTTAATATATATCAGCCATAGAAGACCCAATTATTAACTAACGATTAACCTAACTTTCTTTATCAAAACAAAACCGCTTTCTTCATTGGTCCACTTTAATATCTTCTAAATTTGTTTGGTCTCTTCTTATATATTTAAACAACATGGTATAATTCTTAAAAGGTATTTCGAGGCTTGTAATAATTATTGTAATATTACATGCCTACATATTTCAAAATTGAATCCAAATTAACCGGTATTTCTAGAAGCAAGAATTTTGTAAAGGTTAGCAACATATTGTTACATGTATAGAATTAATGAAGGATACTGACTCTTTTCAAACATGTCATATATTGCATCTCGTAATGCGAATCTTTGGTTGTTGTCTAAGTCAGTAATTCTCCTTTTTCTATTTCTAGCAGGATCTTCGGATCACTAAGAAGGTGGTACTTTTTAAATTTAAATACAACCTGTTTGATAAGATTATATTCTATTTCTATTTTCTGTTAATGTTTTGGCCAGTTTCACAAAGCTTGATTAAGCTTACTTAATCAAGCTTTGTGAAACCTTCCATTTGTCTGTTAACAGTTCTCTAATAACACCTACATATTCTGCGAGATTTCAGTGAGTTATGAATTTTGACTCTCATCTCAAGTACGGAATATATAATATTGTAACAGATGGGAAAACCCCCTATTCGTCGCCGTCTAACATTCGAGACTGCATGACTCTCGACATGTCACATAAAAGTACTTTATTTCATTTCGTATTTCAAACAATTGTTTATATACCACAATTAGTAAAATAAAGTATATCTTTATCTCCGTTTTCAATGACACCGGAGTTCAAGACGTTCTTAATCTCCGTTGTTGTTGACAACGTAAATCATGCATAACAACCAACGTGACATGCTGCTTTACAAATATCCTTGGTTACACGTATTAACGACACAGACAAGGCAATTTGCTTCTTTATACAATAAATTCGGACGAATTTTAAAAGGGAGAAATAAGGATTGAAATACGAAATAAAATAAAACAACTTATGCAATACGGAAATCAAGCTTCTTTAAATAGCCGAGGCGTTGTAACATCTTCGAGGATATCGCTTGATCTCCTAATTACATAATATATATTAAAAGAGTATTAGTCAAAAAGCTTTTGTTTTAAATTAAAATCGAATTTAAGTTTTAATTTAATTTTAAAATTTAAATAAATAAATACCACTACTAAATATATAATATTGATTATTGAAAATTTTTAAACAAATACAGATGTTTTTGATTTGTTCTTTTTGTTTACACTTGATCTCTGCCCGAATAATGTCAGTTCCAGTTCCGAGAAAATCAAATAAAGGAACATCCCTATCTTTAGCTGCAGTTTTGTAAATAAACAATCAATGGTTTTACCCCTACACTTTTATTATATTCAAACTGTGTATTATCCATGGACCTGATATTTTTAATCGTAAGTAGAAAGAAAGAAAGTAATATCTTGCTGTGCAAGCAATAAAAAGTGTTAACTAATTAATAAAACAGCAAAGAAAACATACAAAATGCTACGTTTTTAAATGATACAGATAGATAAAGAAAAGAACCTTAAATAAGTTATTTAGATTAAATTACATTTTTATAAATTATATAACATTTCATTATTTTGTCAATCGAGAAAACTTTACTAACATTTCATATTTCGTTCATGACGACTCATTTAATTCTAAAGCATAATGATTTGTATGAAAAGATTTTAATTTCTCTATCATTCGATTTATAAAAGCATCTCTTTCGATCGTTTGTACTTCAATTCCTTTAATTTTTAACAAAAAGCAATGCACTTCCAATCCAACCTATCCCATTTTATTGCTAGTCATAAATAATAACATTAAAGTACAAAGGGTGACGTGCAACCGCCCGCTGCCAACTGGAATACTATTACCACAAACTGCACTCCAAACAGGAAAATATATACTTAAACTATTACGATTTATTTGTATCATTTTTTTTAATTGTAAGCAATTATGGACACTTGGCTTAATGGTCCGAATTAGTCCTTAATTAGAACTAAATGATAGCGTAGAAAATTTTCATTTTTATAAAAGTGGGGGCTTAAACAAGCGCGTTTGATTATTAGTTCGCGCTGCCAGTCTTGATATGCGAATAGCGGCTATATGGTTGTAATTACGAGAAAAAAATTTGGTCCAAATTTGTCCTTAATTTGAACTAAATGATAGCGTAGAAAATTTTTATTTTTATTAAAGTGGGGGTGCTAGCTTGATTGCCAATTAACACTGCCAGTCTTGGTATGCGAATAGCGGCTATATGGTTGTAATTACGAGAAAAAAAAATTTGGTCCAAAATTCTCCTTAATTAGAACTAAATAGTAGTGTAGAAAATTTTCAGTTTTGTTAAAGTGGGGGTGCTAGCTTGAGCTCAAACCAGCACCCCCACTTTTCAAATGCGAATTGCGGCCAAATGGTTGTTTGTACAAATTTAATTTTTTTGGTACAAATTTGTCCTTAATTAGTACTAAATTATAGGCTAATTTTTTTAAAATTTTTTGAAGTGGGGGTGCTAGCTTTATTGACGTCCTACTGACACCTTAAAATAACATCAAATTCTTACATTTTTGCAACAACAAACACAAATTAGACATTTTAGAAGCTTTTGAAATAAACAAACACAAATGTGCAGTACCTTTAATGAATGAACAAACTGAGCTTAGTAATTCTCCTTTATTAAAAGTTTTAGCTATTAGTTTTTGTATGTATTGTATCTAGTTACCTATTTTCCGTATTTATCCTTAGCAACGTGTTTATTTATCAATCTTATCTACCTTTGATAATGACATTTAATGTCGAAACAATTGTAAGGTTAAGAATTTATATTAAAACTTGTGAAACTTTAATTAATCTTTTGATTTTTATATTTTATGATTATGGAGTTCCACAAAGTAAGGCTGGAGACAGTAAACTCAATTAACCTTAAGTTTATTATATTTCATATTATAATTAAATTCCATGTAATTAGGCTTTTTACCTGTTTGGAATAAATAAATAAATAATTTTTAATCCCACATCTTGTAAAATTTGTGTTATACCCATGACTGCAATAGGTTGTCGTTAAATGTTTAATCAGGCTCACCAACTTGTACCGCGCTACAGCAAATAGGTTGAACCAAATTTGGCTTTCAATCTTTTCAGATTAACCACAGATAAAAAATATAAACTTATTTTTTCAACATAACATTTGTTTATATCAATAATAATCTATAAAAAATAAATTATTGTTAATACCTACCTATCAGAAAAATCTGGCCTTTCATTCTTTCTAAACTGTCTTTGTCCAAGACCTAGATTCCCAGCTCGAACTTCGGGTAATTCCATCATCCATTCTTCACGAACTGTACCTTTACCTTCATTGGTATCAAATTGGCCCAATTTTATTTGTAGAGCTCTTTCTTCAAGCGCCTGATGTGCAAATGAACTAGTAGTTGCTCCAGGTGGTAAAGGACCATATGCATCTTCATCATCCGAATCATCTTCAACAGGCTTTGGAAGGGATGGTGGTAAAACAGGTCCGTAAGCACTTAATGAAGAATCTAGTAATTCTCTAATTGTAAATTCTACTTTTTGTGTTGAAGAAGAATCAGATACTTCATGAGAATCTTCTGAATCGCTTTCATGTTTGCTGTGAGAAGGTTCTTTATTTAACAAGTGTGGTGGTAAGGCAGGGCCGATAACTGTGCACTGTTTTTCTGTCAAGTTTGTTTTGCTTGATGAATGTGGGAGTAATATTGTGCCAATGGCAGAAGATCGCTTATCTTGAGGATCATCATTTGTTTTGGTTTCATCATTATTATCATCATCAGGTGATGTATTTGATCTACTTAAAAGATGAGGTGGTAATATAGGACCAATAACTCTTGAATTATCTTCTTCCAATTCTTTATTTGATGAAGATGATACATTATTACCAGATAAATGCGACATTTTTTTGTTACACAATGAAATGAATCTGCAAATATGAATAATAGACAGACATCTATGATAGATTGTTGATATAAATAAAAATTTATAAGATATATTTAACCTAGCTATATATACTAATTTTATTCTATTATCTTAACATTTTCATAACTTTTTTACTGCTATATTTAACACTTTTGAATACACCAGCAGTTAATATTCCTTTTACACTTTGTCTGATTGAGGACTGCCATACAATACTATTTATACACTGCTCTACAATTACATTACAATCTGGATCATAAGCAATAGCTCTTAAGACATCTTCTGTATCTTGACGCAAATTTCCACGATTCCAATATCTTGTTAGAGCTTTTTGAGGCCAGCGAGGTAGTTGATTTAAGTGATGGAGTCTTGCTAATGGACATATGTCCTGACAACAATACTTTGTAGACTGATCACTTTGCGATTCAGCAACAGTAGAATTTTTAAGATCTTCAACTTTGGCAACTTTAGCTGGTAATTGCAACATTGGAAAGTCAACATAATCTCGTAGATTTGTAATAAGTGATTTATACAAACTTCTAAAACCATTCAGTTGTGGTTTTACAATATTTTCTACTTTATTCTTATTTTCTCCAAATATCATTCTGAAATCTCCCCCATAACTTAGATTCGATATTGTGTGATAAAACTGATATTCAGTAAAACTTTCTGGTAAAATTAATAGAGCAGCATGAACAGATGATTGTAAATTCAGTTGTAAAGCTGTCTTTAGTTCAGAACTTGTTGGTTGCAAAATGATTTCTACTGGTTTATGTAAACGTCCAGCAAGATATAAATCTGACCATTCCAATAAATCAGTTATCAAGTCTTTTGTAGATACAACTCCATATTTAATCATCATATTGTTATCGAATGGTACCAATGTATTAAAATACACTTTTGCACCATAATTTTCCTGTAATCTAGTAATAGCACGATGACCTAAATATCTTAAACCACTATAATGCGAAGGATTCAATTCTAAATTAGATTTATGCCACTTATAAGGGTCGTTCACACAATAAATTAAATCGATCATGTTATTAGAGGTTGGAGATGCAATCGGATTCATCAACTGCTTTTTAACACCTGAACCGTAAGCAAAACAAAATGAGAAGTTTTGAGGAAATTTTGAGAGAATTCTAGAATATATTGGAGGTACAATTAGAGTTTTTATTGCAGCCATTGCTTATTATTTAATAATAATAATACTATAACTTCACAAACATAACCTTTAAAAAATTATTTTTACAGTTTTTTCATTCAAGAATGATAATATCCTTTCCTCCAAGGCGAGTCAATTAAAAAAAAAAGATTAAAACGAAGCGTTTTAAAAATAAGCCTTTTCTTTTAAACTATTTGCAACATGCTTGGTAAACAAATTTCATACCTCATAAATTGACAGGTGACATCCACATTCCAACCAAATAATAATTTTTGGTGATTTTGTTAATTTCAGTTTGCTTTTTTGTAGGTTACCAACATAAATTGATTATATACATAGGGTGTTTCGAAGAGTTGAAGAGGTTGAATAGCACATACTATTCGCAAAAATCACGTAAATACTAGTAATTGGCGCTAAAAATTGTAAGATTTCGGAATTAGGAGTGAAAAACAGACTTTATGCGTAAGGCTGCATAGATGTTTGTTACACTGCGAAGGTAAACGAACCAGTTTAAGACAGTGTAAACAGTGTTTAGCAATAGATAGAGCGTTCTAAAGTGCTTATGGACGTGAACAGCGTATGACTTATTAACCGAAACCGAATTATTTATATTAAATTAAATACCAGGGTGTGTTCTGACAGTTTTAGGTACTAATAATTTTCCTGTGAATTTCTAACTTTTAAAATATTAATTAAAAAATACACGATTGTTAAATATTGTAACCAATTGCTAGTATTACTGATACTAGGGTATTGCTAATACTCTAACCACGTAATTAGGCGGCTCTACGTACTCTAGATCAAGATGCCGAACGTAATACCTCGTATAGTCTATTAACCGTGAGTACTACCAAATACTTTAATATTATTAATACCGGAAACTTATTTTGAGAAATGGGAGAAAAATTTAATAGCGCCTCGGTGTGCAAATAAACCTGACATTTCTAAAATATGTGGAAAGTAATTTAAAAATCGTCATTGCAATGAAAGATTGAATAGTTTAGATAAATTGTAAAAGTGTATACAGTGTCTGTCATAAAGTTGGATCCATATGGGAATTTTTCTTAATATTCTGACCAAAGATTAGAGAGGGTTAAGATAGGAAGCTAAGCGACGATGTTGTAGGTATTGCCATCGGGGTATAGTCTCAGGGGAAAGCAGGTTGGTCGGTAAAAAAGTAATTGATGTTTATTTGTTTGTCATTTCTTGGTAACCATTGGCAACATCACCTATAAAAAGCAAATAAAAAACCTGTTTGATAACTGTCAAAAAAATCATCTTCAAAGCATCATCAAGATTTTGAATAGTTTTTGGTTTTGGGCTTAGAATATAAAACTGTAGGAAGCAACATAACCATCTGCCGCATATGACCGGGATGGGGTCTCAATATGACGGAGTAGGTGTTTCCGGTTTTGGAATGAGATATTTCCATTGGCTGTTCTCACTGTCAAGAAATATGCACATAGACTAAATAACCTCAATTTTAAAACATAGTATTTTGAAATTAATCTTAGAATATAAATTTTATATTTAATATTTTAAACAAACGAATACTTACTTATGAAATGTATCTCACTTCTTCGTATTTGTCGGAGTTTGAGAGAAAAGCAGATTTAGGTGGCGTCTAATGGCGGCCAGTGTGACGTCATATCCGTCACTTTTAAAGCTCATTGCGCCGAGTAGTTACGCTCCTTCCTACAGTTTTATATTCTAAGGTTTTGGGCGAGATTTGCTCTCCAAATTGAAAGAAAAAAATGGTCTCGTATTGCACAGTGGGAAATTGCCGCAATAATAAAAATCATCCTCAACATACTTATTTCACGTTACCAAAGGAGTAAATATGTAAGTAACTTTCGGTTGTATTCATTATTGCTCTTCAGGACTACTTTTTCTTTTTTTGTTTCAGTGCAAAGAAATGGATGAAAACATAATTATTAATACTCACGGCCTGTGTGTAATGTATATCATTACTGTCAGGTCTACGTATATTTATAATGAATGTATTACCAAATGTATAACTTAATAGCAGTGTAGCAAGAATTGGTTATTATTACTGTTACTGTTATTCAGTGGCGTGCGGTGAGAATTTAGGCTAGGGAAGCAATCACGATTTTAATTTTAATACACCTAGGTACAGACGCGGATTCACTGGGGGGAATAATCCCCCCCTTCAAATCTAGAAATAAGTATACATAGAATAAAAACAAATAATGTTTGTTTAATTATTATTTACTAAAACAATTATTTTTCCAGAAATCTCCCCCTCAAAATAATTCTCTGGATCCGCCCCTGCTAGGTACAATAAAGAAAACAGTGTTATAATTATTAAGCTTAAAAGTTTTTCAAAGAAGAACTTTTACACTTTATACTTATGAAATTTGTTGGCTATTATTTTTTTATTTTAAAAAACTACTATGTATTTATACTGCAACTCGATTTTCCGGTCTTAGCAAAATACCGATGCAGGTTTTAATCTTTGTTATTAAATTTGAAAGTTCAGGTTTTGATCCGCTTTCTTAATAACTTGTAATTTCTCTTCAAAACTGTATGCAGAAGATTATTAATAATTTACAAACTGAACAAAAAAAAATTGTCCCGATTCAGATGTATCGGAAGTACTCGAACCTTCCACCGAAGCAGCTGAATTTGGAGTCGTGACTATAATGCAATTTTAAATTTGCATACAGAGCAAATTAAATAGAATTATTTGTCTTTGGAAAATCCAACTTATACAAATTGAAATAACAAAATGTGACAAAGTGCAGTCTCATTCGCAGATTTACATTACTTAAGTAACATTAAATTTAACAAACACCAAATCAAACAAATAACCAAATTATAATAAGTAAACGTTTGGGCATGATGCACACTAAAAATAACGGCCAAACAATGCTAACAGCATCGTCTGTATGACCATGCTCGCTGATCCACGCCAAGGCTAGGAGAAGGGCAGTTATAAGCAACGAAATCAGTGCTTATATGCAGTGTATGTAACACATTTGAATCGGTATTACCTTTCCGTGCAAGTTTAATGAGCCTAATTTAAAATAGTACTCTAAATAATTATACTTTTTGCTCTACGGAATTATATGGAGCTTTAAGTTGATTAAATATTACAAATTTAAATAAACGATAACCATAATTTTATAAAAATATTTTTTTAGCATTGGTTTTTATTTTTAATAAATTCTCAAGGGAAGCATTGCTTCCATTGCTTTCATGGACACTGCTGTTATTGTTATTATTATTTATTATTATATTGAAAATAAACTACTTATAAACATTTAACATTAACATTAAACATTAAACATTTCTGTGTATAATCTGTATTATACAGTCATTATGTATATAAACAAACCACTAGATTTATTTCTTTTAGATGATCTTAGAAATTAAATAGGAGTAACTATTTTTAGTATTTTATACTCTTTTTCCTGAATTTGGCGCCATCCATATTGTAGCGATTGTGGCGACATCTCCCGTTCAAAATTTGACGCCAGTTGCATTATCATGATCAGCTTGATTCATTTCCGTCGTCAGCGAATATGAATGGCCATGATATTGTAGCGAATATTGCGACATCTGAAGCTAAGTACTCACAGCAGCGGATCCGCAGGCGGATGTCATACGATTGGTCGGTTTGAGTCAAATCGACTCAAACCGACCAATCCAATGATATCCGCCTGCGGATACGCTGCTGTGAGTACTTAACTTAACGCCTCAGGGGGAATTGGACCACAAAAAGCGTAGTGGTTTTTTTACATAGTGCTCTTATGCCAGTTTCCTATCTTAACCCTCTCTAATCTTTGATTCTGATTGGAAAAAAAACTTTGTGGGGCAATCACCTCTGCTTCCAAAACTACTTGAAATACGCTATGTCAAAGTTGACAGGTGACATTCGCTATTTTTAAATATAATCGGCGAAAACTGCCCTTATTTGTCAAAATATGGACAAATCTTATTAAGAAAAAATGCTTCTAATAACATTTTACGTTCACATACCAACGAGATATTCTGACATAAGAAAAACTTTGTTTTTTAACATTTTTTGATACACCCCCGCAACTGACTATTTTTTAAGTAGTAGTTTCGTGTTAAATTGCTTAAATTATGATTACAACAATTCTTGTATTATTCAAACGTGGCTTAATAAAAAAGATTAATAAAATTTCGAGTTGTTTTCTTGGAAATTGGAAAATAATCCAAACCGTCCCATGTTTTTCTTGATAATTTCAATATTTGTCAAAAATACCTACATCATTGACTATTATTAACAAAATATGCTATGACTTGTTGCCTTTATACTCATTTAAAGCGTTTTTAATGATTTCAAAATAGTCAGTTACGGGGGTGTATCAAAAAATGTTAAAAAACAAAATTTTCTCTATTTCAGAATATCTCGGTCGAATTCGGTATGTAAACATAAAATGTCATTAAAAATATTTTTTCTTAATAAAATCTTTTCATATTTTAATAAATAAGGTTATTTTTCGCAGATTCTTTTTTAAAATGGCGAATTTGACAGATACCTAACGACACCTGTCAAGTTTGACATGGCGTATTTCAGTATTTTTGGAAGCAGAGGTGATTGCCCCATAAAGTTTTTTCCAATCACAATATAAAAAAAAATCCCATATGGATCCAGATTTATGGAAGACACTGTATATCTTAACATAACAGTAATAAACCATCGTTTAACAAAAATAGTGCTTTTTTTAATTAGATGCAGGTTTCTCACCAAAAAATTATTTGTTAGTTGCACACACATCTGCGAAAAAGGCGCTTCAAAAATGTCCCCTATTTTCATATGGTAAAGCCAAGATATATATAACATATGGTATGTCAACTCGCCGTCATTTCGTCAACCAATTTTAACGCGAGCTAAATTTCTGATAGATGGCGCGACGTGCGCAAGCATGATTGTCATTCTACAGCAACATAACCTGTAATAATGAATATTTGCTTTTGGCGTATTATTCGTAATACAAATTAAATAAACTTTTTCATGATGATAGAGGTACAAGATTCTTTGGCACTATTAAAATGCTAAATTGTGACTCTTCTTTATTTAAAACATCTTTGGTAATAAAACTAAATTGAAATTTTATTTTTTACAGCAAACTAAGGTAACATCTTTTTTTATTTTCATTTAACTTAAATAATAAGAATACAAATTGACCTATGCAAACATTTCTTTTGAGAATTGTAATCAAATTCATCAATTATTTTGTAATATTTTACGGAAAACAGATAAACTGCAAGCATGGATTGATGCAACAAGAGTTTTATTAACAAGTAAAGACCTTGTGTGGCACTATAAAAAAATCTATATGCGAAATTCAAACCTATTAGACGCTCTAAAGATTTCAAGTATTAAAAAAGAGTAGGTATAAGTCGAATTATATATACTTAATGCTTAAACATGTTTTTAATTATATGCATTAAGCAGGTTAAGTAAAACTGTTACTGGTAATTAATAGCAATAAAGCACACATCTCAGCATAATTTTTATAGCAACAAAAAGCTAAATAGCAATATAAACATGGTCCACATGTGAAAGGGACAAAAATATTAAATACAACAGCAGAACACAGACTTTTGTACTGAAAAGCAATAGTTTTTTGACTTGATAACAATTATATTATTGTGCATCTAACTCTGTAACAAACAAGATCAATTACAGCAAAACTATCCATGAAATATTTATATTTTAAAAATTTAATTACAAACATTTATAAAATAATAAATAACAAGGCCATCGATGATGACAACAACGAAGTCAATGATATACCAGACCAATTGTGGTCTGGCAAGGAAAGTGAAGTCGACATCGATCACTATTACAATAAAAGCTAAACATAAATGTAATGTACGTTGGTTTGACCCTGTAGTACAGACATATTCATATTTTGGAAACAAAATTCTTTCTGGTAACCAAATTTTGAAGTTATTTTAAGAACCTCAGTCACTTCCATGAGAATTTAACGTATTTACATAAATAAATGCCTATATTATTACTTTATTTTTATTTATCGCTTACATTAATTTCTGTAATTATTTAATTATCTGAAATACTACTAAACCTCTATTTTTTAATGATTGTTTTCATTATTATTTTCGTTTAGTTATTTTTTATTAAAGGTAAAGAATGAAACACAAACACGTTATATAACTTTGTTTAACTAGTAGGTGCTTGCATTTAAAAGGACTATTTTATAAAGTGTGTCAAAGAAATTTTGAATAGAATGAGTAACAAGAGTTTTTACAAGCGTGTTTTCAAAACAAGCTTTAATAGTTATTTAATAAATTAGTTTGTTAATGAAAGCGATTAATGATCGAAACTGTTTAAAGCACGAACGAGCGATAGGAAGTGAGTGCCTTTAATAGTTGAGATCATTAGTTGCTCATTAACAAACGAATTGATTACAACAGTTTTTCGTTGACCGTAAAATTCTTCGATTTTAAGATAGAAAATTTCAAATAATACCGAATCCAAACTTGTGCGTATATCTGGTTGCCCAAAGTAAAACATCATCAAAACGTCAAAATCACAAACGGGTTTATTAATGAAAAAGAGTGTATTAATGAGGTCCATTAATGCATCCTTTTTTCACAAAACAGTTACTTAATAAAAAAGAGTGTATTAATGACGTCCATTAATACATCCTTTTTTAGAAAAAATCATTCATTAATATTGACATTAACAAACGGTCAACGAAAAAGAATTTAAATATATTGTCCATCTCTGTTTAATTCGGTCTCTTTCGTACACAGTATAAAGGGTATTTCGATTCTTAAAGCACTAACGCCCTTACTCGAGACAAGACATTTGCTAAAGACCTGAAAAAATAAACCTCTATATCTCGTGAACGGTGTATTTATGGGCAGTAATATTTGAGCTTTATATAAGACTTGAAAAGGGTATTACGTGAACAAAACATAAAAAAAATCTATGAGGGTACCGCGCCAACATTGGTCGAATCGGCGTGGAATGTATCTAACCTAGCTTCGAATATCACGCCCACAAACGATAGTTCGCCAAGGCTTGTAGATCGCCATCGTTTGTGTATGCAATAGTAAGCAGCAAGTAGGGACGTATTAGATAAATCATATTATTGTAGCAAGTAAATTTTGTAAACACTGAAAACTCTTGTCATAATGGTAGTAAGAAAGGAAATAGAATTAATTGACGCCTTTAAACAATTACTTTTTATTAACTTAAATACTTACAAAAAAACATTACGTTTACAAAAAAAGTTACAAAACCTTCTTGTTAAAAAATTCTTTATTGTAATAATTTTGTATTTTGAGGACTGGCTGACAATAAAACATATTACAGGTATATAAAATAATACTACGTTTCGCCTATCAATGTAGGGTTTCCCAAGTAATTTGTTTATTAGTGAGTAGTTATTGATCTGAAAATAAAACAAAGTACATTTAGATTTGTGAACGTATGCGAATTTCTTTTTATTTTATCATTATAGAGATTTTTTTATTTTATTTGTTGATTTTTTTAAAAGTATTTTAGTTTGATTTTTTTATATAATATCCAACGAAAACTGTTTTAATGTAAACATCAAAACGTACTGTCTCAGTTCGAGCGATTTTAAAATAACCGAAGTGTACGGGGACATTTAAAGATTCAATTATTTTATAGCATACAATGTAAACACATTTTTAAAGTGATTAAGTTACCTTTTAATCCGCTTATTACTTCATGGCTTCATGCACACCTGAAAATTAGCTTATGTAACAAAAAATAGACAGAATACCTTACATTTCGCATATACTCACAGCTTTATTCGCTTATTATTATTATAATAATAACATTTAATATTTAACTTAATTTAATTCTGGTTCAACACAATTAGAAGATCCTTCTAACGAATGGAAAATTACAGGAATAGAGTCTTTTCGCAACCTTCATTTCATACGATATGGGCCACTACACAACGCACAACTTAAGTAGTTATACGGCTCTGGCGTAATCGATGCGTTCGCGTGTGCATATCAAGCATAACTGCTGTCAACGTTCCGACAACTTCCTGAGTGAAGGGTTTTAATATTTGGGAGGGTGAGCCTACTGGTTATTATTATACTGTAATATTAGAAAGCTATCGCAGTATTAATATGCTAAACGTTACGCTAAAAAAAATGACGCAATACAATTAATACAACACAACACCAGTAAACGATATCTATGTACAGAAATTAAATTTAAAAAAATGAAAAAGTTTTGAATAATTTGCTAAGAGCATACTGGGTAACTACTTCAACAGACAGCACTGGATAATATAACAAACTTTATAGATAACATTACAAAATCGGTAGAAACATACTGTCTTCTCTAGAAAGGTATGAACAAATCGAAACCTTAGATAAACAAAACAGTAAAAGGTGCACAGTAAACA
Source organism: Agrypnus murinus (assembly GCA_929113105.1). NCBI lineage: Eukaryota > Metazoa > Arthropoda > Insecta > Coleoptera > Elateridae > Agrypnus > Agrypnus murinus. The sequence continues at coordinate 110,888,197 of OV816028.1, read as the reverse complement.
CTGTGAATGAGGGTTACAAAAAACTTAAGATGACAAAAGTTGCAGAAGACCAGAAAGCACACAAAGAGAAAATAAATAAACTTATCAGTGTCATTAGGGAAGAGAAAAAATATTTTCAAAAAAAATAAATAAATAATAGTAATAAATAAAGACAGTAAAGGAACGTGGGCAACTATAAAAACTCTACTAGGACAAGGTAATGGAAAATGTGAACCTGAAAATATACACTTAAAAAAATGCGAGGGTCCGGCAGAAGATAAATTTTACAAAACTAGTATAGAAGACATTGCTAATAATATTGAAGATAAGCAACTTTCCATAACAGAAAAGGATGATAACCAGTGGCGGTTGCTGCATACGTCAAGCTCGGGGCACACGACAAACTCGTACGCACACATTAAAGCAGTATATCATCATGTGTTGCACTGCGAGTGCCCCGGGTTTACGTATGCAGCGACCGCCACTGATGATAACCATGGAGAAAGACTATCGGCGTTTGAATAATAGCACAGTATAATATAATACAGTAGTTTCACTCTGTGTCGGTCTCTTTGATGTTTGTGTCGCCGTCGTGTTTTGGCGCAACTACCCAGGAGTCGATATGCCCGCTTATTTTCTAGCGGCAATTTCAAATTGTTGTAGCGGGATATTTGAATATCTAACCTCTTTAGTGATGGTTTTTGTACGGCCCTTCTAAAAGTTCCGTTGTAAACCAACAAAAAAAATGCTGAGAAATAATTGAATGACGTGGAGTTTTCAAAATTTAAATTTCTTGTTTCTTTAATTCTTGTAGAAAGAATAATCATAATAAACATAATAGGGTAATCCAAAAGTATCAAGTTACTGGACGACAAACATAAGATATAACCTCAAATGATACCATAAATTGCTCTCTATTTAGATAAAATATACCCTAAAGCAAACATTGAATGTTTAAATTACTAACATGCAAAACAGATATTTAAAAAATTTAGTATTTTTAGAACTACAGAGCTTCAAACTGTTTATTTGTCCTTCTGCGTTCCTTGGAGAAATCTTGAATCTTATAAAATTCATAGGTGATACCTTTTATACAGTGTGAATTAGCTCTGAGCAAAGCTCTGTACCCCAGGATTATATTTTTATCTTGAAAATTCATTGTAAGAAATGTTATATTTAATACAAATATACATTTACTAATAAAAAGTAGATAATTGCATTAATATATTTTATTTTGCTTATAAGTTTTTAATTTTTTACATACAAATTATACAGCAGAATAGTTATTTAATAAATTAGTTTGTTAATGAAAGCGATTAATGATCGAAACTGTTTAAAGCACGAACGAGCGATAGGGAGTGAGTGCCTTTAATAGTTGAGATCATTAGTTGCTCATTAACAAACGAATTGATTACAACAGTTTTTCGTTGACCGTAAAATTCTTCGATTTTAAGATAGAAAATTTCAAATAATACCGAATCCAAACTTGTGCGTATATCTGGTTGCCCAAAGTAAAACATCATCAAAACGTCAAAATCACAAACGGGTTTATTAATGAAAAAGAGTGTATTAATGAGGTCCATTAATGCATCCTTTTTTCACAAAACAGTTACTTAATAAAAAAGAGTGTATTAATGACGTCCATTAATACATCCTTTTTTAGAAAAAATCATTCATTAATATTGACATTAACAAACGGTCAACGAAAAAACACTTTAATAAATATATTAACAAACTAATTAAAACTTGTATCGTAGCATTTCTCTATTTTTTATCTTGGTGAAAACTTAGCACACTGTGGAAACCGATCGCATTTAAACACGTGGTGTTAACACTTTAGCAGTACGATTTAGAGGTTAGAATTTACTGCGCTGCTCGCCCGGAGTCGATTATGCGCGTAGAAATTATGTGACAAAAAAACCAGGGAGTGAAACTACTGTATTATATTATACTGTGATAATAGTATATTAAAGAACAAGTTTTATACGACATGATTTATTGCACGAATGCTAGTTTAAAAAACGACCGCGTAGCGGGAGTTTTTTAAAGCATGAGTGCAATAAATGTTTTATAAAACGAGTTCTTTATACTATTTTTTGTACTTTGCACCTCTTTTTTACTAATTTTATCCGTTTTAAAATAAAAATTCGCACTTTTAAAATTTGGGGAATTTTATCGTGGTTGGTACCAACAATCGATAAATGTCAAATTTTGACATTTGAAAATTCAAATTTTAATTTAACAATGATTTCAATGACAATTCATTTGTCATGGTTCATGACTGACAACCTCGAAAAACTAAATTACACTAGTTCTAATTCGAAACTCAAATGAGCTAGTTCAGCACTACTTTCGGTTCTGAATGAGCCTTGATATAAACGCAAAGTAGAAAAATAAGTTTTAATCAGTTGTCAAAAATTGTGTCTAATCTAAAAAAATCCTGGTGATTGGTGTTTAAGTAATAAGTTGTTAAAAAAATGTTCTGCGACATTGGATATCTACTTTTAAATGTAGTAAATACGTACTCGTAAAAGGTGTTTCCAAAGGATTTAAAGGTGAGCATAACTGTATCTACAGTAAAGGTGTTACGTCCAACATGACCAGAGGATTGTAGACCAATAAATAGAAAAAAAATAAGAGTAAAAAATGCTTATTTTTGCTCGATGAATACGATAAAAATTACAGACCGATTTAAAGCGATTTTGAAAATTTTCATCATTTTAGAAGGTTTTAATTATATTATTCATGCCCATAGATAGGCACCTATAACCGTAATTTTCAAAATCGCTTTAAATCGGTCTGTAATTCATTCATGTAATTTTTTCATATTAATTGAATAAAAATAAGCATTTTTAATCTTATCATATTTTTCTATCTGACACCATTTTCGATGAAAAAAATAATAAACTTTCAAAAATGGCAAATTGTTCTCAATTTTGCTCGAAATTGAAGCACTTTAGGAAAAAAACGCAGTAGACAAAATTTGTGTTCTTTGATGAAGAATGCGATGCCGTTAAAAAAAATTAAAAAAATATTTCTTTCTCTAATTTTTTCAACTTTTAAAAACTTTTTTGGAGCTGGATACGTGTTTACCCTGTTTTAGGGATCAAATATAAATTTTTTCATATAGGAGCCATGTGACAGTCGAAAGTAGAGGTTTCAAGCTTTAAAATGAGCCCCCGCCGGACTTTGTAAGTTGTGCCAATTTTTATACCTAGCCGGTGGTTGAGTTCAGAAAGAATTATCGTAAACAAATAGTGTACATAACTCGCTAGAAAGTCTTACAAAATACCTCACTTTCTGTTTGTTATCTAATATACTAATATTGGAATTGAGTTAACCCTCTCCAGCTTTACTTTGTGGAACTCCATAATCATAAAATATAATAAAAATTAAAAAATTAATTTAAGTTTTTAATAGATTCTTAACCTTACAATTGTTGCGACAAAAATGGTATTATCAAAGGTAGATAAGATTGATAAACAAACACGTTGCTAAGGATAAATACAGAAAATAGGTAACTAGATACAATTGTACATACAAAAACTAAATATCTAACACTTCTAATAAAGGAGAATTACTAAGCTCACTTTGTTCGTTCATTAAAGGTACTGTGCGTTTATGTTTTGTATATTTCAAAAGCTTCTAAAATATCTAATTTCTGTTTATTGTTGCAAAAATGTAAGAATTTGATGTTATTTTGAGGTGTCATTAGGTGCTTTTGTTTTAATATTTGCTTGGCATAATTAGATTTTTGTGGGTGTTTATTTCTATAAGAGCGTATTGTATCTTAAGATTTAAGATACAATTTATTCTTAGCAACGTATTTGTTTATCAATCTTATCTATTTTTGATAAGGACATTTATTGTCGAAACAATTGTAATGTTAAGAATTTATTAAAAACTTGTGAAACTTTAATCTTTTAATTTTTATTATATTTAATAATATTAGAGTTATTTTAGCTAATATAATGTATCTAGATACATTTGTAGATACCTTTTTTACTGTAATCACCCCGGATTGTATTCGACATACTTGCCAACTAGTGACACCTGAAAGTTACACAGAGTACGAAATTAATTTACGAAAAGGGTAGAAACGTGTGTAGAAATTGAAGGGGGCATCTCGAACACCTTCTGAAGCACGATTCATGTTAAATAAATTGAAATAAAATGGCAAAATACTAGTTTTTATTTTTAACCTAATAATTAATAAATTATGTGGAGTAAATTCGGTAATTTTGTGTAAACATTTGTAGTTTTTTACGTAAATTCGAATTTCATAAAGAAAAATGCTCATCCGATTTAAAATTCTTAAGTTACCCTCCCCCCTTAAAATTGGAGGGGGCAAAAATTTAAAAGCTACATTAAAATGTGTTTCCCTTCCTTCCAATTAATGAATAGTCCAAGTCGTTTTTGAGATATTGTCGTGTAACACTTTAAAGTTCTCACGTTGTAGAGTCACTGCATCTAGTCAGCCAAACCATGCTAGCGGATCAGGGTACCGCAAACCACGCCATTTTTGGCTGAGAAAAGTCCGAAATTGTTAATTATTAGTATGCCCATGGAATTTAATTAAATATACGTTTAGTTTAATAGTATATCATTCAACGAGCATATAATGATGGCTATTATTCACAAGGATGAAGTTTAGGACACTCAGTACGCGAGTGTCATAAATCATCAGAGTGAATAATAGCTATTATATGCAAGTAGAATATTATACTTTGTCCACGAATATTAAATATTTTTGATTAAATTTATACTTTAAAATACTTTTAGAAATGTATAAACGCTGTTGACGTTTCAATTTAATTAATGAGTTTTATATGGCATGAGCGATTGTTTTGACACATAGCGGTCTATGCGATAAAATTTTAAAAAGAAATTGAAACCTAGTGTAGTAGACAATAATAATATATTAATCACCGCTAGTAGTGATTAATGATTAATCACAGCTATCCTCGGGCCGCCGAATAGATATAGTACAAAAAAATCAGCTAGCACAGATTGTTCTGATTGGTTTTATGTGAAAGTGAAATTTACAATAAAACATTTTTACATATGAATTGTTAATTTATTATAAATAATGTCACTTCGAGAAATGCTAGTATAAATAATAACCATACATTTTAAAAAATTGCAGTTTTAATAATTTAATAAAAATGCTATTAAAAGTTCGTGAGTGAGACAGTTTGACAGTAAACGAATTGATATCTTTTTGGTACAATTAAACATGCCTTTCAATTTGAGCGGTATATTTGAATGCTACCAATAGAAAGGTTTTGTTAAAAAAAGAGGGTAATTGTAGGTGGTTTTAATTACTATATCTGTTCAGCGGCCTGAGTTATAGTAGTGAATAATGTATATCCAGTGTGGAAAAAAGTATGGACTACTCCTAATAATATAGTAGTCTTCAGGTTTTATGGAAAACGCTCGAACACGTCAATTTAGTTTTTCAGTTTCCCACATTCTGATAGAATTCATTTGTTTTTTATTGGCATCTGTCAAAAATATGACGTCATCGACATTCTTCTTAAATGACAATATATGGCATGTGATACATCATTTGAAAGCACTTGTTTCACTCAGTATGTTCCTAGATTTTTGCGCGATTCTGTCGTGCCGTTTCAAAATGGCGACCGTTGAATTGTGAAAATTATCTTAAATTAATAATTCCCAGTAAAAGAATAACTCTTTCTTGTTTTAATCAGAAAAAAAAGAAAACTATTGAACATGATTTTATTATCAATCAAACTAGAACAACGCGTAATAATTAAATAAAACAAAACAAGAACACAACAAAGAACAATCAAATAATCATAAAAATAATAATAAAATAAGAATGATGTGTTAAAGATAAAACACATAATAGAAAAAACTTATTTCAGTAAATGCTGAAAGTGACAACCGTTGAGAACTTGACAGTGCCCTAGTCTAGAAACAAATTTTTGAACATTTCGTATCATTTCTGGTGAAATTTTTCGTATTTCCGTTCTTATGCGGCACTTTAGATCATCAATATTTGTTGGTCTATTTAAAAAACTTTGGATTTTAAATAACCCCACAAAAACAAGTCCAAAGGGGGCTAACCATTCAATGGGACCCCGTCAGCCCATCAGCGTCAGAGAGTTTTTATGTTAGAAAGTTCAATTTTAAATTTATGGCACTTAAACGTCAAATGTGTTGCATAACCACTTACGTTTATTGAATCTTTCAAGTATTTTTGTCCACTCCTGTGTATTAAAAGATGACACGTGAAAAAAATTGCCTAAAAACTAGGCAATAATTATTTTTCATCCAGTGACAGTTATCAATTTGTCATATATGAAATGTCAAAGTTGTCAAAGAAGAATGATCTAAAAGACAGGAATGTATATGAAATTGAAATACAAACTATTATTAAAATAAATTTTAAAAGCATTTAAAAGATTAGATAGCAAATTCCAATTTATTACGCAATAATGATGAGCATGACTATGTCATAAATAAAGTTTCTTATTAACATGTGCATGTGATATACAAGTTTAGCGTTTGCGTTGGTTATAAACCGTGTAACAAGTCGTGATTCTCAAAGTTGATTAGTATTTCAACAAACATACACGGTTTAAATCTAAGTATAGGTTTATTTAATAAAATCGTGTTTTTTTTTGTCATATTAAAAATATTTACATAAATCAAAGACTTTAAAAGTATAGCAAAAATGGGTCTTTTAACAGAAGGTAGTCCATTAAGTTGGGAAGAAACAAAAAACTTATCCGATCATGTAAGAACTCATGGTATAAATCAGTTTATTAATCTATACAAACGACTAAGGGATCGTCAAGGTGATATTTTAAAATGGGGTGATGAAGTGGAATATATTATAGTAAAATTTGATGATGAGAAAAAGACAGCAAAAGTAAGTTTACGTGCACAAGAAATCTTATCAGAATTAAATCAGAAGGAACTCGCAGACCCTAAAGGTGTTAAATCATTATGGAGACCTGAATATGGTGCTTATATGGTTGAAGGAACACCTGGACAACCGTATGGTGGATTGTTAGCTCATTTTAATATCGTAGAAGCCAATATGAGATATCGAAGAGAAGAAGTGTCGCAATTGTTACAACCTGGCGAAGCTATTCTATCATTAACAAGTTTTCCGAGGTATGTAAAAATGTTATTACGATAATAAGTATGTTTTGATAGTAATCAGCATTAATATTTCATAATTTTAGCATTAGCTTTTTAAGTTGTTTTGATAAGAATAAACAAAAGATTTTAATCTGAACTCAAGTGATGTTAATATACTCATGATTAATACTGTAATCTATCACGTTTATAAGATATTTGAGCAAGCCACGATTTATTTAAGTCGAGGATACTTCAAAATATATTTTTTTTCAATCGAAGGGTCGGCCATAACAACGTATGTAACATTTTGCTGAAATTTTCGTAAAAACAACTTTAGTATTTCTCTATTGGAAGGTGTTGGTTTCATATAGATATAAAATATTCTTAAACAATTCCCTGAATGCTAGTTTTTAAAGGTGAATTTGTAGAATGCTGTTTAACAATGCTGTACGTCTGTTGGCAGTTCGCGTTTACATACAATGTTGGTACGGCCGACCCTTCAATTGTTGAAGGCTTTGCTCGGTAGGAAGGTTTTACTGAACTCAAGTGTGACACCTAAAAACAATATTGATTTGAAATCTACAAGTAATAAGGGCACTATAGCTTTAGAATTATCTTTCTGTATAAGATAAAGATGGGAACGTTAAAAATTTTGATCAAACTCTTTTTTATTTATTATTATTTAGCCATACATTATATTTACATAATTGAAATAATATAATATAATGACATAATTGATAAATTGTAATATAACATAATAATGTATATCAATCCCTTTCCATCTGATTCGATCTGCTGTTAATGATTTCCAATTTATTCCCAGAAAATTTGTAAAATCGCCTTCTCATCTTTTTTTTCTTTTGGTCTACCTCTTTTTCTTCGCGTTATTCTTGGGTTTGACTTTCATAGAGTTGTTGTGTTTGACCATCTTTCTTGTTGCTGAATTGTGTGTTTGGCCCAGGTCCATTTTAATTTTTTACACTTTTCTATTATATCTGGAACTCCTAGTTGTTTCTTTACGTCATCTACTTTTTTTTATGATAATGGTGGGAATGTTAAAAATTTTGATCAAACTTTTTACATATGGGAATTCTGGGTTTTTGGAGATTTTTCAGAAATGTTGGTTGCATGTAATTAAAATACTGAACATGGTAAGGTGATAATAGGGTTATATAAAAACAATTAGATCATTATTGCTTTGCCTCCACAAACAGGAATGAGAATAATATACAGGGTGTCCCACAATGCTGTTTACACGCAATATCTCCCTTATTTAAAAAGATAAAGAAATCAACCAAAAACTGTTGTGAACGACGCAAAATGGATCTTCAGAAAACATCCTTAACCGCTGGTTGCATAGCAACGTTTTAAGAGATCATGCCAACTTGATTAATTTTTCAAAGGAAATAGCAATTTTAAAAATTAATCAAGTTGCCATGATCTCTTAAACGTTGCTATACTACCAATGTTTAAGGATGTTTTCTGAAGGTCCATTTCAAGTCATTCACAATAGTTTTGGTTGATTTCTTTGTCTTTTCAAATAAGGGAGATATTGCGTGTAAACAGCATTGTGGGATACCCTGTATTTTCTTAAGTGTATAAAAATACTAAATATCAAAAGAAACGGTTGTGAGACATGAAAATCACATGTATTTTGGAAACATTCAAGCATTGGCTTCCTTAAGTATTTTAATGAAAAATGTTACTAAGAATTTAAAAATTATTGATTTTTATATTACTGATTATCGAAGATTTCAGCATAAAAACTGCATCACAGTTTTAGGAATATAATTCTTAAATGCTGCATCAGAAAAAAGTGAAATTAAGCAAATGGAATATTCCACAAAAAATCTTTTTCCATTTTATAACATTCACATGTCTTTGAATTGGCTTTTAAACGAGCTCTTCCATGATACCCCACATGACCCATGTGCTTATATAAATATTTTATGACCCTTGATTTAGTTCACTAACGCTTTGCCGAGTTCGGTTGTAAATATAAACAGGTCATTTCATCTGAAGTGGTCCAGAAAAGAATTAATTGGTTGCTCAACCATTTCAAAAAAGAATGATTTTTTTGTGTGTTATCATCCCTATGTTTTGGTAGTGATTAGTATAGAAGAAGTACAAAAAGTAATTGGCAATCTAAAAATGGGAAAAGCACCAGGAATTGATAACATCTCACCAGCTTTTGCTTAGTATATGTTCTGTTTGATTGTCAATGGGATATATTCTTTTGATAGCTAACCTATAATCTTTTTGTTTAATTAAAGTGTCAATCACTAACAAAGCCAGATTTTAACAAAGAGATATCAACCATTAAACAATTAACACTTGCAAATCATTACAATCCGAACATGATAGACACTTTAATTAAACAAAAAGATTATAGGTTAGCTATCAAAAGAATATATCCCATTGACAATCAAACAGAAGACACAAATTACATATCTATACCATATTTTGGCAAAATATCAGAAAGAATTGCACATATACTAAGAAAAACCAACAATTATAAAATAACATTTAAAACCAACACAAACATTTTTTCATTTTTATTTAATGCTAAAGACAGAACACATGATATCATGAAATCGGGCATTTACCGTTTAAATTGTTCTTTTTGTAGTTCGGTATATATTGGGCAAACACTTAGAAATTTTGACATAAGATATAAAGAACATGTATGTCATTACAAAAATAAACATCCTGAAAAATCTAATTATGCCAAACACCTTTTAGAACAAAATCACACAATGACTCCTCAAAATAATATTAAATTCCTACATTTTTTTTTACTAATAATTCATTTTCAGACCGTTAGAGCAAATTGCTTGCCATACAAGAAATTCTTTGGTAAAATCTGGTTTTTGATTTTAAATTTTCTTCACGTATATGTCTCATTGTCCATCAGAACGCAATCCAATTTCATTAAGAAATTTCTATACAATTTATGCCTTTAACTCAATTGTTAGAATCACGATTTGAAACTACATATGCTTTGTAGGAATGTAATCCTTCACTTTGTTTGACTTTTGGCACATCTGACCTTTTTGTGAAACATTTGACGCATTATATTGACACATCTGACATTTGCATATTTAAAACCCTTTTTGAATAAATTAATACTTTTATATATGTAATTTTTATCAGTTTAATTAAGATCCTGAGATTTTCCGTCATCCCAGATAAATGCTTTAGGTTCTTGAAGTTTTGTCGTATTTTATTTACGACTCAAATTTACATTTTCTGTAATAAAGAAAGAAAAAAGTTTTGTTAATAAATTATATTTCTATAGACACAAATGGTTAAGTGATATATCTCTGTTAAAATTAATTAGGTATTTCTAACTCAACTAAAAAGGTTTTCTGTATTATACAAGATAAAAGCAAGGTAATGTAATGTAAAAACAATCAATTCACTAGACGATTAGAAGAACAGGTGGAAATTCTAACCTAGAAACGATAGTAAATAAAATAATTGAAAAGAATAATAAACAAATAATTTAGTGAATGAGATATAAAATTATTATCTTAAGAAAATTTTTTGATTTGACACCCTTGTATTTTTGTTATTTATAAATAAATCAATTTCAAATTTTTATCGGGTATAGAACCCCCCAAATAAATTTGTGGCCAATTAGAAACCCCATCATTATAAAGCACCAGCCTACTATTATCAAAGATAAATGCAAAAATTTTAAAACATAGTAGGCCATGTTTAATCGAAAAAGTGGTTACAGAAATTTGTTCATGCTAGTGGTTTCTAATAAATCTGATTTTTAATTGCACACAAATCACTTTTAAGAGGTTCTGTATGGCGGGTCATCCACTTGCTAAAAATATGTACAAGTACATGTATTCACCCGACACCCCAATGGGTACCAGGGATTTCGAAAAAAAAAAAAAAAAGAAAGAAGTACATGTATTCCTAAATTAAGGTATTATTTCAATAATCCATGTAATCTAGGTAATTCAAGCATTATTGAATTATTGAAATAATCTGTAGTAATTCTGTGCATGTCGTAGGTTACATAGTAATGAACTGTAATGCGTTTGGTATTCATAATAATCTGTTATAATGTTTGTAACACATTATAATGCAGAATTGTTGTTTAGGTATTTATACTTAACTATAGTATTCGCTGAAGAGCATGCAACACAGTTCAATAGCTGATAAAAATTTGGAATTGTTTCGATTATAAAAAATACAGGGGCGTCAAGTTGAAATACAAATTTTGATACAATTATTGTAATTAATGTATTTAAAATAATTATTATTGTAGATTTTTTATCCAAAATTTGGTTTTGGGGTTTTCAGGTGGTTTAAAAGAGAATTTCGTAACAACTTTTACGATTAAACAAGGCCTACTATGTTTCTTTGATTATTTGCATTTATCGGCGATTGTAGACTGGTGGTTTATAATAAATGGGATTTTTATTACACACAAATATCTTTTAAGGGCTTCTATACCTGATAAAAATTTTAAATTCGTTTAATTATATAAATAAAAAAAATGAAGGGGTGTCAAGCTGTGAACCGAAGGTACATACTTGTTTGGCAGCTTACCTCTGCATGTGATCTCCGCAGTAAATCACTGTTTGCAAAAGACACAATCAATCGCAAAATTTGTCATTAAGTATTTGCTAAATGTTGCTATCACTAAATGCAAGAATAATTACTACCATTTGTACCAAATCGTACTAAAGTAATTTTATTTTGGCCAGATCTAGCAACAGCACATTATGTCAAAAGTACTGCAAAGTTGGATAAAAAACCATAATATCTATTAAGTCCCCAAAAAAAAAGGAACCTGCCCACCACACCAGAACCTTGCTCAATTTAATTATATTGGGTTCTAATAAAAAATATATTAAGGAAGAACGAAACTGCAATCAAATCGCTTCAAAATTTTCCCTCAAAGAGGATAGTAGCAGCAAAAAGATGGAAGACCGAAGTGCGCAAAAATTAATGTGTTGTCAAGAGAAAAGTTCGATTGTTTAGTAGAAAATCATGGTTACATGTCTAAATATCAGTCATAATATCACACGACAATATATCATATTCAAAATACCACATGCTAATATATCACATGCAAAAATATCCTAAGGACAGAATATCTTACGAAAAAATATCCTAATACAAAATATCACCATTATGAAATATAATATAAATACAAAGATTAATTAAAGTTTCAAAAGTTTTATTAATATCTTAACCTGACAATATTGTTTCGACACTTTGTGTCATTATCAAAGGTAGATAAACAAACACGTTGCTAAGGATAAATACATACAGAAAATAGGTAACTAGATACAATACATAACAAAAACTAAATATCTAACACTTCTAATAAAGGAGAATTACTAAGCTCAGTTTGTTCATTCATTAAAGGTACTGTGCGTTTATGTCTGTATATTTCAAAAGCTTCTAAAATGTCTAATTTGTGTTTGTTGTTGCAAAAATGTAAGAATTTAATGTTATTTTGAGGTGTCATTGGGTGGTTCTGTTCCAAAATGTGTTTGGCATAATTCGATTTTTCTGGATGTTTAAGTCTATAAGAGCGTACGTGTTCTTTGTATCTTATGTCGAAATTTCTAAGTGTTTGGCCAATATAAACCGAGTTACAAAAAGAACAATTCAAACTGTAAATGCCGGATTTCATGATATCTTGTGTTTTGTCTTTAGCATTGAATAAAAATGAAAAGGTGTTGGTGTTAGTTTTATAGGTTATTTTGTAACTGGTGGTTTTTCTTAGTATAGTTGCAATTTGTTCTGATATCTTGCCAAAGTATGGTATTGATATGTAGTTTGTGTCTTGTATTTGAGTGTCAATTGGAAATATTCTTTTGATAGCTAACCTATAATCTTTTTGTTGAATTAAAGTGTCAATCATGTTATGGTTATAATGGTTTGCATATGCTAATTGTTTGATGATTGAAATTTCTTTATCAAAATGTGATCGTTTCATTGGAGTAGTTAAAGCTCGGTGTACTAAAGATCTATAAGCCGCTAGTTTATGCATTTTATGATGACATGAATCGTTAGGTATAGTGACGTCTGTGCTTGTGGGTTTTCTGTATATGGAAAAATCAAATTCATTGTTTGTATTAATTGTAATAGTTAAATCCAAAAAATTAATAGCTCTATTTTGTTCTGTTTCTAGTGTAAACGTGATGTTTGAGTGAAGATTGTTAATAAGAATTAAAAACTCATTGATAACCTCAAAAGAACTGTCAAAACTAGCTAAAATGTCATCAACGTAACGACACCAAAAAATAATGTGTTTTGAAAGATCAAATTCAAATATTCGATCTTCCAAATTATCCATAAATATGTTAGCTAATAGAGGACCTAGAGAATAACCCATAGGTAAACTATCTTTCTGTAAATAAATTATATTATTAAAAGTGAAATAATTTTGACTGATACAAAGATCAAATAATTGAATTAACTCTAATCTTTTTACTAATTCTACAAATCTTTGACAACATGTTACAAATGTCAAAGCAATGTTACAAAGTCATAAAGATAATTGAAGCTTGTGACACAATGGAGAAAAGCTTTTTAACAGAATTTGTAGGTTAAGGTCACAATGCACATTGTGAAATTGAACTGGGGAGAAGACAAAAAAATTGTAATGACAGATACACACAGAGACTTACGAATTTCAGAAATGAACTTTTAAATTCATTGAAAATGTGATGTTTTATAAAGAAACCAAAATTGATCCCAGAAATGACATTTTAAGATTCAGAATAGCATTTAGAATTTCAAAGTTGACATAATTTCCGAAAAAGTCGTATTATTTCTTAATGGATTCTTAAAGATTAGTGTTATGTCCAAAATTGACAAATTCCATTCAAATCAGTTTAGAATAAGATTAGTAGTAAGTAAATTGAAAAATAAAATAAGATTACCTATAGCATGAGTGTAGAGCTATTTGCTTACTATCAATTAATTGAACAATGAATAATGATTTCATGGGTTTTTTGTTTTGTTGTTAGTCACACAATTGATATTCATTGTAAATAATAATTTTTTTATTTTTGACATACTAATCATCAGTTAAAAGGATTTCTATATTCTATTTTGGGTAATTTAAGATTGAAAATGAGTTAGCAACTTTTGTAATCAATATTTGCACGCATCAACTAGTTTGGAAAAGTTATGATTCATATATTACAAATCAGTGAAAAGATAAGGATTTTTTAAATTTGCTTTTTAGCAATAAGAGATTTAAACAGATTTTTAACCTATTTAAAATGAGCGAAATTAAAATGAGTAGGCAGGTACTTCTTATAGTGGTTAACCACAACCACAGGAAGCTATTGCTATATTTTATAACTCTTTACCGTTTTGCTGTTTTTATTGCTGTTAATAATGTTTAGAATTTATTAAAATAAGTACTGTAAATATAAAAGTAATTAATAATTTAAAATTATAATAAAGATTGACAGATAGTAATATACCATTAATATCTTCATGTGCATATTTTAATGAAAAGTTTAATGAAATTACAAAGAGTAATAGAAAATCGAATAAAAATATTTTAAAGATAAATAATTTATTTGAAAGAAGTCGTCGTTCAAATGATTGATTAGTGGTACATAACATACTAATGGTTCTTTTTTTGATGGCATTATAAATTATCAGAAGCAGTCTTTTTATTATTTATGTAGTTATTTACTGACCACAAACATCAATACACATAAAAAGATTGTTTCTATTTATAATCAACTATACTCTAGACAGTTTCATGATAAACTTGCAAAGTTTTCTGACACGGTTTAACCTTAACCTTTACATTGAAATCATTAAAATATTAATTGCTTTGCTAGAGATAATGAATGAAATACCAAAATTTAAAGTAATGTTTTAATTTTGCAAACTATAAATTTTAATCTAATATAAAGATAAAATGCACAAACTATAATAATAATAATATTTTCAAACACTCCTTACTCTTAATTATTATTATTTTATAATAACAAGTGAAATCTTTAAAAAGAACAATATCTGTTAAAGATTTGATAACATGATTGATTGTTGGATAAGATAATTATATATATGTAATTACCAAGCACTTTTTAATTTCAAAGGATGTTTTCAGAATGACCTCATTTCTTAAAATAAGTATGTACAAGTGAACTATTTTTGTAGTTACTATTATTATAATAATATAATATTATCTTTAAATAAATTATTGTAAATAATACATAATTACAAGTCTCTTTATCTATATTTAGTGCCAATCTTGATTGAAGCGTTACCACAGATGCTTATTAAGTAATTATAAATGATATGAAACATCACATCTCTTTGTTAAGTATTTCTTGCTCATTAAGAATATTTAAAAAACAGTGGAGGCTGTTAGCCCACCCATCTTAGCAAGTGCAAAGTGGCCATAGCTTATATACATATCCGAGTTTCATACACAGAGAAATCCAAAAATAAATTTGATTGTGGGAGCCCTTAAAGAATGTTTACACTGCATTTGAACTACAGCAAACGGTATTATTATTAGTTCAAACATGAAGTAAATTTTAACAATTCTGCATTGTAAACTTAAAGCATGTTACAAATTAGACAAGTTGTATTGTTTGTAAGGCTCCCACAATTAAGTTTACTTGGCGTTAAACTTGATTTAACAAAAGAATTAAGATTTATAAAAGAATTAGCCTCATATAATGGTTACTTTTCTACAAACATCGATCAATTATTCAAGAAAATCGTACATTGAAACGCAAGTATGTTATTACCAATAGAAAATGAGTCAAAGAAGTTTATTAAACTGCCTTTTCACCCATCACAAAAGATTTAAAAGGAGCCATTCCACGTCAAATCAACCTAAATAAGTATGGTTTTCAACCTTACCCTTTTAGATATTTTTTAAACTTAGTATACTTGTAGTATTCAGTGAAAGTAATACATTTTTTCGCCTACCTGATCAGAAAGTGCTTTTTAAATGTCCTGTTTTGAGGGCAGTTAAGGCTTCTTTGCGGGCCTCTTATGTCAAACTTTTTACTGCCCTCTTATGTCAAATACATAACCTCTACACTACTACTAGATGAAACCACGATTTATTTATGTTAAGTTGGAGATACTGTAAAAATTGTAATTGTTTTTTAAATTGTCATACTTTGACCACTCCTGCGCATTATCCTAAAAAGATTTTAATCAAAAAATGAAATCATTAGTTTTTAACATTAAAAATATAACTCATTCGTAAAACTTTTAGCAACAGAATATGACGGAAAATGTAATTTCAAACATATTTTTACATAACCTTTAAAAATATAAAAAACATACGTCAAATTTTTCTAGGCTTCTTAGATCATAACTTTGATTTTCATGTCTTCGTTGATAAATTTGTCGTTTGTTTTTTCTTTTCACAGTGTCATTGTATGTATAAATGGAGGTTGTGACAATTAATTAATAAAAAGAAAATTGTAATTTCAATAAATTATACAATGATAGATTAATTACTCATCCTAATTAAAAGTCATATCCTGTTCCTTTTATTTACCAATAATAATGAAAACATTTACTATACGGCCGTGTTGTAGGTAGTGTAATGATTATTAGGTTAATTTAGTTAATGAATTACTAAAAACGTCTGGCGTTATTTTCATTTTCATTCATTCCCTCTAACATATGCCTATTTAATTTACTAATAAGTTACATTACTGTTTAACTTTTGGAATTCTTTTTTAAACTTTCAAACAGGTAGGCGAAAAACTTTTGTATGTCACTCGGACCGAAAAGCATTTGTAGCCCTAAGTTGTCCGCTGCCCTCGCTACGCTACGCTTCGCTCGGGCATCAAACAACTGCGGGCTACAAATGCTAATTTTCTGCCCTTGAGACACAATATACTATAATGTTTTATAGATTCTTTTGTGTTGAATCGTTTACGAGTTACGAGCACCCAAGGGCGCGAAAAAAGCGTTTCTGAGTTGCGGAAGAATGTTGATTTGTCTATAATTTGAGTTGCAGTGGAGCTACAGTAATCAAATAAGGCTTGGTTTTACAGCTATTTTTATGGGCTTTAACATGATATTTCTTATCCTCTCTATTCTTTGAGTACAAATGTTAACGAGAACTGATTGCATATACCGTAACCTCCGAGATATCAATAGGCCGCGACCAAGCAATCGTGACGTCACGAAAACCGGCTAACAATTGCGAAACGTAAAATACCCAACATAAAGACACTTGTATATTTCTGAGTAAAAGTGAATATTATTTCAAAAAAAGCACTTATATTATGATAAACAATGAATAGGGTTTTCCACGTCACCGTTGAGGTACCCATGATAGACGCGTTGGCTCTTATGGAGGCTTCGCCAATAGCCCTATATCCATGCGTTAATGTGTTTTATAACTTCTTAACCATTAAATTTAATCAGTTTTCTCTTTGATAGATCCATGTTTTGGATGTTAATTTTGTCGTTGATTATTTTTGAATAGTTATTGAGAAATATATTGGCAAGAATATGACAATGTTTTAACAATATCGACTTCAACGTCTTGCTACATAAAATACATTTCTCATTGATTTCGTGTACATATTTTTCCAATTTTAACATTGTCAATTCCCGTAAAATAATCCTTTGTTTACCTGTCTTTAGAAATTCAGTTTCATATTTATCTGAAATAAGCTCACTGAATATCTGATACGCCTGAATAGAGACTTCAAAGATAATTCAGATGGTTGTTTTAGAGCACCTCTTGTTAAATTTTTTAAATATTTGCTAATATCTGCAGAGTCATTTTCACCACAGTTGGTAAAATTTATAACAAAATCTGAATTGGTAGTAATGGATGTTAAACAATTTTCACAACTATTAACAAATTTAATTAGTGAATGTGCACAGTATCCAGCAATATAGAATAAAGATGATAATACAGAAGCATGCAGTGCAACATCAAATGAACTATTCAATATATCTGAAAAAGAAGAGACGTTTTCAGATAACAGCAAGAAACCATCATCGTTTTCATCTGTGTCATCTAGTGAAAAATCTTTCAATGAAAATGTTCCAAACTTGGCGGACTTTAACTTAAGAAGACTTAAAACTTTCAGTTTTTTTTCTGACTCTAGAATTTGTGTTACTGAAACATGAAAGTGTGACCCGCTCATTTGCCTATATTTGCCAAAACGTCCCTCCAGTTTGTCGGTTTGGAACTTTCCTAACAAAACGTATTTAATTTGAAAGCATTCAAACAAATACTGGACTAAATTAATTGATGCTTTTGTCGTATGTTTCAGAGCAAAAAATGTATCAGATGTTAGTTTGCCAGTGTGACCATTTTTTAAAGTTCCAACGTTTAAAGATTTCCAGGCGCAAAGGAAATCATAAAATTTTAACAAAAACTGAATATTTTTGTCATTTGGTTCTCTTATTGGGTCTCTGAAAGGATCACGTTGATGATATCCTGATTTGGGTGAACGTACATTTACTATTCTCCACCAATGAAGTATAGTTTTTAAAAATTCTGCTGTACCAACAGTGTTGATTTCATTATAAGGTTGATTCAGTGCCTCAATATTTTTTTCATCAAATAATCTAACAGCTAGTTGAACATTTTGTCGTTCTAGTGAAGAGGGATTTAAAACTTTTTTTGACAAAGCCGGAGCCGATTTAATGATGCTATTACATTCGATAGAATGTATTTTTTCCAGGTCAAACAAATTTGCAAATAGAATTAAATTATAATTATCGAAATGGCAAAAAGCAAGTGATCGTTCTTTATTTTTTTGATTTAACCAATTATTTCGAATAGATTTTAATAAATGAACAGTATCAAAAAGTAAATAAATTCGTTGTTGCGGATCATAAACATTTTGGATAAAGCAAGGTAACTCTTCCTTAATGCTTGTACTACTTAAAAGTCGATAACAAGTTTGATGCATTCTGTAATTATCACAAATTAAAGAAATTACCCGAAAACCAATTTTGGTTAGAATCTTAATTACTTCTAAAATCATTTCTTTTAAATCAACGGCAGAAGTTTTTTTTACAGGAAATAGAGCCACAATATCTTCATTCTTAGAAAGAATAGAATTTAACATAAACGCTTGAATTCTAGTGGCAACTTCGTTCTGCTCAGTACATCCAATTAAACTTCCACCTTTGTATTCAATTTTGGGAGTGACATGAATTTCATCAAATAAAATATTTACTATTTTTTCATGCTCATCTAAATGCTGAATTTTCTTTGATAAATAGTCGATTTGTTGTTTTTTTATTCCAACATCAGATTTGAGGTCGGCCGTTATTCTTTTTAAATAATCTGGATGCGGAATCGTTAAAACTTTTGAGTTTCTTAAAGTGTTATATCCACCGGGAAACTGAAAAAAGAGGGAAGAGGCCCATAAAAACATTTGTGTTGAATATTGCGGACGACGTGTCAAAGCTAGACTTAATTGTTCTATTATGAAATTTAATTTTTTCACAGGAATGTTTTCATCATCACTGGTGTCATCTAATAAAAGGTCTTCTATTGATTTTTCCAATTCCTTACATGCCAATTTTATGTCCGCAATTTTGTCTTCCACTTTGTGGATGCCATTTGAATTTATATGACTCAATAAACAATCAAATTGTGACCATTTTGAACAGATTAAATCATCTCCCAATATCCACGAAAACTTTGAAGAAGGGATAATTGTATTGTTACAAAAAAAAAACAACTTTTAGATCTCTAAATATTTTGAAACCTAACGTGATTATTGGACACGCATTTGAATCACAATCAACTTTAAAAAAATGTATAACATTTACAGAAATTTTATAAACGAAATCAAACAACTGTTTGTCTTTAAATTTAATTAAAAAGTTATCAAAATTTAGTATATCATCATCGCGACTCCACGCTTGAAAAACGGTTTCGTCTCAATCTAATATCTCTTGTCGTCTTTCGTCTGGATGTTTTCGTTTTTTTGGGGATTTCTTTGTCATGTATGAGGGTTGATTTGGAAATATTGAAGGCACAGCGTTTTTAACTAGTGCTGGCTTTTTTCTTGGCACCTCTAATACAGATCCATCGTCTCTGGTCATTTTATCGATTGTTATAACCGATGACTCTGAGAAATGTTTAATACATACTACTGAATGTTTTGTTGGATTAAATGAGTCTCTATCAATGCATTTAATCCACGTTTTCTTCAACTCTTCATCTTTTGGAAAAGAAAAGACGGACACATACGTATGGGTACTATCGTAATTGCTTGAGCAATTAGGCACACAACATTTATCAGGCATTTTTAATGAAATAAACAAGACTCACTCAAGTATCTCGTCAAACTGTTGGCTTTTTTGATTAACTAATCAAAATATTTATGAAATTGTATTTTATATAGGTAAACGACACAATATACAATCACTGATTTTATAAATTGTCTTCACATAAATCAGGTAAATCTGAAATTCTACACCTTTAATTTAACACTTTAACTTATTTTAACTTATTTATGAGAGTTTTTGAAAGAAAAACTTCCGAAAAAGAGTTCACACGACTACTACCTATCACGGCAAATGTAAACTGCAATGGCGTTTGACTTGTACGCATCGTTTGTCCCGCCAGCCCCCATTCGTGACGTCAGATCACGTGACACAAGCCTTGTTCGTGGCCTCTATTTTCTCGGAGGTTACGATCAGGCCTAAACATTAATTAAAAGCATTATTAGCTGTTTGGTAAATTAAATTTTTATTAAAATCCTACTCATTTTTATTTTTTTCCATAGAAGTCTATGGGAGCTTGAGTTCGATTTTGAAGGTTGTTTCTGAGGACACTGTTTTGAATTTATGTCCTCATAGGCTTAGGCTCATCAAGATATAAACCAATGTTTCTGAGACTAGTATCTTTTTCCGCCCTGATAGCTTATTCCTTAATTACTTACTTACTTAATCCTACGTTTTTCTACCTTTTTATATGTAAGGTGGATTATTCCTTAATTAAGAATCTTAAATAAGTAACTTCGTTTTTCAAACACTATCACTATCTTTCTTGTTTAATGTAGATTGGGTTGTGAAGACTTTACTGATCCACCAACAAAAGCTAGTCCAGACAGAGGGGCTACTCGTTCATTATTTTTTCCTGACGAAGCTATATTTCCAGGTCATCCACGCTTTAAAACTTTGTCTCGTAATATACGTGAAAGAAGAGGAGAAAAGGTTGCCATTAATTTGCCAGGTAAGTAGTTTTTTATTTTTGTACATTTTATTATTATATTAATGTTAACTATAATGAACATTGCCTAACTACAAAAGTATAAATATACTTGTACATGGTATATGGGCGAATTTCTAGTCTTATCGATGACCATAGGTAAGTGATTATGTGTTTGTCGGGACCGACTGCTTAACGTGCCCTCTGACAGCACTTCGAAGGATATCAGAATAAATTGACTTTAATACAATTAGTTATTTATAGTTTAATAATTGTCTTTCTTTGTAGTTTACAAAGATATAAATACAGCAATACCAGTAGATGACTCTTATTTACATAGCAAAGCTGCCTTGCCTGATCATGTGTATATGGATGCAATGGGATTTGGCATGGGTTGTTGTTGTTTACAGTTAACATTCCAAGCTTGTAATATTCAAGAAGCTCGGACTTTATATGATCAGTTGACACCATTGTGCCCTATAATGGTATTTAAAAAAACTAAAATGTAAGGCTAAAATAAATCTTAATTTATTTTAGTTGGCTCTTACTGCTGCATCACCACTTCACCGTGGAATGATAACAGATGCTGATTGTCGGTGGAATGTGATCTCATGCTCGGTAGATTGCAGAACTGAAGAAGAACGTGGATTAAAACCACTTAAAGAAAATAAATTTGTAATTAATAAGTCTCGTTATGATTCAATTGATTC
Source organism: Agrypnus murinus (assembly GCA_929113105.1). Lineage (NCBI taxonomy): Eukaryota > Metazoa > Arthropoda > Insecta > Coleoptera > Elateridae > Agrypnus > Agrypnus murinus. The sequence goes on along the minus strand of OV816028.1, from coordinate 110,866,216 downwards.
ATATTTATCAGAGCAAGGTGAAAAGTATAATGATGTACCACTGGTTTATGATCGAGCTGTCTATGATAAACTTAGAGCTAATGATATTGATCATTTGTTAGCACAACACATCGCTCATTTATTTATTAGAGATTCGGTGTCACTTTTCTCAGAAAAAGTTCATCAAGATGATGAACACGATACTGATCATTTTGAGGTAAGAGTTATAGAAGATTCAATTTTTCAATTATAAAAATGGTTTTTCTTACATTTTATAGAATATTCAATCAACTAATTGGCAAACAATGAGATTCAAACCACCTCCACCAAATTCAACAATCGGCTGGCGTGTAGAATTTAGACCCTGTGAAGCTCAAATTACTGATTTTGAAAATGCTGCGATTGTATGTTTTGTGGTCTTATTAACTCGTGTAATTCTATCATATCAACTAAATTTCATCATTCCAATTAGCAAGGTAATCTTGATGATTTATAAACGTTTTTTAAATATTGTATTATTTACAAATATGTTAGGTAGATGAAAACATGCAAAATGCCCAAAAACGAGGTGCCTGTTCTAATGAGCAATTCTGGTTTCGTAAAGATCTTACTACAACAGTAAGTCCACCCGAGGCTAATGAATGTTGCAAGAAAGGTTTTGTCAGTTGCTGTGATGTTTATGAACCAATGACGATCAATCAAATTATTAATGGAAAAGTAAGTATAACGAAATATTTTTAAGGTTTTAATTAGTGATACTGGATAGATAGAAATAGGTGATATTCATTATCTTCTATTTGTATTTATTATTCTTTAAAAAAATTATATGAAAGTTGTTTCTATTAAGATTATTTATATTTTTTTAGTAATGCTGATTTTCTCGCTTGGTTATATACAGGGTGATGAAATAAAGTTCATTTTTTTAAAATTAGGACACACTTTAAATTAACATATTTTTGAATACCGACCTTGAAGACAAATATAAGTACACATAGGAACATGAGTCTATTGACTATTATCTTCAGTAAACAGTTAATGTTCAACTTCAGCTAGCAAAGCTACTATTCAACTTTTTGATCTCTTATTTGCCCCTATCTGTTTCTATCTGTTTTGTGATTTAGATGTCGAATATTAAAATTAAAAAATCGTTACATTTTTACAACACAATTTAAAAAACTTTTTTAATGAAACACCCTATATATTATCTCATACGTGAAAAGTACTGTTGGAAAACGAATCAACGATGTATAATAATATAGGTCTATAAGAACGGTCTTTTGAATTTATTGATGTTTATCTTTAGGTACTTTAACTAACCCTATTTATAAACTACAGTTGGAGATATTTGCTCAAAATAGAACATTTTGTACATACGATTCTTCTAATCCTTTTTAAAAATGAATTCAATGATATTACTGCAGTAGTTTATTTATTTATTTTTGGGCGAGTAATCAGGTTTAGCCGAATTTGAGGGAATTCCACCTCCAGTAGGGATTTTTATCATGCCAAACATCGCATTGACACGGGACCTACAGTTTTACTTCATATCCGAGAAAAAGGCATGTTTTTAATATTTCTCCGCTATGAAGAATTACCAGCTCGGCCGGGGATCAAACCTGCGACCCTTGGATTATGAAGTAAACATGCAAACCACTAATCCACCGAGGCTGGCCTACTGCAGTAGTATGTGAAAACAATAGAATTTTATTAAATAACATTTATTTATTTTATAAAACGAAACAATTCATAGAATCGAAATAAACAGTAACTTTAAGACAGTTTACTGCAGATCCATATTGTTATTATCTTCACATTCGTCTTCAACACTACTTTTCACATATTAGATAATATACAGAGTATTTAAAAAATGTGGAAAATTATTGATTTTCAAAATTTGGCAACACTGTAACAATTTCTAAATTTTAATATTGGACACCTAAACCACAAAATCTATATGTCTATATATTATGTTCCTTATTGTTCATTTTCTTGTCTGAGAGGATTGTCAGCCATAATATAACAAGTGGTAAGATTATTATCAATAACATGTATGTGTGGAACCAAACTGCAGTTCAAGGAGCCTGTATAGGGCGATTTGAATACGGTGCTCCACTTTCACAAGTATAATCATCGATTATTAATCGTACTAAGAGTTATATTCGATGGGAGAAAATTTGAATCAAATTATGTTCTTAGAAACAGATCAAAATAAGGTAATATGATCACTTGTTTTTTACTATTTGTGTGATAGCTTTGTAATTAAGCAAATTAATAAGTTCCGATGGTTGATTTAACATCATGTGTCATATATAATACTACTAGTGGTTCCAATTTTGCCAATAATTTTGAATGTCATAACACAAGTAGTTTTAGTAATGAGTTGATCATTTCGAAAGTTGAATTCAATCGCGTTGCATTATCTAGTACCGGCATTGGTATATTATTTTCGTCTCCTCGTGCGATGATACGAAGTATTTTTACTGCTTTTCTACATTCATCTACATTTAATGTTAATGTTTTAAGTACATCATGTGCAGCTAATTGGATAGTGTGAGCTGCACATCTCACTACGGCCAAAACAGATGTTAATCGAGTATGAATTTCTTCATATTCGTCTTCGCTGTTATCAGGGGAATTAAAATTGTTACTTTCGGTTTCCGGTATCTGCATTTCTTCCTGTGATTCTTGCAACAATTTGGATGTTTTTAATACATTTGCTCTGTTATCCGTGTAGTACTTGAATACAGTTGCATTATTCCAATATTAAATTCCTTTAAACAATTCATAATTTCTTCTTTTAAAAATTGAGCAGGTTGTTAATATGCTGAATACTAATTCCCAAGATGCTTTTATTCATTCTTGTCGCAACATCCACTTTTAAACAAACCATTTTTTATTTACTGCTTTAGATATGTTTTGTTTTATTTTATTACAGACTGTACTAACTTTTTCAACTACATTTTTAGAATTAATATTTGTATTAAACTCTTTTTCATATGGTTCTACAAGTTTCTTAAAAAATTGGTCATCATCAAAAATTCTGAAAGGTATGCCTTTTACTGTAACAAGTCCTAGGAGCCTATAGGAACAACAACCACAATAAAAATCGCAACAATACCTAAATAAACTCTCCATCATAAATTCTTTTCTTTTTTTCTTCTCTTTTTTATGACAAAACCTTTCCTATTTAATGTTTCTATTGGTTACCGGCAAGTTTTAGGTCATTCATAGCTTTTACAAAACATTTTTTCGGAATATGAAGATGATTCAGCCAAACAAGGATTATTTCAAAAATTCATTTGAAGTTTCAAATAAACAGTTTTAAATATATTCATCCTTGTAAACCACTTTGCTGTTTCTTAGAAAAATATTTTATTTTTGGTTTATTGGTGGCCATAAATATCTCTGTAAGTCAAATCAACAAATTCCAAAATGTAGTAAAAACACACTATAAATAATTATAAAAGCACACTATTCTCTTTACAAAACCTATCAAAACTTTCTTGGAATCCTTTACCTTTTGAAACGACTGCTTAAAGTGATCAAGGTCATACTTCAATATGAATTTTTAAGTAAAAACATTTTGTTTACCTTAGGTCTTCAAGAAGACTACTATTTAAAAATAGTAGTACCTGTTTGTAAATAAGATACGAGCTTCCAAATGGAAACCCTTTCTGAATGTAATTGAATAGAAAGTACAAGTTTAGTTAATGAATGACCTCCCCAGGTATCATGTCTAATGGCAACTTCTTACTGACACTAATCCCTTTCATTTTATTGATTGTTTATACACATGTAAATACACTCGAGGAAAAAAAACGCACCACTTGAAAACGCACCAAAAATACCATTATTTCAAACCGTCATAACTAGGCGGATTTTGGACGAGAATGGATGAACTTTTGAGTGCTAAAAAGTTTAAAGAGTCTAGTTTAAGGGCGTGTGAGCGAATGTTACGTTTAAGCTTTTCCGCCCCCCGCCATCCCCCAAAGACTAAAAAATGTTTTTGATTAAAAAAATGTCAAACTTTAACAGCTTGTATGGCGTACCAAAAAAATCGTGGACCCAATCGACCGCCAGGGCAATAAAGTTCAGCCCTTTTTCTGTAAAGTTCTCAAAACTTCGAGTGCCTACGATGACTTGGCGCGAAGTTATGAATTTTTGAGATTTACCCTGCATTTTGTCGGGAGTCTTTCGTCTTCTGCCAGCGACATTATTACCGGTTGAGTGTGAACATTTTTTCCCAAATTCCAAAATTTTGAAAAATGTCTTTAATTAATAAAAACATTTTTTTATTAACTTTACACTCGGATTTTACACATTGTGTGTGTTTCGCATGCTAACTCCTACTTCCAAAAGAGCAACAATTCGTGCATGTTGAATGCCTGTTAATTGTAGCATTGTAACGCTTCGAATAACTTTCTGAAACTGATTAATTTCAACATTAGTAAAATAAAAATCAAAACATTAATTTAGGCACTTGCACATCGGGTAACGTTGTCGGCGGTTACACGTTAAAAAAAGTGAACGTTAATAAAAAAATGTTTTTATTAATTAAACATTTTTCAAAATTTTTTGAATTTGGAAAAGAAAAGATTCAAACTCAACCGATAATAATGTCACTGGCAGAAGAGGAACACCCGACAAAATGCAGGGTAAATTTCAAAAATTAATAACTTTGTGCCAAAAAATAAGCTTTTTACAGCGTTTAATAAACTGTGGTACCCTTCGTTTTGTTAGGGTGTCCCAGATACTCTTTCTTGAGATGGTATTGAAAGTTTTCTGCAGGTCTGTAGTGCATAAGTACACATTCCCTTGCAGCGTGTAAATTTTATAATTTAATAATAAAAAATTTTAATTTTATTTTTTAAAAAGTTTCCTCTAATATTCTATTCACACCAATCCATTCTCGATGGTAGGGCATATAGGGATATGTTAGGAATGAGGACACGACATCAAGAGGTGGTCTGTTAAACACCACCTGTCCACGATATTTTCTTTATATATTAGATTATCTCTTTATCTTGTGTAGTGATAAAACTATCTATACTACCATTTAAAATTTACCTTTTATTTTCTACAACTACAGAGTAGGCACAAGTTAGTGCCTAATTATTAGCCACCTCAATTACATTTTTTTTACTTATCAATTAATCCACTGTGTTTTACATAGGCTTTTTCTTATACCCTGCCGTACCGTACCTATACTAATAACAGTTTGCTAAAGAGCTACAAAACAAAATCGGAGCTTTTAGATACAAGTATCTAACCCTTCAACCACCATCTTTGATTCATATCGTTGTTCTGCTAAGGGTTTCATTGATTTGATCGTGAAGGTATCGTACTACGAAGAAAATGTGCACGTCTTCATAGCTGCCACGAATCTCGATTAAGTTCAAATCTTTTAATATATTAGTGCACTATAGTAAAATTGTGTTTGCTCCCAATTCAGTGTTTATGTTTTATTTGATCTTCTTATTCATTATTTATTAAAGATTTAAGTTTATTTTTTTATGTAACAAAAAGATAATTTGTTCTGGTAAAAAGACCTAAAAATAGAAATTTTAGATTTTTTAAAACTATTTTCTACACTTAACACTCAAGTTAGAGATCCCTGTGTAATTAGAATTCTTTGTCATATGACTAAATCAATGTCAAGAAATAATAGCATCTGGGCTAGGGTTTCTGGATCTCGACATTTTTTCTATTCCCAGGACTTTTTTTTGTAAAAGTCCCGAGAATCCCGGATGTTAATTTTACATAGGTAGGTATTATTATATTAAATAAAAAATTATTAGACATAAACAAAATTAAATTCGCCTCTTGGCTAATACAAAAAACCAGATATTCATTTTTAAAATCTGTTTAAATAATCCTCTAATCAATTTCTCCTAGAAGTTCCCATTAGAAAATATCTAGTAAATAACAATAATAATAGTTAATTAAAATAAATAATTAATAAAAATAAATAATTATTAAATAGTTATTTGTGTATTTATGCACAGATGCATTATAATTAGACTATTATTGCAAGACTCGTCTAAACATAAACGTCTTTTTATGGCCCAAGGGCCTCTTTATGGTCAGACGTGCAATAACGAAACTTCAATTAAATGTCAAGAGTGTTTTTTTGTAGAACTTGATTGGTTCTTAAGGTTTTACAGTCCTCGTTTCTGCAGTCCATTAGAAATTCTGATTTTTAAAAACATTAAATGAGATTTATTAATTAAAGTATAGGCAACCAACACTTCATCATACTGTTATTTGAAAGTAGGAAATATGAACAGTGAATAGGTATATGGAACAATAGAAGTAGCAGGTAGTCAGTTTACCTTTATTTAAGGGCAGAAATGAAAGCCCCCTACAACAAATTTATAATCATGAGTACTAAATTTTGGTTAGTAATGAAAATGTTATTTACTTTTCAACAAAAAAATTTACTTTTCAAAGCATAATATTTCTACCCTTCAACAGATGTCGATACTATTTTTTTTAAAATAGTCATGTTTAAATTTAGAAATTGTCTTCTCTGGGCTTTTCTTTTTTTTAACTAATCTCCCTGTTTTTCCGCACAAATTGAATAAATATTTTATTTTGTAATTATATTATTGTTATTAAAATTATTAATAATTAAAGTATTTCAAAAATAATAATAATTCATAATTTTATTATTTATAAAATTTTCCGTTTATTGGAATCACTAAATTCACTAAAATATTCGCCGGATTTACATCATTAAACAAAAAAATTAATAACATACAAAACTTCTTTTGTATTTAACAGTTTCTTTACTACCTGCCCTGCCATCTTAGGGTTGAGATTTTACATTTATCTACAATACTTCTTGAACGTGCTTTGAATGAATAGGATTATAACGGATATTTTCCCTTTTATTTATTTCCGGAAGAATCTTGTTTGGAAGAATCTGCTTAAATTTGGAAAATTTTAGTTCGAACAAAAATACATACTACCTAACCTACTAACTATTATGATTCATAAATTCCTTTTAATCACATAAATATACATTTTATACAAAGGCTGCTTAATTGAGTCAAAAATGCCATGTACGAACACAAACAAAATAAACGAATGACAGAAAATATGCACATACATGATTTTAAGAAGCGGCGCTTGCTGTATAACAATCTTTTTAGCAAAATAACAAAATGAACATAAATTACAAGTTATATAACAAATTGTTTGGCTCTGGTTTGGCGCATCTCTGTAATAAATACAAATATTTCTACTTCTTTCAGTTGTGTGGGTACTTGGGCAGTTACATAGTATATAATATTTGAATTTAGGGTTGTTTGCACTACCAAATCCCATTAAGTAATTAGTCATTAGTTATTGTCCGGGTGTAGTTTGTGTTAATAAAGAAACAAACGAAGTAAAGAAACCGATTAATAAAATAGTTATATATTTATTTAATTTTAGTTTTATTAATTTTCATTTATTCCTTCAACTATTAATTAATCCATATTATTAATTATTTCATATCCTTATAGCCATCGTAGACCTAGAGATGTAATATGTCACCGCGGACGAAAAAAGGGACCTATTATAGGAGTCATATATTAGAAAGTCCGCTCTTTTCACTGATATTATCCCCAGACATCTAGCATGGTTACTCGTGTCATAATTTGCAGTTTAGTTATTGTATCCTAAAAAGTTACCACCTTCCAAACCGACTATGGTGCTCTTTTCTTCGCTTGAATAGAATCTTAGGTCATTATCAAATTTCTTCCAGTTTTGAATAGGATGTAGCAACCTAGCAACATGTGTTTCTTAAAGGATCTGGTAATTCACTTTCAGGTACAATTCCGGATAGTTAGGGATCAAATAAATTAACAGGTAGCAAATACATGATTTCGGTATTATTCAGAGGATTATAAGATCTTGAAAGTAGTTACTGGAATATTTAATTTCTAAAGGGAAAGGACTTAACATTTGTGTACAAGCAGTATTTGTAAGAGATAGATAGATTGGTAATAAACAGCGTTTGTGTATTGTTTTATACTACAGTATTACAGCAAGTACACAACCGAAGATTATTTTAGAGATTTTTAGTAATTGCTAGTTACTAATAGTTGATTCTTAATAATTATTTATTAATTACTAATAGTTGGTTTTCTTATTAATTTGTGTTTTTACAACTTTTTATTATGAGAATGCAACTAATTTTCTGTTACCAAAAACTCGAATGAACGCATATATTTTTTCCCGCCTCCCTTGAGTAGCTTATTAGTGGCAGCACCCCCTCTAACACAATGGCTAAACTAAAGCAATGGCAATGCTTTGGTAACCCAGTTAAAAATCTTATATTTTTGTTTCAAGCATAAAATATGAAATATACAATTATTTTTTAAAAATCGCATTACATCCTGTTTAGAATGATTATCTCTACCATACTAAACAAAATATGCAAAAAATGTTTTCTTTTAATTGTATTTGATCAAACTTGAATCATTTATAAATCATTCGGTTCTATAATATTTATTCTTTAAATTAACTTTGTTAAATTGATTTAGAAACATCCAAGAAAAAGATTATGCTGGAAATACGAATTTACAGTGAACTAGGCAACCAATATTACTTCAGTTCTAGTCTTAACTTTTTGGACAATAACAAGATAATCCCTATTTGTCATTTCAGTTTGTCGTTTTTACAATAAGGAAACGTAAATACTATTCAATGAATTTGGCCGAAGAATTAGTAGTATCCTAAATATAATTTTTTGGTACAGCATTACAAACGACAACGAATAAACTCGTCAGCTGATATACTATGCTTTTTCTAAAAAATAAGGTAACACAAATAGCTGCAGATATCAAACTTTACCAACATTGAACCTTACTAGATACTAGAAATTGAAAGAAGTTTCGGCGATTTGTGATTTTGCTAAAAATTATAATTGAATTTAAAGCACATGAAGGATTTTTGAACCATCGATTTATCCGCTCCAGAAGACTTCCTGGAACTCTAAAGTTCCATTCTATTCTTCCTGTTGGTATCGGAAAAAGTTGTATGGAAAACTTATTCATTTTCAAATGATTGTTTCGTGTTTGAATAGTCGAGTTTGAATCATATAGTATATGTACATGTACCTACAATAGGTTTGCTCGCAACCGCGTCCCGTAGACTTCAGATAATAATTCTTGTTGCAGTGTGCACAGTGTATACGCACGACTATAGAAAAAAATGTCTCAACTTCCGATTCCATTAAGATACCAAGTTGAAATTTTATTACAATGATAAGGACATATGCTTTCTGATTTTTTTTGGAAAAATTCATGGAACCGATTTTGAGAAAAGTCAAAATTTGTTAAAAACTCAGATAATATACTATGTTACAAATGTCGGAAAAACAAACAAAAATTACCGTAAATAGTCCATTTCATTCTCTTGCAAATGCAAAAACCCGACTTTCCTAACTAAAACGAAAGCCGAGTAAATAGCATTTGAATATCGCAATGTACGTTTAAAACTGAAAAAAATAAACCTCTATATCTTGCAAACGATGTATTTATGGGCAGTAATATTTGAGCTTCATATAAGGCTTGGTAAGGGTATTACATGAACAAAATATAAAAAAAAATCTATGAGGGTACTGCGCCAACTTTGGTCGAATCGGCGTGGAATGTATCCTAAATTACATTAATCTACTAAATACGACATTATTCTAAAGTAAACTGATAAATATAAAAATAACGAAATTTAAGGAATTTAAAAATATTTATAACAAAACCAACAATTAGGGGATACCGAAAAATGATATGTATCTTAAATTTGCAAAGGTTCAAAGCAGTAAATATAGATATAATATGGTCTTTCAGAATCGCTCGGTTTCTCTAGTCTTAAATTTTTAAAAGCTAGTGAAAAAATTTAGTACGGTTCTTTACTTTACTTTGGGTGTAGGCATATTTATATTTCTCACATTTCTAAGAAATTGATTTAAACATTTAATAGTAATTGTTTGACCATCGGGATTTTACAAAATAAATCCTGTTTAGTCCTCTTGCTTAATTCTAGATATCAGGTAAAACGCCATGGTTAACAATAGTAGCAGAGTAGCACCTTCTTAATCTTTCCGCCAAGTTTACAAATGTTTAAATTACCTACTGCAGTAAGATCTGGGCACATTAAATGGTCCGACTATAAATCACTAAGCATTATTATGCTGGCATAAGATTTCTTAGAAAGTGGAACCTTTAGGTGAGGTAAACGGCTACTTAACGTAATGCTTACCAAATGTTTAACCCTCTCTGTCTACAGTTCAGTTATTCTCTTTATAAATACAATTGAAAAGCAGGCAACTTTACGTACACCAAATTGAAATTTTTAACAAGGAGTGTAAAACCTTAATATAATTTGTAAACTTCTCACCAATGAAAATAAGCTGAAATTAAATATTTCGGAATAGTAACTATAGTAACGTACTCATTTAATTATATTTTTATATGGCCTCGGGTTAGAAATAACGCTTCTGGCCATAAAAGCTTCATTATGCCCTTATTACATAAATAACTATTAGTGCACGAAATGCAGTCCACTTTGGTGGTCAAGGATGAACGTCTTTTGATGAGGCCACCAAAGCCATTTCGAGCACGGATTGCACACAACGTTTTTTCTACAGCGTTATTGAAATAACCGAAAAAGTAAAAAAAATCATAAAAAAATAACCCAAGGAAATTTTTATTTTAGCGCAAAGTGGACAGTTTTGTTGTTGCTACGGAAACGACATTGCTCAAATATGCATAAATTGCATAAATGCACGAAGTATTTTTCGCTCAAAAGCGAAAAATATTTCGTGTACGTCAAGTTTCAAGGAAACAAAACCAATGTAACATTTTGTATAAGGATATTAATGAGAAAATCGTCATCATTTTTTGACAGCTGTAGCGAAAATAAATAATATTTAATTAAAAACACATCAATACATAATGTTAGGTTAAGGGCTTCCGAAAATGTGAAAATTATCACCGATACAAATGAAACCCGTACCTTTCGACGACAATAAGTGGACTGTATTTTCGAAAACGATAAATCAAAGGGTAATAAAAGGATTTATACTTTTAATAATAGAAACCCAGAAAGGGACTTACCTTAACTGACAAGGTTTCGGCGATCTTCAATCCAATTCTCTCTTTTCCCAAATTTATCCCAATTTCTACTCTTTGGGGCCCCAAACGATGGCCGAAAGAATAATTAAAATCCCGTTGCCCAAATCGAAGGTTATTTTCCAATTAGTTTCCAAATACTAAATCCTTTTATCACCTTCATAAAATTTCCACAAAACACTCACAAATGAATCATAATAAATTATAGTGAATACAAATAATTAAATTACTGTATTAATATCAAATATCGATAAATTAAAACTCTTTCAAAATTCAAATTCAATTTTACATCATTCTGAAACGGCAATTTTAAAGCAATTGTTTTTAATTTGTTTTTCGGCAACCTATCTTTTTATAAAATGGCGGCGAAAACGATTGTGCTTGACTGTAATTGATCTTTGCATAAACACATAAATAGATTTACCTGTCATAAAATTCTTTCTTTTTTCTCTTCTATGGCAGAACCTTTCATGTTTAGTGTTGTATTGTTTGTCGGCAAGTTTTAAGTCATTCATAACTTTAAGAAAATATTCCTTCTGAATATAAAAATGATTTAACCAAGTAAGTATTATTTCAAATATTCCTTTGAAGTTTCCAAAATAAATAGTTTTAAATACATTCATCCTTGTAAACCACTTTGCTCTTTCCTAGAAAAACTACCTGGTTGCACCATACAACTTTTTATTATTTCTGGTTTATTGTGGTAGAAATACCTCAATATGAATTTTTAAATAAAAACATTCTGTTAAGGTCTTTAGGAAGACTGGTATTTGAAAATATTAGTGCTTGTTTATAAATAAGATAGGAAATTCCGGATTAAAACCTTTTTGAATATAATTGAATAGAAAGTACAGTTTCCTTATTCAATGGCTTGGCCAGGTATGGTACCTAACAGAAGCTTCTTACTGAAACTAATCCCTTTCCCTGTATTGATTGTTTATAGACAAGTTGTGAATAATTTGTATGTCTTTGAAATGGTTGTCTACAAATTTCTTTCAAAAAAATAACTGGTTAAGAAAATCAACTGTGTAAGGCAACACTCTTGTTCAGAACTAATAATTTGCTCAAGAAATTGAAATAAATAAAATTAATTCTAAAGTATGAATTTTGATTGAATATCTTACATACAAAAGTCCCGTGTTTCGAATTATTTTTCCCGGGACTCGAGACAACAAAAAATTGAGGAATTTCCGGGACTTGCGTTCCGGGAATTTCTCGGATCAGAGGCCCTAATCTGAGTGGTTGACTCAAGTCAAAGATTTCTTCAATAAAGGAAAACCCGCGAAAGTTTTTATCACGAAGGATTACGATAATCGTCCCTATATTCACATTAACATTTTAGGAAAAATAGTTACTACTCTGTTGGATAGTGGGGCTAACAAATCTATAATCATAATTATGTCATGGAACTTAAAACAACCAAATAAGTTTTGGTTCTTTTAATAAATTTTTTTTGGTTCTGGTTAATGATTCCGATACTTGCTATGAAATGATAAGGGTTTAGATTCTGGTTCTGGTACAACACCAAATATCGGTTCTGCGGTCTTCCAGTGTTTGATTCTGTTCAAGTCCAAGGATGTAACACAGTGATAGATTTTACTATACATTTATGAGTATTGTAATTACAACGTATGGGCTACAATTAAGTTGGGAAACATACAACTAATAAACTCATTCATAATGTTCCACATGTTTTTTAAATTGCGAAGGCTTAAAATTAAATTGTATGAGCTATTTAAAATGAAACCTTACTTAAAGAAGTTCTATTAATTATTACAGGAAGGAGAGTTTCCTGGCCTTATCCCTTTAATTAACAGTTATCTAAGTGGAATGGATGTCGATGCTGATACACATTGTACAATACAGCAGTACCTAAAATTTATACAACATCGAGCATCAGGGGAGATATTAACAACTGCATCGTGGCTACGCAAATATGTTACTTCACATCCTGATTATAAGTAAGTGCAGAATATTAACAGAAACAGTAACAAATTATTAATATTAACTTTTTTACAGGCAAGATTCTAAAGTTACTGAAAAAATTAATTACGATCTATTAAAGACAGTACATCGTATACAAACAGGAGAGATTTCTTGTCCTGAATTGTTAGGTCATTCTGTTACTTCAAAAACTAAAGAAAGTATACCAGCAGCACTTGTCAAAGAAGTTGGTCCATAGTATTTCAAAGTTTATTATTATTATAGTGTGTTGTTGCATATGTTGTAAAAAAAACCAATTGAAAATTATATACAGTAATCACTGTTGCACCAACGTTTTAAGTAATTGTTATGTTTTTAATTGATAATTTAGAATTATTTTTTTACTTGAAATATTTTATATGAAGTTTGCGAGAATTTTAAAGTGATAATATGTTAAAATGTAAAAGTGAAATTTTAATTGAAAGATGTTACAATCTAGTGTTTGAACGAATTGATAAAAAGAGAAAAGAATGCATTAATTGGAAATTTGTTTATTTCAAACATGTATTTAATAAAGGGCCATCTTTTTTAATGCTAATTGGTTTTTAAATTGTTATAAGTAGGCTAGTTTTGTAGATTTTGATTGAATTAAAGATATTGCCAACACAAAATAAATGGTACCAACTAAATCAAAATTTAGTGATGAACAAAATAGAATGAAAAAAAACAAAGACAAAACTAATAAGAACAAAGACTCAAAAAAGTACACTAATGGTGTAATACATTGTAGTTATAATAATTGTAGAAACGAAAAGTCCCATTATCAGTATTTTATAAAATTACTTAAAATTTGTTACTTAACTATACATACCAGTTACACAATGTGATGAACTCATTCTATTGTAACCATCAAAGCATTTAAGTAATTTTAAGTTCTGTTTAAATAATGTGTTTATAACACGAAAGGTGCTATATATTATATATTTTTTGAGTGTAGATAATTGATAGATGAGTAAATTTTTATTGTATAAACAAGAAGAATATTTGTAATATCTCTACATTTAATTAAACTAGTGAATATTTAAAAGAAAACTGAAATAATTTTGGTAGATAACTCATTTCCTGCTTCAGCATTACGATCTATAAATATTTTGAAAGAAATATATTGAACAAAGCGCTTTATTGTAATTTGCAATTGTAACTCTTGATTATTATCTAATTTTTTAGCTTATTAGTAAGTTACTTGTTTTTCTATAAATTTTTTAGCACGTCTTAAATATGTGTATTTTGTGTATGTATAATTTGCATCTCAATATTTAAACATGTTGTGGTTAATAGTTATCAAAATAAATTTTTACAAAAACAACAATATAATTAATCATTTCATAAGTATAATAAACAGTAATAGTGCTCTGAGCAGTGGGGTAACTATTGCCCCCGCAGACCCTGCGACACGATGGGGCGCAACCCTCCAAAAGACACCGTCTGGTTTCGTGAAACTTTAGTTCGTTGAATAGAAATCTTAAAACAAGCATTGGAGGGCAGTGGCGTAACTACGTTAGTTTGAGCGCCCCTGCGAGACTTACATTTGCGCCCCTCATATATTGTTCAATTATACGTAGGTAACTTTTGTTAAAATAAAATATGCAATAACTAATAATATAATTTATTACCTTTTCATTTGTATCTCTTCAATGAATTTTTGTATATGATTAATGAGATTTATTCAGTTTTGCCTTAAAATTCATATTTATTTACTTCTATACACACCATTAAGGCAGTTGTTTAATAAACAAAAAAATTAAAATTGTATTCCTCTAGCGGTTTAAAAATTTTATTTAGTACTTTTTTGAAGAAGTAGAGCTTCGATAATCTCCTCTACCTTCTATCATTGATTCTTTTAAATCATTTATACCAGCCATTTCTCCTTATAAAACCTCTGTTTCAGCCATACTTCTTGTGGGTAGTCTGAATAACTAGTTTATTGCTTTTTGAATGAGAAAATGTGGGAAACCGTCTTATATCTTTTTCGAATTTTCCAATTATTTATATAACATTCTCTCTTTGGTATGATTACAACACAATCATGATGATACGATAATTGTGATTGTCTAAAAAAAGCATTAGATCTCGAACTTCTCTTGTAATTTAACTATTAATGGTCGGGCCAAAACAGAAGATTTTATAAAAGCAAAATTAAATAAACAGTTTTATTAAATTTGCATTTAAAATAAAAGATGAATTGATTTGGTTAATTCGCGTATATTAATCCACTCGCACATGCGTCCTCGAGGTATTACACTATAAGCCCATTAAAAACCTTTATTTTAAACGTTTGTATAATAAATAACTATTAACACCACTTATAGTTTTTTCCGGACTCTAACGCAGATGAATTGGTCAATTAAACCGTCAAAATCCATTGTTTTTTCTATTTCTCCTATAAACCCTCTTAATGCATTTGGTAAAGCTTTAGATTAGGTCATCCACTCGTACATGCTACTCAACCTAATGGATCTAACTCAACTTAACCTAGGTTCAATTTAGAATTGCGTTATTCGTTAATTCATACGTGTTTTAATTTAGTTTTTGGTTAGGTTAGGTTAGGTGAGATGAGGTTAGGTTAGGTCGCATACATATCAAAACATCCATTTTCATGTAGAGTGGGGAAATTAATATGGATGGCTACGGTTTCCCTCCCAAAAAAGTTTTTGACAATTATTTCGAAAACTACTGCTCCCCCCCCATGTTCAGCTCGATGAGATGCATCGAATGGTATATAGAATGTGAGTGTGCAAGTGGCGGACCTAGGCTGGAGAATAGCCATACATTTCTCCGAAGATTATCAATCTGTTGTCGCTGATCCAACAAGTCAGCACATTTATTTTCAAATTTTTTAAACAAGTTTCAAATTTTATATTTCTACCTTATAAATTATTCAAACCTTATAAATAAATGAATAATTATTTTTGTTAACAAAAATCATTCTTTGTTGAAAATACTATTTCATTTATATCTCATTAATTTCTTTAACAAATAAGGTATTTATTCTATGAGCTGAACTATAATTATTCTTATTTCATCCAATTTTTTAATTCATTAAGTAGCAATTTCTACGTCGCGCGGATTGCCTAAAGTTAGCAACACTACGTGAAAAACAATTGAATAATTTCTAGTGTTGCCAACTGTCATGCTGCTTACCAAATTATCCCTAACAAATTTTATTAAAAACTAAGTAATTTTTTTAATTATTAATTAATGAAATAACGCAAATAGAAAAAAAATAGTATATTAAAGTATTAGTTTCATAAGATGTTTTAGCGCACTTATCCTTTAACTCGGACGCGTACGTTAAAAACGTGTCTTATGAAACTAATACTTAAATATATTATTTCTTACCTCCAATGCTTGTTTTAGAATTTCTATTTCCAACAAAATAAAATTTAATGAATGCAGCGCCCTTTGCGGGTTTGCACCCCCCCCATGTCGCAGGGTCTGCGGGGGCTCTAGGTACGCCACTGTTGGAGGTAAATAACATACATGAAATGAGTCTTGTTCTTGAAGCTCAAGTAGTATACAGCTGAACTCATTGCTTTAAATATCGTTATCAATGTCTATCATTGTAGTACAATTTATTTAAATCATAATTTTCACTTTATTAATTAAGTATAGCCATATTTTTAATTATAAACAAAGTTTATAAACAAATACAATGACGGTATGAAAACAAAAAAACAAACAGCAAATTTAACGACGAAGACAAAAATTCAACTTATGATCTAAGAAGCCTAGAAAGATGTGATGTATGTTTTTTACATTTTTAGAGGTTAAGTAAAAATATGTTTCAGATTACATTTTCCGTCATAGTCCGTTGTTAAAAGTTCTACGAATAAGTTATGTTTTCAATGTTAAAAACTTTTTAGGATAAAGCATAGGAGTTGTCAAAGTATGACAATTTAAAAAACATTTACAATTTTTACAATATCTCTGGAGATAAATAAATCATGTTTTCATCTAGAAGTAGTAGTGTAGAGGTTATGTATTTGACATAAAAGGACAGAAAAAAATTTGACATAAGAGGGCAGAAAAGAAGCCTTAACTGCCTTCAAAACAGGACATTTAGAAATTACTTTCTAATCAGGTAAGCAAAAAAGATTTCTCTTTACAATGATTACAAGTGGCTTTTTGCTTTTAAATCACACTGTCCACTTATGCATTTTCAGAACGTCATACTGTCCAAAATGTAACGAGAAACGAAAACGAATCAAATTTTCACAGAAATGGAATTTTTTAACAAAACAAGCTTAATTTGCATTATTGGGATAATAAGAACCGTTGCGAAATGGTTAAAACTCGTGCGCAAGTACATTCTTCAATTAAAATATTGGTAGGGATACTTAATGGAAATTTTAGACATGATTTTCACGATAGAACTGTTACCTAGGACAGAATTTATTATTTTAGCAAAACATCAATCTTACATGGCGAAACTTGTGGTTTCAACACGACAGCACCACTTCGTAATGGAGCCGGGCCAAAAACGGATCAGTAACAGAGGACCCGTTTTGCGACCACCCAGGTCACCTGACTTGTCTATTCTTGATCTGATCTGATAATTTTATTTTTTGAACTGTAAGATGTAATTTGAACGCAAAAAGCCACTTGCGATATATCACTGTAAAGAGAATTTTATTTTGAACTTTATTCTGTAAAAATTTACAGGACGTTCCATTTAAAAAATTAAAGTAGGATATTTTCCAGAAAATAAATTGGCCATGAAAAACTTTTTGCGCTATTTTATAGATCAGGTTATGCTAAACAAATACATATGTCATTAACTTTTTACTCTACTTTTCATATTTCAGCAGATATAACCTGGACAATGAAAAATCACCCACCCTGTATATGAGCGGCGCAAACGTACGTCTCACAGGGGCGCGCAATTTACGTAGTAACGCTAGTGAGGCTTTGAGGTTACACTGTGTAAATTGATACGAACAATTTTTCACTTCGAGTGCTTTTAGTTTTTCTACTAGAGATATGGTACTGGATATTGGGTGTACAAAAAGGCAAAGCAATCAATGCTTTTTACTACTATTATAATGCATAAACATCTCCACTACAAAAATATCAATTCTTCATCTTTCAAATTCATAATTTAAACTTGGAAATCGACTACACATACTTGAAAAGTTCAAATTATTTAAGTGGTAGATATATTCAAACTTCCATTAGGGATGTATATTAAGGTGGCAATCACTAAGTTCTATCTCCGTCAGATTTTAGCATCATTAAGTAAAAAGACTAATACTCCTAACATATGAAACTTCTTTTGTACTTACTAAAACCTTTTTTAATACTTATTGTAATTCTTAGGGTTGAGATTTTTTATTTGCCTATATTACTTGAATGTGTTGCTTTTAATAAATATAAGATTATAACAGATATTTTTTCCTTTTCATTTCTTTTCAGAAGAATGCTTAAAATTTAAGAAAACTAACCGCTCAAATTAATTCAAGCCAAAACAGTTAGACAATTTATTTTTGTATAAAATAGTAAATTTGTAAAATTATCTTATTTTAGGTTTTTAAATTTTCGCGAATTATGTTACAAAAAGTACGATTTTTTGCAAGTTCTGGTTTCTTTAATAATTAATATTTCAATAACTACTAGACAGAATTGAATACAATTTTACATGCAAGAAGCTAATAATGTGTTGTATGTATGTGACAATTTCTGTAATTTGATTTATGGATTATTTCTCAAGTTATTGTAAGAAATAGAGGGTAAAGCATTCTGGTGTTCTCAGGCCTTAATCATAATCATAATCTTTTTTTACAAAAGATAGTATTTTTTAATAAAACAACAAATACTTACAAAATTTAGAAAATATTAACGAGTTAATTCAATAGATAATTCTTTAAAGAATGTGCACTGTCTCCAATGCAAATGTAAGATACAATGTGAGACAACTTCCCATATAATAAGTTTGGGATCCACCATATTAAATTTTATGTTTTAACTTTTTTTATCACACCTAGATTCCAAGTTTCATGCAAAAAGATGAAATTTCTTAACTTCTGTCGCCACACTGAATTGCCATATGGAATTTTTAACGTTACATTCAGTGAAAAGTTTGGTGTCGGAATTTTTAAAATTTCACCATATTTGAATAAACGGGGTGTATGAGGTTGCTAACACTGAATGTAATGTTAAAAGCTAAAAATCCAAAATCATTTTTGCATAAAACTCGAAATCTAGGTATGATGGGAAGAAGAAGGTTCAAACATAAAATTTAATATGGTATAAATTTAATTAAATCCGCCACTTTGGATTTTTGATGTCAGATACAGTTTTAGCAAACTCAAAAACCCCTAGATACCCAGTTTTATTCATAAATGGGAAAATCTTTTAAATTGCGACGCCATAAAATCTGCATATAAAAAAAACTAATTTTTCATGAGATTCTTTTTTACACGTTTATTGGAGAAGCCGGCGTTTCGCGCCCCGTTTTCCTTTCTTGAGCTTGTGCCATAACTACTACCCTTATAAATCTTGTTTTTGTTTTAATACACTATTGGACTATTGCTGTCTATCAATTTAAAATTCCTTGTTTCTGCTTAGATATGTCATGCTAGTCAGCTTCGGTGGATTAGTGATTTGTATGTTTGCTCTATAATCCAAGGGTCGCAGACTCGTTTTCGGTCGAGTTGGTAATTTCTCATAGCTGAGAAAAATCAAAATGTGCCTCTTCTTGGATAGGAAGTAAAACTATAGACCCAGTGTCAATGTAATTCTCGGCACGATAAAAATTCCTACTGAAGGTGGAATTCCTTTAGATTTGATTAGATTCTAGTAGGATCAGCCAAATGATCATAGTAATTGGTGCCATGAGGTACGAGGGATGCTCTGCCACCCTGATTGCTTGCCCAGAAATAAATCAATGTGTCATACCTCTCTTTCTATATTAAAACAATTATATTTTTATTAAAAGCAAGATCTGTCATTTGCATCTTACTAATATTTAACTGGCAGAATTTGATTAAAAGCGCCTTTATATGTAAAAAATTATATGTAGGTTGATCGAGTTAGGTGAATAATGGTTATTTATTATACAAGCGTTAAGGTTTAATGAGCGTACAGTTTAATTTAAGGATTAATCTACGCGAATTAAGCCTCTATTTTAACACGAAGGTAATACAATTGTTTATTCAATTTTGCTTTTATACATTTTTCTATTTTGGGCCTACCATTAATAGTAGGAAGATTAAATTACAAGAGAAGTTCACGATCTAACACGTTTTTTCGACAATCACAGCTATCCTATCATCATGATTGTGTTGTAATCATAGCAACGAGAGAATGTTTATAAAAAAATCAGAAAATTCGAAAAAGTTTTAAAACACATTTTCTCATTCAAAAAGGAAAAAATTCAAAAGGAAACTTTATCGCAAACAATTTTGGTACGTAGTGGGACTATTACTATTAGGGGGGACTATTATTGTTCATTAAAAAAGAATATAAAAAATAACTATTTTGGTCCTCCGTCCATTTTTAATGACATTGTATGCGTCTACACCGGCTATGAAACAAGGCTATTTCAGGTCTAGACCGGCAAAAAAGTTACTAAAGGTTGGCATTACCGCATTCGGCCATGATGAATCCCCGTTTGGCTGTCAACCGTGTCAGCTGTTGTTGACATGCAGAGTTGCAGATGACTGATTAAGCCAATATATTAAAAAAATGAATTAATTGCTACGATTTAACACATTAACAGCCACTACCCGGCCCATTTCTTTTTTATAGGTAAGTATAATTGAAATTATTTGTAAACTAGGTAAGTCAAATAACATTTTTTTTAGGTTAAGGAAAATTACTGTGGCAGTCTCAAGTGCCACGCTTTAATAATGTTACAGATACACAACATAAAACTATTTTAAATAAAAAACAACAACGAAAACTAATAAACTAGATCAATTATTTAAAGTTAAAATTAATTGTGCAGTTTTGCAAGTTCGATAAATTTATGTTTGCAGAGTTACCATCATTAAGTTTCAACTGAACATTCTGAATAGAGGAAGAATTGTCAGTTCGTGCATTGCTCATTACTTCCTAACGAGCTAGTCATAAAAGTTATATTAATTCTATAGAAACATACACAGAGGATTGAGTCAACTTGGCCACCGGCTAAGGAGTGGTTTCGTGGGCGTAACGTGCAGCGATATATGCGAATATTTGTGGCGTCGGCATTGTCGAAGGTGTATTGGACGCTATTCGACAGTAATATGGTAATTCTTGTACTGGTTCCTCTCTAATAAATAACTATGTAACTTTTAGAAAAAAAACATATTGAATTTAATGGAATTGTAGATGGGTCTAGGCTAGATTAGGTTAGGTTAGGTTGGATTAGATAGGGTTGAGTTGGGCTGGGCTACGTTATTTTAGGTTATGTTAGGTTACGTTAGGTTATGTTAGATTAGATTAGGGTAGGTTAGGCTAGGGTAGGTCAGGTTAGGCTAGACTACGCCAGGCTAGGTCAGCCCAGGTTAGGCTAGGTTAGATTAGTATTTGCAACGTAGTTTCTGGGCGCGTGATCAGCGAATTCTTTTGTGCCGAATTCTGCACAAATTTCTTAAATAAAATTAACTTGTTCTTTAGATAACATGAGTGCTATAAGGACTTTTTTGTTTTCATGTTGGTAACAACAAAACATTTGAATTTAAATTGTCATATCTCTGTTTGACTTTTGTAGATTTAGTAAAAAGTTGTTACCATCCGACAAACAAAAAAGTTTCTAGCTTTATAAATATATAAACAACGTCCTTGGCAACGCCAACAATATTATCAACAGCTAATTTATCCAATACCTCTAAATAAAGAGGGCTAAAACTTGATGTTTGCAAGCAATTGAAGTTGATGTTTACTCACTTGTGGGTAGAAAAACATATACTTACATTAGAATGGTGATTGGCTGCTATTATACGTAGCAACCAATCACCAGCTTACATTGCATAACATACATACATACATACATAATCTTTAACCTCTTATACCTTTCGGTGTCGAAGTACCGGACACACCGAGCCGCAGAGTGGATATGTGTACGTGAGACGAGGCAGCGGAGTCATATAGGCAAGTACACTGCGCTCGTGGTTTACCCATCCAACTACTGACCGCCACAAACTCGACTTAACTATGTTAAGCGATAGAAATCCGCTATAACCACCCTTCCGTACTGCCGACTACATTGCATAATGTTATTAAAATCCAGTCATCGCGGTAGAGTATTAAACTTATTACTGTCAAAAACTACAGACTAACATTAAATTGCAAATTCGATATTTAAACTTAAGTAAAGAGGTGTTGGAAAAAATTGAGTATGGCACACGTGAGTTAAGGATATTATCCACTCAGAAAAATGTCGCTCGTGGATAATATCTTACTTAACTCACTTGTACCATAAATGACTATTTCTACTTGTACAATATATTCGCGTGAAAAAAAATTTGTATGCACCACGAGCGTTACTAGATGGTAATGCCCATCGGGCTACTTCCATCCTTCGGGCTGCAAAATCGTCCCCTCCTGTCATTATCCTTATCCTAACGCCCTTGGTACATAAATAACTACTATTGGGGGTTTTCTATAGTGACATGCTTTTTATATATGTGACATAGTCTGGGTAACTATTAAGAGCATAAGACACTACCTCACTTGAAATTAATTTATCTTAACGTATTCCATATTCTATTTCTCAGAAAAACATCTATAGTAAAGAATAGATTTCTCTTTGTTTATCCTACCGTGCGTTACCTAATCGAACAGAGAAGGGCACTCGACTCCAACCGGCAGCTGAGCGCCCGCACACCGGCCACGAAATAGATACGAAAAGTTTAACCAGTTGCCCAACTATGTTATTATGAGAAATGAGCGACGTTATCATTTGTATCTTATATGAGCGATTGTAAATCGTAACAGACATTTAGAATTCGACAATATACGACAAAGATAGTGTATTAGCCTAATAACTGAGGGGAACTGAGACGGGCAATGCAGCTTTTTGCTTTAATTTAATTTAATTAAATGTAGTTAGTCTAGAGATTAAATGTTTTAATACGTACAGTAACGAAGTTTTGTTTTTAATGCCATTTATTTACACAAATATTACAAATTTGTTTAGTTTAACATGTTTCACACATTCTATAACCCTTTAACTATCTAACTGACTTAAATTTTTTTTCTAATAAACATTTTCTTTTTGCTACATTTACAGGTTTATAAAAATACAAATAACTCAGTCTATTTCCTTCTGATGTCTCGTATATCGACGTGAGGAAGTAGTCGCGACGCAGTACGCACCTCGTAATGATCGTTTCATGTGGGATAAACGTGACTTATCGCCTTAAGAATAATGTTATTGAATTTTTGAAATGTTCAGTTTTCTAATGAATAAGTTGGTTAGTAACATAGTAAACAGATAGTTTTCATGATATTTAACAAAGGATAAGAGATGACTGCCAGGTTATAAACCGTCGCACAGTGCGTTGTTTAAATGGGAAATCTGGTCAAAAATAAAAAGTGTGTCTTTTTGTACAGAATCTGTGCCATTTCTCACATTAATTGGTAGATTACGCTTAGATTTATACAGTAACATTTTTTTCAGTAAATATTTTTGCAAAATTAGATAAAGAAATTAAAATCAAACCAATTTGTAACAAAAAAGATCATGATGTAATAAATTAACTACAACGTGATGTCAAAGCATGAAATTATACGTAAAACTAAAATTTAATTTAGAACCAGTTGTACAATCACTAGTTCTTTTTCTGCGAGTGCTGGGCTCTGTTGCGTTTTATCGTTTCCCTCCTACACTTGCGTTGTGCGTGTCCAGTGATCTCAAGTATCGGAGACCTAGAGCTTAAGGTACGCCTCGAACCACCCTAAGTACATAGGATATTTGGATTGGATTTTTTATTAATTTTAGGAAGATTTTCTGGGCAAAGTGTACCTCGGTGGTTTACCATTACTTTCAGAGGGAGAAGTAATCGCTACTCCGAAAAATTGTTGATTCTGGGCAATGATTGATCCTCTAATCTTTCCCAGAAGTATTATCAACCAACTTCAGAGGTAAAAAAGCTATTATAAAAAAAATTAATAGTGTTTTTGGTATCAGAAAATTTTTGTTTAAAAATCTTGTACCCTGAACTGCTGTCGAATCCCTATTTACATATAACTTTTATTAAGACTTTCAAAGCAATTTTCTACACCGAAAGGATCAAGAATGTAGGTGATAATATTTGATACTCCGTCGAAGTGTTCGCTAAAGATCCACTTCTCCTAAAGATCTTTGTTATTCATTTTTGATGGAATGCCTGTAGATATTCTATAAAGATCAGAATTGCGAACGTTAGCAGTTATAAATTAGTTATTTGGATAGAATAATAGTCAATTTAGTGTTGACAACAAAAATCTCATATACGGTTTTACCTTTTTTGAGATATCTTTTGCTAAAGTTGACGAGTAATTTTTATATTTGAAAATTTGTGTGGGACATTTTAAATGTGAATATCTTAATTCAAAATAAAAAAACTAAAGTAAAAGTATTACTGTCAACAGAATGTACCTTTGACAATAATTTTCACAAAAAATAAAATTGCAATCAAAATTAGTTTTACCACAATCGACCGATATGCGTAACTGACAACTGCACTGTTGAATATTACGCTTAATATATTTTATTTATACCAATGTTTTAAATAGATTTTAGTCTAGTTAGGACATAATAAAAAAAATTATTTATAGAAATTGTCGTGCAATTTAAAGTCTCCTAATGACTTCTAAATGATTATTCAGATCTAATTAAATTAATTATTGGGTTCCAGGGGGCCTCAAAAATTACTAAATGATATTATAGATTTGCTAAATTACAATGGAAAAAATGGTTATATGTTTATGTAATGACCAAGACGTGTTATTCCAATGATTAACGTTTTTAATAATAAATATTTCACTTTTTTCTTAAGTTACTTTTTATTAAAAATGTTAAATTTCGAATATAGATATGAAATCTTTAGTCAAAAATGTTATTATTCCCTGAAACCATTTCTCGCAATGAAAATGTTATTATTGACAATACGGTGGGGGCCTCAAAAATATTTTAGTTTGGGGCCTCGAATATGGTAAATCCGTGCCTGGATATTATACAATAAATTATTAAAGAAACGTATACTTAAATAAATACTTAACGTACTCTGTCAACTCTTGTTGGTATATATTGTATGTAGCTATCAGTTGTGCATGCCTCCAACGACGCGTCGCGACATTGTCTTCTCTAAGAGTCCATAAGGAATTATGCGTATACCATATGTATGTAAGTAAGTATATGAATTGAGTGAAACCAAATAATTAATAACATCTTAAATAGTAAATATTGTGTTACTTTATTTATTCATTGTAATTTTAATTGAAAGGATACCATTAAATTTCTATAATAGCTTAATCTTTTAACAACAGAATTTTTTGTTATTCTTGCTTACATAGAATGTGGGTTATTTATAAATTAAATGTTTGTCAGTAAAAACATTCATTCTTAATCTTGTGAAGTGATAATGGTTTATGTAACAGCGTTTTATTAAGACAGTATGCCTCCAAGAATGGCACTTTTTATCGTTAGAAAATAATATAATTGTGATAATTATAAATAATAAAAATAATTAAAAAGACGTAGAAAGTTAAATTATTCACATAATAGCATTTTATTGTATACAACAATCGTTGATTCGTCGATTGCCAGTAATAAGGTGATACGTACTGCTGAGTTTGTATTCTTGTTCTTAAAATTATGAAGTCATCGTAATACTGCGCCTCTCCAGTTTTGACAGTATCATTTTACAAACTGTTGCTACAACAAACAATTTGTGACAAAGCATTCTCAAATCGTGCTAAAATGTTAATGATTGTTTGGATTTAATCATAAAATAAGAAGAAAACGTCTAATATAGCCTAATTATGCTTACAATTTTAATAGACATAAATATTAAACTTTATTTAAAAACGAACAAAACTTTTTTGGCAATGAGGTATTTAAAATGATTTCCTAAATTCATTTTTATGTATATTATAATAAACAAAGGCGAGCAGTACGTGTGAGGGCATTTGCCATGCAAAAGTAGTATTTTGGTTATTTTTAAATTACGTTTAAAGTGCTAGGGAAGAAATAAATATCATATCATATAATTTTTTTATAAGTAAATACGTAGGCAGTCGATTGAAATAATTTCACAGAATTTATGTATTTATTAGGCCTCTTATTCGATTTTAATAATGTATACCATACGAATAAACAGGGTCATTTCATAACAATTAAGAATTTTGCGAATTTCTGAAACCAGCTTTTGGTCGAAGTCTACCTTTTTCAGAAATTTAAACAGGTATTTTTGGAATATGATTACAAATTTTATGTGTAAAACTATGTTTTAATATTTACATAAGTTACCCAAATCATACATAATGCAAG
The DNA here is from genome assembly GCA_929113105.1 of Agrypnus murinus. Lineage (NCBI taxonomy): Eukaryota > Metazoa > Arthropoda > Insecta > Coleoptera > Elateridae > Agrypnus > Agrypnus murinus. Next base: position 110,839,678 of record OV816028.1, on the reverse strand, counting down.
TAACCAATTGTAAAGCTTTTAGTAACAAAATTTTAGTTTCATTTTAATTTGTTGATCTTATGAAAAATCTGTTTCTTAATAAATTTGTAAGCCCATGGTGAAGTGTATACAATAGAACAACTTCTTAAAGATACACATAGGTAGGTTTAGCCTCTAGCTGTGTTGCCGCTAATATGAACAAAAAATGCATGTTAAATGTAGTGAGGTGTATAATGCTGTTACTTAGGCTAAGACGTATCTCGTATAAAGCGAAAGCGCCGCCTAGGGTATAACACAATGTACTAAAATGTATCTATGAGTGGGTGAATTAGTTATTTACGATACGAGTGCGGGAACACAATGTTCCCGCGTGAACGCAGTTTTGAAGCACGAGCGACCGAAGGGAGCGAGGGCCTTCATATGCGTGAACGCGGGAACATTGTTCACGCAAGAGAATTGTACAATACTTTTTGAAACGAACGTAGTCATTGTTATAAATGTTAAATAAAATTTTTATCTGATTTCACAACTTTTATTTAAAAAAATAAACCAAAGCAAGTCATGACTGCAATTGACAAATGTGACAGATTGTTTTTCGGCAGAAATTTTGCAGTAAAAAAGGTATTTAAATTTTGCAAGGGTTGGCAGTTGGCACCACTGAGTGTTTCCCGGTTTACTTAACCGGGAAACAAGTGTTCCCGGTTGACTAGACAGTGCGTCGAACACTGCTTTCTAGATAGTGAGTTCAAAAAGGTATTTTTCGACTCCGACCTAAAATTTGGGAAACGGCGTAATACATGATTACCAACATTTTAAAGCACATATACACGGGGATTCGTTTTCGCCTCCGTTTTTTCCACTTCGCCTCCAAAATCGGAGGCGATCGCTATGAACAGACATATATTCGGAGGCGTATCAGTGCTTTCTGCATGTATATATATATATATTTTTAGATAGAGTTAATTTTTATCAAGTTGCATAATGATTTTACATTAAATAATATTTTGAATGCAAATTCATATAGAAAAATTTATCGACTCTGCTGGGACTCGAACCCAGGACCCTCCACTGTCTAGGTGGTATCTCTACCAACTGAGCTACAGAGCATGACTATCAGCAAAGCGAGAAATTTTCCATATGAATTAGATTTGTACGTTTGCCTACTATCTAATTCATATGGAAAATTTCTCGCTTTGCTGATAGTCGTGCTCTGTAGCTCAGTTGGTAGAGATACCACCTAGACAGTGGAGGGTCCTGGGTTCGAGTCCCAGCAGAGTCGATAAATTTTTCTATATGAATTTGCATTCAAAATATTATTTAATGTAAAATCATTATATATATATATATATATATATATATATATATATATATATATATATATATATATATATATATAGTAGACTTTTAATTAATGGCTTTTATAATTATTTTTGGATTTGTTAATAGATTATATATATATATATATATATATATATATATATATATATATATATATATATATATATATATATATATTGTTATACATTGTTTCTATTTTATATATATATATATATATATATATATATATATATATATATATATATATATATATATTCTTTGTTTTTCTTTTCTTAAACCATTTATAGATACTTTTATTTGTTGGATTCTTGGGTATATAGGTTTATAATTATTAAAAGTTAAATGTTCAACGTTTCGCTCTTATATTTTAAGCTTTTTCAAGATTACTACATTAACATTATCATTAAAATTCCTTGTATATATGTGTATAGATAAAATAATGTTTACTTGTACATATCTTGTCTAATAACTTTCATATTTTAAACGTCATTTAAAATATGAAAGTTATTAGACAAGATATGTACAAGTAAACATTATTTTATCTATACACATATATACAAGGAATTTTAATGATAATGTTAATGTAGTAATCTTTGAAAAGCTTAAAATATAAGAGCGAAACGTTGAACATTTAACTTTTAATAATTATAAACCTATATACCCAAGAATCCAACAAATAAAAGTATATATATATATATATATATATATATATATATATATATATATATATATTTTACCACTTTTCCGGGTTTCCCGTATTCACTATTCGGCTCCTAGAGGAACCAGACAATGGTTGACGACGTTTCGGCAAGATCACACTTGCCATCTTCAGGTCACTTCTAACTTCCTTCTGCTTCGCGTGGTTACACGATGTAGACTGACGTCTTGCTGCAGCGGTTGGTCTTTATATACGGTTACGGTGTTGCGCATGGTTGCGGTCGGCTGGTTTTTGGCGCGGCTGCGTGTCATTGGTCTCGCTTGATCCGGTGGCTTTCTCTCGCTTTCCCTTTTATCGTTCTGCTGTGCTGGTTTTCGCTTCTTGACGGTGATACTGGTTATAGCTGGTTTCCAAGCTGATGGTAGTCGCTGTGTATCGTCCCTGGTATTAAGATTGTTCGGACGTTTCTCGATCTCAATGGCTTCTCTTATGGTTCGTCGGGTCTTGTGTTGTATATTCGCTAAAACTTTTGTATTTTCGAAATCTATGTTATGAGATGTACCACTTACATGTTGTGCTAGTGAAGACGTTCTCTCATTTTTGTTGACTGCATTTCGGTGTTCTTCTCTTCTTACTTGAATTCTTCTGTTGGTCTGCCCTATGTAGGATTCCCCGCAGTCTTTACATGGGATCTCGTATACTCCTTGGCTTTCTAGTGGTATTTTTGTTTTGGCGGATGGTAGCATGTTTCCAATCTTTTTATCGGTGTTGAAGATGGTATCGATGTTGTGTTTTCTCAGCACTCTACTTATTTTGTCCGTGGTCCCTTTGATGTACGGTAAGTGTGCTTTGGATACCGATGTTTCTTCTTCTTTTGGCTTTGGGTACCTTGGTGTTAACGCTTTCTTGATATTTCTGGAAGAGAAACCATTTTGTTTTAATGCTAACTTCACCTGTTCTAGTTCTTGATGTTTATTATCGTCATCAGTCAAACGTTGTGATCTGGTTATTAATGTCTTGACTACTGACTGTAGTTGCGCTGGGTGGTGATGTGACTGCGCGTTCAGGTAGCGATTTGTGTGGGTTGATTTTCGGTATACTGTGTATCCCAGGCTGCCGTCTTCCTTCTTGATTATAGATACATCTAGGAAAGGTAGTTGATTGTCCTTTTCCACCTCCATTGTGAATTTGATCTTCTGGTGTATGTTGTTTAGATGCTGTAAGAAGGTCTGCAGTTTCTCTTCTCCATGGGTCCATATAATAAAAGTATCGTCTACGTATCTTAGCCATAGTTTAGGTTTGTCACTTGCCGTTTCTATTGCTCGGACTTCTAATTCTTCCATGAATAGGTTCGCTATTACCGGCGATAAAGGTGATCCCATAGGTGCTCCTTCCACTTGTTTGTACCGTTGATCTTTGTAGATGAAGTAGGTGTTGTTTAGGCAGTGTCTTGTTAATTCGATGATTTCATTTGGGACTTGGTATTTCCGTTGTATCATGTCTACTGCTTCTTTTACTGGAACATTCGTGAATAAAGAGGTTACATCAAAGCTTACTAGCAGATCTCCAGGTGCCACTGTTATGTCTTTTATACGCTCGATGAAGTGGCTTGCGTTCTTTACGTAAGATTCGACTTCTTCGGCATAAGGTTGCAGTTGCTTGGCCAGGAATTTCGCTAGAGGTTGCAGTGGTGATCCAATGGAGCTTACGATGGGTCTTAGTGGTACACCTTCCTTGTGGACTTTTGGTAATCCGTACAGCTTAGGGCATGATGACGACTTCTCTCTCGGAATTAGTTGTAACTGTTGTTCTTGACTGAAACTGCAGGCTTTTATTTTGGCTTTAGTGATCTTTTCCAAATATGTTGTAGGATCCGTTGAGATTGTTTGGTATCCAGGATCATTTAGTAAGGTTTCTATTTTTCTTTCATATTCACCCTTATCCATGACTACGGTTGCGTTGCCTTTGTCTGCTGGTAACACGATTACGCTAGTATTCGCCCGTAGGTCGCGTAAAGCTTGGATTTCTTCGTGGGATAAGTTCTTCTTCGGTGGCTTGGCTGTTCTCAGTATACGTGACACGTCTTGACGTATAATTTCGGCGGTATTTCCTGGGATCCCTGTTATTGATGCTTCGACTCCGCAAATAATGTTTTCTATTGGAATCCGGTTTGGCGCTACTGCATAGTTAAATCCTTTCGATAGCACGCTATGTGTCGCTTCATCCAGCGGTAGATCTGAAAGATTGAAAACTACTTTCTTTGTTTCAACTTGGTGGTTGATGTACTTCCTGGGCTGTTGTTCGGCTTGTAGCTTCTCAAATTTCTTCTTCTGGTTAGAAGTTGTCAAATTAGCGTCAGTTTCTGCTCGAAACTCCGTGAGGTTATCTAGTGTTGACCATAGAGCTGGATGAATTGTGTTACTTAAACGTATGTGTAAGTGTAGTAGCTCGATGTTGATGCTATTTAGCGCCCTTCTGGTATCGTGAATTGCTTCTCTTGTCAATGCTAGGCTTGCTCTTCTCAAGATGTTCCTCGTTTGGTTGTTCTTTTTGTGGAACGTCAGCTTCATGGAATTTGGTATTATATTCTCGTCCCGGCAGCGTTCCATGAATGCGAGGTTGCACAGCAGCTTGTTTCTTTTGGATCGTAGCTTCTCCAACTTCTTGACGTCTCGTAGAATCTCCTCTCCTAAAACCCTCCCGTAAAGGTTATTAATGTTACATTTTAAGTTTCCGCGGATATTATATGATACTTTACCACTTTTCCGGGTTTCACTCCGCGTATTCACTATTCGGCTCCTAGAGGAACCAGACAATAGACAATAGAGAATAGTGAATACGCGGAGGGAAACCCGGAAAAGTGGTAAAGTATCATATAATATCCGCGGAAACTTAAAATGTAACATATATATATATATATATATATATATATATATATATATATATATATATATATATATATATATATATATATATTTACGGCCACTTATCAAAGTGAGGACATATCATGAACCATAGTTAATGAGGACCACCATTATAAATGGTCACAGCTTTGCAAATTTTTTTGTCATCACTTGTTTACTTGTTCTAGTTATGTATCTCGCAAATATACACAGATTTCTTTGAATTTAAAAAAGTTTTATTTGCTGTGTATAATAATACCAAGTGAGGCTACACTATACTACTGACGACGTGAGGACCATATAATTAGATACGATTTAATCGCAAAGTGAGCCCCAATATCAAATTATACACAGGTTTTAAGTATAACATGAGGTCCGTCGCTGTTGCCATCATTTGCTTTCATTATCATCAGCAAAAATGCATGCTATTCTATTATTGGAATTTGTTAGTTGGTCGGTCGTCAGTATAAAACTAATTTGATGTGGCGGAGACGGGTATGCTTCCGTAGCCATTTTAACAAACCCGTTTTTGAAAACATCTCGAGAACGGTTGGTTCTACGAAAAAAAATATAACAGACTTTTTTGTAGAAAAATAAATTATCTATCTTTTTTATTAAAACAATTTTTTAATTGCTTGCAAATTAATGTTTTAAGAGTTATTACACAGCAAAGTTTTCACTTTTTAGTTTTGCTAAATAATTCGCAAACGGCTAACATCTCACTGAAACAGGAAAACATTGCAGTGTAATAACTCTTAAAATATTAATTTAACAAAAAAATTGTTTAAATAAAATAGATAGATAATTAATTTTTCTATAAAAAATGTCTGTTCTGTTTTCTTCGTAAGACTATTTCTCCAGACTATTTGGATTATTTACTGGCTCCCTAACTTAACTATTTCCTGTTGGCTGTTCCATTGCCTTCTAGAATGTTTAAACGAATGCTTGACCGCTTAGATCAATTAAATTTAGACGAAAAATTAGATTTAACTATTGATTAAGATTCTGGTGTTTCTCATCATTTTAATGGTAATTGTGCTAGTAATATTAACAGCCTGCTATTAGTGGGACAGATTAGTGAATTGATAGCTAAGTACCACATACTTTACTTTAAAATCTAAATGTATTACTCCTAATAATTAATTATTATTAATAGTTAGATTAGTTTCACTAATAATTATAGATGTAAATCTGTATAATATGTTAATTATTCTGAAAATGCTAGTAAAATCAGTAAATATTGTCGCCTAATTTAAAATGCTGAGTTTGTTCCATCTCATTTTTAATTAAATTTAAAAATTTGTCTGTAATTTCCTTACGGTACGTGTTAAAAAGAATATATGTATTTATCTTCCTACCTAAACCGATCTTGGCTTGTAGCAAAGAAAAGTGGTTATTCTATATTTAGGGTATTTATTAGACCAAAAAGAAGGCATATAAAATCTATATTTCCGTGTAAAAAGATATAAGAAGGGGGATTAATATCGCTCTTGGTATTTTTAATATTTAATTCTAGTTATTTTTTAAATGCTTGTAATGAACCGTATGTGAATCTGCCATTTAAATTTAACCAACCAATAATTATTGTGAATGACTTTTCAGCATTAACTGTGCCGTCTATGAACTCAAATCTTACTAATCCTCCAGCTGACATATAGCTATAAATCATTACGCCTTGAGGAAACTTAACATTAGGTTTCAAGCAGTATTTATGGAATGCTTCTTGTTTAGCTCTGATTACTCTTTTGCGAGAGTAAAACTAGAACAAAACTGCTTAATGTTAAGTTTCCTCAAGACATAATGATTTGAGGCTGTATGTTATCTAGAGGATTAAGAAGATTTTAGTTCATAAACAGCATAGTTAACGCTGACAAGTATCTGCAAAACGACGAGTAGCATGGGCTAAAACTAAGTTGTCCTGGGCAGAAATGCTGGTCTAAGGTCATATTCATCAACTAGTTAAAGTCTGGTGTATCCGTTAGTTACTCTCGCAAAAGATTGATCAGAGCTAAACACGAAGCATTCCATAAAGACTGCTTGAAACGTACCGTTAATTCTCCTTTTAAGGCGTAATGATTAGTACCAAGAACTTATAAATAAAGGAAATTAGGATTTCAAAAAAGGCGAAACACCTTGTGCATATTGGGTTAGATTCAAAAATTCAGTAGTGCAGGTACTCTTCTAAAATTAACTTGCCAATACGAATTTTTCAGCCGACTGCTATCAAGAATATCGATAATATCGCCTGATGGATTTTGCCGAAGAGATGCTAAGATAAAGGATGACTGTACCACGATCGCGTCCGGTTCTCAACGAATTTTTCTTAGCTACTTCATGGCAATAGGGGACCATAAAAAGTTACGCCAGAAAGTTCCTTGAGCAAATTTACTGGTGCAAATTGCTGATCCGCGTATGACATATCTCCTTTCTTCGATAACACAGAAAGAAGCCGAAGTACGAAAAAAAATTCGAACACTTTTGGTAGGGATTTAAATAAGCTTTATCTTACCTAACCTCCTTTATCTCGATAACCCTAATGGTTTCCGAGAAAAACGACAAAACCGGTAGGGGGCGTGGTTTATCCTCATTATTTCTTCGAGCTCACCACCTACAGGTGTTGACTTTTAAGGAGTTGTTTAATAACCCACAAGGAAACCGTATGCAAAAATCCATGGACTTACCTCAACTTTCCGCTATTTTTTCTAAATTGATTAGACTAATTATAGCAGTCCAACATAAAGCTTTGTATGCAACTCGTACCTTAATCTATCTATCTGAGAAATCGCCAACATAAAGTTTGACAAAGTGGTAGTATCGATTGGCTTTATGGTAAGGTCATTTCAACCGAGGATATTTTATTTAACTACAATAGAATTGGTATAGGCACAAGTGAAACATATAGTTGCTAATAATACAACATATACATACACTTGCTGATCTGAAAGAGCTTCTATCAAGGAATTTCTACCGTCACAAATATCATAAATTTAGGATCGAAAAGTTCCAGCAAAGAATTAACAAACGCATCTGACATACGGATGTTGATACGAGGGATGCTCTGTTAATAGTTAGTAGCAGGCCATGGAAGCTCAATTGGCTAGAAACAATTGGAACAATTGAATGTCGCATTAGTTGGCATTCGTTACCCACAATTGTCAAACGTTTCGATTTCTTGTGAAACGTAGTTAATTTTGTAAGGTAAGTAGTTGTGCATTTTTAATTCAGTTAAGATGAGCATTCCGCGAACTGCCTTTAGAGCTATGATTTTCTACGACTATAAAAGACAGTTAGGATACCAGCAAAGCCATGAAAATTTGATAGCAGATTTTGGCGTTGCTGCCCCTCCATTATCCGCTGTTAGTCATTGGTTCCGCGAATTTCGACGAGGGCGAGAACTGCTAGAAGACGAAGCAAGACCTGCAGAAGCTGCCTGTTCAGAAAATGTTGATCGTGTGGCAAGCTTGATTCATTCCAATCGAAATATTACTTATAGGGAGATTCAGTAGGAAGTGAAGATTGAATCCTCGGCGGTGAATACCATTTGGCATAAACATCTTGGAGTAAGAAAGCCAGCAAGCCGTTGGATCTCGCATTTGCTCTCAGAAAGTCAAAAACAGGCTCGAATAGACTGGTGTAAATTTATGTTGCAAAAATTTGACGGAGGAGCTTCCAGGCAAGTGGCATACATTGTAACTAGTGACGAATCTTGGGTATACAGTTACGACCCTGAAACTAAACAGCAGTCTAGTGTTTGGGTATTCGAAGATGAAGACTTGCCCACAAAAGTAATTCGTGGCAGAAGCTTCAAGAAGAAAATGATTGCTGTTTTTTCCGCCGATGTGGTCCTGTTGCTGTTATTCCACTTAAAGATCGCAGAACTGTTAATTCTGAATGGTACTGCGAAGTGGCTTTACCACAGATGTTTGCAAAATTACAGGCAGGTCGACAAAGGACCGGTTTGCGTAACATCTTAGTCCATCATGACAACGCATCCTCCCACACTGCTGCCAGAACATTGGATTTTTTGAAAGATACGGAAGTTCAATTGGTAACTCATCCGCCGTATAGCCCAGATCTGGCGCCGTGCGACTTTTTTTTGTTTCCAACTGTTAAAAAAATGATGCGAAGTAAAAGATTTTCCAACGCAGATGCAGCAGTTACAGAATTTCAAAGAATTTTTGAGGACCTTTCAGAAAATGAATCTTCCGAATGTTTTAAAAAGTGGTTTCAAATAATGCACAAGTGTATTAGTCTGAATGGAGATTATTTTGAAAAACAATAAAGATTGTTTGTTAAAAAATGCAACGGTCTTTTTGCTAATAACAATTTTCAGCGCAACCCTCGCATTGTACCAATATAAAATACTTTTTAATGTTTTTAATGATAGTGTTGCATTATGTCATCAGTCATATTTATAAATTGTTCACAACATAATAATAAAATAATAAATAAGTACCTACTAAATAAACTATATTTAAAAATATATATGTATAAATATATATAAAATTTTGTATTTCTTAATTTTCTCATTGAATTCATAATCAGCAACCCCAAAAACCCACCAACATGAATTTCGCTCAAGTTGATGTAAAACTCCCCGAGTTATTAAATTGGGAGTGTAAAATGGGGGTTTCAACCCCCCGAGGGGGCGTGCCCCCATTTTAAACAGATTACATTTTATATTGGTCCAGTACTGAAGGCATTACAAAAGATTTCAAGTCGCTATCTTTAGATAGTAAAAACTAAGAACGTAATGCAAAAATTTACTCTACTACTAGGGCAGAGAGAAAGGATTACATAATAAGGTAACCAAAATGGTGTATTACTTTGCAAAATCACATTTTAAACACTTTTTGACTCTTTGAGCTTTTCTCTAAAATCAATAGAAACGGCGTAAATCGCATTCTCAATCTCAAATGCCGTTATTATAGGACCGCCATTTTGGTGTCCGCCACTTTGAATTTTTCAATTTTCTCATTGGATTCATAATCAGCGACTCCAAGAACCCTCCCAACATAAATTTCACTCAATTTGGTTGCGTTATTAAATTAGGGGTACAAAATGGGGGTTTCAACCCCCCGAGGGGGCGTGCCCCCATTTTAAACATATAACATTTTATATTGGTCCAGTACTGAAGGCATTACAAAAGATTTCAAGTCTCTATCTTTAGATAGTAAAAAATAAGAACTTAATGCAAAAATTGACTCTACTATAAAGTTGGGAACGACCTCATCATCCATCATCACATAGTGAATAATAAATATAATTGATATTCTAAATCTGTTTTAATAAATTATTCTTATTGTTAGTTTTATTAAATATTAATTTAAAAAGAGACGTTTTGATTGTAATATTTGGTACTTATAGTTATCAATTTTTATAAGCCTGCCTTGAGAAGTAAGAATTAAATTAATTGCGAGCTTTTATAATACAATGAAAGTTGAGAACATTTAGTAGTTGTGTAGGAAAGCCCTCATCTGATCGTCACCCGGTGATCAGTTTGAGGTTACAACTTATAACAGAATTCCACTTAATATACTATTTTGGGTTACCTACCGTTATTTATTTGTTCATAATGATTACTATTTCCATTTAAAGATTAAATCTGAAATGAAATTTTTTTTCAATGAATTTAATAAATGACCTATTTAATTATTGGGTGTATTAAATGCAGAAAAATAGTCTGCAGAGTATGTTGCGTCTAACTTTTCTTTCTAAAAGCAATAATACAAACAAACTTGCCAGCCTCGGTGGATTAGTGATTTGCATGTTTGCTTCATAATCCAAGGATCGCAGGTTCGGGTCTAGGCCACAACGGCCAATGACCACAACGGCCAATCGCTATTTTGGCCGTTGTGGTCATAACCACAACGGTCTCCGTGACCATAACGGCCAACAGCCACAACGGCCAATTTGACCATATCGCCCAACTCGAAACTTGACCATAACGGCCACCATGACCACAACGGCCAACTAGAAACTCCACCCCATCCGCCATTTTGACCACAACGGCCACCGACGCTTATGTATTGGCGTCGCTGGTGACGATGACCATAACGGCCAAAATGACCACAATGGCCAACTAGAGTGAGTGACCACAACGGCCAAAATGACCACAACGGCCAACTATGGAGCGTGACCACAACAGCCAAAATGATCATAACGGCCAACTGTGGCGAGTGACCACAACGGCCAAAATGACCACAACGGCCAACTAGGGTGAGTGACCACAACGGCCAAAATGACAACAACGACCAACTCTGGAGCGTGACCACAACAGCCAAAATGACCATAACGGCCCACTGTGGCGAGTGACCACAACGGCCAACTTTTTTTCATACTGTTACTTTGGTTTAGTTAAAGCTCATTTCTCTCTTTTAACTTAGCCTGTATTTCAATAAGGTACGTCCAGAATTTAACAGCGAGGTCTGATGTCAAAGTAGCGCCGATTTAACGTGACTTACCTATATTGAAAAATGCTTTTTCTATATATGTTACAACTGCAGCCCTATGCAGTTGACGACATTTTTCTTTCTTAGTTTCTCGGCAAGTATCCCAGGCAGATTAAATTCTGAAAATTTGATACAGGTACACTATAACTATTTACAGAATCATGATACTTTAGTTCACAGGGTAGTTTATCTTTAACGTCAAAAGAAGTTTTTTTTCTATTACTTGTTTACCTACAGCAATCTTTTCATTTTGGGGACGTTTAAAAAAGTACGAAATAGAACTATAAAACAACACGTTTGACGTTTTATTTCTAGATTTCCATTGCATTGAATTTGAAGTACTTAATTAGCTGTTTTTATCAGTTTTAAAATTTAAACTAAATGTAAATCTTCTCCTAAAAAATAAACACGATATCTACGAATCTGTCCAGTACTTAATAAAATCAATCTAGGGAGCAGCATGGGACGTAACCCCAGAAACAAACCGCAATAATCCAAAACAGTATTGCTCCATACGTATCCGAGAAAAAATACAAGAAAACGAGCTCTTAGAAAGTATTGACAGATTACTTACTCGCGTACCGGGCGATAAAACGTAGTTTAATAGGGCCGTCAAAGAGTTTAAGAAATTATTAGATGAGCAGAGAAATCAAGATTTCCAGAACTATTTCCACTGCCTAACATCAACTAAAGCAACTGGCTGCATTATAGAACGTCATAAAGATCGTGTTTACGCCTCTCTTACCATTGAAGAAGAAAAATTCATCCGGGACTTCCTTCAAGCGCGAAGTAAGGTCATCGAAACTGAAATAAATTCGAAGAAGTCCCCAGGTTTCGACGTAATAACTGGAAAACTCCTAAAGGAACTTTCATATGAGGGATTTCGCATGATAACTGTAATCTATAAAGGGATATTAAGGACGGGATACTTCTCTGGCCAATGGAAGGTGGCCCAAATAGCAATGGTCTCAAAACCGGAGAAACCGCCATCAGATGTGCCCTCATACAGACCTATTAGTCGTTACCCGTCAATGGTTTGTAAAAAATTGTTCGCCATGCGAATGTCACCGCTAATTGACGAAAATCAGCGAAAGCCCAACTAACAGTTTGGATTTCGTCGACAATACGCTACAATCGAACAAGTACTTGCATCAAAAATCAGGTTTGACCTGGAGACCAAAACATTCTGTTCAGCGGTATTCATAGACACAAGCCAAGCATTTGACAGGGCGTGGTATGTATCAATTATGTTTTGACTATGTAAGAAGTCTGTCTAGGTGGAACCCTAGATATTTGACCTAATCTTCTTGAGTAGTGAGTTTCCGTTAAGGTGAACTAGAGGGCAAGTAGTTTTTTTAGTAGTATAAGTGGCCTGTGTTGGTTTTTGTATATTTGCTTTAATGCGTCGTGTTCCATCATCTTTCAAAAAGGCTTAGGTGGTTTGTAAGTTTCTGAAAACTATATCTGCATTAGAATGGGAAGCCAGTATTGCCATGTAGTCCAAGAAGGTTGCTATTGTCGTGTTTCTAGTTGAAGATTAGGTATAATGTCGGACCAGTCGCGCGACACCAGATGTTGTGGATAGAAGGGCTGAAGTGGAGTCTGAATATTTCACGAAAAAGTATCTTTTAGTGAGGTATGACGTGAGGATTTGAAAGAAGGTATACGGTAAATGTCACTTGAGGTTGTAGAGTAGATCTACATACATACCACGCCCTGTCAAATGCTTGGCTTGTGTCTATGAATACCGCTGAACAGAATGTTTTGGTCTCCAGGTCAAACCTGATTTTTGATGCAAGTATGTGTACTTGTTCGATTGTAGCGTATTGTCGACGAAATCCAAACTATTAGTTGGGCTTTCGCTGATTTTCGTCAATTAGCGGCGACATTCGCATGGCGAACAATTTTTTACAAACCATTGACGGGTAACGACTAATAGGTCTGTATGAGGCCCCATCTGATGGCGGTTTCTCCGGTTTTGGGACCATTGCTATTTGGGCCACCATCCATTGGCCAGAGAAGTATCCCGTCCTTAATATCCCTTTATAGATTACAACTGTAAGCAATGTTCGCAAGATAACTATCTTGCGAAATCTTCAAATTCAATGCAATGGAAATCTAGAAATAAAACGTCAAACGTGTTGTTTTATAGTTCTATTTCGTACTTTTTTAAACGTCCCCAAAATGAAAAGATTGCTGTAGGTAAACAAGTAATAGAAAAAAAACTTCTTTTGACGTTAAAGATAAACTACCCTGTGAACTAAAGTATCATGATTCTGTAAATAGTTATAGTGTACCTGTATCAAATTTTCAGAATTTAATCTGCCTGGGATACTTGCCGAGAAACTAAGAAAGAAAAATGTCGTCAACTGCATAGGGCTGCAGTTGTAACATATATAGAAAAAGCATTTTTCAATATAGGTAAGTCACGTTAAATCGGCGCTACTTTGACATCAGACCTCGCTGTTAAATTCTGGACGTACCTTATTGAAATACAGGCTAAGTTAAAAGAGAGAAATGAGCTTTAACAAAACCAAAATAACAGTATGAAAAAAGTTGGCCGTTGTGGTCGCTCGCCATAGTTGGCCGTTATGGTCATTTTGGCTGTTGTGGTCACACTCCATAGTTGGCCGTTGTGGTCATTTTGGCCGTTGTGGTCACTCACCCTAGTTGGCCGTTGTGGTCACTCGCCACAGTTGGCCGTTATGGTCATTTTGGCTGTTGTGGTCACGCTCGATAGTTGGCCGTTGTGGTCATTTTGGCCGTTGTGGTCACTCACTCTAGTTGGCCGTTGTGGTCATTTTGGCCGTTGTGGTCATCGTCACCAGCGACGCCAATACATAAGCGTCGGTGGACGTTGTGGTCAAAACGGCGGATGGGGTGGAGTTTCTAGTTGGCCGTTGTGGTCATGGTGGCCGTTATGGTCAAGTTTCGAGTTGGGCGATATGGTCAAATTGGCCGTTGTGGCTGTTGGCCGTTATGGTCACGGAGACCGTTGTGGTTATGACCACAACGGCCAAAATAGCGATTGGCCGTTGTGGCCAGGCCCCGCAGGTTCGATCCCCGGCTGAGCTGGTAATGTTTAATAGCGGAGAAAAATTAAAAACATGCCTTCGTCTCGGATAGGAAGTAAAACTGTAGGTCCCGTGTCAATGCGATGTTTGGCACGTTAAAAATCCCTACTTGGGGTAGAATTCCCTGAGGGAGTAAAGTGTTTCCTTGACAACAACAACAAGTAAACAACAAAAAAAAGTAATCGCGGTACATGTTAGGATTTATTATCCTGAAACTATGTGATTTTGGCAATTGTCCGAATGACATGTAACGAAATTTTGAATTTTTGCGATTAAGTCCTTTAGACGTGCAAAAAATAGCGTATATACCACTGGACTAAAAGTGTTTTTTAAGTGTTAATTAATAATTTAAAAAATGCATTTTAGTCCCTGAATATATAATATATATTATGTCCGCTCGGGTGATTATGACATGATTATGACCTATTTTGCGGACTGTTTCTAGAGCGTAAATCGCTAAATTAGAGCACCCCCTTTTACTACTCTTGTTTACGACGTCTCCATAGTAATAAGAATAATTATAGACCATAGCACCTACCTACTTGAAGTTTAGGACTTTTTAAATTATTTTTATTTTAAATTAAACTTAATTTAATCTTAGACCGCACATTTAAAGTACGCATTTCGGGCTTAATTAGTGTTTTAGAGCCCTTTATCGTCTTAGCGCCTTCGGTTTTCGCTTCAGGCGCTAACTGACTGCACGGGCTGTAAGACACTCAATTAAGCCCTTAATATACTATTAAAGACTAGAAAAAGCCTAATCTTGATTAGGCGAAATGTCATTCGAAAAAAAATTATTTTATTCTTAATTAATACAAAAAAATAAAAAGGCTGCAAGTCCTCGAAGATCTATTAATCTCTTTTACAATGTATTTTAGTTTTATTGCCTAATTACAAATAATCAGACGTCGATGAAATTAAATCTAAAAATTTCCCTATCGAAATTTTGTAACAGCACAATAATACAACTTTTCTTAACCGATTTCCGCTCGTAAGAAATAAAATCGGCTATTTAGGGTATTTCCGTTCTCTTCTGTAATAGAATTAAAATCAATATTGTATAACTTTCATTTCCATCGTTGCCACTTGTTCGGATCTCACTTTGCGCATCATTCATACAAGTTTCACACAAGAAATTATACGTCTGAAAAATATACATCTGGCGCAGCGACTCCAGGCGTCAACTCCTTGAACTAATCTGTATAATTCTAGCCGTTTTGGCAACATCTGAGGTCCAGCCCATTTTTTCAGTATCGCCAACTTATACCTTCGAAAAGCTCTACACGAAATATTATCGAATTTCAAAGTGAGGTCCGTATATTTGTCCTCACTTTGTTTGTGGACCTCACTTGAAACGTGAACTTTGTTCATACGGACCTCACTTTATACACTGGCCGTAAATATATATATATATATATATATATATATATATATATATATATATATATATATATATATATATATATATATATATATATATATATATATATATATATATATATATATATATATATATATATATATATATATATATATATATATATATATATATATATATTTACGGCCACTTATCAAAGTGAGGACATATCATGAACCGTAATTAATGAGGACCACCCTTATAAATGGTCACAGCTTAGCAAATTTTTTTGTCATCACTTGTTTACTTGTTCTAGTTATGTATCTCGCAAATATACACAGATTTCTTTGAATTTAAAAAAGTTTTATTTGCTGTGTATAATAATACCAAGTGAGGCTACACTATACTACTGACGACGTGAGGACCATATTATTAGATACGATTTAATCGGCAAAGTGAGCCCCAATATCAAATTATACACAGGTTTTAAGTATAACATGAGGACCGGCGCTGTTGCCATCATTTGCTTTCAATATCATCAGCAAAAATGCATGCTATTCTATTATTGGAATTTGTTAGTTGGTCGGTCGTCAGTATAAAACTAATTTGGTGTGGCGGAGACGGGTATGCTTCAATAGCCATTTTAATAAACCCGTTTTTGAAAATATCTCGAGAACGGTTGGTTCTACGAAAAAAATATAACAGACTTTTTTGTAAAAAAATAAATTATCTATCTTTTTTATTAAAACAATTTTTTAATTGCTTGCAAATTAATGTTTTAAGAGTTATTACACAGCAAAGTTTTCACTTTTTAGTTTTGCTAAATAATTCGCAAACGGCTAACATCTCACTGAAACAGGAAAACATTACAGTGTAATAACTCTTAAAATATTAATTTAACAAAAAAATTGTTTAAATAAAATAGATAGATAATTAATTTTTCTATAAAAAATGTCTGTTCTGTTTTCTTCGTAAGACTATTTCTCCAGACTATTTGGACTATTTACTGGCTCCCTAACTTAACTATTTCCTGTTGGCTGTTCCATTGCCTTCTAGAATGTTTAAACGAATGCTTGACCGCTTAGATCAATTAAATTTAGACGAAAAATTAGATTTAACTATCAAGATTCTTGTGTTTCTCATCATTTTAATGGTAATTGTGCTAGTAATATTAACAGCCTGCTATTACTGGGGCAGATTAGTGAATTGATAGCTAAGTACCACATACTTTACTTTAAAATGTAAATGTATTACTCCTAATAATTAATTATTATTAACAGTTAGATTAGTTTCACTAATAATTATAGAGGTAAATCTGTATAATATGTTAATTATTCTGAAAATGCTTGTAAAATCAGTAAATATTGTCGCCTAATTTAAAATGCTGAGTTTGTTCCATCTCGTTTTTTAATTAAATTTAAAAATTTGTCTGTAATTTCCTTACGGTACGTGTTAAAAAGAATATATGTATTTATCTTCCTACCTAAACCGATCTTGGCTTGTAGCAAAGAAAAGTGGTTATTCTATATTTAGGGTATTTATTAGGCCAAAAAGAATGCATATAAAATCCATATTTAAGTGTAAAAAGATATAAGAAGGGGGATTATTATCGCTCTTGGTATTTTTAATATTTAACTCTAGTTATTTTTTAAATGCTTTTTAAATGCACATACAGTTCATTAGAACTGTATGTGAATCTGCGATTTAAATTTAACCAACCAATAATTATTGTGAATGACTTTTCAGCATTAACTGTGCCGTCTATGAACTCAAATCTTACTAATCCTCCAGCTGACATAGAGCTCTAAATCATTACGCCTTGAGGAAACTTAACATTAGGTTTCAAGCAGTATTTATGGAATGCTTCGTGTTTAGCTCTGATTACTCTTTTGCGAGAGTAAAACTAGAACTGCCTAATGTTAAGTTTCCTCAAGACATAATGATTTGAGGCTGTATGTTAGCTAGAGGATTAAGAAGATTTTAGTTCATAAACAGCATAGTTAATGCTGACAAGTATCTGCAAAACGACAAGTAGCATGGGCTAAAACTAAGTTGTCCTGGACAGAAATGCTGGACTAAGGTCATATTCATCAACTAGTTAAAGTGTGGTGTATCCGTCAGTTACTCTCGCAAAAGATTGATCAGAGCTAAACACGAAGCATTCCATAAAGACTGCTTGAAACGTACCGTTAAGTCTCCTTAAGGCGTAATGATTTAGTACCAAGAACTTATAAATAAAGGAAATTATGATTTCAAAAAAGGCGAAACACCTTGTACGTATTGGGTTGGATTCAAAAATTCAGTAGTGCAGGTACTCTTCTAAAATTAACTTGCCAATACGAATTTTTCAGCCGACTGCTATCAAGAATATCGATAATATCGCCTGATGGATTTTGCCGAAGAGATGCTAAGATAAAGGATGACTGTACCACGATGGCGTCCGGTTCTAAACGAATTTTTCTTAGCTACTTCATGGCAATAGGGGACCATAAAAAGTTACGCCAGAAAGTTCCTTGAGCAAATTTACTGGTGCAAATTGCTGATCCGTGTATGACATATTTCCTTTCTTCGATAACAGAAAGAAGGCGAAGTACGAAAAAAAATTCGAACACTTTTGGTAGGGATTTAAATAAGCTTTATCTTACCTAACCTCCTTTATCTCGATAACCCTAATAGTTTCCGAGAAAAACGACAAAACCGGTAGGGGGCGTAGTTTATCCTCATTATTTCTTCGACCTCACCACCTACAGGTATTGACTTTTAAGGTTTAATAACCCACAAGGAAGCCGTATGCAAAAATCCATGGACTTACCTCAACTTTCCGCTATTTTTTCTAAATTGATTAGACTAATTATAGCAGTCCTTTGCTATAAGCTTTGTATGCAACTCGTACCTTAATCTATTATCTGAGAAATCGCCAACACAAAGTTTGAAAAAGTGGCAGTATCGATTGGCTTTATGGTAAGGTCATTTCAACCGAGGATATTTTATTTAACTACAATAGAATTGGTATAGGCACAAGTGAAACATGTAGTTGCTAATAATACAACATATACATACACTTGCTGATCTGAAAGAGCTTCTATCAAGGAATTTCTACCGTCACAAATATCATAAATTTAGGATCGAAAAGTTCCAGCAAAGTATTGATATAAGGGATGCTCTGTTAATAGTTAGTAACAGGCCATGGAAGCTCAATTGGCTAGAAACAATTGCAACAATTGAATGTCGCATTAGTTGACATTTGTTACCCACAATTGTCAAACGTTCCGATTTCCTTGTGAAACGTAGTTAATTTTGTAAGATAAGTAGTTGTGCATTTTTAATTCAGTTAAGATGAGCATTCCGCGAACTGCCCTTAGAGCTATGATTTTCTACGACTATAAAAGACAGTTAGGATACCAGCAAAGCCATGAAATGATTTGATAGCAGCTTTTGGCGATGCTGCCCCTCCATTATCCGCTGTTAGTCATTGGTTCCGAGAATTTCGACGAGGGCGAGAACTGCTAGAAGACGAAGCAAGACCTGCAGGAGCTGCCTGTTCAGAAAATGTTGATCGTGTGGCAAGCTTGATTCATTCCAATCGAAATATTACTTATAGGGAGATTCAGGAGGAAGTGAAGATTGGATCCTCGGCGGTGAATACCATTTGGCATAAACATCTTGGTGTAAGAAAGCTAGCAAGCCGTTGGATACCGCATTTGCTTTCAGAAAGTCAAAAATAGGCTCGAATAGACTGGTGTAAATTTATGTTGCAAAAATTTGACGGAGTAGCTTCCAGGCAAGTGGCATACATTGTAACAAGTGACGAATCTTGGGTATACAGTTACGACCCTGAAACTAAACAGCAGTCTAGTGTTTGGGTATTCGAAGATGAAGACTTGCCCACAAAAGTAATTCGTGGCAGAAGCTTCAATAAGAAAATGATTGCTGTTTTTTCCGCCGATGTGGTCCTGTTGCTGTTATTCCACTTGAAGATCGCAGAACTGTTAATTCTGAATGGTACTGCGAAGTGGCTTTACCACAGATGTTTGCAAAATTACAGGCAGCTCGCCAAAGGACCGGTTTGCGTAACATCTTAGTCCATCATGACAATGCATCCTCCCACACTGCTGCCAGAACATTGGATTTTTTGAAAGATACGGAAGTTCAATTGGTAACTCATCCTCCGTATAGCCCAGATCTGGCGCCGTGCGACTTTTTTTTGTTTCCAACTGTTAAAAAAATGATACGAAGTAAAAGATTTCCCAACGCAGATGCAGCAGTTACAAAATTTCAAAGAATTTTTGAGGACCTTTCAGAAAATGAATTTTTCGAATGTTTAAAAAGTGGTCTCAAAGAATGCACAAGTGTATTAGTCTGAATGGAGATTATTTTGAAAAACAATAAAGATTTTTTGTTAAAAAATGCAACGTTCTTTTTATAAATAACAATTTTCAGCGCAACCCTCGTATTGTACCAATATAAAATACTTTTTAATTTTTTGAGTGATAGTGTTGCATTATGTCATCAGTCATATTTATAAATTGTTCACCACATAATAATAAAATAATAAAAAAGTACCTACTAAATAAACTATATTTAAAAATATATATGTATAAATATATATAAAATTTTGTATTTCTTAATTTTCTCATTGAATTCATAATCAGCAACCCCAAAAACCCCCCAACATGAATTTCGCTCAAGTTGATGGAAAACTTCCCGAGTTATTAAATTGGGAGTGTAAAATGGGGGTTTCAACCCCCCGAGGGGGCGTGTCCCCATTTTAAACAGATTACATTTTATATTGGTCCAGTACTGAAGGCATTATAAAAGATTTCAAGTCGCTATCTTTAGATAGTAAAAAATAAGAACTTAATGCAAAAATTTACTCTACTATAAAGTTGGGAACGACCTCATCATCCATCATCACATAGTGAATAATAAATATAATTGATATTCTAAATCTGTTCTAATAAATTATTCTTATTGTTAGTTTTATTAAATATTAATTTAAAAAGACATTTTGATTGTAATATTTGGTACTTATAGTTATCAATTTTTATAAGCCTGCCTTGAGAAGTAAGAATTAAATTCATTGCGAGCTTTTATAATACAATGAAAGTTGAAAACATTTAGTAGTTGTGTAGGAAAGCCCTCATCTGATCGTCACCCGGTGACCAGTTTGAGGTTACAACTTATAACAGAATTCCACTTGGAAGTAACAAATCAGCAACGGTCCAAGAAAAAAATAGTGTATGCAACTCGAACATCATCATTCATTTGTTGCATAATATACTATTTTGGGTTACCTACCGTTATTTATTTGTTCATAATACAGCCTTGGTAGTGTAATGCCTGGCGTGCCGGACTTTCACCCAAGCGGCCCGGGTTCGACTCCCGGCGCTGGCAGATCTGGTTAATGTTTTCTGCAGTTTTCCTTAGCTGTAACAAATGTGGGATTTGCGCTGTTCCATCTATAAGTCGGCTGCAGCCGCACATTGGGCCTACATAATAATAATCGCCCCCTCCCTTCCGCACAAGCTTATAGCTTCTGGGGCCTTGATTTAGGTTATGGGTTGTACTAATTATTATTATTATTATAATGACTACTATTTCAATTTAAAGATTAAATCGGTAATGAAATTTTTTTTCAATGAATTTAATAAATGACTTATTTAATTATTGGGTGTATTAAATGCAGAAAAATAGTCTGCAGAGTATGTTGCGTCTAACTTTTCTTTCTAAAAGCAATAATACAAACAAACTTGCCAGCCTCGGTGGATTAGTGGTTTGCATGTTTGCTTCATAATCCAAGGATCGCAGGTTCGATCCCCGGCTGAGCTGGTAATTTTTAATAGCGGAGAAAAATTAAAAACATGCCCCCTTCTCGGATAGGAAGTAAAACTGTAGGTCCCGTGTCAATGCGATGTTTGGCACGTTAAAAATCCCTACTTGGGGTGGAATTCCCCCATATTCGGCTAAATTCTAGTAGGGTCGGCCAAATTATCATAGCAATCGGTGCCATAAGGTACGAAGGATGCTCCGCCATCCTGATTCCTCGCCCAAAAACAAAATTTCATTTGTTTATTTGTTCATGACAATTGCTATTTCCATTTAAAGATTTGCATAGAATCTAAAATTTTGGACATTTCTTTAATGTTTGTTTTCTTCTTTATAAAACAAAATTGACAAATTTACTTCTCGAAAAACGTCAAAAAGATTTGTGTCATTTCATATAACTTTTTTTCTTCCTTAAATTGAATTTTCATCTTTGTGTTGCGTTTATTCGTCTTTATTTGATGAATTATAGTTTTAAGAATGCTCTTTTATTATTTTTTGCACGTACGATATATAAGGCTCTACTTTAGTCTCCCAAAAGAGGGAGTAAAGTAGCACTTTTACTCCCTGAGGGAGTAAAGTGTTTCCTTGACAACAACAACAAGTAAACAACAAAAAAAAAAGTAATCGCGGTACATGTTAGGATTTATTATCCGGAAACTATGTGATTTTGGCAATTGTGCGAATGACATGTAACTAAATTTTCGAAATTTTGAATTTTTGCGATTAAGTCCTTTAGGACGTGCAAAAAATAGCGTATATACTACTGGACTAAAGTGTTTTCTAAGTGTTAATTAATAATTTAAAAAAATGCATTTTAGTCCCTGGATATATAATACACATTATGTCCGCTCGGGCGATTATGACCTATTTTGCGGACTGTTTCTAGAGCGTAAATCGCTAAATTGGAGCACCCCCTTTTACTACTTTTGTTTACGACGTCTCCATAGTAATAAGAATAATTATAGACCATAGCACCTACCTACTTGAAGTTTAGGACTTTTAAAAATATTTTTATTTTAAATTAAACTTAATTTAAACTTAGACCGCACATTTAACGTACGCATTTCGGGCTTAATTAGTGTTTTAGAGCCCTTTATCATCTTAGCGCCTTCGGTTTTCGCTTCAGGTGACTGCACGGGCTCTAAGACACTCAATTAAGCCCTTAATATACTATTAAAGACTAGAAAAAGCCTAATCTTGATTAGGCGAAATGTCATTCGAAAAAAAAAATTTATTCTTAATTAATACAAAAAAATAAAAAGGCTGCAAGTCCTCGAAGATTTATTAATCTCTTTTACAATGTATTTTAGTTTTATTGCCTAATTACAAATAATCAGACGTTATGAAATTAAATCTAAATATTTCCCTATCGTTTTAAATTTTGTAACAGCACAATAATACAACTTTTCTAAACCGATTTCCGCTCGTAAGAAATAAAATCGGCTATTTAGGGTATTTCCGTTCTCTTCTGTAATAGAATTAAAATCAATAGTGTATAACTTTCATTTTCACCGTTGCCACTTGTTCGGATCTCACTTTGCGCATCATTCATACAAGCTTCACACAAGAAATTATACGTCTGAAAAATATACATCTGGCGCAGCGACTCCAGGCGTCAACTCCTTGAACTAATCTGTATAATTCTAACCATTTTGGCAACATCTGAGGTCCAGCCCATTTTTTCAGTATCGCCAACTTATAGCTTCGAAAAGCTCTAGACGAAATATTATCGAATTTCAAAGTGAGGTCCGTATACTTGTCCTCACTTTGTTTGCGGACCTCACTCGAAACGTGAACTTTGTTCATACGGACCTCACTTTATACACTAGCGGTAAATATATATATATATATATATATATATATATATATATATATATATATATATATATATATATATATATATTATATATTATATATATATATATATATATATATATATATATATTATATATATATATATATACACGCCCAACTATCCATACCAAGCCCGCTATGTTACGCAGGCACTCAGAAGCCCGGGCTTTCCTGTAGAGTTTCAGCTGTATATTCTACCTCAATCGAACCGATAATTTCATATTATTAAGCGCAACCTGCGAGGGGTAAGTTATTTTTACATACAAATGAATATATACTGTACAGCTTTTACGAGACCGCATATATTATTGGTACTGTAGCAGTCCTGTTTGTATAAAAATAGATATTTCACGCATTATACCAAGCCACGCAGGGTTGCCGCTACTGTTACCAGCAAAACGTAAGATTATTGATCGTGTAATTTGTCTCGCCGGCTGTGAATGTCGGACAAACCACGGTTAGTCACCGAGACTTCCCGAATGCTTTCGTTCTTATGTGATGGTAATGCCGAGTTGGGAGTATCCTAGCGGAAGTTTTGTTCTCGCCAACAGCCTGAGTCAAGGTCGTACTGGCTGGTCGTCTGACTATTATCGATTTTATTTTAGCTTTCTCGCGGCATAGTAACACAGACAATTATATACAACGAACTTTATGAAAAGAAGATGGAATTTTAGATTTCAGATCATGTTCTACATGCATAATTAACTGAATATTAAGTTACCTCGGAATTCGCCTTTTGGCCGCCGATTTTGATGATTTTTTTTTAAATTGTAGGTAATCGACTATATTTCAAAGTCTAAATATTAGATTTGTCCTGTAATGCCCTGTTTAATTGTTAATAACAAATTATTACTTTTTTCATAAGGGACTAACATTTAAATAATTTCATCAAATTTGTATTATAATTGCATAAAGTTGGGTACTTATAGGTTTTTAGGGTCGTAGATTCAAAATTTTAATAAAAATTTGATGAAATTATTTAATTATTAATTAGCCCCTTATGGAAAAAGTAATAATTTGTTAATAACAATTAAACAGTAATTTTCAAACCTTTGACAGTACAGACTTTACCAATTAAATATTTTAGTTTGAAAGAAAATGGCAAGAACAAAATTACAGTTTTCAATTAAATTAATATAAATAAAAATATTATTTCTAAAAAAAGATAAATCAATATTAGACGGTTTCCTAGAAAAAAAATACCTCGGAATTCGCCTTTTGGGCACCGATTTTGATGATTTTTTTAAAATAGTAGGTAATCGAATATATTTCAAAGTCTAAATGTTCGATTTGTCCGCTAATGCCCTGTTTAATTGTTATTAACAAATTATTATTTTTTCCATAGGGGGTTAATTAATAATTAAATCATTCCAAATTGGTCTAAAATTCAAAATGGCCGCCGGTGTCAAAACTTTAATATATGAAATTTTGAATGAAAAATCGTACCAAGGGGTTTTTAAAGTAGCAAATTGTGCTGTTAAGCTAAAAAATGACCCAGATGTAAAATGCTTGTCACAAAATGGCCACCGAAACTAAATATGATTAAAATTCAAAATGTTTAATCTCTACTGTATGTTTGTTTAAGATGGATTAATATAGTAGTTAACACAATTTTAAGATTGTTGCAATTATTATTTATTTAAAATTCAA
The DNA here is from genome assembly GCA_929113105.1 of Agrypnus murinus. Classification (NCBI taxonomy): domain Eukaryota; kingdom Metazoa; phylum Arthropoda; class Insecta; order Coleoptera; family Elateridae; genus Agrypnus; species Agrypnus murinus. The sequence continues at coordinate 110,814,587 of OV816028.1, read as the reverse complement.
ATTGATAGAATGGAGTTATTCCGTATGAATAGTGTTAAAATAAATTAATACTCCATAATTTAACCAGATTCCGTTTAAGTCTGAAACTTTATTTATCGTCAGATTTAAATAAAGGATATTGTGTTAATTATTATTTACTTGTGTTTCATGTAAAGCATTGTTAGTTTTTTCAGCTACTTCTGGCAACGTAGAAAAAGAATGTGCTCTTTACATTTTGAAAACTGATTAGTAAGCTTTTTTTTGGGAAGAATAAATTCTTTTTTACATGCTCTTACTGGTTGCGACACTTCAACAGCGTTTTTCGGCAAAGGGGAAAATAAATTTTTCAAAACTTTTGAATGCAAAATTTTATAGGTGTTTTTATAATTTTTAGAAATAGTTAGGGTTACTGAAGACAAGATAAGATATATAGAAAATAAATAAAATGGAACTTTTTTATTAGAAATTGCATGAAAATACAACTAAAAGAAATTGATTTAATTTTATTTTATTTGACAAATCCCATATTGTATAATATCATCTTCAGAGTCATTGCGTTCTGTTTCTTCTTCTTGTTATTTTGAAAAGCATTCTTCATCAGAGAAGTTTTCATCTAAACTTCTTTTTCATTAATGTTTCCTACGTTTGGACATTTCCAAAACTTTAAAAGATTTGAAGATTTGAGTTTTGTTTTCGACTATGCTTAAAAATTGGCTATAAGTGGATTCGAAGATGCCAAAAATAAGTTGAGAATTTTCTCATTAGTTTCTTCTCTGGAAGATTTGCATGGATGACCTCTTCTAAATTAACTAATCAACTTTATTTATTTCTTCTAAATAGCTTGAAATCTTTTTTCTCGCTTCTTCGCTAGCCGTTCATCTGTATCTTTTTGATGGACCAGCATGCCTCGAAGGTTAGTTAGAGTACCGTAGGTACATTTTACTAAAACATTTTCTGCAGCTTTTATGGTTGAATGGTCTTGAACTTTTCAATATTTATTTCATATCCACATACAACTGTTTGCATAATATCAAATCTATTAATAAATTATCTCTGACTTAATTTCTGTAATTTCTGCAGAAGTCGCAAGCGCTTTGAAAAAGCACATTGCTTCATATTTTCTTTGTTTTTAAAACTGTAAACCATGTGGGAAAAAATCGTGAATCTGTGTATCAAACAATAAACAAGTAACTGTGATTCACTGGCAAACATTTTAAGAAAAAATGAATGAACTGGGTGTTTTGCAAACCTTACTGAGCTGAAAACATGTGAATACATGTCTGAGATACCTATTAGAGACCGCTAGTTTAGCCGTTTAATTCTTTCGACATTTTGTCAGCTTTTGAAGCAAAATCCCGTTACATGAGACGGTGGAATAGTCTAAATTTTTGACAGTATTGCCTTTTTGTCCGTTCCAAGTTTTGATGACTTTCGGATTTAGATTAATTTATTATGATATGAGCTTTCAATCAGTAAAGGTTTCATCTTGTAAATCCGTTTCCCCAAAAAGAACGACCTAAACAAATCCACAAACTGACAGAGGAATTAAGGGAAGACTGACAGATAGGTGCCCAGTTCGTGTTATGTTATTCACTAACCATGTACAGTGCCGCCCATTTGAAAGTGCATGACTCTTTATATGTAATATTCCAAAATGACATCGTGTAAGTCAGGATTCCATGGGCTGTGTTTATAACAGCTGCAGCGGAATGAAAGGTTTATTATTATTATTTTCAAATACTTGTTTAAAATAATTTATCAGCTTAGAGTAAGTTATAGAAAACATAACCGAGGTAAATCGGGTCTATCGTGTACTTTCAAATGGGCGGCAGTGTACCTCTAAGTTGCTATTTAATACTTCATAAAGAATTATGATATGACTTTTAAATTATTAGTCCAAGAGCAAGAGCAAAAAAGTAGGTTCATAATGCAATGAAATGTTTTCGTAGACAATAACATTTTCTACAACTTTTATTACAAACTTTTTTCTGTATAGTGCATAGCTTTATATTTAAAGCGCGCCAAACTTTCTCCAACATGGTTATTGCTAAATATATAGTTAACGGTTGATAATACATTAAAAATGGTAATAACCAAATTTGTAGAACACAAAATTTCTTATAGAATTTATTTGAAGTTTTTTTTCTATAAAATTGATACTTTAAGAGCTATAGCTTGGTAAACTATTGCACCGCGTGAATTATCTGTGGTAATGTTGGTCATAGTACACGGTAAACATTTCATAACACATAAAACGGCGAAAAGTGTTCAGAAAAATGACAGTACTGTGTAGTGTGTAGTGAATGTAATGTATTAATCTTATAAATAGTGCCAAGAAGTACTCATAATTTATACATCTTTCTTAAATTGCATGGGTAGAACCTATTATCATAAAAAACTGTCAATGTAGCAAGATATAATAGTTTGTCACGTACATCACGTACATCATAAAAAATAATAATAATCATGATGATAATAATAATCATGAGAAGGGAAAGGTGGAGAAAAGGATAACAGAGTTCAAAGAATGCAAATTAATTTTTTGAAATAAAAAACGGATTAAAACATTTATTTATACAAAAAGTGGCAAGTTATTTTACGTCATAAGTCTCATCTGTTTGGATGATGAAGGAAGTCACTCATCGTCTTCCACATCCTTGTTTTCTGCCACCGATATATCCGTAGGAGGTGAATCGAAAATTTCATTTTCATCGACTTCGTCTTCGATGGTTTCCAATGTATCTGGCACATGTGCATCCACCACAATTCGAACAAATAATGGAACATTTTAAGCCAGCTTTTCGGCATACACAGGCAGCCCCGCAATTTGTTGTGCATTTGCAAGATATTATTTTCAGCAAACTTGAGGGTGCTGGAGCCATAGTAGTTCGAATTGGTTGAAGTCCATTTGTAGTCCGCTTCCAATCCCATTCTTCAGGATCATGGTAAAATCCAAGCCAAGTTTGAACCTGGTGGTAGGTTCTAAAAGAATGGTAACGTGCCGTATCTTGGGTTGGAGGTAGAAGTGAGAGGTTTAGTTTGGTGTTACTCGCCAAATTGGCGAAGCATTTTTAGCGAAGAGAGTTAATGGACGCATTGAGAGGCGCATGATTATATATAGTGTATAATTTCGTGGCTATTGTGCGTAAACTCGGCATTTACAGCGTTATAAGTCTTAAAGTATCAATTTTATAGAAAAACTTCAAATAAATTTTATCGGAAATTTTGTGTTCTACAAAGTCATCAACCGTTAACTATATATTTAGCAATAACCATATTGAAAAAAGTTTGGCGCGCTATAAATATAAACTTATGCACTATACAGAAAAAAGTTTCAAATAAAAGTTGTAGAAAATGTTATTATCTACGAAAACGATTTTTTTACTATTTTACTAGGTTACTAACATTATTCCATTGTTATTTCTAAACTACTACTATTTAGTAAGCATTAATCCTACAGTTCGGACAGCTTTTTTAAGGAATTCTCTTGTGTAAAACAGCCAGCCTTCGCATTGAAATGAGACAGTGTTAAGATCTGCAGATGAGAACAACTTTGTTCTATTTCTTTCACCTAATGTAACTGCTATCACTCAACCAACGGACCAAGAATATATAAGAAACACCTAAGAGATTTTACAGACGTATCGTTTCGATTAATTTCTTGGAAACATTTGATATGATGCTATTTTGAAAGTTCTCTAATATCAAAGATGCAATTTTTGCTTTCGCTATTGCATGGATCAATGTTAAACAACTGACAATCGAGAAAACGTTTTTTACAATTATGAATAATGGAAAAGAAGTTAACGGCGAAGATGTTACTGAAGACGTGATTTGTTCTAAAGGTATTGGTAGTTTGGCAAATCAGAGCGAGGATATGAAAGAGATAGAAGAGTCCGACATTGAAGCTTAAATGCATTGTGATCGTAAGTACTGACAGGAGATGCAATAATGGAGGAAAGGGAAATTCTACGCGACACCTCTCAAGTAGATCAAGAAATTCTAAGTGATGGTGATGATGATTTAAACATGAAGAAAGTACTTTATGGACAAACTGCTGAAGCCATAGGCGTGTCATTAAATTTTTTTGAACAACATAAGGATCCTGATGTAATACATATTTTACACTGGCAAAATATAAAACAAATGATAAAAAATAACACGGTACGCACAGAAGAAATTTTCAGATTTTCATATAGCTTTTCTAGAACTTTTTGGTATGAAGATTACGAATCTGATGTTGGTTGTTTCCAATCAGGTCAAATGTTGTTGTTTCGAATTTCATTCGTACGCCATGCAGCCAACCCATACCTGCCTCATGAATTTAACTCAAACCGGGTTTCTCAGGAATTGCTTTTTACCTTACGAATGCAAAACGCCAATAGAAGAATAGCATGCATACACCACATAAACAGGGTTGACAATTTTGGCGTTTCTTAATTCTACAGCTTTTTTGCTTTGGCGCTTGGTGCGTAAATTTTGCTATTAGTTTTTAGCTTTGCATCGTGTTTGACTACTATTGCATAATAAGTAGCGTGCCCCAACTTCACCTAACGATAGAAAAAATGTCAGGCGAGGCATCTGTGACTCTCGTTCAGAATTGGACTGGTCTAGTGCCCTCATGTCTCTGTGATTTGTGATTGCGCATTAAGTCTGGTTCCGTTACGGGTAAACTAGCTAGACATATGTTTCCGAACTATCGTTCTCAGATAGTTACGTCAAGGAACTTCAACGCTTTCTTGGATTAATTACTTATTAACTTATCAGAATTATTAGCTCCACTTAGAGTGCCGTTAGAAAAAGATGATGAATGGAGATGGGAGAATGAACAAAAAGAAGCATTCTGTAAATTAAAAGAAATATTAAAAAACCCTCCAGTACTTGGTAATTTTAACCCAAATTTACCTATTTTATTATCTGTAGATGCTACTAGTACTGCATATGGTGGGGCATTAATTCAGAATGGTCACCCAATAGCTTATTACTCCAAATCTTTAACTAAAACGCAGATCAATTATAGTCAAATTGAAAAAGAAGCATTGGCCATATTACTGGCTTGCAAGAAATTTCCTGTTTATATATGGGGAAACAAAAATCTGATAGTAGAATCAGATCATAAGCCGTTAGAAACCATATTCAGGAAGCCATTGACTGAAGCGCCTCCCAGACTACAGAGAATCCTATTTGAAATACTGCCATATCCCACAATTGTGTACAAAAAAGGAACGATGTTGTACATAGCTGATATACTGAGCAGAGACTGCGCAAAAAATGTTCATGATGACGAGGATGAAAACTCATTTGAGACATGTGTAATAATACCAATGAGTAAAACGAGATTGCAGCAGTTAAAACAAGAGACAAATACAGATATAGAATTGGTGGAATTAAAACAGCAAATACTTGTAGGATGGCCCGACAGAATAAGCGAAGTTCCGGCTTCTCTAAGAAAATACTGGTCTTACAGGCACCTAGCAACTTATGAAGATATCATATTCAAAAATGATAAAATAATGATACCTCCGAGACTACAAGAAGTTGTTCTCAAATGTTGTCACTTTAGTCACAAAGGTATCACTGGTACTCTCTGATTGGCCAGAGATTTTGCGTATTTTGGCCAAGAATGTCTGTAGACATTATTAAATTGGTGCAAAACTGCAAGATTGGTACGAAGGAACAAAAAGAGAATCCTAAAGAAAAAATTTTACTTCAAGAGTATCCAGAACGGCCATGGCAAATATTCGCTTCTGATATTTATCATTTGAAGGACAAGGAATACTTGCTAATGGCAGATAGCTATTCAGGTTATTTTGACTTCGTGCAATTATCAAGCTTAACCAGCAGGTCAATAACTCGAGCATTTAGATGTTGGTTTGCTACATTTGGAATACCTGATATTCTTCGTACAGATGGAGGAAAACAATATGTATCTGAAGAATTTAAAGAATTTGCTAGAAGATGGAGGTTTGAACATAGAGTTTCCAGTCCACAGTTTCCCAGACCGAATGGTTTAGCAGAGCGATATGTACAAGAAGCAAGATCGATACTAGATAAATGTATAGAAGAAGGTTCAGATATCCAGTTAGCCCTTTTACATCACAGAAACACACCAAGAGACACCCTAGGTTCTCCAATGCAAAGATTAATGGGTCGAAGAACTAAAACGTTCATTCCCATTAATACAAAGTTATTATTACCTGAAACAGTTAAAAATGTTTCTGAAAAGTTGAAAAATATTAAACTAAAAGAGAAGAAATGTGCAGATAGAGCAAAAGCAAATTTACCAGAATTTTAAAATGATGAAAAAGTATTAATTAGAAAGAGACGCAAGGAATGGACTCCTGCAACAGTTGTAAAGAAGGCAGAAGAACCAAGCTCGTGGATTGTACAATAGGGTGGTCCAACAAAAAAAGCAAAGTCGGAAATCTTATGTTCTCACCCCCTAGGATTATTGTATATCGAAAAAAAAAGTACCCCTATTTTTTATTTTGAAATCGGACGATGTTTAGGGGTGCCTCAAAGCCCTTAAAGGTTCCAATGTATTTTATATGGGAAAAAAAACTCTTTCATAGGTTTGGTATAGAATTTTAGAAAATCAATATTTTTCAATGGGACTAATCTGTTTCTCTTCAGAAATGTTCAGAAAATGACATCCAATAATTTATTTATCAAAATATTTTATATTAAAAAATAGTAATAAATATTTTTTAACGATTTTTCTGTTTCTTTCATTTATGGGTTTTTTTGCGGGTCTGTAAAAAATAGTTAATATAAAAAATTTAACAAATAAATTATTGGATGTCATTCTCTAAACATTTCTGAAGAGAAACACAGTAGTCCGGTTGAAAAATATTGATTTTCTAGGATTCTATGCCAAATCTACGAAAACGTGTTTTTTTTCACATATAAAATACATGGGAAACTTTAAGGGCTTTGAGGCACCCCTAAACATCGTTCGATTTCAAAATAAAAAATAGGGGTACTTCTTTTTTCGATATACAATAATCCTAGGGGGTGAGAGCATAGGATTTCCGACTTTGCTTTTTTGTTGGACCACCCTATTGTACAAACACCAGATCGTACACAATATCGAAGAAATTCATGGTTCATCAAAAGAAATCACCCAGAGCTACAATAAATAAATCATGGCGATGATGTTAAGCAGTTGACAGTAGTGTGTCAAATCAAGAACCAAAAGCACAAGCAACGAATGATCAATTTCTTCAACAACAATATACTTATATCAAGATATGGTAGAGTAATTAAGAAACCAAACAGACTGAATTTATAACTGCAGAATTAGTTGATGTGTTGTGATTGATATATGTTATTTGTTAAATGAATGATGTGTAATTTATTTATTTTATTAGTAAAAGAGAGATGTAATACAGGGATCTAGTTACAGATAGATAAACAAACATTGTACTAGTTTGACATTAGTAAATCGAACACGTTAATAAATTAATTATTTAAATAACATGTTTTATTGGGTAATTATTATTATAAATAATAACATAAAACATGACATTATTTAATGTCAATTCTACTGCTATTGAGAGACATAGTACCAACGACAGTAATACTGCCAGGTGCTTTTTCAAAGCGCTTGCGACTTCTGCAGAAATTACAGAAATTAAGACAGAGATAATTTATTAATAGATTTGATATTATGCAAACAGTTGCATGTTGATATGAAATAAATGTTGAAAAGCTCAAGACCATTCAACCAAGGAAACTGCAGAAAATGTTTATGGTACTCTAACTAACCTTCGAGGCATAAAATGCTGATCCATCAAAAAGATACAGATGAACAGTTAGCGAAGAAGCGAGAAAAAAGATTTCAAGCTATTTAGAAGAAATAAATAAAGCTGATTAGTTAATTTAGAACAGGTCATCCATGCAAATCTTCCAGATAAGAAACTAATGAGAAAATTCTCAACTTATGTTTGGCATCTTCGAATCCACTTATAGCCAATTTTGAAGCATAGTCGAAAACAAAACTGAAATCTTCAAATCTTTGGAAATATCCAAACGTAGGAAACATTAATGAAAAAGAAGATTTAGATGAAAATTTCTCTGATGAAGAATGCTTTTCAAAATAATAATAAGAAGAAACAGTTTTGCATTCAAAAAGTTTTTTTTTAGGGGCAAAGAGAAAAATTTATTTTTCCCTTTGCCGAAAAACGCTGATAAAGTGTCGCAACTAGTAAGAGCACGTAATAAAGAATTTAGTCTTCTAAAAAAAAGCTTACTAATCAGTTTTCAAAAATTAAAGAGCACATTCTTTTTTTACGTTGCCAGAAGTAGATGAAGAAACTAACAGTGCTTTACACAAGAAACACAAGTAAATAATAATACAATATTCTTTATTTAAATCTGACGATAACTAAAGTTTCAGACTTAAACGGAATCTGGTTAAATTATGGAATTCCATTCCATCAATTTGACTTTTAACTAAATAATAATTGCAACAATCTTAAAATTGTAACTACTATATTAATCCATCTTAAACAAACTTGTAGTAGAGATTAAACATTTTGAATTTTATTCATATTTAGTTTCGGTGGCCATTTTGTGACAAGCATTTTGCATCTGGGTCAGTTTTTAGCTTAACAGCACAATTTGCTACTTTAAAAACCCCCTGGTACGATTTTTCATACGAAATTTCAAATATTAAGCTTTGACACCGGCGGCCATTTTATAGCCACCATTTTGCACTTTGGACCAATTTGGACCACGGATTCATAATCTACGACCCTAAAAACCTATAAGTAGCCAACTTTATTCAATTATAATAAAAAATATTTAATTATTAATTAGCCCCTTATGGAAAAAATAAAAATTTGTTAACAACAATTAAACAGGGCATTAGCGGACAAATCTAACATTTAGATTTTGAAATATAGTCGATTACCTACAATTTAAAAAAATCATCAAAATCGGTGCGCAAAAGGCGATTTCCTAGGTAACTTAATATTCATTTAATCACGCATGTAGAACATGATCTGAAATCTAAAATGTAATTAATGCGAATAAGATGTGGCAAAAGCTTTTATTTTACTATACATACATCTATTTTATTCTTAATAATTAAAAATCATAACTGTTATCTTTTATTAATAGTAAAAACACCTTACATTTTATTCACATGACCCATTATTTTGTAATCAATCTTTGAAACAAATTGCGTGTAGTTTCTTCAATTTTATTTCATAATTACCCATTTACCAATTTTCATAAATTATCAGGTATTTTTTTCAAATAAAAACATTTCAATCTTCACTTTATTATTTAAAAAGTTAATTACAGCGAAAAATCTACGTAGCTAATTATAACTAATTATTGTAGAATTCTTACAAAAAGCCTACATCACCCTATTTTATGAGAGATATTGTTCAAGAAATAAAATATGTACCTAATATCACCAAAAAATCAACGAAAATATAAAATGTATAATTAGAAATTTTAAAAATTCCCTATCTGCAACTACAAATACTATAGCGTGGGTTTTGTTTTTATAATAAATAGCTATACAAACTACCAAATTAATATAATAATAAATTAAACATTTTCATGAAGAAACGGAAACTTAGGAAATAATTTTAAAGAAAATACAAGTTTGTTACAAAAATCAATATTAAATGTGTGCAAATGTACAAATATGCAGGAAACGAATTTGCGTGGGAACCAGTCCCCCTACATACGTTAACCACTCTTATGGTATAAAAATGTGTAAAGTTATAGAAAAATCAATAATCCAAACACTTGACTTTCAAGCCCCATTGCCAGATCACTGGGACTCGTATAATGCGTGTAATTTGCATCGCGCGTAAGGTCAGTTTGATGTCTACAGTATATATACAACACCGATCGTTGGCCCCCTATATTTATTTCCCTTGAACTAAACGTGTGTATTTTGAGATATATGACGGTCTTTACCCGCCATTTCGAAAATCGAGATTCCGCATCTCCTGATGATGCTTAATCAAGAAAACACTATTATACACATAAAATTTACGAAGCCCAGAACCGGGCTGCGTAAGTTGGTGCCGGGCTTCGTATAGATAGGAGAACACTCTGTTTTAGGCTTGGTAATGCCGCCTAATGTGTATATATATATATATATATATATATATATATATATATATATATATATATATATATATATATATATATATATATATATATATATATATAAGCGTCGTGTATTATTATAATCGTTTAAATGTAACTTGCACTATGTAACATTTTTTCGTAACTCTTATACAGTTTGCAAGATAAGGTACAGGATCATCTTGCGTGGGCCACCCTGTACCTATAATAATTCATAAATTAATGTAGATTAATTCCGAAGTTTGGCGAAAAATTTTGCATTGAAAAATTACATAATTATACTTATGTATATCCGTCAGCCTATTGTTTGTTATTTTGATCATACTGTATATTTATAACTAGGGACAATAAAGATATTTTTAACTGATTGCTTTTAATCATTCAATCATATATTTTTTATTCTTGTACATCTCTTTTTTCTCGTTATTTCGACAGATCACGCTAAACAAATTTCCACTAAAACTATTCAAAAATATTCCAATTTCTATTTGTTATATACGACAAAATAATAAATTAATCGTTTCTCCAAGAAACAATTTACACCTGTTCGCCTTATCAAAGCTTGCTCACTTCAAACAACGGGGAGGAGCGATGACGTAGCCTTGTCCCTCATGTACCACATTTCATTATGAAATTTCTTCGAATCGCAAAATTTTCGTTCTAACTTCCTGTACGTTTTCTATGGTTATTTCTAATGATATCGAAATTATTTTTTTTAAATCAAACATAAATAATGGTCGCTGGATTTGTAGTTTTAATTTTTTTATATTTGAATAAAATCTTATATAACTTTTTAACAGATTATTTTTTGCAAAAATGGAGACTACAAATCCGTTGGTATCATCAACAACATCGCAATTTGAAAATTTAAAAAACTTGATCGTATAGCAGCCGAGAAAAATTTACACAAAGTTCATACGTTCGGGAGAAAAGCCTTAAAAAGAATAATAAGTTTCGTGAACAGCGATATGTTCAATTCCAGCTATTATTTGTGTTTACTTTGTGATTGTGTAGATGTAGATATAGATTTAATTAATTAGATTTAGTATTTTCGACGTGAATTTATTGATTGGCCGTGCTAGATAATTTCAACACGCAGTTTTACACACAATCGCAATCAAAGTACACCTATCCTTGAAAATCGCCCAACATTGAGGTCTGATATTGAATTATTATTGGTGCTTGTAGTCTTCAGAATAAAGGTGTTCCATTATTGTGTATTGTGCAATAAATAACTCAGGTAAATGTATAAAATAACTAAGAATAAGTGTAATTACTTTGTAAACAAAAATAAGTTGATGATTATTTTGTGCATGAGAAAAATCGATCTAATATATTGATATATTGATACCATAATATCAATAACATTACATGTTCAGATCGATTTTTCTCAGAATTTTTGTTATGCAACCTTATGATTTTTTTGCATGATCATAAAGAGAAGAAAAATCACTATCGGATTCCACTATTAAAAATCTATATTGTCATTTAAATTTTTTTGTGATGACGTCATAACTTAGAAACAAATGAAAGTCGGAAGGTGAATCGCACATATTAATGTGTATTTTTAAAAAACAAAATCCACATGTTTCAGCGTTTTTACAAAAACCGGTTAAGTTCGCTTTTTTTTTAATATTCCATACTTTAATCCCACCCTGTATATTCAGTGCAGTTCAGTGGCGTATTTAGAAATTTTTCTTTAGGGAGGAACTATAAAGATTCCGAATGAAAATAGTTAGATTTTCGCATAACATAGATAGATTTTTACATAAATGAGTTGGACTTATTAAAGTATTTTCGGTGGGGGTCTTCAGCCCGTTAGCCTCTCCCCTAAATACGCCACTGGTGCAGTTCTCTGAATTCAAGATCGGTAATATCGATATCTGCCTTATCAAATATTTTATTTCCCCCTTCTATGTAAATGACACTTTACAAGCCTTTATGTAACTAAGTAAATGAGTAATTACAGTCACAGCCCTATAAAATTTTACAATGCCATGTATTCTGTAAGCACTGGTTCATATCAATTGTTAAGTATAACAATAATTGTTATGAACCCGATTGCTACGAAATCTTAACAATTCGTGCAATATTTGGTATTCTGTAACTGCACTTGTTATGATCAAATTGAAATGAATCACAACAACTGAAATGCAAACTAATTATGAACTACATTACCGACTGTACACGCGCGTTCGAGCAGTGACATTTGCATTTGACAGTTTCGAATAGTTAGACGCGCGAATTTGAAACATGGAGAAAAATACCCGACACACCGAAAAGCAATTTTATGTAATGTTGGAGTTTATGTCCACCAAATATTGCTTACGGAAAGATTGAGCCCGGGAAAAGGGCCTGAATGTTTACAAAAACTGTGGAAAGAGCTTACTAGTATACTAAATTGTCGCAAATGGACCAGCAAGAGCAACAACTGCTGATGACTGGATGAACGTTAAAAAATTAGTGTGTGTGTGTGTCGGAACAGTGTTTTCTTTCTAAAGTAATAAACAATATTAACTACAGTTTTATAATGTAAATAATAGTAAGAAAGAAATTCTATTATTATCCATACTTAAATTTTGCAAAATTGTGTGAAAGAACCCCAATGAATATAAAAATATAATGCAATTTCTTGGGAATCTGAGGAATAAATGATTTGTTTTTATCTAAAACACTGACTTTGAAATATAGATGCCTAAGTATTACTTATGCATTAATAAATTGGGGGTAAAAACTTACATTTACCGAATTTATAATCTAGAGAAAATATTGTCTAGCAACAATTTTTTAAAAATACACATATCAAGCGACGACAGCAAATTATACTTCCAAGATATTAAAATTAAACTTAAAGTTAAAAAATACTTCAACACTTCATTTAAAAAAACTACATTTATTTATAATAATTTACAAAATGTATATAATTGCAAAACTAGAAACAGAGCTCGAACTTTTAAGGGTGGAACTTGCCATTTTTCTTAGAACCACCAATTCCGTCAACATATCAGCAGAAGTGATTACTGCAACAGACGTTACAATTTACAAGATGTTTTGGAAGGTAATGAAATCATACTTGTACAATCTCCCACGATGAAAGTCATAGTAGAGGATGTTCAAGTAACCAGTTAGACTTTCTAGGGTGCTAAAAGATCCAAGGGTGCAAACAGTGACACTGAAGCACTTTCCAAGCGACGAAGAGCCGTTCCTCGTATTGATGCACTACTCTCTGCTGCAAAGAGGACTACAACTGCATATGCATGAATACTACTGTCATAAAGAGATTAAAGGGCTGCTGTTATTGATGTTGTAGCCAGTTTGCTACAATTTCTAAAGAACAATAATAGGAAATAATGTAGTAACAATTTCGATACTTTATCACATAATAGTGTATTACATTACAAGTCATGAAAGTGAAACTTTGCAGAAGAGGAGGCTTATTGAAGAGTACGAGGATGCGTAGCATCCGAGTATCTCTTTAAAGCCTCCGAGTCAAGCAGAGACACTTTCATGACCAGTGATGTATTATATTTTTTCTGAAATCGTTTTTCAAAACTAAAAATAGATTTAAACTGAAAAAATATATCAACATCAGAGTCGTATGAGAAGTTAATATCCATGACAATGAATCAACAACAAATCAAAAATATTTTGTTGTATTTGATTGTTAGTGTTTTTAATTATATTTTTGTACGACCATGCTATTTCGGATTGTTTACCATACTTGGTTTTAGAACAGTAGGTTATATTTACTGGTTGCTAAGCAAAAACGCGTCGGTAAGTAATTACTTACCGTTCAGTTCTGTCAAAAACAGAACGGTAAGTAAATTATATGTAATTTATAAAATAAATGCATGATCTTTAGATGTCTCTTTCGCGAGAAATCATTTATTTTCTAAATAATTGGACTATTTAAAAAAATGTATGTTGTTTATTTAAATTTGCTCAGGCCTCTTCAATATCCCAATTATATTCGTTTTCAGATTCACTCATTTTCACGAGTTTGACAAATATCGTGACATTCAAAAATAATAGTAATTACAAACGTATCCATGGTAACGACAAAACTTACTTAATGTTTGGTGGATATACAGGGCAAAAATAAATTATCTTAAATCTATTTTTTCTGAAATCGTCAAGAAAGCTTGTCATGACAGAACTCAGGTTGGTCATGAAAGTGTCACTTTAAAGACTAGTCACTTTCATGATTTTTACAAGACTCCTGTCACTTTACAAGACTCATCTGTCATTTTTAGACTGCAATTGAATTAGAAATCGTCACTTATCTTATGAAACGTTTATTTAATATAATTAAAAACACTAACAATCAAATACAACAAAATATTTTTGATTTGTTGTTGATTCATTGTCATGGATATTAACTTCTCATACGACTCTGATGTTGATATATTTTTTCAGTTTAAATCTATTTTTAGTTTTGAAAAACGATTTCAGAAAAAATATAATACATCACTGGTCATGAAAGTGTCTCTGCTTGACTCGGAGGCTTTAAAGAGATACTCGGATGCTACGCATCCTCGTACTCTTCAATAAGCCTCCTCTTCTGCAAAGTTTCACTTTCATGACTTGTAATGTAATACACTATTTTTCGGGGATATTTCCTTAGTTAATACCTTTGTATTCATAATGGTCGTACAAAAAATAGTATAAGCATCTCAAACAGTAAGGAGTTTACCGATCTCCTCCAATATTGGCGACTTCGCTTCGCTCAGTCGCCAAACATTGTCGTCGATCGGTAAACTGTCCTTACTGTTCTTGATACTTAATATACTATAAATAAACGTTTCATAAGATAAGTGACGATTTCTAATTCAATTGCAGTCTAAAAATGACAGATGAGTCTTGTAAAGTGACAGGAGTCTTGTAAAAATCATGAAAGTGACTAGTCTTTAAAGTGACACTTTCATGACCAACCTGAGTTCTGTCATGACAAGCTTTCTTGACGATTTCAGAAAAAATAAATATTACCTCGTTCTATAAGAAGTGATTTATATGTTGTTTCTTATTTGTCTTCTACAATCAACATCGCTTGATAACTCATTCCTTGCTACCTCGGATGCATCTGACAAAGTTCAGGCAAAGAGAAAGGGTCATTACTATCCCATACTTGCCTTGCGATATACAAATACGATTTCTGTGTAGAATGTTAGGTTAAGTTCTTATACTATACTATTTGTTTATTTTTACCGTTCATTTGCTGCTTCCACTTCTTCTACTCTACCCAGGAACACGTTTCCTTCCAAATCCATTATTATTGTAATAAGAATCAACGGCAATCATTAAAAAATTTACTTACGTTTAGTAGTAATACTACTAACAACAAACAGTTCCGCCGACCGCAACCTACGAAGTCGAAATGCACTGAACGTTTTTAGAAGAGGAAAATGATTTCTTCCACAACAATTGCTAGGGCGTTTTATTTTAAAATTACTTATATTTTAAATAATTTCCAAGTATTTTCATTCATATACGATACGTTTTAAAAGTAAAAACTAACATCAAAATCTCGAAGTGGTGAATTGTTATCCATATCAATTGTTATCCAACAATTGCTATAGATTTCAATAAATTGTTAGGCCATATCAATTACTTGAACAAAATAAATCCTTACAGAATACCGTTTTTGACACATGAATTGTTATGCTTGTTGCATATCAAGTATAACAAGCGTAACAATCTCAACAATTTGCTTACAGAATACACCTGAATGATCATCAACAAAATGCTATGGCAACTAATGTGTTGCTTAACCACAACACCATGGCAACACCTAGCTATAAATTGTGCTACCGCCTTTGATTCTAAAATGTCTTTTTATAAAAAATATACAATCCATAAAAAAATGCTGGTGAAGGTGGAAATAAAAGTTTGTACGCGACACGCTTTGCAATTAATCGTTACTGGGCTCGCTGGATTATTGAGGCTCGCTCCTTCGTCGCTCGCCCCACAAACTTTCCAGCTCGCCCGTAAAGATTAATTTACAAAGCTTGGCACGTAAATAACTATTATTTTTGGGCTTGTTTTTGTTTGATTTGAATCGAATGATGACTCAAGGATAACCTTGTTTCTATTGTCAAATTGACGCAGCCTTGAAAATTCCTGGAGTTTAGTTGTTATTAAATTTTTAGTGAACGCGCAAGCGCAATTTTAATAATAGTTCGAATAGTGACTCATGCTGGAATCAAATTTAAAGGGTGGGAATACCGATAAACACAACCTTATTAGCAAACAGTCTGTGGTCTGTTTCCTAACCTGTAAGAACACTTGTCGTGTTTGCAGATCCAGGAGACTGTTTTCTTGTAAGATTTTACTTGATTTGATGTTTATTTCTTAAAAATACTTAGATTAAGTTATTTGCTAATTTAATGTTTCCTCTAACCTGTAAGTTGTTTTTGCTAATGGTAGGATTTTCTTTTTCAGTAATCTTTGGATTTATTATCATCATTGCTTTTATTCCTCAATTGAGTGAAACCATGGCCAATTTAGAACTTGCAGAAGTATCAAAAGGGAGCAACCTCTTTGCCAATAAATTTTATAAGGCAGTTGCTAAGCAAGAAGGAAATGTCTTCTTTTCACCATTAAGTGCCCATGTAATACTTTCATTGGTTTACCAAGGATCTGCTGGAGACACCGAAAAAGCCTTTATGAAAGCTTTAGAGGTTTCAGATAAAAAAGTAACCGCCAAGGGACACAATGGTGTAATCAGCACACTTAACGATATAAAAGATGTAACATTGCATGTTGCAAATAAAATCTTTGTAATGAAAAACTTTAGTTTACGCGATGAATTCTCGAAAGCAGCAAAAGACTTGTTTTTATCAGAAGCACAATTAGTTGAGTTTGATAAAAGTGTAGAATCTGCAGGCATAATTAATGGATGGGTTGAAAAACAGACCAATTCAAAAATTAAAGATTTGATTTCACCTAAAGATTTAAACGCTTTAACTTGTTTGGTACTTGTAAATGCCATTTACTTTAAAGGCAATTGGGCGAATCAGTTCAGAAAAAAAGCTACTCGAACTGAACCGTTCTTTATTAGTAGCGGAAATAAAGTTGGTTGTAAGATGATGCATATTAAGAAGAAGTATAATTATTCCGAAAAAGAGAGCTTAGGAGCCAAAATATTACAAATGCCCTACACCAATGAAAATGTTAGTATGGTCATAATTTTGCCTAATGATGTAGATGGAATTAAGGCTTTGGAAGCTAAATTAGTGGATGTTGATCTTTCTACTTTAACAAATAACATGTGTTATGTAGAAGTGGAAGTTTCATTGCCTAAATTTAAAATTGAAACATCTATGGATCTTGAATCAGTATTAACTGAGGTAAGATTTTTTTTTATTAAATTTAATTAATTTTTTATGACTCTCTCTGAAGAAATACATCTTATGTCCATCTGACTACTGGATGAATTTTGAAGGTTGGTTTAAAAATTCTGAAGCTGACAAAACCTGAAAATTGATAATACAAAAATAAAATAGATTTTTTCTAAGTGAGTGAAATATTATACAGTGTGTATGAAAAGTAATGTAACGTGTCAATATCTCCACTTCTGATAAGTCTACCAAAAAAAGTTTCGAATAAACAATTTAGGCTGTAACTTAAGCTACTAAGCTGAACTACTTTTGAATATACAGGGTGATTCATTTGTAAGGAGTGCATCAAGGTTAATTTCTTTTAAATAGCACACCCTGTATATTTTGAAGGTTGGTTTAAAAATTCTGAAACTGTCAAAACCTGAAAATTGATACAAAATACCACGACCTCCTCGATTTCGACGTTTGACGTCTTTATACGGCCAGTTCAAATTTTAAAAATATTATTATGCACATGTTCTCCGCATGGCGCTGCCTACCGGAGGATTGCAGATCAGAACCGCGCCGGTAATTTGAAATTGTTTGAAAATTAGCTAAGATTTTTGCACTTTTGACAGTTAACATACTTCAAATAAATTACAATTTATGGCATCGGCAGTAGTTATTTTAAGAAAAAGCATTTTTTTATGAAAAGCATTTATTTTTCAGAGTTTGAGTACTTTTCTAGAAAGAGGTTTAATGTGCTGTGGCGTTCCAGATATGTTATCGGTGCGTGTTTTGGCAAGGTTAGTTAATACTGGTTTTAGAAGTTTACTTAGAATTGTACTACAAAGGTCCTTGTTGTGAATCTTACAGATGAAGAATTTTGAAGTAGTTAGTGGGTCAAGAAGATCAGTTAATGTACTGCAAGGATTGCATTCTTGAGGTAAATATTGAAATATATTTAAAACCAGCTCTGTTAACTGGTTTATTAATAATATGAATTTTTCACTAGGATATTTCAAGCATCCACGATCTTGTAAACTGATCAGACCTAGTAACGGATTTGATAAGGAATTGGTCAATACAGAATTTAGACAAAATTCTTTTTTATATTCTTCTACTGCATTTTCGGAAATTAAATTGACTCGAGTGCTTTCATTACATACCTAGAATTTAAATTACAGTTTAACTATTCATGGATTATGTTATTAATTACCCACAAGATTGGAAGTAGAAATGAAAGCACGCGATGTTGAAAGCAAAGGAATAGTTCCAGATGCAGGCAATCTTTCTTTCATAATCGGTACATTATCAGGAGTGTTCGAAAAACTTGTCTAAAAAGTGCTATGTTAATAAAAGCTATTTTTTAAATACATTTTAGAAATTACTGTATATAATGTAGGCACCGCATTACATTTTAATAACTTTCGACCAGAAGATCTGTCTGTATAGCAACTGTAACAGCACTTTCGGGTATTTTTGTATCTGTAATAAATTAAAATTATGTTAACTGTGCTGCCTCTTTCTACGGTACATGCAGTAAATTACATATACTTTTTAAAATGTATAATGTAGTATGTATATAATAGAATAAATGAACATTTTATTAAAGCACGTAATTTTTTAATCCTACCAGGAGGAATACGTAAACCTTCAATCCACTTATTTCGCAAGCTAAGACACGAAGGAAATTCGTGGAAACTTTTTGCAGTTTTATAATTTCTGCATGTTACCACATAGCATTTTTTATGAGTTGACATTTTTCAGTAAAACTACTACTGCTCTTAAACTATTCTTATACCACAAATTTATTAAGCAAAATCAAACACACTAAATTCGTTATAAAGTAGAATAAAACAGAAAAGTCAAATATTTGTCAACAACCTTCAAAAAGTCCGGGCTTTATTTTGAACGCACTCGTTGAATGTGTGAACGCATCGACTTACACCGAACCGTCGAACGCGTCCATTCCCCCGGTACGCAGCGCCAAGCGGAGAACGCCGAAAACTGGCAAATGATCAGGCCGTGTAAGACGTCAAACGGAACGTCAAATCAAGGAGGTCGTGCAAAATACAATACAAAAAATAAAATAGATTTTCCCTAAGTGAGTGAAATATTATACAGTGTGTATAAAAAGTAATGTAACGTGTCAATATCTCCTCTTGTGATAAGTCTACAAAAAAAAATTTCGAATAAAAGATTTAGGCTGTAACTTAAGCTACTAAGCTGAAATACTTTTGAATATACAGGGTGATTCATTTGTAAGGAGTGTATCAAGGTTGATTTCTTTTAAATAGCACACCCTGTATATTTCTTCAGTTTTTGATACTCTATTAAATTAGAAATTCGACTGTAAAAACCGTAAGTTTATTGGTTCTAAAGTTACAAGCCAAAAAAAAGAAATTAAAAAATATTCTCATTAGTTAACCAATATTGTCAATTACTAAATTAAATATTTTATTTAATTAAGTGCTTGAATTGACATCCTTCTTCTATAGTATGAGCAAAATGTAACTGTATCAAATTAATAACAACTGTCACTGTCAAAGGACTGATTATTTTGTATAATTTTCTGGTGTTATAATAATACACATGAGTTCAAAATTCCAAAGGCACCTTTGATGGAGTTACTTTTTGTTCATACTATATTTGGCAGTATCCAACCCTATAGTACAACCAAAAAATGAAGAATATAAACTGGAGTGAATTTAGCAGCTGCAGACTAGCAGTCGGAGTTGATTGTGAGCGAGCCTTGCCCCAAATTGTCAAATTTAGACAGTTTGAAAGAAGTAGTCATTGCAATCTGTCGAAAGTTTTTTAGAACGTTGTTAGGAGTTATTTATACTATACCTAAACCAACAAATGAAGAAAGAATGAAAAAAAGAAGATTTTTTAAATTCCAATTAATATTAATATTCATTAATAATTGGAGTGGTTTGTTTGTTTGTTTTTGGAAGAGGAACCAGGATGGCGGAGCATCCTTCGCACCTCATGGCACCGATTGCTATGATCATTTGGCCGACACCCCACTAGAATTCAGCCGAATCTGGGGGAATTCCACCCCCAGTAGGGATTTTTAACATGCCAAACAGTCCAGTCAAACTGTACGAAAAATGGGCTTAACTTGGAAAATGGAAGTACATAAGATTTTTTTCTTCCAGCATGCAGAGGGGGTCTAGAAAAGCTTAACTTGTAGTTTTCGACCTCAAATTCATATGAGCTTTTTCCGCCATTTTGAAAAGAATG
Organism: Agrypnus murinus; assembly: GCA_929113105.1. NCBI lineage: Eukaryota > Metazoa > Arthropoda > Insecta > Coleoptera > Elateridae > Agrypnus > Agrypnus murinus. The sequence goes on along the minus strand of OV816028.1, from coordinate 110,793,930 downwards.
GAGGAAGTGTTATTTTGAAATTATTTCTGTAACAGTAGGTCCGACAAAAAATTTGTAAAAAGCATTTTTGTCGTCAATACGATTGTCTACAACTTTTATTTGAAACTTTTTCGCGAAAACGATCATCTTTCGAAACACACCATCGAACCAACACCACTTCTCACCAGCTATCTGTTCGGTTCTGTTTGGTCATTATTCGATTTCTAAGCTCATCCAAATTGTCTGGTTTTGTATACTATACTTTTGCAGTATCCCCACACAAATAATAATCGAAAGTGGTAATACCATCTCAAGTGATCCAATTTTTCTGGTTTTGAACATGACCCTCTTTGATTTTATTCAGATTTTGCACAACTGTTATACTCCTAAAGGTAAGTCAGAATCTAAAATATTATATTTTTTATGCAAGTGGTTCTTGAGTTACTCTTCTAAAGTGTACAAAAATGAGGAATTTTGACCTTCTTGGCGTTTACATTTTTCTTTATAACTTTGGATAGAAGTTATATAAGAAGTTAAAGCAATGAAACAAAAAGTGTTTTAAAGTGCATATTTTGGGCTTGAAAATGTTAGTCGCATGGCATACTTTAAGATGACAAATTTTTTTATTTCGGCTCCTTAAGTTTTTGACTTTGAAATTTTCAAAAAAACATGATTAGAAATTCTGGAAAAAATTAGACATAAAGTTGTATATCTTTTAAATATGTCTGTCAAATACCAATTAGAGATCTCAATGGGATTATTAATAATAAATTGTTTAAACATTTTAAGGATGTGGCTTATCATGTTCTTTTATCAATTCACCAATTGTCTTCAAACTGGTTACAAAATATTTCTAATTACAAATTAACTAATTACACTAGCACTACAAAAATGCTTTTTCTTAATGGATTACTAGAATTTAATAAGCTTCCAAATGCAGCAGCGTGCCGTGCATACGAGACAGTGGAAGCAGTCCCGATATGACGTATGCGCTATCACGCTCGTATACATTGCGTACGAGCGTAATAGCGCATACGTCGTATCGGGACTGCTTCCACTGTTTCGTATGCACTGCACGCTGCTGTCCAAATGATATAAAAGAAAGAAATTCTATCGCAGATTTTAAATCAACACTTTTTGAGCATTTAAGGTCCTACAACCAATAACTTGAATAATTTTCAATATTCAAATTTAAATATTTTGTTTGGATTACCTATTTAATAAAGTTCTATTCTATTCTATTCTAATTTTCCGGGCTTCCTTTATCTCATCATCATCATAAAAAAGCTCAAAAGGCCTTGAAGGCCTGTGGCTACAATCTTCCTCCATTCCTTCTTATTTCCGGCTCGTGTCTCCCAATTATCGGCTATGTCCATGCGTGCTAGGTCTTCCATTACGTCCTGCATCCACATTTTTGGTGGTCTGCCCGTTCTGTTTCTGCTCTCTGGTTCCTTTTTTAGGACCCTCTTTGGCACTCTTGTCTCCTCCATTCTCGATAGGTGGCCCAGCCAGCGTAATCTTCCTTGTTTAATTATGATTTCAATTCCGGGTTCTCAGTACAGTTCGTACACCTCATCATTGGTTCTTCTCCTCCACTCTCCCTGTATTTTCACGCCTCCGAATATTCTTCTTAGCATTTTCCTCTCCCACTTGCTATTTTACCACGCACTTCCTCTGTCAGCACCCACATTCACTCCCGTACGTCACTACCAGTTGTATCACCGTTTTATAGATCCGAACTTTAACCTTCTTTGATAATGTCTTGTTGTTTAGCACTGATTTCGGCATTGCCGCGCACCTTGATCCTGCCGGGATTCTTCGTTGTATTTCTTGATTTCTGTCTTTGTTGTTGCTTATATTTACACCAAGAAATGTAAAGTTATGTACTTTTTCAAAGTTGCATTTTAGGTTTTGTTGGTTGTCCAGTATAGCAAGCCCATTAGCTCTGGGGGCGTTGGAGTTGAGGATCATTTACTTTGTTTTACTCTCGTTTATCACTAGTCCGAATTTTTTTGCTTCCTTTTTCAGGCGTTGGAATACCAGTTTAGCTCCTCTTGTGTCCGTGCCATAAATGTGAGATCATCAGCGTAGGCTAGTATCTGGTACGGGCTATTTATAATACTCTTATTGACCTTCACTCCACTACGTCTGATTGTTGTTTCCAGGGCCAGATTGAATAGTAGGGGTGATAAGGGGTCCCCTTATCTTAGTCCTTTTTGTATCCTGAATTTGTTTGACATTTCTCCTTCAATTCTGACCCTACTCTCTGTCCCTTCTAATGTCATTGTTATTAGTTGTATAATCCATTCTGGTAATCCCATTTCACTAAGTGCAATTAATAGTTCCTTTCTGCATATATTGTCGTACGCTTGTTTAAAATCGACATACAGTATGTGGACTTGCTTTCCTTTCCTTTTCATTTTTTCTTGTATAGTTCTAAAAGTGAAGGTATGGTCTATTACTGATCTCTGCTCCCGGAATCCCGCTTGGTACTCGCCTATCTCATCCTCCACAATAGTTGACTCAATTGTAGTTCTCTCTTCTGTTTTCTGCTCCCTATAGGTTTGTGTCTTGCTTCTCCTTTTATTACTGCTCTCACTAAATAGTGATTGGATGAGATTTCCGCTGCCCTGCGACTGTTGATATCCATGACTAGGTGTTGGTGTTTTGCCTCTACGAGCATGTGGTCAATTTGATTTACCGTCCTTCCATTTGGGTGTTCCCAGGTGCCTTTATAGATGTCCTTGTTCTTTTTGAATGTCGATATTACTCTCAGGTCTCTTATGGCCGCAAAATTAATTACTCTCTGTCCGTTTTCATTGGTTTTGTGATGTAGGCTATGCTTGCCAATATCCTCCTTGCCAATTTTGGCATTATAGTCTCCTACTACCAGTTTTACATCATACCTTGGTATAGTCATACAGCTGTTCCAATTCCTCGTAAAACTTGTCCTTAATTTCATCTTCCGTTTCCTCTGTCGGGGCATGAACATTACTTATGGTAGTTTTCCTCATCCCTTTCATTATAATATAGCTAATTCTTTCGCTTGTTACTTTAAAATCTATTACATTTTCCACCGCTGAGTTTAGAATCAGAAATCCTGTACCCAGTCTGTTTTGTTGTGCTCCTCCCTTGAAAAAGGTGTAATCTCTGAGCTTTGTTATGCTTTCACCTTTTATGTTGGTTTCTTGTATTGCTAATACATCAATTTGGTATGCTTTACATCCTATTCTATCCTTTATCTATCTCACATTTATAATATTACCCTGTTGGGGGTTGCAATAGTCAGTTTTCTCAATATTTTCTCGGTTTTTGACCTACAGGGATTCCTATTTGTCAAATTGCCATGGGATCTTTAACAAAATGATAGAGGAGGTTAAGATGTTCAAAAAATGCCTAGTAACCTTTTGAGCTAGGGTTAGCAGTTTGATGGGAAAACTCATTTATTTGCTCAGGGGGTGAGGTAAGCCAGGTGGGGGAGCGGTAGTGAGTGGATAGATAAGTCTAGGAGGCATAGATTCTGAAGTTGGGAGCAAATCGGGGTGAGTAAATCGAGCGGGTGGATGGTAAGTCAGAGGGGGGAAAGTCTAGTTGGTAAGTCGGAGGTATGGTAAGTTGGAGAGTGGTGATTCACAAAACAAAACTCTAATTTTCCTAATTTTGAAAAGAATATATATATGCTAAAATGTTGAACATTGTTATTTTGTTCAAATAATTTAGTAACGATCCCCAGATTGAGATCAAAAGACCAAAAAACCGGAGAAAACTGATTATTGTAGCCATTGACAATATCGAAAATGTGACATAGATACGGGAAGCTCAAAAAAATAAAGAAATATTTTGGAACCAGCTTGAAATCAATTGGTCAATTAATAAAGCAGCATGCGCACGCAGATATACATACATACAGGATAAGCGACACCCTTAAAAATATTAAAAAATGTATCGAATAAAAAAATTATTTTCAATTTTTTTATTCGAATGGAATTACAATTCAATATTTCCTCCCTCAAAATAACTTCCTTGGGAAGCCACACAGCACTGGAGACGGTTCTTCCAATTCTCATAGCAGTGCTGGAACTCGGATACTGGAATAGCCTTCAGCTGGTTGGTTACAGCCGTTTGAATGTCTTCGAGTGTCCCAAAATGAGTTCCCTTGAGGTGATTTTTCAATCTCGGGAAGAGGAAAAAGTCACAAGGACTTAAGTCAGGCGAATAAGGAGGCTGAGGAGCCACAGGAATGTTTCCCAGAATTTCTTATTCGATTGCCATAACCTCTTATTATTAGAATTGTTGTTTTCTTGTTCTGTAAACATACTGTATATTCTTAAGAATTTACAAAAATACAAATTATTTTCAGTATTAACAATAAGAAGTATTACGGGGTTTAGACAGTGGCGGTTCATGCATACATCAAACTCGGTACACACGACAAACTGGTATATCGCTATCATGTTCATACGCACACATTAAGGCAGTATATCATCATGTGTTGCACTGCGAGTGCCCCGGGTTTACGTATGCAGCGACCGCCACTGGGTTTAGATGTTTTTAACACAACTTCTTGATTACAATCAATAATTACTTTTTAAAAATTTTCTCTTTTTTTGGCTTCTAACTTTAAAATGAATAAACATGCAGTTTTTACAGTTGAATTTGTAATTTAATAATCAAAAACTAAAAAAATATACAGGGTGTGCTATTAGCACTATGTGCTAACCCGGATGCACTCCTTACAAATGAATCACCCTATATATTCAAAAGCATTTCAGATTGGTAGCTTAAGTTACTGCCAAACACCTATACTTGAAACTTTTTTTTGTAGGTTATCAGAAGAGGAGTATTTACACGTTACGTTACTTTTTATACACACTATATGAGTATCTACCGAGGTATCTACACTTGCCTGTTTCCAAAAATTTAGTAACTAAGAGGGATATTTCATTAAGGGATATCATTATGAGGAATTAAGTTTTAGTATAGTAGGATCTTTTCAGTGGCGTAGCCAGAGTTGGCCGTTGGGAGGGGGGGGGATATACAATAATAAAAGAAAATCCGCGGGCTTGGCTCTCAACGTATACCTATAATAACTGTTTATTAAGGTTTTCTTATAGATTGTACGCAACAAAAGTGCAAATATTAAAGAATACGGAATAAAAAACAAAAACACTTTATAGTGGGGAGGCGCATTTAGTAAAATATGTAAAATTACAAAGTTGGCTCGCCCTGAAACCTAACTAGCAACCACCATGATAAATTTTATATTACAGTAGTACAGATGATATTTTGGCCGGTGGTCACTGTGTATGAGTCTTTTCTGGACGCCATTTAGGAAAATGGCGAATGCAAATATTTTATTGTTCGTACTTTGGAATCCACTAATCCTAAAAAGTTGATCTTGGTGTCAAATTATATGTTTTTGGGGTCAAGGAATTCAAAGAAGTCGTTAACTTATTCATATGGCATTAAATGAACTTATATTTAATTATTTTTCAACTATTACAATCCTCCTTTATTAAACAAAGATAATGATATTTCTTCTTACTCACATGAAAACCACAATTAAAAAAATGTTGATTTGAAACAGTTACTTTAATAGTAATTGCATGATGTGCCACTGTCACTAGCAATATATGACGGACGTCTTCGTCTTCCAACAAATAAAGCCATGCTTGGTACAATTTTGATAGGGGACAATGGTGTAGATATCCTTCCTGTAGAAGAACCTGGTATGCGTACATGCTACATCATTGATGCTATGGACGTAGTACAAGCACTCAGAAAGCCAAGTAAAGCAACAACTCTTGGTGATCTAACGGACTCATTTCTGAAGTTAGTATTGCAGAATTTCTCGGATTACACTTCGAGAATTGATGTTGTCTTTGATAGCTACAAAAATAATTTTATTAAATCAGCAATTAGGGCCAAACGCCAAAGCAAGAGCACCCCCCCTTGTAAGACGTGACATACAAAATTTCCTTGCCACAGAATTGGAATGGATTTATTAATCTTCTTGAGAATAAAAAAGTTCTAACTCACTTCCTTTTAAATCAGTTGATGGATGTATCCTCTAAGAAATTAAACCCAAACCATGTTGTAGTGACAGCAGGTGGTTATAAACAGTGTGATACGGCTACTTCCACATCTGGAATTCTGTCAGATTCATTATTTGCAAACCACGAAGCAGCAGATACGAGGATTTTGCTTCATGCAGAAGATGCAACTAATAATGGATACAGTCGGATTGTTGTGCAATGCAAAGATACACATGTGCTAGTTATGTTAGTGAACATGTTTCAATAAATTCACGCAGAGGAAGTATGGATGTCCAAAGGAACATCATTACAGAAAATACTCGTCCCTGTGTATACAATATTCTCAGGCATACCAACTGATGTGCGAGAATCTATTATTGGTTTTCACTCGATAACTGGATGTGACACAACCAGTCAGCTAAATGGTATTGGCAAGAAAACTGCATGGGAAATTTATCTGAAACATCCTAAATTGCCTGCAAATATAGGTGTTGGAACATTATCCGATAGAGCAATCAAATCAGCTGAAGATGTTTTTATTAACATTTACTAGCGCTCTCTACATAATGCAGAAACTTTAAAATGAATCAATGAACTTCGGGAATTACAGTTTGGGAGAAAATCACCAGAAATGCTTCCTCCTGCATATGCTTCATTGAAGCTACACGTTCAACGTGCACATTACCAAGCATTTGTGTGAAGAAAAGCAGTGGAGGCTAAACCGTTGTTGCCTGATTTACTTGATGACGGATGGTACGATGATAATGGTGAATTAAAACCAGATTATGCTCGATCTAATTGTGTGTGTACAGTAAACAAGCTACCTTGTCTCAAAGTGTGTGGGTGTTCTCTTGAGCAGTGTAAGAACATATATTCAAACCAGGATGATAAGGATAAAACAGTGTAATTCTTGAATTTTTATTCTATCACACAGAGAAGTTAGGCCCCATAAAGGACATGTGATTTTCATGTTTGAGTCAGAAGAAATATCATTATCTTTATTTAATAAAGGAAGATTGTAACAGTTGAAAAATAATTAAATAAAAGTTCATTTAATGCCGTATATTTGTCCCCATTTTGAAAAATGGGAGAAAACATATAATTTGACACCAAGATCAAGTTTCTAGGATTAGTGGATTCCAAAGTACGAACAATAAAATATTTGCATTCGCCATTTTTCTAAATGGCGTCCAGAAAAGAGAGTCCCACTCATACACAGTGACCACCAGTCAAAATATCATCTGTACTACTGTAATATAAAATCTAGCATGGTGGTTGCTAGTTAGGTTTCAGGGTGAGCCAAATTTGTCATTTTGGCCATCTGCCTCCCTACTATTAAGAATACCAGTCTTTATTCAACAAAAAACATTACAAAACAAAATCTAGGTGCCATGGTTTTTGATCAGTTTGTTAAATATTTCATCTACTTTTTTCAGTTTTTGACCCTTGGGGGGGGGGGATATATCCCCATATCCCCCCGTGGCTACGCCACTGGATCTTTTAGTGACTCTTCCAGTGTTTAATTGCCACAAATTAAATTCAAAAGAAAGTTAAACTATTATGGGTCTTAAACGAGTCAGTTGGTGTTATAAAGAATTTGGACTTATGGGCAGAAAAGACTAAAGAAAGGAACTCTATAAATAAAACTGATAAAATAGTGGTTACTGTGACCTTCAAAAATGACTGCTACAAGTTTCTATAGATCAGTGGCATATACAAAACATTGACTGATTATTTTATTTCATTAAATCATTTTTACCTATGTATACTGTTCCAATTTTTTGGCGTTGCGGTAGCCTTGATATTTAATCCATTAAGTTAGTATTACTATAATATAATTATACAGGGTGGCCATTTTAGTTGGGCCATTAACCATATTTAAAGAAGGGATTGGCTCTACTACTAGGCATCCGGATAAATAGAAAAAAAACTATTTCTTATGAAAACTTATAAAACTTATAAAACTTATGATAAGATAATGCTCATACTCACTTCACAGCTTAACGCCTCTGTATTTTTGTTATTGAAATAATTCTCACATTTTGATCACTACTATGATTGACGATAAATGCAAAAAATCGAAAAAACATATTAGGCCTTGTTTAATCGGAATGATTGTTACTAAAATTTGCTCTGGGCCACCTGAAAAACCCAAAACCAAATTTTAGTTAAAATCCCAAAAAATACAGTAATTTTAATTCAATTCTATTAATTTATTTAAAATAATTATTTTTCAAGATTTTTTAACCAAAATTTGGATTTATGGCTTTCAGGTGGTCCAGAACAAATTTGCGTAACGACTTTTACGATTAATCAAGACCTATTATGTTTTTCGATTGTTTGCATTTACTTTTATCGTAATATGATGGTTTCTAATAAATAGAATTTTTAATTTCACAAAAATCACTTTAAAGGGGTTCTATACCTGATAAAAATTTGGAATTGTTTCGATTATAAGTAACAAAGATACAGGGGTATCAAGCTGAAATAAAAAATTCAATACAATTCTAATAATGCATTAATATAATTATTATTGAAGACTATTTGATCAAAACTTGGTTTTGGGGTTGTTAAATGACCCAGAACAAATTTTCGTAACTTTTCCGATTAAACAAGGCCTACTATGTTTCTTCGATTATTTTCATTTATTTTTGATCGTAGTAGGCTGGCGGTTTGTAATAAATGGCGTTTTTAATTACACACAAAGCTCTTTTAATGGGTTTTTATACCTGATACAAATTTGGAATTGATTGGTTTATAAATTAAAAAAAAATGAGGGCTGTAGAGTTGAAATTTCAAATAATTATCAGTCAAGATTTTTTAACCAACATTTGGTTTTGGGGTTTTCAAGTGGACCAGAACAAATTTCCATAACCACTTTCCCAAATAAATAAGACCCAATATGTTTTTTAAAGTTTTTGCACTTATCTTCTATCGTAGTTTAGGTGGTTTATAATAAATGGGGTTTTCAATTGTCCATAAATTTATTTTAAGGGGTTCTATACCTGATAAAAATTTGAAATTGATTGGATTATAAATAACAAAAATTCATGGGTGTCAAGCTGTGAAGTGAAACACACTGTATGTTGTTAAATTTCAACTTGGGATCTTAATGATGGGATCATTGCTAATAAATTTTTTAACATTAGAATCTACGCATCAAGATAAAAAAAACGATATATAATAATTTGTCTGTTGACCTATCCGACATCAAAATCAGTAGATTTTTTACCATTGTTCACCCATACTTCACTGTTAAAAAAGTAAGTTTCAAAATAACACATTGAGCAATAATGCACAGAAACACACATTCGACCCAAGATTGAATAAGCCGGGGAATTTGCATAAACAGTGGTATTTCTATCTATTTTGTTAATCATTTATTGATCAACCAACTGCTAAATCAGTGCATCTTTGAAACATGTACGCTACTGCTGGCCAATCAGCTGATTTTTGCATAGATTTTAATGGATTGATGTGTTGCTTTGAAACTGTTCCAGCTTTAACAAAAGTTTGACTTACTGTGGACAGTCTGCAAATTTTCCTGATTCTGTGACCTTGAAATTCTGTGTTAAATGAACAAATAATCTAGTATTGTAGTTTTTGAGAACATCTTAGAATGTTTCTGATATTTTGTTTTAGATGGGTCTTGGAATGATCTTTGATGATCAGAAGGCCGACTTCTCAGGAATTTCTGAGGCACCATTGTATGTGAGCAAAGCAATCCAGAAGGCGTTTATTGAAGTGAATGAAGAAGGTGCAGAAGCAGCTGCAGCAACTGGTAAGTACTTTCATATTGTATAATTATTGTTGGTGCTTAACCTTTTCTTAGCTAATGGCTTAGTTTTAGGTGTTTGCTTTTTGATTAATGCTTTTTCTATTGAGTAGTATGCAGTTAAGATTAAATAATTTTATAAGTTGGAATAATCGTAGTTATACCGTGTCGTAGATGAGATGTTGTAGCCATTTTGTTTTGTTTATTACTTTGACTTCTTCAGTAATTTTTAAAACTATTTATCAATATAATTGCTGTTTTTCTAATTGAAACAACGTCAAACATATCACTTGCAAATAAGATAAATACGTATTTAGGGTACTTTGAATTATTAATTATTAATAAATTTTTTTATTAGATTGTTTAATCATCACTTTGGTGGTTGAGTTTGCTTTCAAACATATCTGACAGTGATTTGTTTATTTGCCCTCTATAAACTAAATCAATAAATATACAATAATTTATTAATTAAACAATTACAAGTGTAGGGTGAATCTTTGACAGTATTCTAGGGTACCTCATTTTCTAGCTTTTTAAGATAAGACTGAACAATTTTTGTGGGTTAATATTACTGTCTCAAAATAAGTCAAATTTACCTACAAAAAAAATTAAAAAACTTGAATAGATAATTTTGTTATTTATATATTCTGAAAGCTCTTAAAACCAACAATTTAATGATGCCTGACTTTTTACTCATTGCTTTTCTTACAAAAATAAGGAATTATTCATTTATAGCATCTAAGAAATGGAAAAGCTTAACTACGAATTACAGGAATTCTCATCGAGGTCTTATAAATTGTTTTCATATCTTTTTAAATAGGATAGATATTTACAAAAAATATTTTAAAAAAATAAATAATTTTTTTGGTATCTTATCAGAAATGTGTAGAAGAGATAGCTAAATTTTGTTTTGTTGTTCAACCTGTGTCAAAGTTTAGTCAACATTTACCATACCATACCATTAAAATACCATCAAAGAAGGTAAATGTTAGAAGTTATTATTCGCTAAGATTGATATGTACGTTTAAGACGTAGGGTCAATTGGGGTTAGTGTGATAACAGGGTTAATGTGATAACGGTGTATAAAGTTCCAAAATTCTATTACTCTGGGAATATCCTTAATAATAAACAAACTATAGGTTATCATAAACCACCTGTAAAATACTTATATCCCCATAGATATTCCAAAAGTAATTAAATCTTGGGACTTTATATACTGATATCACACTAACCTTGATCGACCCTATATCATTGGATAGATCTCAACAAGTAGACGCTAGAAGATATAAAATATGCTTAGGTTTTGTATCATAAAATAGTGGTGGCTGGTATATAAGGGCTGCCGTGCTGCAGCACTGACTAAATTTTACAAAAGTTACTAGCAGTAATCAAAAATAAAAAGTAATTAAGTACCGCGCACAATTAAAATTACATTTAATGCATTAATTTCAGAACTGATAAATTTTTAGCCCGGTTTGCATTACCAAACAATGTGTGGAAATACTAGATTATATAGTCGAAAGCATGCATCAACTAATTACTTTCCTTTGACACGAAATGTTTAAAATTTGCAGAGGAAAATGTCCGATCGTAGTAACTTTTTATTTCTTAGAGTTAAGTATAAGTAAAATAGTCGGTTTCCTGGAGACAAATAAAGAGTGATCCCTCGGAATGCGCCTTTTAGGCACCGATTTTGATGATTTTTTTTAAATTGTGGGTAATCGACTATATTTGAAAGTCTAAATGTTGCATTTGTCCGCTAATGCCCTGTTTAATTGTTATTAACAAATTAATATTTTTTGCATAGGGGGCTAATTAATAATTAAATAATTTCATCAAATTTTATTATAATTGTATAAAATTAGGTACTTATAGCTTTTTGGGGTCGCAGATTACGATTTCCAAATCGGCCAAAAGTGCAATTTGTCACCTTGGCCATGAAAATTTCGAAAAAAGCGGGTCTTTATAAAAGACCGTCTGTTGAAACCTCTTTTAACAGCCCAAATCGGTCCAAACTCTAATATGGCGGCTGCAAAATGGTCGCCGGGGTCAGAAATTTATTATTTGAAATTTCAAATGAAAAATAATACTAGGAATTTTTAAAGTCACAAATTCCGATGCTAAAAAATGACCTAGATGCATAGTGCCGGTCACAAAATGGCCACCGAAACTAAATATGATTAAAATTCAAAATGTTTATTCTCTCCGACATGTTTGTTTAAGAAGGATTTATATACTAGTATATATTAAGTTAATAAAATTTTAAGATTGTTCCAATTATTAGTTAGAGTATTATTTATTTAAAATTCAAATTGGTGGAAAGGAATTTACTTTGAATAGTGTTAAAATAAATTAATATTCCATAATTTCACCATAATTCCGTTTGATATTGAAACTTTATTCAACGCCAGATTTAAATAAAGATTATTGTATTCATTATTATTTACTTGTTTTTCTTTTAACATACAGTTAGTTTCATCATCCATTTCTGACAACTTGTTTTGGTAAATATACACCTAAAAAGCTTTACACTCATGTATTGATCACATTAAATATTGACACAACATAAAAGATTTGCGGAGATTCCTTTTTAACACAATAAAAACTGAACACTTAAAATAAACATACACTAACTTTGGCAGCCCAGCTTTAAACACAGACTTTTGACCACAGAAATCAAACACGACTTTTTTACACTACAATTTTGATACTGTAACGTTCTTTTTAAAATAATAACCAAAAATGCTGTTGAATCATCTATTAATAAAGAGAAACCATTCACACTTAACAAAAACTAATTTAATCTTAACTAATTACAAAACACAAGTATAAACTAACTATTAACAAACTATTTATATTTAATCACAATATTTATTTCACACTATTCACACACATATAAATTATAACTTAGATATTTATTTATTACCACTGGCGTCTACTAACACGTCTAATTGCTCGCGGTTAACTAATTGATCCCTTCCGTGTAAGCCGGCGTTTATATACCGCATAATCTTCTAGAACATACACTAGATTCTTCTAGAAGGTCTATTAATTTTTCGCGCCTTCTATGACACACTGATAAATCACACATGCAGGCGCCGGTGAACCACACCGGCAGATGTTGACGAGTCACGCATTCTCGAACATTCGACGGCGGAGTTCACAGGGCTGACCGCGTTCATTACACTGCCCCCCTCTTCAAGTCTGTTCTGTCCCAGAACAGGCACCACTCTCCGGTTCCTGTAGAAAGGGTCGTGACGATATCGGCAATCTTCACCTAGACTACACGTTCCATTACGGTAGAAGTAACAGTCTACACTCTTCGTTGGCCTTGATGCGGGCTGTGGGTCAAAACTACATACCAAGATTTTGACGTTCGTACCTCTAAAGATAACTTCCAGCATGTTTCTAACGATCCACCAGTCCAACTAGTCCCGCCCACACTCGAGTCTGGGAACTGCCAATTTGTTAATGCCCTTGGTAAATAGCTCGGTCCTCAAATCCCATAACGCTCTCGACAGGTCCGCGTAACTGGGCTTCTGGTAGTAAGCCTGTGTCGTTACAAGGTAGTAAATAGAGCGTCCATGATACGGCAAGTGTAAGGCCTTGCCAACAGAGGGACTCTGATCTCGAAGTTGATCCAGCCGTCCAAATTTGTTTCTAAACACTACTGCGATCCTTCTTGCCATGCGGAGGTCCTCGGAGACACAATGGGCAATGGAATAATCGACAGGGACCCGGAAGAGATCTTGTTGAATCTCGATCGTGACTCCGAATCGCGCTTTTGTAGTTCCGGAAAACGCAGCCATAAATTCTCCGAAAGTTAGCTGGTCACCTTCAGGTCTTACGGTATTGACAGGCACTTCAGGTTCATCTTCCCGATCCGGGACTGCGTCATTCTTTCCCTCATAGGGCGCCAGACGATTGGAGTGTACCACCCTTGGTTTCCCTCTTGGCAATTTCTGGATGCGATAAATCAAGTCATTTATTCGTTTCTTCACCTGGCATGGGCCCTCCCAATTTCGCTGTAACTTTGGAGAAAAGCCCCGACGTTTTTGCGGGTTGTATAACCAAACAAGCTGTCCAGGTTGAAACCCTCCTTCTTGGGCTCTCACATCGTACGTAGTCTTCATCCGGTCACTCGCGATTCGACTATGGTTTCGGGTTCGGTCATGAATCTCCTCCAACTTCTTCTTTAAGTTGATGACATAATCATTCCCGGCTACCTCCTGCTCTGCAGGTGGAGACCTAAATTCCAGATCACACGGTAACCGTAACTCACGTCCAAACATCACAGACGCTGGTGACTGGCCGGTTGTTTCGTGGACCGATGCACGATAAGCCATCAGGAACAGATGCTGGTATTGATCCCAATCTCGTTGATGATCGGATACAACCTTGGCCAAATATTTGCCCATTGTGCGATTCATGCATTCTACAATTCCATCGGACTGCGGATGTAACGGTGTGGTCCGAGTCTTGCGAATGCCCAACAATCGACAGACTTCTCCAAAGAGTACAGACTCGAAATTGCGGCCTTGATCGGAATGCAGCTCCATGGGCACTCCGAAACGACTGAAAAACTCTTTGACTAGTGCGTCAGCAACAGTCGCGGCTTCCTGGTTTGGTAGGGCATATGCTTCTGGCCATTTGGTAAAATAGTCCATTGCCACTAAGATGTATTTATTCCCCTCGTCGGTTTCGGGAAATGGTCCGGCAATATCTATAGCTATTCTTTCGAGAGGACTACCCACATTGTACTGCGTCATAGGTGCTCTTCGTTTCCCCAAGGGTCCGTTACTAGTGGCACATAGTTCGCATTTCCGGCACCACTCCTTCACGTCTTCTTTACAGTTGACCCAATAAAAACGCTCCCTAACTTTCCCCAGAGTCTTCTTCACACCGAAGTGTCCTCCTGAGGTACCGTCATAGAGATGTCGCAATACTGTAGCCACTCGGCTCTTTGGAACCACGAACTGAGACCGCATGGTGGTGCCATCTTCACTCTCTAGCATTCGCTTCAGGAGATCGTTTTCAATCTTCAAGGACTCCCATTGGGCCCAATACGCTTTTAGAGTTCTGTTGAAAGGGCTGACGGCTTCCCAGGCAGGCCTATTGCCCACACGCTTCTATTCCAATACCATTTTTAATTCGGGATAGCCTCCTGCTGTCGTTGCAATTCTTCTGGCAACCAATTATCGTTGACGATGGTAGTTCTTAATACTTGGCTAGCAATCTTCCCATCCACAAACCAACTGCCGGTACTATTCTTTGATGTTACGGCATGGACGGTTATCTCCGGGGCTTCTTCACTCATGGTCAACGTTCGTCCCCTCTTGCCAACCCCCTTTAACTTTTCCGACGGTTGTACTTTCCTTATTTTGGGACAACGCCGTTGCGTTGTATGTACCCTTGTTCGCCGCAATTCCAACAACGGGGCCCTCGAACTTCTTGAAGATTCTTCTTACGGTTTTCTTCCTTCCGAAGAACTCTCAGTACTAACTCCTCTAGGTGATCTTTAGAACCTTCTTTTTCTTTTTCCACACCGGCCCGAACACGCCCGTGACCTCGGGATGCTTGTTTTGCGGCTTCAAATTGAACAATGATTGGTGCTCTTGAAAACGTCCATTGCTAATAGATAGGATTTGGAATTGTTCTCCGAATTTAAAACGCCAATTATAACGTTAGCCACGTATCTGAAAACAAAAATTTGATTTTTATTTTATCGAACTACATAATTAGTCGGTTACAAACAATTAGCGCAAAACAGTTATTTAAAAAAAATTATATTTTAATCAAGCAAAGATATTGTTGTGATTAAATATGTAACTAACAAAATAGAAAATAAAACATCCGTAAATTACTCTGCTGTCTGCTGTGCTCCTTTAATTAGTTAAATTTTACTAACAAAACGAAGGAAATGAAGTCTCTACGCACCTTCCAGTAGTGTCAGTAGATTCGTCAATGGAAATCCATATGTAGTTATTCGCTACATGTTTTCTAATTGATTTTATGGTCTCTTCGTATAAACGAGGTAAATAGTTTTTCCTGAGTGTAGACTCGTCGGGTATTGGCATTTTTGAAATTTCTTCCAGAAAATTACGAAATGCTGAGTGATTAATTTTACTTAACGGGATGTCTGCAGCCACTATTGCACTGCCTAGATTTTATTAAATTCGATCGATTTGTTGGACTCACCGCGCGAATTATTAAGGTACCCCGGTAACAATGTTTGGTTTTTTTATTTCAGGGCAACACACTTTTGATGTCGAGCCGTGTTGTGTAACTTGAAAGCGTTTCGTTGCAGTCACTTTATCGTCTCACACTGTACAATACCACACATTTCAAAATTTCAAACTGAAATGCAGTTTGCAATTTCTGAACTGTCTTAATTGAAAAATTACAAGGTTAGTAAACAAAAGTACAGGAAAATTTTTCTATGAACAGGAAGTTGTCAAAGGGTCTTTGGAATTTCCTAATACCTATTTATCACAATACCGCAGGATGTAAGTATTTAAATTTTAGTTGAAACTTTTTCTTTCTTAGAAAATATTAACAAGTACACAGATGGTTAAGGCAGTAAAATATTTTAAAGCCTAGCATTTAACAATAAGCTTAAATTATGGGTTTCCCCTAGACTCAACTAAGCCGCCCTTGGTTGGTTGTCTAAAATGCTAAAATTATTTAAAATATTAGAAATTTCATAATTAAAGCATGTAAAACGCTCAAAAAGTGGTAAAATATGCACACTCGTTCAAAAATGCTAAAATAAGCATGCATTTATAAAAAACACCTAAATATGCATTTATATGCACTTTCAAATTGACATATGTGATTCATATGTGGCTGAAACATGTAGAAATATAACTCTGCATATGTTTGCTATAAGCAGAAAAAAACATGCAAATGCATAGAAATCTTATACCTAATAATAACCATTTGCTGCTGAATAGAAGAGTCTGTTGTTTCATCGGCTTCTAAAGTTACAAAATTTGCAAATTTAACTTCTTTTATTATTTTTCGTCTCTATAAACTTCAAGCATAACATCCATTAATTCGTTTTGAATGGTTTTCGAACTGCCTTTAAATACTTCAGATTCTTTGATATGTATTGCAAGAATTTTGGATTTTGGATTTTTATTAAAAACTCTTTTATACGTTCTAGTTTTACTTGTAGATTCGTAATTAATTTGTAAATCAGGAATAGATCTACCTTTTTGTTTAATTAAACGTTTTTGCTCGAACGGCACTGGATTGCTTTTTAACAGATACTGAACAGAATTTATTTATGGATTCGGATCCATTTCTATTAATAAACAAATAACAAATAAACACACCACAATCACATTAAATTAAAACCTTTAAAATTAAAAACTAAAAAAACACTTGTAACTAAAGTTAAAACAAAAGTTTGTTTACACAACTATTTTGCGAGTCGCGACAAAATAAAACAGACAACGCCAATACCAATACAGTGACGGGCGAGTTGTATAAATGTGGTTTTACATTAAACTTGGCTGAGTTGCCGCAGTAATGATTGTCAGAACAATCGTTGTCTAGGATATTGATCCTGGTTTAAAGTTAATCTGTGTTTATACAACCCGCCCTTTATTATTAAACACATCTGCGGCCTGCGACTTCAACCGAAGAATGTCGAACGTCGTAAACTAAGGCACGTTTGGAGACAGATTCTTTCGTGCCCCGGAAATAAACTTTGATATAGTTTAGCGCGTAGATGGTGGACGGGGAATTAGTTTTGAGTTTAATCTTTCGCAACCGATAATAAGATTACAAAAAAAGTTGTAAAATTATAATCGCGTTGTATATTAGTGACATGCACAGTGCAGGGTGGGCACGTTCCCTTGTGGCCCTTAGGACTAACCGCCACTGCTTTTTACCACTCGATTCTTTTTTCTAATAAGTTCTTGTATGATAAGGGATACCAAACCATGATTGCCAGAAACATTGGAAAGTCGCGCGTGGTGCCAGATCGCCTGAAGATTTTAAACGAGCGCCGTCTGCAGGGCGACTGAGATGCAAATTTCTTATGGCCATATTCTTGTTCTTCGTGTTCGATATGATATGATTAATACTTTCAGGCATGGTAAAAAATAGCTAATAATTTCCTATTGCGGCTCTCTTATCTATTAGTGAGATACTAAAATAAGTTTTTCAATTTAGTTTATTGATTATTTATTTTTGTACTGTTTTCTTCTACATTTTCCCTAATTGAAAAGACCATCAGAATAACTCAGCGGCATGTTTATGCTATGTTATGGCTATATTATTGGAAAATCTAACTATTTTGAATCGGGATTCAAAATACTTACCCCCCCCCCCCAGAGAAAAATTTGCAAATACGCTACTAGACGTCAAGTCTACTAGTCGTAAATCATTTTTCACGTTTTTCTTGAAATTTTTTTTAAGTAAGCGTATGAATATTTATTATGAAATAAATAAAGATTATTAAAAGTTTCACAGTTTTATTAAATATACCTGACAATATTGTTTCGACAGCTATGCTGTCATTATCAAAGGTAATTTATTATAGTTGAAAAGAGAACAGAATACTCTATCTAATACTCTGGTGGGCCGCCACTGCATTGGTAAAAATCTTATTGTTAGATACATTTAGTTAAAAGTTTCATATATTCACACTGTACTATTTTTATTATTATTATTATTAATCAATATTTCCCAACAATTTAAATTTTTTTCGGAAAATGCTTATTTTATTGTAAATGTTTAGTGAGTTTAAATTGAGATAATTGAGGTTAGAAAACGTCAGGGAAAGCATATGATGTCTGATAAAAGTTGAAAATTATATTTAACTTCAAAAAGGATGGAAGATCAAAATTATCGGAAACTTAGCTTTTGTATCTAGTTATGTTAGCTTTGGTAAGTCAGCTTCTGTTAATTAGCTCTTCCAAAAGCTGGCGTGTAGATTGTGGAAACTTAGTTCTTTAATGAGCAATAATTGATTAGAATCTTGGTAATTGCTTCTCAAGGACACCCCTGACTTATTATTGGTAAACTATTCTGATGCTTTGAATGTGAATATAAAATTTGCTAAAGTTATCAAAATTAACAAATACATCACTCCATGTCACATTTGTACAATATGTGTAGTAAATGATATTGCAAAAACCATTGCTGCATTGTTTTGAATCATTATCTTTTTTATAGATGGTGGTTCTAAGTTCTGTCCATTATTATTATTAAGAAAATAAGTTCACATAAAAATGTTGTGGCAAGTTTCACTTTAGAGATACAAGACGTTTAAAATTGTCTTTTTTCAATTGGTCCTAATCTAAAAGAAGCCTGTTCTTCATATATGAAACAGTAAACTGGCAAAGTCTTATGTACTTTCTTTTTTATCCTATAGACACCATTTTGTAAAAAATTATTGACATAGAAATGGTTTGGAACCACCCAATGTAACATTACTATTTCAAATTTATTCACCAATTTCATAGATGAAATCTTATTTGTGCCGTTTCAGTTAGAAACACCAACCTCTGTCAACTGTATATCTTTTTTACATATAAAATATCTAGCTCTTAACATAACATCATTAAATGGTTTCCTTGGAGCACTTATATATGCATTTTTATTCATTTTCGAAAACTTGTCTCTTCGTTTATGCTCGCTCTGCTTTAATGGACAAGCTTTATAATAAAATCTGTAGATTTTTCCATATAGTATTTAGTAGTCGCTGCATAACTTAATTTCAGTTTAGTAGGGTGCATACAAAGGAATATACCTGTAGTTTTAAGTTGCTAGCACATTAGAGATTATTGCAATGCCCTTTAAGACAGACTGCACAAAAACTATAAAGTAAAGGTATTTTTAATAGATTCTTTATAAATATGTCAGTTTCTCATTTTTTCTTAAATTTAGTTTCTGTGTATTTAGACAAACAACTTACATAATTTTTCAATGGTTGTCAGGTGCGGTCGTGATGATGCGCTGTATGCCATTAGTTTTTCAATTTAAAGCAGATCTTCTTTTATATTTACACTTTTTTATAAACAAAGAAATACTACATGCATACTTTTTTATGGAAGAATTTCTCGTTTGGAAGCAACCTCATAGAATACTTTAAAGTTGTGTATTTTCTTAAGAATAAATGTTTTTTTACAATATTTCTATTGTTTTATATGCATTACAATTTGAAGCTTATTTAAGTGTTACTTGATTTGAAATGTACAATGCAGGTAAGTGCATACTTACCTTATTAGCCATGTTGCCAATATCATTAAGGTTGTACAAACCATCAGCAAAGCGTCTTTAATCTAAAAGAATTAAAAAATTTCGCCATGATTTCTTACGAGAAAACAGAATTACTTTAATAAAATTAGTACTTTAAAATTTTAATTCGATTAGTGGCTAGGATGATTTTACAAAAATTAAATTTGGAAACTAACACTCTCAAACTTAATAACACCACATTGCATTAGTATTTTCTAGTAGTATAATATGTTAATATAAGTCTTGAATAATTATACTACCAATGTCGTTTTGAAATAGTAATTTTTAAGATAAGGTATTGTTTTTAAAAGGTTGCTGAGTGCTTCTTCTTTATCCATCTCTTATGCCCGTAGTAGTAGTACACTGTAAAAAATGAGGTGAAATTACCTTGGGAAAGAGTTAACATTCCTCTCTTATTTGCGGTAGTTTGTACTTATTTTTACCTGTACGTTAATAGTTGTTTTACTATTTGTGGTAAAATGTTCTTTAATTGTGTAAAATTACACAAATATAAGTAATTCTATTACATATAACTGGTTAAAATCACTACCCATAATGTAAATTTACATAACTCCGAAAAAATTTCCTTGGAAATGTATTATTACTCAACAATTTGATTCATTTTTAGTGTAATATTAAAGATAAGATGAACTTTAACAAGTACAGTGTAATTTTGCCTTTAATATGTTTTTAACCGATGAGATACTATTTCGCTGATTGCACTTGTTTGCTGGTGAGTGGTGACCTTCGTTTCGTGAAAGAATTCAGGAACCCATTATGAACAGTCCAAATTGGGCTTTTGGGGAATGGTCAGAATGGTGTGTACCAATTCTTTTATGATTTCTTGTTACAGGTTGCGCGATCGGCGAGGCGTACTCCATCTATATCGAACGAAGTGTTCATTACTCATTAATATTTTGTTTTTCATTATAGTATAGTGTAGATTAATTAAAGGCAAATATTTACACGTATGACCCAAGGTGGGAAGAATATTCTTTTATAGTAGAAGTTAAAAAATAATAATCAGTAGGTATATGTTAAAATTACAAATAAACCAATAAAATAAAAATGTTTTTCTAGGATGAATCAAAAATTGAAGAATTTGAAATAAACTAGCATAACTGTAATTGAAAAAGGTACTCGTGTAGAACTGTTTATATAATTTATAATTCTTAAATTTTCTAGGTGGAATCGAAACATTATCTGTTGTCTTCGAGAGATTTCTCAAAGTCCCTTAAAAGAAGCTCTGTTAATGTCTTATATTTTATACATACTGCTATGGTATATTATATTTTAATGTTTAAATAAACATCACATTAAATTTTATGGTGATATGCGCTGTACTAGTATACACCTTACAACACTTGACCAACAATTTACTTCACTTATGTTTAGTGTAGCAAGGCAAACTGAAAAGTTGTACAGAAACAAACACCACTTACCTTTGTGATGAAAAGAAAATTTGCTCCTGCTATGATTCTAAAATCCGAAGACAAGCTCAAGAAAATTACATGAGAAAATTTCAGGCGGGTTGCTCTTTGACAAAAAAAATAAAATATTGTTCAACTTTTACCTGCGAAATTCTATTAATGGACACAAAACAAGAAAAATACACAAATTAATCTGCCTTTAAACATTTAAATATTTTATTAATAAACATGAAAAAAAATGAAAAAATAAACGAAAACAAAAAAATCCTTATTATCTAAAACGGATTCATTTAATTGATGGTGCCAATTTGATTTAACAAAATAAGAATCAAAAGACAGTGTTAATGTTCTTTGTCTTGCTTGATTTTTATTTGATCAATCCCACAATCTTAAATTATAATAAAATTAAAAAAAAGGAAACGAAATAAAAACAAAGTTAAATTTTAATAATAAATTGTTAAATTCAAAAATTTTGCGCCATTCTTGGATTATTGCACACGCTATTATTATGTGGCAGTTCTCTGTAAATTTACCTGGTTATTTGTAGCATTGGTGAACACGCATTTCCATAATGGTTCTTGTAGGTTTCTCTTTTGTAATTTATTACAACTATTAAATATTGAAGAATTTACCTCCAATACGTGAGTACATACATCAATTGTCTATTTTTCAAAAATTCTTATTAAATCCAGTTTTAATTTTGCTTTCATCCAGAAATAAAGTTATATGTTTTCCAAAAAAATTTCTTCTGATAAATAAATAACCCAAACACCAAACTAACACTTCACTTTACTTTTTTTAATTACATCACATTAATTGTTCAATGTTATTTTCATTATTAAACACTTTAAAAAAAAATCGTACGTGAATTGTTTTTCTTAATCTACCGTCAATAGCTCAAACTTGGTAAACGGCACCTAGAATAAAATAAAACGGGCTATTATGAGTTAATTAGCATATATAAAAGTAACTTACCTTGCTTAATTTTCAATAGGGTGATTTTTTTCTTCTGCGATACATGGTATTGGTTTGTCGAGCCACCGTTCTAATTAAATTAATTTAGGTTCATGATGTTATTGTGGAATTTAGTTGGATAACATCTTGGCTGTGTAAGTTGTATAAAGTTTTTGTAGTTCTATAGTTGTTTTATCAGCCAATTCAATTTAAATATGTCCATATACCTGTGCCGAGAATAAAGTTAATTTTGTATTGTAAGTGTTTGTTATTGATGTCAAACGATTGGGAAAAGTTAGATAATCAGATTATGTAAAGATTAATGGGTTAAATTGGTGGTTAGACAGATTTAAATGGAATTTATTGCAATTTTTGTCAAGCGTGAATATTTGATTGTTCGACTCAAAATTGTGAGTTATTGTGGGGTTTTTGAGATAAAAATATTTTATTAGTTTAAGGTAGTGTTGGGGATTCTTTTTATGTGTCTAAATCTAAAATTTAAAGAAAATAATATTTTATTTAAAAATAATTTGAAATGTCAAATTTTGGTCCATGGAATACTTGATTATGTTATTTTATTGTTGTTTCTATGTTTTAATGCAATTTGTATTGTGAAAAACAATTAGTAATCTCTAGAACGTATTAGAAGGAGGACGTGTTGTTCTCATATTTAATAACCTATAAAAAACAAGCATTTTAATAAAGTAGAAAGATAAAGTGAGGTTACAAATTTTGAAGAAATGAAATTCATGCATATAAATGGATATAGTTTACCTGTTTGTCATTATATCAAGAAAATAATAAATCATAGAATTGATTTGGATAATTTCAACACTTATGGAACTTTTTAGTTTGAAATATATTTGAAGAAGAATTTAATTTTCTGCAGACTTGCATTTTAAAAATCTCACCAACAGTCAAGAGTTTGGTTGTGGTTACTATAGCAGTATTTTCAAATTTAAAGAAGTGCCTAGTGTGCGACCGAAAATTGTAAGTGAATTTAAATTTATACTGGCCAGTAACATAAAATAAGGTAAAATAAAATAAAAAGATCATTTCGGACAATTTTTATTTAAATTATAAAAAATATATAACAAGACTTAACGATTGAGACAATTTAAACAATTTTTTTTTATATAAAAAAAAGAATTGAGAAAATTCGGCTACATTAATTTTTAATTAAATTATTATTATAAGTAGTTTAGTTATAAGGTACAAAAATTGAAGTAGAAATCCCAAACATTAACATAACCTATAAGAAAAATATTACAAGGCTGATTAGTAGTTTTTGTCAATTGTTTATTTATTATTTGTGTTTAAAGAAATAAAAATTTGTGTTTCTTTCTATATATTTAATTTTTATTTATTGTTCGTTTTTCTTCCTTGTGTGGAAATAATTTGTGATTTGCAGCTTGTTACAATTTTCCCAGCTCAGGTGTTACGATTAAAGGTGGACTCACTGATGTTAGAAATTGGTAAGGTAAGGTTATTGTACTATAAATTTCAGAGATATTTGTCGACTGCTTTACTGACTCTAAAGTTGAAGCTAGTGACGGGGCAAAAATCTGTTGTTTAAAAATATATTGTAGTGGTAAACTGTTGTATTATGGTTTTATTTTATTAAAGTACTATACCACCACGATAATATGTAGGTGTTGAATTCTGAATTAAAAAGGATCAATTATTCTACACCTAGTAATTAATTGTAATCACATTTTTCTCTAAATAAAATTAGACTTCAGGTGTTGAAGCGTTTGCAACGGTTTATTAAACCAAGCATTTTGTTACTTTGTTATCTTCAAACAATTAATTTTACTTCAATACCACGTGGGGAGTGAGCAAACTTTATTAGGTATTGTCCATAAACTTTAAGATTGCATGTACGTCACAAATGGAAGTTGTTACAAATTAATGTAAAAATGCTTTAGTCAAATCTGATACTGTGGCCAGGAATATTTACAATTATATCAAATAACTAAATACAAAAACAAAAGAAATTATATAAAAGTAATTTAATACCTACCCAATTGTACCACCAAATTCATGTTTAAATTTTTACGTTTGAGTTAACATAATGATTGAGAACATAATCTTAAAAAATATTATATCTGGCATGACTTTTGGTTTAAATTTATACTCAGGAATTTATCTTCAAAATCTTATTCCTATAATATCTATTTGATTTGCTTCTTCCTACGTTTTGTATACATAGAAATATTATTTTTTATTTCATTTTGTATTTCAAACAATTGTTTATATACCACGATGTTACTACATTATCAAAAAAGTCATTAGCACATTTATTTGTTATTCCCTGTTATTCATTGTTATTGGCTGCACCACCAATAATTAAACAAAAAATCATTTGCATAAAAAATAGCTGTTTTTCATAATTTTACTCTAGTTAATTATCTTCACCTATCTGTTCTACAGTATGTTGATAATGGCGTTTTTTGACCCTAATTCTCAGATATGTCGATTTTTATTTTTAAATATGCATCTTTTGAAATATCTGCTGAATTTATGACATCATCTGTGTCCAAAGTACCTCTTTTGAAATGTCTATACCAATTATTTACCAATTATTTCTATTTATCAACATACTGAACATTTATACCTTGTACTTCTATTTTTAAGTATTTTTCAATATATTTTTGTATTTATCTTTTTTCATAAAAGCATGTTTTAACAATCGTCTAATTATTTCTACTTTACATATTTTGCTTTTTCTCATAAATTCCTAAATAAAATTGTATTTTTATTTTCGTTTCTATTTACTCTTTTAATGTTTTTATTTATTCTGTCTCTTATTTAACGTTTTTTGTTTTTAATTTGTTAGTAACTATTAGAAGGCTATTGGTGGTACATAATCTTCTTTTGTTATTTCGTTCTGTTTGTTTTGTCTACTTCTTTTACTAAAATATATTATATACTACATTAAGTTAAACGCTAATAAAAATAACTCGACCTTATATGATGTTAACTGTAGCCCACAACGCACCAGCGATCCGACCGCTACCGAAAGCAAGAAGTGCAGGAAGCAATGAAATCAGTGCTTATATGCAGTGTAAGTAACACATTTAAATCGGTATTACCTTTCCGCGCACGTTTAATGAGCTTAATTTAAAATAGTACTCTAAATAATTATACTTTTTGCTGTACGGAATTGATATTGAGCTTTAAGTTGATTAAATATTACAAATTTAAATAAACTATAACCATAATTTTATAAAACTATTTTTGTTAGCATTGTTTTGTAATTTTAATAAATTCTTGCTTACAAACAGAACATTGAAAAACATTGCGTTACAATCTAGTGTTTTTTTTCGTTTAACATGTGGTAACACTATAAAATCACTTTTCGCGTTTTGTGAGGTTAGAATGTGTCAAAATTAAATGTGTTTATATGTAATATAAAACAAACGTTAGCAATCTTACAAAACAAATAGTCTCCAAAAACGATGTTATATTATCCTCTATTATAAAATCGTTTTCGGTGTCACAATGAGTCAATGAGAGAAGCAAATTACAAAAAATTGTTTAAAAGAATTAATGTCGTTTTAGAATGGGCCAAGGTGACTGAAAATGATTATCTAGCAATCTGTAGTTAAGTTAAAAAAGCAGGACAGTTGAAATTTCTGAAAGGGGTAATTTTCCGTCAGCTTGACTGAACCACAGTATATATAGCAATCAGTAGGTTTACTTGTGTGCGGCACCATTGATATTTTTAATCCACCTTCGAATATCACGCCTATAAACGAAGCAGTGCACCGGAGTTTCTCGGTCGGCATCGCCTACGAATGCTGCCGGATAATATCCAGTAACGTATTCAATAAAATACGAAATAGAATTGTTTGAATCAACAAAATTAATTGACGCCTTTGAACAATTAGTTTGTTATTATCTGAACTTAAATTAACGTACATAATTGAATATTCATTTACAAAACGAAAACTTTATTAATTATGTTTCAATATAATTATCTTTTTACTACTTTTGGATGATTTAAAATTTCTGTTAACGTCTTTTAAAGTGTAATACACTCGCAGTCGAGCGTGTAAATGATATACAGGGAGATCAAGATTGAATGTCCTGATCCTACACTACTTTCCACGAGTTTGATATCAATATTTACATCCATCACCTGAGAGTCAGTACAAAAGCAGTGGTGTGCGGATGACATTCAATAAAACTAACCTCCAAAGTAATGTACAAAAACTTAGAAACACTTTGGTTTGTATGAAATTAGAAACATGAAAAACGAGTTCGTTTTTAATTAATAAATATATTGAAATGGTTATAAGAATTGTTTATTTTCTCTCATTTGAACTATGCAAAAGTTTATCCTTTTCATGCAAAATAAACATCAGGAATTTAAAAGAATTACTGAATGCGAATTGAAATATTTTACTGTTTTATGTGTTACCATTGATAACAGAAATAACAAGACGTGTCAATTTCTCTTGCCACAGTATTGGTAACCAGTACTATTATTATCAATTATTATCATTAAGATCAATTACGATCAAAAATAAGAAGTAAATACAAAAGATTTCATTTAATAAACAATTAAAATTACACAAATTAACACAATTAAACAATTTACAATTAAAATTATTACAATAGATTTATAGTATGTGTTCAAAATGACCTCCATGTACAGCCAGACAAGCATCTACTCGTTTTTTCATATTTTCGAATATGTTTACCAATTGCTCAGGTGTAATGCTTTGTACTGCCACAGTAATAGCGTCCTTCAACTCATCTAGTGTATGTAAGCGAGTCTGGTAAATTGTATTTTTTAAGATGCCAATCAAACAATAATCTGGTGGCGTGAGGTCAGGTGACCTCGCAGGCCAACGTCCTGCACCGATTATTTTCTCACCATAAAATTGTTCTAAATACCGAACCGTTCTTCCAGCTGTATGAGCAGTAGCATTCTCGTGCTGAAAATATCCACGTTGCAGTTCCTCATCATTAAGCTGGTTTATAAACGTTTCTAATATTTGTTGGTAACGTGCTGCTGTTACTGTATCTTCAAATAAAACAGGGCCAATTATCCGCCTCCTGGATATTGCTATTCACATCCCAATTTTTAATGGATGAAACTGCGTTTCTTGAAAAACGTGTGGATTTTCTGCAGACCATACTTGATAATTTTGTGAATTAATGTATCGGACAAATGAAACCACGATTCATCGGAAAAGAATGTGAGATCCATTAAATCATCATTGCGAAGATTTGCATTAAACCAGTTACAATATTGAATTCGTCTTTCATAATCTGGGGGAAGTAACTCTTGCACGACAGTAACTTTATATGGATGGAAGTGTAGTATTTTCTTTACTGCCTTGTGAGCTGTACCATATGATAAACCTACAATAATTTTCATTTAATATTTCAAAGTAGTTTTCGTATAACTGTTACGATTACCTGTTTGTTGAGCTAGTTGGCGTAATGGTTTGTTTGGACTACGTTCTACACGAGTACGCACATCTGCAACAACATCTTCCGTAAGTACAGTACCACGACCACTTGACTTCCCCTTACTAACACTCCCTGTTTCACGAAAACGGTGTACAATCCGGTGTATATGTCGAATTAAAGTTTCTTCAACAATTTCCATATCAGGGAAGCGATTTATCCATTCTTCTGCACAAATCGTAGGAGAATATTTCCATTCTGCATTACCATCTCGTTCACCATTGCGAAAATAAGCTTCTATAATAAATTTCTCTTGTTCAAGAGAAAAGGGCATTTTGATAAGAGGTTATTGACCTGTAACCTGTAATTCACAATTTCTACATAAAATAACTTTATAACAACAATAAAAATATTTTTTATTTACCTTGCACGCAATATAATCCTTCAGTGGCGGTATTGAAAAAGACTTTTATGTATAGAAATAATTAAACAACGAAAAGAATAAAGAAATAAACGAAATTAACAACGCACGGCAATGAGTTAACAACAAAAACAATTTTGACAGATTGACATCTAGGGACATCTAATAAATTCCCTAGAATTCTTTATATCACTAGTTTTATTTATAAATTGGATGTAAATATTGATATCAAGGTGATGGAAAGTAGTGTAGGATCAGGACAATCAATCTTGATCTCGCTGTACTATATTATTATTATACTTAAAATTATTGCACGAATGTAGAAATATTAATGATTTGAAGATGGATAAAAGCGTTTGACCACATTTTCATTTACACAAATATCTTGGAAGTGTTGTTGAAAAAGTATTTCTATAGATAAAATAAATTAAATAAAACTCATGTTTCGCATGTATGTACCGATAAAGATTTTTATCAAATAACCGCATATATATCGAATAAAGTTTTTTCTAATTTATCAGAAGATTGGTAATCTTTGTCAATTAAAACAATCTCTGCATCGTTTCCTGATTCTGTGTTTGTTAATTCCGTAATAGGGACACTCGCGCTGCACAATTCGAGTTATACGGGACTGGGTAATTTGATGTGCTCGGTCGAGTGTATGCAGTATAACTGCTTTCTATGTGCTGCCGGCACATGTCAGCATGTTGTGTGGTGGATGGTAACTATTTGCGAGAGTCACGTTACTGTATGTTATTTATACTGTGACTGAACCACATTTTTAAAAAGTAATAGAATTTCCAATGTAAGCCTGCTTTTTACATTTATTTCTCATTGTAATTGATTATTTCAGATATACATTTTATTTGAGCACTAATGCAACCAAATGCTACAAAGTTATCTTTTCTGCATGTTGCCAATAGCGACATATTAAAGATTTTTACGTACTTGTCATGTTTCTGCGTCTCTTACAAAAAAAGGTACTTTTATTACTTGCTAGGTAAGTAATAAATTCTTAGGTTGATAAAATTCAATGCAATAACAATGAAATCTCCAGCTGCGAGAAGTCTGTTCAATGTTTCTCAATTTGTGTTCGGTGGTTTCCCGGTATAGGTTTCCATATAGGTTTTCCAAAAAACCTATATCACCCTTTCAACCGAAAAGGGTCTAAGTCAAATCAACTATGTATTTTATTTTCATTGATTTGTTATCTAACGGACTTAATACTTATTATTATTATTATTATTCCTTTAAAAAAAATTGTACTAAAAAACTATGAAATAAGAAAATTTATATGGATTATATTAAATAACGATTAAATTTGAAAAATAGAACTTGATGTGGATATTTTGTCTTCATCTTTTCCAGTTGTATTTCAGAATATGATAATTTAATTTCGGAAAGCGCCATTTGTATTTCATTTTAGTGAATCTAATTTCAGAAAGCGTCATTTTTATTTCATATAAATAAATCTAATTTTAGAAAATGTCATTTATATTTCAGATTGGTCAGTTTAATTTCAGAAAACGTCATTTGTATTTCAAATTCATCATTTTAACTTCAGAAAGCGTCATTAATGTTTTAAAATTCTATTCAATATTCTGAAATACATATAGTATTTGACATTTTCTGAAATACAAATGACAATTTCGAAAATGCAAATCACGATTTTTGAAATTAATTTGACAAATTCTTATTTACATATGATTAAACTGAAATATAATTGACGCTTTCTAAAATCAAACTAACCATTTTGAAATACAAATAACGCTTTCTGAAATCAAATTGACAAAACCGAAATACAACTGATTATTTCTGTAATTAATTTGACTAATCTGAAATACAACTGACGATTTCTGAAATACAATTGGAAAAGATGTAGATAACTGATGGGGGATCGCTGGTATTAGTATCACTCAATCTTACAATACTGGAACATTGGAAACTATCAAATACTAAAAAAATTTAACAAAAGCTCTTTGAATCTCTGGCAGAATTAGATTTTGCCGAATGTTTATTTCTGTAACAGCGTATGTATTCTTTGTATCTTCTATTGAAATTTTGAATGGTTTATCAAAGTATACCGAGTTACAAAAAGAACAATTCAAACAGAAAATGCCATATTTCATGATATCACAAGAAAACAACCAAAACCCATTTCTTGTCATAAGTTCATAAATGAGTAAAATTGAAGTAGTGTTGAGACATTTTTAGGGGGTTGAAATATTAAAAGATTTGAAGCACCTGCACAGTAAAAAATGGAGTGTTAAACCTTACACTCAAATAACACCCAGAGTGGTTCCTATTTATCCACACTGACGAGTGTAAATAACATTGGTCTTAAAAGTGGTAAAATATATAACAACTTTAATCTTCAATGCAGGTTAAAGTCATGGACACTGAGTGTAAAAATGACAACCATATTGTTGAGAAAACATTTGTTGAGTGTAAAGTATGCACGAACTGAGTGTTAATTTCCCATTCTTTTAGTGTAAAAATTATTGCTTATAATGGTAAGGAACATTTTTTTAATGGAAAAGGAACCAACTATAGTGGTTACAATCATTGATTGGAGTGTAAATAACTGTTTTGTTCGTGTAATTATATACTTCTATTTTTTGGTTCAGATATTTTTTTGTAATTTAGGATAAAACAGAAAAAGGTAAAAAAATAGTGCACACAAATATTAGTTTTATTTTAAAACAAACTGCAAAATATAAATACATTCTAAATCTAAATAAACCAATGTAAATACATATTGTGATGATTTTCCTTCATTATTTGAAAATCATGAATTCTTAATTTTGTTACCCAATGTAAAAAAGTTCAAAGTTGACTGTTTGTGTTTATCATTTGTAATTATGAATTGAATTTTTAAAAGGATTTATTGTTAAAACTATTCAAGTTTGAGTTAATTTATTTATTGGATACATGTATATAGTAACAAAATTTGATCAGGAAAACAATTTTGGGTCTACAGGATCTTCACTTCCAGTTAAATCTGAAAAAGAAAATTTATTAGTTACAAAGGTTTTTAAAACAGTACAAACATTATTAACAGCAATATAAAAATAGTCTTGACGACCATATATAGTTAGTAGGTACATAATACAATTGCTTTATAGACAATAATCAAATTACTGAAATAATGATCAAGGTCAAGCTATTTTTTGAATAAAATTATAAACTATCAAAATATATGGAAAATAATTGCAAGAAAATAGTTATTTATGTATCAAGGGCGTAAGAGAGGCGATTTTGGCCCGCGGCGTGAAGCTTGTAGCACGAGGCACGAAGTGCCGAGGGCTACAACACGCTAAGGGCCAACATCGCTGCTTACGCCCGAGCGTTCATACAAAATTTTATGTACGATCGAAATTGCTAATAAAAATAAGGAGAGAAGCAAAAATTTTAAAAACTTGACGAAAATCTGTATACCAGTTACACATAACAAAATTTGGGTAGTGATGGTTACAAATGTAAACAGAAAAAATTGTTGTTTCGTGAAAGTGTGAAAGCGTTTGATAATTTTTCCTTAAAAAAGTATGGAAAAAGTGAATGATTCCACGTTGGATATAGAAGCAGCAGCAAAAAATATCACTTTGAACCTGTTACCACCAAAATCGAGAAGCATTTATGAGAAAATTTACGGTGAATTCTTGAATTGGTGTGAGGTGAAGAAGGTAAAGGCCGTAAATGAAGATGCTTTGCTAGTATATTTCGATGAACAATCTAAAATGTACAAACCATCTTCGCTTTGGTCGCGTTATTCGATGATCAGAGCAAATCTGACAGCTAAGGAAAATATTGACATAAGTCAGTTCAAACGATTGTATGCTTTCCTCAAGAGGCAGAGTGACGGATATCATCCGAAAAAATCAAAAGTCCTTAACAAAGAACAAATAACTGAATTTCTCGCCAAAGCCCCAGATGAATTTTTCTTAATGAAAAAGGTACAAAAAACTTAATTTAAAATCAAACAAATTTTGATATTATAGTTGCAGGTGGCAATAGTTATGGGTATTTTTGGAGCCTGCCGCAGAGATGAGTTAACCCAGTTAGCTCTGGACGATGTTGAGGATGTAGGATCTGCCCTAATCGTAAAAATAAGAAAAACCAAGACCAAAATCGATCGAACATTTACAGTGGTCAATAGTGAAGATTTAAACCTGGATTTTCTACAGATATTTCGGAAATATGTGTCTTTGCGTCCATCACATACGGAACATCGTCGATTATTTGTCTGTTATAAAAATGGAAAATGTACGTCGCAGCCTGTAGGAAAAAATACCCTGGGTCAGACTCCCCAAACAGTTGCGAAATTTCTGAAGTTGCCTGATACATCTGCTTATACAGGACACTGCTTTCGTCGTTCATCCGCTACACTTCTGGCTGATGGAGGTGCGGATTTGATTAATATTAAAAGGCAGGGTGGCTGGAAATCATCGACGGTGGCAGAATCCTACCTTGAGGACTCATTGCAAAATAAAATAAAGACGGCAAAAGTTTTAATAGGCAAAAATACTGGTGCATGTTCAACGTCTACAAGCAATGTTTTGTCTTCTAGTGAAAATGTTATTAATGGTGCTCTTCCTTCCACATTTAATATAAGCAATTGTAATAACTGTACCATAGATATAAATGTGCAAGTCAACAAATGAATAAAATTAAAAAAAAATAAATGTTGAAATTGACAATCGAATGACGTCAGCGGGCCAAAAACGTTTTTGGCCCTAGGGCGTAAAAGACATCGTTTACGCCCGCAAATGGTGGCAAAAATAGTGTCATTATAGATCGATCGTACATAAACAATATTAAGTTACCAAGGGGTAGTGATGTAAATAAAAGGGGGAGATGAATTTAATAAAATGATAAAAGTGGTTGTAAATGAATTTGTCCAGTAAATAAATGTATAATTTATAAAGAAAATAATAAATAAAAGTTTAAGAAGTTATCCTGGGTTAATAGTGTATAGTTTATTGGTCAAAATAATTAAAAAAGAACTACAGGAGAATCATAGTCAGATTTTCCATCCAACAATTTACATCAAAGTTTTTGCTTCATATTACAGACAATACTTTTTTTAGCATACATGAATACATGATAGTTTCTGACCATTCCATCAATGGCAGTATATCAAATTTTAATTTAAAAAAAAGTGCATTTAAAAATAATTATCAAATTGGTCATGAAAACTTTGATTTGGTGCTTTCTTGCTGGCAAATTTATCTCAGGTATAAGGGGCAAACATTTGATTAGTAATACTAACAACAAAATCATTTGTATGACACTACACTTATATTTTTCATGGTAAACTCAATAAAAGATTTTAAATATTTTTTGGTGGCATTCAACCATAGCAAGTGATATATTGCAGTTTGTCGAACATTGGCAGGTACTATTAAGTAAGCTAGAAAAAAATGTAGCATGTAATTTGAAAAAAAGTTGAAAGTTGCTATTTTGACACAAGTGACTGTATTGAAAATATGATTTCAAAATAATATAATTCTATGCATGGAAAATCCTTACTATACCCAAGACGTTTGCATTTTCCTCTTTGTAATAGCCATAGCCAAAAAAGATCTCTTCGATGTTGCGGGCTGTATAAGAGAAACCATTATGACATTTAAATTGGCAGCAATTAACTGAACCCTGTCACAAAATGAATACAAAAAATAGACTACATCAGTAGCTAATTTAGTTCGAAGTAGTAATGATTGATGCATTTATGTGATAGGTATCATATAATATTAATAGTATATTTTTTATACAACTAATGATCGTTTAAAGATATAATCATTGCTACAGCTCCATTCTGAAAATACTGTACTGTAAAGTAAACCATTTCTCTTCTCTACTATCAGTGCTATCTAATTACAGTTTAACAATTAAAGGTATTTCACTATTGCTTCTGTTGCTATAATTGTTGAATGCACTATGGGTTTCATAAAGATCTAGAACAGCAAGACTATAATGATGCTATTTCTTATTATCTTATTGTATGCATTTACACTGAAAAAATAGCATCATATTAGTTTCGCTGACCTAGATCATTATAAAATCAATACTACTACGTTTTCTAATTATATCTAGTTTAGTTAACATTAAAATAATGTTCAAAATTGAATTTATTTTGCAGCTGTAGTCATGGGGCTAAGAAGTTTACCTCCAAGGAAGCCAAAGCCAATCATTTTTAAAGCTGATCATCCATTTGTATTTTTACTTCAAACTCGGGATCAAACATCTTCTGCAGTGTTATTCTATGGAAAAATCGCAAAACCATAACTATAAAAAATAAATCTGTTGATGTTCAGAATATATTAATACGCGTATCAAATGTATTGCTTGAATAATGTTGCTAATACTTATTGCTGGAATAAATATGGTGTATGCACTTAAGGTCCAAGTGTACCCAAAAAACGTGTGTTGGTTGTTTAATAAATAATATAATAATGTGATAACTTTGGTTTTAAGTTAATAGTCTAGGAATGTTAGAAACTTGCTTACCTAACTTGTTTTGGAAAAAAAATTTTTTGAATTTAATTATTTCACATGTTATACGTGAAAAATTAATTTTGGAGAAACTGTACATTCAAAATTAATCAAAATAGTACCACTTAAGTTTCATAGTATTTGAACTATTTTCCCAAAATTTTAAGAAAATCGTATGTCTAGGGACTAAACTATTACCTCCTTTTTGCCAAAAAAAGCAGTTTTTTTTGGCAAAAAGCAGGTTAATAATTTAATCGCTAGACATACGATTTTCTTAAAATTCTGGGAAAATAGTTCAAATACTATGAAATATAAGTGGTATTATTTTGGTTAATTTTGAATGTACAGTTTTTTTAAAATTAATTTTTCACGTATAACATGTGAAATAATTTAAATAAAAAATTTCTTTTTCCAAATCAAGTTAGGTAAGCAAGTTTTTAACATTCCTAGACTATTAACTTAAAACCAAAGTTATCACATTATTATATTATTTATGAAACAAATAACACACGTTTTTGGGTACACTTGAACCTTAAACTATTTAATATTTTAATGTTGTTATATTTTAATAAAAGCATCTAATGTAAATATTACATACATTTTTAATATATTAGTAATCTGAAATTATAATATTGATTGCATGAAAGATATTGTTTAAACTAATTTATAAAAAACTTCGTTTAAAAATAATAATATTTATTTCCAACAGAAACAAGTTCCATTTACAGGAAATATAACATGTAAGGGAAATAGAAATTAAATATAAATACAACAAGCATAATTGCTACCCATAAGTGATAACAGCTGATATGTTAGACAATTATCATTTTAGACATCATGATAATTACACTGTACAATGTGAAAATCATCATCTACTATCCTTTTTGTTTCTAGAGTCCTCTAGCTTTGAAAGCGTATTGCTCCGAAAGTACTGAACCAAATTAAATATTTTAAAAAGGAGCAAATAGTAAATTTATTTCTACATACAACAGTAAAATATTATATTTCTAAATTGCATACTTTTGTTTTTATCGAACTATACATAATAAAAGGTACCTATTTTTAGAGACAATTCCATTAAAAGTAAGTTAGATATTTTTTTTTCTCAGAAATTTTTTTCGCTAAATTAACAATTTTCATGTATAGACATTACTTTCTTTAAAAGAATGTTTCTAATTTTTATTTAACAACAAGAATGCTGTAACAAAAAAAAACGCATTTTTAGTGAGAAGCGGTTTAGACAAAAAATGTTTTTTTTGTTATTGCACTTTTATTGTTAAAATTAGGAACAGTTTTTTGAAGAAAATAATATCTACATATGAAAAGTGTTTATTTATAACGAAAAGAAATTGACGCTATCTGTATTAATAAGCAAGAAAACATTGTTCGCTATTTTTTCATATAAATCTTAAATAAAACACTTTTTCACCTGAAAATTAATAGCATAACAACCACAAGGCTTCTTTCTAATCCATACAAAAATCTCATAAATATATCGCATATACTTTCTGAGAAAAAAAATTTAACTTACTTTTAATGGAATTATCTCTAAAAATGGGTACCTTTTATTACGTATAGTCCAATAAAAACAAAAGTATGCAATTTAGAATATAATATTTTACTGCTGTATGTAGAAATAAATTTACTATTTGCTTCTTTTTAAAATATTTAATTTGTTTCAGTACTTTACGAGCAATACGCTTTCAAAGTCAGAGGACTCTAGAAAAAAATGGATAGTAGTAATCTGTAAAAAATTGGTTGGTTAAAAGCAGGATGGTTACATTTGTGGAAGGTACACATGGAAAACTTCACCTATTTTTATAAATTGGATTTGCAATTCAAGACTATTTTTAACATTTAGGACTAGTACAACTATATGACAAACTTTTTTTGCACATTGCTAACAATGACATGTGCAAAAATACGGTTTTATATAGTGGTGTCACAGTCTATCGTCGGTCTAATTCTAATACCTCGTAACCCACTTTTTGCGATTTTGGGGTTATGAGCTATTCCTATGGTAAAAAGTGCGCTGAGTCGATTAGTAAACTTCTCGTAAACCACAGGGCTTCCAGTTTTATTCTATAGCGATTTAAAAAATACCTCGTATCCCAACCTGGTACAGTTTTTGGGATATGGGTAACCCACTTTTTAATAATGTATGCATGCTTCATCGCGCGATAAATTAATACATTTGTCTGTTTAAATTTAATTAACAAAATTTCATGAATTCAAACCATTTAAAAAAGTTTTGTTTTACATTTGGTGACATTTTCTTGTTCTCCTGAAAAATTGAGATTTGGGGGTTACGAGGTATTAGAATTAGACCGACGATATATAACAATCAGTAGGTTTACTTGCGTGCGACACCATTCATTTCATTAATCCACCTTCGAATATCCCGCCCATAAAGTGCACCGAAATTGATCGGTCGACATCGCCTGCAGATAATATCCAGTAACGTATTCAATAAAATACGAAATAGAATTGTTTGAATCAACAAAGTTAATTGATGCATTTGAACAATTAGTTTGTTATTAACTGAACTTAAATTAACGTACATAATTGAATATTCATTTACAAAACGAAAACTTTATTGTTAATTATGTTTCAATGCAACTATCTTTTTACTACTTTTGGATGATTTAAAATTTCTGTTAACGTCTTTTAAAGTGTAATACACTCGCAGTCGAGCGTGTAAATGATATACTATATTATTAAAATATTTAAAATTATTGTACGAATGTAGAAATGTTAATGATTTGAAGATGGATACAACGCGTTTGACCACATTTTCATTTACACGAATATCTTGGAAGTGTTGTTAAAAAATTATTTCCATAGATAAAATAAATTAAATAAAACTCGGGTTTGCATGTATGTACCGATAAAGATTTTTTATCAAATAACCGCATATACGTCGAATAAAGTTTTTTCTAATTTATCAGAAGTTTGGTAATCTTTGTCAATTAAAACAATCTCTTCATCGTTTCCTGATTCTGTGTTTATTCATTCCGTAATAGGGACACTCGCACTGCACAATTCGAGTTATACGGGACTGGGTAATTTGATGTGCTCGGCTCGAGTGTATGAAGTATGACTGCTTTCTATGTGCTGCCGGCACATGTCAGCATGTTGTGTGGTGGATGGTAACTATTTGCAAGAGTCACGTTACTGTATGTTATTTATACTGTGGTGGTGTTCTACATTAGAAATTGATTTGCCGTGTACTTGACATGAAATAGTACCTATTTTTCAAATGTTAAAAAGTTATTTTAATGGATAACTTAACGTGTTTTTCTTTATGTATTTATATTATACAAAAACGTAAGCTTGATTTTTTTCGTATTCATTGTGTTTCTACAGCCCTTACAACAAAGATATTTTCCTGACTTGTTATGCAAATAACAATTCTTAAGTTGCTAAATTTGATTGCAGTAACAATAAAATCTCTCATCCACAAATACAAGTTTAATGTTTATTTAATAGTGTTCTTTTTATACGAGAACTTAGAATAGTATTTTTCGACTTGTGTTCGTTGGTGTGCATGTCACTGAATTATACTCGGGTAAAAGCATCCATTGCAACCTTTCATCAAGAATATTTTGCCCTTTCACTTAGGTGTTGTTATGGAATACCTTGGTATTTCATAATAATATCTTAAAAATAGTGGTCATCGAGTAAGGAATTTCTTGGTGAAAAGTTGCAACAGATCTTTTTAACTGAGTATACATAAGTCATTAGTCAGGTACTGTACCATAAAATTAAGATCAAGTACATAAAGGAGCCGACACACGCACATATCTACTCTGCGGCTCGGTGTGTCCATTCAAATGATGTCGATATTGGAAACTTTGTGGTAATACAAGAAGAGGCTACAATAAAACACAGAATTTTGTCAATTAGAGAAATTACACGTAAAACGAATACATAAGTTAATCCAACTTAGAAATTCGTACGTACAACGCAAGAATATAAGATTTTAAGTTGTTTTATTAATATTAACATTGTTAACCTTTCCTTGTTACTCTGTACCCCACTATTAGGATACAGTGTTACACAGAGCACCTAGTTGAATAAATGTTAATTTCTCTAAAAGTTGAAATAATCAAAGCAAGTTAAAGTAAAAGTTGAAACAAGATTCGTAACTCTTAAACTGGGAAGAGAATACATTTTAAAATATTTATTTGGTTCTGAATTATATCAAAAAATATTTTTTGTGTAACACTGTTCCCCCTCTTCCACTACATACAGGGTGTCTCAAAAATAACGAACAATAACGCAGAGGGTTAAAGAGCGTCCGAGGTAGAATCTAAAACTGAAAAAAAACTCTACCTCCAAAAAATTTTTTTTGTAAATTTGTTAAAAATTGTTTGCAATACTTTTTGCTAATACGGTCCTGTTATATTTTGCATCAATTTGATAATAAATAATAAGTCATCCAGCATTGGGATAGTCAAAACATTGTAAAGCGATATGTGTAGAGTTAAGCAAAAATTCGGAGAAGTCGATTTAAAAACACGTATATTGGTCAAGGTCGCGTCTTTATAAACACCATTACATATCACCGTAATAAGCGTTTTTGTTATAAACGACATAGTTGCAAAAAAGTCCCAAACGTTTGATGATAGTTCATCGAACTAATAATTTTTATTATCAAGAGTTTATTTGAAGGTGTTTTCCGTTTTAAATAAAATAGATTAATGGTAAAAATTGCTTATTTAATAAATCGTCATTGTATTTAATATGAATTTATCTATTTTAATTTATGTAAAAATCTACCTGTCCAAGATTTCAAAAGAAGCGACCCTTGTAATTTTTTGAGTAAACCACAATCGGGCCGCAAATTCAACCTGGCGGCGCTCTAATTATGAAAATGTTCTTTTTAAAAGTTTATTTTACCTTCTGTTTATTTTCGAATGTTATTACAGAACGTAAAAATATATTTATGTTGTGTTGGCGTCTCGATGGACACCAAATGTAGCGAAACAAAAACGTGACAGCATCAGGCCTCGTCATCGTAAGGCGAAGAACGGGGAATCAAAATGCGAGACCGCTAAGCAGGACCAGGAAAAAGGGGATATGCTTTTGGGTGTTCGAAGAGTGCGTTGATAATAGCAGATGCTGTTTGTAATATTGCTGCGAAGAATTAATAATGTTGTTCATACGTTTGTGGTGGTTATTTCTTACTGTTATTTAAAGACTTAATTTCCTCATTACCCTAACAGTTGTGTATCCCTTTTTTAAATTGCGTTGCTTATTTTACATAGATCAAATTTCACTATGTGTATTTATGCGGAATGTTTAGTCCAAAATTTTATTTACAAGCATCTGTGCTTGTAAATAAAATTTTGGAATAGTAGTAAACTATTAGTTTTAAATATTAATGCTTCAGATTCTAGTAAAATGTATTAGCATCGCAGATTAGAAGAACTAGTAACGTAATTTTCTTATTAAAGCCCAACACTTTTTATGTTTTTTAAATTACGTTCAACGCCGCCACACATAAAGAATTCCGTTTAACTTATTGAAATATGATATCAGATGCTCTCTTTAAAGTAAGATGTTTTAAGCTGTTATTAGACCTTGAATTTATTTTAAAATAAACAAACTGCAACATGAGCAAAACGGAACGTGTCTTATTTACGAGTTTTTTCAAGATCAACTCATTCGGGTATTTTGCGGCATTGACAAAATTGTGCTGTATTGACAAATGCTGTAAAGTTCAACAAACTACAGTCCTCAGCATTAAGCGACATCAGGAGATTGTGGAGCAGAACATGCAGGACCGGACTCAAAACTTGAACCTTAAATAACTCGGAAAGTAAATACTTTAGAAAAAGAAGTTGTAGGAAAAATTTTCTCTACACATCATCAACTATCTCGTATTCACGTATTGTCCGTTATTTTTGAGACATGCTGTATATAGCTTTTATAACATCAATACATATATGCATTATTAACTGTTTTAATAATTCTTATATAAAAGTAATAAAGCATAAACCGAGTTCTGCAAGCATTTCTATTCATAATCTTTTAACTTGAACTACCCTAAAAAATATTTTTCGCTCTATTGTAAAGTATCATGAAAATGTATGATGTCAAACGAGTAGATTCTACATTGTAACGGTATAATTTCTAACGGCTTCAAATACGTAGAATTTTACATTTATATTCATTAAAAATCTTAAGTTCGGTCCTGTAAAATTGCGCTTTATTTAAACCAGAACTTCGTCAAGTAAATATTTCTTATGAAAACATTTTAAGAAAAGATTGTTTTACTTTAATATAATTAAAGAACGTGGGGTCATAAAAATGATGTCTTTTAAATAGAACATACACGGTCTCTCCCCGACGACGTCGGCGAAAACGTCGTCGACGACGTCGGGGACAAGGTCGAAATAATGAGGTAATGTTTACATTTACTGTAATTTAATGCATAAACAACTTGTATAATAAACTTATGAATATCGAATTTCTTAAAACATCAAAATGAAAGAAAGTAGTATTGAGTATAATAAAATGCGTACTTACTGAATCTCTTTCTTTAAAGTATTTCGAAATAGCTTATGCAATTAACAAAACTTTTCATAAGCGGAATAATATTGATATCCATCGGTAGAATTACAAATCAACTCTTTTGTTGTTTATTTATTTCATTCTTAATTTAGTTTGAAAATGGATATAATTAACGCAGGATTTAGGATTCTGAGTTCTGGTGCGCAAACGATGTACAATAATTTCCTATAAAGGACTTTCCGTAAAAGAACACTGGTAAAAATCTGCTGATTTTGGTATAGGAGAGGTCAATGGACACATTATTATATAGGTATCAAATATCATTTTTTCGTTGTTCATCAAGAATGTGCTGATTCTAGTAAAATAAATATTTTGTTGCATTTGTAGAGACCGTTTAATAAATTCAACCGAATTTGATGTAAACTGATTCTTAATTTTACAAATCATGTTTACAATATGGGTCATAACCTGATAACCTTGGAAGATAATTACAATCTGTACTACCAATAATTGTCACCTGAACACATCTATTTTCTTGTATAATAGGAAATAAGTACTGAGAATTTTATACTTTTTGAAAGATTAATTTTATTTATGTAGGTACAATATTTTATAAATGTTGAAACTACAGTAGGTATTATTTAGCCAACTTATAAAATGTAGCAAATGCTTTTACTACTATTAATAAAAGATGACAGATATGATAAAAATCAGCAGATTTTTACCATTGTCCTTTGGTAAGTGATAATCTTCCTTTTGGTTTCGGAAAATTGTACATCGTTTGCACACTGGAACTCGGAATCCTAAATCCTGCGTTAATTAATTATATCCATTTTTCAACTAAATTAACAATGAAATAAAAAAAAACTAAAGTTTTCGTTTCATAATAAAAGATTGATTTGTAATTCCACCGAAAGGTGACGTCAAGGTTATTACGTTTATGAAGACTTTTGTTAATTGCATCAGCTATTTCGAAATACGTCTAAATAAAGAAAGAGATTCAGTACACATTTTATTATGAATGATTATTATCAATAATGCTTTTTTTCATTTTCCAGCTGGAAGTTACAAGTTGTTTATGCATTAAATTACAGTAAATGTAAACATTACCTCATTATTTCGACCTTGTCCCCGACGTCGTCGACGACGTTTTCGCCGACGTCGTCGGGGAGAGACCGTGAGTGGTGCCCATTAGTATTTTGCTAAATTGCATTTTGGCATAATATCAATTACTTCGTGAGAGACCTTGATACAGAAAACTGTGGGAAGTACTTGGTCATCAATTTCACAAAAAGAAAAAGGAATATTTCTGTTAACATTCTGAGAATACAGGATTCAAAAATAAAGTTTTCTTTGTCTGTTATTTGCGTTTAAAAATTAAGTCCGGTTAAGGCGTAGCAATCTTCGTCTCGACGCCAGATGAGGTGCCACTTCGTATTAGTTTGGCGCGCAATTTCTGAGGTTCTACTTTCTACATTTAAGTCGAGAGTCCTATAGAAGGTCAACCAAAAAGCATCCTTATTGTATAAAAACATATGTTTCTACGCGCGAGATTCGTGATCCGAGACGATAAAAACCCTCGCTGGGGTTGACGCAAAAGATTCGCCACGGCACCCTTACAGCAAGCGGTCGATTGCGGTCGATATTAGAGATTTTCCCACTTTAGTATGGGGTGTGCTGGTTCATCGTTTGAGTTCCGATCAATAATGGTTGATCTTGAATCACTGTTATCAAAATTACAGTTAGTTATAAACCCTTTAAATTTGATATAAATCTAAATACAGTACAGTTTCAGTGCTATTTTGTGCAAAGTGCAAGTTTTAAAAGGAATTCCGTCTCGCTAAATCGTGTTCGAAAAATTTATAATTTGGTAACGCGAGTAAACAAAGTTTTGTTTCACTTTATGATGAAGAACTATTAAAAACAATTATTTCGTTTCGTTTGGTTTTAAGACCAGTGCAGTTTTCATAAAGAAAAATCATTTA
This sequence comes from Agrypnus murinus, assembly GCA_929113105.1. Lineage (NCBI taxonomy): Eukaryota > Metazoa > Arthropoda > Insecta > Coleoptera > Elateridae > Agrypnus > Agrypnus murinus. The sequence continues at coordinate 110,750,665 of OV816028.1, read as the reverse complement.
CTATATTTAAAGACAGATTCTCGTTCGTTTATAAATTAAAACTACGTGCGAAGAATTAAACGTATGAAGTGCCACTTGTGGTTAAAAATTAGTTAAAATCTTTGGGAAACATTATCGCTTTAATTTTCAAATAAAAGTAAATCCATTACAACGTATGAACATTTTTAAATATTGGATCTTTTTAATGGTGCTCGATCAAATTTGTTTATGAAATCATATGTGCAAATGACAGTAATTAAATCTCATTTCTGGTGTTCGTTACTGAAAATCAACACTTCAAGACAGCGTAGAGGTCAGTTACGATCTTTCGAAATAGAGGACAGTTTCCAATTTCTACTAGACTGCTTTTGGTTGTATTCTACGAGTTTAGTTGGATAAACAATTCAAAGGTACCGTATTTTTTAAGTGATTGTTTAGTATTGCAGTTAGTTAATAATGTTTTAGTCAAGGAAGGTTGCAGTTTTTTATTAGGAAGAGAGCCATCTACATTATCTAGAAACCTTCAATATTAATGAACTTCAAAATAATCAATATTAATAATATTTGGATTATTCTAAACTGCATAATATCCTTTAGATATCTGTTTGTAGATTCTTTTAACGAAGTCGAGTCAACATAGATTTTAATACTTGTGTAAATTTTACTGAATAATTGTTTTGTCAATCTAATAAACTTTTTTGGTTATTTTTTGGTGATTAAAGAAAGATCTTATGTAAATCTCTCTTGATTTACTTTGGTATAATTAATTTAGAGAGGTTAGTTACTATTTAAAGAATATTGATTATGCTTGTAATAAATTTATGAGTGTGTGTTTTATTATTCATATGTATTGTTTTGTCTTATCCATTCTCTTCCTGTTAAATAAATGTTTTCAATTTATATTAAGGATCTAAAAACGGAACCATATAATTATGAACATCTCATTCCATTTTTATTCCAAAATTTCATATAAACAAAATCTTTTTGATTTAATTTAATATTGTATTTATTTTCTGGTTAATGAATTCAATAAATTTTAAAGCTTATTCAATTAACATCTTTGATTGGTTATTTATAATCAATACTTTAAGCTTCATAATCAGATGGCGCCCTTTTTGAGTTATTATTTGTGTTTTGAGACCTTTATCTACTCCTTTTCACAATTTATACGGCTGTGGAACCAATACCTACGACTTGAATAATAAATTTGTAAGAGAGAGTTTAAATCTCAAGCTGTGGCAAATATTTTGAGTTTCTTTGATAAAGTAAGTATGAATCATTTTATATAATTTTATAGTTAGTTTATTATTTACTTTTGTGTAAGAAAAAACCATCGTTGCACTGGCGCCCAATCGCGGGGCCTTTTATTGTTATTTTACCGTGGCTAAAAAGCTTTGTTTCACTGCCGGTCCAACGTGGGCCAGATTTTAGTGATGTTTCAACATATTACTATAGTAAAATTGAAGTTTGATGGGACTTGTGCCGAACATGAATTTGATACATTAGAAAGAAAAGCAAATAGTAAAAGACAGACATCGATATAATTTTACTCATTATGGTTAAACTTAAAGGTATAGCAGCCGCAGTGTTGCAGATGCAAAATACATTGCCGAACTATTCAAAACTAAATTGTACCTTAATTAATTTATTGTAGAATTTTTATATCAACTTCTACTTTTTATAACAACAGATTAGAATAGTTGTTATAATCACTCACTAAAAAAGTTGTTATAAATATGTATTTAACAATAAAAATGTACCTACTGGAATAATTTTCACTTTTAGCAGGCGATGTTGTTAAGAAGTGTAAAAGCATGCGTAAAGTTTCTAACCGCCAATTTAGTTATCGCTTGGTTTTTTCTTACTTTTTAGTTATTTGTTTCTTTGTAGAAAAAAGGGATTTTTTAGCTATTTCAAATGTAACTTCAGGTTTCTTTAAAAAACAAATAAAATATTTATCTGGTTAATTTTAAAGGTTAGGTTACAAGTGAGCAGCATGGAAGCGTTGCTTGAGAATGATTCCGAAGACACTCCCACAACAAAAAGAAAAACAATATCGGGACAAGTTAGAGAAATAGTGTGGAATGTTTATCAATGCTTTTAGGCACACCCATCTCAAGGTACATGTATTTTTCATGCATGAATGATTATAGATTATCTTCGGCACAATAATTAAAGACAGTTTTTATTATGGTTCATCACGTTAGATAAATAATATGCCTTGCTTACGTGTATATTAACGTACCGCTGTGTTACAACCAGGGTTGGCAAAAACATGTTTTTTAAAACAAAAACAGTTTTATTTTAATTAAACATTAATTTTTATCGAGATGAGATTAAATCACCCCATATAAAAAACATGTTTAAAACATGATTTAAAGTTTTTAAACTAAAAGATCTGGCAATATTTTAATGAAAGCTTACAAGAAAGATATTCTTATTAAATTTGGGTACAAATTACCATCATGATTCATGCTTATGCATGCCTGAAGAAATAATATTATTTTAAATATTAATATTCTAACATCGTAGAAACATGTAATATATTTATATGTAGGTATGTTAGCTTTTTATATATTTGTCGGAATATGTGTTACATATATACTAGGGAAACCTCGTCAAGACATGACGGTCAAAAGCATTGAAGGATTTTCCTATATATAACATTCGATGTGTGATTACAATCCTATATATAACATTCGATGTGTGATTACAATCCTTCGGATTTAAGTGATTATTTAAATAAACGCAACCAAACATAACCAGTTGAAAATTATAAGCCTAGCACTCCTCTCTCCTAGCTTACCCTCCTCTCTTCCGACATATCTTCCTCTCTGGCTTACCCCTCCTCGCCGGTTTATTCTACGTACATACAAACGGAAATTCTACTTTACGAAATAATAATAAAATCAAAAATCGATCTTGTTAAAAATAATTTTGAAAACGTCTATTAGTACATATTTCAAAAACATGACATAAACATAGTGTTGGTAAATTTCCTGCGTTTTATACAAACAATATGAAACCGCTTTGAAAAAGCAATTGCCATCAGCTATTACTTGTATAATTCGTCTGTGGTCCATAATTTTGAACTATGCGGGTTTTGTCTACGCAACCTAACAATTTTTTAAACATTAACCGCTTATTAATGATGGAAGTGGACGGCTGCATCGCCCTTTTATATTCATAAGCGGGAGTAGTTACGAAACTCACCACCGTGGAAAGTGGGAAGGCGCCCCAAGTGAATGTCCGATTCGTCCTTCTCAAACTACACATTTTAGAGTTTTTCAAATTATAAATATAAGCGTTAAAAACATAGAAAAATTAAGTAGTGTTGACTAATCGAAAGCTTTAATTTAAAAAAAAGAATCACTTAGATCGGCGGTGGAACTCTCCAACGAACTGTAACAAAAATAAGCCTTGTGTTTGAAATATATAGATAATATTGTAATGTTCCACAAGAGAAATTTTATTTAAGTTAATTTGATCCCACTGGCTTATTTACAAAAATTAAACTTATTTGTTAATTGTTGAAGAGTATTAAAAATTTTATAAAATTTATTCTTAAGATTAAAACATTCAAATAAGGGTGTTTTAATTAATAAAAAAAAGGTTTATTCATGCTATGTTACAACTTGTTACTATTTGAAATGGGAAATGTTATGTTAATTAATTCTTGCCTGATTGTTACGTTTTATTCTGGTTCAAACGATTTGGTTTCTTTTTTTTCATGTTTTTTTTTTATTTTTGAAAGTTTAAATACAGCAAACCTCAGCAAGGCAGTAAAATCAGTTATGGACGAAGAAAAAATAGTGTATGCAACTCGCACACAATGGATATTAATGCACTCCTATGACTGTGCTCGTTGTATAATATACTAATTGCTGTCTGTAATCAATTTACAATTGCTTATTTCTGCTTAGATTCTTGTTTCTCTTTCTGGTATTAAAAACAATTAGGTCTGACATTTGCATATTACTAATATTCAACTGTCTATACTCAACTGATAGAAAAAAGTATAGTTAGATTGATTTAGGTGAATAAAATGATAATGATAAACATAGCGATTTAATATGATATATCCAATAACAATGATCAGATATTATCAAGTAACTCAAAGTTTATAAAATAAAAGTAGAGACGAGTATCTTTTAATATCTCAACTTCCCGTGGCTTGCCAAGGGCGGGAATGGGAAGGGTAGAAGGTCAATGAATCGAACCGAACTTGAACCGGCAAACTTCGTTTGCTAGATTCGCGAAAAACTCACTTGGAATGTCGGTATCGGAATTTGTCTCATATTATTTATTTTGTATTTTACCAGAGTGCAGCGTGAAGTGTGCAAAGGCGGGAGGTCAGCATTGGATAATCTGAACATATTGGTAAGTTTTCTGTTTCCATTTGTTTATATCTGTAGATTAGTAATAATTACTACGTAAAAGTATAACTTATTTATTTCTTATTGGATCTTATAAATTCAAATATTTTGCTCTTACACGTACACAAATATAGGTTCCTACTTAATTTTTTTATATATAGCTATGAGCCATGAGGTACTAATAGGAATATTTTCTTATTGACCGTTCAACAAATCTAAAATTTGCTATCAACAATATAAACATATTTTAAAAAGTAGATATTTCTATTTTTGAACCATGCATAACTCATTGTAAAACACAATCTACCAAGGAAAAATAAATTCAGAATTGGGAAGCTACTTTTTTCGATTAAAGCGTGTTATTTGTATATGAATATTCTTGTATATGTGAAAACTATTTATTTTTTTAAAAGGGTCATTCCATGCGAAATCGATCACTAAAACGGGTCGATCTCTCGGATTTCAATGAAAATCACTTATGAGATAGCAATCAACTAAAGAACATAATTTTCATTCATCAATTTGCTAAATTACGCAGAACTTCGGAAATATTCAAACTGAAAAAATTATCAAAACTGCTTGCACGCCTTTAAAGAAATATAAATATCTCGAAAAGTATTTACCCTAGAACAAATATTTTTTGTATATTGCTCACTAGAAGACGGGCTTTTTGGACAGCCTAATAATTTTTTGTTATCAAACGTATATTTATTTTTTTCTAAACGAAATATTTTAAAAATGCAGAAAAATCGGTGTGATCACATTTTTAAAAATCTGAAAAAAATTGTACAGATTCTTTGAACATTTCTGTATTTAAATGCCAAATGGCAAGCTGGACGTTTTAATAGTTTTGGCAGCGTAAATTTCCAAAGACCGCGCAGCAAACAGCCCGCGCACCATAGATCACAGTCAACCGGCGCAACCCGCATTCGCTACCTTCTAGTTAGTAATAATACCGTCTATATTTCCAGCGGTAGATCTTAACTAATGTACATAAGATAAATGTATATATGTGTGGATATGATTATACCTCCTGATTAGTTAATTACTTATGTATTTAAATCGATTTCTTCGGGTGTGTTACAAAAGCATTTTTCTTGCGGCCAAAGACCCTAAAATATTATACTGCAATAGCTTAGATACCATTTTTGTTTACAGAAGATGAGTTGCTTTTGATCCTAAATTTAAAAAATAGATGTTCACTGGGTTAAACTGGGTGCTATTGTAGGTAGCAACCAATCATCAGCTTACGTTGTATTATATTATTAAAACCCAGTCATCGAGCTAGAGTGTCAAATTTATTAACGTTAAAAACTATAGACTGAGCTATAGGATCATTGCAAATTCAATATTTGAACTTGTGGCACAGGTGAGTTAATGATATTATCCACTGCAAAAATTATCATAATAACTTACTTAACTCACTTGTACCATAAATAACTATTAGCGATCTCTATTGTAGGTTCTGATGTTTAATAAGGTCAGCTGCGGTAATTGGAGCGATGGGGTAACTGGAACTTTGCTTAATAAAAACTAAAACTATCGTTAAACGTCTATGAGAATTACGTGAATTTTTAGTTTTATCGACTTTACCCTATACACTTTTCCGACTGCGATAATTCCTGAACTATTCCTACTGCAGTCCTAATTTTTTGGAGGCATTTTAATTAATATCCTTAGGGCGTCCCAGTTACCCAGAACATATTATAAAATAATGTGGATATAAAATATAGACGATGATCCCATTTACCCCAATCTATTGGGTTACTGGAACCACCGGACATGTTTTTAAAAAAATATTTTTAAATGCAATAGTTGACATTAGAGCTGCTTTATTTTTACATTTTCTTTTGGAAATATATTAAAGTTACTATAAAACAAGGTCCTAAACTTATACTTCACGTTAAAATATGAGATAAAGAGTTTGAAGCAAAAGAATTGTATATCTATGGACCAATTACCCCAACTGACCTTAAAACTTAAATTAAAAAAGCTGTTGCGTTATATTTTATGGTCTTGGACAGCCGCAAGAAAAGTACTTTATGTAACACACCCGAAGTAATCGATTTAAATACATAAGTAATTAACTTATTAGTAGGTATAATCATATCCACACAAATATACATTTATCTTATGCACATTAGTTGAGAGGTTAAGGTTAAGAGTTAAGCTGGTAATATGGACCGTATTATTACTAACTAGAAGGTAGTGAATGTGGTTTGTGCCGATTGACCGTGATCTATGGTGCGCCGGCTGTCTGCAACGCGATCTTTAAAAATTTGCCCTGCCAAAACTATTAAAACGTCCAGCTTGCAATTTTGCATTTAAATACAAAAATGTTCAAAGAATCTGTACAATTTTTTTCAGATTTTTGAAAATATGACCACACCGATTTTTCTGCATTTTTAAAATATTTCGTTTAGAAAAAAATAAAAATACGTTTGATAACAAAATTTATAAAATCTGAAAAGGGCTTCCATTTTATTCGTAAATAGAACATTAGTGTTAGTGTTCCTCATCGATTAAATCAGGTAGACTTTTAATATTGTAACGTTCTTTTTAAAATAATAACAAAAATGCTGTTTAAATCATCTATTAATAAAGAAAAGATTATTTACAATGCACTTAATTAAAAACACTATAACTATAAACTATTTAACAAACTAAAGCATTTAAATAAATGCTAGGCATTTACAAATTTATATGAGGACTATTTATATAAAACTATTTATGTATTACAATAATTATTAACTAGTTATTCAGAGTACATTTCACTATGCCGGTCAAGCATTAACTGCCTCCCTTCTACTCGCGATCTCAATTTATATCTTTCATACGATGACTCATACATCTCGAATGTTCGATGACGTGTTGATGAGTCATGCATGCAGCTGTTGATAAATGACGTCGATGAGTCATACACGCAGGTGTTATTGATGAGTCAAACAGTTGATGACTCATACATCTAGAATGTTTGATGACGTCATATGTGAGTTTACTATTCGTTACAATATGCTTTTTTATTAATTGAAGGAATTTTGAAATTACAAAATTGATGACCTAATATTTATGCGATTTTGTTTTTAAGACAATATTGTGCAATACTATGAATGAATATTGATTCAGGATTGCAACGGTAGATGATACAGTCCGTGCGCATTTTTTAAAGATCTCCCTTTTTAGATGAGCGGATTAGGGCCGAACTTCAGTTATTGGAGGCTCCAGGACTAAAGTTTGGTTGGGCGCCCCTTTATTTATCACTGTCCAGGGGATCAGGGTGTCTCTATATAATAAACTAGAAACAACACAAAGGGTTAAAGAGCGTCAGAGAATTTAAAACTGTAAAAAATCTCTAGCTTAATTTTTTTTTAATTTGTAAGAAATTGCTTGCAATGCTTGTTGCTAATACGGTCCTGTTATATTTTGCTTCAATTTAAGTAGTGAATTTAAGTATAAATGTTAAGACCATTCTTTTTGATTTAAATGTATCCAATTTTAAGGCCAAATAGGGTTTTTAAAAAATCAAAAAGCTACTATAGTTATATTTTATTCAACGTTTCGCCCCTGGTGTGCGGCCTCTTCAAGAATTAATATTTGAAGTGGTTCCTATGTCTATTTGTTGCATACTTGATTAACCTTATGGACTGTCATAACCTCTATATTTGTTTTTTTTGATTTTTTGAAATCCCTTTTTTTCTTTTTTTCTATTTACACTTTAAAATTTTTCCTTTTAAAATAAAACATCTAAAATCAATTTACAAAAATTACATTTTTGTAAATTGATTTTAGATGTGTCATTTTTGTAAATTGATTTTAGATGTGCATGTTTTATTTTAAAAGTAAAAATTGTAAAGTGTAAATAGAAAAAAGGATTTCAAAAAATAAAAAAAAAACAAATATGTATAGAGGTTATGAAATAAATAAAGATTATTAAAAGTTTCACAGTTTTATTAAAATATACCTGACAATATTGTTTCGACAGCTATGCTGTCATTATCAAAGGTAATATAATTATAAACAAACACGTCGCTAAGGTGGATACAAAATAGGTAACTAGATAAAATAATAATAATAATAATAAAAATTAATAATAAAAATCATAATTAAACATCTAATACTTCCAGTAACGGAGAATTACTGAGCTCAAGTTGTTCATTCATTAAAGGTACCCTGAGTTTGTGTTTGTATATCTCAAAGGCTTCTAAAATGTCTAATTTGCGTTTGTTATTACAAAAATGTAGGAATTTAATATTATTTTGAGTAGTCATTGTGTGATTTTGTTCTAAAAGGTGTTTGGCGTAATTCGATTTTTCAGGATGTTTATTTTTGTAATGACGTACGTGTTCTTTATATCTTATGTCAAAATTTCGAAGTGTTTGTCCAATATATACCGAACTACAAAAAGAACAATTTAAACGGTAAATGCCCGATTTCATGATATCATGTGTTCTGTCTTTAGCATTAAATAAAAATGAAAAAGTGTTAGTGTTGGTTTTAAATGTTATTTTATAATTGTTGGTTTTTCTTAGTATATGTGCAATTTTTTCTGATATTTTGCCAAAATATGGTATAGATATGTAATTTGTGTCTTCTGTTTGATTGTCAATGGGATATATTCTTTTGATAGCTAACCTATAATCTTTTTGTTTAATTAAAGTGTCAATCATGTTCGGATTATAATGATTTGCATGTGCTAGTTGTTTAATGGTTGATATCTCTTTGCTAAAATCTGATTTTGTTAGTGGAATAGTTAAAGCTCTGTGTACTAATGATCTGTATGCTGCTATTTTATGTGTATTGTGGTGACAAGATTCATTTGGTATTGTTATGTCTGTTTGTGTTGGTTTTCTGTATATGGAAAATTCAAAAAGATTGTCTGCGTTAATCTTGATATTTAAGTCTAGAAAGTTTATAGCCCTGTTTTGTTCTGTTTCTAGTGTAAATTTTATATTAGGATGGATATTGTTTATAAGAATTAAAAATTCATTGATAACCTCAAAAGAACTGTCAAAACAAGCTAAAATGTCATCAACATAACGAAACCAGAAGATAATGTGTTTAGAGAGGTTTAATTCAAATATTCGATCTTCAAACTTGTCCATAAATATGTTAGCTAATAGAGGACTTAGAGAATTACCCATAGGTAAACCATCCTTTTGTAAATAAATTATGTTATTAAAAGTGAAATAATTTTGACTTATACAAAGGTCAAATAATTGAATTAACTCTAACCTTTTAACTAATTCTATATTACTATTGATCAAGAAACTATCTAATAAAGGAATACATTCTTGTGGTGGTATTCTGGAGAACATGTTGCAAATATCAAAACTAACAAGTTTTGAATGTGGTGGAAGATGTATGTTTTGCAGCTTATCTACTAATTCTAATGAATTTCTAACAGAGTATTTCGATTTGTAACCTATCGTGTTAATAATCTGGTTCAGTTTTTTGGATAAAATGTGATTAGGTGCATTGATGTATGATACAACTGGTCTTATTGGCATATTCTGTTTGTGGGTCTTCACTAATCCATACAGTTTAGGTATTTGTGGGTTTTTATTAATGATTTGTTGCTTTTCTAATTCTGAAAAGCAGATATTGCAGTTTTCTAAACCTTGTTTTATTTCTTTTTGGAATTTTGTGGTTGGGTTTTTGTTTAACGTTTCAAAATTTTCTTTATTAATAAATTCATTAACTTTTTGTATGTAAATATCTTTTGAAAGAATTACCAAAGTGCTACCCTTATCTGCTTTAACAGAAATTAGATTGTTCTCTGTGATTTTCTGTTTTATAGATTGAAGAAGTGATATGTTAGATGTGTTGTACATTTTGTCCTGTTTCAAAGACATCTCTTTTAACAAATTCGAAATTTGGAATTTTGCATAGTTATTATGATCTTTCTTAAGTATAGTTTCGCATTCAACGGCCAAAATTTCTTTAATTTTGTTGGTAAATTTTGGAAAAGGACAAAATTTGAAACCTTTGTTAAGAAATCGTGTTTCTCTGTCATTGAATGTTATATTCGACAAGTTTATGAAACGAGGATAAAAGTTTGCAGTGTTCTGACAATTAAGGTTATTTTGTAGTGTACGTTTTTGTTGTACAAGTCGATGAAGTTTATTTTTCTGTGTGGTGTATTTTTTGAATTTAATGTGACTGACGGTTTCTCTAATGTCAAAATCTAAGATGTCAAATTGGATATTGTGTAATTTATGAGTAAGTTCTGTATAGAGTACCTTTATATAAACGTGCATATTGTCTCTTATACTAAACCATTTCTTCGATTCTTCTTTGAGCCATCTTCTTTTGGCATTCCTAATCACTTTTTCAGTAATCGAATTCTTGGTTCTGGTAGTGATGTTTATGTAGTTAGGAATAACCTGACGTTTCAGACATTCTTGGTTAAACCAAACATTCTGACTTGCGATTCCGTGTTTGATCATAAGTTTCTTGTATAACTTGGCTTGTTCTTCTAACGAAGACGAAATAATCTTGTTTATTGTTTCCAGCCTTATTTTGTGGAACTCCATAATCATGAAATAAATAAAGATTATTAAAAGTTTCACAGTTTTATTAAAATATACCTGACAATATTGTTTCGACAGCTATGCTGTCATTATCAAAGCTAATATAATTATAAACAAACACGTCGCTAAGGTAGATACAAAATAGGTAACTAGATAAAATAATAATAATAATAATAATAAAAATTAATAATAAAAATCATAATTAAACATCTAATACTTCCAGTAACGGAGAATTACTGAGCTCAAGTTGTTCATTCATTAAAGGTACCCTGAGTTTGTGTTTGTATATCTCAAAGGCTTCTAAAATGTCTAATTTGCGTTTGTTATTACAAAAATGTAGGAATTTAATATTATTTTGAGTAGTCATTGTGTGATTTTGTTCTAAAAGGTGTTTGGCGTAATTCGATTTTTCAGGATGTTTATTTTTGTAATGACATATAGAGGTTATGACAGTCCATAAGGTTAATCAAGTATGCAACAAATAGACATAGGAACCACGTCTATATATTAATTCTTGAAGAGCCCCACGCCAGGGGCGAAACGTTGAATAAAATATAACTATAGTAGTTTCTTAATTTTTTAAAAACCCTATTTGGCCTTAAAATTGGATACATTTAAGTAGTAAAGTGGTCAAGCATTGAGATAACCAAAACAATACAAAGTAATACCCAGTGTCGGACTACGCCGCCGGGCAACCCGGCAAATACCCGGTGGGCGTTCCTCCTAAAGGCAGAAGAATGGCCCCCTAAGAGCAATTTGCAAATTAAAATTTTATTAACTCTTGACGAATAGTCAGACATCGTGAAAACAAGAATACAACAACTGTCTGTTTGTTAAAAATTACAATTCAATAAAAGTTGAATAATTAGTAATGGTTGTTGAAATTGAATAAAACTTCATGGGATTCAGTCCTCAAATTAATTTTTTACAAATTCATCAAGGCGTTTCGATAACTACTTGTTTTCTTTATCAAGACCTAGAATATACGAATTACAAAAAATTAAACCATTAGTTCTTCTCAATTCTATGTCATTCTACCGTTAAGTGTAAGGACATGTACTTTACTGTTCTTTCGTGCATTTTTCTCTCCATCCTTTTCCATCTTGTGTGATTTGTCTGATTTCTTTCCAATCGATTCCTTTTCTCTCTGTTTCTTCCTTGATTCCCACATTCCAGTCTTCCCTTTCAGTTCTTACCATCCATTCTTGCTCCATATATTCTTCTGGTTAGTCTCTTCTTATCCATCCGACATACATGACCAAACCATCTCAATTGTCCTTCTACTAACTTTTCATATATTGGTTTGATTTTGAATTGTTTTCTGATGGTTTCGCTCCTAATTATGTCTCTTCTTGTTTTATTTTCTAGTTTCCTTAAAAATCTTATGTCCATTGCATAGATTCTTGAATTATTGCTATTTGTTATTGTCCATGTTTCGTTGCTATATAGTATTTATAGTATTGCCGGTCTTACTATTTTCTTGAAGGCTTTTGTTTTTATATGTTTTGGTACTTTTCTTTTATCCAAGGCTGTTGTTTTATCTTGTATATTTTCCCTGCTATTCGCAGTTTTTCACTTTCTTCTTTGTCATCTTACCATTTTCTTCTATTACTGATCCTGAATACTTATAGCTTTCGACTTGTTTAATTATTTTTCCCTGTATTTGTACGTTATGTGTTTTCTTTATATTTGATATTATCATGTTCTTTGTTTTACCCACGTATATTTCCATACTATACTTTTGTAATTCCTGGTTTAATACGTTTAAGTTAAATTGTAGGTTTTGTACTGAATCAGCTAAAGTGACCATGTCATCTGCGAACATTAATTCTGTAGATTTCACTTCCTCCATCTTCCAGTATCCTATTTTAATTTTTTCAACTTGCTTCTTATTTCTTTAATTAACTCATTCATCACTAACGTGAACAATAGGAGGCTGAGTGCACACCCCTGTTTCACTCCTTTTTCTGTTGTAAAATTCTTCGATTCTTCATTGTTTGTTAATGTTAATGTTAATTCATTGTTTCTTACTATAATTCTGTTATTTTTATTCCTCACTTTTTTCGCCTTTGTTGATTCCTATTTTCTTTCATATTTTCTATATGTACTGTTTTTACTTATCAAATACTTTACACAGATCGATGAAGTATGCATGTATTTCTTTGTTTTTAGTTATTGTTTTTTCACTAATTTCTTCCTTCCCTAATCACCGTCAACACTGTGTTTCTTCTATTGTATTTCTTATGTTTCTTCTTATTCTTTCTTATATAATTCGCGCTAGAATTTTAACTGGGATACTTGATAACGTTATTCTGCGGTAGTTATTGCAATCTGACTTATCTCCGTTTTTGTAAATTGTAATTCCTGTATTCCAATCTTTTGGTATTTCTTACATTTTATTGCCTCATTCAGTATTTTGGTAAATTTGTTTATTCCTAAGTACTTTTTATCATTTCAGGTGTAATGTTGTCAGTTCCTGATACTTTTCCTATTTTTATTTTTTTTATTACACTTGTAACCTCTTCTTTCTTGATTTCTTCAAGATCACTTCAGATTCATTCATCGTTCATCTTCACTTTCTTCTACATTCTCTTCTTCTTCTTCTTCTATAATTCTTGTCGTATCTTCTGTTAGTTTTTTAAGTGCTATCTCCATCTGTCCATTATTTTGGTCTCATCAGTAATTATCTTTCCTTCTTTATTCTTTATACTCACTATATTATATTATATCAATAGCATTTGATTTTCTTTGTAGTTATCTTTCATTTGCAGCCAGAATTTTTGCCATGAGCTTCTTTTTGCTCGTCTGCATGCAACTTTTGACTTTTTTCTTTGTATGTTTCATAATGTTCGGACTGTTTTGTACTTAGCTATTTTATAATTCTTTTCACTTCTTTATTCTACGATTCTGTTTTATTTACACTTGTCTTCACTATTTTTGATATGCCACGGCACTCTTTGGCCTAGTCGACCATGTTTTCTTTAAATTTTTCCCATTTCTCTTCTATTCCTTTTTCTTTATTTTGTTCTCTAATTTCTTATCCTCTGTTTCCTGGCACCTCTTTCTAATTTCTTGGTTTTTTAATTTATAACTCCTTATTTTTACTAATTATTTAACATAATCCCTACTGGGAGTGGAATTCTCCCAGATTCGGCTAAATTCTAGTAGGGTCGGCCAAATGATCATAGCAATCGGTGCCATGAGGTACGAAGGATGCTCCACCATCCTGATTCCTCGCAACAACAAACAATCACTGATAGGTTAGGTCATACTTTTGTATTATAAATTTAAAACATATTATAAGAATGATACTAATATAAGAAAAAACATTATGGGGTTACATCATTTATATTATTTAACAATTATAGTAATTTAACAAAATTAAACAACAAACAATAAAAAAAGCAAAAACGATAATCAATTTATAAAATATGTTCATAATACAAAAGCATGACATAAACTTTACTTGATTTTTGAGATTAATCTGACAGCTATTGTCATGGCTAATAAGATTTTATAAAAATAGATTTCTTGGAGGATCCTCACGTATTTCTTCCACACCGGTAGCAATTGTAACATTCTGATGAGTTATTTTGCTCCATGAAACTCTGCTTAATAATTCTTGCATTTACACTTAAGGTCTTACTATAACGTGACAATTGCTATTAGCGAATTTCCCATTCACAATGTTAATTTCCTATACCAGAAAATCACTTATATCTTGCGAACTATTTAACACAGATGGCAAAGTGAAGGCGTTTTGAACAGTATTCAATAAGGTCTACATATTTGCTACAGTAACATTTTCTCCAAAATAATTAGGGGAGCCAATATTTGAGAAATTGTGTTTTTACATGCTATTTCCCTATGTTACAAAACCGATAATACACCCTGTATATGGTATTCAATTGCATGCTTAGATACGAGCTCTTGGCAATAATAATAATAATTTCAAATCAATAAAAGTTAAATGATAATAAGTAATTGCATGAAATTGATAAAATATTTAATGTTCAATTAGGTTTTATGAATTTATTTACTAGACTTACGGGGGACTCAACTGAGGAGACGAATCGGCAATGGGCGTTCCAAACATTTGCGTACCCAATGGCCTGTATTTTAAAAAATTTTCGTTAGAGGGCGCTTCGGTCCTTGACAACGCTCAGACCACGCTGGCCATTGTTGACAGTTCGCTGGAGTGCCATATGGGTCGCAATGTTTCATAAAAATTAGCCAGATTTGCGATAAAATTTGCGATAAATCGCATAATCTGTCAACACTGTCAGCGTTGTCCAGAATCGTAGCGCCATCTAGAAGTAACGTTCAAACTTGAATTAACGTTCAAGGTCGGGGACGCTTTATTTGACTCGTTTCGTCTCCTCAGTTGAGTCCCCCGTAACTAGACTGTATATAGTGTATATATTCGGTCTGTTTCCCAGACAATATTTTTTTAAATATAAAATATTAAAACAAGAACAAATTCTTAAATTTTGAAGAATTGTAATGTTTTTCATTTGGTGGGGGCCACTTCTACTTTATACCGGGTGACACATGGCGGATTGCTCATAGTTGGATTTTCGTAAAATTTGGAATGGCTATTAGACATATTTTTTGTATAGAAGATTCCCAGATTCATGTTTTGCCAGAAATGATCCTAAATTTTTGAATGGAACACCCTGTATATTTTTGTATATCTGGATTTTACAGGTCAAAATTAGTATAATCCGTTGCCAAATGTAGTTTTCCTGGAAAGTTTTTTCAACTTCTTCATCTTAGAAATCGGAAGTGTTAAGAAATAATTTCAAAGAGTGCACTGGACCGATTTTGCTCATTTACGAACTGTATCAGTATTTCAACACAAGTGATAATTCTCGATTAAACTTTCGTTTTTTACTTTAAAGAACAGATGTCATAAATTATTTTAATAGTACTTTAACACCCCCTGGCCTAAAAGTGCGCCAGCACTGATTCGCGCACACTCCCTGAGTGACGAACAGGAAAAAGTTTTTAAATTCTTTCACGAATACTAGGCTTTCTCATCCTATGTATATTATGAGAAAGCAATAATTCTCGCTGTGGTTTTGAATTGTCTTGAATCCATTCCAGATGTACACTTTTAATAAATATGATCTCTTGGTCATACGATCGACATTTTTTGCAGTAGCTGCACATCAGTGCACATGGTTTAGCTAGAGGCAGACCTCTAGCGCAAAGGTATATCTCACTCACTGGATTTCCACACTTTACAGGAAGAAAGGTTACATCTCTATCATTATACTAGAGTGCAGGTTCTCGACCCTAATGATTTCGACCATTAGATGAAGTTTGTAACTGGTCGCTTGACCAATAACCCAATTTTATAGAAAGATTCTGTGGATCGATGGAGCCTATTTTACTAGAGATCAGTATTTCAGCATTCGTATAATAGAGACTACTGATCCTCGGAAAATCTCCGTCTTCTTGTCGAGCGTGTTTGCGAGGATAGTTTTAGTCGAGTTTTCGAATCCGTCTTATTGAAAATGAAAATCTTCTAAATTCACGCCTTCCATGGCAGGTAAAAAAAAGTTTTCGAGCACATCCGAATAGGAATGTTGGTTTAAATTAATGTCAAGAAATATGGGTCAATAATTTTATCGTACCTTATTGCACACCATACATTTACTTTCTTGTACCGTTGACTGTTAGTTACTATACGAAAATGTGGATTCTCATCAGACCAATACCTACAATTTTGTGAAGACACGATGCCATTAGCTGTAAAAGTTGACTCATCTGTAAAAAATATTTTTTTATAAAAATATCTGTCGTTCAAAATCTTTTCTCGAGCCCATAAACAAAACATCAATCGTTGGCCATCGTCTCCAGCTTCTAATTTATGAATGAACGTGGGTTTAAATGGTATAATTTTATTTTCTTTGAGAATTCTTTGCATGTGCGATTTACTTGTTGATAATTCAGTAGACCGTTTTGTCAATGATAATTGATTATCAGTGTTCACGGAATCTAGCACCATGAGTGTAGCGCATCTTCATAATCATGAACTAGCTTTTTTTTCTTCAAATTTTGCACACTTCCAGTTTCTGTCAACTTTTTCACAAGTTTTTTTAATCCATTGACAGAAATTGCCACCGTTAGAAATCGCTCGTGAAACTTCTTAATAACATAAGCATAAGATGCTGTATTAGGTTCTAGAGTCAACATTTTTAAGACAAAACATGTAAAAACTAAGGAACAAGTAAAAACTAAGGAACAAGTAATTTGCAACTTACTGAGATAAGTAATCAATTTAGAACAAATACTTCAAAGTTTTGACGTGTATCTAAGATAATAACAGTAAATTGTTTGCTTTACTGCGACGCGATTGTTCGTTCATACAATACAAAACAAAAGCGGATTTTATCAAAGTAGGTCGATCATTCTGAAAATTTGCATAACGCCATAACTTTTCATTCTGAACAACTTTTCTTAGTGACACTTTGGCGTACTATGAACGGAAAAGGTACTTTACCTGAAACGAGATTGACAAATAACGGATTTTTGCTCAACTGTAAAGGCCTACTTGATTTTAATAAATCGAAAGTATACTAAAAATAAGTTTCAGACCAAGCAGGGCGGAATCCCAAAATATGAAATTCCAATTCGAAAATTTTTGGTCCATCTCACCTATTGTGAACTCAATCCGAGGACACACTGTATGTATGTAGAAAAGGCAATCAAGTCGAAATTTAGAATCACACAAAAATAAAACTGCTGTCTTTGAAGAAACCGATTTATTTCTGTATAGATATATGCGGATATAGATATATGCGCTACGTTAATAAAAAAATCTGTAAAGCAGTAGAACAAGTAAATCAATAGGGGTCTTCTGAGATACTTAAAAAGGAACTCTCTATATAATATTGTTTGTAATATGGACTAGTCTATACGGTTTTTCATTCCAAATGTTAGGGGTAGTTTAAGTTGCGGCTGAAACTGTTTCTATTTTTATAATAATTATTAGAAACGGATCTGATCTTATTGTAGCAGGGTAGGTTTCTCACTCTCACAGGCTTAACATATATGTTATACATATATAAATGGAGATTATTGTTAATTTTGATTTCTCAATGAGTATTACACAAACTGCAATTGCTTTATTAAAATTTGCGAGAGTACTTATCCTTGAAGGTAATGTCGGAAGATATTGTTGCCTGTGTCACGAACAGAGTAATTATTTAAAATGGGTGGAGCTCCGTGGCAGAAACCCGTTTCACACTGTAAGGGCATTTTATTTAAGTATTGCGTTAACAGATGTCACTCTCAGGATTATTTTAATTAAAAAAGATTTGCATTATTTTATTTAACATTTATTATTACAACACTGAATATTTATTGACTGCATAATTTGTAACTAAAATGATGATATTTATTAAAAAATCAACTCGGGGCTGAATAATATGACGAATGAACCTAACCTTATTTTGGCATCTTGTATTATTTATTTAAAACGAGTTTAATTGTTCTGTAATTAATTTGTAATAAATACATCCAGGATTTACTAAAAATGTGCTTTTAATAACAGTAGAGTAGGCAACTAAGTCAACGTGGCTGCGTGCGACATATGTCAAATACATGTGCAACAATCATTGAACTATATATAAATAACTGGAAAGGACGCGCAAGCACGCTAAATCAGAAAACGTTGTGTCAGGGGCAACAGACAAGAATGTAGTATTCCCATTTCTTTCTAACTTATGTTACCTGCATTATAAGGACACGTGGTGAAACTTTTTGCTGATTTTTAACGTAGATTAAGTTTTATTTTGTGTGCGACCAAATGTTTAATTTGAATCATTGAGTTAGAAAAGGATGAGGATCCTACATTGTGGCGGGTTCCATAAAATTTCATTTATCTCAGCTATTTACACAAGGCATCCATTCCAGTTATTTATTTATAGTTCAATGGCAACAATGCAAATAAAAATGACAGATGAGTTCGTAAAAGTCAGTTTTGATATATGTCATTGTGACAGATGAGTCCGTAAAAGTTCTACTTTATGTACTATTTCAGAAAAACATTTTATTCCACAATCAGTTCATTTATAATAAAACTTTTCTGCTTTTAGAAGCATCAAATTTATCAATAATATTTTCAAAACACATTGGGCCGTATTACAAGCCACGATTAAAGGTGTCTCTAACTAAAGTTGTGTTTAAAATCAACAAGAATAGAAATAGCTTTATCTAATTCTAATAGGTGGGAAAAGATAAGAATCGCCATGGTAATTAAACATGCTGTACATTTAATAGTGAGATGTTAATACCGATCATTGAGAATAGAGGGGATATAGTTCCTGTATATAAATTTGCAGCCGGCGTCCATCTTTAATAGGCTTTGTTGTCAGTGAGTTGTCAAGTGAGGATGTGTGCTTGTTTGTAGCGTGATTTTTCGTTAATTTTAGTTATTCTGTGTGGAAATAGGTTTTTCCAGTGCTTAAAAGTAATAAAGACAATTTAAAAGACTTTATAATGCCGAATTGTAGCGTTCTAGGGTGTAAAAACCTTTCACAGGTACGTATTACAATATTTTTACGATCTTAACACGTAACTTTTACTCTTACACGTAAGTTTTGTTCAAATTATGTTCGTGATTTTATATTTCTAGCAGATGATGGACGTAGAAATGAATGGTTGTTCGCTATAAGTGCATGGTCACCATCAAAGTATTTAAGAATAAATTATTTTACCAAGATGTTAAATCCTAATTCTATGCGTATGTATTATAATAAATTATTACTCTTTAAAGGTCTTTATGTGTATTGTAACGTTCTTTTTAAAATAATAACAAAAATGCTGTTTTATCGTCTATTCACAAGAGAGATATTATTTACATACACTAATTAAAAACTATAATTATAAACTATTTAACGAACTTAAATGGTAGATATTTACAAACTTAAAGTAGGCTATTTATTTTTAATACAACATTCATTTATAACATTTATTTATTCACTAATATTCGACTATTAACTAATTACACAAAGCACATTTCAATTCACCGGTTGAATACTAACTGAACTCCCTTCTGTGCGCGAACGTCAATTTATATCCCCATATAAAGTTCTAGAACGTACTGGATTTTTTTGTGCAGCCGTCGATGACTCACTTCGATGAATCATACATGCAGGTGTTGATGAATCATATATCTTTATGCGTATAGGGGTTTCCTATTCGTTACAGTATATTGTTATGTAATTTTATTTTGTAATAAAATAGTTTTCTAAAGTAACTTGTAATTTAATAAAATTATAATTCATCTACCTTATTTTTCAATACTGTCTTTCCCCTGTTAATTTTTCCTAATTACTTAGATTTATATTTTTGATTTATGCATTGACTAATTATAATTAATTAACTCCCAGTGAAATTAAACCAGATCCTTAATGAGTCACTCTTACTAACTTCCCAAGTTCAACCCTGGTAGATTTCTGTAATTCGGCCATATTTAATCGGCCTTGTGACATCATGGCTTCATTTACATAATTTGTTATTAAATACACATAATCTCTATGCTCAATGTAAAAATATAAATTTTGCGAAATGTCATTTTCAATAAACATTACTGATAAATTTCTTAAATGACTTTGTCCAAGATTATTTCTTAAATCATTTTTTACACGTTTAAGAACGAAGATAGATCGTTCTCCAGTTGCATTACATATCGGTAATGTTAAGATTTTTTTAAAAATTGTTTCAACATTAGGAAATGTTGACAAATGACATTAAGGAATTTCACCCATTCGAAAGCATGGTACAATTCCCCTTCCCCGAATGTAAGTCGGATGACCGCGCAGAATTTGCTAGAAGACATTGAAGCCATACGTAGCGACAGAGATGATACATTCCTTGCAAGTCTGCTGCGAAGCTGTATATTCCGCTGCAAAATTTTACCTATCACTCTGAACGCATGCCTTTTCGCACAAAACTCTATATTGCGTCGACCGTACAACTTTTTTATCCGCCTGTACAAGATGTGAAGAGCAAGTTCGTGAATTAAACAAAAAATCCACAGATTAATAAGAGCGATGACTTGCATGACGTCACCGATGCTTTCGATGTATTTAATGTTTGCGATGAATTCCCGCACTACTAGTGTCGATGAAAACCATTCTAAGCACAATATCAAAGCATGTTCTTTAAAAATAATATTTTTGTATTGTTATATATGGTTTATATATCAATTAAAAATCAGCAATTAATATAATTAACATCTATGGTAATAATAATAAAACAAACAAGCCATGGACCAAAACATTTAAACATAATAACCTCAAATCCTTAAGGTGGCCTATTTGCATGCTATTTCTCCATAAGAACAAACAACGGTTAAAATCATAATATATTGCAGACAAAGTGTTCAGAATTTAACAGTATAATATTTGATCCTTTCCGAACAACATATTATAATTTAACAACAAAAGAACAAACATAAATTATGTTAAAATACAATTAACTAAGCACTGCAGATTTCGCTGTAAATTTCGATGTAATTATTGTATTTCTCGTAGAAATGAAATTGATTACACTGCTCATGTTGTAATATGACAAGCACTGTAGGTCATATTAGTGATTTATATTCATCAAATATAAATATGGGGTTTTATTAATTTAATTAACCGTTGTTTGTATTTTACCCATTTAAAGCAATGTAAATCGATAATTTGAAATGAATTAGACAGATGGCGCATCGATTCAATAAATGAAAATTTAAATTCTTTCACTCAATATTACTTTCTAATAGCGACTTATACAGGGAGACCAAGATTGAATGTCCTGATCCTACACTACTTTCCACGAGCTTGATATCAATATTTACATCCATCATCTGAGAGTCAGAACAAAAGCAGTGGCGTGCGGATGACATTCAAAAAAACTAACCTCCAAAGTAATGTACAAAAACTTAGAAACACTTTGGTTTGTATGAAATTAAAAACATGAAAAACAAGTTCGTTTTTAATTAAAAAATATATTGAAATGGTTATAAGGATTGTTTATTTTCTCTCATTTGAACTATGCAAAAGTTTATCCTTTTCATACAAAATAAACATCAGGAATTTAAAAGAATTACTGAATGCTAATTGAAATATTTTACGGTTTTATGTGTTACCATTGATAACAGAAATAACAAGACGTGTCAATTTCACTTGCCACAGTATTGGTAACCAATACTATTATTATCAATTATTATCATTAAGATCAATTACGATCAAAAATAAGAAGTAAATACAAAAGATTTCATTTAATAAACAATTAAAATTACACAAATTAACACAATTAAACAATTTACAATTAAAATTATTACAATAGATTTATAGTACGTGTTCAAAATGACCTCCATGTACAGCCAGACGAGCATCTACTCGTTTTTTCATATTTTCGAATATGTTTACCAATTGCTCAGGTGTAATGCTTCGTACTGCCACAGTAATAGCGTCCTTCAACTCATCTAGTGTATGCAAGCGAGTCTGGTAAATTGTATTTTTTAAGATGCCAAACAAACAATAATCTGGTGGCGTGAGGTCAGGTGACCTCGCAGGCCAACGTCCTGCACCGATTATTCTCTCACCATAAAATTGTTCTAAATACCGAACCGTTCTTCCAGCTGTATGAGCAGTAGCATTATCGTGCTTAAAATATCCACGTTGCAGTTCCTCATCATTAAGCTGGTTTATAAACGTTTCTAAGATTTGTTGGTAACGTGCTGCTGTTACTGTATCTTCAAAGAAAACAGGGCCAATTATCCGCCTCCTGGATATTGCTATCTACATCCCAATTTTTAATGGATGAAGCTGCGTTTCTTGAAAAACGTGTGGATTTTCTGCAGACCATACTTGATAATTTTGTGAATTAATGTATCCGGACAAATGAAACCACGATTCATCGGAAAAGAATGTGAGTTCCAATAAATCATCATTGCGAAGATTTGCATTAAACCAGTTACAATATTGAATTCGTCTTTCATAATCAGGGGGAAGTAACTCTTGCACGACAGTAACTTTATATGGATGGAAATGTAGTATCTTCTTTACTGCCTTGTGAGCTGTACCATATGATAAACCTACAATAATTTTCATTTAATATTTCAAAGTAATTTTCATATAACTGTTACGATTACCTGTTTGTTGAGCAAGTTGGCGTAATGGTTTGTTTGGACTACGTTCTACACGAGTACGTACATCTGCAACAACATCTTCCGAAAGTACAGCACCACGACCACTTGACTTCCCCTTACTAACACTCCCTGTTTCACGAAAACGGTGCACAATCCAGTGTATATGTCGAATTAAAGTTTCTTCATCAATTTCCATATCAGGGAAGCGATTTATCCATTCTTCTGCACAAAGCGTTGAAGAATATTTCCATTCTGCATTACCATCTCGTTCACCGTTGCGAAAATAAGCTTCTATAATAAATTTCTCTTGTTCAAGAGAAAAGGGCATTTTGATAGAGGTTATTGACCTGTAATTTCACAATTTCTACATAAAATGACTATATAACAACAATAAAAATATTTTTTATTTACCTTGCACGCAATATAATCCTTCAGTGGTAGTCTTGAAAAAGACTTTTATGTATAGAAATAATTTAAACAACGAAAAGAATAAAGAAATAAACGGAATTAACAACGCACGGCAATGAGTTAACAACAAAAATTATTTTGACAGATTGACATCTAGGGACATCTAATAAATTCCCCAGAATTCTTTATATCACTAGTTTTATTTATAAATTGGATGTAAATATTGATATCAAGGTGATGGAAAGTAGTGTAGGATCAGGACAATCAATCTTGATCTCACTGTATCATTTTAAATAATGAGTAAAAGCACCAGTAATGTTGGCCACATTGGTTACCAAATTTGACATTCCGTTTATAATAAATCGTAGGTTTAATAATAACAATGCACAAAAATATTTAAGATCTAATATTAATTTGATAATAGGCATTCATTTTATGTAAAGACGATCATTAATATAATATACACCTCGAAATTATAATTTTTATACAACTTTTTATTAAATTTACGTAACAAAATGCATGTAGTAATTTTTTCTTTATTAACGTTTGTGTCAGGTTTGCTCCACATCGCACATTTTACAATAAACACATAGATACAACACATACACACAGAAAAATAAACTAATAACAATAGCATTGACACAAGCTTACTATGTTTAATTGAATTTTAGATATATGTAAATGTTAAAAATTCAATATTTTGATTTTTTAATAATAGCCCAGTAACCAAGTACCTACATTTTACCTTGCATGAAATGGGGTAGTAGGTTTTTTGTTTTATATTGTTTGTGATAGTACCGAGATGCCAAATCTAATTTTTCGACCTCCGCGACCTTCCGGATCACCGCTAAAAAGCGGTAAAACCACCGAAACTTTGCACTTTTTTTAGGTTTGGCCAATTTTCACCATGAAGGAGCAAAGGCGACAATTCTATTTTCAAAGAACATTGAATTTGCTACAATTTAAGATCAAAATGGTTACTATAGGCCTAATAGTTTCTGAGATTTAGCTCCTCAAAGTTCGTCGAAAAAGCGGTGAGACCGCCGAAAATATGCTTTTCTTTAGATTTGGGCAATTTTGACCATGAAGGAGCACTTTCTTGAAAAAGACAGTTTTATTTATTCTGAAAGCACATTAAATTTGCTACAATTTAAAACCAAAATGGTTACTGAAGGTCTAATAGTTTCCGAGATATCGCTCCTCATAGTTGGTCAAAATTTACACCCATGCTATTTTTCAAGTATTAACCTATAGTATTGAATTCAAAGGTTCAAAATAAGAATTGAATAGAATAGAATAGAAAATTTTTAATTTTATTCAGACAAAATCATTTTTTAGAATGGAATCTTAAAAATAATCCCTAGTAAATGGTTCATGGTGTTAAGTACGTATTACCAGAAATATGAAAAGGCGACAGGGAAAACGCGTTTCAATTTTGTTTAAAACTTTTGGAAGGTCCAGGTTCAAGATACTCTTTAGCTTCTGTGTCCATGTTCTCCTGTACTACTCAGCCTGGTCAATTTCCTTATCAGTCTGGTAAGGTTGGAGTTCGTCTTGGTTGTAGTCTTTGCAAAGAGCTGATAGCGCAGATCATTGAGGCTTTTTATTGAGTTGTTTCCACCATACAGCCCAATGAGAATTTGCTCTCCTGCTTCAGCTACTTCGACAGGTGTTGCTTCTGAGTTGGAATAAACTGCTGCTTTCTCCTTGAGATCTGAATTCTTTTGAATTACTGATAACAACTTGCCTTTTCCCTGACCAAAGGAGCATGACGTAGAATCACATCCACTGAAGGCATGGGTAAAGGGAATGAGGTGACGGTAAGAAGATATTGAGGTGGTTAAGTAGAGGACATCTGGTATTTTACCTCTTTCGCACTTCTGAAAGTAGATGTTACTGTGTTTGGGACCCGTGAGGCCAGTGAGAATTACCAGCAAGTCTATGTCCTCATCTACAATAACCACTACCTCAAAATCAGAGGCCTATGCGATAGCTGTAGTGACAATCCGCCTGTCAGCATCTTTTTCAGCCTGAACAACCTGAATGTTTTTGGTTTCCATCTTTTCCTTCAGTAGCTGGATGAATCTCACTTTGTTTTTATCATTAGATAAAAACTGTTCTTGGGATATCTGAGGTATGGTTGTCTTCTCAAATATAACCTCAGGAGAAGAATGTGTCCGAGCTCGGCGAATTCGTTCTGCGCTTTTTGTACTCCTTTTTTCAGCCTCTGTTGGATACCCGTCAAACACTACTGCTATGAGCGGATCATATCTTGTAACAAGGTATTGAACATATCTGGCAGCTATCAGCTCAAATGAGGAGCATTTGGGCCACACCACTTTATGGAGTAGATGACCACCATCTACAACCACAAATTTAGACTTTCCTTCTGTTTCACCAATACTGGTTAAAATACTGGTTCAAATACGGCATAGAAAGAGGATTTTGTACCCTTCGTCATTCCATCTTGAGTGAATAGGGACAGAGGATATGGTGAAACCTACTGTGTGAAGAAGTTCTCCATCCGACTGTTTCTTGTTACAACAGTGTTAGGGGGTCAACAGTAACCTGTCTCTTGCCAACAGTCACAGTATTCACAGAAGAAGAAAGAGATACCTACCATTTTATTCTTCCTTTTGAATTTGACATTTTCGTGTAGTTTTCCCCTACAACTTTCAACATTGCTTCCTTGCCAATATCTCTAGCCATGTGACAGTTGGCCCCTTCCGCTCCAACAAGTCCACTGCTTATAGACATGATGACATTCGTTTCATTTTTAATGTTTTATTTACTAAATTTATACATTATTGAACTATTTGAGAGGTCTTATTAAAGGCTTGATGCCAATTCTATAGGTTAATACTTGAAAAATAGCATGGGTGGAAATTTCGACCAATTTTGAGGAGCGATATTTCGGAAACTATTAGGCCTACAGTAACCATTTAGGTCTTAAATTGTTGCGATTTAAGCAAATTGTAGCGAAACTAATGTGCTTTTAAAACGAATAAAATTGTGTTTTTCGAAAAACTGCTTCTTCATGGTTAAGATTGGCCAAATTTTAAAAAAAGCATATTCTCGGCGGTCTTACCGCTTTTTCGACGACCTTTGAGGAGCTATATCTCGGAAACTATTAGGCCTATAGTAGCCATTTTGGTCTTAAATTGTAGCACATTTAATGTACTTTTAAAATGAATCTAATTGTCTTCTTTGAAAAAGTGCTCCTTTATGGTCAAAATTGGCCAAACCTAAAACAGCGCAAAATTTCGTCGGTTTTACCGCTTTTTGGCGGTGATCCGGAAAGTAGCGGAGGTCGAAAAATTGGATTTGGCATCTCGGTACTATCACATACAATATAAAAAAAGAAACCTACTACCTCATTTCATGCAAGGTAGACCCCCCTTTTGATGACAAGGTTATTGGACTATAATTACTTATAACTGAATATTTAAATGTTACATGACTACTTTTTCCAAATAAAAAATAATAAATAACTGCTTGAACAAATTACTGCGTGAAATTAAAGTAAATACAAAATTTCCTCCATAGCCACCGAAGGAGGAGATGTTCCCAAGCCGCGTTCCCTCTTTGAATTGCAATGCTTATTTTTTGAATTAGGTAGGCTTCGGCGCAGTTCTCTTGAAATTGTAGCCAGCTGTCTTCCGATAGAATCCACAAAATCTAAAGCTTCTATGCTCAAAGGGCTCATAGTTTCCACTGCATGGCACGAAATAATAGTTTTGATTTATTATATTCTTATACTTATTTAACTTCTTCAAAGCTACATTAGCTGCAACTTTTCTAGCTGATATGAAGGAAAAATTTAAATATGACGGAGCTAAGGTATCACTGCATGTGGTATCCCAAATAAGAATTGGTCCATTTATCCATGGGATAAGAGTCATTCCATCAGGTCTCTTTCCCTCGTCCGTTGTGTGCCAGGACAGAAGGAAATTCGACTGATGCCAAGCTCCTTTTTAAAATATTTAAGGTTGAAATGACGGGCTTGTCGACCAGTACTTTTGGAGTAATTAAGTCCGTGGGTAACTTGACTACCTAGTTCTGATCCACAAATACATGTGTGCGGAACACATACGTATGTTTCATTCAAGACCTAAGGCAACAGATATTCGGAAAGTATTGTTAGCTAGTAATGTTCCGGTAGCTTTTGAGTGGATGACGTTCAACCATGCACCGGATTCATTTTCACAAGAAGCTAAATATCTAGCGTTATCAATTTTATTTTCAAAATTAAAAGTTGAATGGGTAGTTTTAATATTCATGAGATCCTAATTAATCTGAAAGAAAGGGACAACTGTAACAAGAGTAGCCTCGTCATTGCATTTAAGTTTCTATTATTCCAAATCATCCTTGTAGTACGCGATTTTTAATTGGTCGGTGGGTATATTCGGTAACATCAGTTCGACCAAATTAAAAGTCGCATTTCACAAAGCAAGAAAGGCTGGGAGAACAATATTTGCTACTTTACGAACACCAATTCCTCCGAAACCAATTGGTAAAGAAGCTATTTCCATTGCGTTCCGTCCAGATTGACGTTGGCAGTGTGTGTATCGATTTCACAGTGTCAGGAAAGCTGCAAACAGGACAAGTTCGGGAAAGGTAGGTTAATTTAGGGATTGCAAAGCAATTACGGAGTAAAAATAGGCCACATGATTATTGAATTTTTTTAGACGCGTGAACAAAACCTCAAGTTCCTCAATTTTGCTAGCTAGTAGTGGCTGACGGGCAGGTTTCTGAATTGAAGCCCCTAACAAACAAAGGGTATCGTCAGATAATAGTTTTATTCCAGGTGATATTTTCTTTGAATTCCCTTTGGATCGTGTCATTTTTACCAGAACAAAAGTAAATCTCGCACTTTGACGGGTCTATTTTCAATCCCAACTGTTTGCAATGTTCAATTATGAGTTGAAAGTCCAACAAGACATCTTGAGGTAAATCTCCCAGTGTTTCGTCATCTAAATACCAGGTATTAAATTCAGATTTAAGACACTCAATTATAGATTGAATAGCTAAACCGAATGCCATCGGACCAGCCGAGTCTCCCTGCTAAGCTCCCACTGCAGAATGGTGTCTTTTCCGAAGAAAAGCAAGGATGGCTCAGCGTAACACTGGAACATGAATGGGTACAAATTTAGGTACATGTTGTAAAATTTCATCCAACATTATGTCTCTCTCGACTGATTTAAAAGCGTTAGCAAAAGCAACCTTTAAGATAATTTTATTGGTGTTTTTATTTTCAGAAATATAGGTACGGAGTGCGTGTACAACTGCTTTACAACCTCCTTTTCTAGCAAACCCCAGTTGTTTCGGTCTAAAATATTGGCCGAGTTTTTCTTGAGTATTCATACACACAACTTTAGCGGCAAGTCTTCTGAAAGTATTTCCCACAGCAATTGGTCTAATTTCACCACTATTCTTATTAAGTGCACGCAGGGAAGCTCTAGAAAGAAGATGAACCTGATCCAGCTAAATGGAAGATCGCCGAGGCTGTCTGAGATGAAATAGCTCTATGTGGAGTAAATCAAAATGATGACAGTGATTTTTTGCAATCAAAGCGAAAGTATGCTGATGGTACGACAAGACATTGCACAAAGTCTCTGTTCTCAAGACGTCATCCCAACGGGGAAACATGGAAGCGTGTTTGGTTAATCTATTCAAAATCAACTGGAGCTGTATTTTGTGCTGTGTGTAAACTTTATGGGGGCTCCACAAAATTTGCTACAGTTGGATTTAGTGACTGGAGGAATCCCAAAAGAATTGACGATCATGAAACTAGTCCAGAACATCGTCAATGCGTGTCCGCCTTCATTGCACGCGGGAGAATCTTCAGCCGCATTGAGTGTAATGTAATAACTAATAATGCGTCATTAAAATTAAACATAACATTCCCTGTATGTAAATATTAACAGTAATATCCCAAGTGCATGTAAAATAGCCGAATAAATTTTGACGATTTGTGTCAGAATGTTTTGCTCAGAAATAGGTCTAGTAAATTTATCCGCGCAACAAAATCCCGAGTGCGTAGCACGAGGCATTTTAGGCGGAAGGATTTTCGAGACGTATTTCTTTAATGGGCCTTCATGGCCTGTGAAAGGGGACTATTATTATTATTTCTTTAGAGCAAGCCATTTTAACAAAAAATCGTCAAATTTAATCAGGCTGTTTTATATGCGCGCGGGGTATTCTGCGTGATTATGTCCTGCATAAATAGAAATTGTTTGTAAATTATCTATTGCTATTTACATTAGTACAGTTGATAAAGAAATTACATCGTTTACTGTCTCCAGCCTTACTTTGTGGAACTCCATAATCATGAAATATAATATAAATACAAAGATTAGTTAAAGTTTCACAAGTTTTATTAATATCTTAACCTGACAATATTGTTTCGACACTTTGTGTCATTATCAAAGGTAGATAAGATTGATAAACAAACACGTTGCTAAGGATAAATACATACAGAAAATAGGTAACTAGATACAATACATAACAAAAACTAAATATCTAACACTTCTAATAAAGGAAAATTACTAAGCTCAGTTTGTTCATTCATTAAAGGTACTGTGCGTTTATGTCTGTATATTTCAAAAGCTTCTAAAATGTCTAATTTGTGTTTGTTGTTGCAAAAATGTAAGAATTTAATGTTGTTTTGAGGTGTCATTGGGTGGTTCTGTAAATGTGTTTGGCATAATTCGATTTTTCTGGATGTTTAAGTCTATAAGAGCGTACGTGTTCTTTGTATCTTATGTCGAAATTTTGTGTTTGGCCAATATAAACCGAGTTACAAAAAGAACAATTCAAACGGTAAATGCCGGATTTCATGATATCTTGTGTTTTGTCTTTAGCATTGAATAAAAATGAAAAGGTGTTGGTGTTAGTTTTATAGGTTATTTTGTAACTGGTGGTTTTTCTTAGTATAGTTGCAATTTGTTCTGATATCTTGAGTAGATAACAAATGGGCTTAGTGGAGCCACACAACCTTGAACTCTCATTTGACCTCCTTTCACTTTTTAAGCCCCTCCTATTTAGAAGCCACTTCCCCCTCTCCAGACCCCTCCCTTTATAAGCCACGTCTTCCTCTGCTTTTCCTCTCTTTACTTGCCTCACTTGTTTTCAAGACCCCCCCACCGCTTGGTAAGCTACCTCTAGACAGTTACAACCACGCCCCTCTCTACTTGCCATTCTTATCCCCAAACCGCACCTCAATCTCTACATAACTTCAATATCTGTGTCCACTAGTTATTTATCTAGTATAAAATATGTTGGGAACATCAATGGTCGATTGAACGAAAGACTGGCGCAATTAAGTTTTCTCGTTTTAAAACTCACAATACCGGGTTGTTAATTGAATCATATAAACTGCCCAATATTGTAGAATTAAGAAGCATTGAAGATATAGGTCACACTGTATGTTCATATATAGAAATTCTATACTTAAATGAAGATGGTAATCCAATAAATTCACAAAGAATAGAATTCACGAAATCGGGCAGAGAACATATTCACGAAATATATCTTTTGAGGGACACTTGTCCGTTCGTACTTTTCAAATGTGTATGCCGCACGTGGGATAGCGAAATTTCTGATGTGTGGATGGATAATATAGAACGCAACATTTGGTTTAATAGATCATGGTTGCATAATAGTGAACATAGACCGTTTAAGTGGATGACTGAAGAAGAATTTCACAAGGAAAGGACTCTCAACTTCACTAGATATTCAAAAGAACGTAACCCACATATACCTGAGGTGCATAATAGTGATTTTAAAGTTCCGGAGACGTATATTCCTGCGGACTGTAATCCGAATAACTGTTATGTACTTAACTATAATTAAACGTGAGCCTTTAAAAAAATCTGATAAATTACTGACAAATTACAAAAAGGTTTATTATAAATGTTTAGATTGTATACAATGTTATAACAAAAAATAAAAGACTTTTATTAACAATTGGTTTTATTAAAAAACGGTTGCAGTACAAATACAAAGTTTAATACAATATGTTGTATTATGCACATTATTAAACTTTAAGGTTAAGCAAATAAATAACCACGTAAACAATCAAAAATATGGCAAATATAACCAATACAAACATCGCCACTGAGACGACAACTATACAGCTAACAGGCGTTGGTGAATCAGGCAGTTTGCAAATGTGCGGATCATGACCAATTGTTTGCCAGTTGGTCTCGATGTCATGTGACGGATAATGAAATTTCACTTTGAATGATGAAGGTACACGTGTAACATTACTTAATGAAACACTGTAAACGTTTAGTCCATGCAGAACATCACCTTTTAAGTTGTAACGCGTTGGATCTTGGGAGAACACTATTGACCCGGAAATGGACTCCGACGGTCGTGCGATGTACATAACACCATCGTAAATGGCGGTTAGCACTATTAAGAGTTTTATAGGTAAAGCACCCATGTTCGTAGCAGGAAGTAGACTAAAAGAACTCTTGATAGACTTCCCCCACTACGTTTAAACCCCCCCCTTTAATTCTCCCCACCATGAATTGATCCATATAAAAATAGGATCTTACCAATTGCAACATTAAGTGAGCTTAATCTATCAGTAAGCATTCAAGAAGTGCGTCACTATTTACATAAGTAAGTGCATTGTAAATTATATTACTATCTCTGTAAAATGGAAAATTTGGTTAAAGCGATTGAAGTCGTCAAGAACGTTGCGAGTGGACGTGGAGTATCAAATGCATCTTCAAGTTCATCGTCATCACCGGACAGCAAAGCAAAATTGTCACAGATCCTACCTTTATTAGAAGGGCGACTTTACTATTTGAATAAATCTAAATGTAAAGCGGTAACTATTGGATTGTGTCCAGTAGACCTTTTACCACGAGTGAGAATCTTCGGAATCAGGACTGGTTTAGTTACTTTTACGCTCGAGGAATGGCTTGATGTAGTTCAACAACAATCGCTTATAAAAAGTTTGTTGTACAGCAGTAAAATACCGACCAATCCAGTAACTGTATCAACGTGTAAGACTATTATCGTACAAAATATCGAAGGAAAGAATGTGTTGAGATTTCGCGAACCCATCAATGGTCGGAAGTGTGGTTGGGATTTGAAAGCATCATTCAGCTTCTAGAACTACTTCCTCTGCTAGAAATCCGTTTGAAAATCCTTGTAGAGCAAGATTTTGTTCAATTTTATCAAACTTTATTAAAAGGATCGAGTGTATTAAGCGGGGATTCCACCGAAAACGTTAAACAAGTGTTATCTGCTTTACCACCGTCCGAGAACGTTGTGTGTGCTTTGGAACTGGTGGCATTGTACCCGGAAAGAATTCAGTGTGACATCGACTTGCAAAACGTTCTTGTATAAAGATGTGGATGTGTTATAGTTCACAATCGTGGCCTAAGGCTATTGATCTCAAAAGTGCAGTACAGAGAGTGCAGGAAGAGTTACGCGATCTACGCTTTGATGCCGATCACGAAGCAGTCTACGGATTGGGCAAATATTACACCGACGAAGAGTGTAAAGAAAGAGTTCTAATGTTTCAGAAAGGGGTAGACTTGTGTGAATCGTATTTAGAAGGAAATATCTGTATAGATTGCTTGTTGGATAAATTAAACAAGGAAGGTTTGGAATCATTTACGTCTACAATAGAAGAGTTTGTAGACAACAAAAATGAACAACCAAAAGAAACGCGTTACGATCAAGGAGGAGAATAATAAAATACATTATTTATTTACGTGGAATTACGCCTACAGACAAGCACGAATATCATTGTGGATGGAAAGTGTTGTAGATCGGTGTCGGTTTCAAAGACGTATCGAGAAATGTGGTGTAGTGTTAAATAGAATTGTAGATATAGAACATAGAAATAGAATTTATATTGATCGCTTTAGTAAGGTTTGATTGTAATGCATATTATAAGCTGGTTTTTTGTATCTTATATACTATAAATAAAATAACATATTGAGAAAAAAACGTATATTATATAACTTATTATAAAAATAAACATAAAACACACAAGGATATTTAGAATCATTGAAGCATGTTCTTGCACAGGTAAAGTAATGCATCTATACTACTTAATTTACTATATTACGTGCTGCTATATACGAGTTATGGGTGTTATCAAAGCCCAACCACTTGACCAGAACGCGATCCCGACTTTTTTTCAAGACCTGTTCCACTAAAAATATATCTGGATGTTTAGCTATCTGTAATTCCTCCGTGTAGAATCCGCCGCGAATTTCTTCACCATTAACGTCTTCCAAAGTATACGTTGTAGGGTTTGTTAGTCGAACCTTTTTAATCTTAAAAATTTCTGTACTCCAGCTTGGAGTGTAGCCTTTTGCGAAAGCTTCCCGGTGCTTACTGATTCGCACGTGATCAACAACTTTAAATTTAGGACTTCGCGGATCTATGGTCTTTGGAAATTTAAAGACTGTCTGTAAAATTTTCTTAGCGTTTTTCCGACTAACATCAATAGGTTTAAATCCAGTGGTTCCATGTACTGTTGAGTTATACTTCGCAACTACTTGAGGTAATAACTGTAACCACTTATATGACCCTTGCATTGAAAATTCTTTCCACATCTTATTTTTGAGGATTTGATTTACACGTTCCACGGGGCTTGCTTTCATACTAGAGAACTTGCTGTAATGATTAATGTTGAAAGTTTGCATTAGCTTACGAAAATGCTGGTTGTAAAATTCCTTTCCCATATCCGTTTGTAAATTTTCCGGAGTACCTCCTGTTGATGATAATAAGTTTTTCATTGCTTTCGTGACGTCTTCACCGGTTTTTCGTTTAAGTGGACACGCCCAAACACGCTTGCTAAACATATTCAAC
Source organism: Agrypnus murinus (assembly GCA_929113105.1). Taxonomy (NCBI): domain Eukaryota; kingdom Metazoa; phylum Arthropoda; class Insecta; order Coleoptera; family Elateridae; genus Agrypnus; species Agrypnus murinus. Next base: position 110,716,376 of record OV816028.1, on the reverse strand, counting down.
AATACTAAAATATATCGAAAACCTTTATTTATTTTAGCATAGGGAATCATTTCCACAAGATCTGCCATGTACAAATCGTTCAAGCCTTTTACGATTACGCGTCTTCTTCGAAATCGTTTACGAGCAGGTTTATGCAATTCTTCAATTATTTGACGTTTGATACTCATTTAGAAAATGCTGGAACACTAATAACAGCTTCAAAAATAAATATGTCCCTTGATCCAGGCTTCTTCGCCTTAAACTTATCCCCGTTCTTCAATGACACTCCGATGAGTGATTCGGCATCGTATAACGTATCGTTTAAAAAGATTTGCGCATCTGTGGGATAGTATTTGATTTGTTTAATGATACCTTTTGTTAGAGGGACGACATACTCGAAGTTGGTGGAGTTCAAAAGTGCATAACCGTTTTCATGATTGTATATTCCCATCATATATAACATTGTCTCGTAGTGCACATTAGACACGTCTTCTAAAAGGAATACTTTTGCACGAGCGTCGAGTTTAACTCGGACAGGAGTTTTGTGAAGATGTTTACCGAACTTATCCAGAGTCATCGTCTTGAGGTAATGATGATATATGGTGATATGGATGACTAATAACAGCTTCGAAGTAAAATGGGCCGGTTGCAGACGGATCTACCGCCGTACTTAGCGCCTTAATCTTATCGCCTTTTCTCAATCATTTCCACAAGGTCCGCCATGTACAAATCATTTAAGCCTTTTACGATTACGCGTCTTCTTCGAAATCGTTTACGAGCAGGTTTATGCAATTCTTCAATTATTTGACGTTTGATACTCATTTAGAAAATGCTGGAACACTAATAACAGCTTCAAAAATAAATATGTCCCTTGATCCAGGCTTCTTCGCCTTAAACTTATCCCCGTTCTTCAATGACACTCCGATGAGTGATTCGGCATCGTATAACGTATCGTTTATAAAGATTTGCGCATCTGTGGGATAGTATTTGATTTGTTTAATGATACCTTTTGTTAGAGGAACGACATACTCGAAGTTGGTGGAGTTCAAAAGTGCATAACCGTTTTCATAGTTGTTTATTCCCATCATATACAACATTGTCTCGTAGTGCAAATTAGACACGTCTTCTAAAAAGAATACTTTTGCACGAGCGTCGAGTTTAACTCGCACAGGAGTTTTGTGAAGATATTTACCGAACTTATCCAGAGTCATCGTCGTGAGGTAATGATGATATATGATGATATGGCTGACTAATAACAGCTTCGAAGTAAAATGGGACGGTTGTAGACGGATATAGCAAACCTTTCGCCTTAATCGTATCGCCTTTTCTCAAATGTCTCCCACTTAAGTGGACAGCAGAACCAACTAGCTCACCGTTTACAAACATATAGCATGGTGGTGAGCTGCGAACTTCTTGTACAATCCCTTCTGTAAACGGTACTGTGTATTCCCGTTGACTGTTGCTACCTTTCAAATTGTAATAGTCCGATAGGTCGGAAGGTTCGTTCGACGCAGGTTCGGCATCCGCCCACATATACATCGTTGTTGTGTACCTTACATTTTGTATATCTCCTAATAGGAATACTTTTGCACGAGCGTCGAGTTTAACTCGGACAGGAGTTTTGTGAAGATGTTTACCGAACTTATCCAGAGTCATCGTCTTGAGGCAATGAGGATATATGGTGATATGGATGACTAATAACAGCTTCGAAGTGAAATGGACCGGTTGCAGACGGATCTATCGACGTACTTCTCACCGTAATCTTATCGCCTTTCTCAATCGTTTCCCAATTAAGTTGGTAGCAGCACCAACTCGTTTATCGTTTACAAACATAAAGCTTAGTGGTGAGCTGCAAACTGCTTGTACAATCCCTTCTGTAAACGGTATTGTGTATTCCCGTTTACTGTTGCTACCTCTCAAATTGTAATATTTCGGTGGACTTGTGTATACACCAGTTAATTTGCTCGGAGTCCACCCAGGCTCGGAGTCCGCCCATATATACATCATTGTTGTGTACCTTACATTTTGTATATCGTCTAATAGGTACACTTTCGAACGAGTGTCGAGTTTCACTCGGACAGGGGTTTTGTGAAGATGTTTACCGAATTTATTGAGCGTCATGATTGCACTAACGTTAGCAATATTATGAAACGGATCGATACGCGTGTGATGATTTATTCGATAATTTTAGCAGTTCTCAATTCATCGATAATATATATGATTTCATTAGTGTGACCGGTGTGACCAGCCGATTTTGAACTTAAAAGGAGTCTCAATCTGTCCACTAATTTATTAGGATCTTTCCAAGGTATAAATTCCACCTGTTTATTATTATAGTTGAGAACGCGCATATCACCACCGCCACGTTTTGGTAATGTGCGAGTTTTCGATCGCGTGACCGGTGTAGTAGGTGTGGACTCGCTTCGGAATCTTACCCCAGGAGTAGTTAGAAGGGGTCTAATTATAATTGAATATTTCTTTCCGGTTCCGTGTAGCTGTGCACCCTCAATGTAACCTCTTCTGGTAACATTGGTACGTTTAAGAAGGTCCTTATACTTCTGCAAGTCTGATTGGGTGTATCCAATAGGTGCTTTTTTAAATACTAATTCGTAAAAACCAGGAGTGCCTGTATATTTAAAAATTGTGCCTGAGGGTTTTTTAATAATAAAGTCGTTCTGGTCAAAAGTGAGTACGGCGTCTCCGATTAGGTACTGGTGAGATTCCGGATGGAATCGTACTCCATAATGATGATCGAACTCGTTCTTAGTATCCTTGAACATGTTTTCCATATACATTTTAGCTCTACCAGAAAAGGTCTCATCTATGTAAGTTTGGAATTCCGGGCTGAACCCAACAGCAGCAAGTTGTTCTTTCAATTGATCCAATGTTGGGATCCCAGATTCTTCCAGGACTTCTGTTTCAAAAACCGAGATATCAGGTGAGGGAACGCTAGTAGTGCGCATTCTTTGGGCGATAGGTGATGGTTCGCGAGGCATACCTATTCGTCTTGCGGGTGGAAGTCGTTTATAAAATTTTTTTGGAGTCGAGGTAGGTATGGGAGAAGACACTTCCGTTTTTAAGGGTTCTTCTTTCGGAGTTAATAATTCCGTTTTAACTCCGGTTATAAACTCACGCAATGGTTGAGTGATAGGTTGATAGCGGGGTTGTAGTTCCACTTCTGACCGTACAATTTCAGACTTGAGACTTTTGTATTTCTGTTTAACATGAAGTCGTGCTTTAACCAACTCTTCTGCTACACGCTTGTCCATGTTTACTAAAACGTTTAGTTCGTGTCTTCGGTATTTATGGTGAAGTAACAGTCGAAACCTTTTCGATAACGTCCCCCATTAAGTGGCTAATCTTTGTCGATTACTAAAAAGCCATATTTCTCCTTCCAACAGTGTAAACACAAGTGTTTAAACGCTTCGAAAGTCATATCCCCGCTAACATGATCGTTAAATATGTGTTTTAAGTTAGTATTATCCTGCTTAAAAACGACAATGAGATTTGAATTATCTCTTACTAGTTGTTTAGGTATTGCAGAGTATGCCTGACATAAATAAAAACAATCGATGTGTTTATGTCTACCGAAGCAGAAATAATCACGTATGGTGCTTTGACTATCGCGAACTACATCGTCGAAGATAATAACTGAGTTTTGGTTTGCATCCTTAGGTGGTAATATAGTTTCAGAAGAATCGTATTCGAAATAACCGATGGGTAATGATCGAAACAGCTCGCGCAGATATGCGAATTTCGGTTGATAAAGAGATTTACTATAGACATAAACGTTTTCGAAGCGTAATCCGTTTGGATGTTCTAGTAAACCTATCATTAGGTTGGTTTTACCACATCCGGAACTGCCTACTATTATACCGCGTTTGCATCCTGCCCCCAACAATACACTATGTTTAAAAACTTGCGGCGTCGGTGAACAATTATCCCGATTTATAATAGACAACCTCTGTCTCTGACGCACCAACTTTAACTGCTCCATGTAGGACACGTTGTAAAAGAGCGTATATATGGGTAAAGGGTATAAATATATAAAGATGTTGGAGCAGGCTTTCAGTCACTCTTCTCCTGTGATAGGAGTAATGTGTTATGAAACGTACTCTGCGAAAATCGGAGAATCGTCAATCAACTCGTAAGGGGAACGGAGTGATTAACACTCTCATTAATAAGTTACAGTTAGAATTACATTTACCAGGGTATAACTACTGTGGACCTGGCACCCGTTTACATCAAAGGCTTTCTCGTGGAGACAAAGGAATAAACCCGTTGGATGAAGCTTGTAAAGAGCACGACATAGTCTATTCAAAAACTAACGACCTTGGTGAACGTCATAAAGCTGATCGTATATTAGGACAGAAGGCGTGGACGAGGTTTCGTTCTAAGGACGCTCGTTTTGGAGAGAGAGAGAGAGGCTGCACTTACTGTGGCCGGCATTATGTCTGGAAAAAGAAAATTAGGTATGGGTGTTCGACGATCTAAAGTGAATAGAAGGGGTATTTTAACATTCAACAACGCCATCAAATTAGCTAGAAAACGTATTGGTGGTAAAGTAAAAAAGCTATCTTTAAAACGTTCTGCTCGTCTTGCCCTAGCGGCCTTGAAACGTAAACGTATCATTGCTCCCAAAGGGCGGATTATACCTATCCCTAAACAAGGTGGTTTCCTACCGCTCATTTCTTTATTTGCCGCTCTCGGAGCTATAGGCTTCTTAGGAACGGGAGCAGCTGCGGTTGCCAAAGCAGTGAATGAAGCAAAGAAACGAAACGACACAATATAGCGATGGAGCAAGCGCCTGTAGGAAAAGGATTATATTTGAAACCATACAAAAAAGGATTAGGATTGTATTTACGACCTCCAAAAAACTACCCTTAAAGCTACCACACCGACCACTGACCAATATCGATCTGTCAAAGTACGTAAACCAGTTAAAAATTCCACACTTCAGAGGTATTTTTATGCGAAACGGGTTACCGAAACGTATCCGTAAAAACGAATGTGGAATTGTGAATTTGGATGATACAGATGGGGAAGGTACGCATTGGACATCGTATGTTAAACGTGGTCGAAATATATTATACTTTGATAGTATTGGTCAGTTAAAACCCCCACTAGAACTCGTTCAGTACTTTAAAAGTGATGGTAGCTTAAACGTAATTCGTTACAACTACGATGCTTTTCAGAAGCTAAATTCGTACAATTGTGGACATTTAGTGCTGAACTTTTTATATGATAACACTCCTTAACATTTCCGCAGCTTACTGGGAATGTTGAGATGTCTCAAACATTCATCTTCTCCGATAAAACTTCTGTTTTAACTTCTTCTTATAACCCTCCCATATATTTGGATGCTAAAAAACAATGGGTTATGCGTTTGACAAATTTCGAGACGTTTAATACTATTCCGAAGGTAACGGATGAAAACAACGTGTTTAAAATTGGTAAAAGAATAATAAAGATACCTACAGGGTCATATGAGCTTGCTGATATAGCTCAATACATTAATTCTCAAGTAAACGGTGAATCTGTTAACATCGAACCGAATCATAACACCCTAAAATCGATTATAAAAGCCGATCACGACATTGACTTTACAGTTGAACACTCTATCGGGACATTGTTAGGGTTTAAGAATAGAATCTTAAAAGCTAAGGAACGTCACATATCTGATTTTCCAGTTAAGATTATCAAGGTTAACTCGCTAATGATAGAATGTAATATAATAACAGGGAATTATATTAATGGCACACCGGCCCATGTGATACATTAATTCTTTCCCAGTGTTCCTCCTGGATTCAAAATAATAGAAGCACCTGAAACTGCATCCTATTTACCAATTAATGTCAACACTATTTCAAACATTACCCTTAAAATATTGGATCAAGACGGGGACTTGGTTAATTTCCAAGGGGAAACCGTGACGATAGGACTTCATTTGAAGAGCGTCGATGATGGTGCTCAAATATAACACTCCTCGATGTTGCACTGATCGATCTGGGTATAAAAGATCGTGTTCGAAGCGAAAAATGGTTAGTCAAGCATCGGTCACTACTCAATTGACAAGGGGCAACCGCTTATTCTTAGGTTTTATTATCCCAAAATGAATGTACTAAATGTAAACGAAAAAGTGCTCGTCGATAACTCGATTGTTGGAGCTGAATTTCACACTCACCAACCTTATACCACTCGTTTTGAGAATAATGACGAAATTCGAATACCTATTCAAGAGGATATGTCTACTTTGCCTTCGCGTAGTTATCTATATGTAGAAGGTACTGTACTGAATGAAGATGGTAAACCATCAGCGAGTGGTAAATTTATAAACAATGGTATTGCACATCTTTTTAGTGAGATTCGGTACGAAAAGAATGGAGTTGTGGTGGATTCGGTAACAAAAGTTGGTCTAACAACCACCATGAAAGCTTACCTTTCCCACAATTCGAACGAAAGCGTTAAGTTACAAAACGCTGGTTGGTTTCCGGATGGTACCAGCACCTTGCTAGATAGTAAAGGTAATTTTTGCGCTTGCATACCTTTATCAACACTGTTGGGGATTTTTGAAGACTATATGGAAAGATTATTATGAATATTCGTCAAGAATTGGTATTAATTAGAAGCAATTCGGATGTCGATGCTCTAATATCCACCGATGCTAATGAAAAGCTTAAGGTTAACTTGCAAAAAATAAAAACGAATATTTCCAATGCACACTTTGACGATAGTCTTTTATAGAAACGCTGTATATTGGAAAGTTCCACATATTCAACCAGGATTGGCGGAAGAATTATCATTAACAAAATATATTGGGAAAAATATTGACACTCAAGTGGCATTTAGAAGCTGGGAAACTCATATTTATCCCGCTGTACCGCAAACGGATAAGCATAGTTGGTCTATTAAAACATCGACCACTCTGGAAACTCCCCGTTAGGTTATCATAGGGTTTCAAACCGATCGTGATGGCCAGTTGCAGAAAGATATGAGCACATTCGACACCTGCGATATTCAAAACGTGACGGTATTTTTAAATACGGAAAGGTATCCTTACGATCAATTAAATATTAATTATGCCGAAAATCGATTTGCTACTTTATACGAAATGTATGCTAACTTTCAACGATCGTACTATGACAAACCCAACGAACCACTACTGGCTCCTGATAGATTTAAGGCACTTACACCTCTAATCGTCATCGACTGTTCGCGACAGAAAGATTCCTTGCTAGGGAAAGCTGTCGTTCTTCGAGTTACTTTCGAAACCCACAAAAGCATTCCAGCGAACACTACTGCTTACTGTCTCATTTTGCACGATCGAGTATTTACGTATAACGCATTGACGAAGCAAGTACGACAACTATAAACGAAATCATTATATACATTTATTAGTATAGCAGCACGCATCGACCATGCTGTTTGTCGATGTTCAAGGTTTCAAGACTTCCGACACAGACTTTGTGCCCAAGGAATTAGCCGTGTTTGATGGACACCACGTGTCTCACTACGTCTTCAAACCTCCGTTTACCTTTCGCAACTTACCTCTCAAGTTTCGTCAACAAGCTACTTGGTTAATGCATAATCATCATTGTCTCGATTGGAATGAAGGATTCACTCCTCCGTTTATGTTTTCCATAATTCTTCAACGCTTGACTCAGCAGGCGGACACCGTTTACGTGAAGGGGTCTGAAAAGAGCAACTACATTCGACGTTTCGTGTCACAACAGGTGGTGGAGCTAGAAGAGGAACCAGCTCTCCCAGCTATGCCTCCATCATGCTTTTATCATCGTCATTCACTCTTGTGCATTAAGCAATGTATACTACTTACATAAAACTCATGTAATGGATTGTTCAGAATAAAGTTTTTTTAAATTCTTTAATGGTTTTATTAAAAACAAAATATTAATTACAGCATTTATTCATTGTTACTACAAACTAATTTATCTTTGATACATGATTACTCACAATTAAACAAAATTTAACATTACACAGTTATTTACATTTAACAATTACTATCATTTACTTCCCTAGTCAGATAACGCACCGGGACACTTGAGGCATACAGACGTGACGTCACAGTATAGCTATCTCTCTCACATGATTACTCACAATTAAATATATAACAATTTTTCTCATTTACTTCACTAGTCAGATAATGCACCAAACCAGCAGGGAACCCGGCAGCAAGATTGTCACGTGCACGTTGAGTTGCAGCACGCCATTGACTATATGATGTAAAGCACTTACATTTGAAAAGAACAAAATCACATTTATCAGGCAACAAGTTAATAGTATGACGATGTTGGAACAAACCATGTTCTGTACATCCATAATTTTTCATATTTATGAGGTTACCATTTTTTAACAAATAATGGACTTCTATACCTGCACAGGAAGTGTATCGAAAATCATCTTGACTTCGTATAACCACAGTATCCGGAAGTCTAGCTCTTCCGATTAACAACCCAGTATTGTGAGTCTTATAACGAGAAAACACAATTTCACCATTATCTGTGGTTTCAAGTGCCCAATGATGTTGCCAGCCCACTTTGATTGAACCCATTTCGATTGTAACTGAGCAATACGCTACGTTAAAAGCTTTTTAAGCTTTTTAATTACTTAATTACTTAAGCTTTTAAATTACAATTTTTAAATATGTTTCCATTGTCTGCACATTCACTTATCTAAGCACCTTTTATAATGAGTTCAAAATTAGTTAATTATACAATTTTCTGAGTGGATTGTGCCATAGAAAATTTTATCCGACACCTTATATTTCATAAAAACATAATTATTGAAGATTTTCTACATACATTACAAAATAATGTATTATTTCATGATGGTACATGTAATAGTAGGTGGCTTTGAAAGTAAAAAAGTAGTTGCTAGTTTGACATTCCTTGGTTTTATGAATGAAAAATAATTTGTGTGTGACCTTTCTTCTTTTAGGTTAAGAGCGCATAAACTACTGCTATGTGTAGTAAAGTCGTGCCAATCACTCGTACACTGTTGTTGGTTCTACTTTATCGTAAACAAAATATAATGTTTAACATTTTCTATATTATAAGGAGAGATGCTTATTAAAATCTAGATTTTATATCTGATGAGATTATGTCTATCACATTATAATAAGCATTTTATCCTATAATTTAGTTAATATAGAATTTCTTTTATAAACTATGAATTAATAATTTTTTTAGGATAGAGAAAGTAGAACTGACAACAGCGTAGTAATCAATTCCAGCGACTTTATTAGACATACTTGTTATGATGCGCATTGGGAAACCCAAAACTAAAAGACTACCAAATATCTATATGTTTTAAATAACTATTTCTTATTATAAATAACCGGAAAATTGATGGGTTATAGTGTAACAAAAGAGTAAACAATCACTTTCCTTATTTATAGTGGCCACAGTAAACATGGTGTTTATAAAGAGGTGTTGGATAAACATAGTATAAATGCGTAATGTTTTAACGTCAAATACATCTACAGAAAGAGAAACTTCGATCATGGTTCAAAAAGTGCGTTTAGATCTTCTTGAATTAGTTTTGTTTTTTGAAGAAGTTTATAAATAAATTTGTATACTTCTTAATAAAAAGGAAACATCATAGTGTACTGTTCTGCAACTAACAGTTGTTTTGAAGGTATTTTATTTTTTCGCTTTTAATGAACAAAATAAAAAGTCATAGCATATCATAGCATTACAATACGCGTTAATTTTAAATTTGCCGCCATTTTCATGTCCATTCAATAGTGGAAATATATGAGACGACCTACTTTTCTAAGCTTGCTTAGACATTTATGAACCTTGGATAAAATATGGAAATTATGCGAAACAATTTAGTTGTTATTATCAATTTGTAAAAACATTAGAAAGTTAGGGTCCGTTATGCCGCTACTTGATATTTTATATTCACGTGCAAATCTCCACAATGTCAAAACTATTTTCTATAATCTCTATTCCCATTTGTGCGGCAAATTTGACGAAACAATTTGGTTTTATGTCGCCTCCTTGCAATGGAGCTAAAACGAACGATGCGACATCTTTAGGTAAGGAATCAAAAATTTTAAAAATCTGCCATCTTAACTCATCAGAAGCATCGGTATTTCAGCTCGATGGATTAGATGTACATCAATGTTGTACAACGGAAAAAAACTGATGGAAATAAAAACGCGTTGTTTGTTGGATTTACGATGAACTCACGAACGGTTTGTTGAAGATTCGATTACATCGAGCTCTCAATCGCTGGATTCACGAACTTGCTCTAACTGTTGTTCTCACATGTTTCACTATTCTCGACAAAGTGAGTTTCCATACCAATAATTTTTATTTGTCGCATGTCCACTGCGATCCTGGGCAACGGTCCTTTCCGGAACCCCCTGACTTGTGAGGCCTGGAAGACCGCTTCCACCACTTGTGCGTAAATCCACCACTGTTCACAGAATGTCTATCAGAAACCATTTATTCAAGAAATTAGTCATCATAGTAGTCGGATGAACGCGCTGATTGTGCGAAAATATCCACATTCGGACCGAAAGAAATGATACATTTCTCGCAGGTCTGCTGTGAAACAGTATACTCCGTTACAATATTTTACCTATCGCTCTGAGTGCTTGCCTTTTCGTACGAAACTCTAATGCGTCAACCGTACACTTTTTTTATCAACCTGTACACGATATGATCCGTTTCTTGTTTCACTTTTTTTTGAGAAAGTGAATTCCCACGCCAATAATCTTTATTTGTCGCGTGTCCAGTGCGGTCCATGGCAGGAGGCCTCTGCGGGGCCCCCTGACTTGTGGGGCCTAAAGCGGCCGCTTCCAACGCTTGTGCCTAAATCCGCCACTGCGTGCAGTGTACGGATATGAAAACAACCAATCAACGGGGTCCAATTTGACACTTCTTTATTTATAATTAATTTATTGACAACTCCTGTCATAAATTTAGAAGTAAAAGTAAGTTAAATCAATGTTTTCTTCTTTCAATAACACTTAAAGCATTTGAAAATAACCTGATTTGTGAAATTGTAGCTTTAACAATTATACTTTTATAATAAAAAATACATAAATATTAAATCATTTAAATAAGTAGAACCTACTTTTATAATAAGTATAGTAGATACTGTTTGTGATGGGCTTTGGTAGCTCAATCTGTAGAAGCTAGATATAAATAAACTGAAGATGACCGACGCAGGTTCAATTCCAGCTGGGAGAAAAATTATTTTTTAGTTTTTTTTTATAAAACAAAATTTTATATAATAATTTTCTCTTCGAAAATGTTAATTTCTGCAAAGTTTTAATAATTTTCTTAAAAATTGTACAATGACAGGGGGATTATACAAACCATATTTTAGCACGGATAAAAGCATAGGTTAATGTTTATATTTATTCGATTTCTCAAGGAGACATGCAATCTATTTTGTAATTGTTTGCTTAGTCGAAGAAAAAAGATACTGTACAACTTGGGTGAAAGGTGGAATGCCTATATCGCCCTCAAACGACCTCAAACTTCGTTCTTGTGCGATATAGGCATCATATCCACCCTTGTTGCACAAACTACTATAATAATGCTACTTTAATGTGACTTTACATCGATAGTGGCTACCATAAAACAATAGTAACATATTAAAGTTCGTCATTTCAGAAGTAGAATCCTCGCCTACATTTATAATAAGTGGTTCAACCTGCACGTCAATAATTTCATCCAATTCCCACATATCATTTTCAACTTCAGTTACATGTTTAATAGCTTTTTCCCAATTAGCTGGTGTAACATTTTGAACAGCTTCCATGAAGAGATTTTTCACATCTGCTAATTTAAATGTGGTGTTTTTTCTTGATACCTCACCTTATATACAGATATAAGGTGAGGTATCAAGAAAAAACACCACATTTAAATTAGCATGTCCCCATATTAATTCTATTGGGTTAAGCTGACAATGGTAGGCAGGTAATCTTAAAACTGTTGCTTGATGTTGTTTATCCAAGTCATCTACTACATATCGTACATCAGGTTTATATTGCTTCACCATTGCAAGCAATTCTGCTTTTACCAGATCGCTGCTGCTTTTACCGGGTTCAAAGGGAATGGCTTTGCTAGTGAGTCAATTTTGCGTCAATCTGCTTTTCGGGTGTTGCTATTTGGAACACTATCGACTTTTCTGCTCTGATATGAAGCATTGTCCACCACGATCACTGAATCTTTTTTGATTACTTGCAGCATGGCTTCAAACCAGTTTTCAAAGACTGTTGCATTCATTGCTTTATGATAGTCATGGGTTTTGCTGGATTCAATCATTAGTAACTGATCTTTTTTCTACAAATCCCTCTTCTGAACCAATATGCAATATGATAAAGCGTTTTCCCTTTTCTAAATGTAAATAGTCGTATTAGACATTCCAATGCATTCAATGAAATAACTAACAATAAAAGCATAAATATTTACCTGATGGAGTTTTGAGGCCCGGCGAAAGACCGTGTAAAAATGCCTGCCTGTATGATGTAACAGTGGTATCAACCCATACTTTTTCTACCGTATGATTTGCGTTGATCCATGTTTCATCTAAATAGTAAATTGTTTTACGAGCAGCTCGAAATGCTTTTATTTGTCTTAAATATTTACGCCTCCATGCAACTATCTCCTCTGTCTCTTGAATTATTCTAGACTGCTTTCTTTTTGATCACCTGCAGAAGATAAGTTGTAGTAAAATTAAAATATACAAGAACTGAAGAACAAAAATTAATACTAACCGAAAACCCATTTCTTTAACAATCTGTAAAGTGTACTTCGTATATTATTACACCTAATTCTTCATTGCTAGCTAGTGTATTATGTATTTTGTGCAGTGCCGGCCTTTGGAGGGTGCGAGGTGGGGAAGCGTCGTATATCACTCTTTATTCCATCACATACATTATCCAAAATAGCTCTGTTGCGATGATAATGATTTGGTTCTTGGAATGTTGATTCACTTTGATATTCTTTCAGCACTTTGTACACGCTAGCCATACTTACGCCTGTGATAAAAAATATAAAAAATGGTATAATAATGACATTTGCTTAAAAACAAATATTATAATATGGATACCTGCGGCTCTTACCAGTAGATTCTACAAATTCTGTTTTCGACGCTTAAAGTTATCTTCACTGTAACTTTTAAAAATATTTCTAATGGTAGTTTTGTCATCAACTGTAAAATGTCTTGAAGTCCGTTTTTTAGGGGGCGACAAAACCATATTTCCCTCGGCCATATTCAATATAATTACCTACAATACACAATTGGCTTACTTCAAATAAATTACAATTTTAATTATATGTTTCGTACCGACTTCAAAGTCCAACAACAACGAGATTGTCTTGAAAAAGACAGTTTTTTTGAAAAATAAGAGACGAGCAATGACGAAACAACAAAATAACTGGATCGAACGTAATAACAAGAAGAAGTTAGGTTACAGGCATCCGTCAAGTGTCATGTCTTATGCATCTCACAATTACCGATGTTGTAATTTATTTATTTGTTACTAATATGCGTATTGTTTTCTATCGAATTATAATATATTACATTGGTATAATAGGCCAGTAAAATTAGACCCGATATGGACCGTTGGTGGAAATAAATGTTGGATAGCGGGAGATCGTTTCGATCGCTTCGTTTGACGTCAAATATAAGTATTCTAGGTTTGCACGGTCCCTCGACTCGAGCTTACCTGAGGGCATCAAAAGAACCACGAAATCGTCGGCCCTTTTTTAGTTTTTAGCTTATAACTCCAACAAAAACTTCACTATTACAACAATTAAAGAGCATTAAATTCTGCGTCGGATAAGTATCCAACACTTAAAATTCGGTCCAGTGGTATGGTCGAAATTGACGGTCGAGATACGACAAGTTTACAAATTTTCGATTTTCCGTCAGACCGGACGCCCAGAGACTTTCGGTATAAAGCAATTAGGCTCAATCCATATGAAGTAGTGCAGTACTGGTCGCTTGATCATTTCGAAAAAAGATAATTTTTTGTGTGTTATTACCCCTAAGTATTGGTAGATCAAAACCACTGTCATTTTATTTTTATTCCATTTGATTGAAATATGGCAGCCATATTTGTTTCGTGGTGGACGACGTTGCTTGCAGTTTTTGATGTAAACGTAAATCTTGATATCTCAAGAACGGTTGATCCTAGAGACCTGCGGTAAAAATTATTGTATTGCTCACATGTCGGGCTATATTTTTTAATCTAAACATAATATTGATATGACGTATCATAACGAGAACTTTAAAGCCCATAAATAGCAAAATAGTAAAATTTCAGATTTAAATTATTTTATACATAAACTACCTCTAACCGTGTACGTTTAAATAGAAAATCCGCCCTAACACTTCATTCTTATCTGAATATATGAAATATGCCCACATAAAAGCGTACATTTTTGTAAAAACTTTAATCTTCGGGATTAAATCACACCCTTAAGTAAGCGTCTTATAAAAATTATGTTCAGATTTAGAAAAAATGTAGTCCGACATGTGAGCAATACAATCAGTTTTACCGCAGGTCTCTAGGAACAACCGTTCTTGAGATATCAAATTTTACGTTTACATCAAAAAACTGCAAGAAACGTTGTGCATCACAAAATAAATACGGTTGCAATATTTCAATCAAATGGAATAAAAATAAAATGACAGTGGTTTTGATCTACCAATACTTAGGGGTGATAACACACAAAAAATTATCTTTTTTCGAAATGATCGAGCGACCAGTACTGCACTACTTCATATGGAATGATCCTAATTGCTATGATGGGGGATGACAAAAAATGGCTATTAATTTAATCCGGCAACTTCTATAATATCAAAGCTTAGATATTTCTCGACTTATATTAACAATCAGAATGAGTCTAACGGGTTTTTTTATACGGAAAGCCTCTGGGCGTCCGGTCTGACGAAAAATCAAAAATTTGTAAAATTGTCGTTTCTCGACCGTCGATTTCGACCATACCACTGGACCGAATTTAAAGTGTTGGATACTCATCCGACGCAGAACTTAATCCTCTTTAATTCTTGTAACATTGAAATTTTCGGTGGAAAGCACCGCTTTGGAGTTATAAGCGAAAAACTAAAAACGGTCCGAAGATTTCGTGGTTCTTTTGATGCCCTCAGGTAAGCTCGAGTCGAAAAACCGTGCAAACCTAGGATACTTATTTGACGTCAAACGAAGCGATCGAAACGATCTCCCGCTTCCCAACATTTATTTCCACCAACGGTTTCTATTTTACTGGCCTATAATATAATATATTACAGATTGTTTGCCCTTTTTTCATTTGCTTTTTGATAGGTAGTTAAAATTGTTCAAATAGTAACGGTAAACCCCCGTAGCAAAAATATATAATAACAAAAAAAACTAATAATAATTGTAATAATGTACGAAAAATAATAATTAGTAAGCAATACATTAAAAAAAAGTATACATGGATGGGGCTCGAACCCGCGGTTTCTGATTACGAATCTGATGCGTTAACCGCTAGACCAATCGGCGTAGAGCTTCCAGTTTTTCTTTATAGCTTATTACCAAAAACAATAAATCAATAAGCTTTTTAAGTATTTTTCTAAATAGTTTTTGATTTCTTCATAAACTTTAATATGTTTTTAACGTAAAATGAATTCTTCTTTCGATTGATACCAAAATTTCTGCTTATATTTGCAAGGGTACAAATTTATGAGGAAAATGATAAAATTCCATTGGATTTCCTATATTATCGTTTACAAATACACACTGTATACAGGGTGTTTTGGAAAAGATGCCTTTCCCGTTAAAGGGCAATAGAGAAACAAGTGTAGAGTAACATCTTACTAACAATTTCCTGAAATGCCCCTTTGAAATGACAACCCCCCTTATAAAGATAATAGGCACGCCACTGCAACATAGTAGATAAAATTGTATGAAAATTATGCCTATTAAATAGTACATACTTTTAAAAGTCATCAAAAAAATAATCATAATAAACCCAAGCCGGATAAATGAATTCTTCGAAATTGCAAGCAAAACAAAGGATTAGGACGTGCTTTTAAAACGTTTTAGCTAAATAATAAACAAGTCATTTTGACCATCTGTAAATAACTGTTGATGACTCAGATCTTTGAAGCTTGTAATTTGCAGTATGCAGTTTGTTGTCAACTTTCTTTGTGTTAAGGTGGTCGTGAACTTGAGTTTCGATTACGTATTAATACACGTTTAAGTGGGCATTCCACACGATGTTTTGCCGCGCAGTTTCCCCATTTAGGACAAAACGGCGGGAAACTGCCAAGAAAAGCTACCTAACGAATTGTTGGTTACATTACAGTTTGTATTAGTTTAGAAAGAGGTTATTGGTTTTAAAATTCATTTACAAATCTTTTTAATCGAGTTGATAAATAAACTAATAATAATCAAGATATCTGATTCACGTTATTATTCTAAACATTTTATAACTGAAGTTATTGAAATGTATAAAGGTTTTCTGTGCTTATAGAAAGTCAAGAGTAGTGCTTATAAAAACAGAAACATTAAATGATCGTCTATGCTGTTACTACTCACTAAGGCGGCTAATCCTACTAAACAAAATATGTATTATAAGTATAATAATAAGAGCTGTAGGAAAACTGGGAGAGAAGATGCGGCTAAAACAATACAACAAAACAACAAACAAAACAACAACATGTGGAATAGCAAATTTATTAAAAATCTTCCCCGGCTGCTTCCCTGCTGTGGAAACTGAACCTCTTCCCACGTGGCAAAACATCGTGTGGAATACCCACTTTAGAATTAATAACTTGAGTGAGGTGGTGTTACGTGTTTAATTAATCGTAATTAGTTACTGTTTAGATTATGGCAGAACTAAACACGCCTGCTGAATGTACGGAACTTTTCAAATCAACCATTTTCAAAAAGTACACTCCATATACCGCGAGTGCAATTTTGTCAATGGCTATTGGAACGCAAACAGGAAAATCCCTAGTTTGCACAAATGTTTTACTCGGGCGGGTGTTTACACGCCTACATTTTCTGGTCAATGAAGTGTTTGACGGACTCCCACTATTGAGCACCACTACACTTTGACTTTCGACAGGTACGGGAGTTTTTACTCATTTTGTTAAAATGACATTCGTAAAATGAAAAACAGGCAATGTTTCCATCACAATTAGGTCAACGAACGTATGTTACATTTTATTTACCGGCCTTAATAAATGATCAAGTCATCAAGGTAGTGAGTCACTAGGCAATCGCTGCTGAAATTCAATTCTGTTGTTTCTGTAAATTGATACGTACGTAGCGGAGGTCAGTTACTATTGTTTGCTTTATCAGTAATTCAGGGTCAACATCTTACAAACAATCCATAGTCGACTCGTGACTTGTAAAAAATACGGAAAAATCCGAAGTTTTTTTTATTTTTTATTTTTATTTTATGAGTTTTGGGGTCTCTATATGGTCACCTTTCACCCCCTTAAAGCATTGCATATTTGTTTGGAACACCCTGTATAAACATTAATTAACTCTATTCACATGCATTCTGATTAAACTAGTATCGCTAGAGTCATTATTTGAAGCAAAACTATGTAATTATTACTATTTGTCAAAATAGCGCAGCTTCATAATTTTTGGCTGAGACTATCCTACTACAAATTCCTTAAGGTTATGTTAAAAACTTTGGAATTATTATGTTTAATAGGTTATAAATAGGTGCTTATGCAATTTTTATACAATCTAAGTACAATTAATGAATGTAAGGTTATCCAAATAAGAAATTTAATATGCATCGCAGTCAAAAGTTAACCTAGAAATCAGGGACTGGAACCCTGTACAAATATAGGTTCCGGTTCCAGTTCCGGTTCTTGGAAACTCAAAATAAGGGTTTCGGTTCCGGTTCCAATTTTAATTTTCTAAACATTAAGGTTCCGGTTCCACATTTTTTTTAAGGTTCCATAAGGGTTCCGGAAGCAATAGTAATGACATCACATTTTATGTTGGTATACAGCTCCAAATATTTCCAAACAAATATGTCCTTGATAACTGACAGTCGATGCATGTTAGGTTGAAGTGTTGTTTATAACATGGGTGATAAATATATTTGCTCTTCTGTATTCAACTCTTTTTACTCTGAAAATTCTATTGCTATAGTTACAATTATTTGCAACAATGGATACTATAGAAACTGAGCTCTTGGAGTAAACGATGTGAAATACCGAACGCGGCTAATATTGTAACGAATAGTAAACCCACATATGACGTCATCAAACATTCTAGGTGTATGAGTCATCAACTGTATGACTCATCAATCAACACCTGCGAGTATGACTCATCGACACGCCTCATCGACGTCACTTATAAACAGCTGCATGTAGGACTCATCAACACGTCATCGAACATTCTAGATGTATGAGTCATAGTATGAAAGATATAAATTGAGTTCGCGGGTAGAAGGAGTTCAGTTACTGTTTGACCTGCATAGTGAAATGTACTCTGAATAAATAAATGTTAATAATTATTGTAATACATAAATAGTCCTCATATAAATTTGTAAATACCTAGTTTGTTAAATAGTTTATAGTTATAGTGTTTTTAATTAAGTGCATTGTAAATAATCTTTTCTTTATTAATAGACGATTTTAAACAGCATTTTGGTTATTATTTTAAAAAGAACGTTACAATATTGTAGATTTTTTTTCAAGATGAGATTTGTTTAGCAATATTCAGAGCTACCAATATAAAATATGACGTAACACTTTTCTGGTTCATTCACAGACTGTTGATCAATTAGTAGTGAAAGTGGGTCTAGTATCAACATCAACTCAGTAAGAAATGGTTATGGTAGCGCTGTTGGGAGAATGTCTGCAGATGGTTGAATTTCTTTTTATTTACCAGTAGAACCGAAATGTGGAATCGAAAAATACCTGTTCCCTCGGAAATTTATACCGGTTCGGGTTCTCATCTTAACATTAACACGGATTTTAGTAAGAGTTCCGATTCCGGTTTCGGTTCCATAAAAGCACTCGGTTCCGGTTTCGATTCCGGTTCTTTTGGGTTCCTGTTCCAGTCCCCGCTAGAAATAAAAAAAGGAAAAATCAAAGATCTTAGAAAAAAATGAAAAACGACGCACCATTGTAGTTACAATTAATGTAGATTTTAAATAGGTATTGATATACAGGGTGTTCCATTAAACATTCTAAAGTTGATGTCATTCCCGGCTAAACCGGAAGTATAAAGTTAAAGGTTGTGTTACAGAAAGATGCGTATTTATGTCTGTATTTACCATTCCAAATTTGATAGGAGCTGGTTGAAAAATAAAGAAATTATTCGATGTAACATATCTATGTACTGATTCTTTCTTTGTACGACAGTATAGTCCAGTAAACGGAGGCCGAAAAAGGTTGGTTACCCTACAAAAGGTCGGGTAGTTGTAAATTTTTGATATGTTGTGTAGATTGGTGGGTTAGTGAAAAATCTAAGTTTATCAACTCCGCGCCCTCCGCCATCTTGAAAAAAACGTCGAAAATCGGCACTTTTTTTAGTTTCTCGCTTATAACTTCGTTCTGGTGCGTCTTAGCGCAAAAAGAATTATTTTCCGACTTGTAGAGGACAAAATTTCCTAAAACTTTGGTACATGAAGTTGTTTCGTACGATGAACAGCAACGGAGCTGTAAAGCTCGCAAAAAAGACAAATTGCCTACTTGACAAAAATGGCTAAAAATTGTTTCTTGCCAATTAAGATCGCGATAACTTCGTAATATAAGCCGTCATAATCAGTCTTGTAGAGAATTTAATTAGCTACAAATTCTATGTATCAATTTTTACGCTCAATACAACTAAGTGGTAAATTTAGAAAAAAAAAAAGAAAAAATCGCTATTTTAAAGTTTAGTGCAGCAAAGTCCATTATTTCTAATTATAAAAGTATTGTCTTTGATTCCAGACCGAATAATCTTTGTAGATGCAAAATGAACGTAATTATGTGTTGGCGAACGTCAGTGATGTCTCGTGGGACTACTATAGAAAAAACTAAAAAAAACTGCACTTTCTTCTTTTATTTGCCTGCGAATTCTCACTACGGCACTTTAGCGCCGAATAAGTTATTTGCTGAGTATCCTAAGGCTCAATTTTCTAAAACTTTGGCATATTATGTCTTTTGTTTTGAAACCAATAGCGGTAAAGCTGTGCCTCTCCTAAAAAGGCAAAAGTAGCGATCTTAAAAAATACTAGGGAAACCTCGTCAAGACATGACGGTCAAAAGCATTGAAGGATTTCCCTATATACAACATTCGACGTGTAATTAATCCTTTGGACTTTCATAAGTGATTATTTAAATAAACGCAACCAAACATAACCAGTTGAAAATTCTAAGCCTAGCACTTCTCTCTCCCAGCTTACCCTCCTCTCTGCTGACATATATTGCTCTCTGACTTACCCCTCCCTGTCGGTTTATTCTACATAAATACATACATACGGAAATTCTACCTTACGAAATGATAAGAATAAAATCAAAAATCGAACTTCTTTAAAACATTCTTAAAAACGTCTATTAGTACATATTTCAAAAACATGACATAAACATAGTGTTGGCAAATTTCCTGCCTTTTATACAAACAATATGAAACTACTCTGAATATTTGTATAATTCGTCTGTTCATAATTTTCAACTATGCAGGTTTTGTCTACGCTTATTAATGATGGAAGTGAACGGCTGCATCACCCTTTATATTAATAAGCGAAGAGTACTTACGAAACCACCGTGGAAGGTGAGAGGGCGCCTCTAGTGAATGTCCGATTCGCCCGTCTCAAATTAAACATTTTAGAGTTTTTCAAATTAAAAATATAAAAATTAAGTACTAGTGTTGACTAATCTACACAGCGAAAGCTTTAATTTAAAAAAAGAAACGCGTAAGTCGGCCTGGTGGATCTTTCAAACGAACTGGAACAGAAATAAGCCTTGTGTTTTAAATATATAGATTGAGTTTCTTTCCACTTTTCCTAGCTATAAATAAATAAAAAGCTCTCCAGATTTAAATAGAATCAATCTTGTAAGGAATTTAATTATCATCCAGTTTCATTATATAGTTTTAGTTGTTGTATTCGTCAAATATCCATTTTAAAAATTTTGTTATTACCATTAAAAAACTTAATCGGCACAATTGTATACTACAACCCTCATGTATAAGTTATATATATACAGGGTGTCCCAGATCGAGTGGGATTGCATGGGTAACTTTCTTAACATTGAAGATGGAGATTTGATTAATTTGGCAATGTTTTGCAGTTTTATATGTGGATTTAAAATCTGTTTGAAAAATTTCAAAATGTCGAACCCGTCAGAAGTTATTTCAAAAAAACTAAAAATTGCCATTTTCTTGTATGCCAAATATCCTCGTAAGTATAAGAGATACGAAAAAAGTTTTCTATGAAAGTCACTGTATTCGATGAGACCAATTTAGAATTGGTGTCGAACAAAATTTCAAGATGGCTGCTTTTGCGGTACTCGTATCAACTTTCCAAAGTTAAATGGGCGCCTTATTGGATTTTTAAGGTACTGAATAGGATTTTTTATTCTCTTTTCAACGATGTAAAGTAACGTATGATTGAATAAAAAATACCAGTAAAATTAATTGTTTTTACATTTTAATCAAGTAGGCTTACATGGATCCAAACAAAATTTATTTAAAAAAACAAAACTTAATCCTAATAATTACATGAAATGTTCAAAATGCTGGCCATTGTTAGCTAATCATAGTTGACACTGTTTGACGACACTTCGGGTTACTTTACGCAACGTATTTCGAATAATACTAACACATGCTTCTAGCACTGCTTCGCGCAGTTGCTGAAGATTATTGTAGCTGTAATTACTTCGATATACTTTATTCTTTAACGTGCCACACAGAAAAAAGTCAAGACTTGTTAGATCTGCCATCGAACGTTAATATTGGTGGTAATAACCTTATTGTCAAATTTGTGAATTAAATCATCTACCACGTTTCTTGAATTGTGGGCTGGGCAGCCATTTTGTTGGTACCGTAACCCAATCCTGTCCGCCAAAGGTAGATCATCTATGAATTCTACTAAGGATGTTTGGAGAATTTCTAAATAACGTTGAGCAGTTACAGTTCCATTAAAGATAACAGGTCCATTTAAATGACTTCCCGTTATGCCGCAAAATACATTAGCAGTGCTAGAATCGTGTGCAAGTATTAATGGAAATACGTTGCGTAAAGTAACCCAAAGTGTCGTCAAATGGCGTCAATTATGTTTAGCTAACAATGGTCAGCGTTTTGAACATTTCATGTGATTATTAGGATTAAGTTTTGTTTTTTTGATAAACTTTGTTTGGATCCACGTAAGCCTACTTGATTAAAATGTAAAAACCATTAATTTTACTGGTATTTTGTATTCAATCATACGTTATTTTACATCGTTGAAAAGAGAATAAGAAATTCTATTCAGTAACCTAAAAATCCAATAAGGCGCCTATTTAACTTTGGAAAGTTGATACGAGTATCGCAAAAGCAGCCATCTTGAATTTTTGTTCGACACCAGTTTTAAATTGGTCTGATCGAATACGGTGACTTTCATAGAAACTTTTTTCATATCTCTTATACTTACGAAGATATTTGGCATACAAGAAAATGACAATTTTTAGTTTTTTTGAAATAACTTCTGACGGGTTCGACATTTTGAACTTTTTCAAACAGATTTTAACATTGCCAATTTAATCAAATCTCCATCTTTAATGATAAGAAAGTTACCCATGCAATACCATTCGATCTGGGACACACACTGTATATTGTGTGTACATGGTAAAGAGGACAGATAATATAATGAAAAATAATTATATACAATATTTACAACTTTCTACGTTTATAAGGGAGTGGAGTAGGAGCGGCGGTGTTGTGGTTAGAGTCTTCTTGTGTTGGTGGTATTGGATCGATGTCGTCTTCGTCCTCATCAAGAAGAACGTCTAGCCTGTTCTCGCAAGACTGTCCACAACCAAACTTGTAGAGGATGAAACATTTAAGGTCAGCTTTCCTGCAACCACAAGCTCCCATGCACCCAGTTATACATTTGCAGGATACAGTTTTCGAAGCAGCGGTATTTAGGTTCTTAAACTTCTCTGCAAGCTCACGTAAAAGTGTGCTTTTTTTGGAAAAGGTGGCAAAATCTATTTTCCCCGAAACCAAAAATGTTGAGGTGGTGTCACATCCACTTAAGGCGTGAAGGAGCAGGGCTTTCTTCGGCGAGTTGTACTACAACTATGGGGAGGAGTACAGAATGTCTGGTAAATTAACTCTTTCAAGTTTTCGGAGGTACACATAAACTTTAAAAAAGGCACATTTTCGTTTTTTCCCTAAATTTGCCCTCTGTCCGTTGTATGAAGTGTGATAAAAAAATTAATACATAGAATTTGTAGCTAATTAAATTCTCTACAAGATTAATTATGAAAACTTCTATGCTAAAATGAAGTGTTATGAAGTTATCGCGATGTTAAGTGGCAAGAAACTCAAAGTAGGCAATTATAGCCTTTTTTGCGAGCTTTACAGCTCCGTTGCTGTTCATCGTGCAAAACAACTTCATATACCAAAGTTTTAGGAAATTTTGTCCTCTACAAGTCGGCAACTTTTTTTGCGCTAACACGAACCAGAACGAAGTTATAGGCGAGAAACTAAAAAAAAGTGCCGATTTTCGACGGTTTTTTCAAGATGGCGGAGGGCGTGGAGGGGGAGGGTGTTGGAAAACTTGGATTTTTTTACTAACCCACCAATCTATACAACATATCAAAAACTACCCGACCTTTTACAGGGAAAAATCCCTTTATTCACTGGACTGTAAATAGACTATAGTTCAATAATTTTAATTGTTATCTGTTTTTTAATCGATTATTATTTAATAAAAACAAGAATGAAAATTAATACAAATTTATAAAAGCATCATATATCTCCTATTTTATAAAAACGCAAGTTTTTACAAAACAATTACTTGGTTTATAAATAGAATAAAAATCACAAATATGAAATTCCAAATTCTCTATTTTAAAATAATGTTTTATTTGTGGAAACACTAAGTAAATATTTAAAACCTGCTTTCAAATATTAAAAAGAATAATAGTTTCGTGAACAGCCATATGTTCAACTCCAGCTATTATTTGTGTTAACTTTGTGATTGTGTAGCTGTAGATATCAATTTATTTTAGTATTTTCGACGTGAATTTATTGATTGGTCGTGCTAGATAATTTCACAACACGCAGTTTTACACACAATCGCAATCAAAGCACACCCATCCTTGAAAATCGCCCAACATTGAGGTCTGATATTGAATTATTATTGGTGCCTGTAGTCTTCAGAATAAAGGTGTCCCATTATTGTGTATTGTTGTGCAATAAATAATTCAGGTAAATGTATAAAATAACTAAGAATAAATGTAATTACTTTGTAAACAAAAGTAAATTGATGATTATTTTGTGCATTTTGGAAATTTAATCAAAACTTAATTAAATTTCCAAAATGCATATATTTAATAATATATTCAGTGCAGTTCAGTGGCGTATTTAGGAATTTTTCTTTAGGGAGGAACTATAAAAACTCCGAATGAAAATAGTTAGATTTTCACATAACATAGATAGATTTTTACATAAATTATTATGACTTATTAAAATATTTTCGGTGGTGGTCTTCAGCCCGTTAGCCTCTCCACTAAATACGCCACTGGTGCAGTTCTCTGCATTCAAGATCGGTAATATCGATATCTGCCTTATCAACTATTTTATTTTTGGATTTGTTTTTGTTTGATTTGAATCGAATGATGACTCAAGGCTAACCTTGTTTCTATGTCAAATTGACGCAGCCTTGGAAATTCCTGGAGTTTAGTTTGTTATTAAATTCTTTAGCTAACGCGCAATCGCAATTTTAATATTAGGTCGAATAATGACTCATGCTGCTTAATGGAATCAAATTTAAAGGGCGGGGATACCGATAAACACAACCTTATTAGCAAACAGTCTGTGGTCTGTTTCCTAACCTGTAAGAACACTTGTCGTTTTTGCGGATCCAAGAGACTGTTTTCTTGTAAGATTTTACTTGATTTGATGTTTATTTCTTAAAAATACTTAGATTAAGTTATTTGCTAACTTTAATGTTTCCTCTAACCTGTAAGGTGTTTTTGCTAATGGTAGGATTTTCTTTTTCAGTAATCTTTGGATTTATTATCATCATTGCTCTTATTCCTCAATTGAGTGAAACCATGGCTAATCTAGAACTTGCAGAAGTATCAAAAGGGAGCAACCTCTTTGCCAATAAATTTTATAAGGCAGTTGCTAAGCAAGAAGGAAATGTCTTCTTTTCACCATTAAGTGCCCATGTAATACTTTCATTGGTTTACCAAGGATCTGCTGGAGACACCGAAAAAGGCTTTATGAAAGCTTTAGAGGTTTCAGATAAAAAAGTAACCGCCAAGGGACACAATGGTGTAATCAGCACACTTAACGATATAAAAGATGTAACATTGCATGTTGCAAATAAAATCTTTGTAATGAAAGAAAACTTTACTTTACGCGATGAATTCTCGAAAGCAGCAAAAGACTTGTTTTTATCAGAAGCACAATTAGTTGAGTTTGCTAAAAGTGTAGAAGCTGCAGGCATAATTAATGGATGGGTTGAAAAACAGACCAATTCAAAAATTAAAGATTTGATTTCACCTAGTGATTTAAACGCTTTAACTCGTTTGGTGCTTGTAAATGCCATTTACTTTAAAGGCAATTGGGCTAATCAGTTCAGAAAAGAAGCTACTCAAACTGAACCCTTCTTTATTAGTAGCGGAAATAAAGTTGATTGTCAGATGATGCATATTAAGAAGAAATATAATTATTCCGAAAATGAGAGCTTAGGAGCCAAAATATTACAAATGCCTTACACCAATGAAAATGTTAGCATGGTTATAATTTTGCCTAATGATGTAGATGGAATTAATGCTTTGGAAGCTAAATTAGTGGATGTTGATCTTTCTACTTTAACAAATAACATGCGTTATGTAGAAGTGGAAGTTTCATTGCCTAAATTTAAAATTGAAACATCTATGGATCTTGAACCAGTATTAACTGAGGTAAGATTTTTTTTTATTAAATTTAATTAATTTTTTATATGTGACTCTCTGAAGAAATACATCTTATGTCCATCTGACTATTGGATGAATTTTGAAGGTTGGTTTAAAAATTCGGAAGCTGACAAAACCTGAAAATTGATAATACAAAAATAAAATAGATTTTTTCTAAGTGAGTGAAATATTATACAGTGTGTATGAAAAGTAATGTAACGTGTTAATATCTCCACTTCTGATAAGTCTACCAAAAAAAGTTTCGAATAAACAATTTAGGCTGTAACTTAAGCTACTAAGCTGAAATACTTTTGAATATACAGGGTGATTCATTTGTAAGGAGTGCATCAAGGTTAATTTCTTTTAAATAGCACACCCTGTATATTTTTTCAGTTTTTGATACTCTATTAAATTAGAAATTCGACTGTAAAAACCGTAAGTTTATTCGTTCTAAAGTTACAAGCCAAAGAAAAAATAGAAATTAAAAAATATTTTCATTAGTTAACCAACATTGTCAATAACTAAATTAAATATTTAAAAATGCTCTATTTAATTTGGTTCTGCTTGAATTGCCTTGCTTCTTCTATAGTATGAGCAAAAAGTAACTCCATCAAAGGTGCCTTTGGAATTTTGAAATCATATGTACTATAAACACAGAAAATTATATCAAATTAATATCAACTGTCAGTGTTAAAGGATTATTTTGTATAATTTTATGGTGTTATAATACACATTAGGGTCGTTCTTATTTGGGTCATGTTAGAATTTCGGTTTTGCCACGTGCCCATTTGATTCTAAACAAAAAACTGAAAATTTTAAGACCAATACGAACTTCCTATCTCTATTCTAATCATTCGCTGTAACGAAGAGAAGTTTCCCATTTAAAATGCACGCTTTTTTTCACTTCTTATGTATATATTTGTCCATTGGGACAAATTGTTGAGAAAAAATTGATTTTTTTGGAGTTAATAGGGTTCGATACTACTTTTAGGCTCAAAAAAATTATATGGCACATTCAATATCTTCCAACGATTTACAAATAAATTCAGAATAATGCACCGTTCAATTAGGGCTGAAGTGATGTAGTATGTCCTATAGAATCTTTTGTCTCACCTAAAAGTAGCATCGATGCTCGTTAATTCTGTAAAATCAGTCCCAGTGGTCAAATATATACATAAGAATTGAAAAAGCCCATGTATTTTAAATGGGAAACTTCTCGTCGTTACAGCGAATGATTAGAATTGAGATAGGAAGTTCGTATTGATCTTAACATTTTCAGTTCTTTTTTTGGAATCAAATGGGCACCCGGCAAAACCGAAATTCCAACATGACCCAAATAAGAACCACCCTAATACACATGCGTTAAAAATACCAAAGGCACCTTTGATGGAGTTACTTTTGCTCATAATATCTTTGGCAGTATCCAAGCCTAGTATAAAAAGCTAATTCGATATTACGCCACTTTTCACCAGCTATCTGTTCGGCCATTATTCGATTTCTAAGATCATCCAAATTGTCTGGTTTTCTATACCCGCGATTCTCAACCTGGGGGTCGCGACCTCCAAGGGGGTCGCGGATCTATTTTAGGGGGTCGCAAAAATTTAGCGATTTTTTTCCAAAAATAGTTTTGAATTTGAGTTGGAAATAGTAACCTGAATTAAAATTGCTAAATTGAAACTGAACAAACGCTGAAAAAGTATCGATGCAATTCTTTTTTTTTGCCCTTATAAGATTTGAGTCGAGTCGAGCCAACGCATTGCACACGTGCAATTCCTGGAAGTAGCGCTGTGAAGTGGGAAGTGGCGAGGAAGTGGGAATATAGAGATTTCAAGTTTCAAGAAATAAGAATAAGAACTTAGTTTCGCCTGTGTATTTGTGGTGTGCTGATGTATTCTGTTCTGTAGACTTGTAAAGTGTAGATCAAAATAAATAGCACTTGAAATGAGTGATAGACGTAATATTTTATTGGATTTCTTGAAAAAACCATGCATTTCATTAAATGCTAATAATAACAATCAAGCGGGACCATCTAATTATCAACCGGCCAATTCACACCAAGATTCGTCTACTGACTCTACTCCGTCAACTTCCACTTTAAATGATAGTAATGAAAGATTAGCAAAAAAGGTAAGTATTATTTTTGTAGTAACTATATGTTACTATCTTTAGCACATTAAACTTACAGGGGCCAAAATTCAATATTACAAGGATAAATACATTGATTATGGTTTTACAAGTCGCACGGAAACCGGAATTGATTTACCTCAATGTGTTATTTGCGCAAATGTGTTGGCAAATGCCTCTTTGAAACCAAACAAATTACTATTGAGACATTTGGAAACAAACCATCCAGATTACAAAGATAAACCTCGCGATTTTTTTTTAAGAAAGCAAGACGAATTACGAAAAAGCAAGAAAATAATTAAAACGTATGGAATTTTTGATAAACAGTCTTTGAAATGCTCTTATCTTGTGGCTAGTCGTATTGCTAAATGTAAAAAACCGTACACAATCGGTGAAACATTAATCAAACCGTGTTTGCTTGAGGTGTGTACCGAATTATTTGGGAAAGAAGCTTCCCAAAAAATAAATAAAATTCCTCTGTCCAATGACACAGTAGCTAGACGCATTCATGAAATTTCTAAAGATATTGAAGAGCAATTAATCGAGAAAGTTAAGAAATCTTCTTATTTTGCCATCCAGTTGGATGAATCTAAAGACATCGTTAACGCCGCCACTCTTTTGATTTATGTTACATTTGTCGACTATGACCTGAAAACAATTAGCGAAGAGTTACTTTGTTGTTTGCTATTAAA
The DNA here is from genome assembly GCA_929113105.1 of Agrypnus murinus. Classification (NCBI taxonomy): domain Eukaryota; kingdom Metazoa; phylum Arthropoda; class Insecta; order Coleoptera; family Elateridae; genus Agrypnus; species Agrypnus murinus. The sequence continues at coordinate 110,687,478 of OV816028.1, read as the reverse complement.
AGCACGAACTACAGCGGAAGAAATTTTTACTGCCATAAATAATTATTTTGTGGAAAAAGATTTATGCTGGAAAAATTGTGTTGGTGTTTGTACCGACGGTGCCGCTGCTATGACCGGAAGACACAATGGACTTGTGAACCGTATAAAAAAAATTGCTAATGAAAACATAATTACAACACACTGTTTCATCCATCGACAACAACTTGCTGCTAAAAATATGGGCGACAATTTGATGGAAATTTTAGATCAGTGTGTGAAAATCATCAACTATATTTGTGCAAGTGCTCTTCACACTCGACTTTTTTCTGTTTTTTGTAGTGAGGTTGGTGCCGCTCATACTCATTTATTGTTACATTCCAATGTACATTGGCTTTCTCGAGGAAAAGTGCTTTCCAGATTATTTGAGCTAAAAACTGAAATTGAAATTTTTTTGAAAGATCAAAATTCACCTTTAGCTAACTATTTTGATGATGACATGTGGGTGGCAAAAGTGGCGTATCTTGCCGACATATTTGGACTACTCAATGATTTAAATCTAAGCATGCAAGGGTTTGAAAGCAATTTATTTTCGTCAACAAACAAAATAGAAGCTTTTAAAAAAAAGATAGATTTTTGGATAGCACACGTAGAGAAGAAGGAAATAATTATGTTTCCATCGCTTTTTAATTTAACGGAGGAAAATAAATTGATGGAAAGCCAACAAGATATAATGTGTTGCGTCGTGAGAAAACATTTAGAGAAACTAAAAAATACATTTAACGATTATTTTCCAAATAATAAAGATATTAGAACAGATAACATGTGGGTGGTCAATCCCTTTTTTGCAACAGATTCGAAAACGTTACCATTCGAAAGCAATGAGAAGTTGTTGGAACTTTCGTCAGATCAAACTTTACAACTTTTGTATGAAAAAAGGGGTTTGAATTATTTTTGGATATACTTAGTGGGGGAATATCCCGATCTCGCTGATAAAGCATTAAAATTGTTGTTGCCATTTTCCACGACCTATTTATGCGAGGCAGGATTTTCAGCTTTATGCATAACCAAAAACAAGTCAAGAAATCGACTTGAAGTGGAACCTGCACTTAGGATTTCTCTTGCTCAAACCATTAAATATCGGATTGATAAACTAGTATCAAAACATCAAGATCAAGGAAGTCATTAATAAGCAAAAAAAGTACAAGTTGAGTATTTGTTTTTTTAGATATGTATCTTTTTTCAATATAAATTTTAAACAAAGTAATTGATGACTGTTTTTTATTATGTACTGACATTGTTGGGGTCGCAGAAAATAAGCAAGAAAATTTGGGGGTCGCGTCGTAAAAAGGTTGAGAACCACTGTTCTATACTATGCTTTTGCAGTATCTCCACAAAAAATAATCTAAAAGGTAATTTCTATCTCGAATGATCCAAAGTTTCTGAAGTTTTGAGCATAACCCTCTTTGATTTTATTCAGATTTTGCACAACTGTTATAGTGGTATAGGTAAGTCAGTGGATTTTTGAATAGGGCTTCCTTAAGGATTGCTAAATAACCCCCTAAATTTCAACTCCTGTAGGTGGTGAGCTCGAAAAGATAATTAGGGTAAACCACGCCCCTAATGGCTTTTGTCGTTTATCAAGTTGTCGTTTATTAAGTTGAGTATTTGTTTTTTTAGATATGTATCTTTTTTCAATATAAATTTTAAACAAAGTAATTGATGACTGTTTTTTATTATGTACTGACATTGTTGGGGTCGCAGAAAATAAGCAAGAAAATTTGGGGGTCGCGTCGTAAAAAGGTTGAGAACCACTGTTCTATACTATGCTTTTGCAGTATCTCCACAAAAAATAATCTAAAAGGTAATTTCTATCTCGAATGATCCAAAGTTTCTGAAGTTTTGAGCATAACCCTCTTTGATTTTATTCAGATTTTGCACAACTGTTATAGTGGTATAGGTAAGTCAGTGGATTTTTGAATAGGGCTTCCTTAAGGATTGCTAAATAACCCCCTATATTTCAACTCCTGTAGGTGGTGAGCTCGAAAAGATAATTAGGGTAAACCACGCCCCTAATGGCTTTTGTCGTTTATCTCGGAAACAATTAGGTTTATCGAGATGAAGAAGGTTAGGTAAAATAAAGCTTATTTAAAACCCTACCAAAAATGTCCGAATGCTTTTTCATTCCTCGCCTTCTTCTTGTGTTATTGAAGAAAGAAGATATGTCATACGGATCAGCAATTTGCACCAGTAAATTTGCTCAAGGAACTTTCGGATGTAACTTTTTGTAGTCTTATTCATCATGAAGTAGCTAAGAAATCTTCGTCGAGAGATGGACGCGATCGTGGTCTAGTCATCTTTTACCTTAGCATCTCTTCGACAAAATCCATCAGGCAATGTTCTTGGTGCCAGTTGGCTGAAACATTCGTATTGGCAAGTTAATTCTGAGGAGAGTATACTGCACTACTAAATTTTTTTTATCCAACCCAATACGTACAGCCTGCAGGGTGTTTTGCTTTTTTAACATCTTAATTTCCTTTATTTATAAGATCTTACCTCCGTATTCATAGATCTTCCTTGAGGAATAAGGACTCCTTATTGGTTGAACTGGATGAAGCTCATAGACCTTCCTTCACCAAAAAGGGAGCCTTATTGGCTCCTTTATCTCAAGGGAGGTCGCAAGCTTCCTTGAGGAGGCGACACAGTGCCTTATGAGCAGAAGACATGATAACATAACCTATAAACAAACATATTTCATTACAATTATTCTAAGATATTCAAAGATAATTACAATTAGTATTATTATTATACTTCAGTTAAAAATAAATAAAAATAAAATTATGAACTTATTTTTCACTTTTGTTTCATATTGTCCCAGCATTTTTTTAATTGTTTACTTGATCGATATTGAAAACCCTGGCTGACGTATTTCACAGCACTCTCTCCCATGCTGCAGCTTTGACTTTCAAATCTACTGCGCCTGTTTTTTTATTTTCGATCGCCTTTTCATCACTAATCAGTTGGACAAGCATCATCTTCTTCGCTTCCGTATAATGGACGTTTTTCGGTTCCATAGCCATTTTTTCAATTTTCAAATTTAATTTCATACAATGGAATGACCAGCTTATTTAAAGAACTGTTCGATTCTACCTTTTTTCCCCGCGCCCCCCCTTTTACTCGGAAATAGGTACTATCTTATTTTCATCCTTATAAAATCATTAAGTACCAAAAATCCCTAGGAAAGTCGTTCCTTCCGGAAGGAAGCCTCAAAGCCTGTCTATGAGACAAGGGACCCTTGTCCAAATAAGGAATCCTCCATGAAGGCTTCCTTAGTCCTTAAGATAAGGGCCATCTATGAATACCTAACTTAGTATCGAGTAGATTTTTTCTTGAGTGATTTAATTCTTGACTTGTTTTCAATTGTACAGTCGTCACAAGGCAACAGCTTCTTTTTAAATCGTATATTTCAATTTTACAGAAGAAATTACTCAAGAAAAAATTTTATTCGATACCGAGGTCTTATAAATAAAGGAAATTAGAATTTCAAAAAAGGCAAAACAACCTGTACGTATTGGGTTGGATACAAAAATTGACTATACCTAAACTAAACCGAGTGAATCTAGCAGGTGCAGACTAACAGTTGAAGTTGATTGTGAACGAGCCTTGCTCCCAAATTGTCAAATTTAGACAGCTTGGAATGAAAGATTGTCATTGCAATCTGTCAAAGTTTTAAAAGGTTTTTCACAACTCCAATTGTTAATTATTAAACTACTATTAATAAATATTAATTGGAGTTGTGAAAAATCTTTAAAGCAGCAACTAATGTCGTGCACACTTTTGCTATCAGAAGGTTATTTATTAATCCTTAAATTATTAAGTACAAGCATTGTGTTTTCATTCATGTGTCTCTACACGATGTAAGAGAGGTGAGGATCCGAGCTTGAATTATTTTTTCGTATTTCAACAAAAGCAACAAGTTACTAAAGCTTACCCATAAGGGCTCGAAAGTTCCTTGAGCAAATTTACCAGTGCAAATTGCTGATCCATGTATGACGTATTTTCCTTCTTGGCTAATAAAAAAAGAAGGCAAGGTACAAAAAAGCAATTCGGATATTTTTGGTAGGGACTTAAATAAGCTTTAATTTACTTAACCTAATTCATCTCAATAAAAGACATTTTGACCTTGTTGGCGTATACGTTTTTCTTTATAACTTTGGGTAGAAAGAAGCTAAAGCAATAAAACAAAAACTATTTTGTGTAAACCGTAAAGTGCATGTTTGGGTCTTGAGAATGATGGGTCACATGACATACTTTAAAATGAAAAAGGTTTTTTATTTGGGCTCCTTAAGTTTTTGCTTTTGAATTTTTCAAAAATCATGTGATTAAAAATTCTGGGAAAATTAGGCATAGGTTGCATATATCTTTTAAATATGTGTACCAAATTCCAATTTGGGATCTCAATGGAATCAGTGCTAATAAATTGTTTAAACATTTTAAGAATGTGGCTTATCCTGTATGCATGTATGACTGTGTGCACATGTTTCTTTATTAATTCATCGATTGACTTCAAACTGGTTCCAAAATATTTCTAATTACAAATTAACTAATTACACTAGCACTACAAAAATGCTTTTTCATAATGGATTACTAGAATTTAACAAGCCTCCAAATGATATAAAAGAACGAAATTCTCTCACAGATTTTAAATCGACACTTTTTGAGTATTTACGGTCCTATAACAACTTGAATAATTTTCAATATATGCATATTTAAATATTTTCTTTGTATAGTTAGGATTACCTATTTAATAAAGTTCTATTCTATTCTAATTTTCCAGGCTTCCTTTATCTATCTCATATTTATAATATTACCCTGTTGGGGGTTGCAATAGTGTTTTCTCCATATTTTCTCGGTTTTTGACCTACAGGGTTTCCTATTTGTCAGATTGCCGTGGGATCTTTAACAAAAAGATAGAGGAGGTTAAGATGACCAAAAAATATCTAGTAACCTTTTGAGCTAGGGTTAGCAGTTGGACGGGAAAACCCGGTTTTTTGCTCAGGGGGTGAGGTAAGCCGGGTAGGGGGGGGGGTAGTGAGTAGATAGATAAGTCTGGGAGGCATAGATTCTGAAGTTGGGAGCATATGTTTTTTGAAAAATACAAGGTCAAAGATTTTAGGGGTTGAAATAAAAGACTCTTTTAGCTTATAGTATGCCATGCGACCCATCATTTTAAAGCCCAAAAGATGCCTTTTAAAACAGTTCATGTTTCATTCTCTTATCTTATTTCTAGCAAAAGTTATAAAGAAAATGTAAATGGAAACATGATCAAAATCCCTCATTTTTGTATGCATTAGAAGGGTGTAACTCAAGAACCACTTGTCTAAAAATTACAATATTTTAGATTTTTACTTATCTTTAAAAGTATAACAGTTGTGCCAAATTTGAGGAAAATCAAAGAATGTGAGTTTACAACTCATTCGATCACTTGACATAGAATTATCCAAAGGTGACAAGTCTGGAGAGTGTAGTGGTCACTCAATGATGTGTTCTGTAACAACTTTTCCGATTAAACAAAGCCTACTATGTTTCTTCGATTATTTTCATTTATCTTCGATTGTAGTAAGCTCGCGGTTTGGAATAATGGCGTTTTACACACAAATCTCTTTTAAGGGGTTTTATACTTGATACAAATTTGTAGCGTGTTGGATGTTAACTGATGGGAAAATGATTATATTTTGACGTAAGTTTGCATGCTGCTGACACATATTGAATCAAATAGGTTAAGAAAAGTAAACATTTCACGGTTAATAACACTTGTTAGATAGCTCTTTTTACGGAAAGTATTAGATTAGATTTAGTATTAGACTTTTTTGATGTATTAAAATTTTAAAATTGTCTAGCAATTATTGCGCCACCTTTACGTGTCAGCTGTTAACTATTAGTGTAAAATAAGGTCAGATTTTTACATAGAGTTCTTATGGAGCCTTCCATTCTTATCCTCTCTATTCTTTGTGTGATAGTATCAAGAAAATTGAAATAATGATGGTATTGTCGTAGAGCCCTTTAAATCATAGACTACAGCATTATTTAGCCAACTAAAATGTTGTTAAGAATCAGTTTACATCAAATTCAGTTCAATTTATTAAATAGCTGTATATAGATGTGACAAAATGTTTTTTTTTTTTTACTAGAATCTGTATAATGGGCCATTGTGAATAAAATGTAGCAAATGCTTTTACTATTATTAATAAAAGATAACAAATATGATTTTTAATTAATAAGAATAAGAGAGATGTATATAGTAAAAGTATTTACTTACTATATTTTATTCACATCACTCATTATTTTAATTAATTTGGTACTCGATGATTTGACAAAAGGATCCCTATGGGTTACTCCCGTAAGGTCCATTTTCACGTGAACACACAAATAATGTTAATAAATTCCGTACCCTCTGGAAAGTGCTGATTCAAAAAATTTGTAATCAAACGAGTTGAATGAGCTGTACATCCGTCATGTTGAAAATGAAAATCTTCTAAATTCACGTCTTCCATGGCAGGTAAAAAAAAGTTTTCGAGCACATCCAAATAGGAATGTTGGTTTAAATTAGTGTCAAAAATATGGGCCAATAATTTTATCGTACTTATTGCACACCATACATTTATTTTCTTGTACTGTTGACTGTTAGTTACTATACGAAAATGTGGATTCTCAGCAGACCAATACTACAATTTTGCGAAGACACAATGCCATTAGTTGTAAAAGTTGACTCATCTGTAAAAATTATTTTTTTATAAAAATATCTGTCGTTCAAAATCTTTTCTCCAGCCCATAAACAAAACATCAATCGTTGGTCATCGTCTCCAGCTTCTAATTTATGAATGAACGTGGGTTTAAATGGTATAAATTTATTTTCTTTGAGAATTCTTTGCATGTGCGGTTTACTTATTGATAATTCAGTAGACCGTTTTCAATGATAATTGATTATCAGTGTTCACGGATTCTAGCACCATGAGTGTAGCAGTATCTTCATAATCATGAACTAGCTTTTTTTTCTTCAAATTTTGCACGCTTCCAGTTTCTGTAAACTTTTTTACAAGTTTTTTTAATCCATTGACAGAAATTGCCACCGTTGGAAATTGCTCGTGAAACTTATTAATAACATAAGCATAAGATGCTTCCCCAAGTTCGTAACATTGTATTAGGTGAATGCGCTGGTCGAGAGTCAACATTTTTGATACAAAACAAGTAAAAACTAAGGAACAAGTAATTTGCAACTTACTGAGATAAGTAATCAATTTAGAACAAATACTTCAAAGTTTTGACGTGTATCTAAGATAATAACAGTAAATTGTTTGCTTTACTACAACGCGATTGTTCGTTCATACAATGCAAAACAAAAGCGGATTTTATCAAAGTAGGCTGATCATTCTGAAAATTTGCATAACGCCATAACTTTTCATTCTGAACAACTTTTCTTAGTGACACTTTGGCGTACTATGAACGGAAAAGGTACTTTACCTGAAACGAAATTGACAAATAACGGATTTTTGCTCAACTGTAAAGACCTACTTGATTTTAACAAATCGAAAGTAAACTAAAAATAAGTTTCAGATCAAGCAGGGCGGAATCCCAAAATATGAAAATGCAATTCGAAAATTTTTGGTCCATCTCGCCTATTGTGAACTCAATCCAGGGACACACTGTATAATAATCTGTCTGTTGACCTATCTGATAATCAAAATCAGTAGATTTTCTACCATTATTCACGCATGCTTCACTCTTAAAAAAGTAATTAGATTTTCAAAAGTAATTACAGTTTCAAAACAATACATTGAGCAATAATGCACAGAGACACACACTCGACCCAAGATTGAATAAGCCGGGGAGTTTGCATAAACAGTGGTGTTTCTACTTATTTTGTTAATCATTTATTGATCAACCACGTGTTAAATCAGTGCATCTTAGAATCATGTATGCTACTACTGGCTGATCAGCAGATTTTTGCATAGATTTTAATGGATTGATGTGTTGCTTTGAAACTGATCCAGCTTTAACAAAAGTTTGAGTTACTGTGGACAGTCTGCAGCTTTTCCTGATTCTGTGACCTCGAAATTCTGTGTTAAATGAACAAATAATCTAGTATTGTAGTTTTGAAGAACATCTTAGAATGTTTGATATTTTGTTTTAGATGGGTCTTGGAATAATCTTTGATGAACGCAAGGCCGACTTCTCAGGAATTTCTGAGACACCATTGTATGTGAGCAAAGCAATCCAGAAGGCGTTTATTGAAGTGAATGAAGAAGGTGCAGAAGCAGCTGCAGCAACTGGTAAGTACTTTCATATTGTATAATTATTGTTGGTGCTTAATCTTTTCTTAGCTAATGGCTTAGTTTTGGGTGTTTGCTTTTTGATTAATGCTTTTTCTGTTGAGTAGTATGCAGTCAAGATTAAATAGTTTTATAAGTTGGAATAATCGTAGTTATACCTTGTCGTAGATGAGATGTTGTAGCCATTTTGTTTTGTTTATTGCTTTGACTTCTTCACTAGTTTGAATTTTTAAAACTATTTATCAATAAAATTGCTGTTTTTCTAATTGAAACAATTTCAAACATATCTCTTGCAAATAAGATAGATATTTAGGTTACTTTGAATTATTAATTTGTGCACGTACAAAACATGTGCATCTAATAACTGGAAAGTTCGGTCTTAATATTTTTTTTTATTAGATTGTTTAATCATCACTTTGGTGGTTGCGTTTGCTTTCAAACAGATCTGACAATGATTTGTTTATTTGGCCTCTAGAAACTTTAAATCAATAGATCAATAGATAATAAATAATTAAACAAGACAATTACAAGTGCAAAGTGAATTTTTGACAGTATTCTAGGGTACCTTATTTGCTAGCTTTTTAAGATAAGACAGAACAATCTTTGTGGTCCAATGTTATTGTCTCAAAATAAATCAAGTTTACCTACAAGAAAAATAAAAAATTTGAATAGGTAATTTTGTTATTAAATATATATTTATATATTCTGAAATCTCTTAATCCAACAATTTAAGAACAATCTTTGTGGTCCAATGTTATTGTCCCAAAATAAATCAAGTTTACCTACAAGAAATATAAAAAAGTTGAATACGTAATTTTGTTATTAAATATATATTTATATATTCTGAAATCACTTAGTCCAACATTTTAATGTTGACAAAACAAGGAATTATTCATTTATTCCAACTAAGAAATGGAAAAGCTCAACTAAGAATTACAGGAATTTTTGTAATATTCATCATATTAGGACAAAATGATCTTATGAATTGTTTTCATTCTTTTTAAATAAGTGAGATATTTACAAAAATTGTTTAAAAAAAATCAACTTTTGTTTTGACTGGTCAACTTGTGTTGAAATTTAGTCCACAATTAACATACTCTGGAAATACCATGAAAGAAGGTAAATGTTAGAGGCTATTACTTGCCAAGATTAATGTGCACTAGGGTGGTTCTTATTTGGGTTATGTTGGAATTTCGGTCTTGCCGGGTGGCCATTTGATTTAAAAAAAAACTGAAAATTTTAAGACCAATACGAACTTCCTATCTGTATTCTAATCATTCGCTGTAACGAAGAGAAGTTTCCCATTTAAAATACACGCTTTTTTTCACTTCTTATGTATATATTTGTCCACTGGGACAAATTGTTGAGAAAAAATTTGAAAATTGATTTTTTTGGAATTAATAGGGTTCGATACTACTTTTAGGCACAAAAGTAAAAAATTGAAAATAAAAAAAGTGAAAAATTATATGGCGCATTCGATTTTTGCCAACGATTTACAAATAAATTCAAAATAATGCACCGTTCAATTAGGGCTGATGTGATGTAGTATGTCCCATATAACTTTCTTTCTCACCTATTATAAAAGTAGCATCGATGCTCGTTAATTCTATAAAATCAATTTTAAAATTTTTTGCAAAAATTTGTCCCAGTGGTCAAATATATGCATAAGAATTGAAAAAACCCATGTATTTTAAATAGGAAACTTCTCGACGTTACAGCGAATGATTAGAATAGAGATAGGAAGTTCATATTGGTCTTAAAATTTTCAGTTTTTTTTAGAATCAAATGGGCACCCGGCGAAACCGAAATTCCAACATGATCCAAATAAGAACTACCCTAATGTGCACGTTTAAGATGTACGAGGGTAGATTGAAAAGTTTCCGGAATGAGCAAGAGATGGCGCGCGTATCGTGAAATTGTTATGATGGTTGTCAAGGCTAACCTATTTTAGGAAAGCTGTCAAATTTTCAGACACGTGCGTCGTTCCGTTTATGTTTACTAGGATATCTTGTGAAGCAATTCAGGCACTTTTGCAAAAATGGATAAAAACGAATTTCGTGCAGTCATCAAACATTTCTGGATGGACGGGAAAACGGCGACGGAGATACGAGATATTTTGCAGAAAGTTCATGGCACATCCACACCTTCATTTTCGACTATTAGTTTCTGGGTGAGCGAGTTCAAACGTGGCCGTACGAGCACCAAGGATGAACCACGCAGTGGACGTCCAAAAACGGCCACAAATGAAGAAATGGTCGATAAAGTCCATGATCTCGTGTTAGCCGATCGACGAGTGAAGTTGCGCGAAATAGTAGAGACCACGGGCATCTCATATGAACGTGTGCAAAATATCGTGCACGAACATTTGGGCATGAGGAAGCTCTCGGCGCGATGGGTGCCGCGTTTGCTGACTATGGACAACAAGCGAAATCGTGTGACCACTTCGAAAGAGTGTTTGGCCTTGTTAAATCGTAATCCAACGGATTTTTTTCGCCGATTCGTGACCGTGGACGAAACATGGATCCACCACTACACACCAGAAACCAAGCAGCAGTCGAAACAGTGGATTTCTCCAGGCGAATCTGCTCCGAAGAAGGCAAAGACTGTCCCATCTGCTGGAAAGGTCATGGCCACCGTTTTTTGGGATTCGCAAGGTGTGATACACATCGACTTTTTGCAGAAGGGAAGAACTATCACGGGACAATACTACAGCGATTTATTGGATCAATTCAACGGCATTTTGAAGGAGAAACGGCCTCATTTGCAGCGAAAAAAAGTGCTCTTCCATCACGACAACGCGCCGGCCCATTCATCCCGAATCGCCAATGCTAAATTGGTTGAATTGGGCTACGAGGTGGTGCCGCATCCCCCGTACTCTCCAGACCTGGCCCCGTGCGACTTCTTTTTGTTCACAAACATGAAGATTTGGCTCGGAGGCAAGCGCTTTACGTCAAATGAGGAGGTCATCGCCGCCACTAAAGCTTATTTTGCAGAGTTCCCGAAATCATATTTTTCTGAAGGCTTAAAAAAGTTGGAGCACCGCTGGGAAAAGTGTATCGCCCTGCAAGGATATTATGTTGAAAAATAAAAACAAAAACCTGTTCAATTACTGCGTTTTCTTGCCCATTCCGGAAACTTTTCAATCTACCCTCGTATATTGTTGGACAGATCTTGATAAGTAAATGCTAGAAGATATAAAATATGCTAAGGTTTTGTATAATAAAAGAAATAAATGGCCGGTTTCACAAAGCTTGATTAAGTTCTGATTAGCTTAATCATGATTAAAAATCTGAAATCCAGAAATTTCATTGGCTGAGGTTTAAGAGACCTGAAATTTTATCCAATTATATTTCTGGATTTCAAATTTAATCATGATTAAGTTAATTACAATTTAATCAAGCTTTGTGAAACCGGTCAAAAGACTGCTAACTATGCTAACTGACAATTTGAAATCATTGTATGTATCAAAAAGTGCATATTTTTTCCGATATTCCTGATATGGAACTTGGAATTATTTTCAATTACTCGTTGAGATCTATCGGACTCAGCCAAAATACAAATTCAAACATGCCATCCTCAGTCAAAAATATCCTTTACTTAATACTTTCTTCAGTCCACTTCGTACAGCAAAAACTCATAAAAATATTTTACCAAGATGTAGTTCGAGATTTAGTTATATAAGATGTTAATTTTTGAAATTATGCAAAATGTAAGTTAGAATTGAAGATTGTATCAATCTGTCCCAGTGATGCCATTAGATTGAGGGATGTGGGATATTTTCAATGTGTGAGTGATTGTCTGTGTGAATCGGTAGCGCTTGGCTCAACACCGCGCCGTTCAGCTGAGCGCTACCAATTCACACAGATACTCACACATTGAAAATATCTCACGTTCCTCGATCTAATGGCATCACTGATCTGTCCATGAGTTTCCTTATAAAATCTGTAAAATCCGGGTAAAATCTGATCATCTATTATTTTAATGTTCTTAAATAATGCTCGGTTCTTTTTGTAAAGGTAACTTATTTTTTAGTAATAAACCCTTCTTTTAATTAAGAATAATAAGTTACATGAAAGCATCATCTACAAGTAAATTCCTAGTGATGAATACTGATTCATTTGCTTCAATTCAAGAATAAAATTTCAATTTTGAAAATAATTTCCTGAATACTGTCCTTTGCCAGATGCCGAGGGGTCAACCACTCTTATAAAAAATGTACATGTATTGCCGAAATCCAAGATTTCCTCGCAATCTCTATGATTTTCGAGGATTGCCTTCGCAATCTCTGATTTCCAAGGATTGCGTTCACAATCTCTACGATTTCCAAGGATTGCTTTTGCAATGCCTATGATTTCCGAGGATTGCGGGATGATTTCTAGAATGCGATTGCTTCTTCATTAACGTGCTAATGTTTGAAAAGCAATTTTCAATGTGATAGCTAAAGATTAGAACAAAATCGATAGTATTTGTACTGGTTGTTTTTTACAAGAACACTACTATTAATTAAAATGTGTTTGTTGGGTAAATTCATTTATAAAGATACTACGAAGGACATTACTTCACAAATGCTTCATTTAGGAACTATATACGATTATTAATTTTAACGTTACATAAGTATAAAAAGATTTGTAGGGTTTTAACTAGTTTTAACTTCTTCTAAGACTTGTATACTCTTTTTCAATACCCATTTTGCAACGGCTTTTTAAACGAAATGGACTATTGCCTATTACTACATACATATAATTTTTCCAAAAATAAAACAATTTTGAGGAAAAAAAACATTTTTTTCATTAAAAATTCCCTATTGTTCTGTTAACCGTCTTTTTGATTATTATCCTTCAATGCTTGACGGATAATCGAGTCCTACTGTAATTAAATAGGCCCATAAAAGAAAAATATATTTTTACAATCTGTACATCCTCTTCTTTTGGCCAAATATTAATACTCGTCTAGTTTAGATTTTAAAAATTATTTTAAATGTTTGATCATCTAAAACTTGTACTATGTGCCCGATGTACCATGTGTCACATGCACTGTCTGCCATAAAGGTGGATCCATATTGGAAAGTTTTTTATATTTAATCAATTTCTAATAATCTCGAAACAGATGGCACACGTTTTAAACAATCGTTTATTTAACCATTTTAATCATGGTACAATAGTATATTATTATACGAGTTCTATAAGACGGTCTCTTGTAGCACGAGTTGTTTGGGACATGACGAGAGAAGCGAGGAGCGCTAGCATTGCCATGACGAACAAAAACAACTGTATACTTAATAATAGTATATTGTGTTACAAGTGCAGAAAAGTGCCAATTTCTCACGAGTCTGAAGATTATGTGGCATGAGACTACGTCTCATCACGAGTGAGACGAGTGAGAAATTGGTGTTTTTGCACGCGTTACACACTATACTTTATCTACGACAACAAAAAAAGTAATAAACCACCAACAGCTAAGAAAGTTTATTAACCTAGAATTTATACTCGCATTCATATTTTTTACGTGAAATATTTGGCAATAAATTAAGAGATGTAATGTGAGCCGCTTCCACGATGTTTGGAGGTGTACGAGTGTACACCCCAATTTTCCTTTATCGGATTTACTCATGATACATCTAGAATTTTAAAAACGACAAAAGTAAACATTAAATTTGTAAAGACAATAGTAATAATACGTTTATTATTACTACTACGTACTATTTAGTACTTACAGCTAAATAATCATACGTATGTACTAGTTTTCAAAAAATAATTTATATGTACAAAAATCACAATTCAATTGTCAAGGTTATTAACCTCTGCGCAAAATGTCAAATATTCTCGCATTATGTAGCAAATTATAAATGTTTTCAATGTTTTTATTGTAATTTAGCAATAATAATAAATAAAATTACATTAAAAATTATATAATAGTGTAAAACATTAATTAATCTTACGTTTTAATTGAATAACAATCATTGTAACTTTATATAATGAGAAAAAAAACATCATTGAAAGGCGTCTCGGTAGCTCAATGGTTACGCTGTAGCTACTAACCGAGCGATCCGGGTTCAATTACCCGGGTCCGACCTTCGTTTTGTTTCTAGATGGATTTCCATTCGAAATATAATTTAATGTAAAATATTAATTAAACATAATAAATTAACCTTTATCTAAAATTTATAACATTTTATATTTCAAATAATTAATAATATTATAAATATTGCAAGTGGTGTGTGGCGTTTTAATAGAACTACTGATTATTGAGAACTCCTTCCTCACATACTTTACCGTTGAGTTTGGAGATTGTTTGCAATTGGTCATTTTCACGGTTACTAGATTGTGCGGAATATGTAACTTTCTATGGTGGTCGTAGATAAACTAATTTATTTTTGAAAACTAATGTTGTCGTAACACATTAGTTGCCATAAAAACTAAAATTCTAAGTCCTAAAATTTTTCGAATTTTTTTGTTGCTAAAAATGTTTATTTTGTCGTAAATTTTTAAAAACTACAAAATTTTTCATTTTTTAAAAATTACCGAAATTTTCGGTGGTCATTTTGACCACTTTCCCGAAGAGATACAAAAAAATTTTTCAACCAAAAGTTTCTTAGAATTTGATGTACTATAAGATTCCAAAAAGAAAAATTGAAAAAAGTCAACATGGAAAAAGGCGACAGACAGACAGACTTCACGTATTCAGAGACGAACTTTTTGTTCGTCGAAAATTTTTTCGCTCTTGTGAATTCAATCCGTGGACTCACTGTATAAAATTCGTTGCAGTAGATAAAATTTCTTGCAATCTGCGGGGCTCCTGCATCGTTTTTTATGAATAGATTTAAAGTATTAATAACAAGTGCATGCATGCTCAGTCAGTATACAGCATCCACTTGAAAGTATTTATCAATTGCTTCTATCCCACTACCACTATTATGAACACTTAGTGCAATTAGTACTGGTTTTATCACTAAGGTGAAAGTGTTACAAAATTCTCAATTTTCAACGTTAAGTCTATAGGGTCCCCTACAAGATCAATCCGATTGACATTCTGACTGAAACAGTCATACTGACATTCCTGAGCACGATCACAAGAGACCTTACACTATCAGTCAGATTGGCAGTCGGCATGATATAATTTCAGCTCAGTCGACAGTGCCATCAAGTACGGATGTCCAGTAAAAAGAAAGTTTGTCGCTAGAAAAAGGTCAAACGCGGACGCTGAGTGAAAAAATAGTACAAAAAACATATAAAGTATAGTCATTTAAACTTGTTGACCAAGATCCAAGATCACTGACTTTATGGTCTCCTTTACCCTATTACTGTGCCCAAGTAGCGCTCGAATAGAATTCCATATGAAAATTACGTGCTTCCTATTCTTTTTGCATGCCACAATTAATATACCAAAGTAATGCTCAACGGCATATAATAATTACGCACTCCACGGTATATATTTGACACGTTAGAATTAATAGGTAAAACCACATTTTTTTCACATCTTCTTCACTGACATGCCATTCCTATGCTTTTGAGTATGTGAATGGAAGAAGAACACCTGTTGTTAGTTGAGTGGGCTTCCCCTGTTGTAGAAATACAAATTTTACTTTTGTTACCGATAAATGTGATTCACATTGTATAGATGTTGCTACGGTTATTTGTTGTAATTAATGTTAATTCCTCGTCTGTATTTCAGCCTAAACAAGCTGTGCAGTATTTATAATTAATATAGACATGGGATGGAGTCTTTTCTATTTATTGGCTTAAACCTGGGTTATGTTGAAGTACTCAGGTACATCAGGATGTGCTGTGTTTGTAGAATCAGCAGACAGATTTTCGCACGGTAACTGAAGCAGTTGATTTTGTTTTGCTATGAGACCGAATGTTTTTGCTTTTTTTGATGGCAATCTTCTCAACACTTCATCACAACACGGTATCACAATCATCAATTGCTATCACCGGTATCAGGAGACTCGGAAGACAAAAGGCTAGCTAGCGTTTTCCATCGCTTCACATACTAGACTGGCAGAAAGATTGATCGCGAGCCACATCATTGTCACTCAGAATCACAATCGTCTCCCACTACCCGCGATTGAAGTACAGATTTCAAAATATCCAGAAATCTATCAATCTCATTCATCAATTCATTAATCTTGACCTTACACGGTCAATCACATTGTCAATCCATGGCAGGACTGTCAATCCGATTGATTGTGTAAGGGACTTTTATGGTAACTACCTTTCTCATCAGAAATTGGGTTAGGTTAGATTAGCTTATGTATGGTTACGTTAGGTTGGGGGTGTAACTAGTTTTGCCGTGTTTATACATAATGGATTTTATGATCAGATTTACATTTATTTGGTAATATGTATTTTCTTGTGAATATACATACATACCTATGCAGTTAATTAGTTTCAAGAAAATATCTTTTTATTTAAATGATTCCTTATGTGTTTCGATTGGTTACACCTTTTACAAAAGCTTGCAAATACATACTGAAATTTTAAAATCTCCCCCGGTGTATATGTAAGTAGGTAATGGTACTCTTACTTAAGTGTTAACATCTGTAGAAATGTCTAAGATTCGATCTATTAGCATTGTGCTTGTAAAATGTGTTTCATTATTAACAATAAATAAATTATGGATAATTCAATAATAACAATGGATATCTTAATTTCTAATAATTGCTCAAGTAGATTCAACTTTTTTTACAAGTATTTCTTTTCAGTGAATTAAGCATGTTTTATTATGTCTATGAAATGGTTACTCTAATGCAGTGGGCCGCCACTGAATTGGTAAAAATCTTATTTTTAGATACATTTAGTTAAAAGTTCTCATATATTCACATTGTACTCTTTTCATTATTATGATTAATCAATATTTTCCAACAATTTGTCTCAAATCAGCAATTTAAATTCTTTCTCGGAAAATGCTTATTTTATTTTGTGAGTGTAAATGTTTAGTGAGTTTAAATTGAGGTTAGAAAACGTCAGGAAAGCATATGATGTCTGATAAAAGTTGAAAATTATATTTAACTTTAAAAAAAGATGGAAAATCAGAATTATCTGAAACTTAGCTTTTGTAGCTAGTTAGCTTTGGTAAGTCGGCTTCTGTTAATTAGCTCTTCCAAAAGCTGGCATGTAGATTGTAGAAACTTAGTTCTTTAATGAGCAATAATTGATTAAGATCTTGGTAATTGCTTCTCAAGGACATCCCTGACTTGTTCTTATTGTTGCTAAACTATTCTGATGCTTTGGATGTTAATATAAAATTTGCCAAAGTTATTAAAATTAACAAATACATCACTCCATGTCACATTTGTACAATATATATAGTAAATGATATTGCAAAAACCATTGCTGCATTGTTTTGAATCATTATCTTTTTTTATAGAGGGTGGTTCTAAGTTCTGTCCATTATTATTATGAAGAAAATAAGTTCACATAAAAATGTTGTGGCAAGTTTCACTTTAGAGATAGAAGACGTTTAAAATTGTCTTTTTTCAATTGGTCCTAATCTAAATGAAGCCTGTTCTGCATATATGATGCAGTAAATTGGCAAAGTCTTGTGTACTTTCGTTTTTAACCTATAGACACCATTTTGTAAAAAGTTATTGACATAGAAATGGTTTGGAATCACCCAATGTAACATTACTATTTCAAATTCACCAATTTCATAAATGAAAACTTATTTGTGCCGTTTAAGTTAGAAACACCAACTGTATATCCCTTGTATATATAAAATATCTCGCTCTTAACATAATATCATTAAATGGTTTCCTTGGAGCACTTACATGCATTTTTATTCATTTTCGAAAATTTGTCTCTTTGTTTATGCTCTGCTTTAATGGACAAGCTTTATAATAAAATCTGTAGATTTTTATATATTTAATAGTCGCTGCATAACTTAATTTCAGTTTAGTAGGGTGCATACAAAAGAATATATACCTGTAGTTTTAAGTTGTTAGCACATTAGAGATCATTGCAATGCCCTTGTAAGACAGACTGCACAAAATACTATAAAATAAAGGTATTTTTAATAGCTTCTTTATAATTATGTCGGCTTCTCATTTCTCTTTAAATTTAGTTTCTGTGTATTTAGATAAACAACTTACATATTTTTCTATGGTTGTCAGGTGCGGTCATGATGATGCGCAGTATGCCATTAGTTTTTCAATTTAAAGCAGATCATTCATTTATATTTACACTTTTTTATAAACAAAGAAATACTACATGCATACTTTTTTATGGAAGAATTTCTCGTTTGGATGCAACCTCATAGAACACTTAAACGTTGTGCATTTTCTTAAGAATAAATGTTTTTTTACAATATTTCTATTGTTTTATATGCATTACGATTTGAAGCTTATTTAAGTGTTACTTGATTTGAAATGTACAATGCAGGTAAGTGCACACTTACCTTATTAGCCAGTTGCCAATTTCATTAAGGTTGTACAGACCACCAGAAAAGCGTGTTTAACCTAAAAGCCATGATTCTTACGAGAAAACAAAATTACTTTAATAAAATTATTACTTTAAAAGTTTAATTCGATTAGTGGCGAGGACGATTTTACAAAAATTAAATTTGGAAACTAACTTAATAATACCACATTAAATCGCTGTAATTCTTCGATAACTCCAACCTTCTTCAGACAATATTAATGCTTGGGCATATTCTTCACGAATAAGATTTCGTGTTTAACGTTCCATATTGACAAAAATATTGGAAAAACACAGCTATCAACACAATAAACACACTCCTGTCAACTGCCTTTTCACATTTAGCTGTTTTTCATAGCACGCTATAAACTTGTGTTTTTCCGGTACTAATAGATTACCAAGTGAATCAAAAACGAGAATGTTAAGAAACGATAAGACTAGAGTACGATATGAATTTTAACTTGCTGGTGTAACTGTTAAACGTTACAGGGTTTTACAAATTTTATAAAAAAAACACGTCGCAATTGGTACACACAGTATTCATAAAAAAATAATTTCTTTGACAATACAATAGTACATTCACATTTTCAAATAAAAAACGTATCATACAAAAAAAGAATCATTGAAATCGGACACATGGTCTAGACACAAATTAACTTCAAACTTTTAGTTATTTTTTGGTGGTGTGTTAATTTCTTGGAGAAGTGTATTATTTTTTACACATTTTTGCTACAGGTTGATTTTTGGTTAGCTTGTCAAAAATTAAAAATGTCAAATGCTGATTCGTTAGGCAGCGCACGTTACTTGACATTATTTATCTCTGCCTGTGTCTTATCAACCATTTAACAGGGTGTTTTTTAAGCCCTCGTTTCTATTAAGAGATCTTCGTGGAAATTTAACAATTTAATTTCGGCAATGCAGCCTGGAAAAGTATCTCTTAATAGAAGCCAGGGCTTTAGCTGGAACGGTATGCGTTGAAAAATGTTTTCATTTGCTTATAAATTGCTCTAGAGTGGAAGAGACATTCTTATTTATTGATACATATGCAATCTTTTATTTTATTTTATAGACAATACTGCTTTGAAATCAGTGTAAATAATTTTCCACCTCAGTTTATAGCAAATAAATCTCCATATTGAGAATTATTTATCCGCATTTCACACTTTTTTTATTCTGACTTTAATGTAACTAGAGGATGAGTCAGAATGATTGATGATCTAAATAGCCTTGCTTTTACAAGATTTATATGAGACCCCAGCACTTGAGATGTTCAGTCTTTGCAATCATCCTGTATTTAGGATTACCCTGTCTTAAATATATGGTATTCAATTTGTTTTCTTGACAAAATTGCAAATTGAAATGCAGCTTGAGCTTCAAAGGAATATCAAATGCACTTTTTAGTACTATTGATTTATAGCCCAAGTAAATAACGTCTAGAAAAGAAAAGAAATTGGAGAAAAGCTGAAAATTAGTATATAGGTGTAGAAAGTGTTGCTGAGAAACATATCAAAACTCTCCCCATGTGTGGGTGATGAGCGCCGGCTGCACCAACCTGGAAAAATGACAGACACAGTTGCTTTTTCGCTAATATTTCAGAAAGTATTAATTTTACGGGTATCAATGAATGAAAATGTAGCTGATAAAATTTCCCACAATTTAATTTTTTAATGAACCTCATACGTCCAACAGTTTTTGAGATAGAATCTTTTTCAGCAACTGTCAATTGTTGACATTCCGAAAAAGTACCGTTTCTTTGCGCTTTTTTCCTAAGTATTTCACATTCAGGTGCTCTTACGTACAAAATGCATTTTATAAAAGTTAAAGCGAATTAGATTTTCTACAAAATAGTTGGTTATTGAATGTCGCGCAACCAATATTTACAGAGATATGATTTCTTAAAGAAAATGTAGATATCTGTATTTTCTGCATATGGCCGATGTAGAAAATATACTTTTCGAACAACAGTCCTACAATAATGGGTATTTTTCGAAATTTAATGTGAGGAAATTTGTAATTTTCTCATTTTCTATGAGATTACTTACAAAATACCTAAGACCAAAGTTTAGCTTAAAAAATTTCCTGCAAAATGTATTATATTATTCTGTGATGTTCAGTAAATGCCGACCGACAACACATGTTTGAAGAAAAGTGTGTTTCTGTTGTACCCTCATTTTTATGGTTAATTATATTTTCCAAAGAATACACTTTCACAGTTTTTAAGTCGACATACGTTTGAGAGCTCATTCTACATGATATTACATTCCGAATAGGCCATTAACTATATTTTTAGGATGGATAGTATTCAAGTTATGCGGTGGTAAATATACTTGTCACAATGACGGTTAGTCTCTCTTGTGTTGCAAAACGCACTGCTCTGCAAATTGCAAGTGCAAAACAGGTGGGTTGATGTGCTCTGACATTTGAGGTCACTGTCTGGAAACAACTTGTACTATGAAGAAGATTCCAACAGCTACGAAAATGCCGATTCTGTTGAAATTCAAAATTAGAAAATCATGTGTATTAATATTATTTTTATAAATATTGTGTTCAGAAATTTGTAAAAAATGTTTCTTCATGTACATTTATAATAATAATATTTCATTTATAACCCTCACTTTTTAATTATTACGTCACTAACTCAAGATTTTCACATAAGTAACTGAGTATACGGAAATGTTGCACGACATTGAATAACCAACTTTTTTGTAGAAAATCTAATTCTCTTTAACTTTTATAAAATATATATACAGGGTGGTCCAGACCACTCGTATACCCCTTTTAAAATGTGGGGGATTAAAAATTTTTAACAAGAGGATGAGTGATCTTACTAATGTCGATGTGCTCTTTTGAATGACGTCAAAATGGAACCGCCCCTGATTTCCCCTTGTTGGGGGTGAGGGAGACAACTTTGAAAATTCAAATGGGAATCCCTAAATTTTATTGCATATTTAGATTCTACTCGTCAAAATATGAATAATTTATTTAAAACATTTTTTTATTTTCACAACAAGTGGCGCTGTAATCGAAAAAAACGATTTTTTGCATTTCCGCCGTCTCTGGCATATTTACAGGTGCAAATAACAGTTTTTCATATTTTTTACTAACTACTGATGAAAAAGCTTTGCTAATGTGTACTTTCACTGTTTTCGACAAACGTTTTTTTTTTCCAATGTACGTGATAACAATATTTTTTTGCTTTAAATGTTGTTAGAATTTGTGTTCCATTCTAACAACATTTTCCAAGATTCTACTGGGAAAGATGGTTTTACTTCAAAACATGTCAAGTTTTGACAAAAATCTGCCGACGAGAATTTCACTTTGTAATTCACTATAAAATTTCGGTGGTTATCTTTCTTTTAGCGTATAGTAATGAATGATAAAATATGGATATCTCATCCACTCAGGCCATAAAGTAAGAATAATTTAAACGAATAAAATTTTAAATTGTGAAATAAAAATTATTTATTTGAACAGTTGATTTTCAACAATTACATACTATTTAAATAGACTTGCGAAGCAAAGAAGTGTAGCAAGTTATTTTCTGTTAAAATTAAATACTAAATTAGTACGATTTAAATATTATATTGCCATATACAGAGCAGATTACAATTTAGAATGTTTTATCGATCATTTTTATTAGTTAAAAAAGCAAACATTAATTACATATGCTTAAAATAAATATTCAGATAAAGATTAAAAAGATTAAGCATTATCTAAATAAGTAGACGTTAAGGTTCAAAAACGATCTAAAAATTTCAGAAAAATAAATTGTTGTCACGTGCAACGCAAGAAAAAAAATTGTTTGTCGAAAACACCTTAGGGAGAGAATTTCCGTTTTTCATCGTAACGTAAAATCTTTTCTCATGAAAGTACACATTAGCAAAGCTTTTTCATCACTATTTAGTAAAAAATATGAAAAACTGTTATTTGCACCTGTAAATATTCCAGAGACGGCGGAAAATGCAAAAAAATCGGTTGTTTTTGCGATTACAGCGCCACCTGTTGCGAAGATAAAAAAATGTTTTAAATAAATTATTAATATTTTCATGAGTAGAATCTAAATATGCAATAAAATTTAGGGATTCCCATTTGAATTTTTAAAGTTGCCTCCCTTACCCCCTAGAAGGAGTGGTCAGGGGGGTTCCATCTTAACGTCATTCGATACAGCACATCGACATTAGTAAGATCACCCATCGTCTTGTTAAAAATTTTTAATCCCCCGTATTTTAAAAGGGGTGTACGGGTGGTCTGGACCACCCTGTATATAACAGCTCTACAGGCCTTAAAGGCCCTTGGCTTTTTCAACTAGGTATCTCTTTCCATGTTTTTCTATCTAGTGTAATAGTTCCCCATTCTTTTATTTGCAGTTTCTTCAAATCTTGTTCTACTTAATAATAATTTAACTTTATAAAATGCATTTTATAAAATAAATATTTGCAAAATATGCGCAAAGAAACGGCGCTTTTTCGGAATGTCGACAAATGACAGTTGCTGAAGAAAATTCTATCTCAGAAACTATGGGAAGTTCAAGTATGAGGTTCAATGAAATCGTGGCGAATTTTGTCAGCTACATTTTTATTTTGAAAGTTGATGTCCGTAAAATTAATACTTTTTAAAATATTAGTGAAAAAGCAATTGTGTCCGTCATTTTTCAAGATGGCACAGCCGGCTCATCACCCACGTATGGAGAGTTTCTCAGCAACACTTTTTACACCTATATACCAATTTTCAGCTTTTCGCTGATTTTATATATACCAGGTGTCCCAAAATGCTCTTTACACCCAATATCTCCATTATTTGAAAAGAGAAAGAAATCAATTAAAAACTATTGTGAATGACTCAAAATGGTCCTTCAGAAAACATTCTTAAACGCTGATTGCATAGCAACGTTTAAGAGATCATGCCAAGTTGATTAGTTTTTCAAATTGCACCCCTCTGTTTTTTTTCACGGAAATGTATTCTTCACTTCATTCTGCATATGGTAGTATGCCTTACTTAATTATCTAATGTGCATTTAAGGGTTGAAAAAATATTTTTTATAATTGTACACTTTATATTCACTAACTAAATTATTTATTTAAAAAATATGAGTAGGACCGTGTCTACAAGTGTACTACTGAGGCTTTGCAGCCTGTGTAGAGTCCACAGAAGGGCATTTTGAACATTTACTTAAGGTTTAAGATAAGTTTGTACAATTTATAACAAATATTCTTAAACCCCTAAGTGACCATAGATAATTAAGTACGACATACTACCATATGCAGAATTAAGTGAAGAATAAATTTCCATGAAAAAAAAACAGAGCAATTTAAAAAATTAATCAATTTGGCATGATCTCTTAAACATTGCTATCCAACCAGCATTTAAGGATGTTTTCTGAAGGATCATTTTGAGTCATTCATAATTTTTTGGTTGATTTCTTTATCTTTTCAAATAAGGTCTTTACCTTTGTAAAGAGCATTTTAGGACACCCGGTATATATTTAATATGTCTATTTTAGTTAATACTAGATTATGTCTATGCTATTAGTTCTTGCACTTATGCGCAGTTTGTCTAAAAAATCCCCGGAACAATTCATAATAAGAAACAAAGTTTAAATGCTAAAAAAAAATTTTTCTTTCTACAGATTTAGTTTCCTCTAAAAAAGGCTTTTTACCTATTGCATGAATTGTTTCTATATTGAAATATTAGATAAATACAAATGCAGTGAATTTTATGATTAGAAATGGAATGTTGGAATTGCTGAATGGTCTTTTGAGTTATTATATAGTGAATACCACAGATTAAATTTATAGAAAAAAAAGTTGGTCATATGTGCTATTTTAATATGCAACCACACACTAGTATATCTATTTTTAGCTACATACTAAGAAATCGACTGGAAATGACAGCTATTTTGGAATTTTACTGAACTAAAAGTTTTTAAAAATGTTTTAATTAATTTAACAAAATTAAGTATTTCTACTATTATCTGACCAATTTTAGATGGTTTATTTCTAAATACAAAAATGAAATTACTTTTTTAAAGAAAAACAATGACAAGTTCAAACTATGTTGTGTGTTCCTTTTCCTAATCATTTTAAAAACAAAAAAAAATGATGAACAACACTTAGTTACAGTAATAGTGGTTAAATATAATATTTTTTTATAAATATCATTCACGATAAAAATATTTCCTCTTGTGAAATCTATTTAATACTGATAAGTATTCATTGTTTGATAACTGTAGTAATTTTTAAACAATTATCATGCCAAGCACATTTTTTGTAGTCTTTAAGTTCTTTGGAAATGCACTTTTAACTTTAATGGTGGTAAATCTGCATTTATAGTTGTTAGCCTTCCTAGATCTATTATGTACATTGCTAATGCTTTATTTAAAATAAATCCAATACTCGAACTATTCAATTGATTTTTCTTAGGAGTTGTAATTCGAATGCGAAGGGCCCTCCTAGAACCAGAAGAGCATAATTTTATTGCAGATCATCCGTTTGTATTTTATATTTTAACAAAAAGTGATTCTGGTAGTGTAAATGTTCTTTTCTACGGGAGACTAGTCAAGGACTTAGTAACTGAAAATAAAGTGCATGATGAGCTGTAATTTGTTTTGTGTTTTTTTGTATTTTATTTGGAATGATACTGTGTTATCTGTGTCTGAAATGCTATAGATCTAACTTTTAATATTTTTATATTTAATATTTTATTAATATTTTAATGTAAGTGCACACTAAATAGTGACTAATGCACTAAATTATGCATAAATTACATTTTATGAAAACACTGCAGAGCGTTTATCTTGAAGGACTTGTAAGATATTGGAAATGCCTTCAACACCATTTTAAAATTAGAACGTATAAAAAATGTAAAATCATTTTTATTTTAACCAAGATTTTTTAAAATTTGATTCAATCCTTTACATAGATGCTTATTAGACATAGAATCTTTTTCAAGATGACATAAACATTTTCAGTACATTCTATTTATACAGAGGTATCCAAAATAATGCCAACAAATTAGTAAATTTAGTGTCACTTATGGTCAGCTCTTGATAGTTTTAGAGATATAGAATTTTAAAGTTTTATTATTAAAATTTTATCTTTTTAAAATTAAAGAGTCATTATATACATTGCAATGAAATGATTTTGATGTTATTATGGGAGTACATTTTTTGTATTTGTTTATTATACAGGGTTATGATAATGTAATGCACAAAATTCATAAAACGTACAACGATCACTTTGGAACAAAATGCAAAAACACGTCAAATGTTTTTTTTTATTCCGCATCTTTTGACATAAGTTACAAAAATAACACGTCAAATTTGTCAAAGTTATGACGTCATTAACATATTTTTTTAATGGGAAGCTAAGATTTTTATTACATTATTGGAGAAAGCTTGTTTTGTTACACTAGGGAACAATAGTTGCAGTAGGGCTCACATAAGAAAAAAAAACGAGAAAATGAATAAAAAACGAAATAAACGTAAGTTTCATAATAATCGTTGTACGTTTTATGAATTTTGTGCATTACATTATCATAACCCTGTATATAGGTATTATATGATGAAAAGTATTTTACTTTATACCAATGAAAAAATAAATTATTTAGTTATTTTTGGAATATTTTTTGGAAAATATTATCTGATAACATGATGAGTTTACTGATCAATTTGTAGGTGTTATTCTGGAACATTTTGTATACAGCACAAATAATTCATTCCTATATCTACTAATACCATAAATTATGTCGAAATGAATAATTTACTTAGCTTATTTATAATTGTCAGGAATGGCCATGATGATGCGCTGTATGCCAATTGTGTTTCCATTTAAAGCAGATCATCCATTTATTTTTGTACTTCTTCATAAAGAAGAAAATAATGTGTGTGTACTCTTTTATGGAAAAGTTTGTCAATTGTAAGAGTAATTATTTTATGTAAGTATTTACATTTAACCCAGTGACCTCATACCAGTATGAGTTAAAAGAACTAATATCTTTATTGGAAACTATGTATACTTTTGTATTAAATAGTTGTATATTGTGGTAAAAATAAATATTTTATTGCAGAATTTTATTGTTTTGTATATAATTGCAAAATTTATATAAATTATACAGGTAGGTGCATATCGCGCATTCCACGAAAAGGTCAACCTCTACAGATAAAATTAAATGTTCAATAATGCTTAAAAAGACAAACCAATGCATTTTAGCAGGTGTCAATTCATGTTATAACATAAATTACAATTACCGCAGCCAAACTGGAATGATAATGGCTTATTTGTTATACTTGTATGCAAAAATGTGTAAAATAGGATGAAAACTGTCATTCGGTGCATGTAATCACAGTGGTGGTTAAAGACAATAATGTCAGTGAGTTTAGTTTTAAATTGCAGTTCATTGTTATTGAATAATAAAAAATGTGTCAGACAACTAAAAATCGATTAAATTAAAAGAAATGTGTCTGAACTTCAGTGATAATATTGAATGAAATCTGCAGTTTTTGTCATGTCACAGTACGTAACACATGTAACATTATACGTAACGCCTTCAAGATCTAAATTGACCATTAAGGACATCTTAAAACAAAACCGTATGTATGTATGGCATTATTTTTGGTGTTTTCTCTAAAATTGTCTAATTAATCAACTCGTAAGTCTTTTATGAATAGTTTGCAGAACCATTGCAAAACTTATAATTACCTAGTATTTATGTCTCCATTTCGTCACTTGTACGTAACGTACGTTTTAGCTTGACTCGTAAACGGCACCAGATATAAAAAAATACATTTATTATGAGCAAAAAAATGCATCAAATTAAAAGTTTAGTTGCTTAAAAATCATTTATGGGGATTCGCTAATCATAAAATGTGTCGAAACGCGTCACGGTACGTAACCGCGGAATGCGCGATATGTAGTGCATGTATTACTGATCTTTTAAAGATGGAAGCATATATTGAACAGTATTGTAAAAAGCTATAGAAGAGATCAACATAATTGATTTAGATTAAAGTTTAAAATTTTTGATATCATTTTTCGTACAGTTTTTTGTTTTGTTAGAATTTTTATTGTAATGTTGACATCTTTCTTGATATAAAATTGGTTAATAAGTATCCATACAAGTAGGCAAAGATTATTTTGTTTGTCATTTACTTTTTAACTGTCGCTCTAAAGCATTAATTGCAGTTTCTTGTTTCTTCAAATTTTTTAAGTCTTCTATTATTCCTATAGAGTATAGACTACTTGAGAAAAGAAAAGTATGCCTTAAAGCATCTGTAATGCACAGTATGGTCAAAATTCAAGGGTGATTACAAATTAAAGGTTTTTTCCTAAGTCATTCCTGGTGCCAAATCTGAGGGTAGGAGGTTAATTGTATACAGGGGGGGGCTCTCTAATTTGTAACACATTTCCGTACACCTTAAGAAACTTTTGTAGGAATTGTTGTCCTAAATGCTTACTGAATTTCTACCTGTTTTACCTAATCTAAGAGTAATAATTCAATACATTACCCTATTAGTATGAGTATGAGCAGTGATACCTTAAAAATGTTTGTTAATTATAAAATTATTTTTAGGAATCGGAGTAATGTTTTTAAGTTATACCCCTCCACTTCCATTAATGCAGTTTAAAGTTGATCATCCGATTGTTGCTTTACTACAAATTAGTGATGAAAATAATACAATTGTATTATTTATTGGAAGAATAGTGAATCCTATAAACTAATATCATCTATACTATATTAATAATAATTGGAGTGTCATTGTAGTAAATTTAAATAAAAATAAATAATATCTATGTAATTTCCAATTTTTTTTAGTTAAATACAAAATTAGGAAGTAACTGGCTTTTTTTATTAATACACATTGTCTACCATTCTGAAAAATCAAGATTTTATTTTCCCATTCTCGGAAGAGAATCCCACCAAAGAAAGTTATACTTGTGTTGTCAACTCAAAAGATTTTAAGAAACACAATATCAAAACTATTTTGAAACCACCCTCCATTAAAGATACTTACTTGTTGTCTTTTCCTAGGGTTAATAAGATGCAACTTAGCCATTCAAATGTTAGAAGGTAACAGAGAATTATGTTAGTTCAAGAATACGGGGCCCTGAGCATTTCTTCTTATCAGGAGCTTACATACATTGGTGAAATAATTGCTCAGTTCAAATAAGAATCTCAAAACGAACATATTTAAGTCAGGCCTTATTTCTACCTTGGCTATTGTAGAATTTTATTATGAAATAAGATATAAAATTGTCTTTGATGATATGACGGAAAATTCAGAGGTCAGGAATTTCTTATTTATTTTTAATTTTTTTTTAGCACCAACTTTTACAAAAACTTTTACTATATTTTAAGATTTGGCAAGTATGCCATAATATCTATGTTTCTCAGATGTGTTGCTATTCACTATATTTCCTTTACCAGGGGCGGATCCAGAGAATTAATTTGGGGGGGGAGGGGAATTTTTGGAAAAATACAGTCGAACTTCTATATAACGAAGTCGGTAAATCCTGAAAAAAAATTCGCTATAGGGAAATTTCGTTATAAAGAAATATCACCTTTTGTAAATATTATTTTAATGCTTTCGTTTTAATTCGAGTGATTCTGCAAACTGTAATGCCTTGTGTTTAATTAATTGTGATAATGGTGCATTTTTGTCGCGAATTAAATGCACCCACTTTAAAACTGCTTCATCTACGGCGTCGTAAACATAAGTTCTAGCACATTTTGCTGTATGTTCACCAACTGATTTTAAAATTGATTCGCGATTTTTTATTATAGTCGATAAACTACTGGCAGGAATTCCAAACTTTGCCGTGATCCGCGATGTTTGTCTTTTTTGTATACAGTTATCAATTTCCTGCAACACGTTGATTTTCTCAATAATGGTTAAATACTTTCACTTTGATTTTTTTTGTACTCTAGTGTAGAGCTGTTCTCTCACAAAACTAAAGTTACAATAAAAATTTGCAATGCAAGTTTTGAACTTTACGTAAATGCTAATTGCATTTTAATCTTTCTTAGAGGGGTGGAATCTCCATTTAGACAAGTAACAATTTGTATAATGCATCGAAGTTTAATCTTTCCTAGAACTCTCATTCAGATAAATTTCCGGAACTCCCTTGAAAAAGTAAGAATGTAAAAATAAACCAGTTGTAAACCTTTTAATGACAATTTTAATCCTTCTTAGAATTTCCATTTAAACAAATTTACAAAATCCTTTTATAAGGATTACAGATTTTTAAAAATGTGTGCAGGCTTCTTGGAAGATGGCTAAATTTATAATCTTTTACTGCTGCTAAGAAAGAAAGATTGATGCATAATACATACATTTACCTGGAAAAATTTATTTTAGTTTGGCCTAAAAAATTCGTTAAATAGAAATTTTACTTCGTTATTTAGAGACACTTTTATATGTATTTTTTCTAAAAGGGCAGTGTACAGCACAAAAATTCGTTATATAGAGAAATTCGCTATATAGAAGTTCGTAATATGGAAGTTTGACTGTAATTGTTTTAAATAAATAATAATTAAACAAACATTGTTTGTTTTTATCCTATGTATATTTATTTATAAATGTTATATATTGCACAATATTTAATAAACATTAACTACTGTTACATTCAAAATTTATTTAACTACAGTACTAAAGAATATGAGATTAAAAATTTGGGGGGGAAATTTCCCTCATACCCCCCCCCCCCGTGGATCCGCGCCTGCCTTTACTCACACATGAAAAGTCAATCCCAAACTGCATAGTAGCATGAACTTTTTCTTTTAAAATCTGTTCACAACTTTTCACTTTAATCTTGTATTTTGTAAACTTATTTTTAATACCTTTAAACCTTTTTGTCTAAGCTCAGACCTGACCACTTGCAGGTCTCCAACCTTTACAATTACAGATAATTCATGTTATTAATAAGTAAATATGTGAAATACTTTTTGCACTTTATTTTGTCTTTTAAAGAAATATTTTTGATTGTTTAATTCAATTGTTAAATGTTAAAAAATTAAATAAATATTTAATTTCTATGAGCTTTATATTAATAATATATGTCAACTTTCAAATCTGTAAGTAATTTTAAGTAATAAAAATATTCAAATTAACAATAATGAATTGCTCATCTCTTATTCTGTATTCATATTGTAATAGAATTTTATTTAATTTATAAATGACTAACAGAAGTGACCTTTGCCTTTTTCTAGTGACAGACAACCTTGATTCATATACGGCAATTCAGTCTGATTTTAAAGTAAAAATGAATTGTTCTTAAATTATATAACTTTCATAATAACCGTATCCTACATTCTTTTTTTATTATAATTGTTTGTGGTTTTAGATAATGTTTATTTTATGATTGCTTCGAAGTTATAAAGCTGTATCTACCTACACCTATCTATACATAATTTATTCATCGATATACTATTTATACCTGTTTACCAATTGATTACAAGAATAGATCTTGTTTAATTGCTTTACTGTTTATTACATTTTCGGAATTCTTTTCTGAAACAAATATTCTGAATTTATAACAAAATAAGATTTTAGAAAATACTTTATTACATATTCTGAAAATTAAATTAATTTATTACTGCTTCAAGCAAAATTAAATTTTGCTGCCTTTCTGTAACCTAAAAACCCTATATTGAGCATAATAACATATTCTGTACTACATAAAATTCCTCTGTTTATTTATTTTTTTCTTCTAATTTAATGGCTAGGTTTTCTTGGGTTTGCCTTCCAGTTCAACTACTTCTTTGATTAATGGAATCGCAATCAGGGAGGCTGTTTCTGTGTTGCTGTTTGCTGTATGAAGATTTGAGTCTTTTTTTCAAAACTTGAAAATGAAGATTGGGGATCTTTTAGTTTCTCAACTTTTCCACTGTTTTGAACCCTCCAAGGCCATTTGCTCGTGTTACCATTATCATCTGACCACTTCCTTGTCTCAATTAAAAGTTTTTAATGCAATCATACAGGCCAGTGTTGTAAAAAATTGTAGGCTTTCTGGCAAGTTCAAGTTTGTTTTATTTATTTATAAATTTTCTTTAAATATATGACGTATACCATAGCCTAAAATTAAAACTGATCATTTGATTTGATTTATTGGATGGTTGGAAGTATTTATTCCCTGCCCCCTCAAGTATCAAGTAGATCTGCTGTGAAAAATGACCTAGGTAACTTTTAGATTATATGTAACAGCTGAAAACCTAAAAATAAATTTTGTTATTTTTTCAACTTATCAGATGACTATGTACTATATCAAGTATCATGTTCAAGAAAAAAGTAATTAGAGCAGTCCATGACCAAGCTATTAAGGTTGGTAACGTGTCTTTCTACTATCGTGATCATATGTAGAGACACTATCAACTGCATAAAGAAATAAATGAATGAACAGTGATACCAACTTTTACAATAAGGCAACAGCCGGCTTTAATTGTATTTTTATTTGATCACAAAGTATTGGTAAACCTGCTAAACAACATGATAAAGGTTACATCAATAAAATGTCTCTAGGTCTGGAGTATGCATATCCCAAAGTTAAAAATCAGTATCTGACCTTTGCTACTTTGTTACATCCAGCTTAAGATGGTTTAAGTTTTCAAACTTTGAATGAATTTTCGAAATAGTACTTGCTCAGCTGAATTATCATATTCAGGAAAAATATCTTTTGTATAAGATGTGAATGACTTAAAACTTGCGACAACCAAATAACACTAAACAAAAAAGATTTGCAATAAAAGAGAGAAGAAAAGAAAGAATTTAATGATTGGAGAATGTATTTATGTCTATAGTTGGCTTTTTGTAAGTAGGATTTTATTACTAAAAAGATTTGTTTTCTATGCAGTGAGGGAAAAAAAATTCTTGTGCTTGGTTTATATTGTGTTTGTTCAGCTTTCTTCTTCATTGTTGTTGTTTTGTAATATATTAGTTATAGTTCATCCACGATTATACGATTTCAGAGTGACTCATGATTTCATGAGCGATGATTTTTTTCCTTATAGTGGTTAAGTAAGGTTATATTATATGCTGCCAGTTTGGCATAGTAGTAACAAAACAGACAATTGAACAAAAATTAAATTAAATCTTTTGCAATTAATATAAATAAATCATGGTTTGCTAAGATATTTTTAATTATGGGCAGTTTTATTTATTTCTAGAAAAGATCTATCTATTTATCTGTTTATCTTTTGATATTTTATGATATAATCATATAAAACTAATAATCATTTTAGTTTAATTAAATAATCCATGCTTTCACTTCGGGAAAAACTTAATTGTTTTAATTATAATATTTGATATCTGTTATCAACTTCTGCATTACTGTCTACCCTCTAATCTGATGCAGTTTTAGTGTTTGAACACATTGTAAACTTTGGTGTACCATGATCTCTTTCTTAACAGTAAAAAAATACAAAAAGAATTATAAATCTCTTTCAATATTCTTCCGTTTAAATTAGTTATTTCAATGTTACTATCTTTCAAATTAAGAAAAGTAGAAACAGTTGAATCCTCAATATTCCTGTAGTATGGGACAAAAATATATAATTAATATATAAATAAAATAATATGCCTGAATGTCTTTAAAACAGTTCAAATTTTCTGACTATTAGCTTAGAAAATGCGACCTCAATTCTAAAAAAATAATGTCAACGATCCTGACAGACAAATCTGGCAATTTCTAGCCAGAGCATACAATGCATTTTTATGGGTCATTTTTGCCTTCCTTGTAATGACACACAACCGAGGTATACTTAGCCAGGAGATTAACCCTAAATGAAGTGTCTATGGACATTTCAGTGGTTCTAACTGTAGGATACCTCTATACTTTGTGTTCACTGGAACTGCACAACATGAGTGTAGGAGGGAAAGCACCTACTATCTCAGTCAAAAACTATTTTGTAGCTTAGATTTTATAAATGTAATCCTTATTGTAGTAATTAATCAAAACAACTTTTTATTTAGAAAATATAAACTTATAAAAATTGCACTCTGTTCTAAACATGACAGACCCAACTAATATTGAGGACTATAATTATAGTGCTTATGCTATGTATCTATTTATAGCTCTAATGATGGACCTGGATTGTCTAATAATTATGCAAGAGGAATTTACATTTAGAGCAGACCATCCATTCGTAATGTTTATTCAATCAAAAAATAATTCAGCCACTGACATGCTCTTTTATGGAAGAATTGCTAAACCAGACTGTCCTTAAATGCCTTAATTGTGAACTAACAGTAATTTATCAATATGCTAACTGTTCCAAAATAATAGTAAATGTAAATAGTACTTTTAAGGTGCTATAAGCTAATAAATAGAAGTATTGTATTGTAGTCACCACAAGCCATAGCTAATCAAAGCTGTCATAACTACTTTTTTTATATTCCTTCTTTTACACTGTAAATTCATTACAAAATTTTCCATCTGTAATTTGCAAAAATTAACACAGATTCCAAAATGAGAAAAGAAACAAAATAATATAGTTTCTATAGATGTTACTGTTTGCTTTCTAGCAAAGCTAATTTTAAAACCAGAACCTTTACACTAAATAATATTTAAAATAGTAGAATTTTTTAGTATAAAAAAGTTTAAATAAGAAAACTAGATCAAAAGGGTAACACATTTGTTTTGCAGCACAGACATGACACTAATATCTCACATATAGTGTCTGCCATAAAGTTGGATCCATATGGGATTTTTTTCTAATATTCTGATTCCAGAAAAACTTTGTGGAGCAATCACCTCTGTTTTCAAAAATACTTGAAATACGCCATGTGACATTAGGTATCTGTCAAATTCGCCATTCTTTTTTAAAATGGGTGAAAAATGACCTTATTTGTTAAAATATGGAAAAGTTTTATTAAGAAAAAATATTTTTAATGTATATAATTTACGTTTACATATCGAGTTTGAACGAGATATTCCGACATAAAGAAAATTTTGTTTTTTAACATTTTTTGATGCACCCCCGTAAGTGACTATTTTGAAATCATTAAAACGCTTTAAATGAGTGGGAAGGCAACAAGTGCATAGCATATTTTGCTAATAATAGGCGATGGTGTAGGTATTTTTGACAAATATTAGAATTATCAAGAAAAAAATGAAACGTACTGGATTATTTTCCAATTTCCAAGAAAATAACGGATAATTTTATTAATCTTTTTTTATTAAGCTGCGTTTGAATAATACAAAAATGGTTGTAATCATAATTTAGCACTAAACTACTATTATAAAATAGTCAGTTATGGGGATGTATCAAAAAGTGTTAAAAACAAAATTTTCCTTATGTTGGAATATCTCGTTCAAACTCAGTATGTAAACGTAAAATGTCATTAGAAATACTTTTTCTTAATAACACTTTTCCATATTTTAACAAATACGGTCATTTTTGCCCATTTTAGAAAAGAATGGCGAATTTGACAGTTAGCTAATGTCACCTGTCAACTTTGATATAGCGTATTTCAAGTATTTTTGGAAGCAGAGGTGAATCAGAATATTAAAAAAATTTCCTGCATGGATCCAACTTTATGACAAACACTGCATATCTATGTTAAAAAAATCTATTTTTTGATGTCTTTCATAACAGATAGGTTGACATATTTTTTTCTTTTTCATTGAAGCATAAAACGCTATCTAATGAATGCTTAATGTGTAAGAAATAAAGATAGAAAACCTAGTATAATTATATATTTATAGAGCCTTGCTGTAACAGAGAAAGAAGTAGATTAGTTTTATTAAATTAAGAAAAAACTAGTGTTGATATCATGTATTCTATTTTAGGTATAGGAATGAGCAATTACAGTGCAAGACCAATAGTTGTTATGGTCTTCAGAACAGATCATCCTTTTATAATACTGTTACAATCAAAACATGACACATTAACTGATATATTGTTCTATGGTAAAATTGTTGAACCATTATTTTCATAAAGTTACGTAATAACAATGCATTAAGTTTTTGTAGCAGCCATATTTAAAAAATACTTAATATATATTTAGTAGTTATAAATTAAGTATGTTGTTCGCCTTATCTTCAGCCTCACATCACTAATGTCACATTTTTTATTTCATACTGTGTCACATTTGTCAGTTTTACGTCAAACTTTTCAGTCCAGAACATGCGATTTAACAGTCTAGTATGACTGTAAAAAACTTTACAGTCTAGTATGACTGTAAAAAAGTTTATTTGTTACTCACTTGTAAACGTCATTTTATGCGACGAAATACAAACAACGAAAGGTTACTTTTACAAGCTACTGACTTGTAAAACTGACAGCTGACCTGTAAAAGTTTTACAAGTTAGTAGAATATGACATTCATAGACCAATTGTCATAATAACCTCTACGTCTACACACACTTCCACGGCTAATAAAATTATTAAAAAGTGTAACATTTTATTGTCATTGTTAGGATTAGGGCCAGGTTTTATAGATACAATAAATGTTGTGTGTTGTTTACAAATGAATAACAAATAAAATATTATACATTATACGCAAGGTAACTGTTTTTACTGGCTCAAGAAGGTGACAGGCTCGCCTGCCGGCTCGCCAGTCATTTCCTTCTATCGCCAGTAAAAACAGGTTTACCTTGCTAATAATGTAAAATACTATTACCGGACACAAATACAATCAATCAACTGAACAATGTTTTAGTACGTAATCAGTTACTATGGACACTCGTTCTTCATAGATGTCCATATTTTACATTTGGCAATTTATTTTATATAATTTTTTTTTAAATTAAACCAATATTCCAATAATTGCAGTATGAAATAAAACGCATTACATCATACGTCCTGGAAATGGTCTTACAGTCTCGTTTCGATGTTCCGGACTCGGCTCCTTCGTCGCCTTGTCCAGAACATCTTACTAGACTGTAAAATTCCATTTCCAGGACTTGTAACGTAAATTACTATTACGTCTGTGAATTAATATATGACATGATTTTCTAATTTTACATATTACTAAATTAAATACGGTAACGATATACAATCATTTGTGATATGTGTATGAAGATCAAACAGACCAGGTATTATTTTATTATAATTCATTTATTATTTTTGTTAGAAATTATTTGTTAACAGAAATGTATTTGTAAGCAAATAAAGAAATGATAAATATTGTTTTCAAATCTTTAGATCTATTAATTGAGTAGGAAAATACTCCTGATCCTAGATTTGTAATCTAGAGCTTTTAGCACTAACTGTTACAGACACTTGCAGCATTATTGTTACATTTAAGTTTTGAAAGTGAAACAATATGAATTGCTTGAGTATATAGATAGATAAATATATTATTTAAATGAATCTTGAAAATCTGAATCTTTAAAAGTTCTTGAAATAATCAAAGATATGATGATGCAAACACATAGCTTCTATAAACTTAGACAACTGCACCTCCACAAAGTATATGGTCAACTTCTAGTGAATGGGGCTCAGTCGAAGTACGAGGTAAGCGCCATAAATTCTCGGCCTGATATAGAAAAAATAAACTTGGTAAAATATAATAATTTTTATTTTTTAATATAATCTCCCCTAATGTCAATACACTTATTACAACGTGGAATTAATAATTCAATGCCTTTGTAAAAATAATCTGAAGTTTTTCCTTCAAAATGTTCAACTACAGCTGCTTGCAACTCGTTCTCGTCGTTAAAACGACGTCCCCTAAGGTCTTTCTTTAAATTGAGAAATAAATAATAGTCACTAGGAGCCATATCCGGAATGTACGATGGATGATCCAATGCTTCAAAGCCGCATTCGTGAATGGCATCTTGTGAAATTGCGGTAGTATGAACGGGTGCATTGTCGTGTAATAATCAAACACCTCTTGTCAATTTTCCTCGACGTTTTTCACGAATATTGTTTCTCAGTTTATGCAATAAAGACGCATAATATGTACTGTTAACAGTTGTATTGTATTCTTTAAAATCAATCAGTAAAATGCCGTCACAATCCCAGAATATTGTTGCCATAACTTTCTTTGTCGATTGAACGACTTTCGCCTTTTTGGGATGAGGTTTATCGGGTCGCTGCCATTCCATCGATTCCCTTTTGGATAGAGGGTCCTAATACAGAACCATTGTTTCATCTCCAGTGACAATGGACTCCAAAATCGGCTTTGGGTCGTCTCCACATAAGTTGAAAAACGAGCGCGCACATTCGACGCGACTTTGACGTTGAACAGCAGAAAGAAGACGCGGTACCCGTCTTGCACTAATTTTATTCATACCCAAATGGTCATGAAGAATTCGGCGAACACTTGTTTCCGAAATGTCAGACATCACTGCTAATTCCTTAACTTTTAAACGGCGATCTTCTAATACCATTTCTTCAATGATTGCAACTTTTTGAGGCGTTACCGCTTCAATTGGCAAACCGTTGCGCTCATCATCTTCAAGAGATTCTTGCCCCAAACGGAAACATTTTGACCACTTTTCTACAGTGGAATATGAAGGAGATAATCACCATAAACGCCGTCTAAATGTTGTTTGATTTGATTAGGCGTGTGCCCTACTTTTATTAAAAATTTAATGACCGCGCGGTACTCAATTTTCGTTAGCTGCGACATTTTCATGCACTCTTCACGATGCTTGAGTCGCTACTAAAATCTATTACGCTTCTAGCCGTAATATATATAGTGTAGGCCTCTTACATGTTCAACTATGATGCAACCGAGTTTGAACATGTTGACACCTTTAGAAGCCTGCCGGGCCGAGAATTTATGGCGCTTACTTTGTATAACTTAACGTAACGTATAACATAACACTTAAAAAGAAATCATCATAATCATGGCGAGGCACTGAGCCGCACGCTATGTAGCCGAGTATACATTGAGTCCACTCAAATTTCTCATCAGTTACAATAGAATTTCTATAGCATTTCTTAAACACTTAAGAATAAACACAGCTGGTACAGGTTTGTAATAAAAGAGATATATGCCATCTGTGAGTAATAACTAATAATAACAGCGCCAATTTACAACTACTTTCCTTACTCTCTTTATACAAAAAATCAATTTCCTCTTGTTTCAAAGTCTTCATTTTCTTTTTATCACTCTCAAAGCTACATAAATCTGTTATAACATAAATGGTGTTATCAAAGTTATATAAGCTGTATTTGGGACAGTATCTTCCATTTTAAGTATTTCAGGCTGATTAGGCAAACTGGTAATATGAAAAAAATTGTAAACTGAATATATTCACTTATCAAGAATATTTACTTTATTATTTTCTTTTTAAGAAAACTAAAAAAAATATTTTTAGGTTTGGTGATGGTAACCTACAGTCTTATTATTCAAGAAGAAGTTAAGTTTCAAGCAAATCATCCTTTTATAATATTGTTGCAATCAAGGAATGAAAGTAACCTTAATACCTTATTCTATGGAAGAATAACTAAACCTCAAAACTAATTCTTTTTCACATTTAACATTAAATTAAGGTAAGTGTATTGTTAATATTGAAAACTCTAAACACGTCGCAACAAGTGTAAAACCAACGTCATCAACAGTTTGAACTTTTTTTTTCTTATTTGATAATCATCCTTCTTTAATCTCATATAAAAATGAAAAACTACTTAGGCTTGGTAATCTTATAAAATGCATCCATTAGTAATAACCTTTATCAAACAAAAATTTCTAAACAATTTTGAAGTATAAATAGCAAGAATAAACTCTATTAATAAACAAGAAACCATAGTTTGCTATTTTTTCATATAAATCTTAAATAAAACGCTTTTTTGTCTGAAAATTAATAGCATAAGAACCGCAAGGTTTCCCTCTAACCCCTACAAAAATGACATAGATGTCCCTAAAAATGTGTACCTTTTATTACAAAAAAAATATAGCACTTAGATATATAATATTTTACTGTTACATGTAGAAATAAATTTACTATTAGCTTGTTTTTAGAATATTTAATTTGGTTCAGTAGTTTACGAGCAATATGCTTTCAAAGTCCGAGGACTTTTTAAAAGTAAGATTCATGGGCAGCCAAGAACAGAGAAAATTAGAAAATGATGACTTATGCTTTTATAAGTTGTTTAAGTAAATCAGTTGGTTAATCAAAGCCTTTGATAGTCTTTTGAACATCTAGCATTTTACGCATGTGGTATAAGAATACATGTGCAAATGGTAACTAAAAGAATTCACAATCTAATTGTACTGACTTATTATTATTTAAACTATAACTATTATTCAAGGGCGGCTTCAGGCTGAATTTTCGACAGGGGCTGTTGAACTTTTTAGGTTTATAGCTTGTTCAAAAGTCAAAAATTGAATGCATGAAATAGTGAATTATTTGATATTTATTGTTTTGTGGATTTTAGAGCTGAAAAAAAACACTGTTCGTAAACTAACACGTTCGTTGAAACACTATAAACCTAAAACAAATTTCTTTACAATTTATTTCGATATATTTCATGTTATAATGTTATTTAATTTTTGTAGTATCAAAAAACAAATCCTACAAAGATGAACAAACCTTTATTCAACACTTTTACAAAAAATGTATTCTTACTAGCTAAAAAAACTAGCTAAACTTTTGATAACATTTATATGGTATTATACTAATAGATAGTATAGTCTTTATAAAACGATACTCTTCAGGGCCAGATTGATGCTTGTCTTTTTACTGAGCTTCAATATTTAGGTTTATTAATCAATTTTATTTACAAATTAAAAAAAATACGTTTATTGTGAATAAACTAATGTTAACTTGAGCCACAAATTATAAAATAAATATGTTAGACAGAATGTCGATTTTTATAAAATTACACATTTCTTATATATCAGATGTTTAATAGAAAAGGTGGGAAGGTCAGGCCTTCTAAAAGTACAGTCAGTGTAAATACATTATTGCAAATTATGCACCCACATCCTAAGCCTGATTATTATGCATTAAGTACATTAAAAGACATAAGACATTAAATTATTTATGAAAGCAAATATTATGAAACAGATATTTAAAAGAAAAGAAACAAATTCTATAAATAACTTGTAATTCTATTTATTGGATTTATTATAAAAACTATTTAAAAATGTAATTTTGCTGACGAGGTTGGTCTTTAGTCGAGAACGTTTTTTTTGTTAGATTGAAGATGATGCTTTTATTGTGGGCTTTGAGCAAAATAAATTGAATTAATTAAAATTAATCATTCTATTTACACGTATTTCGGCAGTAGTCTTTTTCAAAATACATTATAAGGTAGAAATATAAAAAACTGAAATAGTAATTAAGTACATGAGGAACTTATTCAACTTCAATTAATGATTTTAATTTATTTTTCTGAAAACCCAAGATAAAATTATCACCCTCAATATTATACTAATACAAAAGAATCTTAGCAAAAGAAAAAATCCACAACTTAATATTTTTAAATGTACGTGTCTCATTCTATGATTTTTGGCCAGTTTAACAAATCTGCCTTTAGTTTCTTTGTAAGACTGATCGAGCAATTTAGAATTACACTCTAATAAGAGCGATACTAATCGCAAACTGTTAGTTACATAGCCTAGGCGACAATGGATCCCCTTGCCGCACCGCTTTTTCGACTTTGAACACTGGACATTCCTTCTCAGTTCTTATTTTTGCCCCACAGTTTGCATCTATTAATTAATTCAATCAGTTTGACGTATTTTTCTTGTTCCTAAAGAGCCTTTATTATAAAATAGTGCTCAACGGTATCAAAGGCCTTAATCTGATCTACACAAGCTATATACCGGGTGGGGCATTAGTGTGGGGAAGTCTGATAGCTCCTAAACGGTAACAGCTAGAACAATCATTCTAATACGGATGTAAACAGTTGATAGAGGCGCATCTAGAGAAATTAATTTCAAATATACAGGGTTTTGCAGAAAAGTGTGGCACGTTTAAGGCAGTTTTTTTAAAATAGAATGCCCCAAATATTTTTGCATATTTAACACCTCTCTTGGCAGGTTTATTCATATCTAAAATTTTAGCGCCATCTAATGACTGGTTTAGAAGTTAAACTTTTTTTTTCAAAAAAATTGAATTTTACATTATCCCACTTAACAGTTTACCGCTTTCCGGCCGCAACTGTGAAGACGAATTTAAGTAGGGATTTTGTTGCAGGGGCTTGTAGGGTGCGTTTCTTTAAAAGAAAATGGACCCACCATGTACAGGGTGTTCAAAATTAATTTTTAGATTTAGAGAACTTCAAAGCTAAAATTCTCCAAAAAATGAAGATAAATAGCTCCAGTTAATGTACCATCAAAAAAATGTGACTCTATTACATGTTCTCCAATAATTCCCCCCCAAACGTTTATGGACCATCTGTGCTGGTTATAAAGTTGTCTGAAAAAGTGGGGATTTTCTGTAGCATAATAATGGAAATTGTGCCTGTTAACAAATCCATTTTTATGAAACGTTGCCTCATCAGTGAACAAAACATTGTTGAAGAATGCATAGCATCGTCTTGCATTTTACCTATGGCCCAATTACAAAACTGTAAACGTTTTAGAAAATCGTCACGAGTTAATTCCTGGTGCATTTGAATGTGATATGCATGAAACTTATTTTTCTTTAAGATTCGACCAACAGAACGTCTACTTATTCCTACAGATGAACTCACTTCTCTCTGACTAACATGAGGATTCTCAATCGTTGCCAGCATAACAGATAACTCATTTTCTTCGTTCACAACATTGTTAATTCGTTTACTTTTTCATACTGTACATTGTCGGTCCTCACAAATCTATCGAGCAGGGTTTTGAAAGCTGTGAATTTTAAGGAGCCTCCGTTCAGGATACCGATGGTGGTAAATTCTGCGGGCGAGCAAACAATTTCTTTCCGACTTGCCCAAAACAAAAGTCATGTCTACAAGTACTTCATTACTAAAATTCATTTTGAAAAACTAAAACATCTACTAGAACTAAACACTGATGGTCGATAACTACGAGAAATGTACGTTTTGCATACGTGCACAACAATTGCTAGATGCTTTAATGTTTTGTTGAACAAAAACTACCAACACACTTGACAACTAAATAAATGATTGTTTTTAATTGTGTACTTCTTGCAGTTTTTTCTCAATAAATCAAAAGTGGTTACAGATAGCTATAGGGACGTACTTACAAAAAATGTTCGTTATTTAATTCTGCATCACAAAGGTACAAAATATACAGGGTGTTCCATTTGAAAAAGTTGTGAATTTTAGCTTTGAAGTTCTCTAAATTTAAAAATTAATTTTGAACACCCTATACATGGTAGGTTCATTTTCTTTTAAGGAAGAGCACCCTACAAGCCCCTGCAACAAAATCCCTACTTAAATTCGTCTTCACAGTTGCGGCTGTGAAAGCGGTAAACTGTTAAAGTGGAATAATGTAAATCTCAGTTTTTTTGAAAAAAAATTATAACTTCTAAACCGGTCATTAGATGGCGCTAAAATTTTAGATATGAATAAACCTGCCAAGAGAGGTGTTAAATATGCAAAAATATTTGGGCATTCTATTTAAAAAAAAAATACCTTAAGCGTGCCACATTTTTCTGCAACACCCTGTATATTTGAAAATAATTTCTCTATATAGATGCGCCTCTATCCACTGTTTACATCCGTACTATAGTAAAATCAAATAAGAATAAAGTAGATGGCGCTTCGATCCAAGTTACATTTACACACCTAAAATTAAAACTGCGGGAAATTTGAAAATTAATATTATTTAGTGTTCAAACTATTTACTTAAGAATATATACAATTTATTTTTGTACTTTTGTACAAGATGCCAGTGTATCTTATATGAACAATTGATAAATAGAACTAATAAATAATGCACACTTTCATAACACTGTAATGACACTATGATTCGAAAAACCTTAAAAATTATTTTATTTTGGCACAATATATCTATGTTCGTCTGATTTGATGGGTTGGAACTTTCGGATCCTAAACATAGTTTTTCTGCAATATCCTCTACCATTTTGTCTAAATCCTACCTTCGATTTTCT
Source organism: Agrypnus murinus (assembly GCA_929113105.1). Lineage (NCBI taxonomy): Eukaryota > Metazoa > Arthropoda > Insecta > Coleoptera > Elateridae > Agrypnus > Agrypnus murinus. The sequence goes on along the minus strand of OV816028.1, from coordinate 110,643,795 downwards.
TCATTAATTATGTGGTATATGCAATCTTTCCATCGTTTTGCATTAACGGTAGAAATTCCTTTATTAGGAAGCTTTTTCACGTCAGCAAGTGAATAGGTTGTAAGATGCATTATTAGCAGCTATGTAGTAATACATGTTTCACTTGTGCCCATATCAACTTGATTGGATTTAAATTACAAGTATAAGAGGAATTCTAATATAGTTCTACCACTACTTTTCACCATTTCATCGATTTGGACCACTGTGAATCACTTTTCCTTTTGGATTTTTGAAGGATTGTCGTTCAGCCATAGTTAAAATTAGCTACTAAAATATAATTACGTTTATTTAAACTACAGTTAAAGTTGTTACATAAATCATCATACCTGCACAGTAATAAGAATAGATCCAGTAAGTTCTAAAAAGACTAAAAAACCATAACCTCGGAAATTGTCAGTATTAATATCTTAGACATAGATGCAACGTTGCCGGATTTTAGGTATGATTTTCAGATTTTTTTCCTTTCATTTAAAACTTTGAAGATTAATTAATGAACATTTTGTCACGTTAATTACGAATGTACATTAATTATAGTTTCTTTTTACACACAGAATAAGTTATATTTTCGTACTTGAGCGTAGTAAGCCGTAACGTTTATTGTACAACTGAAACGGCGCTTTTCACATAATTTATGCACAAATTTACTTTTTTAAGTTGTGTGAACGTACCTCGTATTTTAGCCAATCAACGCGAAGGTCAAGCTTGCCCTATACCTTCCTTCGCTTTATTCTTAGCTGAATTCTACTATAGAACGATTTTTCTAGCTGTTACCGTTTAGGAGCTATCGGACTTCCCCACACTATTGCCCCACCCGGTATAGGTTCATTGCATTTTTCAAGTACTTGGTTAATAGTTTGGAGGTGGTCGATAGTTAAATAGCGTCTTTGAAGGTCCGGTTGTTCTGCAGGTTGTTCTGCATCCAGATGTGTGTATATTATTTTGTATTGTGTTTATGAATAATTTATAAAGGCTGGGAATCCGGCTATTGATCTATACTTTTCTATTTTTGATTTATCTCCATTTTTATGTAGTAGGATTATAGTGGATTCTTCTTTCCATTGGTCTGGTATTTATTCTTCTTGCATTACTTTGTTAAAAAACGATGTGATTATCTGTAAGAGCTTATGTGATCCACATTTAAGCATCTCATTTTTTATATCTTCATCTCCCTGGTGTTCTCTCCATTTTTAGTTTGTTGATTGCTGTCAGGAGCTCCTCTTCTTTTATACTTAGTATTACTGTATTGGATTCAGTATTTATTAGTTTGATTTCCGTTTTATCTTTTGCCCTTTTTGTATATAGCTCCTTAAAGAAGTCTACTGCTACCTGTAATAGTTTGTTTTTCTTCTGTGCTCTAATTTTCATTCATCAAGTACTCTGTTTATTTTTTTGGTAGGACCTGTTTGTCCTAGGATTGTGTTAATGTTTTCTTCTTCATATCTCCTCTTATCATTAGGTATTTCTCTTTTTGTAAGTTTATTTATTTCGACATATTCCACCTGACGAAGTTTACTTTCGCCTTTGATTCTTTTCCGCTTTGACACAGAGTTGGTTTGAAGAACACTCCAAAATAGTTTTTAAAGGAGCTTCCTATTTTGGCAGTTTTGATGATCACATTACTTACATTGTTTAAAAAGGATACTATGTAGACAGAAGTTATAAAAATTCTCAATATTCTTTTAGTTACTTGGCAAAGTTTTGTTTCAAATCTTTTATCTACTAAAAATAAGTGGACCACTTTTTTATCTTTTGGTAGTAAATGACTCAGGTTTTTTGCCATAGTAAAAAGATCACTTTCTATTGAATAAGGAATGAGAAACATGCCGTTTTTGCATTTGTGATATATTTATTATAATTATGTATTTATGTAATTAAAAGGTATACACATAAATACAAGAATATACAAGAATACAACCATTAATGATATTATTTTACCTACTTTTCAGCATTGATAATGGTGCAGTGCTGTTCAATGCCAGTTCCTATAAACAGAATCGAGTTTAAGGCTGATCATCCTTTTATTGTATATCTGCAACATAGGCAAGATCAATCCACTGACATATTATTTTATGGAAGAATTAGTAAACCTGAGTTTACAAATTAACTATCTTTAAATGCACATTAATAGATAAAAAAAACCTTTTATAATAATTTATGTTAGTAGTAGTCAAACTAAAATTGTTTTGTATCTTATTGTATTGTAATGATGTTTAATGTGAAATGTTGAAATTTTCTATACCTACATAGTTCAAAATAGTGCTTTTATATAGATATTGCATTGTAAGTTTTCAAAACTGCCTGTTTATGTCATAAATCAGTTATAAATATACTTTTACAATCGCCTCATGGTATGTTTATTACTGGATTGATAAAAATTTATTTTTCCTATAGTACTTTCCAAGCAGAATTAGAACCAACATTAGGTACTCATCAGCACCCCCCCTCAAACTCTGAAAAAATCTAAACTAAGCAAAATCGATATCTGTTATCCTAATGCATGAAATGAACTCAGGTTTTTTGAGTTAGATTTATTTCATCAATTAGCTGCTATTAGTACGTTTATCCCCGGTGTGCTAGCTAAGAAGTACATTTTATCCAAAATATACTAACTTGGGATGATCAAAACTTGAAATAGCACTAGAAATAAAAGAAATTGAACGTATTTAAAAAAAATGTCATTAAGGTAAAAGATCATTAATTGAAGGGTGTTTAGCAAAAACAGCATATGTCCAAAATTGCCGAAATGGAGATTCTTGCGCTATCTCCCAGAAAATGTACTGTTTTTGCAGAATTGACTTTATTTTAATGCAGTATTTCTTAATAGTTACGTCATTTTTGAGGAAATCAGGAAACAAACTGGTCTAAAATAAACTTGTCAGATACATATTATAAAAAATTAAAAACACAAATACTATACCTTTTGTTTTTCACTGTAGTGTTGGCAAATTTCCGGAAATTTATTTTTTTGAAACTGTGGAAATACTTCTGGAACTTATTGAAACTTGGCAAATGTCAAAAAAAAGTTAACAAAATTCAAACGCAGTTTAAGGTGTATCTAGGTGAATCAATAAATGACTGATAGTTGTAACTTTTTTTATTTAAGAAAAACACAAAAATCCATTCCAAGGAAACATGAAAAAAATTAATAAAATTATATAACTTAATATGGCACACTAGCTGTTCTCATGAAAACATGGAACGTTGAGGCTACGGTTCTATAGCTATGTCATATGGCTAAATGTTACCTTATTATACCTTGTTACAAAACAAATAATCAAAACAACTATTAGACCAGTAGTAAATACTTAATATCTTTTTAGAATAAACAGACACCGTAAAAAAAAGCTTTATGATACATAGTACATATAAGCTCTTAGCAGTACAGTTTTAAAAACTCAACTCTACCTTATTATACTTTTTTGTTTACAGATTTGTAGAGAATAAAAATTAAAAAATTATTTAATAACTGTTGTTAAACTTGCGCTTAAACTTAGCTTATTGCATTCACTGCTCTTCTTCGATATGGCTTATTCTCACTACTACAATAACCTCAACAACGACAAAGTGACAATTCTAAATTTTTAAATACATGTCAAGACCAAAGGTTCTAGAGTCCTTCTATAATAATATTAAATAATAAGAATGTAACCTATTATTATTATTATACAGGAACTCTAAAAGGTTCTAAGCTGAGATAAATCTGAAAGAGGATGCCACGCTCCGGACCCTTTGAGATGGCCATAATGTTTACATTTAATAGTAGTTGGTCATGGTAGTACATACAAGTACATAAGTGTGACATAATAAGTGACAAATTAATGATATTTAATATTCCCAGGGCTGTAGCAAGAAATTTATTTCCGGGGGGGGGGTTCTAGGGGATTAACGAAAAATCCACAGTTACAAAAAATCTACTGATGTATAAATTGACATATTAAACTTAAATGACTAATCAATTTAGACAAATCTATGAGGTAATATTAGAAGAAAAGCTGTCACGAATTGAACAAGAGAGAGATAGAGCAGAACTGGACGAATATAGAAAAAGCCATCCTATAAGCCACAGAAACTTTACCAAAAGAAGGGAAGAAGATGGGTAAGGATTGGTTTGATAAAGAGTGCCAGGACGAACTAGAACAAAGGACAAGATAAAGAATAAAGGCCATATAAGGACGAGAGAAGACGAGGAAAAATACAAACTTCAAAGAATGAAGTGCAAAGCTGTATGCAGACGAAAGAAAAAAGAACACAAAGTAAGAAATCGAAGAAAACTTCAGGAATAAGGAGATAAGAAATTTTTACCAAATGGTCAAGAAAAAAAAGGAAGGCGTCCGATGTAGAAATTTGTACTTTCAAGATGAAAATGGTGAATGGATAAACGACCAACGTAAAGTAGCTGAAAGCTGGGCTAAATACTTTAAAGAGCGTTTACTGTCTCCAGACTTTGTGGAACTCTATAATCATGAAATATAATCAAATTAAAAGATTAATTCAAAGTTTCACAAGTTTTATTACTATCTTAACCTGACAATATTGTTTCGACATTAAATGTCATTATCAAATGTAGATAAGATTGATAAACAAACACGTTGCTAAGGATAAATACATACAGAAAATAGGTAACTAGATTCAATACATACAAAAACTAAATATTTAACACTTCTAATAAAGGAGAATTACTAAGCTCAGTTTGTTCATTCATTAAAGGTACTGTGCATTTATGTTTGTATATTTCAAAAGCTTCTAAAATGTCTAATTTGTGTTTGTTGCAAAAATGTAAAAATTTAATGTTGTTTTGAGGTGTCATTGGGTGGTTCTGTTCCAAAATGGGTTTGGCATAATTCGATTTTTCTGGATGTTTAAGTCTATAAGAGCGTACGTGTTCTTTGTATCTTATGTCGAAATTTCTAAGTGTTTGTCCAATATAAACCGAGTTACAAAAAGAACAATTTAAACGGTAAATGCCGGATTTCATGATATGTATGTATTTATCCTAGGCCTACGTAATAATAATAATCGCCCCCTCCCTCCCGCACAAGCTTATAGCTTCTGGGGCCTGGTTTCCAGGCTATGGGTTGTAGCTATTATTATTATTATTATTATTATCCTTAGCAACGTGTTTGTTTATCAATCTTATCTACCTTTGATAATGACATTTAATGTTGAAACAATATTGTCAGGTTAAGATAGTAATAAAACTTGTGAAACTTTGAATTAATCTTTTAATTTGATTATATTTCACAACTTTAAAGAGCGTTTACATAAAAAGGTAGATGTACCGCATCGCTTACAAGAACTATATGGTATATCTGGGGACCAAGAAGAGCAGTATATAGAAGTCCCCAGCTTGGAAGAAGTTTCGGCAGTAATTAGCAACTTGAAAAACAATAAGTGCCCAGGTATGGATGGATTACAAGCAGAGCTGGTAAAGTATGGAGGAGTCATAGAACAGGAAGAGATTCAGGAGTTACTAATGATATTGGAAGGAAAAGCAATGCCAAGACCGTGGTCACAAGCCCTCATTTGCCCCATATTTAAAAAGGCCAAAAGACTGATTTTGAAAACTACAGAGGCATAGCTTTATTGGGAATCATATACAAAATGCTGGTAACGTGTATCAAGAACAGGCTTAACACAGAAGACGAAAACATAATTGGTGAATACCAGTGTGGTTTTCGTAATGGGCGCTCAGTTACAGACCAAATATTTATCCTAAGAAAACTGCAAGTAGAAAGCTACGAATATAAGCTACAAACCCATGTTTTGTTCATTGATTTTTATTAAGCGTATGATGCAGTAATCCGAGAAAAATTAACCAGTACCATGAAAGACCATAGAAGGCAGAGAATCAGAACCCTTTCTGGTTGATAACGGATTAAGACAGGGGGGACCCACTTTCCATGACGCTGTTCAACATTGTGTTAGAGAAAATACTGTGAGAAAGCTACTTAAATAGAACAGGGCTTCTACTGCACAGGGCACACCAATGTCTAGCATTTGCAGATGACGTCACCTTAATTACAAGAAATAAGGAGGAGCTACAAAGAACGACAATAAGTCTTGTAAGGACGGCAGAGGAATATGGGTTGAAGATAAATGAGAAAAAATCAAAATACATGGTATGGGATGATAGTGTCTTTAATAAGAGAAACTGTCTTGAAGTCTGACTTACGGAAGTGAGGTATGGACTCTGGGAAGAGAAGAAGAGAGAAGGTTGGGAGTATGGGAAAGAAGAGTGCTAAGGAAAATATTCGGGGGAAAGAAAATAAATGGAAGGTGGGAGAGACGCCCAAATGAAGAGGTGCAACAGCTGTATAATCAACCAGAATTATATCAACTGGAGGAATTGGAAAGAAAATGCTCTAGCGAGGAAGGAATGGAAGAAACTTACTCAGAAAGTCATGGGCTTATAAGACCCCTTGAACTATTTTGTATATATATCCTAATTTATGGAAAGTTAAAAGTACGGAATACAGTCATAGGAACCCAGCCTAGTGATGTCTGGCTTGTTTGGCAATTATTGGTGATATAATTTCCAATAAGTCATTAAATGTTCCATTGTTCATGTGTAAGAAATTTTGGTAATCCTTCCGTTTACTTAACTTTAACTTTAGCCCCTGCTATTATTAGTACTTTTATGTTCCTGGCGTGCTAGCTAGCTATACCTTGTTTCATACATCAAGTTCGGCATGGTGCTTTATGGAAAGCGATGTAGCTACATTTTTGAATAACACTCCTTTGTCAACAATAGGTACCTGTCAATCATAAATAAATTCTGCTTCTTTTACTAATTACCTTACCTTGCTTAACTTGGATCTTTGTGTTAGTGGCGTTCAAACTTTATGCAAAATATCTTTTTAATAAGATTACACATAGAAACTTAATGGTAGTAGCTTGCAATTAATTTAATTAAATAGTTCAACTACATTAATAGAGTTTTATTAGGCTGAAATTGTTCATTCCGTTGGGCATACCTTGTAAAAAGTACCAACCTAGGTCATGTTGTAGTCCATCCCTAAGTTAAACAGAATTTAGTTATATTGTCAATAAAAATTACTGTGTGAGAGTTTTAGGAAAAAAGGGGTGAAATTGAATTTTTCTGTTATTTGTTGCAGGACATCACTCGCTTTGAAAAAACTGTAAATGGTTACAACGATATTTAAGTTGTCAAAAAAAAACATTTAAGATATTTATTTACATTGTTTCTTACGGGAGCTCCTACTTTTCTTTTCTTCGTATTTCCTCTTATTATTAGGTATTTCTCTTTTTGTAAATTTACTTATTTCAACATATTCCACTTGACAAAGTTTACTTTCACCTTCGATTCTTTTCAGCTTTGACACAGAGTTGGTTTGAAGAACACACTACTCATATAACTGTGTTGACATGATGTGAACTAAGGAAGTTAAAATCGACAATAAACAATTTTTAAAGGAACTTGCTATTTTGGCAGTTTTGATGATTACATTACTTACATTGTTTGAAAAGGACGCTCTATGTAGACAGAAGTTATAAAGATTCTCAATATTCTTTTAGTGACTTGGAAAAGTTTTGTTTCAAATTTTATCTACTAAAAATAAGTGTATCACTTTTTTATCTTTTGGTAATAAATGACTCAGGTTCTTTGCCATAGTAAAAAGAACACTTTCTATAGAATAAGAAACGAGAAGCATGCCGTCTTTGCATTTGTGATATATTTATTATAATTATGTATTTATGTAATTAAAAGGTATACACATACAAGAATACCACCGTCAATGATATTATTTTACCTACTTTTCAGCATTGATAATGGAGCAGTGCCGTGCAATGCGAGTTCCTATAGACAGGATCGAGTTTAAGGCAGATCATCCTTTTATTGTATATCTGCAACATAGGCAGGATCGATCCACTGACATATTATTTTATGGAAGAATTAGTAAACCTGAGTCTAAAAATTAACTATCTTTAAATGCACATTAATAGATAAAGAAAACCCTTTTATAATAATTTGTATTAGTAGTAGTCAAATTAAAATTTTTTTGTATCTTATTGTATTGTAATGATGTTTAATGTGAAATAAATAAAGATTATTAAAAGTTTCACAGTTTTATTAAAATATACCTGACAATATTGTTTCGACAGCTATGCTGTCATTATCAAAGGTAATATAATTATAAACAAACACGTCGCTAAGGTAGATACAAAATAGGTAACTAGATAAAATAATAATAATAATAATAAAAAATTAATAATAAAAATCATAATTAAACATCTAATACTTCCAGTAACGGAGAATTACTGAGCTCAAGTTGTTCATTCATTAAAGGTACCCTGAGTTTGTGTTTGTATATCTCAAAGGCTTCTAAAATGTCTAATTTGCGTTTGTTATTACAAAAATGTAGGAATTTAATATTATTTTGAGGAGTCATTGTGTGATTTTGTTCTAAAAGGTGTTTGGCGTAATTCGATTTTTCAGGATGTTTATTTTTGTAATGACGTACGTGTTCTTTATATCTTATGTCAAAATTTCGAAGTGTTTGTCCAATATATACCGAACTACAAAAAGAACAATTTAAACGGTAAATGCCCGATTTCATGATATCATGTGTTCTGTCTTTAGCATTAAATAAAAATGAAAAAGTGTTAGTGTTGGTTTTAAATGTTATTTTATAATTGTTGGTTTTTCTTAGTATATGTGCAATTTTTTCTGATATTTTGCCAAAATATGGTATAGATATGTAATTTGTGTCTTCTGTTTGATTGTCAATGGGATATATTCTTTTGATAGCTAACCTATAATCTTTTTGTTTAATTAAAGTGTCAATCATGTTCGGATTATAATGATTTGCATGTGCTAGTTGTTTAATGGTTGATATCTCTTTGCTAAAATCTGATTTTGTTAGTGGAATAGTTAAAGCTCTGTGTACTAATGATCTGTATGCTGCTATTTTATGTGTATTGTGGTGACAAGATTCATTTGGTATTGTTATGTCTGTTCGTGTTGGTTTTCTGTATATGGAAAATTCAAAAAGATTGTCTGCGTTAATCTTGATATTTAAGTCTAGGAAGTTTATAGCCCTGTTTTGTTCTGTTTCTAGTGTAAATTTTATATTAGGATGGATATTGTTTATAAGAATTAAAAATTCATTGATAACCTCAAAAGAACTGTCAAAACAAGCTAAAATGTCATCAACATAACGAACATAACAGAGAACAATCTAATTTCTGTTAAAGCAGATAAGGGTAGCACTTTGGTAATTCTTTCAAAAGATATTTACATACAAAAAGTTAATGAATTTATTAATAAAGAAAATTTTGAAACATTAAACAAAAACCTAACCACAAAATTCCAAAAAGAAATAAAACAAGGTTTAGAAAACTGCAATATCTGCTTTTCAGAATTAGAAAAGCAACAAATCATTAATAAAAACCCACAAATACCTAAACTGTATGGATTAGTGAAGACCCACAAACAGAATATGCCAATAAGACCAGTTGTATCATACATCAATGCACCTAATCACATTTTATCCAAAAAACTGAACCAGATTATTAACACGATAGGTTACAAATCGAAATACTCTGTTAGAAATTCATTAGAATTAGTAGATAAGCTGCAAAACATACATCTTCCACCACATTCAAAACTTGTTAGTTTTGATATTTGCAACATGTTCTCCAGAATACCACCACAAGAATGTATTCCTTTATTAGATAGTTTCTTGATCAATAGTAATATAGAATTAGTTAAAAGGTTAGAGTTAATTCAATTATTTGACCTTTGTATAAGTCAAAATTATTTCACTTTTAATAACATAATTTATTTACAAAAGGATGGTTTACCTATGGGTAATTCTCTAAGTCCTCTATTAGCTAACATATTTATGGACAAGTTTGAAGATCGAATATTTGAATTAAACCTCTCTAAACACATTATCTTCTGGTTTCGTTATGTTGATGACATTTTAGCTTGTTTTGACAGTTCTTTTGAGGTTATCAATGAATTTTTAATTCTTATAAACAATATCCATCCTAATATAAAATTTACACTAGAAACAGAACAAAACAGGGCTATAAACTTCCTAGACTTAAATATCAAGATTAACGCAGACAATCTTTTTGAATTTTCCATATACAGAAAACCAACACGAACAGACATAACAATACCAAATGAATCTTGTCACCACAATACACATAAAATAGCAGCATACAGATCATTAGTACACAGAGCTTTAACTATTCCACTAACAAAATCAGATTTTAGCAAAGAGATATCAACCATTAAACAACTAGCACATGCAAATCATTATAATCCGAACATGATTGACACTTTAATTAAACAAAAAGATTATAGGTTAGCTATCAAAAGAATATATCCCATTGACAATCAAACAGAAGACACAAATTACATATCTATACCATATTTTGGCAAAATATCAGAAAAAATTGCACATATACTAAGAAAAACCAACAATTATAAAATAACATTTAAAACCAACACTAACACTTTTTCATTTTTATTTAATGCTAAAGACAGAACACATGATATCATGAAATCGGGCATTTACCGTTTAAATTGTTCTTTTTGTAGTTCGGTATATATTGGACAAACACTTCGAAATTTTGACATAAGATATAAAGAACACGTACGTCATTACAAAAATAAACATCCTGAAAAATCGAATTACGCCAAACACCTTTTAGAACAAAATCACACAATGACTCCTCAAAATAATATTAAATTCCTACATTTTTGTAATAACAAACGCAAATTAGACATTTTAGAAGCCTTTGAGATATACAAACACAAACTCAGGGTACCTTTAATGAATGAACAACTTGAGCTCAGTAATTCTCCGTTACTGGAAGTATTAGATGTTTAATTATGATTTTTATTATTAATTTTTTATTATTATTATTATTATTTTATCTAGTTACCTATTTTGTATCTACCTTAGCGACGTGTTTGTTTATAAATTATATTACCTTTGATAATGACAGCATAGCTGTCGAAACAATATTGTCAGGTATATTTTAATAAAACTGTGAAACTTTTAATAATCTTTATTTATTTCATGATTATGGAGTTCCACAAAATAAGGCTGGAAACAATAAACAAGAATGTTTAATGTGGTTGAAACTTTCCATATATAGTTTAAAATAGTGATTTTATATAGATATTGCATTGTAAGTTTTCAAAACTGCCTGTTGATGTCATAAATCATTTATAAATATACTTTTACAATCGCCTCAGGGTATATTTATTACTGGATTGATAAAAATTTATTTTTCCAATAGTACTTTCCAAGCAGAATTAGAACCAACATTAGGTACTCATCAGCACCCCCATCAAACTCTGAAAAAATCAAAACTAAGCAAAACCTATTATCTGTTATCCTGATGCATGAAATGAACTTGGGTTTTTTTAGTTAGATTTGTTTCATCAATTAGCTGCTATTAGTAAGTTTATCCCCGGTGTGCTAGCTAAGAAGTACATTTTATCCAAAATATACTAACTTGTTGGAATGATCAAAACTTGAATTAGCACTAGAAATAAAAGAAATTGAACGTATTTAAAAAAAAATGTCATTAAGGTAAAAGATCATTAATTGAAGAGTGTTGAGCAAAACCAGCATATGTCCAAAATTGCCGAAATGGAGATTATTGCGCTATCTCCCAGAAAATTTGCTGTTTTTGCAGAATTGACTTTATTTTAATGCAGTATTTCTTAATAGTTATGTCGTTTTTGAGGAAATCAGTGACTGTTCCAGTTGAATAAATATATTTTCTGGCAGATAGCGCAAAAATCTCCATTTTGATAATTTTGGACATATGCTGTTTTTGCTAATAAATACCCTTCAATTTTTCAACTTCATCTTCTTACAAAGTACATATTCTGCCATTGGAAGTATTTGGCACTTCACTACCCTTTTCAGCAAAAGTAAAAATCCATTAGAAAATCAATGTTTTAGATAAATACTTGATTCTTGTTCTAAAATGATTAGAATATTATGGAGAAAAGACATCTACATAGAACAAACTGATCTAAAATAAACTAGTCAGATACATATTACAAAAAATTAAAAACACGAATACTATACCTTTTGTTTTTCACTGAGTGTTGACAAATTCCCAGAAATTTATTTTTTGGAAACTCTGTGGAAATATTTCTGGAAACTTATTGAAATGGCAAATGTCAAAAAAAAAAGTTAACGAGATTCAAACGCAGTTTAAGAGGTATCTAGGTGAATCAATAAATGACTGATAATTGTATGAGCTATTCTCGTGAAATTTACCTTTACCACTAATGATGAACGAATGATGATAATAGTTTTATTTTATTCATTTTTAATTTTAGTAATTTTGGTGTTTTGAACTAAAATTTAAAAATTGCGAAAAGATGATGTACAACATTGAAAAATGAGGTTATTAACGGCTAAAATTGAAATGTGAAAGCATTCATTAGTTCAAGGTTAAGGCGGAAATATTTCTGACACTAGTTTTTTAGATTTTGAGCTCATTATGATACGTGATATTGCTATAAATTGAATTGGTATAAAATTTCAGAGAATGTACTATTGGTTTCATAATGATCTAGTCCCTAGACATACGATTTTCTTAAATTTTTGGGAAAATAGTTTAAATACTATGAAACTTAAGTGGTATTTTTTTGGTTAATTTTGAATGTACAATTTCTCTAACATTAATTTTTCACGTAAAACATGTGAAATAATTTAATTAAAAGAAAATCTTTTTCAAAACAAGTTAGGTAAGCAAGTTTTTAACATTCCTCGAGTATTAATTTAATACCAAAGTTACCACATTATTATATTATTAATGAAACAAACAACACACGTTTTCTGGGTACACTTGGACCTTAAATTCATACAAGCAAAGATATTCATCAATAACTAAAAGCCGTCCTAGGATATCATCTGTGGTTTTACGTACTTACCATTAATAAGCTACAACTATATTACAGCAGTACTTTGTATGTAACCACAGAAAATTTGTATGTAATAAGTTAAATATGTTAACTAAGAAAAGGCAAAATAAAAAAAAACGCATCTTAGATTTAAAATTATTTCTTAATAGAATCATGGAAATATTTAGGATCTACACCTCTTTTCATGGGTTTTTTATAAAATTACAAAGACAATTCAAGCTCAAATTAAAAATGCATATTGCACAATTATTTATTAACTATTTGAAAGGAAGAGATTAAGAAAGAAAAATTGAGTAAATGCATTCACTCTGAATACTTAGAATTCTGAATCTGCTTCGATGTCTGGTTTTGGTAAACCATTTTTCTAGTTTTTGCATCCTCCAGGATATGCAATAAAATTTATTATTCATGCAGGAACAAATTATCGTCAAGCAATCGCAAAAAAGATAAATTACAACTAGTTACTACACAATGGCACGTATTCAGAGATATAACATTTTTAGGTACTAATTCCTGGATTGCGAGACCTGGAACTAATCCAGTTTCCATTTTTTGGCATCCATAATCTAAAAAGCTTTTTAAATTGGGTTTGGGTAATAAACTATTCAACCACTCTTTAGTTTGGTAATGTACTCGTAAGCAATGCTGTATCAAACTATCTACGGGTACTTCTTGTTCCCTAAGAGCCTTTATTATAGAATAGTGTTCAACACTATCAAAGGCCTTTTTGTCATCTACACAAGCTATGTAGCGCATCTTTCCAAGTTCATTGCATTTTTCAAGTACTTGGTTAATAGTTTGTAGGTGGTCGATAGTTGAATAGCCTTTTTTGAAAGCCCACCTGTACTGCAGGTTGTTCTGTGTCCAGTTGTGTGTTTATTCTATTTTGTATTATGTTTATGAATAATTTATAAAGACTGGGAATCCGGCTGATTGGTGGATACTTTTCTTTTTGTGATTTATTTTCTTTTTTGTGTAGGAGGATTATAGTGCATTCATTTCATTGGTCTGGTATTTCTTCTTGTTGCATTACTGTGTTAAAAAACAATATGATTATCTCCAAGAGCTTATGTGATCCACATTTAAGCATCTCATTTTTTATACCTTTGTCTCCTGGTGTTCTCTTCATTTTTAGTTTGTTTATTGCTGTCAGGACCGCTTCTTCTGTTATAAATCTGTTGCTACCTGTAATATTCGTTCTTCTGTGCTCTAATTTTGTTAGGTTTTGCCAATCATTATCATCATTAGGTATTTCTCTGTTTGTAAGTTTATTTATTTCGACATATAATATAAGAATATGATTATCTCCAAGAGCTTATGTGATCCACATTTAAGCATCTCCTTTTTTATACCTTTGTCTCCTGGTGTTCTCTTCATTTTTAGTTTGTTTATTGCTGTCAGGACCGCTTCTTCTGTTATACTTCGTATTACTTTATTGGGTTCAGTATTCATTAGTTCGAGTCCTTATAGAAATCTGTTGCTACCTGTAATATTCGTTCTTCTGTGCTCTAATTTTGTTAGGTTTTGCCAATCATTATCATCATTAGGTATTTCTCTGTTTGTAAGTTTATTTATTTCGACATATTGCACCTGACAAAGTTTACTTTCAGTTTTATTTAGGCCCAAGGGCCTCTTTATGATCTGACGGGCAATAAAGAAACGTCAATTAAATGTCAGAGCTGTTTTTTGTAGAATTTGATTGGTTTCTTAATATAATTTGTACACTTATCACCAATGAAAATAAGCTGAAATTAAATATTTTGGAATAGGTTACTATAGAATAACTATAGTAACGTACTTCGTATAAGCACATAAGTATACACAGAGAAAAATGTATTTAAATTTCATTAACAATTGTGTGGTATTGTAAAACAAATTGGTCTTAAAAAAGTGACAGGGACAATTTGTGTCGAATTATAAAACAACATTGTGTCATTTAGTTTGTCAAGATTTTTTAAATAATGTTTACAATTTTATGTAAGGATGTGTATAAACTCAAATATAACATTTTATGGAAGTCAATAGTAATTTTGTAGAATCAAATGAATAGTTGTCTATAAGTTTCCATAACAAATTGTGTTACTTATTAAAACAGAATGTGTAATGTTGTTGCATACAATTTTATACAAAATTGTATAATTGTTGCGCTAGTTGTGCCGCAATTGCTTAATAGAATTTAACACAATATTACTTGTTCACATTTATACAAATTGTGCGATACTCTGGCACAAATATTCTATACAGAAGGTTATATCTATATAACTATACGATGTATAGTATATACAGGTGTATAACACTAAAATTTCCTTTTGCTGTCTCCTGTTTATATATAAATCTCGAATTTACATTAATAGCGACAATTACAAGTGGTGACATCTATAAGATGTCATCCATAAACTTTGCGAAACACAATAATTAGTAGCAAGCAGTTTGAACACTGGATTATGATTTCATTCAAACAAAATATTGTATTTTTCTAAACATTTTTTACAATTATACTTCAACATAATATGCTACCTTATCCTCTACAACATTGTTCCAAAGAATGCAGAACTAAATCTGACTGTGTTAAATAATTGTCGTACGTTCCTGTTAGACAATTCAGTAACGAAAACCTACACAACGCTGGACAATACGATTCTACAATTATAATATAAATTTCTCCAACACTGTTTTGAACAATATTGTGCAAAGCTCTTATGAAGTATTTCTCTCTGTGTATGCACAGCAGCTTGATGCACCTACGTACTCATTTAATTATATTTTTTACACAATAATAGATTTGAGATAAAAACTTAATCTGTGCATAAAATAGTGTATGTATAGCGAGCATAACTTGCTTTTATGACCCTACAGACTTTTCCTAGCTCTCGGTTAACGCCTCTGGCCATAGAAGCTTCTTTATGCCCTTCATACATAAATAACTATTAAAGCAACTTGCTATTTTGGCAGTTTTGATGATTACATTACTTACATTGTTTGAAAAGGACACTATGTAGACAGAAGTTACAAAAATTCTCGATATTCTTTTAGTGAGTTGGAAAAGTTTTGTTTCAAATCTTTTATCTACTAAAAATAAGTGTACCACTTTTTTATCTTTTGGTAATAAATGACTCGGGTTCCTTGCCAGAGTAAAAAGAACACTTTCTATTGAATAAAAAACGAGAAGCATGCCGTCTTTGCATTTGTGATATATTTATTATAATTATGTATTTATATAAATAAAAGGTATACACATACAGGAATATACAAGAATACCACCATTAATGATATTATTTTTACCTACATTTCAGCATTGATAATGGCGCAGTGCTGTGCAATGCCAGTTCCTATGATCAAGATTGAGTTTAAGGCTGATCATCCTTTTATTGTATATCTGCAACATAGGCAGGATCGATCCACTGGCATATTATTTTATGGAAGAATTAGTAAACCTGAGTTTAAAAATTAACGATCTTTAAATACACATTAATATATAAAAAATCCCTTTTATAATAATTTGTGTCAGTAGTAGTCAAACTAAAATTGTTTTGTATGTTATTGTATTGTAATGATGTTTAATGTGGTTGAAACTTTCTATACATAGTTTTTCTTATAGTGCTTCTATATAGATATTACATTGTAGGTTTTCAAAAACTGCCTGTTGATGTTATAAATGATTTATAAATATACTTTTACAACTTTTATAATTGCCTCATGGTATGTGATACAAATTTATTTTTCCTATAGTACTTTCAAGCAGAATTAGAACCAACATCAGGTCAGTACTCATCAGTACCCCCCCTCAAACTCTGAAAAAATCAAAACTAAGCAAAATCGATATCTGTCCACCTTTCACACCCTTAAAGCATTGCATACTTCTCCGGAACACCCTGTATTAAAGAACGAGTTTCATAAGGCAAAGATTTATTGCATGAGTTCACATTTAGAAAACGAGCCGTTTACAGTCAATTTTCCAAAAAAACAAGTGCAATAATGACTTGTAAAAAGAGTTTCTTAATGCTGTTTTTTCTATTATGCCACGTCTATGCTCTTTTTAAATGAAAAAATTGTAATTTCAAAATTTAGGAAATTTTGTGGTAGTTGGCAACACTAATGAACATTTGAAAATTCAAATGAGCTATAAACACACTGTTTTGGGTGCTTTAATAGCTTTTATTATAGACGCAGAATAGAAAAATAATTTTATTTTGTTGTCATTTATTAGTATCGTTTAGTTTCGGGGTGGGGGGGGGAGAGACTCCCTTGAATATTATTCCCATTACTTACATTGTTTGAGAGGATCACCCTATACAGGCAGAAGTTATAAAAATTGTCGATATTATTTTAGTTGAAAAGGTGTTATTTCAAATTTTTTATCTACTAAAAATAAGTGCACTACTTTTTCATCTTTCGCTAATAATTGAATGATGTTCTTTACCATACTAAAATAGTAAAAGAAAAACTTTCTATTGAATAAGAAATGAGAAGCATGCCGCCTTTGCATTTATTATAATTATGTATTTAATTAAAAGGTATACACATAGAAGAATAAGACCATTAATGATATTAATTTTACCTACTTTTCAACAGTGATGACGATGCGGTATTGTGCAATGCGAGCTCCTACAGACAGGATCAAGTTTAAAGCTAATCATCCTTTTGTTGTATATCTGCAAAATAGGCAGGATCAATGCACTGACATATTATTTTATGGAAGAATTAGTAAACCTGAGTTAAAAAATTAACAATCTTTAAATACACATAAAAAATCCCTTTTATAATTTGTGTTAGTAGTAGTAGTGTCAAACTTAAATTGTGTTGTATCTTTACTGTGTTCTAATAATGCTTAATGTGGTTGGAACTTTCTGTACATAGTTTTAAATAGTGCTTCTATATATACTATACTTAATGTAAGTTGTCAAAACTGCCTGTTGATGTTATAAATCATTTTTAAATATATTAACTTTTACAATAACCTCGTGGTATGTTTATTACTAGATTGATAAAAATTTGCTTTTCCTATAGTACTTTTGAAGCATAATTAGAACCAACGTTAGGTACCCAACAGTATTTCTATAATATGGATATCTGTCACCTTGATGCATGAAATTAAGTCGGGTTCCTTGAGTTAGATTCCTTTCACCAGTTAGCTACTATTAGTATGTTTATCCATGGTGTGATAGCTATGTAGTACAGTTTATCCAAAATATACTTGTTGGGATGACCAAGAGTTGAATTAACACTAGACATAACGGAAATTGAACTTGCTTTAAAGAAAATGTCGTTAAGGTCAAAGATCAATAGTAATTATTCATTGCTTAGATCTGTTTGTTTGTATGCAGCCAATTCAGATGTACTTCATGAATTCTTTTAACTTTATCTTCTTGATACTTGATTCTTGTTCTAAAATGATCAGAACATTATGGAGAAAAGACTCTGTCTAGAACAAATTGATACAAAATGAACTTTTTAGATATTATAAAAAATTAGAAACACAGATGCGATATCTTTTGTTTTTTTGAAACTTTGAGCTCATTATGACAATATAAAATAAAACTTTATACAGAATGTACATGTACACAATAGGTGTGGCATAATGTGACAAATGAATGAGACTTTTAGAAAACTGCATAGAACAAATTGATCAAAAATAAAATTTTTGAAACTTTGCGCTCCTTATGACATGTGCTATGCTATTGAATTGGACTAGACTCTTTTAGAGAATGTATGCATACAACGTACACTGATACATATACTGAATTTATCTATACTAATGACATAACTAATAAGTGACAAATTAATGACATTTACTTAAACTGTCAAAGTCTAAAAAATATATGATACTAATTGTTAAGTGCTTGCAACATATCTCAAAAACTGGAAAAACTTGTTCCCTTGAGCTCTCATTTTTCAATTTTTCTTTTCTCAATCTTCTATAAAGCACTTATCGATCACGTATTAGAATATACTACATCTGATACCTCTAAGTAATAATAGTATATTATGCAATGAGACCATAATGATGGTTCTTAATACACGAGTATGACATTTACAACACGATCACAGCGAGTGTTGTAATTCATACAAGTGTATTAATAACCATTATGTGCGAGTTGCATCAGCAGAAAAGCTAGGACTAACCATGAATGAGACAAAATCAAAGTATATGATAATGGGAAACACAGAGGTAGAGACAGAGGAAAAAGAGCTAAAAATAACAGGGCAAAACGGAAAAAGAATGCATTTTGAACAAGTTAACAGCTACACATATTTAGGAACAATAATAACAGAAAACAATAAGATGGGTGAAGAGATACAAGCAAGATTAATAAAAGGAAATAGGGTAGTGGCAGCAATAAGTGGAGTGTTAAACTCAAAGTGTGTATCAAAAAGTGCAAAGAAACGAATCTATAAATCAGTGATTAGACCAACGGTACTGTATGCGTGTGAAACATGGACTCTAAGCAAGAACGAACAACAGAAACTAGAAAGGTGGGAAAGAAGGGTACTAAGAAAAATCTATGGGGGAAAAAGGTACGAAGAGGTATGGATAAGAAGATCAAATGCAGAAATCTACGATCTGTTTGGAGAAGCAGACATAGGAAAGGTGATAAAACAACAACAACTGCGGTGGCTCGGTCATTTAGAGCGCTTAGAAGGAAGCAGAGTACCAAAAACAGTGCTGAGGGGGAGTCTAATAGGAGCGAGACGAAGAGGAAGACCAAGGAAGAGGTGGTTAGAAGCAGTGGAAGAGAACATTAGAGTGTTAGGAATAAGAAACTGGAGAACTATAGTAAAAGACAGAGTGAAGTGGAGAAAGGCTGTAAAAATAGCCCTAGGCCTATAGGCCTGTTGTGCTAAATTATATATATATGTGCGAGTTGCATACACTATTTTTTCCTCGACCTTAACTGATTTGTTACTACTAAGTAGACTTCTAAAACTGTTATAAGATGCAACCTCAAACTGCATACTAGGTGACAATCAGACGAGGGCTTTTCTACGTTACTTCTAATCTTTTTAACTTTTATTGTGTTATAAAAATTTACGACGAATTTAATTGTTACTTTTTAAGACAGACTTAAGAAATTGATAAATAAAACCACCAAATAATACAATCAGAATTTCTTAGTTAAGTTAATATATAATAAAACTAGCAATAAGAATAATTTGTTAGAACAGATTTAAAATAATAGTAATTATCAGTAATATTTATTATTCACTGCGTGATGGATGACGAGGTACGTTTCCGAGTTTAGTATATACTACTAACTTTGGCTCATTCCTACGGAACCATTTGATATTCTTTGACTCTTGTTGGTCAACAACTCATTGCATAATGGGAATTCGTTGCATAATAAACCTCATTATGAAACAGCTATTGCATATATAATAATTGAATTAAAGTATAGGAGTAAAAAAAAACTTTTATTTTGACATTCTTAAGGAGGTTACAGCGGATCTTTGCGGGGTGAAGGGCATCCCCTTGCCCTATCCCATTGCCCATCTCCTATGCTTTTACATAGGCTCTAACAAGAAATACCAATCGATGAAAAAATAAATTAACATTCTTAAAACTGAACAAAATCATTTTATTATGAATGCCTATAATGCATTTATTAATTATTTGTATATATTAAAATAATTTAAGTCGATTGGAGTGCATTTGTTTAACTGTTGAAAGTGTAAAAATAAATGTAAATAGGTTAAGAATCGTGGCAACACCTCAAAGAAATCAATCGATTTTGTTGGTAGCAATGTTAGGTTTCAGCTTTCGATTGAGTTGACATCCTAACCTCCAAAAGTCAATCCCAAAATATAAGTGGAAACATTTTGAATGTTTTGTAATTTTGTATGCAATTACAGATGGAAATATTCTATTTTTTAACTTTTGTATAGTCTAAAAAGTACAATCTGCTAAGCAGATACAAGAAATATATAAAAAGTTGTTAAAGTTTAATACATATATTTTTAAAATTAGTATGTTTGTATTACTGATTTCGTGAAGATTCTGATTGTGATGATAAATTGTATTCATCACATTGCAAAATGTAATTTTACATTTTGCAATATTTCCGTCTAATTAACATTTGTATTCTGATTATTAACGCAGAAGACTGAATTGTTCAACATAATCTGATTAATAAAATATATGATTATTAGTTAATACAATAAAATATAGATTATTATAACAGTCATTATATGTCATCTTTCTGTTCTGTTATTTGAATTCGCGCGCTATGAGGTGTTGTCACATCTCTGCTGTCTTTCCACATATGTAGTGAAAAATTCTTGTTTTCTTTACTTTAAACTATTATTGTGCATTAACTAGACACAAGATTTCAAAAATATTGGGCAGCATTGTTCTTCGAATATGAAAGTATGTCATTTTTGTTTTTTATCAGATTCTCTACATTTCATCAGAATTTTTAGTGAAAACTGCTAAAGGTTAGACGGTCTCCATAAGAGCCCATGTTAAATTCTGGATTTTATTTTCCATTTTTCTCAGTAATGGTACACAAGAAAATTATAAAAAAAAGCTACCGAATAGAATAAGTGTCAAAGAACTCGAGGTTTAAATTTCACGTCATTCTCTACATTTTTACATTTCGCTGTATCCTCCTTAAGCCATCAAAGTTGATGTTTATTCATTTTTGTGTAAAAATCTTTTTCCTACATCAATCTTGCCCTTGCAAGGATTTTATCTTGAAATTTTTAGGCAATCAAGAATGATGTAGGAAAAATATTTTATTTGTTACTCACTCGTAAATGTCATTGAATATAACAGAACACAAACAACCAAAGGTTATTTTTACGAGCAACTGACTTGTAAAACTGACAGCTGACCTGTAAAAGTTTTACAAGTTAGTAGAATATGACATTTATATCTCAATTGTCATAATAACATCTACGTCTACGCACACTTCCATGGCTCATAAAATTATTAAAAAAGTGTCACATTTTATTGTCATTGTTAGGACTAGGACCAAGTTTTATAGATACAATAAATGTTGTGTGTTGTTTTCGAATGAATAACAAATAAAATATTGTACATTATACGCAAGGCTCTAGAAGGTGACAGGCTGGTCTGCCGACTCGCCAGTCATTTCCTTCTATCGCCAGTAAAAACAGGTTTACCTTGCTAATAATGTAAAATACTATTTACTCACTAATGAACAAACATATGTGAATAGATAGCTTTTATCCACTCAGGAAAATAAACACACACACAACTTTTGCTTTGTGTGCTATGCTTTTCCCCTCATAGATAAAAGCGTTTTATGCCCTGTACCATAAATAACTATTAAAATTATGAAGAATCTTTAAAAATCTCACCTTATTTAATGCTAATTAGTTAACAACATATCGTTCAATTAATTATCTGATTAAAGTTTAATAGATTTGTTGTTTAGTAGTAGTGCGTGCAGTTGTAGATGCAGCATAATTGTATTTTTGTATTCGTTAATATTTCATGCCTGTTTTTATAGGTTTAATAGCTGCGGCATATGCAGCTGTACCTCTAAGCGAGAAATTTAAAGCTGATCACCCATTCATAATCTTACTTCATATAAAATATGATAAAAGTGTTGGTGTATTATTTTATGGAAGAATTACAAAACCAAAGTGTGGTTGTAGCGTGACATCTAGAAAAGTGGATCATAATAAAGAAAATTTGATAAATTGATACGTTGGATATTCTTGTTCTATTACAATTAACAAAAATTAGTTTTTGTTATATCAGTAAAAATTATGCATTTTGTATATTAGCAAAATGTATTGATAAATGAATGATATCTTACACATTTCTAATTACTACTACTTTTCTATTAAGAAGGCTTAGAATGTTCTGATAATGTAAATAACGAAATTTTTACAATGCACAATAAGCTCTTATATATATACACAGCATAACATTCCTGAAGGAATTGAGCTGTTTCCACGAGGAAACTTAAGGATCTATTTATTGGGGTAGATCACTCCCCATGTTTCTGTAGTATGTTAACATTTCTAGCACTTCACTGTTCACTATACATTAATCACTATAACTTGGTATGAGATTTAGCCTTTTTTACTATTTGTTGCCACTCCTCTCGGTCTTCAGTTTTCCTCTTCCAGTTGATGATGTCCATTGCTTGTAGGTCTGCGAGTACTTCATCTAGCCATCTTGATCTTGGTCTCGGTCTCCCTTTAGTTCTAATACCTTCTGGCTTCCATAGCATTATTTTGTTCGTGTTGTCTTCTTTATGCCGCATTACGTGGCCTAGCCATCTTAACCTTTGGGCCTTTATATGTCTCACGATGTCTCTGCCCTCAATTGTGTTTTGGAGTTCATGGTTCATCCTTGCTCTGTACTCTCCCGTATCTTCTCTTATTGGTCCTAAGATCATTCTCAGTATTCTGCGTTCAAAGGTTCTGAGTTCTTCTTCTTCTTTTTTTGTAATAGAGATGGTTTCTGCTGCGTAAGTGAGTACCGGTCTTATTAGGCTTTTGTATATTTTCATTTTTGTTTTGATTGATATTTCTTTGTCTTTCAGCAGGTGTTTGTTTGCATAGTATGCCTTGTAGCCTGCTTGTATCTTTTGCTTTACTTCATTCCTTCTCATGTTACTCCTGCTCAGTTCAATACCTAGATATTTAAAATTGTTGACTTGTTCAAAAGTATAGTTTTCTATTGCTAGGTTGCTTCTGGTGTTTGTTTTTTCTCTTTGACACTTCATGAATTTTGTTTTTTCTTGGTTTATCTTTAGTCCCAGTTCTTTGGCTTTTTTGTCTATGGTTATGAAGGAGTCTATAAGCTTTTTTTTTGTTCTTGAAATAATCACTATATCATCTGCATAAGCAAGTATCTGTATTTCTCTGTTTATTACTGTGCCCTTATAATCTATGTTTTTCATTACCTTTTCTATGGCAAGGTTGAATAGTGTGGTTGAAAGCGTATCACCCTGTCTTACTCCTACGTTTACTCTAAAAAAGTTGCTATTTCCTGCTTGAGTTCTAACACATGCTACTGTACCACTTATTGTCATTTGGATGAGTCGGATTAGCTTTTGAGGTATCATCATTTCTGTCATTGCCTTAATTAGTTCTTTGCGGTTCAAATTATCAAAGGCTTGACGAAAGTCTATAAACAGAAAGTAAACATCTATGTTGAATTCATGCGTTTTCTCCATTATTTGCTTTATTATAAATAATGGGTCAGTTGTTGATTTACCCGGTATAAATCCATATTGGTAATTTCCAATTATCTCTCTTGTGGATGTTATTAGGCGTTTGTGAATTAATGAAGATAGTACTTTGTACATTGTGTTCAATAGGGATATTCCTCTATAATTGCAGCACATTTCTGGGTCACCTTTCTTTTTTATGGTCACTATGGTCTCTTCTCTCCAGCTGCTTGGTATTGTCTCTGTTCTCCATATTTGTTTTATTAGTTCATATATTCTTTCATAAAACTTTTCTCCTCCATTCTTCAGCAGCTCACCATTAATTCCATCATTTCCTGGGCTCTTTGCATTTCTTATTTTCTTTATTACAGTTATCATTTCTTCATAGGTTGGTTCTTCTACTTCATTATTATCTGTTGTATTTGTTTCTTGTTTACTTTCTTCTTCTTCTTCTATTTCTTGATTTGTATTCATTAGTTTCTGGAAATATTGTTCCCAGATCTTCTTGATCTTGTCTGGTTCGTATTCTGTTGTGCCCTCTTCATTTTTCAACCCTCTCATTTTGATTTGGCGGCTTTGTTTTTGTTCTTTTATTTTCCGGTATAGATTTCGTGCATTGTTATTCCTGCTGTGTGTTTCAATTTCTTCCATTTTTACTTTTATCCATGCATTTTTTTTAGATTTGTACATTTTATTTGCTGAGGTTCTAATATCTTTATAAACTTCCATGTCTTCTTGGTCCCTTGTTCCTAGCCACCTTGTTCTTGCCTCGTTTTTTTGTCTGTTAATCTCGACACAATCACTGTCAAACCATTCTTTCCAAGTATTTTTCTCTTTAAAACCTATCGTTTGTTCTGCACTTTTCATTATACTTTGTGTGATGTTTTCCCATTCTTTCTCTAGGTCGCTTTCTTTACTCTTTCTTTCCATTTCTTGATCTAGCACTTCCTTATATTTCTTTTTTAATTCTTCTTTGTCAAGTTTTCGTATGTCTAATTTTCTAGTTGGCTTCTCTTTTTTGTTATAGTTAAATACTTTTTGCTTCATACTTGCTATCACTAGGTAGTGATCTGTGTCCGCATTTGCTCCTCTATAGGATCTTATATCACTTATTAATGTTTGACGAGGCTTTTGTATCAGTACATGGTCAATCTGATTTCCTTCATCGGGTTTTCCCCCTGGCCATCTCCATGTTATCTTATGTAGCTTCTTATGTGCAAATTTAGTACTACTGATTATCATACCCAGTGCCATAGCCAGATTGCACAGCCTGTTGCCATTGTTGTTCGTATGTTCATGTATTGTGTGTTTTCCAGCTACCTAGTTCACATAATTTTCCCTCCCTATTTGAGCATTAAAATCACCCAGTATTACTAAGGTGTCATGCTTAGGTGCTGTCTCGCATAGTTGCTCCAAATCGTTATAAAATGTTTCTTTGTCTGCATCCACAGCATCTTCTATTGGTGCATATGCATTTACTAGTGATAGGTTTGCTGTCTTCATCCTAATTCTCATGTATGATAATCTTCCGCTCACTGGTTTAAACTGTATTATATCATTCCGTAGTCTATTTGTTATGATAAATCCGGTGCCATTTCTGCCCTGTTTGTTTTCACCTGAATACAGCATTGTATAGTTTTTTTTATTAATCTCACCTTGTTTTTCCCATCTCACTTCTTGCAGTGCTGCTATATCTAATTTATACCTGTTAATTTCATTTGCCACTTCATTCATTTTACCAGTGCTCAATAACGTTTTTATGTTCCATGTACCAATTTTAATTGTATTGTTGTGATTCCATGTTTTTGATTTTAGTTTGTCCTTTGTTTTCTTCTTCCTCTTCTCTTTTATTATTTTCTTTTCATTTGTCTTTATTAATTCTTTTTGCAGTGTCTTCTTAACCATGTTTGTACTGTTACTTGATTCGTGTTCCTTTTCGTTGCTGGGGTCGTCTTCATTTGGGTCCGTTGTTTGAATAGTTTTTACTTTTGTTGGTTGCTCATTCTCCAGGGTTTCCTTTCTAGCTTCTTCTCTGGAAAGCCCATTAAAAGGCTCTGTGTCCAAAATGTTTTAGGCGCTTCCTTGTTTTTATTTTGTTCCTTTATTTTCTTCTGTTTCTGTTGTATTTTGTCTTCTGCATTGTTAGGTGATTTTGACATTCTTCTTTTCGAAGGGTTGTTTTCGTTTTCGCTATCTTCGTTTATTTGTTCTGTCTCTTCCATTTGCATTTCAATATCTTGCAGCTTGTTTGTATACATTTCCATTTACGACTAGTTTGTCACCCCTAATGGAAGCTTTGTTACCTTCCTCCCTTGCCTTAATAAGGTATGGTACAAGTCGCTTCCTAGATTCTCTTGTGTTTTTATCCATGTCTTCATTGATCCAGATTTCTGTACCTTTTAGCTTTTTTTGGTTTTTTTGGATTTCCCATTTCTTTATTTTTGTGGCTAGACCTATCTTTACTGGTCTCGTTTTACCTTGTTGTTGCAATCCTAGTCTGTTTATGAAATCTATATCATAGTTCATTATTTCCACGTCTATTTTTTCCATTAATTTGGTAAGTTTCTCTTTTAGTGCTTGCAATGTTTCATTTTCTTCTTCCTTTATTCCAAATATAATTAAGTTCTTCTTTCTCAATTCATTTTCTAAGTGTTCGATTTTTGTTCCTTGTTTTCTAATTATCGTCTCTAATTTTACCACCTTGTTCGTACTCATGTCCACGTCTACTTTTACCTTATCTATTTTATTTTCCATTGTATTCAATTTATTCATTATGTCTCGTAATGTGATTTGTTCATTATTTTCCGCCTCCGTCTTGTTTTGTTGTTGGTTGGACGACATCGTTTTTTATTTATTATATTTTTTTCGTCGTTTCTACTTCGCCACACTTTTCGGGCGTTTCGGCACGTTTTCCAGGTTTTTGTTTTTTTTGGTTTTTCACCTATAAGCATTCACAGCACTTCACAGAACTGATATAATCTGTTTATCACTTTTCCACTTATTAATTTTACTTTTTATGTTAAATTTTTACAATTTCACTACTTCACTGCTGTAGCACGTTTTACACGTTGGTATTTTCCTTTAATACTCCTTTATTCTAGTTCTGTGCTGTATAGGGTTAGAAGACTAAATTCTTAAATTTTGTATACCGACCAGTTACTAATTACAATACATACAGATTTCTTTATATATATTTACTTTAGCTTTGGTTATTTAACATTTTCACCTTTGTTCGTTTTTTCTTTTTGCTTCATAAATATCATCCTATATTACTGCGTACAATAAGCTCTTACAGATAGCATTAGGAACACAGCCTTATTAGGAGCATTCAATCGAATTTAATCATGATACCAATAGGATTGAGAACCTTTGAACACACTTTTGAAGCTTGAAAACTAGTTTGTAATGTCAATTCTTGGGACTGTCATGTAATTGTCACCTTTTTTTTCTGACTTGGCTAATCTTAAGGGTTGGTTGTATATACACAGAGTAACTTTAAGCTGAGTTCAATATCCTAGGCAACGATTGTTCTAACAATCGTTACTAGGGCAGCTGAACCAAGTTTAAAGTTAAACCACATTTATACAACTCACCCTAAAATGGTTTGCCTTAATTCTATTAACACTAAACTTAAACTGACTCAAAAATAATAAAACTGTAAGCCAGTTTTTTCTGGTGTATTATTTAAGAGATAACATGGTTTGAATTTTTTGAAAACTGGTAACTTCATATAAGCTGCTACCTTATCCAAGATATCGAGGAAGAATGGTTTATATTATTCATCCAACAAAAGAAGAGCCCTAGTCATCGATTCTCTCTGTGTGATATGATTAAAAAATTCTTAGCCAAATCAGCATCTTTTGTTTGACAATTCATGTTTACATGATGAGGTGATTATTTGAGGTTAGGGATAAAGGAATTTTGGATATTTCTATTAACCTTCATTTATTAGATTTTAATTGTTACTTGTTATTTTAGAAAGTTTCGAAATATTGAGTAGGATACTAATAGTTTATGATATGTTTTGGGTTAATCCAAGTATGTATCATTGTCCTAGAAATGTCATGATAATTCTTTCTAAACCAGATTATAATATTTTTCAAATACCTCATGCTAAACATTCTCTAGTTTTACAAAACTATTATGAAACTATATTGTTTTTAAAATCTGTTACGCACCTGAACAACCTGATACTATCTTTTGGAAGGTAAGTGACTAATAATTATTAACGTAAAAATGCTCTATTTAAAAAAAAAGTCAGTTTTTTTAACGTCCAGTATTTGTACCACCATGCAATACCAGCATTTTTTTTTTTTAGTAAAATGGACCGCAACGAACTTCCTTTTAAATTAATTGGAATGACTCCAAATGAACTCATGGAGGACTTATATGTTGATATACCATCAGATGGTGATTCTGCATGTGATAGTGACTCCTCCGATAATTATGATTTTCACCAGAACAGTGTTGTACCTCCTTCTTTGGGTGTTCCCCACATAGTTGAGTTTTCAGAACCTGAATCAGACTCTGATACTGATGATGACACACCATTATCAGAAATTCAAAGAAATTTGCATACATCTCCAGGTACAAATCAACCATCTACTAGCACCAAAGCTGTTCAAACACCTCCAAAGTGGAGTAAAACTAAATATCGAGTTGATCCATCACTTCCCATGGTAGAGGACTGGAATTTACCAGATTGTGTACAACCTTTGCTGTCACCTCTAGAACTTTTCAATTTATTTCTTTTCGAAGATATTATTGAACATATAACTTTTCAAACAAATTTGTATGCCCAGCAGCAATACCAAGAAAATGGACGTGTTTATAAGCCAACATTTGCTAATGAAGTACGAGCTTTTATTGCAATAAATTTATTTATGGGCATAAAAGTGTTGTCTAGTTATAGAGACTATTGGTCCTCTGCGCCAGACTTGCATGACACATATGTTAGTGGAATAATGGATGTGAACAGATTTGGCTGGCTATTATCCCACATACATCTAAATGACAATAGTAACATGCCCAAACGAGGAGATCCAAACTTTGATAAACTTTACAAAGTAAAACCTTTTTTAGACAGACTTCAAGAGAATTTTATGAACTGTTTCAACCCATCAGAAATAATGGCCATAGACGAATCTATGATAAAATTTAAGGGAAGACATTCTATCAAACAATATCTACCCAAAAAGCCAATCAAACGCGGCTACAAGGTGTGGATATTAGCTGACAAGTCAGGATACTGTTACAAATTTCAAATTTATACAGGAAAAGTGGGAGACACAGTGCAAAAATCATTGGGTACAACGGTTATAAAGACACTATGTAAAGGATTGGAGCAAAAAAATCATAAGATATATTTTGACAATTACTTTAGCTCAGTACAGTTGATGGAAGATTTGAAAGTTGATAAAATTTTTGCTTGTGCTACAATCAATTCAACTCGAAAAGAACTTCCTACATTCAAGTCTGACAAACAATTATTACAACGAGGTGACTTTGACTATTTTATTAGTGATTCTGGGGTGTCGGTAGTAAAATGGAAAGACATCTCATTTCCAATTATCACGATCCTAATGTAACAACAACAGTAAAGAGGAAGAACAAACAAGGCCAATCAGAAGATATTCCTTGTCCCATAGTTTTAGTAGATTACAACAAAAATATGAATTGTGTAGACAAGTTGGATCAACTAAAATCTACATATGAATTGGACAGAAAAAGCCACAAATGGTAGCATCGAATTATGTTCCATTTTCTTGATATTTGTGTAGTAAACAGCTATATACTACATCGATTGCTAGATGTTCCACAGATGACGCTTAAAAATTTCAAACGTGAAATTATATCTGAACTGTTACTTCCAATCAAAACTTCCCAAAAGAAAAGAAAATCATCTTCCTCTTCTGTATCTGTCCAAATCAAGAAACATAAGCCTCATATTCCATTAGGTGTCCGCCAGTATGCAGTACTAAAAATAATCAAGTGCGCACAGAGTGGGCATGTTCTACTTGTAATGTTCCTTTGTGTTTAAAACGCGAAAAAAACTGTTTCAAACGTTTTCACGAATAATTTTTTGTAACCCCCTATGTGCATGGTGGTACGATGTTTGTACCACCACCAAAATATTGATAATTAAAAGGCGTTTTTGAAAAATATTTTTAAAGTGTTGTTATTTATACAATTCTAAGTTACAATTATGAATTTTACATTAATCCCATGTTTCCCATTGATCTCGTGCAGGTAGCGTAGTTATTGTCAAAATATTTTCGTGCCGGAAAGAGTTAACTACCCAGGTGCGGTCTTGGTGTCCGCAGGTACCTGTGTGACTTGTGGTTTTTCCTATTTCCAAGATTTGTGTAGTTAGGTATTCCTAAATAGCATCATTTTCAGTTAGTAGCCCGCTGCACATCGATCTGTTTTCACGCGTTGCATTATTATTTACGTTTAAATATTTTGTGTGGTCATAGTGACTGCACCCGGGTATTTAAGTTATGGCTAGCACTTCGATGGATTCATTGAAAATTCGCTTTGCTAACAAGGATTTTGAAAAATCATTGCTAGATGTATCTATTGTAACTTAGTTTATGCTGTTTTGTAAGAAAATTGTTTTATTTTCTGTCTATAAAAACTTTTTTGATGAACTAGGCTGTTTTTTGTAATTTCCATCGTTAAATTATTTTTTTTAGTTATATTAATTTCTGATTATAAGAATTAAAAAAAATCCTGAAATGGGAATTTACACTATTTAAGGATTATAACAACAAATTTAAATCACTGCATATTTTTAAATTTTATAGTGCTTTGGAAATCAGCGGCCACTGTGACCGGTCCCAGGCATTGGTGTTACTCTTACAGCATCCGGGTAGTTAAGGGTTAAACAAGAAAACATTATTAGACTTTTTAACTTGGTTTTCATTGTAGAATGCCATGATATATATATTATTTATTTTTGGGCGAGGAATCAGGATGGCGGAGCATCCTTCGTACCTCATGTCACCGATTACTATGATCATTTGGGCGACCCTACTAAAATTTAGCCGAATCTGGGGGAATCCCACACCCAGTAGGGATCTTTATCGTGCCAAACATCAAATTGACACGGCACCTACAGTTTTACTTCCCATCCGAAAAGAAGGCATGTTTTAAATTTTACTCCGCTATGAAAAATTACCAGCTCGGCCGGGGATCAAACCTGCGACCTTTGGATTATGAAGTAAACATGCAAACTACTAATCCACCGAGGCTGGCCATGATATATAGTTTTAGCTATTAAATGGTTTACATTCTGTAAATAACTTTATTATCCATTTCTGCATCTACCATCTCAAAAAATTATATCACTCAGGTTAATAACTAGTAACTATTCTAAGATCTTTATAATACATCAATTTATTTGTAGACCTAAAAAATTAATGATTAGTGTTAGCACTTGTTGATCACGTCTTTTTGCAAGTATAAGGCTACGTCCTAGGTAAATACGGTGACTGCAGTACGTCCGATGCATTGCGTGTGATGCGTTAATCGCAAAAGACAAAACCTGAAGAAAGCAATTACGGTGTCCAAAGTAAATATGCTTTTCTGCGATTTTGCATTGTCGCATCGCACTTTATGTTTTAAAAATCTAAATCTCTTGTTTTCCAAAGCAGTTGTTGTTGAACCCATACGATTCTGGATAATCAAACACCCATTCAAACATGTTACAGACAGTATTAATAGTAATACACAATATGAATAGTTTAAAAAAAATAAATTTATAAAGATTACTTTTTGTTTTTACCCTTTTACTTACCTTAAAGTTAGAAAAATTCTTTCCTCTACTGCAATAGGTACTTGAAAATAAGTTGAATAATGGTAACAAGAATCACGGATTGCTTCCACTACATAATCAAAAGTAGCTGGGATCATCCTTTACTGACGAAATACATTTTCATCTGATCGCAACTGTTCATACATATGATGAAATTCTCATTCAAAAACTAAATAAGTACTATCTAGAACTGTACGTGTGGCTTCTGACAGAGTCATGATTGAGAAATGCATATATAAAATAATAATTTATTGATATGCAGTGTGAAACGCACGATGTGCTATTATTTTATTGTCGTATTTACATTTGCCACAATTGCAATTGCCGCATCCGTTTTGCGGTTTGTGCGATTCCCGCACTGTGCGCAACGCATATATCGTATTTACCTAGGACATAGCGTAATACGGTTTTCAATATTTCAATAATTACTGTTGAAATAGCCTAGATCTATTTATAAATTACAGTAGTTAATCATAAAAGTAACGGGATGAAAGTAACAAGAATTACCTCAACACTATCCAGTCATGGTAGAAAAAGGCAAGATTAAATATACTGTTGAATATCTATAGAGCTTAGGAATACGAATGTTATTGTGTTGTCTTCTAGACTAATCAATAAGTCAATGAAAGAACTTATTTAATTCATTAAATATTTATCGATCATTTCAATATTAAGAAATTACAAAATTGATTCTTCTGTCAACTCTTCTAAAACAATAACCGCCTACTCTCTATATAAGCAGGTATGCTGTATATCATTAGTATATACAACATCCCCTCCCTTAGATTTTACAACAAAATTATATTTAATTTCTATAACGTAAAGGCTTTTCTATACCTCGCCTATCTCGAAAATTATATGGTTCACTATCTTTTAAATTTCCAAATTTATTTTGATCTCCATTATAAACTTTTAAATTATTCCCTACTTTATTAACTTTATTATTAACTATTAAATGCTGTCTATTTCTTCTAAACAATTTACCTTGCTCATCTTTCACAATGTATGAACGTGGTGTATTGTATTTTTGTTCAACATGTCCTGCTTCCCATTTATTCTTTAATAGGGAGAAGAAGTGCATACGTCATACCGTGCCTGACGTCATAATTCTTTCCTCGCAACGCGCATGTTCGCATCGCTCTACTTCGCTGTAAACCGTTTGTTTGACAGTTTTGACACTGTTGACAGTTGGAAGAGAAAACGTGACGCTACTTTGTGAGGTTAAAATAATAGATAGGTACTATCACAAATAAAATATTGAAACAACAATGGGTGAAAGCCATTGGGTAAGTGTTTTTATAGCTTGTAAACATCCTTTTTAACACTATCAATAATCAGAAATGAAAATATAATGTGCCTTATTGAAGTACATGCGCGTTGCGAGGAAAGAATTATGACGTCAGGCACGGTATGACGTATGCACTTCTTCTCCCTATTTAAACAAAATTCTATCACCTGTATTGCAATCCTTTAACTGTCTTACATTTTTGTTGTAATATATTTGTTGTTTTTGTTTTCTTGACTGGAATCTCTCCATAACTTTCTTCTGGTTGTTCATTTTAGGAACGAGTAGTTTTTCTCTAACTGGCAACTTATCCTTCAACCTTCTGTTGAACGGCGATTGTGCCAGGGATAGTCCTATATCTGGTAATGGTGTATTTCTATAGTTCAACAAATATTATGAAGTTCTCCTTGCTCGTATCTGCATTTCTTTAACATATTTTTACAAATTCCAACTGTTTTCTCAGCTTGACCATTACTTACTAGAAATATTTTTATTGCAATTGAATTAAAAGGTATGTTATCTGCTATAACAATATCTGGATAACCATGATGAAATGAAAAAATAAATTTTAACTTAAATATGATTTCGTTTGCAGTTTTAGAATTCAATTTAACCAATTCAAACCATTTTGAATAATAATCTACCACAACAAGATAATTCAACATATTAAATTCCAATATGTCCATGCCAATCTTCTGCCATGGTCTTTTTGGTATTTCATGGGGTATTAATGGTAGCTTAGCATTATCTGGTCTAAATGTTTCACATAATTCACAACCAAGTACTGTTTCTTCTATGTCTTTAGACATACCAGGCCAAAATAAACATTCTCTAGCTTTCAATTTTGTTTTTACGACTCCTTGATGAGCTTCATGCAATACACTGAGTATATATTTTCGTAACTCTTGAGGTACCACAATACGATCACCAAAAAACACAAGGTTATCATGCTCGCTCAACTCATCTCGAATTAGCTAGTAACGTTTCAATTCTGCAGAAAGCTTTTTCTTATCTGGCCATCCATTACTAACGTAAATTTTAACTTGATTCGAAATCGGGTCTTTCGAAGTTTTATCTTGAAAATCCTTTTTTCGATCTTCGGACATTGGCAGGTTTGTTACTAAAGAGTGGATTACATACTTCATTTCTGGATCGTCTTTAACTTCTATTTTCAAAGAAGCTCGAGATAACGTATCAGCAATATGATTGGTTTTACCAGGGATGTATTTTGCATCTAACTCGTACTTCATTAGATTCATTGATATTAGACGTAATATCATTCTTTGTAATCGGCTAGAAACTTTGTTAATATCCTTCTTTGAAGATACTGACTATGGGCTTGTGGTCGCATTGAATAGTTGTTAACTTACCATATATATATAATAACGAAATTTCTCAGCAGCGAACAAAATTGCATCTAATTCTTTTGCAATGGGCGCGTATCTTTTTGCTGTATCTGTTAAACTTCTTGAAGCATACGAAACCGGTTTTCCATTTTGCAGCATGCAAGCACCAAGGCCATCTTTGCTCGAATCGGTTTGTATTAAAATAGGTTTATGACTATCGTAGTGACTCAGAACTGGTGCTGTTGTCAATAGATTCTTGATCCTATTAAAAAGCGTTTTCATGGGATATATTCCAATCCCAAAGAACTTTATCTTTTGTAAGTTCTCTTAATGGTGCTGTAACTTGCGATAAGTTTGGAATAAACTTTCCTAGGTATTTAACAAGTCCTAGAAATCTTAACATGTCTTTTTTATTAGATGGACTTGTCATGCTTAAGATGGCTTCTAATCTACCATTGTCTATTTTTATACCATCTTTTGATACAACAAATCCTAATATCTTAATTTCTGATTGTTTGTATTGAAATTTATCTTTATTAAACGTAATTCCTATCTTTTTTGCAGTTTCTAAAACGTCTGTTAAGATTCAGTCATGTTCAACCTCATCTACTCCTGCTATTATAATATCATCTATATACAGAGTGAATATTAAGTATGGAACGCCTCAATTATCTCGGAAACGGCTTGCACGATTTTTATAGATTTTGGTGTGCAAGGGTCTTGTGATACGGCCGGTATTATGGTGGTATTTACATTGTTGTCAGATCTTTCCATTTTCCGGAATAATAATGAACTTTGTTATTTCAAATGGATCATCCTGTATATTTTTTACTTTTTGAAATCCTTAAGAAATACTGATTATTTTTCATGTAATGTTCCCTATACCTAAATGCCATAATTTCGGATTTATAGGTACATTTACATTATCTCCGCCGAAGTTAAAATAATACATTTAGATGGCTATGACTGCTACAATAACAACTTTGACGTTTCAATAAATTATTATTGTTGGTGTTTATTGAAAGTCACAATGGATCGTTTATCTGAAAAAGAACGAATTGAGATTTTAATGATATTAGGATATGGTGATATGCGTAGAAGTCAACAAGAAACGTGTAATATCTTTAATAATTTATATCCTAACCGAAATCCCATAACAAGATCTACTGTCAGTAAATTAGTAAAAAAGTTTAACGAAACTGGTTCAGTAAAAGATTTATTGAAATCATGCCGCCGAAAAACTGCATCAACTGAAAACAAATCTTTAGATGTTTGTGTTCTGTTAGAAGACGATCCACACTTGAGTACTAGACAAATATCCAGGGAACTTGATATTTCGCAAACATCCCTAATGAAAATTTTACGTGATAATAAATTCCATCCATACGAAGTAACGTTGGTTCAAGAGTTGTCAGATGACGATTTTGATAGACGTGAAGAGTTTGCAAACATAATGATGGAAAAATGTTACAATCAAAACGATCCAAATTTTTTAAGTAACGTTATGTTTTGCGATGAGGCCACTTTTTTTTAATGGAAACGTAAATCGGCATAATTGTAGATACTGGTCACGTAACAAACCTCGTTGGATGCGTGAATCCCACACCCAATATCCAGAAAAACTGAATGTATGGGCTGGAATAATAGACGACAACATAATTGGTCCCTTTTTCATTGAGGGTAACTTAAATGGTCCGGCGTATTTAGATTTATTGGAAAATAGTATTATACCTGAGTTGGCTCGGTTATTTCCAAATCCAAGTAAGTATTTTCAATTACATTTTAATAAAAAAAGTTCATTATTGGAAACTTTCAGACAATAACAATATCCCAAACGACAATATTTGGCTACAACAAGATGGTGCTCCACCTCACTATGCGCGTGTGGTGAGGCAATACCTAAATAATGTGTTTCCTAGAAGATGGATTGGAAGGCGTGGTTTTATCGAATCACGATCACCCGACATGAATTCTTTAGACTATTTCCTGTGGGGTCACTTAAAAAACATCGGTTATAAAACAAAACCTGCCAATATTCAGGAATTAAAAGATAGGATTACCACAGAGATAAGAAGAATTGAGCAGTCAGGGATGTTGCAAAATGTATTGCAAAGTTTTAAAAATCGCATGGCTTGTTGTATGGAAGTACATGGACAACATTTTGAGCATCTGCTGTAATCGCCATTACTGTATTATTCAAATTAAACGAGTTTATTCAATCATAGCCATCTAAATGTATTATTTTAACTTCGGCGGAGATAATGTAAATGTAGCTATAACTCCGAAATTATGGCATTTAGGTATAGGGAACATTACATGAAAAATAATCAGTATTTCTTAAGGATTTCAAAAAGCAAAAAATATACAGGGTGATCCATTTGAAATAACAAAGTTCATTATTATTCCGGAAAAAGGAAAGATCTGACAACAATGTAAATACCACCATAATACCGGTCGTATCACAAGACCCTTGCACACCAAAATCTATAAAAATCGTGCAAGCCGTTTCCGAGATAATTGAGGTGTTCCATACTTAATATTCACTCTGTATATTTTATTTCCAACAATCTCAGCAACAATCTCAGAATTCTTTCTTTGAAATACCTGAGCTGCAGTTTTAATTCCAAATGGAAAGCGGACAAATTTATATCTTCCTAGAGGTGTTGCAAAAGTACACAAGTTT
The DNA here is from genome assembly GCA_929113105.1 of Agrypnus murinus. Lineage (NCBI taxonomy): Eukaryota > Metazoa > Arthropoda > Insecta > Coleoptera > Elateridae > Agrypnus > Agrypnus murinus. The sequence goes on along the minus strand of OV816028.1, from coordinate 110,606,551 downwards.
GAAGATTCCTCATCTAAACTAATCTGATAGAAACTGTCTTTAAGATGAAGAACAGAAAATACACTTTTGCCTGACAAATCTGCCAATAATTCTTCTGCTGATGGCAATTGGTAATGTTCTCTTTTTATATTAAGATTTAGATCTGAAGGGTCTAAGCAAATTCTGATCTTTTTATTGGGTTTTTCTACCACAACTACATTATTTACCCACTCTGTAGGTTCTACTACCTTTTCAATTACACCATCATTTTCTAATTTTTGTAAAGTATTTTTAAATTCATCAATTATGCTGTTTGCAATGCGTCTTGCTGCATGTACTACTGGTACTGCATCTTCTTTTAAAGTTATTTTATAAGGTTTTCCTGGGAACAAGCCCAATCCAGTAAAAACAGATTTATATTTTTCTATTATATCTGACTTTGTCCCTAAATGAGGCACATTTATTTCTTCAACTAAGCTTCTTTGACAACCTATCTCGTTGACTCGTGTTTAATTAGGTTTAATTTTTTACAAGTAGTTAGTCCACGACCTTCTAGATTTCACGAGACGAAGTCTCTTATCCGGCCTGCGCACTCCATTAGTTCAAGTGTTTCTCCGCTGGCGCCACCAAACACGAAAAGGCGGAAACTGATGTATAACACGTAAACGCCAATTTCAAACTACGCTAACTTCGCGCGCTTTTATACTTTTTGTCGGTTTTGCGCGTTTCGTTAATAAATTATATTTTCCTAATCTTTTAAGGCAGTTTTCTTTATTTTTTAATATAATTATACGTTATTTCCTTGTTATTTGTTGAAATGTTCGTAGTTTTGTTGTTGTTTTGTCGTTCACTTTACTAATGGCAAGCACTAGCAGAAAAAAGAATAACTGCAGCATTGCAATATGTCATAGTACTGATCCTACAATATCATTTCATGAATTTCCTTCAAATTTTACCTTGCGAGAAAAATGGTTTCAAATCTTATGTTGGGTTATGGACACCAACACTCAACAGCAAAATAATATAATATACTTCCTTATTTCGACAGATCAACAATTACAGATAAGTACCCGAAAGAATAGGTAAATCTCAACATCGAACTTCCTAAAAATATAACAGAATTACTAAAAGAACTTCAAACCTTATCTATGCATCTCGATTACGGAATTCTTTCAGCACCTGTAGCCCTTCTGGCAGGAAACTAAAACTGAAGAAAGGGTTGAATGTCAATAGCCTGTTAGATTATCTGTTAGCTGCCTCGTGTTGAAATTCACTGATAGGATTTGTAAATCTTCAAGACAGAGGTGCATTAAAATACACCACTAGAAGATTTACACTTTTAATCAACCAAATAATCTTGTAATACAGATTGTAGAACATTTACCTGAAGAATGTAATCCGTCTAATATTCTAACATCACTAGGTACTTCTAACTCCAACTGCTTCTTCACAGTTCTTTATTTGCCACGACCACAAGGAGGAACTTAGTAATATAATTCTTTAAAAATTGCTAAAACCTTGTTTGGCAAAACAGAAACATTGCAAAAACGTGAACAGATAATGTACTTACTGCTCACTTTCTCTATATCCTAAACCCAACTCACGGAAAGTTATAAAATTGTAACTTCAATAATGTTATTAAACTTGTAAATTAATTTTAATAACATAATTGATTTAATTAATTCCCAAAATATTTACGTAAACATGCAACGCTTGACATTTGTAAGGGTTATCTAACCTATACATCATCAAGTGACAAATAAACATCAGCGTGTCAGTTAGCGCCAAAATGGCGAAATTTTGCGTTTTCTCAGAAACAAAGTTTATATGGGAAACATAAAAGTGCCCAGGCCGGATAAGAGACTTCGTCTCGTGAAATCTAGAAGGTCGTGGTTAGTCCTAATGTCGCTTGACTATCAACTCCTACCACAATGAATTTAATTCTAGCTAATCTCTGTTTAATCAGGCAATCTAATACGATTTCACCTTAAGGTTTCATCTTATTTTTATCCTAGGTAACTAAATTTATGTTAGTGGGTTTTATTTCTTCATTTTTAACAATTGCACCTTATTACTGACTTATAGGGATCACATTACATTGTGCACCTGAATCAAGCTTGAAGGCTAGTTTTTTATTTCTAATTGTTACATATTCTAACCAATCATTTTTTGTTAATTCCTCTTCATTAACACATTCATTTACATTTTCTACAAAAAGTAAATCTAAATACATGTCAAATTCATCATTTCCTTCATTTTCTACAGAATTTATGATCCTCCTACTAGAATTACCTATGTTTTTATTTGTAACATATTTCTTATAAGGACATCCACATGAAAAATGATTAATTCTATTACAGTAATTACACGCTTTTCCGAATGGTGGACAATTACCCTTAGAATGTGCCTTATTATAGTTTAATAGTTTTTCTTTTAGTATGTCATCCTTGATACCAATTAGCAATCTGTCTCTAATCATTTCACTTTCTTCTTTAAATTCACAAGTAGATGCAAGGGTTTTCAATTCTGTTATATACTGCTCAATGGTCTGCCTTGTTTTCATTTGACAGGAATGACATTTGAATCTTTCATAAACGACATTCTTTTTTGGGTCACAGCACTCTTTAAATTTTGCTATTACATCTTTATATTTCGCTTTATAGTACAGGATCCGTTATTGATGTCGTTGAGCACCGATCGAGTAACCGAATAAAATGTATTTTTTATGAAATAAAATATGTTAACAAAAGTAACGTAGATGCGTTGCCTAAATAAATTTGTTCAAGGATATTTTTAATTAAAAATTCAATATTTAATTTTTTTAAATACTTTCACCGATCTCGTAACCAAAAAGAATTAACACTAATTGAAAGTGCAAACCCTATAGAAGACGCAAACATAGGGTTGCTTACCTTTTTCTGTTCAAGGCTATACAGTTGCCAAGTTTAAATAAGTGAATTGAAAGTGATACCTTCACCGATCGAGTAACCAAATAAATTATATGTCAAAATAAACCTTATTTTTTTTGCAAAACAATAGTATAAGGTTGCTTGCAAGAAACCGTTCAAGAGTCAGGGTTGCAAGGGTTTAAAGTTTTTACATTGAAGCGTGCGAGAGAGAGATGGACCCATTCTATTCAGTGCGATAGAGGGGGACGCAGAATGACAGCTGCTCACACTACGTCCGTCGTTTGAAATTGTGCGAGAGAGAGAGTCTATGCGTACTGTCCAATGCGATAGAAAAGGACGGGGCATAGCAACTGGGCCCGCCTCTTGTGACGTATGACAGAGAGTGCGCTTGCTCTGTGCGGTTGAGCGGTTAGTAAACGGCAAGCGTTGTGTTGGAGCAACTGACAATATACTCCAAAATATTACTGAGACGTTTTTTTCAGCAGTGAACTCATTAGTGGATTCTATTGAAAAATGGTGAAATAGTGCTTTTTGTGTCACTCGAAGGAGTCTGTTCTCGACTTTGACGATGAAACTTTTAAAAACTGTTTATCCAAGTTGGCATTCCGGAAAATCATTGCTATTCTTATCGAGCAGAACATAATCATATAATAAAAACTAATGAAGTCGATTATACATGTAATCACGAGGAGGCCGATACGAGGATTATTTTTCATGCGTACAAAGTCGCACCTGGTTCAAGAATTCTAATAAAAGCCTCTGATACTGATGTATTAATAATTTTGTTGGGAAATATCCACAAAATGAAAGAATCGCAAATTTTCCTTGCAAATTCAACAACAAAAAAGAAAAAAACCAACAACTTGATTGCATTAATTGCACTGATTTAGCATCAAAGTTGGGCACCAAATTATGTAGAAATCTGCCCGCTTTCCACACATTTACAGGTTGTGACTATACTACAGCTTTTCATAATAAAGGTAAAAACAGACCTTTTAAAATATTCTGTAGTAATGAGACGTACCAAACAGTTTTTGCATCATTAACTGATGAAGTTGATATTCTAATCGAAGAAAAAATGAACATCGTACAATAATTCACTTCAATTATGTATGGAATTAAAAACTGCACCAGTGTAAATGACGCAAGATATCATATTTTTCTGAAAAATTTTTCAGCTAAAGAAGACAGCGAACTATTTTTGAAAAAAATTAAATGCATTGTCTCCAACTCCATATCACCATGCTGGATGTCACTGCAACAAAAAATTTTGTGTACAATTTATGTAAATTCCATGTGACTCAATGCAACTGAGCCTGATTGTGTAAAGCTGCAGTCTGGAAATTGCGGTTTGTTGGAGACCAAACGCCTTTGAAAGTCGAAGACATAATGACAGTGGTTTATGACGAAAATGATGATGAATCTTCCGAATTGGATGATAGTTTTATAATTGAAGAATCAGATCCGGAATAAAATATTAGCAATTTTTTGTTTTTTTGTAATTCATAAAATATATACAAATAGTTTATATTTTTTTTGTTTAATTTCATGTATATTATTCTCAACCGAATTACCTCAATTTCTTTTGTATCGATATTGTATAAAAAAATAAACTGTAATATAACACAATACCCTTATGAAATATTTTTTGTTCATTTAAATTTTTAATTTTAATATTAATTTATTAAAAAAAATTTTCTTTCATTACAAATTTTTCAATTTATTTAATGACTGAATAATAATTAATTTAAAAAAAAAATATCGGACACTTGCAAAAAAATTGTATGCGTCAAATTTAGTTCCTTCTTAAAAGAGATAAAAATATTAAGATAAGTATATATCACTAACATGCTTTAAATGTTTAAAATAAATATTTACATTTTGATATTATATACAGAACGTTTTTTTTAGCGCCAATACCTCTGTCACAAAAATTTGTATTTTTCTAATTTGTCATGCAAAATCAATATGCTCAATATGATAAAAATACTCATATTTGGTTAGTTCAATACTGCAGTTATTACAATAAAAATAAAGAAAACACTATGACATAATTTTATTTTTGAATGAAATTATTATTTATAAAAGTTTTAAATATTATTTAAAAATATGTAAATAAAAACGTAATTATAAAGATATAAGAATAGTCATATTATTAACAAATGTTTAAAAAAAAAGATATTATTAACAAAATATTTTTCAACAATACTGAATTATTACTTCGGTAGACAAGTCAAGTCGATTTTCTTAAAAAAAAAAACTTCTCAGAAATATTTTGGAGTATATTGTCAGTTGCTCCAACACAACGCTTGCCGTTTACTAACCGCTCAACCGCACAGAGCAAGCGCACTCTCTGTCATACGTCACAAGAGGCGGACCCATTTGCAATGCCCCGTCCTTTTCTATCGCATTGGACAGTACGCATAGACCCTCTCTCTCGCACAATTTTAAACGACGGACGTAGTGTGAGCAGCTGTCATTCTGCGTCCCCCTCTATCGCACTGAATAGAATGGGTCCATCTCTCTCTCGCACGCTTCGATTTAAAAATTTTAAACCCTTGCAACCCTGACTCTTGAACGGTTTCTTGCAAGCAACCTTATACTATCGTTTTGCAAAAAAAATAAGGTTTATTTTGACATATAATTTATTTGGTTACTCGATCGGTGAAGGTATCACTTTCAATTCACTTATTTAAACTTGGCAACTGTATAGCCTTGAACAGAAAAAGGTAAGCAACCCTATGTTTGCGTCTTCTATAGGGTTTGCACTTTCAATTAGTGTTAATTTTTTTTGGTTACGAGATCGATGAAAGTATTTAAAAAAATTAAATATTGAATTTTTAATTAAAAATATCCTTGAACAAATTTATTTAGGCAACTCATCTACGTTACTTTTGTTAACATATTTTATTTCATAAAAAATACATTTTATTCGGTTACTCGATCGGTGCTAATGAGGAGATAATGAGGGTAAACCACGGCCCCTAACGGTTTTTGTCGTTTTTCTCGGAAACTATTAGGTTTATCGAGATGAAGGAGGTTAGGTAAATTAAAGTTTATTTAAATGCCTACCAGAAATGTCCGAATGTTTTTTCGTACCTCGCCTTCTTTTTGTGTTATCGAACAAAGAAGATATGTCATACATAAACGAGCAATTTGCTCCAGTAAATCTGCTCAAGGAACTTTCGAAGGTAACGTTTTGTGGTCTCATATTCGTCATGAAATAGATAAGAAAAATTCGTCGAGAGCCAACGCGATCGTGGTCCAGTCGTATTTTACCTTAGCATCTCTTCGGCAAAATCCATCAGGCGATATTATTGTTATCTGTTATCCTTGGTGCCAGTCGGATGAAAGTGATGAATGAAAGAAATTTCGTATTGGCAAATTAATTCTTAGGAGAGTACACTGTGCTAGTCAATTTTTGTGTCCAACTCAATACGTACAAGGGGTTTTGCTTTTTTAGAAATCCTTCTAATTTCCTTTATTTCTAAGATCTTGGTATTGTCCACATTTACAATTTAATATTGGTGCAGTACGTTGCATGCATGCTAAATGTGGAGCAAAATCTTTATAATTATCTGTTAACAGACGTTTTAAGATACAAAACATTCTGCGCTAGTATCTTGATTGCTAGTTTACAACAAAATTGCACCTACATAAATATTTTTAAGGATTTCTAAAAAAGCGAAACACCCTGTACGTATTGGGCTGGATACAAAAATTGACTAGCACAGTGTACTCTCCCAAGAACTAATTTGCCAATACGAAACTTTCATCTGACTGGCACCAAGGATAACGATAATATCGCCCGATGAATTTTGCCGAAGAGATGCTAGGGTAAAATACGACTGGACCACGATCGCGTCCGGCTCTCGACGAATTTTTCTTATCTATTTCATGACGAATATGAGACCAACGTTACCTCCGAAAGTCCCTTGAGCAGATTCACTGGAGTAAATTGCTCATTATGTATGACATATCTTCTTTCTTCGATAACACAAAAGGAAGGCGAGGTACGAAAAAACATTTGGACATTTCTAGTAGGCATTTAAATAAACTTTAATTTACCTAATCTCCTTCATCTCGATAAATCTAATAGTTTCCGAGAAAAACGACAAAAACCGTTAGGGGGCGTGGTTTACCCTTATTATCTCCTCGAGTTCGCCACCTACAGACGGTGACTTTTAGGGGCTTATTTAACAGCCCTCCAGGAAGGCATATGCAAAAATTCACGGACTTTCCTCAACTTTTCGCTATTCATGAAAATTTGTTCTAAATTGACTGGACTAATAGCTGTTTTTCATAATTTTGTTGATAAGTATGTTGATAACGGTGATTTTTGAGCCTAATCCTCAGATATGTCGATTTTAATTTTTAAATCTGCATCTTTTGAAATATCTGCTGAATTTATGACATCATCTCTATTCAAAGTTGTGATATCTTCAATGTTTTTTTAGAAAGATGGGTCATGTGATACCTCTTTTGAAATGTCTATACCAAGTACTTACCAACAATTTCTATTTAACAACAACATACTGTACATTTATACCTTGTACTTCTATTTTTAAGTATTTTTCAGTGTATTTTTGTATTTATCTTTTCTCAAAAAAGCACAGTCATCAGATTATTTGTGCTTGACATATTTTGCTTTTTCTCATAAATTCGTAAATAAAATTTTATTTTTTATTTCTTTTATTACTCTTTTAATGTTTTTATTTATTCTGTTTCTTATTTAATGTTTTTTGTTTTAATTTGTTAGTAACTATTAGAAGGCCATTGGTGGTACATAATCTTCTGTTTGTTTTGTCTACCTCTTTTACTAAAACATATTATATACTACACTCAGTTTTGTTTTATAGCTATTCTAACACTATCTGGTTGTGCTGAGCCTTCTCAAGTTATAAAAAAAATATTTAAAGCAGATCATCCATTCATAATGTCACTTCAGTCAAATCATGCAGTATCCATTACCACATTGTTTTATGGAAGAATTAGTACACCAGAAAGTTAACCAATAATTTTTAATGAAGACCTTAAAACTAATCTTGGGAAACGGGAAAGTAAACAGAAAAAATTAAGTATATTTGTGATTCAAGTTGCTTGTTATTTATGTTGTTCATACTACTGTAACGTTTATTTGTGTACTTATTTAGATTCATTATTGTTAATTTTTAAAGTGTTTTTGAAATTAATAAACAGTATTCTTGGAAAATGATATTAATCTTTTACTAAAGATTTTAGATTTTTCAAATATTTTTAAAATCTACTACGTTCTGAAGGTTAGGATAAGAGCTGTTTTACACATCCGATTTTTTATGCGAAATTCTTACTCAAATTTTTGCTGAAATTTTTCAACAAAGTTTTGATAAAGAAACTTTGACGTGTAATACAGCATTTTTATTCCGAAATTTATTGTGAATAATTTCACAATAAAACTTTGGAACAATTCCTAATACTTTTAGAAATTTGCAAGTAATCCACGCGGAAAAGTGCGCACAAAACACTCGTAGTTGACATGCAACACATCTTATTACACATCGGTTTATTTTGTTTTTAAAAATGGTTATTTGCTTTGTAAAATATTATTAAAACAACCATGCAATGATAATAAAGCTAAAAATCAAGGAACATTTAATCGCTAGGTGCGCAAAATGTCTTTAGTTTTATTTTATTTGTTGAAGTGGACTAAATGCGAACGGCCATATTGCTATTACAGTAACAGGTCCGGAATTCGTTAAATTTGTTATTGTATGTTATAAGTTAATATTAATTGTACTGTATCCTAAAATAAAAGTTAATTAACTATTTATAATTGTATATAAAATATATTTAAAACTCTTAACACAAATGGCATGAAAATATCACGCATATTTATTAACAATGTTTTTATTACATACAAGGTATAGTAAACATTTTTCTGAATACACCAACTATTTTTATACGACGTCAATCTGTGTTTACAATACACGCCCAGCTGCTTCGCAAACACGCGTGCGTATGACAATAATTTTGAGGAGATTCTTATTCGCATGTGTAATACAGTATGTAAACAGCTCTTTTTATACACGTCAAAGTTTCTTTACCAAAACTTTGTTGAATAATTTCAGCAAAAATTTGGTTAAGAATTTCGCAAAAAAACTCTGATGTGTAAAACAGCGCTAAGTTAAAAAATCATTTTAAAATAATTCTGTATTTGAACCTTTCTGAAGGAGTGTGATATGGTACTGCCAGAAGATGATAAATACAAATTTTAAATAGGGTATAAATACGAGGTAAGCGCCATAAATTCCCGGCCCGGCAGGCTTCTACAGGTGCCAACATATTCAAACTCGGTTGCGTCATAGTTGAACATGTAAGAGGCCTACACTCCATATATTATGGCTAGAAGCGTAATAGATTTTAGTAGCCACTCAAGCATCGTGTGACGAGTGCATGAAAATGTCGCAGCTAACCAAAATTGAGTACCGCGCAGTCATTAAGTTTTTTAACAAAAGAAGGACACACGCCTACTCAAATCAAACATCGTTTAGACAGCGTTTATGGTGATTTATTTCCTTCATATTTCACTGTAAAAAAGTGGTCAAAATGTTTCCGTTTGGGGCAAGCAATTCTTGAAGATGATGAGAGCACCGGTCGCGGTCGGCCAATTGAAGCGTTAACGCCTCAAAAAATTGCAGTCATTGAAGAAATGGTATTAGAAGATCGCCGTTTGAAAGTTAAGGAGTTAACAGTGATGGTCTGACATTTCGGAAACAAGTCATCATCATCATCATCAACTTCCAAGATTAAACCTTTAAGGTTTGTTCCGGTCTCATGGTGGTGGAAATTGATCAGTCCACCGCTTTTTGGGTCACCCTAGTCTCCTTTTCCCACGTGGTTTATAGTGTAGGATTTGTTGTGGCATACGGCTATCGTCCATTCTAATTATATGTTCCCTCCAGTTATTCCTGTATTGGTCAATTTTTCCTATTATACTGAATATATTTAATTCCTGTCGTATCTCTTCATTTCTTTTATAATCAAGCAATGTGTAGCCGGCTACTCTTCATAGGAATTTCATTTCTGTTGATTCGATTTTTTTGAGTTTTTTTCTTTCTGGGTGAGAGTCCAGTTTTCTGAGCCATATAATAGGGCAGGGACAGCCATTACTTTATAGAACTTCATCTTTGTTTCCTTGCTGGTTTCCTCCAAGTGCCGAGTAATAGTTCCTGTCCTCACATCGAAATGTGTGTCCAAGCAAATGGACAACATATGGAGCATTTGTTATAGTTTTTTCTTTTGTTTTATTTGAAAAACCTTGATTTTTTAAATAAATAATTTTTTAATTGTGTACTACTTGCAGTTTTTTCTCAATAAATCAAAAGTGGTTACAGATAGCTATAGGGACGTACCTACAAAAAATGTTCGTTATTTAATTCTGCATCACAAAGGTACAAAATATACAGGGTGTTCCATTTGAAAAAGTCGTGAATTTTAGCTTTGAAATTCTCTAAATCTAAAAATTAATTTTGAACACCCTGTACATGGTGGGTCCATTTTCTTTTAAAGAAGAGCACCCTACAAGCCCCTGCAACAAAATCCCTACTTAAATTCGTCTTCACAGTTGCGGCCGTGAAACTGTTAAGTGGGATAATGTAAAACTCAATTTTTTTGGAAAAAATTTATAACTTCTAAACCGGTCATTAGATGGCGCTAGAATTTTAATATGCAAAAATATTTGGGGCATTCTATTTAAAAAAAAATTACCTTAAGCGTGCCACACTTTTCTGCAACACCCTGTATATTTGAAAATAGTTTCCCTAGATGCGCCTCTATCCACTGTTTACATCCGTATTAGAACGATTTTACTAGATGTGACCGTTTAGGAGCTATCGGACTTCCCCATACTATTGCCCCACCCGGTATATTAAATAGCGACGGTGATAGGGAACATCCCTGGCGCACTCCACAGTTGATTGTTGCTGTTTTATTTTCTTGTTTTCTATTTTTTGTCCTGATGACGATTTTCTTTTCTTGATATATATTCTCGATAACTTTAATCAAGTGTTGGGGAATTCTCTTATTCATCTTGATTTTTCAAAGTTTCTATCTATTTATTCACTTTGTCAAAAGCTTTTTTATAGTCGATGAATGCTAGATAAGTTGGTAGGTTGAAATCTCTTCTCTTCTGAATTAACTGTGTTAAAGTAAAAATGCAATCTGAGCAGGATCTGCCCTTTCTAAAACCGTGTTGTGCTTCAGATATGATATTTTCTGTTATTGTGTTTAGTCGTTTTGTCAAAATGGTTGCATATAGCTTGTAATAGGTGCTAAGTAAGCTGATTCCTCTGTAATTATTGCAGTCGTTTCGATTCCCTTTTTTCTGCTATTCAACGTTCCTTTGTCTTGCTAATGTCTTTTTTCCTGACTCCATGTCAATCTTGCACGCTTTATAATTCAGTGTAAAAGTCGACTCCAATAACGGACGGCAACTACAGTATCATTACAGTAGAATTATTTCGATTAAGTTTATAGCGAATTTCTTGGAAGGAAATACCCGTCTTTGTGCAACCCAACAATGTGTTCACCTACAAATGGTATTTACTATGAGCAGCATACCCATTACTGCACTTATTGATGCTTCTTACACTATTGACAGGTGCAGATTAACTGAATTTTAGCCAAATCAATGTCTAAAAAGGTTTCTGTGAAGTTTTGAAAAAATATTCCAATATTTAAAGCGTGAGGAAGTTTCAATTGCAATTATTACATATCTTCGGTTGTAGTATCATTGGCTTTAGATTGATCATCATTTAATTGTTGATTAAAATAGTTAATGACTTTCTTTAGAGGTTTAGTATTTTATACATTTACAATACCATTTAGTACGTGAATATATTATTTAAAACTAAATAAATTCATTTGGAATCATAATTCAAACCATTGGTAGGTGCTTATTTGCACGAGCACATGTCTTTAAGGGCATGTGGGTCTGCTGGTTATACGATACACTTATGATATACGATAAATACCGGGTGTCACAAAATGCAGTTTATATGCAATATCTCCCTTATTTGAAAAGATAAAGAAATCAACGAAAAACTATTGTGAATGGCTCAAAATGGCTCTTCAGAAAACATCCTTAAACATTGGTTGCATAGCAACGTTTAAGAGATCATGCCAACTTGATTAATTTTTCAAATTGCACTCTCTGTTTTTTTCACGGAAATGTATTCTTCACTTCACCCTGCATACGGTAGTATGTCGTACTTAATTATCTAATGTCCATTTATGGGTTTTAAAAAATATTTGTTGTAAATTGAATTTATCTTAAACTTAAAGCAAATGCTCAAAATGCCCTCCTGTGGAGTCTACACAGGCTTCAAAGCGCCTCAATAGTTCCCTTGTAAACACAGCTCTATTCATAATACTTTTTGAATAAATAATTTAGTTAGTGAATATGAACAATTAATGTGTACAATTTATCAAAAGTATTTTTTTCAACTTCTAAATGCACATTAGATAATTAAGTACAGCATACTACCGTATGCAGCATGAAGTGAAGAATACATTTCCATGAAAAAAACAGAGCGTATATTTGAAAAATTAATCAAGTTGGCATGATCTCTTAAATGTTGCTATGCAACCAGCGTTTAAGGATGTTTTCTGAAGGGCCATTCACAATAGTTTTTGGTTGATTTCTTTCTCTTTTCCAATAAAGGAGTTATTGCGTGTAAACAGTATTTTGGAACACTCTGTATATTCTACTTTTTCCCGTAACTACTGCATTGTTCGTCAAAATTCAAAAATCATCGGCACTGTAAGAGAGTATACTACAACTTCAATATGAAATAATATTTTGATTAAACACTTACATTTCGAGACATGGGTAGTCAAAGAAAAATAATGTCAAAATACCAAACTCTCACATACTCAAAATTTTATAAGTATGTCAGGAATGATCGACAGACATTTCTACACAGAATAATGAGATAAAAGTCAGATAATAATGAATAAGATTCTTTTGGTATTTGTGGTATTATTTCTTTATCCTTCTTAGGCTACTTTAGTATGTATTTGTTTTGATGAATATGAATTCCTCGTATGTTTAATTCACATCATATATATACTTTCTAGCTGTGATAATGGCTGTGCCAAGATGTGGAATGATTAGTTGGCAACCAGTCATAGTGTTCAAAGTGAATCATCCATTTGTACTACTTCTCCAATCAAAGCATGAAAAATCCACTGGTGTTCTATTTTATGGAAGAGTACTAAAACCAGAGAGTGAATGAATATCTTGGCACATTTAACATATGAAGATTTAAGTTTTTAAGAAAACGTTGAGCATGTGCTATATAGCTGTACTATTTAATATTCTTTTACTGATGCTTATTTGTTGATGTTTATTACAATGCATTATGTTTAATAAAATATATTTTTTGCAATTACTGAATGACTGTCTTATTTTCAATCCAATCTGCATGATGCTTAAATCTTTATAGTGATTTGTATGATGGAGTTAGTGTATATCAAAAACCTTACTGCATTCTGTACAAAAAAAACTGTCCGGTGAATTGTTTCAGAGAAATTAGCAAAATTCGATGAAATGAAGTTTGCCTTATTGTAATACTCTTAAGATATATCATGCGATTAAAAAAATCTTTTCAAAAACGGTCAAACATTTTACGAAATCTTTTCTTCTTTTTCTATATGTCTTAATAAGTACTCAAGACAAAATAATGTTGACATATTAAACTCCAAACTAATAAATTGGGAAACCCTACATATACACAGTGGTATCAATTTATTCAGGATTGATCAACAAAGGTTTCTAAACAGAATAATGAGATAAAAGGCAGATAATAATTAATAAGATTGTTTGAGTTTTTTAAGTGGTTGATGACATTATGTTTTATTCTTTGGGCTTAGGCTACTATTACATGTACCATATATAGTTGCGTATGTTTTTATTTAATATGTATTTCTTTTGATGAATATTTATGAATTCCGCATATATTTGCATCAGACACACTTTCCAGCTATGGTTGTGGATATGAAAAAGTGTGGAAGGTTTAGTTTACAACCAGACATAGTGTTCAAAGCGGATCATCCATTTGTAGTACTTCTTCAATCAAAGCATGAAAAATCCACCGGTGTACTATTTTATGGAAGAGTACTAAACCCAGAGAGTGAATGAATATATTGGCACATCTAACATATATGAAGAGTTAGGTTTATAAGAAAACGTTGAGCATTAACTGTACTATTTAATATCCTTTTGCCAATGCTGATTTGTTTGTGTTTAGTACAATACATTATTCTTAATAAAATATGTTTTTAGCAATCTCTGAATGACTGTTTTATTTTCAATTCAATCTCCACGAAGCTTATGTCACAAAATTGCTTTCTTTGCAATTGCAACACTATTTGTTTCTATGACAATTACTATGTTGTGCCTACTCATAAAATAAAAATTCTAGTCTAGGACATTTAGGCGCGGCCGTTTCGGCGCGAGGATAGTTTGGCGCCGGGCAGTTCGATGCAGGACTCTGCGGCGCAGGCACACTTCAGCGCCGCGACACTTGGGCGCAAGCACACTTCGACTAAAAGCAGTTCGGGGCATGTAAGTTTTTCCTCTGCAAATTAGGGTAAAACTCTCGGAGATTTTTGGACGTTTTTTTGGACCATTAGTCTAATTTTTTGGGACAAGCTACCTTATTACCAGAGTAACGTTTTTCTATGTACACACATACACCTTCTTAATTCCAGAGTTTTGCTTGGATTGGTTAAATTGCGTTATTCCAGTGCTTTTTGTCTATAAGCACTGGACTATAAGCACTAAGCAGTATCCATTTATAAGTGTTACCTACTGAGACAAAATTCGTGAAGTGGAACACGTATTTATCAGTGGTACGACATTCAATGTTAATGTCAATTTTCCTATTTCATTCAATTAATTTTATAAAATTTTAGATTTTTTAAAATTTATATTAACATGATTATCAAACATGATATTCTCATAAACAATAAGGGATGGGTAATAAACAAATTAAGTTCTTATTACAAACTATTCCCTTATGCATTGGTAAAAATTCAGTTTATTTTCATCATACCGTATATAACAAATACTGTATTTATTATCATACTGTATTTATTACCTGTATGTACCTACAGATTTTGTTCATTACAAAAATACTAGACAATTTCTCGCGTCGAAGTGTCCCTTCACCTAAGTGGTCCGCGCCAAAGTGTCCCTGCGCCGAAGTGTTCCGCACTGAAACGGCTACGCCCAAATGTCCGGCTCCATCAAGATTCCATCGTAACTCCATGATATCCAGTGTTTTTTTGGTGTACAGCAAAAGATCATTCTAAGTCCATACGTACAGGGGAAAAATAGTCTAAGTACATATTTGTTATTATGGAAATATTTAAATTTGTTTTTTATTGTTTTTGTATGACAAGTATAGAGATATTTACTGAAGTATTTTTTGCAAATATTACTTGGAGCTCTGCTAACTAATGACACAATCACATCACATTGCTTTGGGTGGGTACAGGGTAAGCCAAAAACTATTTAGAAAAATACTTAAAAAGCTTACTGATTTACTGCATTTGGTAATAAGCTATAAAAAAAGCTGAAAGCTGTACGCCAATTGGTGTAGCGGGTAACGCTTCAGATTCCTAATCATAAATCGCGGGTTCAAACCCCATCCTCGTATACTTTTTTTTTCAATTGTATTGCTTGCTAATTATTATTTTTAGAACATTATTAGAATTATTAGTTTTTTCATTATTGGCTATTGTTGCTACAGGGGTTTACCGTTACTTTTTGTACAATTTTAACTACCTATCAAAAAGGCCATAAAACTAATAATCGTTGTAACATAGTTCTAAAAGTAATAATTAGTAAGCAATACAATTAAAAAAAGTATACGAAGATGGGGTTTAAACCCGAGATTTCTGGTTAGGAATCTGAAGCGTTAACCGCTACACCAATCGGCGCACAGCTTCCAGATTTTTTTATAGCTTATTACCAAAAGCAGTAAATCAATAAGCTTTTTAAGTATTCTTCTAAATTCCTATATTATCGTTTACAAAAAACATACTCTATATGCAAAATGGGCATTAAAAGTCAAATTTAAATCTAACATAAATCCAAGGTACTTACCTCCGTCACAAATTCATTTTTATAACTATCAACAATCAAATTTAACTGGTCAGTGTTAGCCATGTTATATTTAAAGTTTATAGTTAATAACATAGTTTTAGTTTTAGAAATATTGGATTGTATGACAAGCCTCGATTAAAAGTGTCTCTAATTAAAGTCCGTTCAGCGAGACCTGTCGCAAGACGTAAATACACTTGAAGTTATCACTAAACAAACTATAAGCGATGCTATTGGTCGGCGCGCACTAGTAGTCTCATTAACGCTTAAACTACTTTACATAAATGCGGAAACACGTATAATGCAATCACGTAAAAGCGCAAAAGCGAGTTGAGCGCACACGGTACGCAAACGCGCATCATCGTAAATGAAGCTTCAAGGGTCAACTAACTTCAAGTGTGTTTACGTCTTGCCACAGGTCTCGGCGAACGGACTTGTGTTGTGTTTAAGATCAACAAGAATAGAGATAGCTTTATCTAATTCTAATAGATGGGAAAAGATTAGAATTAGTCACCATGGTAATTAAACATGCTGCTAATTTGATAATGAGATACAAATGCCCATTAGTAATTTATCTTGCTTAATGCTTCATCCAGATTATCGCTAGCAATTGATAATAGTGTGTCGTCAGGAAAAAGATTTATGAAATCATATTGATCGTGGTAATTTATATTATTAATGTAAATCATTGTGTATATTAGGACTCTATTGAAATAAAGATTTATTTATCATATAAGTAAACAATAGGTACGGTGGTAGATTTCTATGGTGGACTGTATGACAAGGATATCGATTTAGTCAGGATTGATCAACAAATATTTCTAAACAGAATAATGAGATAAAAGGCAGATAATAATTAATAAGATTGTTACAATTTCTTTAAGGGGTTTATGATATTATTTTTTACTCTTTTTAGGCTTAGGCTACTACTACATTATTATTATGTCTATAGTAGGCGGTCGAAACTGATGAAATTAAAGGTTGTACACGTCAAAATCTGGTCACTAAAAATTATAGATAAAATTAAAACGGCATTACTTTGAAATTAAATAATAATGTTATATATAAGATACAACATCCTAAAAATTGTAATATTTTTATTTCACTTTTTTACGAACTTGACTTAGCAACTTCTGCACGAGCTTGTTGTCAACTTCCTGACCTGCCCAAATCCACTTAGAGCAAGAATCTTGAATAGTAGATACCTCACCAGCTTTTTTCTTCAATTTCCCATGTATTATAGACTAGTATTGCTCTATTGGCCTTTATTCCAGACAATTTTGGGAATTCTATTCCGAACCACAACACCATTATTTCCCCTGTACCACTCTTTTATAGTATTGGAATAGTGTGCCGTAGCTAGGTTTAGCCAAATTAAAGATTGGGTCTGGTGTTTCATCAGGAAAGGTAAAAGCCGCTTTTAAAGACAGTCGGTTGGATGTATTTCTTGGTCTATGGTACCGACGGTGACGAATGCTGTACTCTTGAGTTGTAAACATCTTATCGCTTGCCAAACCAGAAACTTTTTTGGAAACTTGGTCCCCATTTTCACTTTACATCTCTCTGGAGCTTCCTGTTCGTTGGGGACTGTATAAAAATCATGGCCATCAATTTATGCAAAATCAGCATTACAATAGGTTTCATCATCCATCACTACACTACACAATCATTGTCTTTGTGCAAAATTAATTTGCGACATTCATGTTCTGGTGATGATATTATTTCAACTAATTACGCGATCTGTTAATAACGTTCAGTTATTATTCCTAGCTTGTCTTAAAACTTAGTTTTGAAATTTTGTGGGCGTAGGTGCATTTACTTAATAGTTACCAATTGTTTTAACTGACCAGATTTTGGCGTGCACAACCTTTATTTGCTTAGTTTGTCTTTTATCTTAAATGTTTTCTTTTTATAGATTTTTTTAGAACTTAATTGTTTGTCTTATTAGTTGTTACATCACAGTTTATTAGAGTAATTATATTTTCTTTGTCAAGTTTGATTTTAAAAGAATTCAAACTTGGTGCTGATATACTGTCTTTTTGTAGAGAGTTCCAAGGATATACCACACGGTTTACTAAGAAGTTTCTTAATATATTAATATGTGTACCATATAGTTCTGTATGTTTATCTTTTGATATGTATTTCTTTTGATGAATATTTATGAATTCCTCATATATTTACATCATACACACTTTCTAGGTTTGGTAATGGCCATGCCAATGTGTGCAATGATTAGTTTGCAACCAGTCATAGTGTTCAGAGCGGATCATCCATTTGTACTACTTGTCCAATCAAAGCATGAAAAATCGATTGGTGTACTATTTTATGGAAGAGTATTAAAACCAAAGAGTGAATGAATATTTTGGCACATCTAACATATTTTTTTGTTTAGTTTTTAGGAAAATATTGAGCATTAACTGTACTATTTAATAATTTAATATCCTTTTGTTCATGCTGATTTATGTATGTTTATTACCATGTCGTATATTTAATAAAATATATTTTTAGCAATTTCTAAATCACTGTCTAATAATTTAATCTGATCCAACCTAACTTCAAATCTAACATAACCTGCCTACTAGGCTAATATACCTGCCTGAACCTCTGAACTAACTGTAAATGTAAATGAAGTCTTGCTTCTAGCTAAATACCCAATTCAATTGAATCTAAATGTAACATAATTTCAAATCCTCCTTAACTTTTCAGATCTCCATTGCCTAATAAACTTTCCTAACCTCTAATCTAAAATAACCTAAATGTTAACTTTCAGCATTCTAACTTAACATACCACCTAATCTAATTTTACATAATGCATCCTAATCTAATGGGATCTCCAATAAAAGCTAATCTATTGTGAAATCAATGTTAAAAAACATAAAACGTGACAATTATAGATACCTACTGTGATATTTGACAAATTAAAAGTTTCTATCAGGATGGGAGTAGAATTTCTACAAATTGTAGTAGGGTCAAGATATAGAAAAATACAATAAATTAGGTAAATGAAAGACATCAGATAAATGCCTCATGCAGTTATGTGCAATTTTATCAGCACATATCAACCGTTCCCTTTTGCATCCAGAAGAATCTTAATTCTAAAGCAAAAAACATTCTAGTTTTATTCTAACTGAAGCTAATTGCCTCTTTCTGCTCTGTTCAACCTAATGTCAGTTGCAACAAAAGTAGTAGAGATCCGATGCAATAGTAGAGATTAATGCAATATGCAATCTCCAGATGATGTTTGTAGGATGGACTATGAAATCATGATCAACTGCAGAATTTCTTTAAGAAACCAATACTTACCTGGTATTTGGAAGATGTCTGTTATTTTACACGGACCTACATTTTGAAAGACATTTTATTCCATGGTCTTAATGACTAAGAAACCTACGAAATTTTAATATTCATAATCAAATATAAAAAATGTTTTTTAAATAATAGTATATTATGCTATTATTTAGAAGTAAAAATAGCGCTTTGTGTGGCAAATCTAGATGTTTGATTGACAAGCATAGCGAAGCAATCCAGATACTTTTGCAAATACATAAATAAAACATTAATTCATTACATTATTAATTTCTAGGTACTTTATTAATTTCTAGATACTTTTACTGCCTAGACGAACATCACTTTAATGCTTAAGCAAAAAAGTTAAACATTTCTTGTGCCAATTAACTCGCAAGCGTGAAGCTTGCAGCTCCTTTCCAGTTGTAAAAATGCACTAAAAATAATTTATAAATAAATGATTGTACACTAAAAATGCTGAATTACATTAGAATGTACATGAAAATAATACAAAAGTACAAAATAAATAAATTATCAAAAAAGACAACTACAGCTTCTCTGTCACACATGTACTAGCATAGATGTATAATGGTTTGACTAGAAGCTACATGAACAATAGTATGAAGTTGCTAGAACTCATACTACCATAGTTTTAACCAACAATCCACTGTACCTCTTGAGCCACCGTGCCACAAGTTCCCTTATCTATCGCAAGCGATGATCTATCTTTTGAGATAATCAAAAAATTTAAAACATTGATGAGTGTTTTATAACCCCATTGACTATTTTAATTGTTTTGAAAACAGATGATGAAGTATTGTTAAATACAATCAACTAGTAGGTAGTAATA
This sequence comes from Agrypnus murinus, assembly GCA_929113105.1. NCBI lineage: Eukaryota > Metazoa > Arthropoda > Insecta > Coleoptera > Elateridae > Agrypnus > Agrypnus murinus. The sequence goes on along the minus strand of OV816028.1, from coordinate 110,586,381 downwards.
TCTTCAGAAATGCTTCATCTTTTTTAGATAGTCAACACATTGAGATCTTTCTAGTGTTTTCATGCACCTTGTGACTATGGTTTATGTATATGTAGTGGTTGCCATCAATGTCGCCTAGTGCTTTATACTTGCCATTAGAGTTTTCACCATTACTTATCACACTATTAGTCTTGCTATCATCACCTATACAGCTACACTATGTCGATTACAACCATACTGATGTAGTCATACTGAAAATCATATAATTTTATAAACTCGTCTAATGTGTGCATACATATTTTGTAGGTTTTGGCATGGGCGGAATGTGTCCTTCAATGCCTCCAATTATAGAGACCATCGTATTTAGAGCAGATCACCCTTTTATATCACTCATTCAATCAAACTGTGATAGCAGATCAAATGGTGTATTGTTTTACGGAAGACTTATAACACCAGGAAGTCAATAATTGTTTCAATTTTTAAGATTAGTATTTTCTTATTTATTTGTTTCATGTAATTTCCATCTGTTTTGTAACAAAAAGTAATTAATTATATGCTAAGTTTTGTAAATTTTTTAAATAAATTTTAGTACTCAAATACGTACATTAGTATTCAAAAATAGACTAGTAAAAGTCAGAAGTAAAATAAGCTTGAAAAGCCCTCTGTTATACACAATAACTATTGCAGCTTTAGAATTTTTTACTTCCACTAATACACTTTTCTCAAGTTTGGAAAGAACCTTTGTCCAGACTATCACATAAGACCAACATGAAGAATCTTCAGAAAATTAATTTAAGCATAACTTTTTGTCTTTGCATGTAAAGAAGTTTTGCATTTGGTTTTGTTGCTTTTATTAATATCTTTATGATCTATTCGGGTCTACACTTCTTTTACAATATTCAAAATATTTATTCAAGGAGAATGATCTAAACTTTTTTAATTTGGAAATTGAGACTTAGCTCTCAGACCCAGAATCACTGGTGCAAAGCAACTGTAGTTGAAGTAATTTGAGCAAATTAATCTAATAAATGGGAGGGTTTTTATACATCATACTTGTCAAGAGTTACAAATTTCTTCTCTAGTTCCTTGATAACTACAATGCGGTTGGACAAAATTCTATATAATACATTTTTGTTCCTTGCAACAGGCTTGAAGAGTAGAAACAGCTGTAGCTTTGATGTATCAGTAAGTGTTATTTGGTAGTGTCAATAAGGGTCTCTATTGATATCTACTTGTCAAGTCTAGATCTATACTTTTTATCTTTAAATACTAGGATGAATTTAATAGGGTAGAAATCTGGAAGAGTAATCGTTAACCGCTGTTTCACCATACATTGGTGTTCTACAAGCTTCCCCTGTAAGTATACTGCAAAATAATGAAAGGAAAATTGCACCATCTTATTAAATAATGATGTGTAAAATATGATGAATGTTCAATTTCAGGAAAATACTAATTAAATAACACATGCCAATCTCGCTTTCCCTACACGTTTGTGTCATTAATTATCATTATCTTTGTTTCTTTTATTGTTTAATGTATCAATGTTACTTAATTAGTGTTAAAAGCACTAAGACAATAACGGAAATGTGCACACCATAATCTTTTGCCCAAAACGAACTGTAAGATAAGAACAGATGTAGTGAGCAGCAATTAATTCTAACTTTTGCATGCATTTTCAATTTCAATACAGGATGCATCTCCCTGTGAATCGCAGTCTAGCAATTATTTATTCAGTTGAATGTATCGATAGATATTTGCTATCGAAAGTCGAATCTAGAGATAGTTTGAATCAGCTCGGTACCATGATACCAAATATTAGCAGAAATGAGTGGTTAGTTTACTAAGGGATGGAGAAGATATAATTATGACATCATGTCATGTCTATTTTATTTATATCTCCTTAGTATATGGATCAATTTTGAAGCCTTTCTTCAATTCATTTATTGGATCCATTGCCAAAAATTTGGCAATATATTTCAGAACTGAAACATTTTATTGTAACACTTTCTTGTAAATAAAAAAAAAACATAAAAAAGAGGTAAGTATGGAGATAAGAAGTAGTGAAGGAAAAGAAAAATAAAGTATCCATAGTAAAGCAGTTCTCAAAATAACTGATTATCTTATATTCATGAGATTGAGAAAACCATGAACCAAAAGAAATGCAATGACAATAAGTAAATGATAACCACCATCAAATTTTAGTGCCATAAGTGAAAGTGTGTTACTATCCGTGAAGCAGGGCAGTGACTGCTTTAGACTTATGAACTGTTGATAGAGCTTTGGCTGATGGTAGTTTTGCCGATGCGCCACACAGTGAAACTAACAATAAGGAGTTTTGATTTTAATTAATAACTTCCACGATTTTGAACGCAGGCATTCTATACCTTTTTGGATTAATATAATTTAAACATTGTGTGAGATTTTTCAAAGAAATATTTTAAAAATATTTATTTAATAAATTAAATCGTTAGCTAACTGAAAACTTTGCGAATGAGATAATCATTTACCTACATTTAAGTGATGAAATAACATAAATTAAATAAAAAAAGAAATTTGCTCATTGAATAAAAATCTAGAACTTTGATTTCACAACCATCTTTGCCCTTATTTAACAAAAAATGCATATTTTTATTTGAATGTGGATTAAGCAAATTAACTAAAAAATCTTTCTATGCATCTAACGTGTGTCACATAAGTTTTGGAGTAAAAAAATACTGTAAAATAAGTCTTAACGTAATTTATTTAAATAACTACCAATATTTTACCTTACATCTAAGTTAATTAAATCAATATTTAAAATAATGACAAAGGGCCATGATCTTCAATAGTGCGCAATTTTTGTCTAACTTGCCACATCATGTTTTGGATGGTGTTTATATCTATTTCTCCAATCTTTTGTTATATCCTACACATCTACACCTTTCTTCTACTTTATTTCGAGCTTCCCACACAATTGTTATATACCGTTCTGCTCAACAAGAATTCTTGTCCGGTCAAGCCTGTGGTACTTTGGCGCATTGTTAGCTTTTGTCACAAAAGGTATGTTGTTAGCTTCTAACCAAATTCTAATCATTTTTGCATGATGGCAAAATGCTAGATCTGGCCAAAACATTATTTGATCATGTGAATGGGTCGTATTTATAAATTGAGGCAACTTTGGCAAACATCTTTCAATATAAATGTTAACATTCACCCCTCACACGCCCCACGTAAGGTCTAGACAAGACTAGATGGGCGTCCACTTTTTGGAAGATTAAGGCATATACGTTGTTCACATTCTGCAATTCTTCTGTAAATGGTCGTCTTAGAAATATTTTGAATACGAAAGATGTTAACAATTTGATGTTTCAGAATGTGCCCAACAAGGTTGTAAATGCTCTTTCGAATTTCCAGCTTGTACAACACAACAGTGTAAATAATTTGGCATCTATGAAATGTTATAATAAATTGAATATTTGTTTACTATGGCAACTAGATTGAAAGTTAGTTACATTTATTTTTACCCTTTGAGATTTTTCCCAAAACTTATATGACATATGTTAATAGAAATCGAATATTATCACTGAACTCTTATTTACTAGAAATGGCATATGATAGGAATATTTGTAGCCCCGATAACCTATTTATTTGTTTACTGCGGACACAGCTTTCGATTGGTTTGTTCAGTGAGATGACGTAAATACGACCTTCAACAACCAATCAGCAACAGCTGAGTAGAAATAATTTTTATTTTCAGTTATTTTGTGTAGATTGACACAATTGCCATAGGCATTACCAGTGGCGTGCGGTGAGAATTTAGGCTAGGGAAGCAACCACGATTTTAATTATAATACACCTAGGTACAGGCGCGGATTAACGGGGAGGGAATAATTCCCCCCTCCCCAATTTAAAAATAAGTACACATAGAATAGAAACAACTAATGTTTGTTTAATTATTATTTATTAAAACAATTATTTTTCCAAAAATTTTCCCCTCAAAATACTTCTCTGGATCCGCCTCTGCTAGGTACAATAAAAAACAGTGTTACAATTATTAATCATAAAAGTTTTTCAAAGAAGAACTTTTACACTTTATACTTATGGAATTTGTTGAATATTATTCTTTATTTTAAAAAAACTACTACTATGTATTTATACTGCAACTCGATTTTTCGGTCTTAGCAAAATACAAGTGCAGGTTTTAATCTTTGTTGTTAAATTTGAAAGTTCTGGTTTTGATCTGCCTTTCTTAATAATTTGTAATTTCTCCCCAAAACTGTATGCGGAAAATTCTTTATTTATAATTTTCAAACTGAGCAAAAAAAATCGACCCGATTCGGATGTATCGAAGGTACTCGAACCTTTCACCGAAGCAGCTGAATTTGCAGTCGTGACGATAATGCAATTTTAAATTTGCATACAGGCAAACTAAATAGAATTATTTGTCTTTAAAAAAATCCAACCTATAAATTGAAATAATAAAATGCGACAAAATACAGTCTCATTCGCAGATTTACATTACTTAAGTAACATTAAATTTAACAAACACTAAATCGAACAAAGAACCAAGTTATAATAAATAAACATTTGGGCATGAAGCACACTAACAATAATGGCCAAACAATGCTAAGAGCATTGTCTACTATATGACCACGCCAAGGTTAAAATAATTAGAGAAGAGCAGTTGTAAGCAGTGCTTATATGCAGTGTATGTAACTCATTTGAATCGGTATTACCTTTCCGTGCAAGTTTAATGAGCCTAATTTAAAATAGTACTCTAAATTATTATACTTTTTGCTGTACGGAATTGATATTAATATTAATTGATATTAAATATTACAAATTTAAATAAACGATAACCATAATTTTATAAAAATATTTTTGTTAGCATTGGTTTTTATTTTTAATAACTTCTCAAGGGAAGCGTTGCTTCCATTGCTTCCATGGACCGCACGCCACTGGGCGTTACATGAGGATTTTACCTAAATTTAATATAATTGTTGAGTCTTCTGGTGCTTTTCTTTGCTAACCATTAACTCGGTAGCTGAATAAATTGTGGACTGTAATTTTTCTGGTTCAAGTTTTTATTTTTATGTAAAACATAGTTTTTATAATATGTAGGTACATTTTTAATTACATTTTACAAATGTCAATAATAACAATAACAAAACTTTTTTTTTCTACGCCTTCTATTTTGCAAAGTGCCCAATGTCGGATGTGGACATACCGCCACCCTTGAAAGCTCCTACTTTCAATACTAATTGTGGAGTTCTTCTAAAGGTAACACGCACACTTTACTTGCTGCTCTTTTATAACAGCCTTCCTTCGTTTTAACTATGACGACTCTCACTAAGCCGTCGTTACCCTCTAAGACTTCTTCTATTCTTCCAATTTTATAATAAGTGGAAGGTAAGTTATCTTCCATAATAAGTACAAGGCTGCCTATTTTGGGCTGCAACCCTTCTTCGTACCTCCACTTGGAACGTCGTTGCAAGCTCTGTAAGTAGTCTTTTGCCCATCTTGACCAAAATTGCTGCGCTAAAAACTTCATGTGCCTATATTTGTGAACATGGGTGTGCCGATCATCAAGAACTGGAGGTTCTGGTAGATTCACCAACGATCTTCCGATTAAGAAGTGTCCAGGGGTTAACACTTCAAGATCTTGAGGGTCCTCCGTAAGAGAATACAAAGGCCGCGAATTTAAAATCGACTCTATTTGTACAACGACTGAATAAAAGTCTTCGTAAGACAATTTACTATCATGCATAATTCTTTTAAGATGATATTTCATCAAACGAACTGCCGATTCCCACAAGCCACCAAAATGTGGTGAACGTGGGGGAATAAAATGCCAAGTAATTTTATTATCAAGTAAGAAATTTTTTAATTGTGGATCGTTGACTCGTTTTACAAATCCACTCAGCTCTTTGTTTGCACCAATAAAGTTTTTGGCGTTGTCGGAATATACATGTAAACAAAGGCCGCGTCGAGAAATAAATCTTTTGAATGCATTTAAGAAACTGTCAGTAGATAAATCAGACACTACTTCCACGTGTACAGCCTTTACAGATAAACAAATAAAAATGCAAATATAGACCTTGACAAACCTTCTATTGCGTAACTTAGTTTCTTTGATTAGGAAAGGTCCTGCGTAATCTACCCCACATACTACAAACGGTTGTGAAGGTGTTACCCTATGAGTGGGTAAATTACCCATTTTCTGAATTACTCTCTTGGGGTTCGCGCGAAAACAAGTAACGCATTTTCTCAGAATGCTTCTTATGGTACGTCGACCACTTAAGGGCCAATAATGGTTTCTAATATTGGACAAAATGGTTTGTGTACCAGCGTGTAAATCCTTTAAATGTTGATGTCTAACTATTAAAGTAGTTATATAATGTTTAGCTGGGATTATCACTGGATATTTAGCATCAAAACTGAGATTTGAGTTTTTAAGTCTACCGCCTACTCGAACGAGGTCATTATCATCCACAAACGGATCTAAATCAAGAAGTTTGCTATTTCGTGGAAGAGGAACACAATCCTTTAAACATTTAATTTCAGCATGAAATTCTTTAGCTTGTACCAATTTAAGAATGCAACGACAACTATGGTTTATTTCATCAACCGTTAAGTCACCTAATTTACGTAATTCTGCTTTGACCCTAGTATTTTTCGTAAAACGTAAAAGGTAAGCGACTATTCGTAATAGTTTCGAAAAAGACGAATATTTAAACAATATGTTGTCATCTGGTATCTCAGTAGTAACTAGTGAAACATTATTTAGCTTTATTTCAGGAATAGTGTCATTTTTATTTTGAACTTTGTTTTTAGGCCAAAAACATTCATCTAAATATAGCCAGTTCGGACCATCGAACCAAGCAGCAGATGATAAAATCTCATCGGGATTAATACCACGAGATATCAGATCGGCAGGATTAGAATCAGTAGGCACGTGACGCCACTGGCTAACATTTGAAAGTGATTGGATCTGAGATACGCGATTTGATACAAATGTTTTTAGCCTACTTGGATCACAAGCTAGCCATGACAGTACTATGGTGGAATCACACCAATAATAAATTGCATTTGTTTCAATTTTAATAGCTTTGACAACTGTCTGACATAACTGCGTAGCTAATAGAGCACCGCAAAGTTCTAATCGAGGCAGCGAGACCGTCTTCAAAGGGGCTACACGTGATTTTGCACATGCCAGTCTAACCAAAGTATCGCCGATTTGGTTTTTTGACCTTACATAAACACATGTGCCATAAGCAACTTGCGAAGCGTCAGAAAAGCAATGAATTTCCACAGTAATGTAATCCCGTATCAAAATATGTCGTGGAATATGAACACTGTTTATAGCTCCAATTTTATTATAAAACTTAAGCCACATATCAAGTAAGGGATCTGGAATTTGACCATCCCACCCAATTTTAGTTTGCCACAATTTTTGTAAGATAATCTTGGCTCTTACAATAATAGGACCTAATAATCCCAGGGGGTCAAAAATTTGACTTACTATTGATAATATAATGCGCTTTGTAAAGAAGCCCACTTTATTTGAATTGTGAGTGAATGAAAACTTATCCTTAGAAGAATCCCAAAGGATTCCCAAAGTTTTAGAACTCTGGTTATCTTTAACGACATATTTATCGCTTGTCAGCTCACCGTTATTTTGAAAATAATTTAAAACTCTTTCGTCATTAGAAGCCACTGCCTCAAAATGAAGCCGGCGGAACATAAAATACTATTAGTGTTTTTTAATAACTCAAAAGCAGCGCCTATATTTTCGCATCCCGATAACCAATCATCCATATAAAAATCGGATGCTATAGATTCACACGCATGAGGATAATTTGCCATATTTTCTAACGAGAGCTGTTTAAGACAACGTGTCGCGAGAAAGCTCGCGGGTGCGGTACCATATGTAAGGGTATTCAATCTATAATGGATTAACTGACTAGTTGGATCTGATCGCCAAACAATTCTTTGATATTCTCGGTCAGTTTTTTGTACACTGACACATCTATACATTTTTGCGATATCAGCAGTAAAAACAATTGAATGAGTTCTAAATCTTAAAAGTATCCAGAATATAGGTTCCTGTATACAAGGCCCGACTTTAAGGACATCGTTAAGTGATAAATTTGAACTTGTCTTCGATGACGCGTCAAAAACTACACGCAATTTAGTTGTCACCGAAGATTCTTTAATTACAGAATGATGTGGTAAGTAACAGCTTCTTCTATTTACTATTTCGTTTGAATTAATTTGTGACATATGCCCTAGTGTTATATATTCGTCGATAAATTCTTGATATTTTTTCTTTAAATCTGGATTCTTAGTTAATTTCCGCTCTAAACTTTGAAATCTTTGAATAGCTATTTCACGAGATTCACCTAACTCTAAGAAGTTATCTTTAAAAGGAAATCTTAAGACAAATTTACCGGTTTTGTCACGGGTAAAATTATTTTGAAAATGCTCCTCACACTCCAATTCTTCTTTCGAGTAAACAAAGTTCTTAACAGGACATTCTTCAATTGTCCAAAATGCTTCTAATTGACGTTCCAAATTTAACATTTCACCTTGAGTTTGTACAAAATTACAAATTTGTTTGGTTTGATTAATATTAATTTTACAAGGGCCAGCAACAACCCAGCCCAATTTTGTTTTTTGGAAAATGGGTTGATTGCGTCCAAGAGATATTTGTTCAGGTAATAATAAGGTATAAAAAACCTCAACTCCTAATAAAAGATCTATTTCCGATGAAATGTTAAATTCTGGATCCGCTAGATTTAGTTCCGTAGGAATATTTAAATTTGTAGCATCAAAGCTAACTTGGGGGATGTTATCCGTAATCTTGTCAATAATTAAAAATTGTATATTGTTTAATTTACATTTAAAGTCTGTAGAAGCAACCTTTGTTCTAACAGATTTCGAGATATTGGTAACGTTGGCGCTGAAACCAAGAACAGATAATGCAATATCGCGCGTATCAAGATTTAATTTATTCAATAAAGATTTACTCATAAAATTTGACTGTGAGCCACTATCAATTAGAGCTCGACATAAAACAGGTTCATTTCTAGAACTATAAAGATAAACATTTGCTGTTGACAAAATAGTGAATGAATTACTATACAATACGTTAAAGGTTTTCGGAAATTGTGAACAAACGGTCACAATGGAGCTAGAATTGTTAGTATCTTCATTAACTTTACTAACTGTCCTTTTAGAAACTTCTTGCATTTCTACTGGTTGCTTTGTTTCTGGTCTTCCTTGCGACATCTGCTGTGAAATCAAGGGTTTACGAGTACCTACCTGTTGCTGACTCGTTTGCTCTTGATCACTTGTCTGCGGTTGACCTTGTGTTTTGCTTAAATGAAGAATGGTGTGGTGTCTCTTACCACATGTTTTACAAGACCTGGCAGTGCAAGTACTGCTACTATGCCTTGAATTCAAACAATTCGTACACAAATTTAGCTTTCGTATTTCAGAAAGCCTCATTGAAACAGGTAACTTGAGAAGTTCTCTACAAAAAGAAGTTGTGTGACTCATTTTTTTGCAAAAATTACAATAAAACGTATTATTTGTTGTTGAAACTAAGGTATGAGTTTTTTCTTTAAATTTAGTACTTGACTGTTGAGAAACAGATCCAGAAATCTTACTTGATTCCATGGATTCTAAAATCTGGCAACGTTCAATTAGAAAATTAATAAATTCTTGTATTCTAGGAGAAACTGTATTATTTATTTTTATTTCCCACTCACGTTTGGAGGGATTATCAAGTTTAGAAACAAGTAAGTATATGAGTATGGTACTCCAAGAGTCAATAGGCTCATTTAAGTTTTTTAAAGCACGATAATGCATTTGAAATGTATCAAAAAATAATCTTAACGATGAATAAGAGTCTTTAGTTACATTTGGCAACTCGAAAATTTGCTTTACGTGAGTTTTAATTGTAAATTTCTTATTCTCAAAGCGATCTTTTAAAAGCTTCCAAGCTACTAGATAATTGTCATTACTAATTTCTAGTGAATTAATAACCTTCAAGGCATCACCCTTCAAAACAGATTGTAAATAATAATATTTTTGAATATTAGCAAGATTAGAATTGTCATGAATCAACGAAGAGAAAGTGTCATGGAAAGTTGACCACCTTTCGTATGATCCATCAAATTCAGGTAATGTAACGGGAGGTAATTGAATTTTAAATTGATTACACTGGTGAGGGGATGAAAGACTTACATTATTTTGCGGCTGTACACTTGGAAGTGCGCTAGAAGTAGATTTTTTATAATCATCATTAAGAATTTGTTTCGCTTTAGCAATACTACTAAAATATTTATCCTCGAACGCTACTCGTTCATCAAATTCTTTTTTGTCCTCAGACGTATTGTGCATTTCTATTTGCAATTGTACATTGTTGAATTCATTATAATTCAATTCAATTCTCTCTAAACGAGAACCTATTTCCATTATTTTGTCATAATTCACTGTGTCACTTATGAAGTTTGTGAAACGAGTCAACTGACTTTTAAATTGGCCTCTTATAGCTACCAATCTTTTGAACTCCATGGGATCTTCAGACTCTGCCATGGTTAATACTAAATTTACTAAAACAGTGAAAAACTCTTAATTTCAGAATGATACTACACCACTCAAATCAAGAAATATGCAAATAAACATAAATGTCAAACAGTATATAAAATGTACTACAAGGTATGAAAATGATAACAAATAAATAGAATCGATTTTAGTTAAGGTAAACAGCAATATGTAATGAAAAAAGAACGGGCTTACGGATCTTTTCTCAATAGCCTCCAATAGGCAGACAATTCTTCTCGATAGCCTCCAGTAGGCAGGCAATTTTTCTAATAATTCAGTGGTAAAGGTAATCCTAATAACTTTGACTGATTAGCCTCCAGTAGGCAGGTAATGGACGAAAGTATCCTTGAATCTTTAACTGTAGCCTGATAGTAGCACTTGAAACTAACCTTTTTCAACAAGCTACGAATCCGCTTCGATTGGACCAAAATGTTGAGTCTTCTGGTGCTTTTCTTTGCTAACCATTAACTCGGTAGCTGAATAAATTGTGGACTGTAATTTTTCTGGTTCAAGTTTTTATTTTTATGTAAAACATAGTTTTTATAATATGTAGGTACATTTTTAATTACATTTTACAAATGTCAATAATAACAATAACAAAACTTTTTTTTTCTACGCCTTCTATTTTGCAAAGTGCCCAATGTCGGATGTGGACAATAATTATATCTTTACAAATTAATTGCATAATGAGAAGAATACAATTCATATGTAAATTTTAGATGAAATTAATTTTTGTTAAGTTGATTAATGATTTTACATTAAATAATATTTTGAATGCAAATTCATATAGAAAAATTTATCGACTCTGCTGGCACTCGAACCCAGGACCCGCCACTGTCTAGGTGGAATCTCTACCAACTGAGCTACAGAGAACGACTATCAGCAAAGCAAGAAATTTTCCATATGAATTAGAGATATTTTAGCAGACATACAAAGTAACTAGATATTTTTTTGAATATTATTAATGAAGATCAGCAAGTCGCATGACAACAACATCAATATTCAAAGTATCTAGATTATTATGAATCATTCCGAAAGGAAATTAATTATATATTTCTATAAATTTTTATAAATTTCTCGCTATACTGATAGTCGTTCTCTGTAGCTCAGTTGGTAGAGATACCACCTAGACAGTGGAGGGTCCTGGATTCGAGTCCCAGCAGAGTCGATAAATATTTTTTATATGAATTTGCATTCAAAATATTATTTAATGTACAATTCATATGTTTTATTGAAATAACTTGCATTACTATTTACACAGTTACTAATACTAGTGTAATTATAACAGTGAAAAATTAAGCAAATTGCTACTTATTAATTGAAGCTAATTTCTTGGCATTTATAAATTATAAATGTAGCTTTGATTGACGAGACCCCACTGGTGCTGTGTGAGATGTAAACACACATAAGTCAAATTCAGAGGTTATGATGGCGACATCTGCTTCATACATAATGCCTCTTTTAGTAAATAAGAGTTCAGTAAATATTATGTATTAAATAGACAGTAGTAGATATTTATACATGTACGCGACTTCATGTTTCTCAGCATACATCATTGCATCACCAGTTTTTATCAATAAGGAAAGAATATTTTGTAATGTAATAAATTGATAAAGAATAAACTAAAATATTCTAAGTGCTGTAGAAATGTTGTAGAGAATAACTAATTTAACAAATACCTGGACTAAAGAGACAGTGTACTCACAATATATTGTCTAGAAGACAAAAAAGAAGTAACTTATATTTTATTTGATGCTATGCGTATTTTATGGTATTAATGATGAAGAATTTAACAATCTTTGTTGATACTAGCTTTATAATCTCCATATAAAAACTTACCAATCCCATTGAAGATGTTCTAACTTACTCTGTTATAGTGTCTGTTATTGTACTTGGGCTTCTTTTGTTGATATATGCAAGGCACTTATCGGAAAACTATAAGATTTGGGTTAGATTGCCTGTTTGTCTTTTAGCTTAGGTAATACCTTTACATGGGAACATTGTTTTCAATATAATCCTTACCAAATCAACTTGATGCAAATCATTAGTGATCGTAGGCTAATGTGGAGTGTGCAGCGTATTTATAGCGCTTCCCAGCCAGCACACTGACGTCATAATGTCGTCGTTTTTTCGACAGTAACGACGTCAAATGACGCCAAGTTGTCGTAATACTGACATCATTATGTCACAGCCCAAGGACGTCAATATAAGACGTCATTAAAACGCAGTTCAACAACGTCATTAAAACGTTGTTCAATGACGCCATTAAAACGTCCTATATACTGGTACTAGGATAGGATTTATAAATATTGAATATTGAGGATTGATAATAGTTGAATATTGGAACTAACATTTGTTATATAATATTTCATACATAATTATTAAACAAAAGTAAACATTCAGTAACAGAAAACACATCTCTTCTACTAACTCAACATTTCATAATTATTAAACAAAGATAACCCTTTACTAGCTGAAAATCTGCTAAAGCAGTATGCAAAATAATTGAAATAAAAAAAATAATATTAGTAAGTACTATAAGCAATCATTATATTAGTATTAATTAACAATATTCGTCTCACAAAATCGCCGAACGGGTAAAAACCGTATAGGTTATGTAGTATTCTGATGGAACAAGTAATTATTATACTCACCCTTTATGACAAGCCACACAATTATTATATGCAGTAGTTGTAATGTAACGTAAGTTATAACGTAACTATAATAATTAAAGAGCAAACAAATACACAAAAGATGTTGCTGTTTGTACTGTGACATGTAGTTGCATGTTGTTCAGTAAAAAAAGTGAAACAGTGTTGCCAGATTTGTGTCCCGTACATCAGTGGTCCTGACAATACAAAGATAGTGTATTTATTATAATTAATAATATTAGAAGTCTAATAACGACCTTATTCTATATCTAAGTACGTTCCATAATATGACGTTTTATGGACATCATTTATTAGTCATATGACGTCGCCGACAAATAATCACTTAAAAATAACTTCATATAACGTCAGTATACTGGCTGGGTTATAACAGATGAATCTATACCAAAATAACACTGTAACATAAATAAAAATCTCTTCTGCCCTATAAATGAAATTAAATGCATTTCTTGATTCTTTAATGTTGAATTGAACTCTATTTATAAAAATGCTCGTGTACCATTTTTCAGGCTCAAGCATGATAAAAATGTCATTTAAGGCCAATTTTGATATAGCATAACTCATCAACAGAATATGTTAGTTAGATTACACGTTCTAGAATATAACAATATTACCTAACACATTTCAACAGAAATTCTTCTACAATCAATGAATCAGTCAATGAATAATCAATTGATTACAGTAATGAATACATAAGTCGTCTAGATCTAAAACCCCCTATAGTTATTTCACTTAATTTTTCAGGAGAACTAATATTCAAAACTGATATAAGACACTACTTATACGATCTAGTACTAGCAGCTTTTGAAATTAAATTTAAACTTGAAATGCAGTTTGTTTAAGGATATATAGCTGATTTTGAAACGTAATGATAATGTCACTAAAAAAGATCAGTGTTTTCTATAACCAGAACCGTATTTAGTTCAAAGCCCTCAAAAAAATGTGCTATAGCGGGTTGTGAATCTAGACGACTCGCATTCAAAAGGAAATCAAAAGTATTTACAACCTACCTTTAAACTAATAAATAAATATATTTATACATACATAAATTCAACAAATATATTTTGTATAAGTAATATGGTTGATAAACAGTATAATTTTATATGAATTTTTGTTACTTTGTATGAGTCTCTTTGTATACTTCTTTATAAGTAATTGATGCTTGATTACAATAGTAATTGATTTTAGTTGGCAATTCATTTGATGCTTATTGTACTCCTATTTTCTTTTTCAGCTATAATGATGGGTTTTGGCTGTGCAATGATGCCTATTGTAAAAGAAATCATATTCAAGGCTGATCATCCATTCATAATATTACTTCAGTGTAGTCATGTTACATACGATATCACTACATTGTTTTATGGAAGAATTAGTACACCACAGAGTCAATGAATTAATACAATCAGAGTTACATGTCCAGATTTATTATTAAAAATATTTAAAAAATTATTTTTTTGAAAATATAATATGTAGTTATTGTGAACTAAATAAAGTAATAATGCATTGATGCTTAACTATTTGTTTGTTTATTTTTGAGTTTTAAAATTATTTAAAAGAATTAATGTCATTTTAGAATGAGTCAAGGTGATTGAAAATCATTATCTAGTAATCCGTAGAAAATTGGCTAAATTAAAAGCAGCACAGTTGATGTTTGTGGGAGTCACAAAGAGGGAGGTAATTTTCGAGCGTAAGCTTGACTTAACCATACTTTTAAAAAATAATAACATGCTAATGTAAGACTACTTTTCACTTTTCTTTCTCACTGTGATTGATTATTTCAGATATAAGTTTCATTTTAGCACACAGCAAAGTTATCTTTTCTGCATGGTCCAATTAAACATTTTTCTGTACTCGTTGTGTTTCTATGTCTCTTACAAAAAAGGTACTTTTATCACTTGCTAGGTAAGTAATAATTCTTAGGTTGATAAAATTAAATGCAATAACGATGAAATATCCAGTGGTTACAACCTTTATGTCCACTTAATAACTGCGTGTGCTCTTTTTAGAGAGAACTTACATAGAACAATCTTTTTCAATTCATGTTTGGTGGTGCACTGGTATTTCAAGAAACCTATATGACTCTCCTGAGCCAAAAGGGCTAAGTCAAATAAGATAGGTATTTCATTTTCATTGATTTGTTATCTAATGGGCTTAATACACATTATTGTATGTGCTTATTATTTTAACAGACTTCTTAAAGTTCAATACAGTTTCAGATAGAACTGTTCATATCTCAAAACAACTAAAAACAGAGATCAACCTTTTTAGGCTTAGGAAAGCAGTAAGTTTAAAAATTGAACCAAGGTTCTTTGAATCTCCAACATAATTAGATTTTTGAATTAGATTTTAGAAATCTTGAATGCTTTTTCAATGTATACCGAGTTACAAAAGGAACAATTCAAATGGAAAATGCCATATTTCATAATATCTCAAAAAAACTTAACCAAAACCCATTTTTGGTGAAGAAATATAGAAGTTCGTAAAGGAGTAAAATTGAAGTAGCAGCGAGACATTTTAGGGGGTTGAATTATTAAAAGTTTTGAAGCACCTGTAATGTAAAATGTTAAGAAGATTCATTCAGAAAATTCAACCAAAAACTTTTCATACAATTTTTGAGCAGCCAGCTAATATTTTGTCTCCAACTTTTCCAGTTTTATTTCAGAATTTGGTAATTTAATTTCGGAAAGCGTCATTTGTATTTCATTTATTATTTCATTTTAGTGAAATTAATTTCAGAAATCGTCATTTTTATTTCATATTAGTAAATTAAATGTGATAAAACTGGTCCATTTTTCTCAAAGTTTGGATATTGGTAATGTGATTAAAATAAAAACTATAATAATAATAAGTTTTTCCCAAAGTCCATCCAAAACATCTTTATTAATTTACATTAGTTTGCTACAATTGTTTCGGCCTTATTAGCTGTATAATTATTTACAAGGCCATCTTCAGGCATCTACAAGCAAAATTATCCTTAAAGTTAAACACAATAGAATTTTTACAACATTCATTATTATTATATGTGAAAAACATACCTTTTAAATGTTTTTAGGTGTTTTTATATTAAATTTTATAATGATAAAAAAAAAATCAAACTTGTAATGTCATTGTTATATATTAATGATTGTCGTGTTAAAGGATAAAAAATATAAAACCTGGAAAATATTTTCATTAAACATCTACATCTAATAGTATTTGGAAAATTACTTACTACATTGTGTTACTAAAATACCCTCCTTAAAAACTACATTAAAACATTATATTTATGTAAATATCATTGTTTTTTCTTCTTTTTGCATTTATAATACGAGTTATAATAATTGAACATGTTGTACATTCACCAGACCAAAATGGAGTGTGTTAATCTAATCTGCACTGCACTGCACTGCAGTTTTTTTTTTATCATTATAAAATTTAATATAAAAACACCTAAAAACATTTAAAAGGTATGTTTTTCACATATAATAATAATGAATGTTGTAAAAATTCTATTGTGTTTAACTTTAAGGATAATTTTGCTTGTAGATGCCTGAAGATGGCCTTGTAAATAATTATACAGCTAATAAGGCCGAAACAATTGTAGCAAACTAATGTAAATTAATAAAGATGTTTTGGATGGACTTTGGGAAAAACTTATTATTATTATAGTTTTTATTTTAATCACATTAGTAAATTAAAGTTTAGAAAGTGTCATTTATATTTCAGATTCGCCAATTTAATCTTAGAAAGCGTCATTTCTATTTCAAATTCATCATTTTAACTTCAGAAAGGGTCATTGATGTTTTAAAATTCTATTCAATATTCTGAAATACATATATTCGACATTTTCTGAAAAATGCAAATGACGATTTTCGAAATTATTTTGACAAATTCTTATTTACATATGAGTACTGATTAACTGTTACTTAACATCTTGAAATACAAATAACGCTTTCCGAAATCAAATTGTCAAAACTGAAATACAACTGATTATTTCTGAAATTAATTTGACTAATCTGAAATACAACTGACGATTTCTGAAATACAATTGGAAAAGGTGTAGATAACTGATGGGGAAGATTGCTGTGATATTGGTATCACTCAATCTTACAATACTGGAACATTGGAAACTATCAAATACTTAAAAAATTTAACAAAAGCTCTTTGAATCTCCAGCAGAATTAAATTGTTTTCGATGTTTATTTCTGTAACAGTGTATGTATTCTTTGTATCTTCTGTTGAAATGTTGAATGATTTGTGAAAGTATACCGAGTTACAAAAAGAACAATTCAAACGGAAAATGCCATAGTTCATGATATCATAACAAAACAACCAAAACCCATTTCTTGTGATGAAATATAAAATTCATAAATGAGTAAAATTGGTAAAATTAAAGTGGTGTCGAGACATCCTTAGGGGGGTTGAAATATTACAAGATTTGAAGCACCTGTATTGTAAAATGTTAAGAAGATTCAACCAAAAACTTACACCAATTACTATGATCAGTTGATAGTAGTAATCTACTGGAGTTACCTGTAATTAGAACATTAGATCACAAATCGGATCTGTAGATGTTAACTTAAACCTTTTCTATTCTTAATGTATGTTGCATCGGCCTACTTTTTATTGTGTTGCGAATGCTTTTTGATTATTTGGTAACCCAAATCTTACTTTTATTTTTTAGCTCTGACAATGCGCCTTACCTGTGCACCAAGGGTTCGCTTTGAAAGGATCGTATTCAAAGCTGATCATCCATTCATAATATTACTCCAGTGTAGTCGTGTTACATATGATATCACTACATTGTTTTATGGAAGAATCAGCACACCACGGATTTAATGAATTAATACAAACAGAGTCAAATAGCTATAGTATAGGTTTATTATTAAGATATTTAAAAAACTGTTTTGATTATATAACGTGTAGTTATTATGAATTAAATAAAATAATAATGCACTGATGCTTACTAGATTTTTGTTGTTAGTTCTGAGTTTTAAAATTATTTAAAAAGAATTAATGTCATGTTAGAATGGGTCAAGGTGACGTAAAAATCATCATCTATAATCTGTAAAAAATTGGTTAGGTTAAAAGTAAGACGGTTACGTTTATGGAAGGCCCAAATGGGAAACTGCACCTATTTTTATAAAGTAATAGAATTTGCAATGCAAGACTAGTTTTAACATTATCACTAGTACAACTTTTCTGCATGTTGTCAACAATGACGTATGTGCAAAAATAACTTTTTATATGGATTGGTTTTACATATTCTACCCATTTTTCAAATGTTAAAAAGTTATATTTTAATGGATAACTTAATGTATTTTTCTTTATGTATTTATACTAAAGAAAAATGTAAACTTAATTTTTCGTATTCGTTGTGTTTCTACAGCTCTTACAAAAAAGGTACTTTTATGACTTGTTATGCAAGTAACAATTCTTAAGTCGATAAATTTGATTGTAATAAGAATCAAATCTTTCATCAACGAATAATACAAGTGGTTGCAAGTTTGATATTTGTTTAATAGAGTGTTCTTTTTACGAGAACTTAGAACAGTATTTTTCAACCCGTGTTCGTTGGTGCATGTCTAAGGGGTATGATGTCATTGAATTATACTCCGGCAAAAGCATCCATCGCGAATGACCATAAAATTAAGAACAATTTCATAAAGGAGCATAATTGAGGCAATGGTAAAGCATTTGTAGCAGGTGGAATTTAAGAAATTTGAAGTACCTTTAATACAAAAGTAGAAAGTTTCAAAATTTAAAAATTATATGTGATAAAATGTAGATCGGGTTGAAGCAATGGCGGATTCTTAGTAAATTGCAATATTAAAAGATTTAAACTACTTACACTATAAATGTAAAAAAACTACAAAATCTAAGCAAAAATTTGTTGCAATAAAAGACAGATCTAGTTTGTAGTATGTGCTTATACAGTGTACAACATCGCAGATGCATTTTTTGTTTTTAGTATTATTGCAAGAGCAAAAATACATTTGTGATGTATGTACTTTTCTATGCATAGAATCATAGTCAGATTTTTCCATCCAACAATTTACATCAAAGTTTTTGTTTCAAATTACATACAATACTTTTTTTTAGCATACATGAATACATGATAGTTTTTGACCATTCCATCAATGGCAATGTATCAAATTTTAATTTAAAAAAAAGTGCATTTAAAAATAATTCTCAAATTGGTCATGAAAACTTTGATTTGGTGCTTTCTTGCTGGCAAATTTATCTTAGGTATAAGGGGCAAAACGTTTGATCAGTAATACTAACAACAAAATCATTTGGAGTATGACACTATGCTTATATTTTCCATGCCAAACTCAATAAAATATGTTAAACATTTTTTGGTGGCATTCAACCATAGCAAGTGATATATTGCAGTTTGTCGAACATTGGCGGGTACTATAAACTACGCTAGAAAAAAATGTAGCATGTAATTTGAAAAAGGTTGAAAGTTGCTATTTTGACACAAAAGACTGTATTGAAAATATGATTTCAAAATAATATAATTTTATGTATGGAAAATCCTTACTATACCCAAGACGTTTGCATTTTCCTCTTTGTAATAGCCATAGACAAAAAAGATCTCTTCGATGTTGCGGGCTGTATAAGAGAAAGCATTATGACATTTAAATTGGCAGCAATTAACTGAACCCTATCACAAAATGAATACAAAAATAGACTACATCAGTAGCTAATTTAGTTCGAAGTAGTAATGATTGATGCATTTATGTGATAGGTATCATATAATATTAATAGTAATTATTTATACAACTAATGATCGTTTAAGGATGTTTAGGAGCTATGTCAAAATGGTACGAAACGTACAAAAATTTAGTAGAACTCATTTAATGCTAAAACTACAGTGAAAATTTCAATCCGATCGACTAAGCCATTTAAAAGTTATTGCAATTTAAAATAACTGTAATTTTACATGTGCTCTTATGGAGATTCGCTCACATAATAGAATAAAGTCATTTCAATTACAGGAAAAAAAGCTACTAGCTTCCCAAATTTTTAAATTACGTAACTTGAACTCCATAGAACCGATTTTGCATAGTTTTATAAACATTCACTAAACGGTTGTTGAGAAAAAAATTATAAACAAGCTGAAAATCTGGTGTTTACTCGATAAATTAATTGGTGTATAAGAAAATGCGGCAACACTGTACTCAGCTGAGAGCTATAGTTTCCGTCGAGCGCAGTGGCGTGCTGTTAAAAAGGGGCTTGTAAATTCCAGCCAGATCCAATATCCACTATGAGCAAATGAGCTTCAATTCTGAAATAGCAATAATGTAAACTGCAAATGATGCATATAAAAAGTGGTAATTTGTGTGTTAGTAGTTATAATTACTATAAATAAAATAAAATCCTAACTACACATTATTTGTCCTAAACTACTGTGGTAGTATGAAGTCGGTATTTAGTTATTTACTACAGTGAATTGCTTCCTTTTTGGTTTTTGTAAACATAATTTAGTTAAGACTATAATAAAGTAAAACAAGAATAATAGTAAGTTCTACTACCGATTTGGTATAGGTAGTATTATCTGTTCTTTATGCTCTGGCCTTTAACAACAATTACAATAGTTTAGTACAAGTTTAGTTACAATAAACTTGTGGTAAATTAAATAAGTTTATGTGAGTGACGCGTTTCAAAAAAATCATTGGTGCTCATTCCTTGAGTTTTGGAAATTGTATAAATTTCGGCTTAACGGCCCCCTATGATTTGCAGCGCCTTCTCGTGGTACTTTAAGGTACCTTTTTCGACCATCTTCGGAGCATGTGTTGACCAAAGTCGTCGTTTCAAATAAATCAATACAGCAATCAATTAGAGAACAATATTGTTAAAATTATAATTACCGAATAAAATTAAAATTTACATTAAAATTAAATATAGACAATGAATAGTGCATTAGATTTCATATTAAATTTCATGTTAACTCGTAGATATTCGTCTCTTTAGATTTATTATTCAAATTTACTGTTTGTTATAACAAACTTTATATTACATATTTCAGAGAACAATAATTTTGTAGATTATATTTTAATTGTATTATAATTTTTAAATAATATATTTAAAAATGTCTTGCATTTCATACCGAATTAATACCGCGTTCTTACAGTCTATTTTAACATAGTTTTGATATATTATCAACGTTAAATGAATTTTAATTTAACATTAAACGGAACAATAAAATAACGTTACTCGTGCTATCAGAAATAAAAATATACAAATCATCTTTATTACATGTAACCAAGGAAAATTTACATAACTTTGCATCTATTAATGATATTATTTTTCAAATGAAATAAAATAATCTTTCGCAGGATCCTACAATGAGAGAGAATTGGTTGTACATTAGACTACCACGAGAAGTCGCTGTATATTCTAGGGGGCCGCTCAACTGTGCATGCTTTTGGTACATACCCCCACCTTCGAAGTTTATCCTCCTTATTACAGTCTTCATGGAAAATACTTAAATAGCTACGTCCATCTGGTTTATAAATCCATGATTTCAATCAACTGCTGACTGATGCCCAAAGCTTTTTCTCTTAATTATGTAAGAGAAATGCTACCAACTTATAAAATCGACATTGTTGTCATTGTCATGTTTTCTATGTTTTATAGAACGTTGAACTATTAATATTAAACATATTTATCATTTAAAATTATAAGAAATAAACAATATATTAATGTTTTAATTTATACTCGAGCATAATTAATAATTATATGTCCATAATTGATAAAGATTTAAATATGTTTTTGCCGAAAAGTTAAAATCAAGGCATATTCACTGCCAAAAGTTATTTAAAATTTTTCCATATTATTCGTTATTTTCTATTTCATTTAACATTATTAGTAAAAAAATCTTCTTTTTCTTAAATAATATATTCTTTTTTAGCATTGTAACTATTAATTTACTTCGTAATGTGCTGTAAAACGAAAATATTCACGAATTTCTAATTTTCAGTACTTTTGCCTCCGATTGTACCTCCCAAACATCCTTAAAGATATAATCATTGCTACAGCTCCATTCTGGAAATACTGTAAACCATTTCTCTAGTATCAGTGCTATCTAATTACAGTTTAACAATTAAAGATATTTCACTATTGCTTCTGTTGCTATAATTGTTGAATGCACTATTGGTTTCATAATGATCTAGAACAGCAAGACTAATATGATGCTATTTCTTATTATCTTATTCTATGCATTTACACTGAAAAAAAGCATCATATTAGTTACACTGTCCTAGATCATTATAAAATCAATACTACTACGTATTTCTAATTATATATAGATTAGTTACCATTAAAATAATGTTCAAAATTGAATTTATTTTGCAGCTGTAGTCATGAAGCTAAGATGTGCAGGTCCAAGGAGGCCAGTGCCAATCATTTTTAAAGCTGATCATCCATTTGTATTTTTACTCCAAACTAGGGGGCAAACATCTTCTGCAGTGTTATTCTATGGAAAAATCGCAGAACCAGAACTATAAAAAATAAATCTGTTGATGTTCAGAATATATTAATACGTATCAAATGTATTGCTTGAATAATGTTGCTAATACTTGTTGCTGGAATAAATATGGTGTATGCACTTAAACTATTTAATATTTTAATGTTGTTATATTTTAATAAAAGCATCTAATGTAAATATTACATGCATTTTTAATATATTAGTAATCTGAAATTATAATATTGATTGTATGAAAGATATTGTTTAAACTAATTTATAAACTGGTAAAAACTTTGTTTAAAAATAATAATATTTATTTCCAACAGAAACAAGTTCCATTTACAGGAAATATAACATGTCAGGGAAATAGAAATTAAATATAAATACAACAAGCATAATTGCTACCAATAAGTGATAACAGCTGATATGTTAGACAATTATCTTTTTAGATATCATGATAATTACACTGTACAATTTTTTTATTTATTTCAATGAAAATCAATTATGTTTTAATCAACTAATGAAAATAACTTTCATTCATCAATTTGCTAGATTACACAGAACTTTGGAAATATTTAAACCGAAAAAAATCATCCAAACTGCTTGCACGTCTTTAAAGAAATATAAATATCTCAAAAAGTATTTATCTTAGAACAAATATTTTTTTATATATTGCTCGTAAGAAGTCGGGCTTTTTGGACGGCCTAGTAATTTTTTGTTACCAAATGTATTTTTATTCTTTTTTAAACAAAATATTTTTAAAATGCTGAAAACTCGGTGTGGTCACATTTTTAGAAATCTGAAAAAAATTGTGCAGATTTTTTGAACATTTCTGTATTTAAATGCCAAGTGGCAAGCTGGACGTTTTAATAGTTTTGGTAGGACAAATTTTCAAAGACCGTGTTGCAGGCAGCCGGCGCAGCATTGTTCACGGCCAGCCGGCGCAACCCGCATTCGCTGCTTTCTAGTTAGTAACAATACGGTCCATAATCCTAGCGATCTGTCTTAACTAAAACTAGTGTACATAAGATAAATGTATATTTGGGTGGATATGATTATATTTAGTGATTGGTTAATTACTTATGTATTTAAATAGATTTCTCCTAGTGTGATACATAAAGTATTTTTCTTGTGGCTGTCAAAGACCCTAAAATATAATGCAACAGCTTTTTTAATTTAAGGTTTAAGCATTTGGGGTAATTGGGTTATTGCTTTACAAGTATCTCGCTTTAAACTCTTATTTAACATTTTTTCATGAAGTATAAGTTTAGGACTTTTTTTATAATATCTTTAATATATTTTCCAAAAGAAAATGTAATAATAAAGCAGCTCTAATGCCAACTACTGTATTAAAAATTATTTTTAAAAAACATGTTAAGTGGTTCCAATCGCCCAATAGATTGTGGTAAATGGAACCATCGTCTATATTTTATATCCACATTACTTTATAATATGCTTTGGGCAACTGGGACACTCTAAGGATATTAATTAAAATGTCCCCAAAAATTAGGGCTGTTGTAGGAATAGTTCAGGAATTATCGCAACTAAATCGAAAGAGTGTAGAGGGTATAGTCGATAAAAATTCACGTCATTCTCATAGACGTTTAACGATGGTTTTACCTTTTATTAAGCAAAGTTCCAGTTACCCCATCGCTCCAGTTACCGCAACTGACCTTATTAAAATCAGAACCTGCAATAGAGATCAGTAATAGTTATTTATGGTACAAGTGAGTTAATTAAGATATGATAATTTCTGGAGTGGATGATATCATTAACTCACGTGTGCCAAAAGTTTAAATATTGAATTTGCAATGTACCTATAGTTTAGTGTAGTGTTTGATGGTAATAAATTTGACACTAGCCCAATAACTGGATTTTAATAACATAATACAACGTAAGCTGGTGAATAGTTGCTAGCTGCTACCTTCAGTAGCACCCAATCTAACCCAGTAAACATCTATTTTTTTTTAAGATCAAAAAGAACTCATTTTCTGTAAACAAAAACGGTATTTAAGCTATTGCATTATAATATTTTAGCATCTTTGACGGCCGCAAGAAAAATGTTCTATGTAACACACCCGAAGAAATCGATTTGAATACATAAGTAACTAACTAATCAGTAGATATAACCATATCTACACAGATATACATTTATCTTGCTAGTGTACATTAGTTAAGACAGACCGCTGGTAATATTACTTACTAGAATAATATAGAATAGCCGCGCATTATAGAACAATGGCGCGGCGGCTGCCTGCAACGCGGTCTTTGAAAATTTGTCCTACCAAAACTATTAAAACGTCCAGCTTGCCATTTTGCATTTAAATACAGAAATGTTCCAAGAATCTGAACAATTTTTCTCAGATTTTTAAAAATGTGACCACACCGATTTTTCTGCATTTTTCAAATAATTCGTTTAGAAAAAGAATAAAAATACGTTTGGTAACAAAAAATTATTAGGTTGTACAAAAAGCCCGTCTTCTTGCGAGCAATATATATAAAAAAAATTGTTCTAGGATAAATACTTTTCGAGATATTTACATTTTTTTAGCAGCAAGCAGTTTTGATAATTTTTTCAGTTTAAATATTTCCTAAGTTCTGCGTAATCTAGCAAATTGATGAATGACAGTTATGTGTTTTAGCTGATTGCTACCTCATAATTGATTTTCATTGAAATCCGTGAGATCGACCCATTTTAGTGATCGATTTCGCATGGAATGACCCAATGTGAAAATCATCATCTACTATCCATTCTTTTTCTAGAGTCCTCTGACTTTGAAAGCGTATTGCTCCGAAAGTACTGAACTAAATTAAATATTTTAGAAACGAGCAGATAGTAAATTTATTTCGACATACAACATTAAAATATTATATTTCTAAGTCGAATACTTTTGTTTTTATCAGACGATACGTAATAAAAGGTACCTACTCATTTTTAGAGACAATTCCATTAAAAGTAAGTTAAATATTTTTTTTCACAAAGTATATGCGATATATTTATGAAATTTTTGTACGGATTAGAAAGAAATCTTGTGGTTGTTACGCTATTAATTTTCAGGCAAAAAAGTTTTATTTAAGATTTATATGAAAAAATAATGAACTAGGTTTTCTTGTTTATTGATAGAGATAGCATCAAAATTTTTTCACTAAATTAACACTTTTCATGTGTAGACATTATTTTTTTTTTAAAGAATGTTCCTAATTTGAACAACAAGAACGCTGTAACAAAAAAACCATTTTTAGTGACAAGCGGTTTAGACAAAAAATGTTTTTTTTTTGTTATTGCATTTTTATTGTTAAAATTAGGAACAATTTTTTGAAGAAAATATCTACATATGAAAAGTGTTTATTTATAACAAAAAGAAATTGACGCTATCTCTATGAATAAACAAGAAAACATTATTTGCTATTTTTTCATATAAATCTTAAATAAAACACTTTTTTGCCTGAAAATTAATAGCATAACAACCACAAGGTTTCTTACTAATCTATACAAAAATCTCATAAATATATCGCATATACTTTCTGAGAAAAAAAATATTTAACTTACTTTTAATGGAATTTTCTCTAAAAATGGATACCTTTTATTACGTATAGTCCAATAAAAACAAAAGTATGCAATTTAGAATATAATATTTTACTGTTGTATGTAGAAATAAATTTACTATTTACTTCTTTTTAAAATTTTTAATTTATTTCAGTACTTTACGAGCAATACGCTTTCAAAGTCAGAGGACTCTAGAAAACAAAATGCATAGTAGTAGTCTGTAAAAAATTGGTTGGTTAAAAGCAGGATGGTTACATTTGTGGGAGGTACACATGGAAAACTGCACCTATATTTATAAATTAGATTTGCAATGCAAGACTATTTTTAACATTTAGGACTAGTACAACTATATGACAAAGTTTTTTGCACATTGCCAACAATGACATGTGCAAAAATACGGTTTTATATAGTGGTGTTCTACATAAGAAATTAATTTGTTGTGTACTTTGACATGAAATAGTACCTATTTTTCAAATGTTAAAAAGTTATTTTAATGGATAACTTAACGTGTTTTTCTTTATGTATTTATACTATACAAAAACGTAAGCATGATTTTTTTGTATTCATTGTGTTTCTACAGCTCTTACAACAAAGATATTTGATATATGACTTGTTATGCAAATAACAATTCTTAAGTTGCTAAATTTGATTGCAGTAAGAATAAAATCTCTCATCCACAAATACAAGTTTAATGTTTATTTAATAGAGTGTTTTTTTTTGTACGAGAACTTAGAACAGCATTTTTCAATTTGTGTTCGTTGATGTACAGTCGCGTTCAGAAAAAAAGAAACGACTCTTGGAGCACTTCGGAAGACTTCGGGACGTGCTAGACGCATGGTAGACAGTTTGGCTCCTTGAGAGGGGCTGCTTAT
Source organism: Agrypnus murinus (assembly GCA_929113105.1). NCBI lineage: Eukaryota > Metazoa > Arthropoda > Insecta > Coleoptera > Elateridae > Agrypnus > Agrypnus murinus. Next base: position 110,559,270 of record OV816028.1, on the reverse strand, counting down.
AATTAGGACATACCATCGCACTGCAAAAGCGGGTGAATGTTTACAATATTGTTCCATAAACAAACAAAAAAAGGTTTCAATACATTCAGTTTATAAAATAAAGGGAAATAGTAACGCAATAAGAATGACCTACGCGTGCAGTCTTTATTAACGTTTAGTATTTTAATTTAATAAGGATATTTAAACGATGCGATATCTCCAAACCGCACATTTGTCAATCAATTATTAGTGCTAGTACTAACAACTAGTGATTAGTTATCACTTATCAATCATACATACTTGGGAAAAAACAAATGATATGAGGTATTGTTTATCACTACGTATATATTTTATTTAATCATATTCATATGGAACTCGACTATAGTGTTTGTCACAAATGATCTTCTATTTACGAAAATACGGATTATGTAGTGTTCAGAAAACCTCGATAATAAGAAAAATTAAAACAATAGTTAACTAAATATGTTTGTATTTCTACCACGTTCATTTAAGAATATAAATGTTATATACGGGTAATGAGAATGATGAAGGGGTAATTCTTTCTTTCGTAATTCGTTCTGTCCAAAAGTAAAGCAAAAATCAAAGAAGTAGATTCGACTAATTTATTTGTTGGAGCTCAAACTAACAGAAACTGAAATTAAGAACTTGAATAAAAACTGCTTTTCAGTTTAATAATAAAATTTCTAAACTTTGCTCTAATACCTGCCATTAAAAGATTTTATATTGCTTTCTCCCAATTGCATGATTAGCCTATTTGAAGGAATTTTCAGATCTTGCATGTTGTTACTAACGATTTTTCTGTCTTCTCTAAATTTCTCTTCATAATAGCCCAATAACATTCTATTGATCTCAGTTCTAGCCGTTCTAGGGCATTGGGTAAGTTTAGTTCCTTTCAAACAGATTTGGTTCCTTAGATACCAGTCAATTGTTTATTTCACGTAGTGGCCCTGTGCCAAATCTACTGACACTTTATTGTTTGACAATTGAATCAAATGGGATAAGAAGTGCTTTCATACTGTAGTACTGGCATCAGGCTACTTTGACAATAAAGATACTTATGGGGATAGTCTGTGGACAGAATATGTGTTGAAACTTTACGTAATAATAATAATAATAATAATAATAATAATAATAATTGGGCCGGAGGTGGACGAGTGGTGTCAGTGCATCACTCGTGTTCCAAGGGTCGTGGGTTCGAATCCCACTTGGGGCGGGGGGATTTTTCTAATTGGAAAATTCCGCCACCTCAACTATGGATGTGTGTATTCGTGTTACATGTTAGATGGGGGACAGATGACCTTAGATGTTGGTTCCCCCGTAGTGTAGGAGTGAAATAATAATAATAATAATAACAAAACAACAATAATGATAATAAAGATTTAGTAGGGTATTCGGTAGGTAGCGAGGTAAGCTAACGGGTAGGGTATTTATGAGAACATATATTGGGGGAAAGGATGAATTATTGAGTAGAAGTAGTGTCACTTGGTGTATACCTTATTAAACTCCGAGGGTGTATTTGAGATTGAGACCCCAAAATATCTTCCTTATTTCCCATAAAAGCGAAGTTTGGCAAGAAGATTTTAAAGTATTCTATCTTTTCATGTAAGAAATTAATTCCAACAACATAACTAGACACCGCAGAACACATGATGATGAAGAAGATGATGTTTACTCTCTTACCAGCGCTCTTGGCGGGCGTTGCTTTCGCAAACTGCTTGATAAGGTTCTGATGTTTTGCTACGGATACATTCTGACATTAATATTTAGACTTCTCTGAATTCTATTTACATCGTTAGGGAAATTCTTGATTTAGAGCGATATTGAAAGCTACTCAGAGCAATTCTGATATTAAAGTTTGCCAGACTTTTCTACAAACTGTTCTCACATGCGTGACTAAGAGTAATTTCATATCCGTAATTTCAGTTTTAGTGTCCTGTCTATCACAAAACGTCGATTCGCGGTCGCAGTGGCTATAATTATTATTATTTAAAATAAGGAAAAAGTGTTCAAAAACACGAAATTGTTACTGCAATACACCAAGACCCGCAAAATAGTTGTCTAGCGAGAAAATTTTAACTACACACCTAGATCATGTCTCAACACGAATTAGTTTGAATGTTTATATGGTGGTGTAATGTCTGGTCTAACGATCCTGCTGTGGCCGTTGTACAGATACCAACATTTAACTTAACACCCGGCCATAAACGTTTTATGTGCCACTACAGAGTGTTGTGAGCTTTCGAAGTCCGTAAACCATCAAGCCAAAATTATAGCAATAAAACAAATTTTAAATTGACTACTATCATGGGCCAAATTTTAGAATAGTGAGAAACAGAATACGAATCTTATTCTTTGCTCCTACAAGCACTTGCGTATATGCCAAAAGAAAATATTGGTATCTTAAATGGCGATGTGCCATAAACAACCCAAAAGTTATTTTCCTAATTATATCTTTAGACAGATTCTATCGGTTTTGTAAAATGGATAGGAAATTTTAAATTATGCTATTTTTCATGTGCGGTTGCATTTCTATTCAACTTGGAATCGCAAATCACATGATGGCCATTACAAATGTCTCAGATACATTTTAGTGAACTTTTCTCATAATGCCATTCAGTAAGGCTAAACATAGGTTTTATTTATTTGTGTCAAATGCAGTGTCATTTCCGTATAATTGTGCGTCCTTGAAGTGATCTTTACACAGTAATTGCAAGTCTTAGAGCCATATAGCAGTACCAACTAGTACTTTGCTAATATTCTTAATCCACGATCTTCCTAAACATTTTCAGAGTACTGCAAAAAAAGTTCTACAGAAATATAATCAGTGAAACGATAAGAATGAATATTAGAAGAATAAACGTAGTGTGAGACACTTAAATGCCGAAAAATTAAACTGATGTTTTGAGAAACGCAAACAAAACTTTTTTGCATGCTTCTCCTCACATCTTCACGGTATAGTAGATACCGATGAGGTAATACTGAAAACGTTACACTACGTTCGACTGAAACGTCTTCTGCAAAACTTTCCATTAGTGTTCATACTATTCCTCTAGCCATAAGAGAAGAAAAACCAATTACACTGCGAAAACTTCTCGCATTTGTAGAGCACGATCAATTTCGGCTTTTGCTTTCCATGGAAGATATAGAGCCTGAAATGCTTGATAGAAATATAAGAATATCGTAGAATTATTTTTTGAATTTGCACAACCAGTGCCTGACTTAATCTACCCAGAGTCCAGGACTATGTTGTCGTGGTGCCTAACATTGGATTTGCCTAACTTTCAGTCGATGATACCCAAAACGTCTTGTTCTCTTCGAAAGATAGACCTTTCTCTTTCCTCCCTTCCTTTATGCCGCCCCTCCCTCTAACCCCCCCATAAGGCCACATTTCTCCTAAGCTAAGCAACAGCAGTTACTTTACCAAGCGGGGTATGCATGGGGGCAATGCTATCAACTCTAGGTTACCACACCAAGATTAGCTGGGTTCACACATAAATCCATACTAATAGTACAGTCCGGACCGGTAACAGGGTTCTCCCTTAGTTTGGGATTGGCCCCAGAACAAGGCTGGACTCCAGTACAAGAATGATACTAGCAATAAGGTTTATCCCGGCAGCGATCCCCTGATCGCCGTTTCAGTGGAATCCGTCTCGCCTCGTCACTTCGGTACTGTGGATTAGACTACGTGGATGCAACTCTGCAGTGTATCGGTGGCTTGAATTTATCCAAAAATTACAGAGCTAGCTGATCCCAGAAAGACTACATCGGGGGATCACCTTATAAGGAGAATTAATGCGAATATAGAACGAATACGACTATCAGCCTCTCACTTCTAAGACAATCTCACCTTCTAGTTGGTATAGACCGGGCCTCTACTTTTAGATAGAGTCGGACGGGGCCCTGTCGGGGCTCACCAAGCCTTAATTATTATTAGGGCGTGGTGGCAAAAGTCTGTAATATCAAGTTTGTAAGTCTAAGACACACTTGAGGTTGGACTCGTCCGGGAACTGAAAATCCGCATGCTGACCTAGGGGTTATCGGAACTCGGATACTGATTTCTATAGGTGAGCACGTATATAGCTGCGACACTAGCCTGAAGAGCTAGTAGAGGATTGATTGGCAACCTCGCTACTGCCAGTACGTACTGGTAGCTATTACAAAAGTAAGCAAAGCGTTAATTAAGCGTAACTCAATTCGTTGACACCTAAGGGCTTAATTAAAACTCTAATTAAATTGTATGCAGGTGGGCCACGTTAAACAAAACTTTGGCTTACTAAAATACCTATCTATCTCTCTCATACGAACTGAAAATGTATGTGGTTTTTATTTCCTTGTGTGGAAAGGTAATACCTCGGTGGGTTGCCACCAAACTGTATATTATAAAACATAAAATTATTTTACTTGGGCTTATGAGAAACAATAATTTTAGATCTATTTTAGCAGCTTACAAAAGTGACGCCTGTCATGGGCGCTTGGTAAGGGAGAGGACATCATAATCATGTGTTTATCTGTGTCAAGTTAGTTGGAAATAATTCCTTACATAAAAAGATAGCATACTTTAAACTCTTCTATCCAAACTAAACGTCATTATGGGAATTCTAATCATTTTGGATCCTAAGAGAGATAATCTTGGGGCCCTAATCTTAAATACTTCCTCGGAGTTTTAAATGTATGTGCCAAGTGACATGTTTCTACTCAAAAATGCAGCGTTTCTCGCTTTCTCCCAACATCCCCTACATATCATACAAAAAAGGTTACCTATTATTATTATTGTTGTTAGTATTATTATCATCTCTGTTTTGAAACAATTATCTCATCATCATTTTCATTACCACTATTATTATAGTACTGGGTGTAGAATCGCTTCACGCACAATTTTACATGAACTTTCTTTCAAACCCTAAATTATCTCCCATAATTATTTTATAATAAAAAAAATACGTATTAAGAAATCGTATAAAGAAAAAAATAACGAATTGAATGATACCTTTGGTTACGAATAGCATTTGATTGAAAAGTAAAGAAAATAAAACTTTAGTTTCAAAAAGCAATTATACTTTGAAAACATTAGAATGTCAGGCGTTGGTCAAAATAAAATCAATTTTGATATTGGAATCTCACACTCCTAGTACTAATTAATAGTAGAAGAGCAACAAGTGGCATAACAATAAAATTGTTTTTTGCACGTCCTATATATAAGGCTCTATTTTAGTCCCCCAAATGTGGGAGTAAAGTAGCACTTTTACTCCCTGAGGGAGTAAAAATTGTTTCATAGTTTCACATTGAATGCAATAAATGTATCTAGTGCCTGTACACTATAGTGTGTAAAATTTGACTTTATGTACAGTTATCCAAAAACCTTTTTCAGTGGGAAGGTTTCAATCGCGAGCCAAAACTATATTTTGTCATAATTGAGAATTAAATTTACTTGCAGGTGTAGCCATGATGCTCAAGTGTGCAAGAAGACCTCCAAACAGAATCATCTTTAAAGCTGATCATCCGTTTGTATTTTTACTGCAAACAAAAGACGAGACTTCTTCTGCAACATTATTCTATGGAAAAATTGCGAAGCCACAAGCTTAAAAAGAAATCTACTGTACTGATGCTGAAATATATTAACGCACCTTTGTAATATTTGTTGCTTGCATAACATTGTTAAATACTTGCTTTTTGTTAAATGCATATGCTTAAACCTTTTAAATATTGTAATGTATTGATATGTAATTATTTTTGTATTTTAATAAAGATGTTAATACGTTATTGGCTTTTTGCAAATATGCAATCAAGTAACTCTTATTGAATTAAGGACAAAATCGATAAACTGACTGATAATATAGGTTTTCCTTGTAAGACAAAGAGAAGGTAATTTCGAAGGTTACTTATCTACAAAAGTTTTTGTATGCTCGATACTTTAAAACATTGGGCGAACCATCAGTTTGTTCATCAGACATAATCATCATAGACAGTTTATTTTCGAGAGAATAGAATAGCTATTTTTCTTCATACAGCGTGAATTCTCATCTGTTTAATATCAACAATGGGTATTTCTTCTGTTTTAGACTTTTACTCGGTGGAGAGTTTATCAAAATTAAAAGGTCTGTACTTCTTCATTTTTTTAACTGGAGGTTTTTGAAAGAAATTGAAAAAGAAATTCAAAATCTAATCTTTTCGTACTTACTGTAATTCTGATAAACAACTGGTTCCATTGGAGATTGCTAAAGTATGAGTTTTCTTCCTGCTATTTGTATAGGATACTTAAATCAAAACATAATTTACTCATCATCTTTAAATCTTTATTTAAATTTGGTAATTGATTCTACAAGCATTGACCCCTCCATTAGTCACACGTAGGTCCAGGGGATCTACACAACTGTATTTTGCTTCTTTTTCAAAATCAAGTTCAAAAAGTTTAAACTTCACTTCCCTGGCAGCTTGCAGTACAGCAGAATGCTTCACAGGTAAACAGGCAATGTTAGTTTGAATATGCTTTATAATTGAACTTCTGACCTAAATGAGAATAAATTAAAAGAAAGTCGCTAGAAAATTTTACGTAAAGTTAAACTTAATAGTAAAAACCGCATAATTCTATCTTATTTTGTTTAGTCAATATTTGGTATTAAAGTGTGTCAGTTTCAGCAGGGGACACCCTATATAGTTACCTATATCTGCAGGTACAGATTATAACCATTCTCCTAAAGAATTACATTTATACATTTACCTCGGAAGCCAAATGATCGGAGAGCAGGGTATTGTGGGTTCATAAGATTATTTACTAAAAAGGCGCCAGGTATTTTTATTATTTTTACCATTAAAAAATACCAAAAATGGTCAGGAACACATGAAATGAAAAAACAGACATTTGCAGCTATTGTTTAAGATATAATGAAATAAAAGTTAAAAGAATGATTACAAAAAATATAAAGTTTTAATATGTATCACCTATGTATGTAAATGAATAAAGTTAAAAAAATCTAAGATATGTGAATAGAACAAAAAAATTATCACAACAGAACTAGTCTGTACCAGTTACAGTTAAATAACTTTAAATGCATTTTGATCATAGAGATAAGGGTATGACCTTCCAACAAAACGTATGATGGACTAGCTACATTAAGATATCTTCAAATTACGAAAATCTTCAATTAGTTAACAAATAATAAAATATATAAATTAAATGGTACCACGCAAATGATTTACACCAAGTGTACAATTGTTCAATTAAACATAATTTAGTTGAGAAATTATTTATGATAAGATATATATCTTTTTAATTAAATTAAATACCTATAATGGTCACAGGTCCACCAGTGGGATGAGTTTTTCTTTTTTTTTACATTAGACAAGGTCCGTTGTGCTGCAAAACTTATCAGTTGAAGATGATGCTTGGAGAGGTAAAGATGAAATTGTCAGACAGGCGTCCTTCCATAGTTCATACAGTTTCTCCAGCAAGCAAATAAATTACCAAAGAAATAACCCAATATTTAGTATTCCATTTTATACCATAGGTGATACTAAAAACCTAAATATTTCTGTTAGCAAAAGACAGATTTTACAGTTTCAAAAGATACATACCTAGATGTAAATAGGTTTTCACATAGTTAAACAGAAACAGAATTAAACAAAAATTTAATTAAGAAAGAACTTAAAACATCTTTAAGCTTTAGTTGCCAAAGCCTGAGAAAGATATCTCTAACAAAATTTACACTCTACGTGTTCCTGATTTCGGTATCAATAAATAACAAGGAATAAAACCTTGTGGAGAAAATAAATTTTGTACCCGTTACACCCTCCCAATTGGTGCCAAAAAAGATTAACGCAGTTAATTTTTATTATTTTCCTAACCTGTGCTAACAGCTTAAATAACTAATGTTAGTAATTATACCACCATATAATAACCCATCATATACCTAAACTACCCTTAGCTATTTACACTACGAGTAAGGCTTTATCAAAAATTGACAAAAAACTCTAATCACTAAAGCACCACCTCTCTGTAATATCAGCCAGCAGAGATAATATTTGCAAAAAGCCAGTAAACTAATTTACCCATAAACAAACGATAATAGAAGGAATCGACTTGTTCCCTTAAAAATAAATAATCGATAAAATCATTATTGTTATAGGATTATGCAGAGAGCATTCCGAAACACATGATTCATTTAGTGTCATATCCAGTTTAACAAAAATTACCCTACACCTGTCCTACACCTAACAGTGCAATATTCCTCTACGCACTACATCATAAACTGAATGCTAAGATTCAATGGTACCTTGGTACCTTCAATGGTATATTAAATTAATTCTTAACTCAATCCGGGATAACAATTCCATGGCCATGGCTAAATTTGTCTCTATCAAGGAAAATTCGAAACAAGACACAAGAAATATCATTCACTCCAATCTTTTACACTCCTTACACGAGATCACTCAACCTATCTCTATCATACAATACTTTTCACTCACTTATGTCCAATTCGCATCGACATTGGTCTTTAAATCTTTCGTATGATAACGACCAAGATCAACCTCCAAGATCCCTGATGTCATCTTCTGACATCAGTCTATAAACTAAAGGTGAAATCACCTCTGCAATCTTACACTTTATATATTTAGGCTCCAACTTAGCCATAAATTTCTTCGAAGCATCAGACAAAATATAATTTTTCTTCCACACGTTATCTCCTACTTTATAAATTGGAGATTCCCTCTTCCGAAGGTTATAAGTATGGCAATTCTTTCTGTAGGCCTTATCAAGTCTAGTCTTTACATCTTTATACAGCTCGGAAAGCTGGGCTATATTTTCAGCGTACTCTTCCCGATTATAAGGCTGAAGATGATTAACATTAAATTCTTCAATTTTGCCATATACAGAGCCATTCGCAGGAATGTACCTACCAAAATTAAGAAAGGAAGGGGCATAGCGAGTAGATTCATGTAAAGCTGTGCGCAAAGCATACCCAAACTTTGCTATATTTCGATCCCACTTTGTATGATCATGATCTTTGATATATGAACGAATGGCTGTCTCTACAACTAGATTGACACGCTCTACAGGATTCACTTGGGGATGATACTTGCAGTTAAACCACAACTTGCACCCATACTCATTAGCCAATCCCTTAAATATATGACCAGTAAAAAGGTCCAATTAAATCCAACGCTATCATCTGCCAAGGATACGAAACTTGCTTAGGTTGCCCCATATATCCTGGGCGTGCTTGATTGGGGGTCTTTTGAGCTAGACAAATTTGACATTGCTGAACATATCTTTTCACGTCGATCCGCATGCGTGGCTAATAAAACAACTCTTGCAACCTGTAGAGTGTTTTCTGAATTCTCAAATGAGCAGCTTTAACATCATCATGGACCATCCGTAAAGCATCTAGACGATAGGACTCGGGGACGTACAATTTCCAAGGAGTAGAACCATTCTTAGTCTCAAAATATTTATACAGGCGGTTTTCACGTATCAACAACCACTCAGGATAATCATCAGGTGAACTTGAAACATTTTCTAACTTCTTACTGTAGCTTTTATCTAGCAGACATTTTTCAGGTTCCATTTCTAAGATGGCAACTTCCACATGAGCTCGAGATAAGGCGTCGGGAACGACATTTAGCGCACCCTTGCGATGTTCTATAACCATGTCAAACTGCTGGATTTTAACTGCCCATCTAGCTAACCGTCCAGAAAGGTTCTGTAATCGGTTAAGCCACAACAGACTGTGATGATCAGTAATGACTCTAAAGTGCACTCCCTCTATATAAGGTCGAAATTTCTCGATACCAAATAACACTTAAAACACTCCTTCTCAGTTACTGTATACTTTTTTTCTTGTGGAGTAAGTGTGCTGCTCGCAAAAGCAACGGCGATCTCATTACCATCAACATCCTCCTGGGTCAACACGCACCCTAAACCGACATTTGAAGCGTCGCACTGGATCGTAAATAAACGCTTAAAATCCGGGCTGGCCAGAACAGGAGCAGACACGAGAGCTTCTTTAATTTTCTGAAAATTCTCGGTGGCTTCAGAAGTCCAAGAGATACTTTGCTTTTTATATTTTCCCTTTATCAATGATGTTATAGGTGCTGTCAAAGATGCAAAATTGGCAATAAATCTGCGATACCATCCACACATCCCTATAAAGCGTTTTACTTGAGTAACATTCTGTGGTAAGGGGTACTCCATCATTGAACGAACTTTGTCTGGGTCAGTCCTTAAACCCTCTCGATCGACAACATAACCTAAATACTTTAAAGATGATTTGCAAAATTCGCATTTATCAAGATTGATGGTAAGTTTTGCCTCTTGAAGTCTCTCATATACCTCCAGCAATATCTCCAAATGTTTTTCAAAAGTAGGTGTGGAGATTATAATATCGTCCAAATAGACGAAAACATACGGCTCCAATGATGGTCCAAAAATGGCGTCCATAAGCCGTTGTTGTGTCTGAGCAGCATTATTAAGACCAAAGGGAAGAACTGTAAATTCAAAAAGCCCTCGAGATGGTACTACAAAAGCTGTCTTCTCTATTGAGGAAGGTTCCAGAGGAATCTGCCAAAACGCGGCCTTAAGGTCAATGCTACTGAGATATTGACTACCTGACAATTTATTTAAAATATGATCAATCAAAGGTAGTGGGTACGCGTCGCGCTTGGTAACTGAGTTAAGACGACGGCCATCAAAACATAACCTATAGTCACCTGAAGATTTTTTCACAAGCAGGACAGGAGATGCCCAAGCCGAAGAGGATGGCTGAACCACACCTAACTCCAGCATTTTATCGAGTTCAGTACTTAGATGCTCTAACATATACGGGGATAAATTATGATGACGTTGTTTAATTGCATCAATATCACCTGTGTCGATCTTATGATGAATTTTATTAGTTCGACCTAACTTAGTTCCGGACTCCCATGATAATTTTTTAAATAGATTAAGAACATCCTCTAATGCTGTAGATTGTTTGGAATCCAATTCACATCTAGAAATAATTTTATTAATAGCTGCCACCTCATTCATACTATCATGAACACACCAGCCACTGACCTTATCACCTACAGAAATGGTTCTACTCTCCCAATCAATCATTAACTTAAACTGACTGCAAAAATCGTTCCCTAATATGAGAGCATGTCGAATAGATGGGACTAATCACAATCTCACTACTTTAAATACCCCATCAAGAGATACGGGCACTTCAACATATCCGATTATTTATGCTAATAAAAGATATTTTATTAAGATATCTTCAAATTACGAAAATCTTCAATTAGTTAACAAATAATAAAATATATCAATTAAATGGTACCACCCAAATGATTTACACCAAGTGTACAATTGTTCAATTAAACATAATTTAGTTGAGAAATTATTTATAATAAGATATATACCTTTTTAATTAAATTAAATACCTATAACGGTCACAGGTCCACCAGTGGGATGACTTTTTCTTTTTTTTTTACATTAGACAAGGTCCGTTGTGCTGCAAAACTTATCAGTTGAAGATGATGCTTGGAGAGGTAAAGATGAAATTGTCGGACAGGCGTCCTTCCATAGTTCATACAGTTTCTCCAGCAAGCAAATAAATTACCAAAGAAATAACACAATATTTAGTATTCCATTTTATACCATAGGTGATACTAAAAACCTAAATATTTCTGTTAGCAAAAGACAGATTTTACAGTTTCAAAAGATACATACCTAGATGTAAATAGGTTTTCACATAGTTAAACAGAAACAGAATTAAACAAAAATTTAATTAAGAAAGAACTTAAAACATCTTTAAGCTTTAGCTGCAAAAGCCTGAGAAAGATATCTCTAACAAAATTTACACTCCAGGTGTTCCTGATTTCTGTATCAATAAATAACAAGGAATAAAACCTTATGGAGAAAATAAATTTTGTACCCGTTACAAGATACAGGGTCATTCCATGCGAAATCGATCACTAAAATGGGTCGATTTCACGGATTTCAATGAAAATCACTTATGAGGTAGCAATCAACTAAAGAACATAACTTTCATTCATGAATTTGCTAAATTACGCAGAACTTCGGAAATATTCAAACTGAAAAAAATCATCTAAGCTGCTTGCACGCCTTTAAAGAAATACAAATATCTCGAAAAGTATTTACCCTAGAACAAATATTTTTTTTGTATATTATTCACTAGAAGACGGGCTTTTTGGACAGCCTAATAATTTTTTGTTATCAAACGTATTTTTATTTTTTTCTAAACGAAATATCTTAAAAATACAGAAAAATCGGTGTGGTCACATTTTTAAAAATCTGAAAAAATTTTTACAGATTCTTTGAACATTTCTGTATTTAAATGCGAAATGGCAAGCTGGACGTTTTAATAGTTTTGGCAGGGCAAATTTTTAAAGATCGCGTTGCAGACAGCCGGCGCACCATAGATCACGGTCAACCGGCACAAACCGCATTTGCTACCTTCTAGTTAGTAATAATGCCGTCCATATTACCAGCTTAACTCTTAACCTTAACCTCTCGTCTAATGTACATAAGATAAATGTATATTTGTGTGGATATGATTATACCTACTAATTAGTTAATTACTTATGTATTTAATTCGATTACTTCGGGTGTGTTACATAAAGTACTTATCTTGCGGTGTCCAAGACCATAAAATATAATGCAACAGCTTTTTTAATTTAAGTTTTAAGGTCAGTTGGGGTAATTGGTCCATAGATATACAATTCTTTTGCTTCAAACTCTTTATCTCATATTTTATCCTGAAGTATAAGTTTAGGACCTTGTTTTATAGTAACTTTAATATATTTCCAAAAGAAAATGTAAAAATAAAGCAGCTCTAATGCCAACTATTGCATTTAAAAATATTTTTTTAAAAACATGTGCGGTGGTTCCAGTCACCCAATAGATTGGGGTAAATAGAATAATCGTCTATATTTTATATCCATATTACTTTATAATATGTTCTTGGTAACTGGGACGCCCTAAGGATATTAATTAAAATGTCTCCAAAAAATTAGGGCTGCAGTAGGAATAGTTCAGGAATTATCGCAGTCGGAAGAGTGTACAGAGTAAAGTAGATAAAACTAAAAATTCACGTAATTCTCATAGACTTTTAACGATAGTTTTAGTTTTTATTAAGCAAAGTTTCAGTTACCCATCGCTCCAAATACCGCAGCTGACCTTATTAAACATCAGAACCTACAATAGAGATCGGTAATAGTTATTTATTGTACAAGTGAGTTAAGTAAGCTATTATGATATTTTTGCATCAGATAATATCATTAACTCACCTGTGCCGCAAGTTCAAATATTGAATTTGCAATGATCCTATAGCTCAGTCTATAGTTTTTAACGTTAACCAATTTGACACTCTAGCTCGATGACTGGATTTTAATAATATAATACAACGTAAGCTGGTGATTGGTTGCTACCTACAATAGCACCCAGTCTAACCCAGTGAACATATATTTTTTAAATTTAGGATCAAAAACAACTCATCTTCTGTAAAAAAAATGGTATCTAAGCTATTGCATTATAATATTTTAGGGTCTTTGATGGCCGCAAGAAAAATGCTTTATGTAACACACCCGAAGAAATCGATATAAATACATAAGTAATTAACTAATCAGGAGGTATAATCATATCCACACATATATACATTTATCTTATGTACATTAGTTAAGACCGCCCGCTGGAAATATAGACGGTATTATTACTAACTAGAAGGTAGCGAATGCGGGTTGCGCCAGTTGACCGTGATCTATAGTGCTCCGGCTGTCTGCAGCGAGGTCTTTGAAGATTTACCCTGCCAAAACTATTAAAACGTCCAGCTTGCCATTTGGCATTTAAATACAGAAATGTTCAAAGAATCTGTACAATTTTTTTTCAGATTTTTAAAAATGTGACCACACCGATTTTTCTGCATTTTTAAAATATTTCGTTTAGAAAAAAATAAAAATACGTTTGATAACAAAAAATTATTAGGCTGTCCAAAAAGCCCGTCTTCTAGTGAGCGATATACAAAAAAATATTTGTTCTAGGGTAAATACTTTTTGAGATATTTATATTCCTTTAAAGGCGTGCAAGCAGTTTTGATAATTTCTTCAGTTTGAATATTTCCGAAGTTCTGCGTAATTTAGCAAATTGATGAATGAAATTATGTTCTTTAGTTGATTGCTACCGCATAAGTGATTTTCATTGAAATCCGTGAGATTGACCCATTTTAGTGATCGATTTCGCATGGAATGACACTATATACATACTAAATACTACGTGATACAAGACTTTGTTTTTTAGTTGCCGGAATGTTCTTTGAAAGAAGTGTTTAACTACCATACCATACCTAGGTTTTTTTACTCCTGTTCCCAAAGCCTTCCCAATATGAAACTTACATCAAATAGAGATTAAACCTAACGGTATAATAGTATTCCTAAAAAAGTTGAAAGTATATATACTTTCTTAGATATTCAACGTCAAAAATGTCACATCATAAGATCCTAAAATGAAAAACTCAATATTTTAATGTAAAACAATCTTTTATGAAAATTATGCTTCCCTAGCTTCAAAACAAGCCCAAGATGACAGTTTTACAATAATTATAAGCAAAGTTATGAATTGTTTTTGTTCACCTTGTAAGCATACATTTTACTCTTTTATTATGTTTGCAACCCTGCTGTATGGATACTTAGTATCACTAAGGGCTACAATTCCACATATATATAAATTACTATATCTACTCCTCTACCATTCTACTTAATTTCATGAAAATCTGAGATGATCGGGTTGAAATGTTCATTTTTTTAATGACGATTTGGCAAGGAATGGCCCAATATGCTGTGTGCTGGATACAAAACGTACTCTACTCAACATCATCATCGTTTTATTTTTATTAAATCTTGCTAACTTTTAATTGATTTTTGAGGATTTTTCTGTAGTTAATGAATGTTATGTAAAAGCATTCATGTTATAAGAAAAAAGCTTTAATGTCGTTTAATGTGCTTTGCATGCATAACATAAAATATAGCATTCTTAAATCACAGAAATACTTGAAAATATCTATAATTAGGGTAAAGTGGGGTAATATGAGCATATTGAGAAGTGGATATGAATTAAAATAATTTCTAAGCAGCAGCATTTGTGAAACAGAGATACCAACCAAATAAGGCAGAGTTCTTTTTTAAACTAGGTTTTAGTTAGAAGGAAAATCTACTTTATCACGCAAACAAGACAAAGAGTTACTATTGGCTCTCCTTGTTATGGAAACAAAATTGTGTAAAAACACGTGAAGAATGTACACTTTCCAGTTTTGTGAATAAATGGTATCATAAATCCATTTAATCGTGATTAGAATGCATCAAGAAGAGATTGGTTTCAGGAATTTTTAAAAATGATTCTTGAATTAGCAGCACAAAATCAACAAACTAGGATTGAAACAAAAGTCGATCTATTTTTTAAGAATTTGAACGCATTAGTTTATTATGGGACTGGAGCACAAAATATCCCGCCAAGAAACATATTCAGAGTGGACGAGTTTGGTTGCAAGATCGTACAAAATCCAGGAAAGATTGTTGCTCGACAGGGAAACAAATTTGTTGGCGCTTTAACAAGGTTTGCGTCTTAGTGCAGTTGGACAGTGTATTTTTCCAATATTTGTGTTTGGAATTCTCAAGGATTAGAATGCGCGCTGATGTTCTGGATAACGATCCATCGAAGCAGTTGGTATCGCAAATCCCTCTGGATGAATGGAGTAGTCATTAGTTGCGGCATGGTTTGGTGTTTTTTTGCAAATAGTAAGATCGAAAGTTCAACCGGAACCGGTTTTATTTATTTTGGGTAGGTATATATACTTATCACGTAAAGCACCTCTTCGTGATAACCCTAAAGTTAGCCAAAATAAGATTTTACTTTTATTCTTGACTTCTCATTGCGTCCATAGAATACAAACATTAGATATAAATGTTTTTAAAAGCAGAGCGTTTTATCATCAAGAAATATCAACACGGCCAACTTAGTACCTAGGGAGACTAGCTACAAAGTAGGAAATTCTAGAATTATTTAATACCGGTTATGGTAAGGGCGCTACCATATTTAAAAAATGTGAGAAGAAGATTTGATTGTGTCCCAACTAAACCAAATTGCAAAACAGTGAGAATGGTAAACGTAATGTTCAAGCAGAAATTGCAGATGTTATCAAAAATGATGAAATATATACTGCTCGTATCTCCACCTATTGTAGTTACAGATCACGTTCACAGAACTCTAGAAACTTCAGAAGATTTTATTCAGTCCGCGACTAAAGATAACATTGTAGCTTGATTAAGAAGAAACGAATTCTTCATATCCTTAAAGAAACTTCTCTGTCTGAGACTAAAACTATCTGAAAACACTAGAACCTAAGCTTCCTGTTTATATGGTACAGACGATCTTGTAGCAGCTGTGGAAATTGTAGAAAAGTCGATTCAGCGTGCAACCGGAGCTTCGAACCTAGTCGTGACCAACTAAAAACAACGAACAAGATACTAGAACCGAATCCTTCCTGTTCATACGCTGCCATGAGCTCACTGAGTAGGAGAGACTATGGGGTTGCAGCCCCTTGCACAGAATTTTCATGGCAATAATATATAACTATGTAAAAAACGAATAAATGGTAAAATTTCCAATTTTAGTGTTATCTAAACCACAGTATTAGATTTATATTTAGTAATAGACTGGGGAAAAACCGGAGCCTAATATATTATTGTTACTACAAAAACACCAGTGGGAAGAAACCTTTTAACACCCATTTATTTGTACTGTATAAACACTGCTCTGTCAGAAAATGTATTTTTTAAATTCTTGCCTGTTCAAAAGTTGAAAAACACCCAATTTGCCCCATGGATGGTGTAAGACCATTTGATACCAAGTAAAATGAAGAAAAATTACAAAATCGTTAGGTATTTGACGGATATTCTGTATAGATATTGTTTTAATTAAAAAAACGCTTCTAGGGACAATATGCTATATGCATGGCATGCCATACACTTGTCCAATCTTAGTTAGTTTTTTAACGTAGTCAGCGTAGAGCTCATTGTAGAAGATGCACGCCTTGTCGATCTCTTCTGATGCAGATGAATCATCTTCTCAAATATCTCTAACTTGGCTTTCTAGGCCTTCAATTTTCTGACGAAGTTAAATCATTTTCTTCGACCATCTGTTTCTCAGCTTTCTCACATAGTGATTTTCAAAAGTAATATTTCAAAAGTAACTAAAGTAAAAATAACTAAACCTTTTGATCAACGTAAAGATTACTTTATTTGTGACCATTTAATGCCAGAAAGTGCATTTTGAGATAGTATATTTTGCCATAACACTACTGAGTTAAGTCAAGTACTATCTCTTTTTGCCCAAATCAGAAAAACCAAACGGTAAAGTATTCTTCAAATGGTAACAAATACAAAGGTATACTTTTCGAAATAGGCCACCATGCTTTTACATTAGATGATGGTGAGCTATAGATAAAAGCCGACACAAAACTGATTTGTCTTTGGCCAAGAGTTTGAAAAAATTATGTCACACATCAAGACACCTACAGGCTAACGCTTGGTAAGAAAACACAGATGCAAAATCTGTTGTGTGAGTTGGGTAGCCCCCTGAAGCCAAAATATTGGGTGCATCACTGTATGCCTCAAACCACATAAGCGATAACAAAAAGGTTCTCCCAGTTTTCCAGGTCTTTTTCCTGTTGAAAAAGAAATCGTACTTACTGAAACCCCACTCTAAGATGAATTGGAGGGAATGTTTTACCAAAGGAAAGCAGCACTGGTTAGACCCCAAAAAAGGAGATTTAAGGTAGAGGACGATGCAAAATGCATATTTTGTAACATTGATATTCTGTAACAGGTGGCGCGTGGATGTTACCTGCCAGAGTTGGCATACGAAGAATGTGCAGGAACAACCAAGAGTTGTAAAGTTTACTTTTGTGACTTGTAAACTGCTATATGATTAATACAGCGTAAACAAAACATATCTCAAGAAATGCTTCTAGGTAGGTTTGGTTGCGTAGACCACACATATTTAGAACTTGAACATTGGGTTCATTGGGCATTGGGTTCCTACAAAATCTTGAAGACAAGAAGAATTGGGCGAATTATCTAGTGGTCATAATCTAATTCCCCCACTTTACCCTATGTTGGAAACAAAATTTACCATAATTATTTATTTTCTGGAGGATTACTGTACCTCCATTGACTTCAAATGTGCAGTTAACACTTTTGATACATGGGTAATTGTTTAATTGCAGGAACAAAAAAAGTGATACCTTACTGCCAGAAACGTGCCAAGAAGAAAGTATATACATTTAAAGCTAAGCATCCATTTTTATTTTTAATAAAGATGGAAGACGAGATAAATGACAGAATATTATTTTATGGAAAGGTGATACAACCACCGTTAACTGGGATGAAGGCTGGCAAATGTTGCGGTTTTTATGTTAATGCAGAAAACTTTCTCAAAGAAATAATGTAGATATTTTTATAAGACGATATGTTCATGTTTTTAAAACATGCTTAAAAAGAAATGGAAAGTCTTCTCTTATTTTTTTTTTAAGTTTGTCCAACTCTAGATCCCAGCCAGCACACTGACGTCATAATGTCGCCGTTTTTTCGGTAATAACAACGTCAAATTGATGACGTCTTATGGACATCATTTATTAGTCATATGACGTCGTTGACCAATAATAACTTAAAAATAACGTCCTGACTGTGATATGGTGAGGTGAATGTGAACTAGTAATCTGTTTTAAAGCTTTAAAATCAATTTCGTGCCTTTGTGAAGGTAAACAGTAAAATTTTTGTAAAAACTCCGTTGGCTGCTTTTTCATAGCAAAACTAGGGTAAATACAAATTATTCAATTGAAGAATATTCTTTATTTCTTAAATTGAATAGTTGGCAAGCCAATCTCTCCTCTCGAGTTGTGACTTATTTACTACCATTTGAAGTAAATTTATGTTGCAGTCAACAGACTTGAAAATTTTCTGTTTGTTAATTTCTATTGCCTTAAAAACACCACGAAAAATTTGAAATGTCCTACTTTAAAAATGTTGCTTTAAACTGTATGAGTTGCAATGAAATTTTATTCACTTGCGAAAGGAAGTCTGTGCAAAACGTCTCAGAACATCATAAGCAACAATCATTTCTATTTTTACTTTGTAATAGTATGTTTTTATTCGGTAGTGAGGTCTGGGGGTGCGAATTGTGTTTTGAATGATTTGGAGAATTTCTGCTGATTCTGGCTTGAATGTCAGGTGACTCTCTTTGTCTGAACTCGACCTCTGACTGTTCGGTTGCAAGATAAGACCGAAGTCTCGAAAAATACATCTCTAATATCGTATTGTAAACTAACCTTTGATTTTACAGCAGATTCTGATAACGTTCAAGTATTATGTTCATTTAAATATTACAAAGGGAGAATATTATGCCTTATAATGATTTCAATTAGAATATTCCTAAAGGAGGAAATATAAACACATACAAATACATATTGTTTTCAATAATGGCTTTTATTGTATTTAAATAATAGCTATTTATGTAACAAGTACATAATGTAGGACATTATAGACAAGCCCAGTTTATGGCCGAGCGAGCGAAGCGAGCAAGGCCTATAAAAAGGGCGAGTCTATAAGGTCCGATTATGTAAGAGTTGCATACAAAGCTTTATGTTCGATTCCTAAAATTAGGTAAATATCAAAAAAAATCAGTTTATAAATTTGACATCTATTCTTGACAGAAGAAAATTTGACATGTAATATACAGTTGTCATACTTTATTTTACTACTATATACTTTATTTTACTACTATCACTTTATTTTACGAGTACAATAATAAGCCAGTTCACTGCCGCAAAACAATACAATAAACAGTACTTTATAATGCAATCGGACATAAAGGTATTTTTATATGTTTATTAACCTATTTAACTCGCCAGGCGATGGTTGTATCCCAAACAAACAAATGAAGAATCTAGGTCATCGAAATCACGAGGGTTAAAATGCAAAACGCATCGCGAATAACGCGACGATCACGAGGCGAGACGCGGTTATCACATGCTCGACTAGAGTAACTGACCTGACAAGAGAAACATCAGGAGAGCTGGAATGTTTCAGTCGTGTCACAAAATTTATAACGGATTATAACTAAAATTTTTGCAATTACTCTTCTTTGCATGTCTTCATTACCCTCTATGACATTTAAAACGTGATGAAATGTTTAATTATTAATTCGTTATTAGGGTGTATGTAGTTAACGATGACAAATTAAATGTTAAAAAGTACAATCCTAACGTACGCTGCTTAGTTTTTTTAACAGCTCTGGTAACATAAGATACTGCTTACGCTCTTATCTTATCTTAATGTGTTTCACAGCTGTTGTACACGGGGTGACCTAGATTATTCATTTGTTTGTTTGGGTATAGTAAAGAGATGAGAGGGGGGAATGTGAAATACACTTGCTATATTACCATTATTCCTTGCGATGTCGCAGTTTTACAGTCTTAGTTTGAGGAAAGAACAATTAAGTAGTAGTAGCTGACTGTTAAATTTGAATGGCTTTATCTTATTTGCAAATTAATACGTGTATTGATATTGTTTTAATTAGAAATTAAAGAGGATTTGGAAACCAAACCCATTATAATTGAAAATGCTACTAGGTTTTCAAATATTTAGGAATTATATTATCATTGATTCAACCTAACAAAACCAAACCATGGCCAATCTTTAATAAAAAACATTCCGATTGACTTAGAGTATACAAAACTTTTGGTAGCTCCACTATCATTAAACTACGCTATTGCTTATTGCAGACTATCTATTGGTCGTCTCACTTTGGGACAACAGCGAAGGAAAGATAGCTAATGTATTTCTTATGGGAGTTTGCGCTTCGTTGTTGCCACCAATTTCACTGTATGAATCTATAGAAATGTGGATTAAGAGTCCAGAAGTTCTAAACCTTTAAAAACAGTAACCGAAAAAGTGTAAGATCGTAACCATACAAAAGGAGAATTTCAAAGAAAGTATTTGTTATTTTATTAAACATTACTTGAGATTGTTACATTGTACATGTATCTAAATATTCGATATTTTATTACTTATACTTTTTATTTAATTTTTTCTTTTTCAAATTCTTTCAAAATAAAAATAAACGGCTGGTTAGCTTCTGTCTGATCTTTTTAGTCTTTTAATTCACAGCTAAATAAAGGAAGCCCAGTCCCAAACACAATTTTAACGGTAAAATGATTCATCATGATAAAATCATTGATTTGTTCAACTTGTTTAAAAAGAAACTTGCAAAAACGGAAATTTAGGATTAGCAGCAAATTCAAAGAATTTTAGTAAACAATAAACTTTTCTGATTTTTCTACTTTTACTTTAGGCCAGTAAAATAGAATCCGTTGGTGGAAATAAATGTTGGAAAGCGGAAGATCGTTTCGATCGCTTCGTTTGAGGTTAAATATAAGTATCCTAGGTTTGCACGGTCCCTCGACTCGAGGTTACCTGAGGGCATCAAAAGAACCACGAAATCTTCGGACTATTTTTTAGTTTTCCGCTTATAACTCCAAAGCGGTGCTTTCCAACGAAAACTGTACTATTAGAAGAATTAAAGAACATTAAATTCTGCGTCGGATGAGTATCCAGGACTTTAAAATCGGTCCAGTGGTTTGGTCGAAATCGACGGTCGAGAAACGACAATTTTACAAATTTCCGATTTTCCGTCAGACCGGACGCCCAGAGGCTTTCCGTATAAAAAAACCCGTTGGACTCATTCTGATTGTTAATATAAGTCGAGAAATTTCTAAGCTTTGATATTATAGAGGTTGCCGGATTAAATTAATGGCCATTTTTTCATCATTCTCCATCATAGCAATTAGAATCAATTCATATGAAGTAGTGCAGTACTGGTCGCTCGATGATTTCGAAAAAAGATAATTTTTTGGGTGTTATCACCCCTAAGTATTGGTAGATCAAAACCACTGTCATTTTATTTATATTCCATTTGATTGAAATATGGCAGCCATATTTGTTTCGTGGTGCACGACGTTGCTTGCAGTTTTTTGATGTAAACGTAACTCTTGATATCTCAAGAACTGTTAATCCTAGAGACCTGCGGTAAAAATGATTGTATTGCTCACATGTCGGACTACATTTGTAAATCTAAACATAATTTTTGTAGGACGCTTACTTATGGGTGTGATTTAATCCTGAAGATTAAAGTTTTTACAAGAATTCCCGCTTTTATGGGGGCATATTTCATATATCCAGATAAAAATGAAGTCTTATGGCGGATTTTCTATTTAAACGTACACGGTTAGAGGCAGTTTATGTATAAAATATTTTAAATCTGAAATTTTACTATTTTGGTATTTATGGGCTTTGAAGTTCTCGTTATGATACGTCATATCAATATTATGTTTATGATTAAAAAATGTAGTCCGACATGTGAGCAATACAATCATTTTTACCGCAGGTTCTAGGATCAACCGTTCTTTAGATATCAAGAGTTACGTTTACATAAAAAAACCGCAAGCAACGTCGTGCACCACGAAACAAATATGGCTGCCATATTTCTCATTATCTTTTTTCAAATGATCGAGCGACCAGTACTGCACTACTTCATATGAATTGATTCTTATTGCTCTGATGGGGGATGACAAAAAAAATGACCATTAAGTTAATCCGGCAACCTCTATAATATCAAAGCTTAGGTATTTCTCGACTTATATTCACAATCAGAAAGAGTCCAACGGGTTTTTTATACGGAACGCCTCTGGGCGTCGGGTGCGACGGAAAATCGAAAATTTGTAAAATTGTCGTTTCTCGGCCGTCGATTTCGACCATACCACTGGACCGAATTTAAAGTGTTGGGTACTCATCCGACACAGAATTTAATGCTCTCTAATTCTTGTAATAGTGAAGTTTTCGTTGGAAAGCGCCGCTTTGGAGTTATAAGCGAAAAACTAAAAATAGTCCGAAGATTTCTTGGTTCTTTTGATGCCCTCAGGTAAGCTCGAGTCGAGGGACCGTGCAAACCTAGGATACTTATATTTGACCTCAAACGAAGCGATCGAAACGATCTCCCGCTTTCCAACATTTATTTCCACCAACGGTCCAAAACGGGTCTAATTTTACTGGCCTATTTGTGGAACTACTCTTTTATTTATATTCTTTTACACTCTTATTATTTATTTATGTTTTTAATCTATTACTGTTTTATATGAAAACTGCACAATTAAAATAGTGTAGTTTAATAGTATACAATAATTTATTAGTTTTATAATGTTTCTTTAGTTAATAAAAACCAAATAACTATAACTTGCGTTGTACTTTTTTATTTACCTAAAATTTAAAAACTCGAAATGAAACGTTTGGCTTTTAATGATGGTCAAAGTCATCAGTTTTGTAATAGTACTAGCGTTAATTCATATAAACACCAAGTTTTGAAATTTTGTTTTACTACCGCTGTCAGAAGAAGTGACTACCTAGAAGTGAGGTAGATTTTTTTTGCTAAATGAACACTTTTCATATATACGCATTATGTTCCTCAAACAAATGTTACTAATTTTAAGAATAAAAATGCAGTAACAAAAAAATAATTTTTTAGTGACAAGCGGTTTGGATAAAAATTGTTTTTTGTTTTACACTTTTATTGTTAAAATTAGGAAAAGTGCTCATTTAGCAAAAAATCTTGACACTAATTTAAAATTATGTAATTACAAATTCTAATATAATTTCCGCTACGCTTACCATTCCAATATAAGCTACTTCAGGTGGAAAACCGAATAATAGTATTGCAGATGCTGTACAATAATACAAAAATTTGTCAAACAATTATCGTACTATCGACTACTAAGAGGGGTAATGACATTACCTCATGACATTTTCCATCGTGAAATTGATAAGAATTAAACTTTTATAACAGTGATAGCTAGGATTTGTTCAAAAAAGCTTAAGAAACAAATACAAAAGGTTAAAAAATATATCAAAAAAATTTAGGAAAATAAACTGAAAACCAGTAGATGGGGTAATGCAATTACCCCCCTGGGTAGTAGAAGGGTTAATAAAATTGCCCCCAAAAATGGGTACGCTTTAATACGTAACGTCCGATAAAAACAAAAGTATTGCACTTAGCAATGTAATATCTTATAGTCTAAGAGCTAGCGAACACGACCGCTTCACAACTCCGTAATGGATAAAATCTCTTAAATTATCTGTATTCATAGTATATAAGTAGGAATACCCTTGTCTGGCAGGGCAACCCCTCTGATTTATGGAGGAACAGATCAAATAGTGTGGTTGAAAAATGTCACATTTGAAACACATATGTAATGGTTTTTCTAATTTTTATATGAATCAAAATACTGAAAAAATACGATAGCAAACTTGCCAGACAAATATTCCTATGATTAATTAGTACCAGATCAGTACTAATTAATTAATTACATATTAAAAGATTTCAAGTATAAGAGCACTGTGTACACATAGGCAACCAGTTATACATAAAATAGCGTAAGTTTATTAACTTTTCAGGGATGCAATCAGTGGAATCTTGATCTGTCATTTTGCAATCACATTATACAAGGATCAACTATACTTAGCAAAAAAGACAGACATTACACTTATACTTAAAATCTTTAAATAATTAATTAATGAGCTTTGATCTGGCACTAATCAGAGGAATATTTGTCTGGCAAGTTTGCTATCGTTCTTTTTCAGTATTTTGATTCATATAAAAATTAAAAATACCATTACATATGTGTTTCAAATGTGACATTTCTTAACTACACTATTTGATCTCTTCCTCCATAAATCAGAGGGGTTGCCCTGCCAGACAAGGGTTTTCCTACTCATGTACTATGAATACAGATAATAAAAGGGATTTTATCCATTACGGAGTTGTGAAGCGGTCGTGTTCGCTAGCTCTCCGACTATTACTGTTATATGTAGAAATAAATTTACTATTTGGCCGTTTTCTAAAGTATTTAATTTGACTTAAGTGCTAAGATGTTATAAATATGTAGAAAGATTATCACCCCGATTAGGAATCGAACCCAGGACCTATTGTTTGCCGGGCAAATGCTTTAAACGCTAAGCTATTAAAGGTGATTCCCTACGGAAATGACAATTCTTCTACATAATTATATAGAATACTACAATAGAAGAATAGAGAATTCTACATAATTACTACTAGAAGTGAGCAAATATAACTTGCTCGAACAATAGGGATTATAAAGGTTTATGCAGTTACAAATACAATATTTAGAAAGTGTTTTTAAAAGTTGCTTGCAAGATGTTTGGCAACCCCGTTGTCCATAAGATCACACGCTGTAATCCTAAAGTGAGACGACCAATAGTCTGCCTACATGGGTATCTAGCCATACTAGGCTTAGAATCACTAGAAACTCCCACCAATCAATTTTCAATTTACTGACCTTTAAGTCCAAATAGTCAGTATAGTGTCACTCCAAATAATTCAGTTAAAAATGAAAACTCCCTAAAATAGTTTGAGCTAGACACAAACGACATAGATTTAATTTTATTTCGTAATATTTTCTATTAATCTAGTGATATTAGATAAAATAGTGGAGAATTGGGATAGGGTATTAGCATTTTGCATAATCATTCTCTGCTACTCGTTAAATAATCCCTTAAATGTCACAATCCATAGGTAATGAGCAGCAAAAGTTAACGAGAGAAGACCACGTTTCTTCACGCGCTTTTCTCGGAAACTAATGGTTTTTAGTATTTATACTACACAGAGAATGTCTTTGCAATAATATAAAACCCTACGGGAGATTTTCACTAAAATAGCATTTAATATGACTACATACACTATGTTTTCTAATAAAACTCATTTGTTTTTTACATTAATTTTACTTTGCACTAGATCCACAGAACACATTAAAAACCAAAAGCATCTGTTTTGCAGAGCTACATATGTGCTCACGTTTTTATTATTAGAGACTAGGGTTTCTGAGTCTCGTCAATTTTTCTATTCCCAAGATTTGTTTTTTTAATTCTCGGGAATCCTGGATAGTAATCTTACATAGCACCCCCAAAGATTCAAATTGTTTTTTACCTTGCCCCAAAAGTTTACATTGAAAAATAATTGTAGTTAATAAAACCATTTTACTACTTACTAGAAAAAGCACCAAGTATTGCACCCACAACTTTTACTATTTCTGATTTATGAAACGCTCAAGTATTTCGCGACGTATTTATCAGCATAAACTTTCCTACAATCACATTTTTATATCCTTTACTACCTTAACTTAATTCCAAGAATTTAATTGACTGCGTTGTCTCGTGTATCAGGTATTTTTTTCCATGATTTAAAATAATAAAAAAGATAATAAAAAAAATCTTCCTGTGTAGGAAAACTAAAACTTATGGTGATAATTGTTGCTTAATAAGGCTATGTAAACTAATAATTCTTACTTTAGCATAAAATCGTTTACTAAAATAATTTTTAAAATTTTTATTTTTAGCTCTAGTGAAGAAGGTCAAATGCGCAATCCTTCCAATTGTCGAGATCATCTTTACGGCTGATCATCCATTTATATTATTATTGCAAACTCAAGATGACAGTTCTAAAACAATATTATTTTATGGGAAAATTACCCAACCACACTATGAATAATCTATTGATGTGTATTTAAATAATATGCATAAGACTTTGCAGTGTGACAACCACAAGATTCTAAGTGACTTCGTTTGTTTTTGAGTTTTTTTAATTAGAATATTTTTTATGATGTTGGAATAATTTGTAATTCTTTCAATTCACTTAGAAGCTTGTGGTTGTTACTCTGTGACTTATTAATTGTTATTATATGCTATACATAAATATTGTAATTAATTATTCTAATAAAGATAGTATTGTATTATCAGCCTTTGTTATGCCAGTCAGATGTATATAAGTAATTTATTTGGTCATAGGTGAGCGCTTGATAGAGACTACCAAGAGAAACCAGGAAATTCTGCTCCCATCGTTCTTCTTATAAAAAATAGAAGGCCTTCCAATTCTACCAACAGTGTGAGATTTTACAAGTACATCAATACTTATAATCAAGTAGGTAATAAACTGAAATAAAACATTGTAATAATAACTATAAAGTAGGTCAAAACATGACCTGCATACCAAGTGTATTAATGTACAATAATTGTGTTATTTTAACATAACATGTTTAAAATAAATAAATCTCCACTTAAAATTAGAACAAAAGAAAGTGATTCAAATAAAAATCCTTTTAAAGGAAGTCAAAAAATTCAAAGATCTCTTTTAAAACAGAGATCGATATCTATTACATCTCTATATAATGAAGCAGGATCACCATTAGTGACCCAACAAAAAGAAATACAAAGGGAAATAACCATGCCGCAAGTTAATTTATCCTTACCGAGCACCGTAGCAGAGACCGCATTAATAGAACAACTGCGTCTTCAACTCAAACAGGCCTTGGATGAGATTAAAGCACTTAAAGACCAAATTGCATTGTTGCAAGGTGAGAAAAAACGTTATAGTCCGACCAATTCCGATGAGGAAGAAGAATTAGTTTCCCGGGAAACAGAATGGCTGCTTCCAAAAAATAAGAACAAGAAAAGGAAAGCAGCTGAGTCACCGGAGAAGAACCTTAGCTCCACCAAGAGTAAGCCAACGCTGGCTAAAGAACAAAAACCTCCTCCAGTTGTGGTAAGTAATTTAGAAAATTATATGGAGCTCAAACAGAAACTTCAGACAAGTAATCTGAAGTTTAATGCAACCCTAATGAATAATAATCAACTAAAAATAAATGTTGACACAGCAACAGATTATAGAGGGTTAACTCAATATCTAAATAATTCTGATCAGGAATGGCATTCTTACGAGAACAAGCAGGAGAGACCGACCAGAGTTATGGTTAGGCACCTGCACCCTACTGGCTATTTAAAAGAAATCGTTAATTAACTGCAGCAGAACGGTTTCAAGATAAAAAATACAGAAAATAAATTAAAGAAAACGAAAGATGGCTATATCAAGCTCCCTCTCTTCGTGCTAAAATTCGATAAAACAGAGGATATATCAATATGAAATGTATTTTCTTCTAGATATAATTTAGTATTATATATCAATAGCTCCTTTTGACAGAACACTACCTGCATTGCTACTGCTGCTACCTATGTTATCATGTTTGGTTTTTCTAGTCAGAGATCCATCATCTTGACATATTCATTTTCTTTTATACGAAAAATAAAAACATTCAAACATTTATCGAGTTCTCATAAAACATATACAATCATTTTTAATATAACTGAAAGCGTTTACTGAATATAAAATTTATATATTTCATTTATTTAAAAGACTTCCTCCAGCGTGAAAGAATATATACAAATGTACTACAATTACTTTTATCAAGTGTTGACATAAATGAGCATGCAGTCATGTATTTTATCAAACTTTTGCATGTTTTGTATGACAATAGCTTAGACCGTCACCCTTAATTAAACAGGACTAGACACCGTTCATCGTTAGGTTAGGACACATGATTTTAGGTTAGTCTTACATATGCATACAATCAAACTATCTGGAATAAGTAGATGTAGGTACAATTAAAAAACAATAAGTTTTAAAGACATTTATTATATTATATTTATTATACATTATATCCAGATGTAATAAATTTAAGTCTATCATCTAAATCAAGGTCGTTCTGCAAATCTACAATAGTTTTCCTATTAAACTTATAAACTAATTCATTCAAAAATAAATCATCCTTATATCTACGAGAAGAATTTAACACACTTAATAAAATATTATTGTCTACCAGTGTTGCCAGGTTGAGAAAAGTTAGTTCATGAGAAAACCGCCAGAAAATCATGAGATTTCACAAAAAAGTCTTGAGATGTCGTTACTATCGTTTTTTCGAATATAGGTATATTTTTTTTAATGAAACGAGTCATGATTGAAAAACACCTTTATTCAAACTTATACATACGTTAAGATAAAAATAAAAAAAAACTTTAACACAGCTTTCATAAAACCAAAAAAAATAAATCAAATTGTATAAATGTATTACATTTTAATCAGGATCCGCTTCATAAATTTTTTGATTTAGCTTGCTTACCAAGTCTGGTTGAATCGGAAAATTGGAGCAGTTACAATTATTCTTAGAAACTAAAGTTTTTGTGTGAATAATTGCCGAAAGTGTTGAGGTGTTGAGCCTGTTTCTAATTTTAGTTTTATTTAAATTTATTTGTGAAAATATTCTTTCAACATTTGCACTAGAATGTGGAAGACACAATAAATTAAATACTAATCTTGTTAAATTCGGAAACCTTTGTTCAGTTCCATCTGCAGATTTTACTGAAGCAATTTTTTCCCAAAACGAGCAAATATCATCGGTTGGAAAATTAATTTCAAAATTCCTTAATGTGAGCCATTCGTTGTCAATAGTTTGAATGTCAACATTAATTAAATTTTGAAAATCCTTTGACACAGTAGCTATAGTTCTAATTTTTCTTGAAGTGACTACATCAGGATCTAAAAATTCTAGTTTTTGAAATTTTGAATTCTGAAGGGGAAATCTTGTAATTATTTGAGTTACACCTTCAATATAAAAGTTTAAACAATCCAATTTTACTCTTTCTAATCTAAATCTATTGTCTTGTAAGTCATAAGAATTAATCTCAGCAGAAAAATACATTTCATTAATATCCAAAAAATTTCTAGGATTTTTGAAATCAATATTTTCAACATTTGTGGAGTTAATAACGTCTTCTTTAATATAAAAATCTAAAATGGTTTTTACAACCATGGTTATTTCTTTATAAAGCGACTGGATTTTTGGTGACTCACTTTGCATTAACCTATTTAAATTATTAAATATGGGCAAAACGTGAGATAAAAATGTTAAATATAACCTGTTTTCTGGTTTGTTCATCTTTTCCAAAATTCTAGTGGCATTTAATATGTTTTGAGAGGCCTGATCCGTAAAATATAATTTCAGTGCGTTGTATTGAGTTAATAGTCGGTTTACCACACTTTCTAGAGACAACCAGCGAGTTTGGGCAGGATGAAGAATTTTGGCGGGTGCTATATGAAGAAATTCTTGGAATTCTTTCAGCTCTTCTACTCTTTTGGGGCTATTAGAAAAATAGTTGTGTATCTAAAAAATATTTTTTTTAATACTTATTCTAACAGCAATAGAAAAAAACTTACTTCTCTTGTCATTTCCTCAACTTCATCTGGTAATTTCTGACATGCATAAGAAGCACATAGGTGGAAACTGTGGCATATGCATTTAACAATAAATATTCCTGGAATATTTTCTTCTAGTCTGCTCACAACAGAGTTACGATGGCCCATCATGTTATTCGCTCCGTCCGCAGCAAAACCGATGAAATTTTGTTTATAGGGAATTGAATTCTTCTCAAAAAAGTTAATTAAGATTTCGTAAAGTGCTTGACCTGTTGTTTCGACAACTGGAATTATTGTTAAAAAATAGTCCCCAATTTTGTAATTCACACATAGTCGCACAACCAGACATAAATGTTTAGTGCAAGATACGTCGGTTGATTCATCTGCAATAATGCTAAATTTGTTTGTCTTCATTAGCTCTATTAAATTGGCTTCTTGAGCAGCTCCAGTCACATTTTTTAAAATTGCTGTCATTTTGGTCCTACCGCATTTCATTTTCTTTGCAATTTCAGAGTCGCTACAAACAGCGTTCAAATAACTAATAAAATGTTCCATCAAGTTCATGGGTAAATTATGTTCAGCAAGAAATCCCGCTGTACGTATGATTCCTTCCTTAGATTTGTATTCTATACCTTTTGATTTAAAACTTGCAGCAAACAGGTCGCTAATTTTAGTTTGAGTTTTGCCTATTTTGGAATATTTTTGTTCATAAAGTTTGACATGTTTTTCACACTCTGCATGTTTAATTAAAGCACTTTTCCCAAAACTTATATTTATATTGCTGTCACATGCATTACACCTAACAAAAAATTTAAATTAAATATGTAATTTAATGTTACATAAAAAATCTTACCATGCATAATGTATTCCTTTTTTGCTGCTTTGCACCCACTGTAAATTCGGCACTTTTTCCCACTCTTTTTTATAAGATTGTTTGTACACTTTCTTTTTTTTAGATGTACTAGGTCCTGGAGCATTTTCATCACTTGAACTACTCATTATATAGCATTTAAATTAATAAATTCAATTAAAAATTATTCGATCTTCGCTTGAATTGAAACCTTCAACGATTCAAACAATAAAATAATCATGGCGCCGTTCTTGGAGGCTTTTTATAACCTCGGTGTAAATAAATTGTCGGGGACTACCCGAATCATTTAAAAAAATCCCGGTGAATAACAGAAAATCCCCCTTGAGATAATACTCCAGGCTCCTACGTTGGAGTTGTTTAGTCACTGGCTACGAGAGGGCAGCACACAGATTTCTCGATCACGGCCTACTAGATTAATATAAGCTTCGAAGCTTATATGAATCTAGTAGGCCGTGTTCTCGATATCCTGCTTGAAAATTCGAATAATCGGTAGAATTTATAAATACGTAAAAAAAATTTTTAGGAGGAAATGGGGTGAAAAATCATGAGATTAGAGACGTAAATCATTGGATCATGAGATTTTTATTCAAATCATGAGATCTCATGAAAAATCATGAGACCTGGCAACACTGTTGTCTACAAGCGTTGATCTAACTTTTATAGCCTCGTCCAGGACTTCTTCGGCGAAACATTCGTAATTGCGATGCATAGTTTTTAATACTATCAATCTTTTTTCCATAAAAAGGTTTTGAACTTTACATTTCCGAATTAAGTCTAGAGAGATTATACACGATGAAAACCTTTTTATGGAAAAAAGATTGATAGTATTAAAAACTATGCATCGCAATTACGAATGTTTCGCCGAAGAAGTCCTGGACGAGGCTATAAAAGTTAGATCAACGCTTGTAGACAATATTTTATTAAGTGTGTTAAATTCTTCTCGTAGATATAAGGATGATTTATTTTTGAATGAATTAGTTTATAAGTTTAATAGGAAAACTATTGTAGATTTGCAGAACGACCTTGATTTAGATGATAGACTTAAATTTATTACATCTGGATATAATGTATAATAAATATGTATATAATAAATGTCTTTAAAACTTATTGTTTTTTAATTGTACCTACATCTACTTATTCCAGGTAGTTTGATTGTATGCATATGTAAGATTAACCTAAAATCATGTGTCCTAACCTAACGATGAACGGCGTCTAGTCCTGTTTAATTAAGGGTAACGGTCTAAGCTATTGTCATACAAAACCTGCAAAAGTTTGATAAAATACATGACTGTATGCTCATTTATGTCAACACTTGATAAAAGTAATTGTAGTACATTTGTATATATTCTTTCACGCTGGAGGAAGTCTTTTAAATAGATGAAATATATAAATTTTATATTCAGTAAACGCTTTCAGTTATATTAAAAATGATTGTATATGTTTCATGAGAACTCGATAAATGTTTTATTGTTTTTATTTTTCGTATAAAAGAAAATGAATATGTCAAGATGATGGATCTCTGACTAGAAAACCAAACATGATAACATAGGCAGTAGCAGTAGCAATGCAGGTAGTGTTCTGTCAAAAGGAGCTATTGATATATAATACTAAATTATATCTAAAATAATACATAAGTATACTAATAATAATACTATAAAGGAGCCAGTGAGTGAGTAGATCTTCCTTTAAATAGAATGTAAAGTAATATATTCTACGACTATTGTGAGGTTCTTTGAGTAAATAACAAATTTTGCAGGTCTACGAGCGGTGATCTATCAAAATTTTTAGATCTAGAATCTGCTTTAGCAAGAAGCCATAAAATTGCCCTAGACAGTTCTATACAAAACGAGGTCAAAGTTTTAATACTATCACGTAGCGTGTCGTGACTAAAGCATATTCACGCACAATTTCAAACAGATACACGCGCAATTTGAAGTATATTCACGTACAATGCGCAATTTGAAGCATATTCACGCACAATTCCAAACAGATACACGCGAAATTTGAAGCAAATACACGCACATACACGCACAATATAGCTTATATACACGCACATACACGCACAATATAGTTTTTTAGACTTATAGCACAATACGAATAATACAAGCTCACCACTAGGTTTATGATAATCGACTGCAATTGTTTGAAAAGAAGCTGACGAGAAAGGTGATCAGTCGATATTTTAATGTTTTATTTCAATGATATACAGGGTGTATTTAGTATAACTGCCATTATTAAAACAGGTGATAGAGGACATCAAAACAAACAAAAAAGTCTTATAAAGTAGTGGTCTACCTCTGCAGGTTTATGCAAAAAAAATTAGTAAAGTTGCAAACTTCGATGCCACATTATCACGTTATTAAGTATACTGTGATTGTCAGATTTTGAGAGAAGGTATATCTCATCAATCACAATAAAAAATCTAAATACAATTTTTTTGTAAACATGATAGTTTAAGCAAAATTACAAATTTTATAAATCACATTCTGTTACACAATCGATTTGACAACCCTGCAATTGGGTGCAACTTTTAACCCACTTAGAAAGTTCATTCAAGTTCGAATTTACACATTTATTGTCATAATTACAGTATTTATTATATTTAGGGTATCGACCTTTTCCAGTGGTATTATTTGGACAAAAGACAGATGGTTGTCTGCAATTTACCTAATTTTTAAAGGGTAATAAAGAATAAACAAGAATGTGTGCGTATTATTTTATGGGCTTATTTATTATTTAAGAATTACTATTAATTATGGTTACAACGAGTACATGATTACAATAATATGCAAATGCATTCAATTATTAGCTGTTAACACCATAAATCAGTAGCATATCATGCATTTCCCGAATACTAAACCGGTCCATGGTTAGCAGTAGATCGCACCTTTACCGAAATAAATAACACAAGAACAACACAAAGAATAAGGACAAAGAACAACACAAATTAATAAAACCAACAGTAGATAACAGGAGCAAATAGCAAATAATAACAATAACAACACAAACACAACAAGATAGTAACAAATCGACAAACTGAACAAGGGAACACTATGTACGAATGACGCAGAAAATGTCTGGTGGTGCACACAAAGTTCAATTTTAAAATTTAGTTAGAAATAATCATAGAACATCATAAATCCAGGTACAACCCCTTTGTGTACACTGAATGGAATATCTAGGTATGTATTGTAAGTTTGCAATTTAATCCTTTGTTCAGGTAAACAAACAGATTATAAAAGAAATAAGACATAACGGTACTAAATCTTCATTATCTTCAATTCAGGTAATGCAATCATATGCATTTAATGCAAACAAATACAAAAATTATAGAATTATCAATTTCTGGCCGGTTTCCACTTATTTGAAACCTGTGATAACTTTTCTGATTAATATTAGTTTACAGACTAGTTTTATCAGTATTGTAATTTCTACTTCAACTATTTACCAACATGCAATTTCATGCTGAAAAAATGGATACAACACCCTACCTAATCAAATAATACACACTTTCTTGCTTCTTCTTTTTTCATTCATTATTTAGTACAAGTACATTACCCTTCAAGAATTAGGTGAACTACAGACAACCATCTGTGTTTTTGTTCAAACAATAATATCACTGGAAAAGGTCGATACCCTAGAGATAATAAATTCTCATAATATTTGAAACTTGCATTTTAAGCTAGGGAAACCCAACAAGTTTAAAGTTTTTGATGCTTTTATTTCCAATGTATTACCAATTCTTTTATAAGAAACTCAAAACTGTTTTAGACGTTCTGGAATCTATCACCTTTTTTGCTGTTTTATTGTTTAGCAGTAGTAAAATTGTCTGAGAAACCAACTGTTAAATAGTCATATTGTAAGGCTCCCAAAACAATACAATACCCACCACGACCACAATGTGTATGTAAACAAACTTCTTCATTTGTCAATGAAAAACACAGTAAATACCTTGTTTATTTTTTTTATGGTCAATCCAATTATTTTCAGTGAGTGCACTGTTGCCATTTCATTCGCCAGTTTTATTCAAATAACGCGAAAAGTAATGTTGTTAGGAAAAAATTTGTTTGGAGTTTTTTGTTGGCATTAATGTCACCTATCACCTGTTTTAATAATGGCAGTTATACTAAATACACCCTGTATAGTTATATTTATAAGGAAATTGAAAAACATATTAAGAACATATTTTGATGTACTAATTACATATTAATTAAACATATATAGAAGTAAACAAGGGTTAGTTTAAACGATAAATTACATTATTAAATTTTCAAATCAAATCGTCAATTCGACACAACAGTACAAACTTTCATTGTAATGACTACAGATACATAGAGTCAGGTAAATGATCTAAAGAACAGCATTTTAGTAACAGTTGACAAAGTAGAAACTAACATTATGAATTTACTAAAGAAGGTAGAAGAAACTCACTGATAAATAAAGGTTATACGTGAAGCGTTTGCTGCTACTCAAACGTTAAAGCATAGCTAGTACTCTTTTCTTCATATTTCTACTATATTTATTATAAATAACATGTTTAAATATTTTTAATATTATGGTTTCGTAACAATTCCTGTCTTGTTTAAGTTATTATGTAAAAGAATACAGCACATAAATATTGGTACTAGACCATCAAATTTTAAAAAGTTGAACAATTATATAGATGAGAACGTATATTGGAATAAGGCTAACAAACTAATCGAAGGACTTCAGCATCATGTTCCTTCACTAATCTAGCATTTAAGCTATACATATTATAGCATATCGATCGATATCATTCAAGTCTAGCTTACGTTTAGTAGCAATTTATTTTTATTTAATATATCATTCAGATATGTCGTGTTATGTGTTTAAATACGAAATATAAAACATGTCTAAATCTATGTAAAGCTTAGGTTATGTAGGGTTAGCAAAAGACACGAAAATTGAATAATATATCCATATCGCTATACGAATAATATAAGCTCACCACTAGGTTTATGATAAACGACTGCAATTGTTTGAAAAGAAGCTGACGAGAAACGTGATCAGTCGTGTAAATATTTAGGACGTGATAAAATAAAATAATTTTTAATATTTTAATAATGTTTTATTTCAATGATATACAGTTATATTTTATAAGGAAATTGATTAACATATTAAGAACATATTTTGATGTACTAATTACATATTAATTAAACATACATAGAAGTAAACAAGGGTTAGTTTAAACGATAAATTACATTATTAAATTTTCAAATCAAATCGTCAATTCGACACAACAGTACAAACTTTCATTGTAATGACTACAGATACATAGAGCGAGGTAAAGGATCTAAAGAACAGCATTCTAGTAACAGTTGACAAAGTAGAAGCTAACAATATGAATTTACTAAAGGAGGTAGAAGAAACGGGTGTCTTAGTAATCGACAATTCTAAAACTTCATAGAGAGTTTTAAGGATTCTACTGTCGACATTAGATTAGAGCTCCGATTTGTAAGCAATATTTGATCAGATCAACTATAATTTGTTCAAAAGTGGAAATTAAAAGGTTAAGCTAGTGAGAGATCGAATTCAATAGTCATCATTAATAAAAGTAACTTTTTCAGTCAGTCATGTATTTAACTACTATACTATGTAACGTTTATAAATAAATAATACATCATTATAGAATAGTCTTTGATTAATGCTCATAAACTGTTAAAAATCTAACATTTCCTTTAAATGAGCTGTTGATAGTATTAAACCTATGCATAGCCGTTACGAATTTTTGATATTCGAGTAATGTTTTAAGAAATTCAGAACCGACTTACAACATACCCTCTCGTAATCTTACATCGTAGTTATATCGTGTGTATAAGGTATTCATGAATTTAGAGATTAGAGCTTGAGTCAGTCAACCCACTTTCTGATACAACTAATCTATACTACTTAATTTTACATGATTCGTTGATAGAATACATTGCGTTTGCTGAAACTGTGACTAGACATATACATATACCATAATGAAAATTATTAAGCAAAAGAAGTCGCTAAATATATTTAACTTAGACGATCATGTTTCTCGATAATATTCCGATGGTGATAAGAAGCATTGTAAGCTTTTACCTGTTTCCTGTAGAGCAATTTTGAGTGTACCTTCTTCTTGTGGTAAAACTAATGCCTTGTTAGGTCTACTAATTAATGAAAACGAATAAAAATTTGAAAATATCTACCTATACGCCAATAAATGAAAAACTATAAACTTGTTTTATCGTTTTTATTTATAAAATTTTAATAATAATATTAAATGTTTGCATTGTACAACATATTGATAGGGTAGGTGAATTGCAGGCATTTAGCAGGCCCGTGTTTCTAGCTGCGGATCCATAGGCTAGAAGAAGAATCAGAAAAAAGTATTAGGCAATGTTCACTGAATAGACTACCTGTTACAGTTCATACCTTATTCGTTTCGATAAACATACAGTCAGCATACGGTTGATATCTTTCTGTCTTTACTTTACCTAGGTAAACCAATCCTAGAGACAGAGTTTTATTCGATATCTTCTGGTTGAGATCGATCACTTTATCTTCAGTAAGTTTGTCGGCGAGTCTTTTGGGTAGATATGTTATATGTTTTTCAGCGACAATGAACACAGCTCTGCGTCCGTCCCTGCAGGTGATAATTTTGATCTCTGATATCTCTGCTACTTCCTTCATGTTGTATTCATGCAATTTCTTGACGGGTTTTGCTGTTCCGGCTGATTGGTTCAATTTGTTTAAAAATTCCATTTCTTACTGTAAGCAATCGTAAAACATTTACATATAGTTTAAAATATAAGCAACTGAAGATAAAACATACCTGCTTGATATATTTAAAATAAATTTGCAGGATACAGAATTATCAAACGATGATAATTTCGCGTCTTCGACTTCCTTGATACAGCAACCCGTTGGAATAAAAAACTATGTGGATTTCACGCAGATAGAAACTGCAGTCAGTCTATAACAAATTTCAAAATAAGTTTACACAATATCGTTAAAATAAAAGCAACTTACATGATTGATTTCAAATAAACAAATTATATTTCTTAATGATACGGAATTGTAGATGATCTAAAAAAGTTCAAAATGATTAGTTTACATAAAATAATTAAAAATTAAAGCACTTACATGATTGATTTCAAATAAACAAATTATATTTCTTAGGAACTGTAGATGATCTAAATGGAAGTTAATCTAAAACAATCGTAAACATTTACATATAGTTTTTTAAATATAAGCAAATGAAAATAAACATACCTGATTTTAGCTAAATATACACCAGATGTAGCTATCTTAATGATTCGAGGAACACTTTCGGAATGATTTATTTAAAAAAAAAGCGTTCGATTTTATATCATTTTTAGCGTCTACGTCATTAGTACGTCGTGAACATTATTATTATTTTTAAAGGAATGACTCTTTTGAGAGCTGTTATTATAAAAACACTTTGTCTTAACTAAACAATAAATTATTGTTTTAAAAAGTTAATGAAGCGTACATCAAATCTGTCTACATTGACAAAACAAGTGACTGAGGTTCCCTGAAGTTTCTTTATGACTAGCTTATACAGAATAACACAAAGGATGAGTAATGGTCATTACTTTTTAAATCAATAATTTTAACTTAGACGATCGTGTTTCTCGATAATATTCCGATGGTGATAAGAAGCATTGTAAGCTTTTATCTGTTTCCTATAGAGCAATTTTGAGTGTACCTTCTTCTTGTGGTAAAACTAATGTCTTGTTAGGTCTACTAACTAATGAAAACGAATCAAAATTTGAAAATATCTACCTATACGCCAAGTCTTTATTTCGATGAAAACGAAGGAAACGATGATGTAATCACCCCTAATGATGTGAAACCTAATTCAGTATTCATTTTCGATGATATTATCTGTGACAAACAGGAAAAATTAGAGAATATTTTAGCATGAGTAGACATAAAGGATGTTGACTCGTTTTATTTAGGCCAGACATATGCAAAGATACCGAAACATCTGATTAGGGACAACGCTAACTTACTTATTCTCTTTAAGCAAGATGAATTGAATTTCAAACATGTGTATAACGCTCATATTTTAGGAGATGCAGGCTATGATGAACTTAAACATTTAAACGCATAGTATAATTATTTCTCAACGCAGGATATATATCGATATTTTTCTAGTTTGATTAAATCCTATAAGTTATATTCATATCGCCCTTTTTATTCTGTTAAGATGTTTATAATAATCATGGTGAGCTTGGTATGAACATAATCCGAATGTACCTATTCTTTTCTAGCCGTTTGTATAATATAAAATATATATTCCGCGTTAAACTGATTAGTATCGTTATATGTACCGATTGTTATATTTCCGTGAATATTTGAGTTTTCATCAATACACAGGATAAATTTTTATCTCTAATTTTATATATGACGTTTTATATAGAGCAGGAGTCTCACGATAATTTATACATATATTGTCTTTGAATATTCTAAAACAGATAAAGAACCCTGAACCCTTGTTAGGAATTTTAAAAATAACGAATTTTTTATTGAATCAGCTAAATAGATAGTGTACTTAACCCGTATTAAAATTTTCTACACATCTAACTTATACGGATTAACACAAGGGTGAGTAATTGTCATTTAAAATAATAATTTATGCCGCTTTTAAGATGATGATCTCTTAACAAATTATTTAGAAAATCTAAATCCTTTCAGTCATTCGTAAGAACGTTTGTTTATTTATGGTTGAAAGTAGTTTTAAAGAATGTCGAAAACATGGCTAATTAGTTTGTACGTATTTTCAAGCAAAAACATTTAGTTTGAAAGTAACTTCTTAACCAGTTTTAGCTATAGATAATGTTTTTTGAATTTTAAAAATAATGCTCTACAGTATTCTATATTCTTAAAAGTTTCATTTAAACAAAATTTTATGAAATCATAACGACCCTAATTGTTTTCTTTCAAATTAGAATTTGCTTTACTTGTAAACCGTATTTTAAATGTTTATGACGTATATTTAAACAGGTCAAGATGCAACAGAGATAATCCGACAGGTAATTGACAGTAGCTTTTAGAGTTACTTTGAATAGTTAAAAATAAATTTTTATTATTACGTTTCTACATGTTAAATTGTTTTCGCAGAATTACATGACTAGCTATAGATCCATATTTAAATATCAAATAGAACTGATTTATTTTAAAATAAATTTATGAGACAGAGATGAGAGATGACAAATAATATATAAAAATGAGATGTACAGAATGAGATATCAGTTATGTAAATGAGAGATGAGATACGCTAATGATACCGTGAATTAATTTAATTCGAGCATGCATATGAGAAATCATATATGTAAATGAGAGAGGAGATATGTAAATGATACCGTGAATTAATTTAATTCGCTCATGCATATGAGAAATCATATATGTAAATGAGAGAGGAGATATGTAAATGATACCGTGAATTAATTTAATTCGCGCATGCATATGAGAAATCATATATGTAAATGAGAGAGGAGATATGTAAATGATACCGTGAATTAATTTAATTAGATCAATTAATTTAATACGCGTATTTAATTAGACCACGCCTCATTTGAATATTAATTCGCGCATTTAATTAGACCACGCCCCATTTGAATATTAATTAGATCGCAGGTCATTTGCATAATAGGAGAGGGGATGGACTCAACTGCCAGAATACCTACTAATACCGGAGTGCAATAGATGCCAGAGATATGGGCACACGCAAAAATACTGCCAACGTACCCCCATCTGCGTTAAATGTGCAGGGAATCATCTAACAGCAGAATGTACCAAGACTGGGAATGCTCCTGCCAAGTGTTCTAACTGCACTGAGGCACATCCCGCCAACTACAGAGGGGGTATAATCGCCAAAGAGTTGCAAAAGCGGAGAGATAACGTTACTAAAACTAGAAAACCAACTCCTATAGCAAGGACATTCGCGCCTGCTAAATTGAAGGCAGGTGTCTCATATGCACAAGCAAGTAAGTCGAAGCAGGAAGAACCTAACTCTACTAATCCTAAAACCGAACCATCTATGATGCAAATGATGCAGAATATGATGAAGATGCTGGACAGAGTCAATGAGAGACTCGACAGATTAGAAGCCAGGAGTACTGGTGCTATTCCCAAAAAGAAGTAATCCATGGATCAACAAGACTTAAGAATAGCTACATGGAATGCCAATGGCATCCTAAAGAGAAAACAGGAACTTGAAGTCTTCCTTCATACCCAGTACAGAGATGTGATTTCAGAAACGCATTTGACTGCTCAATCCTACCTAAAAATAAGAGGATATAGATTATACCACACTATTCACCCCGACAATCAAGCTAAAGGCGGTAGTGCTGTGTTAGTCAAAGAATCAATTAACCATTACGAAGAATGTCATCTACAAAGGATAGAATTCTAGCTTACTATGGTATGTATTAAGTCCACGAAACAAAATTTAAAAATAGGTGCAATTTACTGTCCTCCAAGGCACAATTTAAAAAATGCTGACTATAAAACGATCCTACAACATCTTGGCGAACGTTTCATTTTGGGTGGTGATTACAACGCCAAACATGTGGAATGGGGATCGAGATTGACCACAACAAAAGGCAGTGAACTGAGAAAAGCCATGAGGAAACTTGGATGCTACCTCCACTCCTCAGGTAAGCCCACATACTGGCCTACGGATCCCAACAAAATCCCTGATTAGCTAGATTTCTTTATTACCAAGAAAGTTTCACCCCATTTCATAGATGTTGAAGAAAATCTGGACTTAGATTCCGGCCATTCAGCAGTTATATTAACACTGAGTGAAAGGATAATTAAAAAAGAAGCCCGCCCCATGCTCGTAAATAAAACCACTGACTGGGAGAGGTTCAGAAATGACCTTCAAGAAAATATTCACCTTAACATTCGGTTTGAAAACAATTCGGGAACTGGAACAAGAAGCTGAAAATCTTGTTAAAATAATTCAGACAGCTGCTTTTAATAATACCAAGGAAATTACCCATATATCTAAAGGGGTTAATTATCCGATCGAAATCAGAATACTGGTAACAGAAAAAAGAAAAGGTAGAAGAAGATGGCAGCAGTCAAGAGATCCGTCGGACAAAACCATCTTGAATAACAAATCACAAAAACTCAAGAGAGAAATTCAAAAACTCAAAGAAGATTCAATCAGCTCCTATCTACAAAATCTAACTGCGA
This sequence comes from Agrypnus murinus, assembly GCA_929113105.1. Classification (NCBI taxonomy): domain Eukaryota; kingdom Metazoa; phylum Arthropoda; class Insecta; order Coleoptera; family Elateridae; genus Agrypnus; species Agrypnus murinus. Next base: position 110,516,989 of record OV816028.1, on the reverse strand, counting down.
ACGAGGAAACAGAGTACTCTCTATGGAAAGCAACTAATAAGATCAAGAGGTCTGTAACATCAATTCCCCCTATAAGGAAGGATGCTGGGCCTTGGGCAAGAGATAATAAGCAAAAAGCAGAATTATTGGCTGATCATTTAACTGAAATCTTCAAACCCAATCAATTTGAAGCTAACACTGCCCTGGAAGAGGTTAATAATTTACTGTACGAAGAAATCCCTTCTGTTACTCCGACGGAAGTAGCTAATGAGATTAAGACTAATCTAAACGCTAGAAAAGCACCAGGATTTAATCTCATCACTGGCCAAGTTATGAAACAACTGCCTGGAAGAGATATTGTGATGCTTACGTACCTCTTCAATGCATCATTCCGAATAAAGCACGTGCCTACAATTTGGAAAGTCGCAGAAGTGATTATGCTGCCTAAACCGGGTAAGCCACCCAACAATGTGAAGTCTTACAGGCCTATTTCTCTGCTTCCTGTTATTTCAAAGCTCTTCGAAAAATTACTTCTTAAAAGACTGAGACCTTTAATAGAGAACAATAGGCTGATTCCAGATTACCAGTTTGGCTTCAGACAGAAACATTCCACCATAGATCAAGTCCATCGAATCTCAGATGTCATCAAAAAAGCTCTCGAAGAAAAGCAAGTCTGCTCAGCAGTCTTCCTTGATGTGGCCCAGGCTTTTGATAAAGTCTGGCATGAAGGGCTCATTCACAAACTGAACAAAATGCTTCCAAAACAATATGTGGAAGTTCTCTCCTCGTACATATCGGATAGAAACTTCAAAATTAAACAAGAAGATGAATACTCGGAACTAAAAGAAGTTAACGCAGGTGTACCTCAAGGTATTGTCCTAGGGCCTATCCTCTACCTGCTATACACCAGTGATATTCCGCATTTGGGCGATGTTAGAATTGCAACTTTTGCCGATGATACGGCACTACTCGCAATAGGTCAGGAACAGGATGTGTCCACCAGTAAACTACAAACAGCTAGTATTACAGTACTAGAGTGGACAAAACAATGGAAGATCAAGCTGAACGAGCTCAAGTCTATCCATGTAATCTTTACGAACAAAAGACTAGTTGATATACAGCCACTAGATATAAATGGTACTTTAATACCATACTCGAACAATGCCAAGTACCTTGGCATGACGCTAGACGCTAAGCTCCGATGGAAAGAGCATGTAAAGAAGAAAAGAACCGAACTTAGTTTAAAATATAAACAATATTATTGGCTCCTTGGAAAAAATTCTAAGTTGGCACTAAATAACAAAATCCTAATCTATAATCAGATTTTGAAGCCGATATGGTTATATGGTATACAGCTCTGGGGTTGTACCAAAGCCAAAGCAAAGCAAAGTAACATTAAGCCCATTCAGACCTTCGAAAACAAGGTTCTGCGTAACATGGTCAAGGCTCCATGGTACGTCCGCAATAGTGACCTTCATCGGGACCTTGGCATTCCAACTGTTCAGGCTATATAATTATATCAATGCAGAAGCTCTTCAGCTGCTGGACAATCAAGATCTCGTCCGAAGATTGAAGAGGACAAAACCATTTGAGCTTGTGTAGTGTTTTGGGTAAAATCAGAGCATTGTGCGCGAGTGAGAATGTTTAGTATAGTTTCAACCAGAACAAACTACAGGACATTAATGGATGAACTCTAGCTTATAAGTATTTAGTTTAAGATTTATTAGATAAAAATTAATGGTTGATCAGTTTTGATCAGTTTTAATGCAAAGCACCACACAGGTGTCTAATTAGGAGAAAAAAAAGTAGGTAATTGTATGTAACAATGTTCTTTGTTAAAATTACAAATGTCGTTTAATTTGTGTGTACTGAAATAGTGCATTCAATAATACCAACATACATTTTGTTCGTGGGAAAATGGGAGGTAAGTCCAAAAGTAACGAGAAGTATCTTTTTCGACGTTCGTCCAGAATCATTACATCCATAGAGCACTTTAGTTAAGAAAATTTCCAGAAAATATCTTCTCTTATTTTATTTTATATATCTCTGAATGTGCAAATTTCCTGCATATAAAACTCGTAGTATGTAGAATTATTAAAATAACACGGGTCGGCCAAATGATCATAGCCATCGGTGCTATGAGGTACGAAGGATGCTCCGTCATCCTGATTCCTTTCTCAACCACTGTTTGGCCACCGTTGACTTTAGAACACAGAGCAGGACATTAGGAGAACAGAGGAGGTGGTTATTCATATTCAATAATATTGTGTGGAGTTTATAATAGTATATTATTATACGAGTTATTATATTATTATTATTCAGTGGCGGATTTAACACTTAAGGGCCCTGAAGCGTTACAATTTTTGGGGCCCCATAGTATAAATCAATTACTACAATTTATATACCTTTTATTTTTTATAAAAGATTAAGGAAATATAATTATTAATATCGGACGCGAATTCACGGAGGTGGAGGAGAAAATTTTCCTCACCCAGAAATTCCAATGTTTTTATTCCAAAAAAATAATCCGAGTTCGTCTCATGCCGCAGTCACACTGCGTGAATGTGAAATTAGCGTGTTTGCACATGTTACACACGTGTGTTTACGGCCACAAAAACGTAATAAAACACCAAAGGCTAGGAAAAATATTTAACCTAGAATATGATTTGAGATTGAGATGTGCTGGATTGTCAAAAATGAACAATGCTCACAGTTTGTGGATCACAGGTGTTACTTGTAAAAATTAAGAAATGCGTATAACACAATGTAATAATCGTTTATTATTTAAAATTAATACTGAAATTTGAACAATGATTTAAGGTAATAACAGTAGTTTTGCTGGTGTCTTCAATTGTTTTTTGTAAATTTTATACACACATTTTAAATGTATTTTGGACGTCGTGTTATTCCGCCGCTGCTTTTTTGTTAATGTCAGTAAATCATAACCTCAATTTTATAAATGCATTACCTAACTAATGCCTAATGCTTCAATTGAATGTAATTTGAAATAATAAATTCCCAAAACATTTTAGATTTCGATGTAATAGACCGGTTATTCTAAAAGTATGGATTAAAGTCATTAGAAGGATATATCGTCTCTGAACGTGCACGTAGAATGTACATATTACGACCGCAACCTAAGTGACCCGCTGAGCTACTAGTATGACCGGGACCGGGAGTCGTTCGCTGCATGTACGCACTTTACGTTTCAGAATATACGGAATGTAGCAAATTATAAAAGCTCTCATTATTTTTATTGTAATTTAGCAATAATAATGAATAATATTTATAGATATTAACAATTATATAATAACGTTAAATCAATTTTACGTTAATTTAATAACAATTTTTGTAATAACTTTATATGCTGGTAGTGACACAGTAGCTTAGAGGTAGAGAAGAGAAGGAAATGTTGATAGCTGACAAATGACATTAAGGAATTTCAGCCATTCCAAAGCGTGGTACAGTTCCTCTTCCCCGAATGTAAGTCGGACGACCGTGCAGAGTTTGCAGACCGTGCATATACTCGTAGAAGGCATTAAAGACAAGCATTCGGAGCGACAGAGATGATACATTCCTCGCAGGTCTGCTGCGAAACAGTATATTCAGTTACAAACTTTTACCTATCGCTCTGAATGCTTGCCTGTTTTTTACCTGCCTGTACACGATATGAACTGTTCGACCGCGAATGCGACCGCTTACATCGCTTGTGCGTAAATCCGCCACTGACAATTCCCTTCACCGGACGTCTATCAGAAACAATTAATACAAGAAATTACAGTCATTATAGTAGTGTAATGACCGCACTGATTGTGCGAGAAGGCAAGCATTCGGAGCGACAGAGATGATACATTCCTCGCAGGTCTGCTGTAAAACAGTATACTCCGTTACAATATCTTACCTATCGCTCTGAATGCTTGCCTTTTCGTAGGAAACTGTAATGCATCAACCGTACACTTTTTTACCAGTCTGTACACGATATGATCTGTTTCTTGTTTCGCTTTTCGCGAGAAAGCGAATTCCCACGCCAATAATTTTTATTTGTTGCGTGTCCAGTGCGGTCCTTGGCAGGAGGCCTCTACGGGGCCTCCTGACTTGTGGGGCCTGAAGCGGCCGCTTCCAACGCTTGTGCCTAAATCCGCCACTGTTATTATTATATTATTATAAAACGAGTGTAATATATTGTTTTTTATACTTTGCGTCATTAATTTTATAGAAATTGTAAATTTAAACTATTAAAAACATTGCATTGCAATCTAGTGATTTTCGCGTTTAACATGTGGTAGCACTATAAACTGACTTTTCACGTTTTGTGAGGTTAGAATATGTCAAAATTAAATGTGTTTATATATAATATAATATAAATTTTATCAATCTTACAAACCAAATAGTCTCCAAAAACGATGTTATAATAGCCTCTATTATGAAATCGTTTTCGGTGCAACAGAGCACGGCACGCAGAAGGAGAATAGTTGTATAGGAACTGTCATTTGGTCGACTTTCTATAGTGGTCTTAATTTCTTATCCCAATACAAGTGTCACATATCATTGACAAGGAATTTTTGTTGACTGTCTTTTGGGTATCTGTTAATTAGTTGGATCTGTACTGTAACTAGCTCCAGACGAATTTTGGGAATCGACTTAATTGTGGAAGAAAAGATTAATAGCAATAAAACTGGATTAACCGGATGACACCTTTGTGGATTAACTCCGATACACCTTTATTCAGGTATTAAAAATGCTAACTTTTACTGTAGATTCGCCGTGGATTAAAATCGTTATTATGTTAAAACTAAACTTTTTGAAGATAATGAGCTGTAAAATATTAGACTGGCATTTAATCTAACTAAACCATCGTTTATTTATCGATTTATACTTAAAATAGATTTTGTCTTCACAAACGTTACTGAACTAATGGATCTGGAAGGGCTCTTGAAATCTCTACCTTAACAAAGGGTTATAGTTTAACCAAACTAATAGTTTTAATAGTAGTTGTTATGGTTTATTAAGATTTTATTACCAGAATTTAAAGTTGATAACCTTAACAATTACTTTGATTAATTTTATTTAAGGATTCATGACGGAAAGGACTTTCACCTAATCAGGATAATTATCAACCACTTTTTTAATTATATAAACATATCTAGGTGGCGCTCGATAAATAAGAAAAATCTCATTCTATTTGCATGTTTTACACTTCATTTTATTTACCAAATGAATTTTAAGTGAGAAGTTAGTTATATTGAATTCATGTTCTCTGAATCATAATTTTTCACCGTATATTAATTTCAAGGCTACAAACAGATGCACGAAAATTAATTAATTTAATTTCAATGACTCCTACCAGCGGACCGCAACCATAGGGTGGTTAATATGCGGCCAATTTTGGGCCGCATAAATATTTATTTTTATATCATCTTGGTTCATGTTAGAAATATATGCTATAAGGTCCTGTAATCTTAAGTAACTTTAAACTCTTGTCTTGTCGACACTTAAATTGTAACCTTACTATGTTTTAATTTTGAAGTTTAAATTTTAACCTAACATTGGGTTTTTAAGAATGCTGTCACCCAAGCGGCTTGAGATCGACTCCCGGTGCTGGCCGATCTGATTAAGGTTTTCTGCAGTTTTCCTTAGCTGTGACACAAATGTGGGATTTTCGCTGTTCCATCTGTAAGTCGGCTGCAGCCGCACGTAGGGCTTACGTAATAATAATAATCGCCCCCTCCCTCCCGCACAAGCTTATAGCTTCTGGGGCCTGGTTTCCATGTTATGGATTGTAGCAATTATTATTACGATTATTATTTGTTCTTAAAAGCCTAATCTTATGCAAACTAACTTTACATTTTCTATTTTTGAAGTAGCCAGGAACACACCTTGTCCCTTCAACAGAATAATGCTAGTTATTTGTTTATTTACAAGCAGTCTTATTTATACATTTGCAAAAAAAACAAATGATTTTTCCTTGGAAATAATAAAATTTCTGAATTTCAAAATTACATATTGTTTTAAAATTTTTCATTAATTGCAAAACTAAAAAGACAAGGATGTTGCCCGTCTTTTGCAAATTCCAAAATTATACAATACTTAATGTTTGTTTTGGATAATAACTTCCCTATTCAATACAGACCCAAAAACAAAACCATATTTACTACTTAATAATTAAGTGCACATGTAAAAAAGAAAGTTCTACAAAGTAATATGCATGTTATTACCTTATTTTCCGACAGCATTCACACATTACACATTAAGCCATTCACTAACTGCCTGTTCTAAACAGCGGCATTTTGTAAGTGCCTAGGCATATAACAAAATCGTATAAATTTGTTTTCGTTTTACTATCCGATCCGTCACTTAGTAAATGACTAGGCCAGTGATTCTCAATCTGAGGGGGGCGCAAAATAACGACAGGGTGGTGCGAAGATTGATCGCATTATACATTGATTTCCACTAGCAGGTGCATCGGTAGAATGTTTGAGACTCTTCTCATGACACGCGAGACATAATACGGCGGGGTAGACAGTGTTGCCAAATGTGGCGTAATTTCGCTATTCCTGCAGAATTTTAACCTTGTTATATATTGTTAATATGCAAGAAATGGTTTTTCCAGTCTGACTGGCCCTCAGTTAGAATTGTTGTCGCGTATCAGCAGCAAAAGAAACATAGATATAGAAAAAACTATTGCTAAAAACTAGGACTCCAAAAAATCATTGGAAGGGGGCGCGCTTAAAACTGATATGAGAAGTTGGATCACAAATATGAAAAGGTTGAGAACCGCTGGACTAGGCAGATCGTTATTTGCCGGATTTGACTATCTGCCTGCGACATATACAGGGTGGGGCAAAAGTCCCGCAACGGCCAAATATCTCCCGAGGGGAAGGTTTTTTAAAAAAATGTTTCAGGCAAAAGTTGTATGGCTTTGAAAGAGGAATCATTTGCATACAAAACCATCTCCCACCCCTTCACCCCCTCCTGAGGGGTGGGGGTAACTTTTAAATTTTAAATGGCCAACCCTATTTTTTTTTGCTGATTAATATTCTCTAAGAAAAAACAAGAACTTTTGTCCGAAAAATTTTTTTTTAAAAAGACGAATTTCGCGATTGACCCAACGAACAAACTTTGGATATTCCAAAATATTCCGACTCTTTTACGCGAAAATGACGGGGTTTTCAGAAAAATTACAAGAGGTAAAAAAGGCTTAGAATTTTGCAAAAAATCTAGGAAAAAAAAATAAACAAAAAAATTTTTGAACAATTTTTGAAAAAAAAAACATGATTTTTGAAAATGTGCACACGTTCATATTTCACCTCCTGGATTAGCGTTACCCAATGTGTACCACGTGGAGGTTCCAGGGAGGATTTCACACATCATAGTGGCCCTGAAAAGGGCCGTTTTTCTTAATCAGGAAGCATTGAAGGACCCCGAGGTTCGTCACTCCCCCGGTATTTATCGACTCCAAACCTCCGCTGCCCTGCTAATTATTTGATCAGATGCTCAAACTGAGCACCTTCCACTGTTTGACAATGAGCCAGTCGCTGATAGAAAGTCTCCAGAACATCTGCTATCATTTCTGGCGTAATGGCATTTGAGGTTTCCAATATCCTACCTCGCAGATCGTCTATGCTATCAGGTTTCGTCTGGTACACGCGATCTTTTAAATAACCCCAATAGAAGAAATCAAGGGGTGTCAGGTCTGGTGATCGTGGCGGCCATTCAATTTCTCCTCTCCGACCAATCCATCTCCCAGGGAATGTTGCATCCAGATAGGCACGTACTTGCCGCCCAAAATGACCTGGTGCTCCGTCTTGCTGAAAATTGACCAAATTGAATTGATTTCCAACGATCCCACGAAGAGCAGGAACGATTTCTTCTTGAAGCAGCCTCAAATATCGCTCAGCTGTCAGATTCTCATCAAAGAAGAACGGGCCCACAATCTGATGTCGGAAAATGCCAGCCCAAACATTGATTTTTTGCTTCCACTGAGTGTGAGAATCTCTCATCCAGTGTGGATTTGCATCGGACCAATATCTGCTGTTATGACGATTCACGTTGCCGTCCAATTCAAATTTCGCTTCATCCGAAAAACACGTCCAGAAAAATGTCATTGGGTTATCATCGTATCGCTGCATTATCAACTCACAAAACTCCACTCTTAAATCGAAGTCAAACTCCGTCAACTCTTGCACCAAGTGTATCTTGTATGGGTGGTATTTGTGTGTCTTCAAAATCCTACCCACAGACCTGATGCTGATATCCTCTGCCTGAGCCACCCGACGTCTTGATGTGTGTGGATCTTCTTGGAATTCGAGGAGAACATTCAATGATGTTCCGGGATCTGTCGCTGTTCTTGGTCGTCCCGTTCTCGGCCTATCTTCGACGGAACCTGTTTGATGAACACAAGAAATAATCTTTAGAAAACAAGGAATTCATAAAACTACAGAAAAAACTGACCTGTATCCTCATATCGGTTAGCTGTTCGCATCACGGTAGTTTTGTTTACCGGGCTAGGACGATTCGGATGCAGCTGGTTAAAGAGATTTGCAGTTTCCTGGTAAGAGCGTTGTCTATCTCCGTACCCACGCAATATCAATACTTCAATTCTTTCTCTTTTAGTGAGAGCCATGGTTTTGCAATACAATTTTGCAAAACAATTTCCTGGCAGTTTGAATTGCGAGAAAATCACCACGTATCAACGACTGGATATTAACTCAGTCTTGCAACTCCTTTTAAATTAACAATTTCTTGCAACTCAAATTCACAAGAAATTGTTTTGCAAAATCGTATTGCAAAAGCATGGGTCTCATTAAACGAGAATTAATTAATTAATTAATTAAAAATTAATTAATAAAATTAATATCATTAATTGATATTGCGTGGGTACGGAGATAGACAACGCTCTTACCAGGAAACTGCAAATCTCTGTAACCAGCTGCATCCGACTCGTCCTCGCCCGCTCAACAAAACTACCGTGATGCGAGCAGCTAACCGATATGAGGAGACAGGTCAGTCTCTTCTGTGGTTTTGTGGATTCCTCGTTCACTAAGAGTTCATCAAGCAGCTTCCGTTGAAGATCAGTCGAGATCCGGACTAAGAAAACCTGCAATATCACTGGATGTTCTCCTCGACTTACAAGACCCACACACATTACCACTTGAGTTGAGTGTGCATCGCTAATCCAGGAGGTAAAATGTAAACGTGTGCACATTTTCAAAAATCATGTTTTTTTTCAAAAATTGTTCAAAAATTTTTTTGTTTATTTTTTTTTCCTAGATTTTTTGCAAAATTCTAAGCCTTTTTTACCTCTTGTAATTTTTCTGAAAACCCCGTCATTTTCGCGTAAAAGAGTCGGAATATTTTGGAATATCCAAAGTTTGTTCGTTGGGTCAATCGCAAAATTCGTCTTTTTAAAAAAAATTTTTCGGACAAAAGTTCTTGTTTTTTCTTAGAGAATATTAATCAGCAAAAAAAAATAGGGTTGGCCATTTAAAATTTAAAAGTTACCCCCACCCCTCAGGAGGGGGTGAAGGGGTGGGAGATGGTTTTGTATGCAAATGATTCCTCTTTCAAAGCCATACAACTTTTGCCTGAAACATTTTTTTAAAAAACCTTCCCCTCGGGAGATATTTGGCCGTTGCGGGACTTTTGCCCCACCCTGTATAAGCGGAAATGTAGTAAATTTTGAAAATAGTATTCAATTAATTAAATGTAATGAAATATATACACGTAACTTTAAGTGAATGTAGATATAATTTAAAGTGATATCATTAGAATTAATCAGTACAGTAATAAATTTGGAAAACTCCCCGCAGGTCCTCTTAGGCTCGTATCTCGGTGAGATGCGCACAATCTGGGTTAGAGAGACGCGTCGTCGCTACCGCTACCGGAGCCTTATTATACAGTACTAACTATAATAGTAAAATCTCTTTAATCGGAGCTCCTTGCTTCGGTAAGTTTTCCGGTAATAAAGTAGTTAGTTTCGCTCTTTCCAACAATCTGACATTGGTAGTGATTACTCAAGTATCAATACATCAATAGTATTTTTCATATAAAATCATAATAATGAAATTTAAATAATGATTTATTCATTAACAATAATCAGTTATTATTAAATAACTAAATAACTCATAGTTTATAAAATTAAAAGATGAAAATCTTTTAGAAGAATGTAGTAAAAAATATATTTTTTAATTCCCCTGGTTTTTCAAGGTAGGGAATGGGAAGAGTAAAAGGCATAGAACCGAACTTCGGTAATCATCGCTTGTTGCATTCGCGAAAATCTAGATTTGCCTCACATTATTTATTTTGAATTTTACCAACAGTGAAGCAGTAAATTATGCGAATTTGAAGGTTGAAGTTTAACGTCGAATAATCTGAATAAATTGGTAAGTTTTCCGTTTGCATTTGTTTATTATATCTATTTCTATAGTAGTAATTAATATAATTTATTAATCTCTAATTGTGCCTTAATACATCAAATATTACTCTTACGCCAACTTTATTTTATTTTTTTATATGAGTAAGCTGTACTAACTAATCTAAATTTTGATATGAGCAACATTTTAAAAAATACTAGGTAGATGCCTCTATTTTTGAACTACATACTCATTGTAACGCACAATTTGCAAGGAAAAATAAATTCAGAAATAGAAACATACACTTTTTTTTCGATTAAAGCATACTAAAGTAGATGCTATTAGATTAGGCTAACGAAAACCTCGCATTCCATTTTTACCAAAATAATTATGATTTTTAATGAAATACTTTAATAAAATGTAAATGCTCATTTTGTAAAATCTCTCTTTTCAAGTATGAGTCTAATAAAATTAGTCACCGATTTTTACCCTTTTTTGGTATTTCCGATTTAATTTTTTTTATAAAGCTTATTTTATTCATAAATAGGATATTCATATGCCAAATGTGTTTTTAGTATACACTCTTTAATATAAGAAACTTGGAAGCAATAGATGCAATTGATGACCTAAAACATTATTTTGTCTTTATGATGTTGCTTGCTCCATACTTTCACATAATTTTTTCATATCATTAAACTTTGTTTAGCTCGGTGAATTTTGCTTATTGAAGGCACTAGGTAACACTTCCTTTGCCTATTTGCATTTTCCCCTATTTCTTTTGAGCTTATTTCAACAGCTTATTATCAAACATGTACAACATGTAGACTAATTAACATAAATGTGCTGGCGTAGTAGACGTCCCAATTCTAACGCGACAGAATTGCTATTACATATTAGTAAATAAATCTAAGTAAATTAAGCTGATTAATAAAAATAAATAGCAATTCATTTAGTTGTCGGCACTTTGATTTTTCTCAGCCAATGTTGCATACCGTACATACGCATAAACAGTTCACCGACGTGTGTCGACGTGTTTGGTCTCGTAATAAAGAGCAGATACATACTCCATTCAATTACATTACTGTCGTAAGCGAAGTTTCCTGTTTGCTAAAAACTGAAAACTTGTATTGATAGTTGAAAAGAGAAAATAGAATAATTGTGTGTATCAATAAAATTAATTAACGCATTTTAACAATTAGTTGTTTATTAACTTAAATAAGTACACAATTCAGTATTTATTTACAAAAAGGTTATAACACTAAAAATGTTATTGTTAAATATGTTTCCATATAATAGTTTTTTCATTTCCTATGGTTATTTTTAAATTTCTCTTTAAATATTTCAAATTTACACCTGTTTCGCATGAATCCTATAAACTAGTGATGGGGTCTCGACACTACTCGCGTGTCGCGACACTTGAGAGACGAAACAATATGGCTGGAGAAGTGTCGACTCTTCATGATACTTTATCGACACTTCGCCTTTACATCATGCATGCGCAAGTGCAAATGTAATCCAATTGAAACGAGAAGCAGTCAAGATTCATAGCTACATAAATCATAAGCAAACTATGGATTAAAAAACAATTATATGAGTAAATTCTGTTATGGTTATATATTTATGCATTAAGTACATTAAAAGACATTAAATTATTTATAAAAGCAAATACATATTATGAAACAGAAATTTAAAAGAAAAGAAACAAATTCTATAAATAACTTGTAATTGAAGTCTATTAATTGGATTTATTATAAAAACTATTTAAAAATGTAATTTCGCTGACGACGTTGGTCTTTAGTCGAGAACGTGTTTTTGTTAAGATTGAAGATGATACTTTTATTTTGTGTTTTCAGCAAAATAAATTGAATTAATGAAAATTAATGATCATTGTATTTATTTACACGTGTTTCGACAGTAGTCTTTCTTCAAAATACATTATAAGGTATAAATATAAGAAGCTGAAATAATAATTGGGTACATGAGGAACTTATTCTACTTCAATTATTGATTTTAATTTATTTTGTTGAAAACCCAAGATAAAATTATCGCCGTCAATATTATACTAATACAAAAGAAAAAATCCGCAACAAAATATTTTTATATGTATGTAAGTCTCATTCAATGATTGTTGGCCAGTTCAACAAATCTGCCTTTAATTTCTTTGTAAGAATGATCAAGCAACTTCGAATTACACTCTAATAAGAGCGATACTGTTCGACACCAAGAGTCGTGACACTTCAAGTGTCACGACCACGAATAGTATCACGACACTCGACACCCAACTTCCCGTCACTACTATAAACATTTTTTTATTAAATGACCACATACGTATCTAATAAAATTATTTTCTAATTCATCATGGGTTTAATTTTAATTTTCAGAAATTGGTACCTGTGTACAAGAGTGAATACTTTTATCAAAACTCATTTATTAAAAGATAAAACCACACTTTATCCAGGATTATCCAGGAAATCTGAAAAACTAAAGGAAGTATTTCCCGAAGTATTTACCGAGCCTTTATTATTTCATTTATTACGGGGTCACTACACAACGCAAAACTAAAGTTAGACGGCTCTGTCGTAATCGATGTGTTCACTGCGAATGGTATACACTGCTACTGCTCCGTAGTCTGTCAAACAGTCTGAGAATAAATCAACGTCACTCAGCGGATAAGATTATTAGAGCGAGTGCATCTGCTGGTTATTTTTATGCTGTGCTAACAGTAAAGATAGTTTACATATAACCAGCAGAATGATATCAAGGCAATCGCTGTAGAAGTTGCAAAGAATACTTGGCATAAAAATGTCTGTGTTACTACTGCTGACGGAATTTCCTAGTATTGCAAAGACGAAGTTACTTTGCTCTTTACCTTTTATAACATCTCACGCAACATAAAATGTCCTAGTAGTTCCCCCCGTAAACTTAAGTCATGTATTCAAACTTTGCGTAAATATGTACGATAAAGCCTATGATTTTTATCTGTTCCGTCTTTAAACAGCATTTTTTCTGTAGAACTCTTGAAGATCACCGATAAAGCTTTACTCACTCATAAGCAAAATCAAACTTCAGAAAATGTGATTTCGTTGAACTAATGAACTTGAACTGATGTCAGATAAGTTAGGTATACAAGATGTGTCCAAACCTTATGGACAAAAACAAAAAATTAGTTTTTTCTTTTCAGTTGGTTAGTATGGATTTATAAGATTCCTTTTTGCGATAGAAGTCTGACAACCAGCACTTGTTGTTATTACCGTCTGGTATGTTTTAGTGCATTTCTTGCGCAAGTTATGACTAAACCCATCATTCGATTTGTGAAAGAACAGATCTTTTCGCTCTCTGATGTTCTGCAATAGTTATGTTTGAGGATTCGCAGTTTGTTTCTAAGGAATTTTGTGCCTTTCTGAATGATGTTAAGATTAAGAAGTCTGATTGAAACCTTACGCAGCGAATAAATTGGGTTATCGTTACGGCTAGCTCTTCCTATATCTAAGATTCACATCGTACGATAGATGCGACAAACACATTTTTGAGATTGTTCCTGCAATTCGCACTCAGGTTTCCCCCTTTTTTTATTATCTTCGAAAGTCATCTTCCTGTTTCTAGAGATTTTTATAATCCTATTATAAACTTCCCAAATTATGAGGATATTACGTCTAGGTGCATAAGGCTAATGTGTAGAACGTTCATTGATATAATGGCCTCTCAACTTTTCTGTTGGAGATGTAATCAGGAAACCTGGAAGCTGAACTTTACTCTTTCTGACGATTCTAAGGATTATTATAAAATAGTAGAATTAGCCCATCTCAAAGCTTGGGTTATTACTATAACAAGTAAAACAGCTCGAAGTCCTTTTCGGATTTGGCAAAAAAGAAAGGTTTTTCAACATTCGCAATAAACAAATAGATTACGACAGAGCTGTATAATTGATGACTGTTTGAAGTTAGGTACAATTTACAACCTATTAAATATTACCGTAAATTATTGAATTTAAAATGCATTTTTTTCTGTTTTGCGTATATAATAACGCTATTAAAGCACCCAAAACAGTGCGTTTATAGCTAGCTCATTTGGGTGCACTTTAATAGCCACTTTTTCAAAGTTGGTAGCATTGAAAAAAAAAATTAAAAAACAGAAAATTGACAAAAACTGCACTCTAATAAAAATTCGAATTTTCAAATGTCACATCAGTGTTGCCAATTACCACAAAATTCCCTACGTTTTAAAATTGCGATATTTTTTTATTTGAAAAGGGAATAAAAGGCGCACAATAGAAAAAATAGCATAAAAAACTCGTTTCATGTCATTATTGCACTTGTCCTTTAGAAAACTCGCCGCGACCGGCTTGTTTTCTAAATTTAGACTCGTGCAATAAATCTTCCGATCCACTTGGGTGAGAGTCTAGCACACTAGCAGCTACACTACCAAGGCTAGTACGTATTTATGTTTTAAATAGATTTGATTGAGTAGTTTTGTGGCGTAACTTCAACCGCTTTAACTAAATTTATGACTTTATAGATTTAATTACTTCAGTTCGGAATATTTTAATAATTATGTAGCTGTTTCTACTATTTGTTGAGTTCCATTTTATATTTTTGTAGTTCCATTACTCCTGAGTAACTTTTAAAGTATGTGCAACGCTATTGCCACTTCTTATAATTACTTTAAAGGTGTTGTAACTTCAAATTGGTATTAGGTATAATTGTAGTAGTAACTTGCCCGCAGCTACGTTAAAGTTTGTAAAACTTGAAGGTAAGTTCTTGCCACGCACCTGTCTGAAACCTAATGGTTTCAGACAGGTTAAGTAATCTTAACCTTTAAAGTAACGGAACTTTACAGTAGTATTGAAAGTAAAACTTCCGTGTTTTGCTACCCATGACAATCACTTTAAAATGATTTTATTCGCAATCGTATTGGTAATGAGTCCATTCCTGACCATTTAGAGGTCCGAAAATGCATCATTGTTTGTAACTTTGACATTCTCATGGTCCGAAACGACCTATTTTCGCACCTCTACGTGTCTTTAAATTCAGCTACTAGGTGGCGCGCAGAAAATTACATCGCCAAATGCGGTGTATAAATGGCTGTATAAATCATGTTTGGTAATGTTGCGGACCTTGGCTGCTAAAGAACGAGTACCCAGGTATTATTATTAATTTATAAATACTCTATTCAATAAAATCCTCGAAATATTATGCGATCGAATTTGATGATGTAAGTGGCGACATACGTTATGCCAATCCCAACCGATGACATTTTGCATCTGTCAAGAATTTTAGATAATTCGGTATTTAAAGGACGATTGCGAATAAAATAGTATACAAACCTCGGCAAAAGTACCATTCCTGTGTCTCGAGAACTAGTTCACCTCGAGGCTATCGCCTCTCGGTAAACTATATTGTTCTCTCGACAGGAATGGAGTACTTTCGGCCTCGGTATGTAATGTACTATTTACTACTTGTTTTGCATCAGAATTACTACAAAGTTCCAATTACCAATAAAAATTATAATGCAGTGACAGTAACTTCTATTAGGCAATTCAAACCAATATGGTTGCTGTAGTCAAACATTTCGGTCGGCGCCATAAAATCACCATTTGACACACACTATTGGATTGAATTAAGTACCTAATAGAATTGGCATAATCGACTATAATAAAACAGTTATTCTTCATAAAAAGTTCTGCATGTTCTAAAACCCAAAATTCAACTATCAGATATTAAATGTTCACTGACAAGTGCCTCCTAGATTAATAATGTATTAATCTTCAAACTTAATCTTTCAATGTTATCGCAGAGAAAATGTAAAAATAATATTTTGTAATTGTAAATAAACAATATTGAATATTTAAAAATTATTTTTAATCCATAACATCTTTTCTTATTAAAAATTTTCGATATGGTCAAAAATGAAGGTACTTTACTCTTGAACAAAAATGATAATTATTATGATACGACTGATATAATTTAATATCTGATGGTTGAATTTTGGGTTTTAGAACATGCAGAACTTTTTATGGGGAATAACTGTTTTTCATAAAATCAATACTAACAAAGTTTTCCATATTTAGCCAACTTACGCGGAAACGGTGTATATTAATTTGATTTTCAAAATGCCAAATGAAGTAATTGCAAATGAATGCACACAAAATGCCGAATTAGCCGATTTAATTCATAAGCGTGGGATAATAAAGGATCAATTGACGCGGTTTGAAAATTTTATAAAATCAGTCAGTTTAGATGATATTAGTAGGGTGGAAATAAGAATTCAAAAGTGTAATGAATGGTGGGATGAATTTCAACATATTCAATTAGAAATTGAAAAAAATGATAAAATTGAAAAACAACAGGAGGATAGGGTACATTTTGAGGAAACGTATTATGATACACTTGCGTTAGCAAAAGGTTTAGTTGCAAAAGGAGTTCAGAATACGCAAAATCAGAACATGCAAAATGTAGAAAATCATTTACGACGAAATGTACAATTTCAAGGGGAACAGCCTAATGCCAGTATAGATATGCAGTTAGCGCCTATTGATGTACCTAAATTTGATGGGTGTTATAATAAATGGGTTAGTTTTTGGGATGCATTCAGTACACTTATAAACTCAAATTCAAAATTATCAAGTTATCAAAAGTTTGTTTATTTAAAACGGTCATTGATAGGTTCAGCCGCAGAACTAATTGAAGACATGCAAATTACTGAGGCTAAATATAGGGATGCACTGGATTTATTAAAAGTAGAGTACGAAAATAAAAAAATTATTACATATAGTCATTTAGAGGCACTGGATGAATTTCCAATGATGGGTTATAAGCAGTCGTATGAACAAATTAGTAAATTTCTGAGTGTATTAAGAAAAAACAGGGCATTAAATAATTTGGGGCACAATGTAGAAGATTGGGAAACATATTTTATTTTTCACATGCAAAAGAAATTAGACACAATAACAAAAAAGGAATTGAAGGCCAAAATTGGGGTAAATAATTTTCCTTCAATAGATCATTTCTTGGAATTTCTTTCTGATAAATCTAAGTTATTAGAACCAGGCACGCATCATAGGGTTTTAGTGGTAAAATCGAAACAAGTAAGCCGAACTTCAACTTCGGAACAAATAGACACATTTTTAGTAAATCGGATACAAAAAACAAACAGTGGGAAAAAAGACGTTTGTAACAAATGGGTTAAAGAACTTGTGTCAAAAATGTGTCATTTGTAAGAATGAATCCCATCCGGTGCACACATGTGAAAGGTTTTTGAATTTGTCCTAAGCTGACAAAAGAAACGAAATTAATAGAGCAAATCTATGTTGGAATTGCCTTAAATATGGGCATATGGTACAAAACTGCTTCGCAAGGGGTTGTAAATATTGTGGAAGAAAACACAACTTTGTATTGCATGAACATCAGGAAACAGGGGCATCGGTACCGGCAGAGAATGCGGTTGATGAAAATTTGGTTGCGAGCAGTCAAGCACTTGTGACAGACGATAATCTTGGGGTTGCAGTGTCAGATGTACTGTTATCGACGGCCATGGTAGGAATAGAAGACGTGCAGGGAAATAAACATTTACGCATGGCATTATTAGATTCAGGGTCGCAATCTTCATTCATGACCAAGGAACTTCGGGAAAAATTGCAGCTTCCTGCAAAGGGAATTAACATGTCGATAATGGGAATTAGGAAAGACATAATGCATATCGATAAAGTTGTAACGGGAAACATAACGTCATTATGTGGTGAGTGGATTTCAAATAACTCCTTTTTGGTCATTGATAAAATTTTAGATAGGGTACCGTCTTTTGCAGTAAATTATCAGTTATTTAACATTCCTAGGGATATGGTGTTAACTGATGAAGGGTTTGCTACTCCGGGCAAGATAGATATTTTATTGGGATTCGATTTTCTGGGATCTTGTTCTTGGGGAGCAGTATAAATTGGGAAACCTATAATGCAAAAAACGAAATTGGGTTGGATCGTTGCAGGACCTGTCAAGTCGTCAAGTCAAGTCAAGTTCGTAGTAAATTTGCCAATAAAAGACAACGGGTTGGAGAGGAAGTTTTCAAAAAATGAAGCTTTCAAAAGGGAGTATTCTGACTTTATGTCTGAATATATATATAGATGGGTCATATGTCCAAGGTTCGGGAAATAGATAGGGTAGATTTAGATAATTATTTTGGAATTGGTACAGATGATTTGTATTTTATACCGCACCATGGGGTAGTTAAGAAAACATCATTAAACTACAAAATTAAGGGTAGTATTCGATGCTAGCGCAGCTTCAGATAATGGGGTGTCATTAAATAATATTTTAATGGTGGGGCCAAAGCTGAAGAACGATTTGTTTGCCATCTTATTCCGATTTCGTGAACATCGGATCGTCGTTACCGCTGATGTAGCAAAAATGTATCGACAAATTTGGGTAAATGAAGATCAAAGGAAGCTTCAAAATATTTTGTGGCGAGATCCGACGAATGGAGCATTGAGTATTTACGAATTAAATACAGTCACATATGGGACGGGTCCAGCTTCATTCTTAACAGTTAGGTGTTTGCAACAGTTGGCACATGGAAGTATGAAACAACTACCAGATGCATCTAAGATCATTCTCAGGAATTTTGATATGGATGATCTTTTGTCAGGTTCAGATACGGTAGAAAATGCTGGAAAATTAAAGAATGAAATAACCGAAATTCTTAGTAAGGCTGAGTTTGTATTGAGAAAATGGGTGTCTAACGACATTAAGGGAGTATTCAATACTAGATATGAAAATAATTTAGCACAAGAAATTGAACATTATATTTCTGATGGATCTGATCATAAAACCTTGGGTTTGTATTGGGATTCAAATAGGGACGTCTTGCATTTTCAGGTTAGTCAGGTGTTGGATAGAGAAATTACCAAAAGGGGGATAGTGTCTACGGTAGCTCAGATTTTTGATCCACTGGGTCTGACTGGTCCAGTGCTCACTAAGGCTAAACTAATTTTGCAAGTTTTGTGAAGAAGGGATTATCATGGGATGAGGAAGTACCGTTAGAAATTAAAACAAAGTGGGATTATTTTAGGAACAATTTAAAAAATTTGGACAATGTGTTTATTCCTAGAAGGGTATTAATCGAGATGTTTAAAGATTTACAGTTGCATTGTTTTTGTGATTCATCACAACTGGCATATGGGGCCTGCTTATATGTTCGTTCAACAGATATTCAGGGAAAACATGCTATAAAATTGCTGTGTTCAAAATCCAGGGTTGCGCCATTAAAGATAGTGTCTTTGCCTCGTTTAGAATTATGTGGGGCTTTGCTGGGTGCATTAACAATTAACAACAGAGGTATTAAAGGTACTCAATTTTACACCGAGTAAAATCACCTATTGGTGCGATTCTACTATCGTGTTATCCTGGCTTTCAACGGAGCCTGTAGAGTGGAAGGTATTCGTTGGTAATAGGACAGCTGAAATTCAACAGCTTACAGCGGGATATCAATGGCGTCATATACAATCTAATGACAACCCAGCTGATGTCATTTCGAGGGGGTTGAATCCAGATGAATTAGGATCTTGTAAGTCATGGTGGAATGGTTCGCGCTGGTTGTCATGAGATGAAGAGGTTTGGCCAGATCTTGAATATGCTGTGGATATAGAGATTCCAGAAAAACGAAAACAGCAACATACATTTTTGGTTAGAAAGAATTTTTCAATTTGGGACAAGTTTTCAAATTTTTACAAATTACAGCGGGTAATAGCATATTGTTTAAGGTTTGTACATAGTTGTAGGGATAAGATTAATAAGAGGTTAGTACGTTTGACTGTGGCTGAATTAACGAGTGCGACTAGGGTTTTGGTTAAGAGCTGTCAAATGGAAGCCTTTCAAATGGAAATAACGGATCTTGGCAAGGGTAAACAAATTTCAAGGGTTAGTAAATTGCGGGTATTAAATCCATTTCTAGATTCTGAGAGTATTCTTAGAGTGGGTGGTAGGTTGGAACATGCGGATTTATCCTCGACCAGCGCTATCCCATTATTGTGCCTAACCATCATAGGTTTACGAAGTTACTTATTATGCATTTTCACTATAAAAACTTGCACGCGGGCCCGCAAGCCTTGCTTGCAACGATGAGGCTTCAATACTGGCCATTGACAGGTTTGAACATGTTCAAACAAATGTTGAGAAAATGCATAGTTTGCTTTTGAGTGACCTAAGGACTTTCAATATATTATGAGTAATTTGCCAAGATCTAGGGTAACGCCATCTAGACCTTTTACTAACTGTGGGATAGATTTCGGTGGACCATTTGAAATAAAGGTTAGCAAAACAAGGGGACACAAAACAATAAAAGCTTATATGTGCGCATTTGTATGTTTGGCAACAAAAGCTGTTCACCTTGAGGCCGTGAGTGATTTATCGACGGAAGCTTTTTTAAATAGTTGCAAGAGATTTGCATCTCGTAGGGGGTTGAGCTTAAATATTTATTGTGATAATGCAACGAACTTTGTGGGCGCAAGAAACGAATTAGAAGACCTTTATAAATTATTAAAAAATTGCGAGACACAAGTAGCCTTCCATGAGCACTTTCTAAAACAAAGAAAAATATCTTGGCATTTCATTCCACCACGATCTGCTAATTTTGGGGGTTTATGGGAGTCGGTAATTAAATCGGCTAAATATCATATTAAGAGGATAGTGGGAGAACAACGTTTGACATTTGAAGAGTTACAAACTATATTGGCTCAGGTGGAATCATGTCTAAATTCCCGTCCTTTTATCCCATTAACTGAAGATCCTAAGGACATAAATGTCCTTACACCCGGTCATTTCCTTATCGGTAGTTCACTGTCGGCCTTACCACAAGAAGACCTCCGACATGTGAAACCAGGTCGACTCAAGAGGTACGAGTTAATGACACAGATGGTACAGGGTTTTTGGGAAAGGTGGTCTAAAGACTATCTGACACAGCTGCAGCAAAGGCGTAAGTGGCAGACAGCTAAGGACACAGTGAAGGTAGGAGACGTCGTGATAGTTAAGGACGATAATCTGCCTCCTTTAAAATGGAACTTAGGTAGAGTAGTGGAGCTCCATCCTGGAAGTGATGGGCAGTGTCGCGTCATATCAATAAAGACATCAAGAAGTGTGGTTAAAAGGGGGTTAACGCGAGTTTGTGTGTTACCAATGAGTGAAGAGTGAGTTCGTACTTTATATTGTCGGGATAATACCTACATGGTCCATGTATAGGTTAAGTTAGGTACCAAATAGGACTTTAAGGAAAAGTACATTGTGTAGTTTTAGTTTGGATTTGTGTAATGGGTATTGCTGTTGAAAGACGAGCCTGTTAAGAGATACATCTGTTTTAAGTTAAACTGGTGCACATGAGAATGTGGGTGGTGTATCCTTAAAGGTCTTGCAGGATCTGAAGAAGCAAAACAAGAGTCTCTTCAGAACAACGGAACGAGAACGATCGAAAAGTATCGCTTCCTCTTTAATTATAATATTTGTAGTTAAACTGTTTTTATTTGTTTATATTTTTAATATACGATTAAGGTTTTTACCCACGTTTCAATTACATCAAAAAATACAATCCACTAACATCGAACAACGTTGTTCCTGTTTCTGCGGATCTAAGAGACTGTGTTTTATAAGATTTTACTTAATTTAATGTTTATTTCATAAAATAACAAAAATACTAATATAATAATTCTTATTGCTAATATTCATGCTTCCTCTAACTTGTAAGTTGTTTTTGCTAATGACAGGGTTTTTTTCAGTAATCTTGTTCCCAATCGAGCAAAATCATGGCCAATTTGGCACTTGCAGAAGTATCAAAAGGAAACACCCTGTTTGCAAATAAATTTTATAGGGCAGTTGCCAAGAAAGAAGGAAATGTCTTTTTTTCGCCATTAAGTGCTCATATGATACTTTCATTGGTTTACCAAGGATCTGCTGGAGATACCGAATATGCCTTCAAGAAAGCTTTAGAAGTTTCAGATAAAAGAGTAACTGCCAAAGGACACAATGGTATAATTGGCGCACTTAATGATATAAAAGATATAACATTACACACTGCAAATAAAATATATGTAATGAAAGAAAACTTTACTCTACGCGATGAATTTTCTAAAGTAGCAAAAGAATTATTTTTATCAGAAGCAGAATTAGTCGAGTTTGCCAAAAATGTAGAAGCTGCGGGCAAAATTAATGGATGGGTTGAAAAACAAACCAATTCAAAAATTAAAGATATTGTTGCAGCTAGCGATTTAAATGCTTCAACTCGTCTGGTACTTTTAAATGCCATTTATTTTAAAGGTAATTGGGATAATCCCTTTAAAAAAGAAGCTACTCAAACTGAACCCTTCTTTATTAGTAGCGGAAATCCAGTGGATTGCCAAATGATGCATATTAAGAAAAAGTATTATTATTGTGAAAATGAGAGCTTAGGAGCTAAAATATTGCAAATACCATACACCAACGGATATGCTAGTATGGTCATAATCCTACCTAATGATGTAGATGGAATTAAGGATTTGGAAGCTAAATTAGTAGATATTGAACTTTCTGCTTTAAAAGACGACATGCATTATGTAGAAGTAAAAGTTTCGTTGCCTAAATTTAAAACTGAAACATATATGGATCTTCAACCAATATTAACTGAGGTAAGATTCTTTTTGTTAAATTTAATAATTTATTTTTTAAATGTGACTCTCTCTGAAGAAATACACCTTATGTCCATCTGATAACTAAATGATTTTTGAAGCTTAGTTTAAAAATCCTGAAATGGCAAAACCTGAAAACTGGTAATCCAAAAATAATACAGGTTTTCCTGAGTGACTTCCTAAACGAGTCAGTTGGTGTTTATAAGAGTCGGGACCTAAGAATAAAAAACTAAAGGAAGTAATTCTATAAATACATTGAAAGTGACGACCAAAGTGACCTTCAAAAACTGCCGCTGCAAGCTCCCGTAAATCAGGGACCTAGCCAAATGTTTTGGACTATAAATTTTAAATTAAACTAACATACACTGACGATATTGACTATTATTGTATTAAATCATTTTTACATAAATACCTTATATTGCATATGTTATTTAGGAGCCCAAACACTCCGCTTTTATCTTTGTTAAAGCTCACCCTACAATTTTCACCCCGAACTTTTGTTTGGTCTACGAAGTAACTGTTTCTTGTTACTAGAGGTGAAGAGCGAAGTACTGACTTTGTACCTATTCCATACAAAGCTTCATGAGATTCTATCGGGGGGTTTCCTTACACCGCTCCGTGCAGTTTTCTGTACGCTTGTCAATCTGCAGACGCGAAGGGTCGGTGTGAGAGAACCCCCTACAGAATTTCAGGAAACTTCATACAATAGGTGCAGGAGTAATACTCCACTCTAACAATAAGAAACTCCCTCGTTGCAAAAGAAAAACAATCTAGATAAAGATTGGTGGGTGTTCTTTGATTTATAATATAAAAAGTTTTTTAGGTTCTTTGGCGAAAATTTCTTTAACATTTAATAATAATGCACTGAGCATTCGAAAATTTCATTTAAAATATTTTAAAGACCCTACTGCTTTGTTGTTCTGATCACGCACGGTATGTAAAATACTGACGTACTATGATCTTTACACGTAAATTCCACGATCATTGGTTATTGTATTTTTATGAGTAATTATGTGTGTATGTATATCACATGTGTGTGTATCTTTATGTATAGGTGCTTGGACGCTGCTGGGTGACCGAATCATCCTTAAAGGGTGAATAACTATACCAGTACCAATTTCAGTTTATTGTAAATAAATGGTTTTGATTTTAAGGAATTTTTGGGAAGACTTTAATGTATTAGGAATGATGATAGGAAAATTCTTTATGAGTCACATTCACGTAGTATAAAATAATGAAAAATCAATTTTTCAAAATCAAAATTTCAGATTTTATTTTTAATCCTTCTTCAGTTGTAATTAGTAAATACTGCAATATAAGAGAACATAAACAAATTAGGTACATGAGAGAAGTAGTATGTATTTACTTAAAAATGTTTTTTAGCAAAATATATTCACAATTCATAACAAATGGTGGAATTCCTATTAGATTTTCAATGTCTGTTTTGTAATTAAGTGCCGTTGAACTTTTTTTATTTCTATCATTTCGTATATTAATATTTTTTAAATTTCATTATTTTTGTAAAACTTTTGGAGTGCTAAAGTTGAAATTATGAAGTTTGTCTAGAGCATGATTCGATGGTGCTGTAATTTTAGGTTTGCGCCGAGTTGAAATTTAAATTTGAATAGAATTTTTATGTTGATTTATTTTTTCATGCTACAAAAAACAATTATATATTAACATTTATAAACTCAAATATAACAAAAAGATTAAAAAACTAAAATTTAAAACCCAAAAACAAACAAACAATAAATTTACAGCCAAACTTCTTGGGTAAAGAATTTAATAATAACCAAAATAACATAGAAACACAACTCATAGTTCTACCACAGTATAAGAATAACCAGTATTCACTTTTAATACGTATAGCACTCCTTAATTATTGTAAAATAATTAGAGGAGATAATCTTAAGGTTTGAGAAGAATGCACATAAAAACTGTATTGCGCATGAATTCGATTCTACACCCTGTATAAATAAATGTTTAGCTGCCAATTTGTTATTACCTGTATGTATGACTTGATAACTTATTTGCTCTACAAAGATTTGACAATGATGAAATATAATATAAATACAAAGATTAGTTAAAGTTTCACAAGTTTTATTAATATCTTAACCTGACAATATTGTTTCGACACTTTGTGTCATTTGTCAGGTTATATATTAATTGTCAGGTTAACGAAACAACATTGTCAGGTTAAGATATTAATAAAACTTGTGAAACTTTAACTAATCTTTGTATTTATATTATATTTCATGATTATGGAGTTCCACAAAGTAAGGCTGGAGACAGTAAACGCTAAATTTGACAATGATATTATTTATATCTTAGAGGATAAGCAGAAATAAGTTTCAGGTTACGTTTGTCACCATATTTTGTAGTTGGAGTTTTACAAATAAATCCCTTATTACAAACAGGTACAAATAATTTTTAACATTTAACATTAACATTTTTAAACATTTTCTAGAATTATGTGGAATCAATAACACAAGTTTTTAAAGTTGGACAACTTAAAAAACTAATAAATCGTGGTTTGATTGGTTATAATTATAATTGTGGGCAGATTAAAATATTGGTTATCTTGTTTACTCTTCAGTAAATGGGTATGCCGGTCACTCTAAGGCTGCAGTCATCAACCACCCACAGCCATCAACTAAAATTTAAACATGCATTAATCAATGGACCACTGTTAGCCACCTACTGTCATCGTTTGATCACCAATTTGAACCTTCTGACGTGTTTGAATTTTGGTGGTTGAGAATGCGCAAGTGCTAGTAGACATGATGAAAATAGTCACTAAAAATTAAACGTATAGCACATGCTATTTTTCTCCGAGAATTAAATACAATGCTAAAATATTAACTGAATTAACAATATATGTAAGTCTAGGATTAAAAATACTAGTTGCCTTAGCAAAGGACTTTTCTTTTCCTTGTTACAAAAACATCAACTTTATCTTTTAAAAATGTCATTAAAGTGTCATGTTTTAATCCGGCTGGAGAAAACAAATCGTTTTGCTTGTTTCGTATTTTTAATGTAATATGGGCGTACTTAAAATTTAAAATACGATATTTGACGAGGGAGGCATGTAAATAGCCTCACCAGAAGAATTAAGATTAAAAATTTTCAAGAAAAAAAATGTGGGAGGAAGATTGACACTACAACTCCATGCAAATATTGATAAGCCAAATCACAAGGCCAAATCTTTCTCGTAAATATTCTTATACTCCTGTCAAAAGTTTTTTCGTATTTTTTTCTTTGCTAAGGTCTTTTTTTATTATAATTCAAAATAGTTGGCGGCCATCATATAGTGGACACGCCATCGACACTATCTAAAAATACTGAAAAGCGGTACATGAATACAAAAGAGCGCCCTGCATTATAATATGGCGTCACCTCAAATATGCGGTAAGCGCAGTGCAACCAATATTCTCGAAAACTAGCAATAAGCGACCACATGTTGATAAGGAAAATATGTTTTAAATCATTACAGCTACCCCCTACAACGAGGTTTCTAGTTATATCGGTTACACCCTGTATAGATCATGTTAATAAGTTTACTATTAACACAGTATAATAATAACCAGTAGGCCTACTCGCGTGTCGGCACTTTGAAGTCGTTAAGCTAACTTCAAATCTCACGCCCACAAAGGATAGTGCGCCGAAGCTTGTCGACCGTCAACGTCTGCGTATGCAGTAGCAAACAGCAAGTAGGGGCGTATTAAATACAATTATATTATTGTGGCAAAACTGAAAACTCTTATTATAGTAGTAAAAAGGGAAATAGAATTGTGTGTAACACCAAAATTAATTAACGCCTTTCAACAATCGGTTTTTTATTAACTTAAGTTAAATTAACATTCATAATTCAACATTTACAAAAAAAAGTTACAAAACTAAAGCATAGTAACTGCCGTCGCACCTTTCTGACTTGATATTGGTACTTAAATCTTAAATCTGTAGGAATGTAAATATGCACAAATAAAAATAATAAATTATTTGCTGTACTGCTTAAAGTTTCTTTGCACTTTACGAATCTGCCCCGGTGGCTGTAATGAAGAATCCGAGAAAACACCGATTTGTACAAATTAACACTATTTATTTTAACAATAAAATAATAAACAATAATCATTTTTAATAAAGTATAGAATTTGGAAGATTTAGCAGCTAAAGAAAATACTTTCCGGTTTAGAATTTACATTTCACGGGGGAAATTTATTTTGCAATTTCTTTATATTATCCATAAACTAAATTTTAAGAAGTTGTACCTTTGAGTTTATTTAAATACCTTAAAATACCAAATAAATGTAATTAGCAATTATTTACCTGCAATTAGTATTTAAACAGCCTTTGGCTGCACAGTTTCTGACGCTACTCATTGCATACGGGGCAACTCGCGATGTACAACTAAGGTTATACGGCTCTGGCATATTCAATGTGTTCGCTTGCGCGTATCAATCATAACTGCTGTCTACGAGAAACGGTCAACGTCCCGAGAAACGGCTTTCAATATTTGCGAGAGTGGAGCTACTGGTTATAACTATTCTACCGATAATTCCTAAACCATCTCAAACATAGCAAAAAAATTAAAAAATATAATATTTATGTAACATAGAAAAATCATAATACAACAGGACAAAGTTTTTTCAATAACTTCAATAAAAATGAAACAAGTATAGAAAATAAAACTGAAATTGTTTATCAAATTAATTGTAATAATTATAATGCTAATTATATTGAACAAACAATGCAAAATTGAAAAAAGGAAATTTCGTTTCTGTTTTTTTTTATAAAGTGAGAACTTTTCTAATGAACATGGAAAGTGAGATATTTTGCACGAGTGTGAATGTAGATGGATCACATGACAGTGCAAAATATACTTTCTAGCCTACCAGTTATCTACACTATTTTTCTGCGTCCCCAAATTCCTATTAGACACCTTAGATTAATTTTAACTTAGGTACTTAAATTCAAATTTTTAAATAAACAAGAAAATCTGTTCTGATCAGTTTATATTCAAAAATTGTTAAAATACCTTCTTTAGCTTCACTTTAGTTTTCCGAACATTTTATAACATTCTATATTTTATTTCGGTATTCTCCAACAGTCTATTTATTAATTTTATAGTTATTAATACACCGAAGTCTAGATAATAACAGAACGATATAACATTTACTTTTTATCAGTCTTAACAACAGCTACAAATCAGAAACCTCTTTTTGCTAATCTTTTCTTGGATTTGTGACTAGTGGATATGCCGGATAAAATTGATCTAGTACTGTAGTTTTGGTAAACGTCTTAGAACGTTTCTGATATTTTGTTTTAGATGGGTCTTGAAATAATGTTTGATGCAGAGAAGGCTAATTTCTCAGGGATTTCTGAAACACCATTATATGTGAGCAAGGCAATCCAGAAGGCATTTATTGAAGTGAATGAGGAAGGTGCAGAAGCAGCTGCAGCAACTGGTAAGCACTGTCATATTGTATAATTATTATGGGTGCTAATATTTTCTTAGCAAATGGCTTAGTTTTGACTGCCCTCTTTTGATTAATGCTTTTTTTTTACTAAATAGTATATGCTTGAGGTTAAATAGTATGGTAAGATGAAGAATTATTATTATTATTAAATAAGGGTAGCCATTTTTAATTTACTTATTGCTTAGACTTATTACGAAGACATTATTCTGAATTTTTGAAAATGTTTATCAAAACAAGTATAAATAGATTAGAAGTAAGAACTAGAGAAATAAAGTTTATGTTTCGCTAACTGAAGCAATGTCATACATATCACTTGCAAGTAGGATAGATATTTTATTTGCGACCACTTAGAAAGTTACATATTTCGCACAGTCTAGTACTTACACAATCTCTAAACTTGACGGAAATGACCGTGGGAAATGATGTTGCACGGTCAGTAGTTATATTAAAACGCCATAGATGTCATCACAAACAATATTATTATTAATTATTTGAAAGTAATAAATTTTTGATAAGGATTAATTTGTTTTTGTTTAATTAATGCTTTACATTAAATTATACTTTGAATGCAAATCAATATAGAAAAATTATGACTTCGGCGGGGAATCAAACTCTGGGCCGTTCGCTTTGCTAAGCGAGGTCTCTACCGTTGACCTATTACAGCTTACCATAATTTATTTATTATTACTATATGAAGTTATTATAAAATTGTTGTTGAATTAACGTAAAATTGATTAATTTTTAACGTTATATAGTAATTGTTAAATGTCTATTAATGATATTCATTATTGCTAAATTACAATAAAAACAATGAGAACTTTCATAATTTGCAACATTTCATTTATATAATTTCACACTCGTGTGATTGCGGTATTCCATTTCGCCTCATGCCGCAACTTCTTCACACTCATGAAAAATTGGCACTTTTTTGAACTTCTAACACAATAATACTATAAGATTATTTGAAAAATTATTTTGTACAAATACAAAACACGCGCATTTAATTTAAAGATATTTCAGTCTAATAGGTTTTTTAATTAGATTGTTTAATCACGATTTTGATGCTATAGTGTTGAGATCATGGTAGTATTTTTAGAAATTCCCAAAAATATGTAGATTTTCAGACAAAAATAATTTTTAACACATGATATCACTATCACTAAACGCATTTCACAGAAATGTCATATATACAGGGTGTAACGAAAATGGTGGGCTGACTATAGATGGGCGGCTTCTACGACTAATAATAAGGAAAAAAGTTTAAATAAATATATGTCCTAAAATGGTTCGTTACTGAGTTACAGCTACTTGAGATTTTTCAGTTTCTTATTCAAAAAGATAACAGAAAGCGGAGTTGTTTACTTGAAATCATAATAAATGTTTAAATGTTAAATATGCCGAAGATCCACGATGTTTTGAACTAGAGTAGAATACACCATAGATTTTAGATGTCCCCATACGTAACGATCGGGAGGAGGAGGATTTAGATCGGTAGGGTCAACCGGGATAAATATGAAACACCAAAAATTTGGGGTAAATGTGAAACATGTTGATAACCACTCTATCTTTAATTTTTAGAAAATTCTAAAAAGTTAATATAATTACTTCGGGTTTATATTACATGATGTATAATTATAACATGTTGGATTGCCCTTTATACACAATTTATTTTATTCAATATAAAATCTGCTAAAAACCATCAAAACAAATTTGAAAAGCATATATAAAACTTTTCCGGCAATTAAGATTCTACTAGGTGCCAACTGCTTACCCTAATGGGTAAGCTTTAGTAACTAACGCACTCTTAAAACACTGCTGTTTTTACTGCTTGTTGCTTTTGTTGAAATACTAAAAAAGAATTCAAGCGGGATCCTCACCTCTCTCTCTTACATCGCGTAGTTCCATTAGGGTTTGGGTCATCCAGCGCTAGGTAGCGTTGGCTGTAAAAATATACCGAGACACATGAATGAAAACACAATGCATGTACTTCAAGATTAGTAAGATACGTTATTGGATTTACTTCTCATTTCTTCTTAATATTTTGTGTTACTTACTAAAAGAATGGTACTAAGTATTCAAGCGAAAAAGTTGAAGCGGGAAAAAAATCGCGAAACCTACTCCAACATTGGGCTCATTCAGCAGGCCTACCGGTCACACCGGTCTGGGTCACCGGAAGTTGTTTTGCTCACCACATTTATACGGTTTGTTTACATATCGTACAGGCACAATTGAAGTGAGGTTACAACACCGCCCCTTGACGTTTATTTTGTTGGGCTTAATAGATATTTTTACAATCTTTACCGAAAAAACTGTTGATATTTACAATTTAGTTTTATTATCCTCATCTAATATAAGTTGCTCCATTATTATTAGTACAAATATCGAATTAGGTTATGTCACTTTATATTTGACAAGTTAACTTAAATATAATAACCAGTAACTAATTTTTCATAATTCAGTTGAAATCTACCGGTTTATCACCGGTAAGTCTGCTGAATGCGGCCATTGTATTGAATTGTTTTTGGTGATTCCTACGCGCTAAATTCAACTACAAGAAAGATAATGTTATCAATAGAAAGAGAAAGTTATTGCGCATCAAATGATACCAATAATATTAAGAATGCGAATTTTATTTTAAAATACTAATTTAAAAGTTGGCTGTTGTTAAGTATGATAAGTCATGATTTTCAAATTATTTTATTTTAGCGCATACACGCTTCTTTACCTAGGTTATTAGGAAGTTAATAATGACGGTTTCAAACCTCACAATTGAATAACGACTATTTAAAATGTACATTGCTTTAATATGTATTGGTTTAGTATAAAACAGCAAAATACATAAAAATAAAATATATAATGTTAATTGCCTATAATCGACTTTGAGAGCCGGTATGCCTTTGACGTACTTGATACCTCATTAAATAAAGACTTAAGGTGATGTTTCACTTTTTCCCGTTTGCGTTTCATATTTACGCCATATCCAGGTTAAAAATGAAACTCAGTGTTTTACCTCTTCACGAGTACAAACATAATTTTATATAAATTGCTTTTATATGGTCTTATAGGCAAGGTTAAAAGGAATCTATTGATGTATAAAAACGAAGATTTTTTAAATTTTAAGGTAGTTTAAAATTAAAAGCTTTATTTTTCGTTTCATATTTACCCCGGTTGACCATATACTATGCAGGCCACGCTACAGGTCCACCCAGACCAATTCATCTTCTAGGATATACTGCGTTTAAAAATTTGCGTGCTGTGTGAAGTAGGCTTCAAAAGAATAATCTGATATTTTTGTACAATTAATTAGAAAACAATCCTAATGACTTAATCAACTATCACTTTTGAAAAGAAGAAGCAGGGATTACCTACTTGATAATGGTCTTAAATGCGTGCAACCAGTGACTTTTTTAATTCGCTGCTGTAACTCAGTAACGTAACCATTTTAGGACATGCTTATATAAACTTTTTTCCTTATTTTCAGTCGTAGAACCCGCCTGTGTATAGTCAACCCACCATTTTTGATACACCTTGTATAATGAAGAAAAAATGTGATTGAAGATTCAAATTTATCCTTGGCGAAAAAATTAAACTATAGTTAATACAGTTCCTGAAAAACGTTATGACGAGTTGAACATAAAAGTACTTGCGAAATAAATGCATTGAACAGTGCAATCGTTAATTTACAAAATAAAACAAAAAATACAAGCAAGGGACTTGATATTCTAGTGCATTAGTACACAGTTCACTAATAAATACCTATACTCAAGTCCTCTAAGATTACCTTTGTGGTAAGACCGTCGTTTTGGAAAATGGCTGCCAAATTTCAGTTTTTCCCTTATTGCGCTTAAATCGTTGACGATAACAAATTTCATGTTCAGAACAGAAAAAACTGCACATTATGGTATATAGTTTGTGACTCCAACTGCAACAGAAATGAGATACGATACTAGCGTTTCAATTTTAATCTGTTTTTCGACCTCCTTGCTCATGGAGTTCAGTTGAGTTAGTTGATGGAGTTGCTTTTTGCTCATATGCTAAATTTCTCTATTTTGTTTTGTCGCAAGTCACGTTTCTTTAACATTACAGTCAGTACATTTACATGTTCGTCTTTAGAAGAGGCCTGCAGTACATTAACTCTTCATGACAAAATTATAGACCACCTTACCTTTTCTTAGAAAAGTGCAAAACTACTTAGACTTAATTGTGTAATATCTTATAAAATGCATCCATTAATCATTACCTTTATTCAACAAAATTATCGATAAATTATAATAAGAGAGTGGGAAAAATTGGGGGAGGGGACACAAAGTCCAGAGCTCAAGCCGAAGGGGCTGTCAAAAAGGGTGGATGGGTAAGACTGTCATATAAGTATCAATATCAGTATGTTTGATCTTATGCTAGATCAAACAACATAAAGATCTTTGGAAAATTATTTTAGCATAATTTTCCAGCTTTGCATGTATGCAGTAGTAACTGCATTTGGTTTTGTTCCGAGTTTTAATTTTGTTGCTCAGATAAGTATTTAATAAAACAGTTTTAGTTTTCTGATCTATTTGGGTGTACACCCCATTTACAATAAGTACCTATTCAAAATATTTATTGAGTGAAAATGTTTCTTAATTTTCCTATTTTGGAAGTTGAGCTTCATTCAGTATCTTTCATTTTGCTTCACTATTTCTACGGCTAAGATAATTCCACATGCAATTCAAATCAAATAGATGTTATAGAAATCTTTGCCGCAAAGCAACTGAAGTTGAAGTAATTCGAGCTAACGGATTTAGTAAATAGAGGTCTTCGTTTGATCCTTGCTTCTAAATCTATACATCATACTTGTCAAGAGCTGCAATTCTTTTCTCTAGCTCTTTAATAATGCAATAAAGATCCAAGTAGTATCTTTCCAACAGGTGTGGAGAGCAGAAACAGCTATAGCAGAAGTTGTTGCTTTGATATGCAGCGTGATGTACAGTTCGTATTCTTAGTAGGGTCTCTCATTTGATATTTACTTGATAAGTCTGGACAGATATGAAAATAAAATGTTCTAAGGTGTTCTAGAAGCTTGCTCCAATTACACTGCGAAATTATGAAATGAAAATCTTGCAAAATAACGATATCTAAAATGCGACGATGTTCGAATTCAGGAAGACATATACTAACTAAAACACAGATATCAACCTAGAAGAATTAAGGTTCTTCAAAATAAGTTCCATAGCTTTCCCACATTTTTGTTCAGTTCCTTAAAGAAATATAGAGATTATTTTTGTTTAGATTTTTTAGTAACGTTGTCGTAATCAATCTGTGTTCATGTAAAATTTTGTACTTTTATTGTTCAATGTATCAATGTTACTTATTGTTAGTGTTTGAAACACTACGCATAGTGGTGCAGATACGGACACTGTAATCTTTCGCCCAAGAAGAATTGTAGGATAAATAATAATAGATGTAACAAGCAGCAATTTGTTTTGACTTTGGCATTACACTTCTTAGCGATTATTTATTCAGTTAAACGTTTTTTTAAATTTAAAACAAATATAAACACTCGATTGGTTGCCGTTGCTTTATATTCACGTTGTAATATTGTACTTTACGTTTTATTTATTCGACTCTACAAGCATAATCACAGATTATATGTCTCGCCACATCAATATTCTCGGTTTTTTGGGACCAAACCGACCTTTTTTACCTAATTAGGCTTTTTAGTCCAGACGTTTCGGGACGCAGACGTGTAAACTTTTGGACTTTTTATACCACTGAGGACGAATGCTAAGTTTACTTTATATGGACAAGGGATAGGAGTTTGAATCTGTTTTAATCGCTAACCTTAGACCAGAAAGGTTTGATAATCTCTAAACCATGACATGTCATGTGGAATTTGAATATTTATTTTATTTATGGTTTGTTTTTGACAGAAATATGACTACGCTTAATCTTATTTAGTATTAGGCAAGTACTATTGATGGATGAAATTAGTAGGTGAGGTCAAGTAGATGCTTCTCAAATAGAAAATGTTGCTCAAGTTCAGTTGCTTACTCGCATGGGTTGTTACTATTATTAAAATCAGCTTGCAGTTTTGTGTGATGTA
This sequence comes from Agrypnus murinus, assembly GCA_929113105.1. NCBI lineage: Eukaryota > Metazoa > Arthropoda > Insecta > Coleoptera > Elateridae > Agrypnus > Agrypnus murinus. The sequence goes on along the minus strand of OV816028.1, from coordinate 110,482,462 downwards.
ATTATTTAGTAAAACCGATTAAGCTGCAGGTGTACTTGACCCTCAATTTCAAAATTTCAAGAATGAAGACCCTACAGGTTGCTGATCATTAAGATTCAATATCTTTGATACTTTTTGATTAAATCTCAATTTCAAAATTATTTCTTCATACCCTTCACAGAAAGTGTTATCAATGAAGTCAAAGAATATCTAATATATTGGTTCTTATTTATCATACTCTGTGCAATTGAGTTGTTTATTTATTCCTAACAACAATACATCTTTTGTAGTAATAGAAGGGATGACCACGTGTTGCAGAAGGGCAACTAAGATGGAAATGCACTTCATATTTAAAGCAGATCATCCATTCATATTCTTCATTCAATCAAGATGTAATAAGTCCAACGGTGTATTATTTTATGGAAAAATTACAACACCAGAGAATCAATAAATATTTTATTGCTACACGGCTTTAAATAAGAATTATTGTTAAGTTGTTACACTCGATGGATTGCTTCAATATGAACTTGTTATAACAATAATTATGTTTTATAATTTATCTACACTAATATTATAAAGAGGTAAAGTTTCTTTGTTTTATTATTCGGGATAACCTCAGAAAGTACTGAACCGGAAAATCTTTTACCCGTTGATAGCATAGATCTTCCTGAGTAACATGGCATATCATCGTTGCAACATCTAGGAGACAAACTAGGAGTAAACAAGAACTTGAGTGATGTCCAAAACAATAGGTACTTCGTTACAATACTCTGCTACAGTGTCTATTATGTGAATTACCTTCCTATCTATTATCTTCCAGAAACTGAAAGATTTGACGTAGACTATTTATTTCTTGATCAACATATTTCTTCTGTTCTATACATGATATTTTGACACTGTTTGAGAGTTGTAGTCGGTTAGAATTTATCTGGCCATACCAGCACCTAGACCGTGATAAATAATAAATGTACCTATTGCAGCAGCTTGATGTATTTTTATTTAGTAGTATCGTTAGTAACTATATTGAAACTATTGAAAGCTATGGCTACATTTATTGTGTTCTTGTCAGTCTTCGGAGTAAACATGGACATTGGACTTTAATAGGGTTAACTACTAGGGTGTATTTCTTAAGTAAAGGTACCTTAGAAGTTTATTTTAAATTTTTTCAATTTCAGGTGCACTTGTGGCTGTCCGTCCCAGGGCATAGAAGCATATTCTATCTTAGGTCGAATCAATCTACAACATAGCTGTACAACTGCATCAATATCTTGAACGTATCTGGATTGCCTTAAAATAATAAATCCTAAAGTGCGATATACTCCATATACAATTTTATCTATGTGGGATCTACAATTCAGCCTCGAATCATATGTAACACCTAGATTCTTTACTAAAGTAATCCTATTTATTGCTATGTTAACTATCCTACAGCTATAAATAAGTAAATTTGCGTTTCCTTCTAATGACATGATAGAACATTAAGAGTTATTAAAGTACAATTTATTGAGTAAGCTCCAATCCTAAATATATGATAGTTATGCCCTGAAAGTTATAAAAATTGGAGTCTAACGTAATATTCATATAAGATTTGGCGTCATATGCATAGAGTAAACAACAAACATGCTCATTTGACCAAGTAATTTATATAACTAGTAAATAATAGTGGACCCAAGTCGGATTCTTGTGAGCCTCCCGAATCTTCTTTGAACTTGGCATGGTGTTGTCGTCTTGTCTAGATAAGAAGTCCCTCTTAAGTAAAAAAAGTAGAAAATTTAAGTTATAATCTTCTTGAGGATTCAAGAGTTCAAAGACCTAGAGGCCTAGAATTTGATTGGCCAAGTCTTATCTAGCCCCTTTGTAGCACCGCCAAGCAGGTTAGGCATTGTTATGAGAAAATGAAGAGCTGCCAAATCCATTCTTTCTGTTGATCCGCCTTAAGACCCCCCTACTCCTTCTTAGATAATGTTGGTGGTTTCTCCTTTTTTTCTTCTTTTTTTACAACCCATAACCTGAAACTGTGTTCTAGGCAAATTAGGGTGCTATGTTGAATTAAATTACTTCAGTATTAAAATGTTTACAAAGGAAGAAACGTTTCTAGAACTATAATTTATAATTTACGAGATCATTATCGCTAAATTGCACTTTGATAAGCTAAAAATGTAAATGGAATTGTACGGTGTCTCCGTTTTTTTACCCAACATACAAGAGAGATTTTCATGTAAATTTGTTATTGGTAGTAATATTGTCATGTTTAACGTGCGATTGAGTGAATAGTTCTAGACCATGGTCGCATCTATTAAATTTTAATAAGATGTGCACACTTTTTGTTTAGGGGCTTTGTTTTGTGAAGAATGCAAATAGAGCTTTGCACTCGGAAACTCGTAAGCTTTCATATAAGCGGGTAATTCTTACTACCTCGATATCTTTGGCTAGGTTTTAAGAAAATTCCGGTTACAGTATCGCTTCGTTAGGATTATTGTTTAAACCCCTGTGTGTGAGAACATAGAGTTACCAGCATCCGTTGTGCGTTCCGTTTAATAATCTGAAGTAATAAAACGTACTCAAATATTGGTGTAACCTAGCCATCTTCGAGAAACTAGAGAATTTGTCTCGGCGTGGTTATCACGTTTGTTAATACTCTGTGTGTCCTATATGGGAGTTTTCGCAACTAAAGCATAACTAATAATTGAGTCAAAAAGTATAAAAGTGCAAATAATTGCAACGATGATTCAGTTTTTATTAAAGGGGTTCAGAGTTTAACTAACGCTGTTCACGTCCAACATCTTTAGTTTGAGCAGTGTTTGTTTTTTTGTTATTGTGATTATTAGCCTTTACAGGTGTTAGTGCCAATGTGAATTAAGGTTAAAACAAATGTACAAGGATAAACGGATTATTGGCAAAACACTCTTTTAGTAAGTTAAGTATCTTTTGTTTTTAAAATTAATTATTTTGAAATTCATTCACAGTAGCTCAGTAAAGTAAATTGGTTTTTGATTTAGAAAATGGTAAAATAGTATTTAGAATGGGAACCATTAATAAGTGTAAAATCTCGAAATGCTCTTAGGTTTCATACAAAAAATAGATGTTGTTTCCGTTTTATATCCACAATTTGTAACATAGCATATGTTGCTAGCAGATTTTCATGAATTTGAATTAATAAACGTAGCTAAAAATCACTAATAATTTGTTATAGCTTGGCACGTCAAATTGTTTATAGACCATTTAACAAAAATAAAACAATAACAAGTGACAAAGAACTTAACGTAACTCAGATGGGAGTCGTTTCCAGTATTTTAGATTCCCATCGTTGCTTTTAAACAATAACAACAAAAGATTTGGGTGGCCCCCGCTATCTTGAGTAAGTATAAGATTTATTATGATTGATTTGTTTATTGGAAGTTTGTTGTTGAAGAAATTAGTTTGTTACAGTGGCACTCCTTGCATGTAAATATTGTTCACCCTACTTTTAATCCACGTAATCTACAAAACTCTACAAGTAGTTCCCCCATTCTCACTTCTTTCTCCAATGCCCTTAATGTTTTCTAAGTCATCGCTGTCTGTTCCCACTTTAGTATTAAAATCACCTATTTTCTTTCAAATCGTAGCATAAAACATCAGTGGGTGGATAGCACAGTTTCATCGTTAATTTCTGTTTGCCTAAATATTATCTTGCTACTATATTACTTACTACTGTTTCTCCTAATACCTACGCCATATTGATGTTCTCTCCCTTCATCTAAACAAAAATATATAATAGTATGTTTATCTGTCACTATTAATATTTTCCCATAACACATCTACCTGCATTCACTCACTTTCTAATTTTTGGGTAAGTACCTAGGTTTTGGTATATTGGCATGCATCGTAAATTCACCTGTATTGTTCTCTCTTCTTGGCTTAAGTCAGTATTTACGAATCGAATTGAACCTTTGAGTTTAGACTTATCTTTATTTCATTATGTTTTTTCATCCCATTTATCAACTTTCGCAATTACAATCGGTAGCACCAGGTTTTTATCACTTGCGTTGACGTGATTTTTGCCACCACTCCTAATTTTGCTTTTAAAAACTCCTGTACCCCTTCAGTTTGCGAAAAGCTATTCCTTTCATTACTGTATTATTTTTCCTCCCATTTATTTCTACCACAGTCTATTTTCAAGCCTATCAATTTTTTTATTTAGTTTTCTGATTTTTTTTGGTTTAATCTCGCTCCTATATCTTCATTTGGACTGCCTCAGATCCCCTATGAAAATACTGTATGCCATTTCTCTTTAAAATTGGTTATCTAAAAAGCCTGCGAATAACATACATAATAAACTTGAGGCTTCAAGTTGACTTATGAGAAATGACGCTTAATTAATAATTGCAGTTTAACAGTACTGTTGTTCCTATAATCATCTCTAATCAATTATAATCTAGATTGAATATTGAAAATTGAATTTATTAGTAGGTCTAGTCATGAAGGGCTGCTGTCGAGGTATACGAAGGATGGCAGAAACTTTTACAGCTGATCATCCATTTGTATTCTTACTTCAAGCTCTGGACCAAACATCGTCTGCTATATTATTCTATGGAAAAATCGCACAACCAGAACTATAAGAAGTAAATCTGTTTTGTATTGTTTGAATAATGCTGGTAATACTTCTTTTTGATGGTAAACATGCACTCAAACTGTTTAATACTTATTTATTGTTTTCAGCCTTACTTTGTGGAACTCCATAATCATGAAATAAGTAAAGTTTAATAAAAAGTTTCACTGTTTTTATTAAATTATAACCTAACATAATTGTTTCGACAGCTAAGCTGTCCTTATCAAAGGTAATATAAATATATACAAACACGTCGCTAAGGTAAATACAAAAAATAGGTAACTAGACCAAAAGATAAAAATAATTAGAATTAAATATCTAACACTTCCAGTAACGGAGAATTAACAGAGCTCAATCAGAAATGTTTATAGCTGGTAGGTAATTGGCTGCATTCTGATTAATATTGCTTGCAGTTTTGCGTTTAATGACTTTCTGCAACTTTTATAAAATATAAATAAGAAATGAACTTTATCTAAATTATTCATTGGTAGTTAGTAACGCTAAGGATATTCTGTGATTGGTTTAAACTAACAGCCCTTCTTAAATCCAAGTAGAAGATAGTTTTTTGTTCGGAGAGCGTTACTCTAGTCCAGTTAAGCGACTGATACCGAAGGGGTGCGCTTGACACCACTAACTATATAGTATATTACATAACGAGCAAGGAAAGTGCGACAGTCACTTTCCTGCGAGTTATGTACGCTATTTTTCCTACGACCCCAAAAAACAATACATATTTTTATAATTTATTTCAAATTTTAATTTAAATTACAATAAAGTAAATTTATTCTAAGAACCATTTTCAAAATACAAGAAACATGTAGCACATTCTCTATGAATTAATCTTGCAAAAAATTCGTTGACAGCCGGACGCGATCGTGGTCCAGTCGTATTTTACCTTAGCATCTCTTCGGCAAAATCCATCAGGAGATATTATCATTATCCTTGGTGCCAGTCGCATGATAGTTTTGTATTGGCAAATTCATTCTTAGGAGAGTACACTGTGCTAGTCAATTTTTGTATCCAATCCAATACGTACAGGATGTTTCGCTTTTTTAGAAATCCTTCTAACTTCCTTTATTTCTAAGACCTTGGTATCAAGTAAATTTTTTTCGTGGATAGTTTTTGTTGTAAAATTGAAATACACAATGTAATTCCTTACCTGGTTTAAATTGTAGGGGGCGCCAACAAGCAACAATCTCGTTTTAAACGGAACACCCTCTATTTTTAATCATGTATTTATTTGCCCTATTTATTTATGTAGGTGTAATTTTAAAAATCTATAGATGCTTTAAACTTGTTGAACTAGCAATCAAGATACTAACGCAGAATATTTTGTATCTTAAAACGTCTGGTAACAGATAATTATAAAGATTTTGCTCCACATTTAGCATGCCCGCAACGTGCTGTATCAATATTAAATTGTAAATGTGGACAATATTTTAAAAATGTAACTATAGCTTACAGTTAACAGAGAAAAAAATATTAACTGTAACCCAATGGAATGTATTATACTACTTTAATTAATTAATCTGTTTATTTAATATACTATTTAGTTGCGATTAAGATAATAACACTGGTCAACAAACTAAAAAAAAGTTTTTACCTCCGAAATTCTGTTAACTAATTTTGAAAGGTATACTCCTAAGAAGGATTTCTATCATTAACATTAGCTAAAGTTAGTTCGAGTTTCTTAGAGATTAATGATAAAAAAACAAATTTATTGACATTATATGTACATATTCATGAAGGAAAATGCTTTTTTTCAGATTTTCTCTTGTAAATAATATCTACTGCTTCCCTTCTCAAGGTCCAACAACAGTCCGCCAACATTACAGGATTCCACTTTTCTTGGTAACGTCGTTCCATTCCTGAAATCTCTTGATGAAAGCGTTCGCCGTGTTCATGGCTAACATCGCCCATATTTTCTGGGAAAAAGTCCAAGTGTGAATGCATCATATGAACTTTCAATGACATATTGCAACCCGCTACTCTAAATGCATCCAAAATGTCTTCCACTAATGTTTTGTAATTTTTTATCTTTTCTGTTTCCTAAAAAATTCTTGAACACTGCAACCATCGATCTCCATGCCTCTTTCCTGTTAAATTTAGTATGATTTCGAAATTTGTGTCAGCTATCAATTTGTTGATTTGAGGGCCCACAAATATTCCCTCTTTTATTTTGGCTTCACTTATCTTAGAGAACTTTGCATGTAGATACTGAAATCCTTCTCCTTTACGATTCATTGCCTTTATGAAGTTTTTCATCAATCCTAGCTTAATGTGAAGAGGAGGTATTACAATTTTTTCTTTGGTCACTAAAAGAGAATGTTGTATATTTTGATTTCCCGGAGAGAAGCATGATCTTCCCTCCCAAGCTTGTTCAAGATTATGAATGGTTTTCCTTATCGAGACTGTCCCATAGACTCAGAAAACAACAATACTTTGTGTAGCCTTGCTGCATACCCATAAGTACTGCAGTGTCTTCAGATTTTCATATGTTTCGTTTACCGACGAGGTATGACCCATTGGAACGGAAGGGTAGTCGTTTCCATTATGTAGGAGTACTGCTTTAAGACTTGCTTTGGAGGAACCTATAAACAATCTCCAATCATCTGGAGTGTGCTCTATTCTTATACTCGTGAAAACCATTTCAATGTCATTATCAAAGACCATACTATAAAACTTCACAAAATCCTCCTGGCGATGACGAAATACAGTTACATTGGTCTCCTTCTCCAAAAGATTCCATTGCTGTAGGCGTTATGCAAGAAGTTCTGCTTGCGACTTTGATAAATTTAAAGCTCTCACTAAGTCATTCAGTTCTCTCTGGTTGATTAAATGGGTTTGCGTGAACGTGGATGGTAAAAAATCAACATCTTTAGCGGTCTCAATGCGAGTTACCGGGTTATCACCTTCGGTATATTCTAATGAAGAGGTTGCTGGGATTTTGGAATGGGAGGGAAAGGAATGGGATGATTGTCGTCTTGTGGTCGAGCTCTTTGTGCCGCCGGTGTATCTACATATTCATAACTCCTTCTTTTGCGAACATTTAGTCCTGTGTTTTATTTTTACAAAAGCAAGTCGTTGATATGATCATGGCAAATTGCCACGGCGGCACCGCGAGCGACCCGTCTTCTTCTTTCGCTGCTTTCGGAGTAGGCGGCGAGCCGCGTCGTTGAAAGGCCCTCGCGCTTCACTTCTTCTTGGAGGCTGCCTTCTTGGCGGCGGCTGGAGCCTTCTTGGGCTTGGGCGCTTTCGGCTTCTTGGTCGGCACCTTGGTGGTCTTCTTGGCTTTCGAGGGGGTCCTCCCCTTCAAGGCCCGCTTCTCGGAGGCGGCGGGCGTGGCAGGGGCTGCCGCTGCTGGCGACGCCGCGGCGGCTGCTGCTTGCGGCTTCCTGCCCCTGGAACCGGCGGCCTTCTTCTCTGCCCCGACCTTTTTGGCTGCAGGTTTCGGCTTCTTGGCGCCCGCGGCCTTGGCTTTTCCGGAGGAATTTAGTACACTCTATAAGGTAGAATATGATCTGCTTGATTCTAGGTTTGTGCGTGGTTCGGCTTTATAAAATAATCATTATTTTATAAAGTTGCTGTGGAAGATTTACTTAATTTCAGTTATGAGAAGAAATTGTTAACAATTGGAGAAAACGAAATTAGGGATTAGTTTCTCGGTTAACTGTAAACTACATAAAGAGTTACATTTCTAAAATATTGTCCACATTTACAAGTTAATATTGATACAGTACGTTGTATGTATGCTAAATGTGGAGCAAAATTTTTATATCTGTTAACAGACGTTTTAAGATACAAAACATTCTGCGTTAGTATCTCGGTTGCTAGTTCAACAAGTTTAAGACATCTATAGATTTTTAAAATTACATTTACATAAATAAATAGGGCAAATAGATACATGATTAAAAATAGAGGGCGTTCCGTTTAAAACGAGATTGTTGTCTGTTGGCGTCCCCTACAATTTAAACCAGGTAAGGAACTACATATGTATTTCAATTTTACAATAAAAATCATACACGAAAAGAATTTACTCGATACCAAGATCTTAGAAATAAAGGAAATTAAAAGGATTTCTAAAAAAGCGAAGCACCCCGTACGTATTGGGTTGGATACAAAACTAGCACAGTGTACTCTCCTAAGAATTAATTTGCCAATACGAAACTTTCATCCGACTGTCACCAAGGATAACGATAATATCACCTGATGGATTTTGCCGAAGAGATGCTAAGGTAAAAGACGACCGGAGCACGATCGCGTCCGGCTCTCAACGATTTTTTCTTATCTATTTCATGACAAATATGAGACCACAAAAAGTTACGTTCAAAAGTTCCTTGAGCAAACTTACTGGAGCAAATTGCTCATTTATGTATGACATATCTTCTTTCTTCGATAACACGAAAAGAAGGCGAGGTACGAAAAAATATTCGGACATTTCTGGTAGGGATTTAAATAAACTTTAATTTACCTAACCTCCTTCATCTCTCAACTGTTAGGGGTCGTGGTTTGCCCTCATTATCTCCTCGGGCTCGTCACCTACAAACGGTGACTTTTAGGGGTTATTTAACAGCCCTCCAGGAAGGCCTATGCAGAAATCCACGAACTTTCCTCAACTTTCCACTATTCATGAAAATTTGTTCTAAATTGACTGGACTATATGGGGTCGTAGGAAAAATTAGTTTAGCGTTTTGTTAGATTACTTATAGAATTAGAGCTTTAAGTGGTTTATTTTTAAATGAGTCTTTACTGTTTCCGTATTGTACCATGAGTTAAGTGAGTAACTCTTTTTGTAGAAGTACATATTAAGATATTCTGTCGCGGGTTCCTTTATATATGGAATTAAATTAACGAAGGGAAATAAATGGTGCGACCTAGTTCGCTTTTAAGAACTTGAGAATTTGTCTTTACTGGATTAGTACCGATTAATGTTGGAAGTCCTCTATCGAAATTAAAAAATGTATTTAATAATGTTAATAGTAAAATGGCTAGTAAAAGTTCATTGTAAAACGGTTATGATCTTTGTTTTGCTATCGTTAATGCAATAAAAAGAAGAAAATAATAATAATACTATCATCTATAAAATTTGGAAGTTATTGCAACGTCTGAAGATTTTGAAATTTTTGTAATAGCTCAGGGTTCAGCGAAAATGTTATGTTCCGGCAATTATAGTTCATTGGACGGTATTGTGGTTTTTTGGGTTATTTGTGATCTTTATAGTGTGGTGTCAAGTGGGGATTATTGTTACAGCAAGAACATAAGAATAATAGGATTGATGACACTAATCTCTTGTAAGTTATTGAAATCATTTTTATTTTCAAGTTTCATTTTGTCAACAATTAAAAATATTTGGATTTTAATTAAGAAATTTCTAGATGAAAATGTCTTTAGAATAGGACCCCCAAATTAAATTAAAATATTAGAAATTCATGTTGCTATGATTTTATTGAATTTAAATCAATATACAAAGATTAAAACTATAACTTAATGCTATAGTTTGGCACGACAAATTGTTGGCGTCCATTTACAAAATAATTCTGAGAAATAAAATGAAAGATTAGTCACAATGAATTTAATACAAATTGATGTGGCATATTTTCCCAAATTATAGATTCTGTAGTTTTGCTGTTACACAATAACATAAAATAATTTGGGTGTCGCCCTTCTATCTTTTAATTGTTTCTGTGATTTTGACTAACTCATTTCTTTAAACAATTGTTGAATGTAGAATAGCTCACCAGATAATTTGTCGAATCCAATGCATCCAAATTAACCTTTCTTATTTCTTAATCAAAATTATTTAAACCTGCTTTTAATAGCAATAAACTAATACTGTATACAATTCTTTTGTTGCAAATGTATGCTACTTTGTAAAAGATAAAGGCATTAAAATGCGTTTAAAAGGTAACAATGCAACGTTTGGGAAATATCAAATTGTCTGTCGTTTACTTTGCTCTGTATTGATTTAATTTAAATTATTGATCGATTTGACCCATTTCAAATTGGGAGTAGATACCACTGTAATAATTACGATCTTTGATACATACAATCTGGTGATGCTCAATTTAATCTGTATTAAAATAATTCTTATTCCTTCTTAAATCTAAAATCAGTAAGCTTTTCACTTAACATCTACGACCTGAAAGTAATTTGGTTTACAGAAATAAGTACCTCTGTTTTTAAAAGCATAAGCCGCTTTGGGTGTTTTAATATCATTTAAAGTAAGTATACATTTTTCAATTTATTAATGGATTTCAACGTTACAACAGTAATATTTGGGCACCTTTATATATAAAGTAAGTGTTTTCACATGAGAATGCAACAGAAATCATTCATCTAACTTATAACTTAGAGAATAAATTGTGTCCCCGCATTCTACATCTATTCGTATTAAGATGTTAAGGACTTATTATTGGAAAAATTCTAAACCTTGAATATCGAGCAATCCAATAAAAACTTCATCAAGCCAAAAAAGAAAGAAAGAAAGGAAACTGCTTATAAGATGAAAGTTTCGACTTTCCAGGTAGGTACTTCAATCTATACCGTACATTTGACAAACGACATCTTCTACATACCTAGTGTTGTAAATGAAAGAAAGTTCTGAAGATGCTGGTGAGAACGTTCGCGAACGTTCGCGCAAGATAAAACCGTATCAAAAGAACGTTCTCTTGGAGAGCATAATTAAGCACGTTCGCGAACGTTCTCATAATAATTCTGGAAAACTTTCAGAATAATACAGCACAAACAAGCATAAACAAGAACATTAAAAATCGATAATAAAACTGAAAGTAACAGAACCTAAACCGCATGCCCACGCAAAATATACATTTGTGTTACACGCAGCAGCTAGGAGCATAATCAAGCACGTTCGCGAACGTTCTCATAATAATGCTCGAGAACTTTCAGCACAAACGTCACAAAAGAGCATAAACAGAAACATTAAAAATCGAGGAGAAAACCAAAACTAAACGATCTTAAACCGCATTCCCGCGCAAAATGTACACGTGTTACTCGCAGCTGCTATCTGCGTCGGGTGTTCAAAAGACAGACAGTTTTATAAGCATAGTTTGCACAATTTATGCCTTTGAAAGCATTATTGACAAGAAATTTGGGTTACCGTCCGGAAGCACCTGTTTAGTTTTTGTTATATATAAACTTTTTATTTAAATTTGTTATATATAAACTTTTTATTTAAATTTGTTATATTTTGTTTATACAAATAGTGACAAATGTTTGTAAAGTTTTTAATATGTATTACTGGTGCATGCGGTGGCTGCGGCGGTTACTGGCGGTTTTGGACACTGCCGACCGTGGACACTACGACGTGCACACCAACCGCAAGCGATGGACACCTTGCGCGGTCAGCGCATTATCCACGGTCGGCAATGTGTCCAGTAGTAAAATTTATTTTAAGGGTAGGCGTAGTGTCCGCAGTCGGCGTTGTATCCGGTAGCCGTAAAGGTGCATACCTGAGCTTCTAATCTAAATATAATGGGACATATTCACATGTCATGATTAAAGGTGTTTCTAACTGAAGTTAAAATCAACAAGAAAAATCTTTATCTCATTCTAATAAGTGAAAAAAGATTAGAATTGGTCACCATGGCAATTAAACACATTATTAACTTAATAGTGGGATTTAAATATGGCCCAACGAGTTTAATATTTCCAATTCTCTGTTATTGCATTTTTTTAACACATTACCTTCCAACAGTCAAATTAACTGCAATTACTAGCATTATAAATGAGAAGAGGAAAATTGGAGAACATTCGAGCATTTTCAGCATTTTGAGAAATTTCACGAACTTTTGAAATTATCTTTATTTTGGGTATATCTTTGCAAGTTAAAGGTATATTCTCCAGTCCTGCTCACTTTTGAGCGTTTATTCTCGTTTGTGCTCCGGGAATATTTTCCAAAAATAAATGCTCGGGCATTTTCCAACACTATACATACCGTATTGCTTTTTAGATTGCATTGCAAAAATTTATTGGCCCCATTGAGAGTAAAGCAAGAAGAATCATTCTCTAAACAACAATAAATTGTGATAAAAAAAATTACTAATAATTTTCACGTATCATCCCATAAGCCAAGTATTAAGCAGGCCATACGCACCAGTGGTATGTTTTCTTGGTTAAAGAACCTACCTACGACAAAATTCGAATTAGGCGTTTCACCTGCAGAAATGTTATACGAAACTGCACTTCGTTTACCCGGAGATTTCTTTGAGAAAAAAAACCAATGAGGATTTCCGTATACTTCAATTTCTTCGCCAATTGAAACATCATATGCACAATCAGAAATTGTCTTCACAAGGATTTATAAATTAAATTATTTTGTTCCCAAAGAATTACACGCGTTTTTTCAAGAAACGATACCTATATCGCCCCCTATAAAGTGTTGACAATAACTGCTAAATATTTTATGCTAGTCGGGTTAAATCAACTCACACCAATAGACAGACTTTTTTATATGTATTCTCTCTAGTAGTTCTAGTAAGAAAAACCTTCTAGAGATACGTGCACCGGCTACTACAGTTTTCATTAAGATTACTTGAAATGTATCATCTTAAAGTTATTTTTAATTATTATTAGTAATTAGTTATATTGATTTAAATACTCTTGTACAAACTTTTTTGAAAACAAACATCAATCCATTCTGAAGTTTTTTGTAGCTAGAATCTATTATACATCCATATGCAAGGGCAGTAATTAATTCTATCTTTTTCTTGGGGAATGCGTTGAATGCCCAAGTTATTCTGAGTTATTATTCTAAGTTATTCTGAATTATCATTTAAACGTGGTAACACTATCACTACAGTGTCAATATAGTGATAGAATTTTTTGAAGTTGCCTTTTAATGGTATTGTTTGCATTAAATTGAACGTTAATAAACAGTTTTTAGTATTGGAAGTTTCGATATAGTATTAAATATAGATGTAAAACTAACTTCCGATGAAATAAATGATCATTTTGTAGGTGTTACTGCGGATATAATTTCAAAAAATTCCCAAACCAACTAAAAACCTTAAGGACTATTTAACTAGCAGAGGTAATGAAAATAATTTACCAGCTTTTCACTTTACACCTGTATCTTATATTTATATTAGAGATACCATAAACAATTTAAAAAACAAAACCTCAAGGGATGATTTTGAAATGAACGTTCCTCTTATAAAAGGTATAAAAGATAAAATTATATTTCCTTAACAAAATTGATTAATCAATGTATAGACGAAGGTATCTTTCCAGATGTACTAAAACAATCAAAGGTGGTACCAATACACAAAGGAGGAGCTACCTCATTGGCTACCTCAGCTAAGCTCATTGGTTCCTATTGTTTCCAAGATTTCTGAGTCTGTTTTAAAACAACAAATATACGAATATTTTGAAGAAAATGGTCTGTTTTGTAGGGAACAATTTGGTTTTAGAAAAAACAGAAGCACAACAGAAGCCATCTCATACCTCATCAATAACATAATAGAAGGTTATGAAAATGGCGATCATACTGAACTAATCTTCTGTGACTTGCAGAAGGCATTTGACTGCGTGCAGCATGAGTTATTACTAGAAAAATTGACATACTATAACTTTTCAGATGTCAGTTGCAAGTTGATACGAACCTATATGGAAAATAGGTGTCAGTATACTTTTACAAATGGACAAACGTCTAAATGCAAAGAGGTAAGATGCGGTGTCCCTCAAGGATCCGTGGTCGGGCCCCCGCTATTTTTAATTTATATAAACGACTTGTCCAATGGATTGGTAAATACAAATTTCACACTTTTTGCAGACGATTACAGTCTATTTTCATCACACAAAGATTTAAACACCCTAAAAAACCGCATGGAAGGTGTGCGCTCAGCAGCCACAAACTGGTTTTCTGCAAACACATTAAAATTAAATGAGGAGAAAACAAAAAGTATGCTTTTTAGTTTCCGAAATATAGACCCTAAAATAAATAACCTCTCTATCGTTAAATTTTTAGGCTTAGAGTTAGATTCGTTGCTAACCTGGAAAGTGCATAAAATTAAGCGGAGGTATTTACGTGATCAGAAATTTGAGAGAAGTAGTAACTAAGCAATTATTGCTAACTGCTTATTATGCATTGTTGAAATCAGTATGCACCTATAATCTGGTAAATTGGGGTCATTCGGCTCATATCGATCGTATCTTCGGTCTTCAGAGAAGGGTTATACGAATTATAACTGGCTTAGGCTATCGAGACGATGTAAAGAATAAGTTTACAGAATTGGGAGTATTAACAATACCTTGTCTTTACATGAACACTTGTTTAATATACGTAAGACAAAACATACATTTATATTTCTTAAATAATGATTACCATAATTATCCAACCAGAGCAAATTTGCAAATAAGAGTAAATTATTCCAGATTAGAACATAGTAGAGTAGGGGTTAACTATTACGGACCTGCTTTTTTCAATAAGCTTCCTCAGGACATTCAGACTCTTGAGATAAACAGTTTTAAAAACTCCATCAAACATCTATTGATCGCAAAAGCTTACTATAGAACACAAGATTTCTTAAACGATTCACTGTGATACAATTCAGTATAAAACTATGTGATAATTTATTGTGTGTTATTGTAAATTTATGTGATAATTTATTGTGTGATACTGTAAATTGTTAAAGTAACTTAAAATCTAAATCATACTGTAATCCATTAACTTTAAATTATCTATGTACTTGACTTGTGTAAAACTATTGTTATAGCACCAATAAACTGATTGATTGATTGATATACTGACCGTTCGGCATAATCAATATTCGGCCAAATGACTCTTCGTCAAAATGCATGGCATTCCTCATTATAACTGGTGGCAATTTAGTTTTCGGCATCATATTCTTCTTTTTCCAAAAAAATGAAATGAAAAATAAATTTAAAGTAACGTTAAGCATAATCTTATTAGACTAGGTGGAAGTAATAAAACAACATAGTGATATAGTTTTACAAATCTAAAACTTCTAATCGTCTTAAAATTACAAATTAATGTATAGGATATCTCACACACTATGTTATTACACAAAAACTGCAGTATAGTATTTCGTGGTTTCAAGTACTAGTAAAAATGTATTATGTGATAAACTAATTAGGAAAACCACAATTTAATTTTATTTTCTCTTCGCGTCTTCTTCAATCACAATTATTATCCAGTTTATGTATCTATCAATTCTAGTATACACAGCAGGAAAACCCTGACGTGCACATCCTAAACCAAAGGAAACAACCCCTTCTTGATACCAGTTAGTTTGTCCACTTTGAGGATCATCATATGGTCTCATGAGTGGTCCACCAGAATCTCCTTGGCAAGAATCTCTTCCAATTTCACCACCTGCACATAACTGGTTTGCCCCTACGGCTTTACCTTTCAATTTCGTTACGCATTGTGAATTTGGAAGCAGTGGTACATCTACTTTTAATTTTATTTCTGATGTTACATCTGCAAATAAGATAATTTTAATTTAAAATTACTAATTTGTTTCAAGTGATATACCACAAAGAATTAAATTTATATATAAGCTTGCTGTCAAAGTTTTGGATAACGTAGGAACTGTTCAAGTTGTAAGGGCGGATTCTGGCTTTATGCCTGAGAATTTATTTTTGAGGTATTTCTGAAGAACGGGAAAATAGATGATCTAAGGTGTGTTGAACACAATATACTTAGACCGTCTGTCGCTCTCTCTATAGTCGTCCTGTAGTAATTTTTGCTAACAGCATATAAGTAGTGTCCTATATTTTCTGAATAATAAATCAACATGTAAAAGGACATTTTAAATAAAACAACTATTATTCAAGACTCAAAATCAAATTGTTTTGAACGGTCACAATTCAGGAGGATTAAGGGCACACTAAGGGCTATTCTATCTATACGACATTTCTGAAAAAAAAAACGAAGTGGTGTTTTGCATTTTAAAGTTTATTGAAACTGCAGGCTTTTAAAAAAATTTTACATGTCGGCATTTAAAAAAATTGAATTCAAAGAAATTCAAAGAGTTATCACAAAATACAACGTTTTTTTGTAATGAAGGTACAAAGTGAAAAGAGAGTTATAGTATGTATACAAGGAAGACAGGCTTTTTAATGCATTATAACTGATGGAATGTGAAAATTATCTGACTGAAGAATTTGCTGGCTTCATAGCCAAGTGAGAACAAATTGAAAAGTATGCCTCACAATGTGCTTGAACAGTCTCCTTACCAACCTTACCATCTACACCTTCAGAATCTTTTGATGAGCTGGTGAACCACAGAAGAGTATCAGTGATTCTAGATAGATCCGATGTACGAATAATTGTCTTACGTCGGATTATATAAATAATTCTGATACATTCGATGTACTGCTAGTCACGGATTGACCGAAGTTTCATCTTCAAACCTTTTGTTACAGAAAGATTTTTTATTATTTGGTTGTGGTTTAAAATCTATACCTTTATATCTAACATTCATGTACTCATATATTCAACAGAAGTAAGTCACTTACCGTTCTCTGTAAGACCCCATCCAGCGATGGTCATATATGTATTAAAATCGGCAATTGGTAAATTTTTCGGAGGAAGACAGATTGGTCGAATATATTCTAGAAATAAGAAAAGAAGGATTATTAGTAAAATAATGAAAAAATTGGAATTCATGGGTATAATGATATAACTAATACATTTTTCTCCAACCGCACGAATATGTAGTAGAAAAAGTAGACCATTTAGGAGCTGTTACTCCTTACCATAGTAACTGTACAAAAAGTAATGACTTTTTGTACTAGGACAAAAAGTAATCGGATGTTACGCGTGTCATTTTATATTATATCAATAATGCGAAATAAATATAAATCTTCAATTAAATACTAATCATTTATCTGTTTGTTGATAATATTAATATAAAATTATTAAATGAATTTCTTAAGACATAAAAAATAAAAAGAAATTCGATGTTTTTATTGAAATCTTATTTGCTGCTAATTAACTTTTCTTGGCGTGGAAAAGGGTTTTTATGTTCTCAAATCTTGTTTATGTACAGGGTGTTCAAATAATACCTTAAAATTTTGAACTTAAACTGTATGTTTTACCGAAGATTAGGGATTAACACTCTAACCAATCCTAAAATACTTTCTTTAATAAGTGCGGCGTTGCCAAATTATGAATTTTTTCCATAAAATTTCTAATTATTTAAGAGAATTTCGACAATTTGAGCATCTTAGAACTTTTGACAATCACTACGATATGTTGTATTTCATGACACTTCAAAGTTTACACTTGTATACAAAACACTCATCCTTACAAATGAAAACCATCAAACGACCAAATAACTGGAACTGGGAACAAGAAGAGAAGTCAATACTACTAGATTTATTGCGTGAGAAAGTTGATGCAAAAAAAACAGATAATATCCTAATAAGAGAAGAGAAGCAACTTGGAATGATCTAAAAAAGCAAAGTTGAAACTTCGGGTACAACCGAGATCTTCCAAAGACAAAAGAACAGTGGCAAAGAATGAAAAGGGAAGCAAAAAGCAGGGTTTCGCAATGTTAACTGAATCCTTAGAGATCTGGCTCCAGCTGATTTTGAGAATGATTATTCCGAATTTGATTGCGATGGGAATAAAGATAAAGGAAAAGGAGTGTGTTTCAGAAGCTAAAACAAACGCAGATTTATCACTAATAATCACCGATAATTTCGCCTAAATTCATCTTTCGTATACGTCTCAAAGGTGTCTTGTCCCTTTTTATAAACTTTGGTCTTCCTGGGCCTTTCCATTTCTTGTATACCAGGAATTTCATCATCTTCTGAATGATGAAATTCCTATTTCATTAATTCTGAATCTCTTCGATATCTAAATCTACCTTTTACGAAATTGATGAAAAAAAGTAAACGTTTTTTACTACTGTCACTTTACACGTAACTTAAACTAGGGTCGGAATGCGTATAAAATTTACACGTATCCATAATTTACAACCCCATGTAAAATGTATATGAATATGCATTTTGTGTAAAATCATACACCTTCAATCCACGTCAGATGTATTTACATGCGTGTAAATGACTATAACTAAGGCTGTTAATATTTAGACGTACTCCTATTATTTATTGTCTTTTATCTTTTCCAAATATGTTTGAACTTTTAAGCCATCTTGGCTAGCCATGAAAGATAACTTACTTATTTTTCTTGTTATTATTAACTATTCCTTAGAAAAATTAATAAATTTACGTTTTAGGATACAGCAATAGAAACTGTCTCTTATACAGGGTGGTCCAGACCACCCGTACACCCCTTTTAAAATGCGGGGGATTAAAAGTTCTTAACAAGACGATGGGTGATCTTACTAATGTTGATGTGCTCTATCGAATGACGCCAAAAAGAAACCCTCCTGACCCCCCCTTGTAGGGGTTAAGGGGAGCCACTTTAAAAATTCAAATGGGAATTCCTAAATTTTATTGCATATTTAGATTCTACTTTTCAAAATATGAATAATTTATTTGAAACATTTTTGTATCTTGGCAACAAGTGGCGCTGTAATCGCAAAAAACGATCTTTTGCATTTTCCGTCGTCTCTGGCATATTTACAGGTGCAAATAACAGTTTTTCATATTTTTTACCAAATAGTGATGAAAAAGCTTTGCTAATGTGTACTTTCATGAGAACAAATTTTACGTTACGATAAAAACGGAAATTCTCTCCCTAAGATGTTTTCGAAAAAACAGATTTTTTTTCTTGCGGTTTACGTGACAACAATTTTTTTCTGAAATTTTTAGATCGTTTTTTAACCTTAACGTCTACTTATTTAGATATTGCTTAATCTTTTTAATATTTATCTGGATATTTATTTTAAGCATATCTAATTAATAAAAATGATCGATAAAACATTCTAAATTGTAATCTGCTCTGCATATCGCAAAATAATATTTAAATCGTACTAATTTAATATTTAATTTTAACAGAAAATAACTTGCTACAATTCTTTACTTCGCAAGTCTATTTAAATAGTATGTAATTGTTGCAAATCAACTGTTCAAATAAATAATTTCTATTTCACAATTTAAAATTTTATTCTTACTTTATGGCGTGAGTGGATGAGATATCCATATTTCATCATTCATTGCTATACGCTAACAGAAAGATAACCACTGAAATTTAATAGTGAATTACAAAGTGAAATTCTCGTCGGCAGATTTTTGACTTGACATGACTTGACTTGACATGTTTTGAAGTAATACCATCTTCCCCAGTAGAATCTTGGAAAATGTTGTTAGAATGGAACACAAATTCTAACAACAAAAAAATATTGTTATCACTTATAACGTTAGAAAAAAAATCCGTTTGTCGAAAACACCTTAGGTAGAAAATTTGCGTTTTTCATTGTAACGTAAAATCTTTTCTCATGAAAGTACACATTAGCAAAGTTTTTTTCATCACTATCTAGTAAAAAATATGAAAAACTGTTATTTGCACCTGTAAATATGCCAGAGACGACGGAAAATTCAAAAAGTCAGTTTTTTGCGATTACAGCCACCATTGCCACCTGTTGCCAAGATAAAAAAATGTTTCAAATAAATTATTCATATTTTGATGAGTAGAATCTAAATATAAAATAAAATTTGGGGGTTCCCATTTGAATTTTCAAAGTTGCCCCCCTTACCCCCTACAAGGGGGAATCAGGGGGGTTCCATTCTGAGGTCATTCGAAAGAGCACATCGATCATCATTGATCATCGACATAGATCAGCAGTAAGATCACCCATCATCTTGTTAAAAAATTTTAATCCCCCGCATTTTAAAAGGGGTGTACGGGTGGTCTGGACCACCCTGTATATAGTCGTCCGAATATACGGTAAAGGATTTTGTTAGCGTTTCGTGCGTAGCGTTTCGTGCGGAACTGTAAAATCTTCTCGTTTCGTGCGTCAACCAGATGGACAATCAAGTTCGGTACTAATGACTTCTGGTTTCGTGCGCTCACCCAAGATTTTCCTGCTGACTTTGGATACTTTTTAAAATAAAAGTGCTGCATACAAATTGTTGATTTTCTTTTCAGTGTTTTATTCATGTATGTTTTCACATCAAATACAAAAATCTAAAGTATTATAAAAATTATTAGTTTAGACCAGATGCGAGTAAATAATTATTCTCGTAATCTTTTAAATAATCATGTGATTTTTTAAACCAGTTCAATTGCTTCATCAATTATATTGATTTTCTAAATTAAAGCTATTTATTTTAGCTACTTTTAGATCCTAATTAATAAAAGGGAAATAATAATAGATAAGTACATATAAATATGAAATTTATTAGATATTAAGAATAAAAATGTATCAGCTTTAACAGATGGCAATTTACAAAGCATCCACATCGACACTTAAGGAAAGTAAGGTGTTCCCATATTAGTGTTTCTTTAAATCCTGTATATTATGAATTGCTGTTACACATTGCAAATTTAGTTATGTTATGAATTTCAAGGAAATTGCATATAATATTAGCGGTACATAACAAAGTAGGTATGTAGATCTGTATTATCCATCAATATTCCAAATTGAGTAAAGTTTCCGTTTGTTTTTTAGCGCTACTAATGGTAAACAAATGATGCTTAAGTAAAAGAAACTACTAAAGAGAGAAGAATTTGCTTACATTTTAGCTGACTCTGTGAAGTGTAGAATATTAAAGTTGATATTATACTTGATATTCGGATAAGATCAGGTAAACATTTGCAGGTAATAACGCACGAAATAAGTCATTAACGCCATCATTTGAATTCCGCACGAAACGAGAAAGTTTCAGGTATATTTTCGTCGGCGCACGAAACGCGACGCACAAAACAAGAATATACCCGATAAAGAATTTCCGCAACGAAGACACCCTAAAAAAACATGTTTAGAAAACTGAACAAAGACTCGACAGTACAGGTAAGGTAATGTTGATTATGAAATGACCGTAAGGATGGACATGGACAATCGGACATTAAATGTCAGAAAAATAAGCAGAGATCTGGTTATTAAAAGTTTGTCAGCTGCAAGAATCCTTTAAGAAAACAGATTCTGTCCTTATTATGATCAGCGCCACTAAAAGCTTGCTGATACCGATTGTGAGAATCGGATAACAAAGCAAAACGTGGAAATTTCATAATTCAAACATGTATTATTCAAGTATTATTTACTGACAAATCAATGCTTCATAAAACAAACGATTCCTTAGATCGGCATAATTTTCATTTATTCCAGCGAAAACCCTCATTAAGTTCAAGTTTTGGATTTTCAACGCAAGTAGTCGGTCAATGTTTAAGTATAATTAATAATTATTTATTAATTTTATTGATATTAGGGAATTTTTTGATATGAGAGATAATTTTAGAGTTACTTTCTTCTACAGTGCTATTAAATTATAATGCAACATGTGCAATATGATCTATGTTGCATTTGAAAATAATCAAGTAAAAGCATTATGCAAACATGGTTATACAGCACGCTATTTTACACGACTTACATATATTGCGTAGTAAATAAATAGCACTGTATGTAATAATGTAACAATTTAATAAAAAAATAATGATTTGGCAACACCGCACCTGACAAAGGAAATACCTACTTCAGATTTGGATAAAATACTAATCGAAGTGTTAATTTCGGTAAAGCATCTATCTGATTTAATGTTATCAGAATTTGAAGGTATAATTCAAATACCCGTACCTAAACAAAATTTGGAAACATTTTAGTAGTGTTTGTAGGACGCTGATAATATTGTCTGCAATTTTTTTTACTAAAATTCAGATAAATGAACAAACTGTGACTTGTTTACTACGACCTTACAAAATTGAAAAATTTATAAATATAATTTATAAATTGGCAACGTCGCAATGGATTTAAAAAGAATCTATTGTTGAATAAACAACTGAGAGGGTAATACATTTCGGGTAAAATATATAGGGTATAACATTTAAGAAAAGCGTAGTTCCAACTGTCACGCTTTTGTGAAACATCTTGTACTGTTGTAAATATGTGAGTATGGGCAACCAAGAAACTTTTGTATTAAACATTTTTTATGCACAGATGCATTATAATTAGACTATTATTGCTAGATTTATCTAAACATAAATGTCTCTTTATCCCCCAAGGGCCTCTTTATGATCCGACGGGCAATAATGAAACGTCAATTAAATGTCAGAGCTGTATTTGTAGAACTTGATTGGTTCTTAATATAATTTGTAAACTTATCACCAATGAAAATAAGCTGAAATTAAGTATTTTAGATAGTAACGTACTTCGTATATATGCACATAAGTATACGTACAGCGGCTTGATGTAACCTACGTACTCATTTAATTATATTTTTTACACAATAATAGATTTGAGATAAAAACAATCTGTGCATAAAATAGTGTATGCATTTCGGGCATAACTTGCTTTTATGGCCCTACAGCCTTTTCCTAGCCCTCGGCTGACGCCTCGGGCTAGAAATAACGCTTCTGGCCATACGAATTATTTTAGAACTAATCAAGTTTCCAGACCAAGCAATCATTATTCTACTTCAAATAACTATAGTGCCAGATCATTTTCTCAAAACCGTTCAAATAATTTTCAATATGGTCATAGGAAACCTTTCAATAAAGAACGCGATAGGGGATATCAACGCTTTAATAAATTTTCTAATAATAAAGATCCCCCTAATCAGGTTAATAAACAAACGTCGAACGACATTCAACGAAATTATAATTATCCTCGCAGCAATACGAATCTGCGACAAGGGGCAGCCATGCAAGCGGCACCCACAACTTACAGACCTGGAAATACCAATAGGGCAGGTCAGAATCGTACTCGAGAAATTCATACAGTCGATAATTTAAACTTACAAGGGCTTCACTTATCGCCTCGAAGCGAAAGCCCCAGAAAATTTTAAACTCTAATATTTTCAAACATGACATCTGCATACCTCAAATTAATTGGGAATTATCAGAAAATCTCCCATGTATAATTTATTTGTTTATTAATGGTAACTTATGTAAATTTTTATTAGATAATGGATCCGCAGTAACGTTAGTTAAAAGTGAAGTAGTAAATCTTCATTTACTTCAGGACGAGCCTGATGTTTTTCTTACAGGAATTTCAGGAACAAGAATCAAGGCCTTAGGCAGTGTATCTTTGGACTTTGGTGTTGTTCAAAATTTAGTAAATTGTACTTTTGACGTTTTAGTTTGCGGTAATCAATTGAAGGTAAATGCAGATGGTGTCATTGGTCGCGATTGGCTAATTGCAAACAAAGCATTAATTAATTATGAAAGTTTTACTTTAAACATTTGGAATTATAGTATACCTATTTATCGCCAATCAGATCAAAGAAGTATAGATTTTGAAACTCATATTCAGGGGCATATTTATAATAATAATGGTTCATTTGCAAATAATAATGTTTTTAATAATCAAGGTTTAAATATTTCTCGTCAAGCTAGGGACATTCCTAGGAATTCGGGAACCACGCATGCTGCACGCACCGAGAATATAGGGGAAACAACCAATGAACATGTTCATAACTTTCTTTCTAATGCACCTCCAGCGTATGAGGGCATACGTTCTCAAGCTCTAGAAGATCTTGTAGAACCAATAGTGGAATGTAATACAGCTGATTCCTCGGGAATGAGGGCTCCATGGTTAGCTGACCACTATTTAGCACCGAAGCAGTTGGGAGTCAAGTCTACCCCACCTTCGCCGAAGAAAATATTTAAGATTACGGAAGAAGGTCCAGAAGAGACTTCTTCTAAGGGTTGCAAGAAACCACATTCGTTTCCAAGAGGAATACGGAATGCTCAAGAGAGTAAGAAAATATTTAAGATTACGGAAGAAGGTCCAGAAGAGACTTCTTCTAAGGGTTGCAAGAAACCACACTTGTATTCAAGAAGAATACAGAGTACTCAAGAGAGTAAGAAAACGGTTAGTTTTACGGATCAGTGTTATCCGGTACCGTCAAATAAGAAAGAAAGAAATGTTCATATAGAGAATCCAGTAGTTACAATTCACAGTAATGGTGAATTAAGTTCAGATGAATTTGAAGGAGAAGATTCCTCCATACCAGATGGCAAGAAGCCAGGTGTTAGCAAAGTACACGAGATTCATAGTGAACCTGTACAACAGCACTCAGAAGTTAGTGCAAAGTTTGAAATAAATACGATGGATGAAAAGCTCCAAAGTAATGTTAAGTTATTAGAAGATATCGTTTTACCCCCTCGAGCAGAAATAAATTGCGTAGCTAGCAATGGTAAGTTTAATAAAATCTCTACGGAGAATATTGTATTAGAACCGGTTTCTACGGGAAACCAAGGCGTTTTTGCAGCCAGAACCTTAACTCAAAACAGTAATGAACTTATAGTAAGACTTGTAAACTTAAACAATAAACCTATTTCTTTGTCTAAAAATACTAAAGTGGCAATCGCGGAACCACTAAATGATTCTTATCAAATACAAGGTCATACAACGACAGTAAGTACTATTGATACATCCAATAGTGATTGGATCGAAACTCATTTTAATTTATCACATTTAGATAATCATGCTAGAGGTTTAATGCACGAATTTCTTTCAAGGTATAGTGACATTTTCACCGATGGTGAAGGTGAATTGTCTACAGCACATAAAGTGGAACACAAAATCATAGTCGAAAACGATCAACCTATCAATAAACGTCCATATAGAGTACCTTTTAAACAACGTGAACTTTTGCGTAAAGAAATAGATAGGCTCTTGGAAGCCAAAATCATTAGGCCCTCCAATTCACCTTGGAGTGCGCCAGTCATTTTAATTGTCAAGAAACAAGAAAACGGTGACGATAAGATTCGTATGTGTATTGACTATCGAAATTTAAATGCGGTTACAAAACGAGATGTTTTTCCTTTACCTCTTTTACAAGATGTTGTAGATTGTTTATCAAATGCAAATCTGTTTAGCGTTTTTGACGTTATATCAGCATACCATCAGGTCCGCATGGAATCAAATAGCATTAAATATACCGGTTTTTCAACTCCAGATGGACATTATGAATTTCTTCGACTTCCTTTTGGGTTAGCAAATTCTCCAATGACTTTTCAACGTTTTATTTCATGTTCTTTAGCAGGTTTAACCGGAGACATGTGCTGGGTTTATTTAGATGATATTTTAGTGTTTAATTCCACAGGAATTGAAGATCACATAAGCAAATTGCAAATAGTTTTTGATAGATTACGTCAAGCTAATATAAAATTAAAACCAGATAAATGTAAATTTTTAACAACAGAGGTTAAGTATTTAGGTCATATTATTACCCAACAAGGTATTCAACCAGATCCGGAGAAAATATCCGCAGTTAAAAATTTTCCAATTCCAAAAACTGTTAAAAATATTCGTGAATTTTTAGGCCTAGTAGGTTGGTATAGGAAATTTATTCCAAATTTTGCTCATATTGCAGAACCGTTAACAAAATTAACTAAGAAAGATATACCTTTCCAAATTGGAGAAGAAGCACTTCATGCTGTTAACACTTTAAAAGCGGCAATAACGTCCGACAAAATTTTAGTTTATCCAGATTTTACTAAGCCATTCATATTGGCAACCGATGCTAGTAATGTTGGCATGGGAGCTATTCTCAGCCAAGTACATAATGGTTTGGAAAAACCAATTGCTTTTGCAAGCAAAGCTTTATCAAAAGCTGAAAGAAATTATTCAGCAAGCGAACGAGAACTTCTCGCAGCTATTTTTGGTATCAAACAGTTTCGCTGTTACTTATGGGGAACTCCTTTTCTTTTGATCACAGATCACCGACCCTTAAAATGGTTGTTAACAATAAAAGACCCTACATCACGCTTAGCGCGTTGGGCATTACTTTTAGGCGAATATAATTTTGAAGTAATTCATAGGCCAGGTAGACTACACGGGAACGTAGACGCATTAAGTCGCATGTTTCCCGAGCCTGATCAGTCTTTAAATGTTCATTCCTTAACGTTTGAAAACTTTACCGAAATTGTTAGACATAACGTCATTAATACAGAAAATGTTAAAATTATAAAAGGAGACTTATTTACATGTCCGGAACACTATGCTTTGGCTCATTGTGTTTCACAGGACTTTGCCATGGGAAAAGGCATTGCAGTAGAATTTAAGCAACGTTTTGGTTCACTTTCTGACTTAAAATCACAAAATAAACAAATTGGCGAAATAGCTACTTTACAATTACCTGATCGTAATGTTTATTATTTAATTACTAAAACTCGATACTTTGATAAACCTACTTATAAAATTATTTGGCATATTTTACATAAGTTAAAACACTTAATGCTTAGTAATAAGGAGAAATTTTTAGCTATCCCAAAATTAGCTTGTGGTCAAGATAAATTGAAATGGAAATTTGTTTACGAAATTATTAAATATGTTTTTCACGACACTTTAATTCAAGTGCTAATTTATGATTTCGACCCAGTTCTACCTCAAATTAATTTTATCAATCCATCAGAACCAGACTCAGTTCCGGTATGGGACAGACAGGAACTTAAAATTGCTCAAAGCACTGACTCTTTTTGTAAGAATATCCTTTTGCAATTGCAAAATGAAGAGGAGATAAATTACTATTTAGATAAGGAAGGTTTGCTTTATAAAATAGATGGTAATCAGGATACCTTAGTTATTCCTAAATCTCATGTTTCCAAAACAATTCATGATTTTCATGATTGTCCTCTGTACGGACATCAAGGTCAAATCAAAACCCTTCAGATAATTAAAACTAGATGTTATTGGCCAAATATGAAAACTGATATCATTAATTATGTTGCTCAATGTCACTCTTGTAATCAACGGAAAACATCGCCACATTTGAAATCGGCACCTTTACAAAATTTTCCCGAAATTAGGCGACCTTTTGAACGTTGTTCTATGGACATTACAGGTCCTTTTGTAACTTTCTATAAAGGAAATCAATATCTATTAACTTTCATCGATCATTTTAGTAAATATATTGAATTAATGCCATTGCCAGATCAAAAGGCTGAAACAGTCGCTAAAGCTCTTTTCACTCAGGTTATAGCTAGGCATGGTACCATGAAGCAACTAATTTCAGATCAAGGTACCAACTTTTTATCGAAACTAATGAAAGAACTTTTAAAATTTTTACATATTGACAAACATCAAACTACGGCGTATCACGCTATGTCTAACGGCAGTAGCGAACGCATTAATCGTGTAATCAAAGATTTTCTAAGCCATTACATTAGCAAAAGTCAACAGGACTGGGATGACTGGATCCCATATATCCAAATGGCGCATAATATGCGTAAACATACTAGTACTTCTTTTTCTCCTTACTTATTGTTACATGGTCGTGAACCAAACTTACCGTTAGATGATATTCTTAAACCTCGTACTATCAAATATAATTACAGTGATAATTATGTATCGGAATTACAAGCCCGACTAAACATTGTTTTTCAACAAGCACGTGAAAACATGCAAATCAGCGCAGGAAGAAGAGCTCATTATTATAATAAAAAGACGAAAGAGATAAATTTTCAAGTTGGTGATTTAGTTTATTTATATGATCCATCCACTAAGGAAGGAACTTCAAAAAAGCTAGCTAAACCTTGGCTAGGACCGTTTCAAATTATTGAACAAAAAGGTCCAGTAAACTTTAAGATAAAAGATTTAAATAAACCTACTAAACTAAGTGTCGTACACGCAAATAGGTTAAAACCTTGTAAAGGATTCAAAACAGAACAAGCAGAGGAAGCTCAGCCAAATGACTTAGGTGATAAGTTTTTTTCAGTAGATAATAAGCTTAACGAGGAAGAACTCTTCAACGACCCAAGCCCAGAAGAGGTAAGTTTACACATTTTACAAGGGCTGGATCAGCAGTGCTTGAATCAACCTGTGAAGAGACCACGTACTCCTCGCCGACGAGGGCGAGTTATCCCTCATTGGCAGAACCGTCAGTTAGTCACGGAGAATCTGAGAGAATTTCCACACTTAGATCAGTGGGGTTCTGTAAACAGAAATGGCCTTCGGCGCTCCGCAAGAACTAATAACTAAGCTTACTAAGGCAACATGTTCGGTACGGCGATCCTATTTTTTTTTCTTTCGGCCTAGGATCGAAAGGGGGTCACGTCCCTTCCGCCCGGAGTACTACGAAATCTTTATTTACTTGGCATTAGCACCAATCATAAGTTATCAATTAATAGTTATTTATCCGTAACTTGCACGGTTCACGTTATGCCTTACTAAGCAATATCTCAGTACCATAAGCGGGTACATACTTATCAACAATATTAACTACTATCTCAGTACCATAAGCGGGTACAGACTTATCAACAATATTAACTCACTACTTCATGCGATAACCTTTGGTGGACTACATTGAAATTCATTACGCATGTTAATATTTTTTTTTTTAATGATTTTACTTTTATTATATTCTAACTTTTACATTTTTATAATTATAGCCATTCATGGGCTCAATCATGAACTATTACAGCCAATCAATGTGGTCATAGGCCGTAATTGAATGGAGAAGGAAAGCGGACTCCAGTAGTCAAGTCCCCTTCTACCTTCCCACCACTGACATACTTGTTAAATATACTTATATAGTATATACATACTTTTTTTATGGGAATTTTACGCTTTTGGGTATATTTTACTGTTCGTTTATTGCTTTTTATTCAAAGATCAACATATGTCCTTGCATTGTATTTACTAGTAGACTTATACTGCTTAGGCAATAATTGTAATTTGTTTTTATCTCTTAGATTAACCACGATGTGGTGCGTCGTCTTCTTACCGCTGACAATTATGTGCGCACTTTTTAATCCAGTGTTAGTGTTAATCGCGTATGACCATTCATACAGTATACGTCGACTCACAGCCTGACTCACAGGGATATTTTACAAAATAGATTGTTGTTAGCACCTTTATCACCTCACGCTCTAGGAGCAGTGATACAGCACAAAATGGGTTATATTGGACGAGTGTTAGGCGAAGCAATTTATATTATGCAGTGTACCCCAGTTCTGGTACAAATTCGAAAAACCGATAGCTGCTATCAAGAATTACCAATAGTAGTCAACAATCAATCTAAATTCATGGCACCAATAACCCATATGATCCAAAATTACGCCAGTCAAATCGAATGCAGTGGGCTTACACCTCCGTTATACTACATAGAGGGCAAGTGGATAGCTTTACATCCATCACCCTTAGAAACTTCTGCCTCACAGCAGTTGGCCGTGGAAGCAGAACATAAATTAGAATTTAATCCCATTCAGCCAATTGGGCTACATGGTTTATACACTCAAGACGATCTTTCAAAGCTACATAGAACTTTAACTTTTGGCACACAACGTAAAGCTGTAGAAAACTTATTAACTAGGAAGTTAGCTGGATATCAACCAGATAACCAAGGATTATCCTTTACTCATATTTTCGATGAAGCGGAATTCAAGAAATTAGCTCTTAACACTTTACAGTTTATTTGGGGATGGTTTACGGATATGGGAATTTTCATGAGTGGACTCATAGGCTTTTATGTCATACTCCGAGCTATTAAATACATCTTAGGAGTCATTTTAAATGGATTCGCCATTTATCAAGCACTAGGCTGCGGTATACAACTCCTAGCCAGTGTCTGGAACACTCTTACGATGCTGCTAGTTCAACATCATCATCGCCGACATGTACCTACTGATGAGGAAGCCAATCGTCCTTCCGCACCTAGGGCAGAACTAGAATCTGCCGAACCTGTTATCTCTAATCAACCCGGAGCACATTCCGTGCTTCCGGTAGCAACATCTTCAGCCATGCCCATTTATCCAAATATCGCGCAATACCAAGTTTAAACCTTATATATTGTCCATCCTCTTAATTATTCCTACGTTTGCTTCTATTTTATTTCATTGTTACCTCAACAAGACATTATTTTCTTTTATGGAATTTTATTTTTATCTCCATAATATCCTTAATGGAGTTGCAACAACTATCGACCACCACCGCATTGGACAAGTTCAACCGGATCATCTGGACCAGGGAGCAACTGTGCAACAGTGAGTGCACTTAAATCAAGTGATGTGCGCGTAAATTTCAGTGAATTTAAGGTCATTTTCCGTTAATACTTAGTGTCGACGCAGCGGTAAGACGCCCACTACATACAATCATATCAATGGTTAACTTCGTATATTAGCTTAGTTTACACTTCAATCAAGTAACAGGTAACTACTCACATAACGCTAATTATAATTTACTCTCTGTCGATTGGATCCGAGGTGCACGTCCCTGTTCGGGACCACCTATAGCTAAATCTTTAATAGTGTGTGTAGTAACCAAGTCTTCCAGACCTTGTCAAACGACTCGGTTCCACCACGGAACACATCCATACCCAATAATAATTTTTTTTTGCTCTCTCTTCTCTCGATAATTTCGATATCGGGGTTACTACTACATGTTCGGTTGCGTTGTTAAATGATTTCCTGCAACACCGCACGTTAATATATTTATATATACAGATACTTTTTCTTTTTTTGGTTTTGTCTTCATTACCTACACTACGACCCTGGCCAATGTTCTCGAATTGCGTTTTAGTAGCACGAATTTCCTTCCCAGATGGTAATCAGAGCATAAGCACGACGCTTCATCGCCATCACAAGATGGCACCCGTCTAATCGGATGGTAAACTCTTCGCCCGTGGAGATATTGGTGACCAAAATCCGATCCCGCCCCCTGTTCGGGCCACTGTCCCCCGTACCGCGGCTGTATCGGCCCCGGTAGCCCACCTTGGTTACACATAGTCAATAATTTGACGTAATCTACAGTCGTTTCCACGGTTACTTTTTCGTTGCCATACAGCGAACGAATTCCTTCCCTGGCACAACCAGCCACCCGGGGAATTTTGAATTTTGGTTAGAGTTCAGGTTTACCACCGATGGGTACGCCGTTACCTACTTCGCGATCAGCATAGATTTTCTTTGCACTCTTTGCACTCTTTTTTTTTTTGTTTTTGCGTCGCCTTAACGATGACGCCACACTCGCCTTCTTCATGGAAGCGTTAGTGCCTCTGCATAACCGCAGCAGGATATCCTGTAGTCAGCAAAAATTCCTTCGGACTTTGCTTTGACCAGCATTTTTGATCATTATTTTTTTATTAACTTTTCTACATCGCACTGGATCCAATCTCGACAAGTTAGCTTCATATAGCACAGTCGGTGCTCATATAGTGTCAGGTAGAGTAGTACTTAGGTTCAGTCGGAACCATTATTAGTTAAGGCACAAGTAGCTTACATGCATACGCACTTTTCCTTTTTATTGCTTATTGTTTTAATAGCACAGTCGGTGCTCATATAGTGTTATGTAGATTATTACTTAGGTTCAGTCGGAACCACTATTAGTTAATGCATAAGTAGATTACATGCATATATACTTTCATTTTTATTGCTTATTGTTTTACTAGCACAGTTGGTGCTTATATATTAGTCGTAGAATTAAGGTTGGTCATTTTATTATTTTATGTATTCACTTTCATTTCAACCTTCGAACTGGTGTCCATAGGTTCAGTTGGAACCAATATCAAAAGGCAGCCATGTCCATAAGAACATGCCTTCTTTTAGAAACATGGGGGTAGTGTAACAACCCGCCGATAATCATTTATTAATTATCGTATTCAAATATTAGGACACCAGGTATATTTAATTAAATTGGTTAACTTTTTATTATTTCATAAATTACTTTTATAAAATGGATGTATAGCTGACTCGGTGTTTCACAGGAATTATATCTTTTGAACTTCAGACAGGAAACACGAAGCTGCCTCAACTTAATTTAATCATATGTGAGATTGTCAAGTGGGCATTTCACACGAAACACAATAAGTTGAGTTAGCACTAAGACAGGAAATGGTCTTGCAAGTTTCACTCAGCATTTTGATAAACAAATAATGTTCAGGTGCAGTTTTGCTAGCTGGCAGAAATGCTGGAAAAATACGACAGTTTTATAAACATCAGCTTTTTCGTCAAGCTGTTCGAAAAGCTTGACTTAGGGAGCAGTTCCCGGGTAGATCTTCAACAAGACGGTTTTGGCACTAAATTAGCTCCAACAAAGAGAGCAATCATTCGGGACTCATTTTTATAATTGTGAACTTAAAAATTAACTAAGAAAATTTGTATCAAAATTATTCAAGTTATAAATATTTTAAAATTAATAATAAGAATAACGTGTATTCTAAAAACGGGCTATTAATTCAAGAACATATTAATCAAAGTGAAATTAACAAGGTTCAGACGGAAAATTGGATTATTTATTATATACGCAAAGAGTAAGAAACTTGCACCATCATATCTTGTATTTACTTTAAGGCTTGAAGTTGTATTAAATATAAATTTTACTTTAATGTAAAAGAATTCACATGGAGGTTATTTAAAATCATCAAATTGGAGAAATGTCATAGACCTCCTTTATTAACTAAGAACGAATTTAAATGTTTTGTTGATTATACTTTCATTTCCATTTTTATATAAATTTTTTAATATATTGGTTAATTTCTTTAAAACTGTAGTATCATTGTGTCTTAAACCCCAACATTCCCCCCATTAACACAAGGGCGGAATGTTATAATGCCCTTAATACATAAATAACTATTACGATATTTAAGTATTTTAAACGATATAGGCCAGTCAAATTAGACATTAAAATCGCAAAGTGTGATGTAGTTCTGATTTTTTGATATGTTGTTAGGACCAGTTAGGGTAGTGTGAATCCAAGTTTGCAACTTCGAAAAACCTGTGCCCTTTGCGTAATACGTGAAAAACTGCAAAATTCTGCGACTTTCTTGAGTTGTTGCCTTATAACTCGTAAATTATGCGTTTTTAGATGTTAGTCGTCGTAGCATTTTTAAAGTACATTAAATTTGCAACAATATAAGCTCAACCGCAGCTTTGTACGTTTCATAGTTTCCGAGATATGGCACAATTTTAAGTTTTGTTTTCGTTTCGGACTGAATCATAATTATCGGCATAACCGCTCATCCTACGAGAAAAGTCAGGCAAATGAAGTTGTAGTAAATTTAATTGGCTTCCATTTTAAGCACACAATTTTTTTTGAGAATTTTTAAATTTAATAAATAGAATTTTTGAAGAAATGTACCTAAACACTTCTAATAACAATTTGAGGGCATTCGACGAAAGAAAATTGCATAGAATCATGTTTAAAGGTGGAAAAGTATATTTACATGTAAACACATATCACTTATTTAGAAATCTTACAAATCAATAATTGAAAATTCTTCTCAAATCGCTCTCGAGTAAGTGCAAGCAGGGATGCACGGGAGCTTGCACTTGCCGGAGAGCAAGGTTTTACAGTCCTCGTTTCTGCAGTCCATTAGAAATTCTGATTTTTAAAAACATTATTGAAGGATTAGGCTTCGCTTTAAAACAAATGTCGATAGATAAATCCATTCTCTATAATATTCTTTAGTTCGGCATCATGTTCAAATAACTAAAATACGAAGGAATTTGCTCTAATTAAATAAAAACCTTCAAACGTTTATGCCATATTATGAGGTTGCTTTTATGTTTAAAAACTAAAGGTATTAAGCAACAGTTAGACAATTTAATGCTCTAACACTGTATCGTTTCGAAATTTTTCCCCCATCAATAGCTTCGCGAATAAATGAGATTTATTAATTAAAGTATAGGCAACCAACACTTCATCATACTATTATTTGAAAGTAGGAAATATAAACAGTAAATAGGTAAATGGAACAATAGAAGTAGCAGGTAGTCGGTTTACCTTTACTTAACTTTTTGGACAATAACAAGATAATCCCTATTTGTCATTTCAGTTTGTCGTTTTTACAATAAGGAAACGTAAATACTATTCAATGAATTTGGCCGAAGAATTAGTAGTATCCTAAATATAATTTTTTGGTACAGCATACGACAACGAACAAACTCGTCAGCTGATATACTATGCTTTTTCTAAAAAATAAGGTAACACAAATAGCTGCAGATATCAAACTTTACCAACATTGAACCTTGGATACTAGAAATTGAAAGAAGTTTCGGCGATTTGTGATTTTGCTAAAAATTATAATTGAATTTAAAGCACATGAAGGATTTTTGAACCAGCGATTTATCCGCTCCAGAAGACTTCCTGGAACTTTAAAGTTCCATTCTATTCTTCCTGTTTGTATCGGGAAAAGTTGTATGGAAAACTTATTAATTTTCAAATGATTGTTTCGTGTTTGAATAGTCCAGTATGAATCATATAATATATGTACATGTACCTACAATAGGTTTGCTCGCAACCGCGTCCCGTAGACTGGATAATAATTCTAGTTGCAGTGTGCACAGTGTATACGCACGACAATAGAAAAATGTCTCAACTTCCGATTCCATTAAGATACCAAGTTGAAATTTTATTACAATGATAAGGACATATCATGCTTTCTGATTTTCTTTTGGAAAAATTAATGGAACCGATTTTGAGAAAAGTCAGAATTTGTTAAAAACTCGGATAATATACTATGTTACAAATGTCGGAAAAACAAACAAAAATTACCGTAAATAGTCCATTTCATTCTCTTGCAAATGCAAACAACCCGACTTTCCTAACTAATACGAAAGTCGAGTAAATAGCATTTGAATATCGCGATGTACGTTTAAAACTGAAAAAAATAAACCTCTATATCTCGCGAACGATGTATTTATGGGCAGTAATATTTGAGCTTTATATAAGGCTTGGTAAGGGTATTACATGATCAAAATATAAAAAAAAAATTTATGAGGGTACTGCGCCAACTTTGGTCGAATCGTCGTGGAATGTATCCTAAATTACATTAATCTACTAGATACGACATTATTCTAAAGTAAACTGATAAATACAAAAATAACGAAATTTAAGGAATTTAAAAATATTTATAACAAAACCAACAATTAGGGGATACCGAAAAATGATATGTATCTCAAATTTGCAAAGGTTCAAAGCAGTAAATATAGATATAATACGGTCTTTCAGAATCGCTCGGTTTATCTAGTCGTAAATTTTTAAAAGCTAGTGAAAAAATTTAGGACGGTTCTTTACTTTACTTTGGGTGTAGGCATATTTATATTTCTCACATTTCTAAGAAATTTATTTAAACCTTTAATAGTAATTGTTTGACCATCGGGATTTTACAAAATAAATCCTGTTTAGTCCTTTTGCTTAATTCTAGATATCAGGTAAAACGCCATGATTAACAATAGTAGCAGAGTAGCACCTTCTTAATCTTTCCGCCAAGTTTACAAATGTTTAAATTACCTACTGCAGTAAGATCTGGGCACATTAAATGGTCCGACTATAAATCACTAAGCATTATTATGCTGGCATAAGATTTCTTAGAAAGTGGAACCTTTAGGTGAGGTAAAGGGCTACTTAACGTAATGCTTACCAAATGTTTAACACTCTCTGTCTACAGTTCAGTTATTCTCTTTATAAATACAATTGAAAAGCTAATCAACGAGGATGAAGACGACCCGACGATCCTCCGCCTTCAGACGAGCATCCCGAGACGAACAAAATACCGCAGCAACTTCTTTCAGTCCCGGAATACGACTGTGATCAACCAGGACCCTCGAAAAAACCAAAACATTTTTTGCGTTTTGAATTATCGATTGGTAAGATTTTTTTACACAGAGATGTACATGTAAATATACTTTTCCATCTTTGAACATGATTCTCTGCATTTTTCTTTCGTCGAATGCCCTCAAATTGTTATTGGGGGTGTTTAGGCTCATTTCTTCAAAAATCCAATTTTTCCGATTTTTTTTTAGTACTGCAGGAAAACTAATGGGCCTACAGATTTCATTTGTGCTTAAATGGAAGCCAATTAAATTTACTATATTTGCCATGCCTTTTCTCGTAGGATGAGCGGTTATGCCGATATTCAACCCGAAACGAAAGCAAAACTAAAGTTTTCATTATTTTGGGAAAAATAGCTAATTTTGGAAGTACCATATCTAGAAAACTATTGGGTGTACAGAGCTGCGGTTGATT
Source organism: Agrypnus murinus (assembly GCA_929113105.1). Lineage (NCBI taxonomy): Eukaryota > Metazoa > Arthropoda > Insecta > Coleoptera > Elateridae > Agrypnus > Agrypnus murinus. The sequence goes on along the minus strand of OV816028.1, from coordinate 110,445,880 downwards.
GAATAATTACTAATATCAAAAAACGCATAGTTTATGAGTTATAAGGCAACAACTGGCAGTTTTTTACGTATTACGCAAAGAGCACAGGTTTTTCGAAGCTGCAAGAATTACATCACGCTTTGCAATTTTAGCCTATTTAAGTTCGTTTTGACTGGCCTAATATAGAATAATTGCGCACTAAATGGACACCCTATATAAAATTATTAATATTAAATATTATTAATTGTTTATTTATTAATCTTCCAATGCATACCACGAACAATAATTGTTTTGAAAAACTAGTAACAATAACTTTGTTTTCTATTTTTTTTCTATGTTATCCTCCATGAAGCAAATAAATGGTGGTGATGGGACGCTTAAACTAAACCTTCCTTTGGAAACTAATTGATGGTCGCCATAAAGTAAAAAGAAAGGTAAATGCTACTTATTTTTCTTAACAAAATTAATAAATAAATAATATGAAATTAAAAGTTCTGATTGATTTAATGTTACTAATGAAATTAAAAATGTTAAAATATTTCGAAGAGGTTCTGGGTTCGAATCCCAGGGGTACATTGGAATTTAAAAAAAAAACATCTAAGGCTTCCAGGTCGACTCAGCCTGTAAAAATTAGTACCTGGGAAATAATTTCCTATTAAGTATTAATAGGCAGTCGGTGCGTAAAGCTAGCCACTTTACCACCATTGTGTATCGAACTGCTCGAGCAATAGCAGCCTACCCTGCTATACCCCGATGGGCCTTCATGGCCTGTGAAAGGGGACTATTATTATTAAAATATTTCGAAAACTGTTGAACTTATATATAGAGAATGCTACACAAATTATGTGTAGAATGACTGAGGAAATAATAGAAATATACAAGGTGTCCTATTTAATATATGAAAATTGGTAAAACTTTCATAGTAAAACTTCATATGGATTGACCCTAATTGCTACATTAGCTGCTTGGACATTAATTTAATCCGGCAACCTCTAGAATATCAAAGCTTAGGTATTTCTCAATTTATATTAACAATTAGATTGAGTCCAACGGGTCTTTTTAATACGGAAAGCTTCTGGGCGTCCGGTCTATGATGGAAAATCAAAAATTTCTAAAATTGTCGTTTTTCGACCGTCGATTTCGACCATACCAGTGAACCGAATTTAAAGTGTTGGGTACTCCATCCGACGCAGAATTTAATGCTCTTTAATTCTTGTAATACTGAAGTTTTCGTTGAAAAGCTCCGCTTAGGAGTCATAACGAAAAACTGAAAACTGTTCTTTTGATGCCCTCACGTAAGCTCGCGTGGAGAAACCGTGCACATTTACGATACTTCTATTTGACGTCAAATGAAGCTATCAAAACGATCTCCCGCTTTCCAGCATTTTTTTTACTGGCCTAAGTAGACTCTACTGACAGTAGATCTTTGTCTATTATATAGGCTATGAATTTTGTTTACTTGAATGAATAATATGAATATTATGAATAATTTATTGGGTTAGTATTTCAAAATAAACACTACCCAAAGCTTAACATTCGTATTAGAATTTTTCGGGAATGTTTGATACATAACCATGTTTCACTAAATTTAAATTACATGTCAAACACAATATTTCTATACATACCTGTATATTCAACGTCTCTTGCTAATTTAACCAATGCAATATCGTTGTTATTATTACTACTATAATAGGGATGTGGAATTTCCTCTTCTATGCCTACTTTTACTACCTTATCTGCACATTCATCTTGTGCTGGTAATTCTATGCAATCCGGATCCTTAGATAGATCCCATTCTCCTAACCGAACGTTAGTTCTAAAATCTCCATCTGTTTATCTTTAAAATAAACTTAAATGTGATTTTATAAATAAACTTACAATTTGAATTCTCTATGGACTAAACAATGAGCTGCCGTTAAAACATATCGTTTGTTAATAAGAGAACCACCACATTTAACTCCAACATTTTCCCCAGTGCGGTTACGTTTGAATTCTAAAGCAACCATCCAAGTATATTCGTCGATCTTTGTTTCTTCGCCTCCGTGTATTCTGCTCGACTCTCGATCAATACCACAGATTGTCCGATCTGGAAGAGCTTTTGTGTCGTAATATTCCAATCTATCTAATACCGGTTGAGATTTAGGTGCTTTTTGCAAAGCATCGTTTCGTTTTGCTAACCTTGCAGATCTTGGTATTTTCAGCTCTGAAACAGACAGTTTGAAACTTATATCATTTGCGTCCATAGATTTTTAAAACAATAGTTTTAGACATTGTAAGATTGAAGAATTTGTAGGTTTGTGACTAGAGAGGAACTGTGTCACTTAAGAATCTACATAATATATGTAATTAAAGTACCAGGCAATTTGTATCTTTGAATCGCAAGTGAGGCCGAAAAGTGTTCTAAAAAAGGTACCTAGGGGTTTTGTGAAGAAAACTATTAAAAATATTATATTTCAGGTTCTAGTAAAATCTTATAAATCGCTAATATTATCTGTTAATAATAGTTCAATAGCATTCACTTTTATTTTTCTCTTACAACTGTATCAAACCGAGTAGCTAATAAACAAGATAAAAGATTTCGTTATCGAAAGTTTAAAGTATTTTTATTATTTATTAAGTTATTGAAGTACGTATTAATTTATACATATATATAGAATACATATTAAGTACATATTACAATTATTATGATAATTGTATAAATTATAAACTTTTAGACTTTGCAGGATATTTTTCAAATGCATCTGCGTATTTTTTGCCTAATTGTCCTTGTGCCTAATGGTGCATGCTTATTTATCTTCGTTTAACTATCCACACATATGCATTCTCCTAACCTTAAAATACCTAGCAAAAACTAAACAAAATCAAAACTAAAATACTTACGGGATGCTGCACTATTAACAAATATCACTAAAACTATTAAGGAAATCGTGAAATTATCTATATTCTTCATGTTTGAATCCTAAAACACTACGCTTTGTAAGATGCTACTGTCACGATAAGTTTTTGCTCAAAATTAATTATGTATTTACAAGAATTATATCAAGCAAAGGTCAAACAAGCGAGATTTTTATAGCAGTATCTAAATAGTTAAACGTTAAAGGTTTTGATAAATACTATGCAACCCAAGCAGATTATGGTTTTTCCTTACTCTTGGGGTTTTTGAAAATCAAGGAATTTTTTGTTGTGTATACTTAGAAACTAACTATACGTATGTAATTAATACAGAGCTTTAGTTGCTACTATATGTTTTTTATTCAAGGTTACTTGTTGATCTCCCAGCTCCGTACTGGATACGATCCCCTTTTTTAAATCTGTATTCATAGTACATGCGTATGAAATCCTTTGCCTGGCAGGGCACCCCCTTTGATTTATGGACGAAGAGATCAAATAGTGTGGTGGTTAAAAAATTTCGCATTTGAAACACATTTTTAGTGGTTTTTAATTTTTATATGAATCAAAATACTGAAAAAAACGATAAAAAACTTGCCAGATACATATTCCTCTGATTAATTGATGTCAGAACAACACTAATTACTTAATTATTAAAAGATTTTAAGTATAAGTGTAATGTCTGTCTTTTTTATTAAGTATTATAGTTGATCCTTGTATAATGTGATTCAGTGGCGTGCGGTGAGAATTTAGGCTAGGGAAGCAACCACGATTTTAATTATAATACACCTAGGTACAGGCGCGGATTAACGGGGAAGGAATAATCCCAATTTAGAAATAAGTTTACACAGAATACAAACAAATAATGTTTGTTTAATTATTATTTATTAAAACAATTATTTCTCCAAAGATTTCCCCCTCAAAATACTTCTCTGGATCCGCCCCTGCTAGGTACAATAAAAAACAGTGTTACAATTATTAAGCTTAAAAGTTTTTCAAAGAAGCACTTTTACACTTTATATTTATGGAATTTGTTGACTATCATTCTTTATTTGTGATTTCATAATGACAGATCAAGATTCAACTGATTTCGTCCCTAAAAAATTAAAAAACTTACGCTATTTTACGTGGTGCATAACTGGTTGCCTATGTGTGCACAATGCTTTTATATGTACTTGAGACTTTTAATGATTTACTATTAATTAGTGTTGATCTGGCACTAATTAATCAGAGGAATATTTATCTGGCAAGTTTGCTATTGTTCTTTTTCAGTATTTTGATTCATATAAAAATTAAAAAAACCATTACATATACATACAGCTTCAGTAAAGCTTTACAGTTACAAAATAAATGACAACCATGACATATTTATTTATGAATGGCATGATATTTGACCTGCAATTAGGAAGTATGCACCCCCATTTAAAAAGATGTTAGATGGGTTGTATAAGTCAAGGAGAAATATTTAAATAAAAACTTTTTTTTAATAAAGCCAAACAAAAGGTTTTAATTTAATAAATATACATTTTAGAACACACTAGACAGAAAAAGGATAAATTTTAAAGTTGATTTTTCTTACAATCTCGATAACTTACATTGTTCAGCTAACAATGGGTTATTGTTATGCAAGAAAAAATGAATTGGAAGCCATTGCAAGGCAGTTTTGACCTAACTAAGACAGACAAGGTGCATGGTTGTGATGATGTATGCAAGTATCTGCTACTTTACCTGCGGTTTTAATGTGAAAAAAGTATGTTACAAGTTAAAGTCTTGGTGAAATCGTTAAGATTTTCTTATTTACTTGGATTATGCAGCTTGTGGCTAATTTGTTTCATTGAGTTGTCATGTAGTTCTTTGGACACAATTTTAAAATAAATGTAAATGTTGGGTTTGTTCACTTTTTCACTTTTCTTTACTTCTCGCATAGGCCCACTCCTTTAGGGCTATCGAGATCTGTTGCCTTGTGACGTACAGGAAGAATTTCGATTCTATACAGATGTCTCCGGCTACGAGTTTGGCCAGTAATCGGCCTTCTTGTTACCCGTTGACCCTTGTATGTCCTGGGACCCAAACTCCGCTAAAGCACCCCCGCATTGCTGGCCGAGAGCTGATCTCGTCCTAGACAAGTAGATTGCCTTTAGTGCAACTTGGCTGTCAGAGCAGACATAAATTTTTCGTGAAATAAATAAAGTTTCACAGTTTTATTAAAATACAACCTGACAATATTGTTTCGACAGCTATGCTGTCATTATCAAAGGTAATATAATTATAAACAAACACGTCGCTAAGGTAGATACAAAAATAGGTAACTAGATAAAATAATAATAATAATCAGAATTAAATATCAGTAGGTAAAAATTGGGCATTTTAAACCCACCCCCCACTCCTGACCTTGACCTTGAATCTATCTCTCTCTAACACATGGTGACCTTGAACCTATCTCTATCACCTAAACGTGGCAACACCACATTCTCAAGGTCAACAATATGACAACAATGTATCTTCAAGGTCATCAATATGGCAACAATGTAACTTCAAGGTCATCAATATGGCAACAATGCATTGTCAAGGTCATGACATTGAACCTATCTCTCTCTAACACATGGTGACTTTGAACCTATCTCTGTAACCTAAACGTTGCAACAACGCATTCTCAAGATCAACAACGCATTCTCAAGGTCAACAATGTATCTTCACGGTCATCAAAATGGCAACAATGGATCGTCAAGGTCATGACTTTGAACCTATCTCTCTCTCTCTCTCTCTCTCTCTCTCTCTCTCTCTCTCTCTCTAACTCATGGTGACCTTGAACTTATCTCTGTCACCTAAAAGTTGCAAAAAATGTATCTTCAAGGTCATCAATACGGCAACAACGAATTCGCAAGGTCATCAAAATGACAGCAATGTATCGTCATGGTCACCAAATAATGTATCTTCAAGGTCATCAAAAAACATTCAATTTATTGACCTTGTCAAGGTTAGAAATGATTACGACAGTTTAAAAGGGAAATTTGTTTCACGAAACGTAAATTAAACATTATTAGGGGTATATTAATGTTGACATCGAGTGTACAGTGTTGATAAATCGTAAAGACACACACCAGGAAGAGAAGAGAAGTCACTAGATTGGAAAGAGACATAAAATCTAGAGTCCCTAGAAGTGTCTGGCTGAACTGCCCCATAACCTACTGCCGGTTTCCGGAATAGGAACCGGATTCCCTTTCGCCCGTCGGTCGCGATACGACATAAGTAAGCGCGTCTTCATCGACATCGGCTTTCAGAGGATTACATATTTCATCTTTTTCAACCTTGTATTTGCTTACACAGTGCATTTATCTTTTATTTGAGGATTTTGAGAATGTTTCGAACTTTTAATTCAATGTAGTATGCATTTAAATACAAAACTTATTTCAGAGGTTGACTTAAATAGTTTTATTGTTAATTTAAAATTGGTAGATTGAAATTAATTTAAAAATCTGCTGCTTTCAAACTTAAAGTACCAATATTTAATATTAAATGCAGTGCTTTTTATATGAATGTTAGGTTTTGTTTTTAATTTAATAATATGCTGTTTTCTTTTTAAATGCAACATTCGTTTAAGTTAATGACGTTAAATGCAGAACACTGTTGAATTGAATGTATTATATTTTTTCAGTAAAAACAACTTACTGTTATGTTAATAATGTGATGTCAATAAAGCATTAGCTTTATAAAGTTAGAAATGATTACGACAGTTTAAAAGGGAAATTCAAAACGTTCGATAACACTTATTTTTCATACAATATTCAATGAAATCATATTTACCTTATGTTCTGAATTAGTGGAGGTCAGTTACGTAAACAAGTATTTAACCGTACAGTGTAGGATTAAAGTATGGAATATTAAAAAGCGAACTCAACCGATTTTTACAAACGCTGAAACACGTCGATTTTGTTTTAAAATGCACAGTTCGATTTTTCTCAGAATTTTTTGTTATGCAACCTTATGATTTATTTGCATGATCATAAAGGGAAGAAAAATCACTCTCAGATTTCACTACTAAAAATCTATATTGTCATCTAAATTTTTTTTGTGATAACGTCAAAACTAACAAACAAATGAAAGTTGGAAGGTTAGTCGCACATATTAATGTGTATTTTTTAAAATAAAATCGACATGTTTCAACGTTTTAAAAAAACGTTTGAGTTCGCTTTTTAATATTCCATACTTTAATCAGGGTACAGATCAACCAAATATGTTGTTGTTTAAAGATATCTGGCGTTTTAAATACCGTTGATATTCATTTAGTGAAAGTATTTATTATTGTTTGTTCATAATTCAGGTTAGATTCGTGTATTTACGTTTTTTTCTTAATTTTTATCTTGTAACTCATTTAATCAAACACAAAATGCTTGTTACCTATTAATTATATAATTTTAATAAACTTCTTTTTAATGAATTGTTTAAACAAGAATTTTAACAGGTTTTTAACATAACTCGAGTATGATTGCATGTAAAATAAATGGATATAACTTAATAAATTGATTTTAATTGTTAAAAATGAAGTATTGCTGCATTCCTCGTTGGAAGGGCGTTCGACCGATTTTTAAAAACGCTGAAACACGTCGATTTTGTTTTAAAATGCACAGCTCGATTTTTCTCAGAATTCTTCTTATGCAACCTTATGATTTATTTACATGATCATAAAGGGAAGAAAAAATCAACAACTAAATCTTTTTGTTAACGATACTTTTATCCAAATTTTGTTTGTAGTAGATATTGTAGTAGATATATCTAACACTCCAACATAAAATGTTTACTGTTAATTTTGCTCAATAGATTACGCAAGTTTTATATTGTTATGCTCTTTAAAAGATATCGTTAGTAGTAATCCAGGCATCTGCCTGAGGCTATTAATTGTTTTCCAGGAACTTTAATTGTTTGGATACGTCAGAGTACGCCTGATCAAGTAGTGGACCGACTTCGTCTGTTGTATGCTGTAAAGAAAGCTCTTAGCAGCAGTCTCGAAAACGAAAACGAAATAATTTCAGTCATCACAGAGCTTAAAGCGAGAAAAATCATAGAATAAGTAAATATTTGATTTCTAGTTGTACTATGTAATATAGTCGTATTGTACTAGTATTTATATGTAATATGATATTTTTGATATGATGACAAAATAAACGAAATACATTCTATAAAAGCTTCTTATTTCTCAACCTCTCGCTGTCTCAGTAAACGTTCTGGTATAAATCTGTTTCTAGACTTATTTAATAAGATTGTATAATTCTCTATGGATTTCATAAAGCGATTGATTAATTTAAATATTTTAGAAGAGGTGAACCTGCAGAGTTTTGGGTAGAATACCCTTCCGCGCGCGAATTATAACAAGCAATACATTTCTTAATTTTTAATAATAATATTTTAGTGATTTATGTCTCTAATAGCCGGGTTGTTTTATAGAGAGAATAGAATTTGAAAAATATGTCGCGCTCTTTAAATTTATAATAATAATAAGTTTTAATTTATTATATACCCCATATGATTTTAGTATATTCAGAATGTTAACTGATGTATGTTCGATATCTGTTTATCGTATGTCTTTTTACCCCTTAATATTATTCGAAGAAATCTTAATACCTCTGGTATAAATCTTCCACTTGAGGGTTAGCTTGCGAAATACGTTGCATTGTCAGCAAGAATGTATTAGTAATTGTCAAATTGTTCTTCGGTCAGCCGATTGAATGCCTTGTAAGGTTTGTTTTGCCAAATATTCTATTTAACACTGTAAAATTGTATAATACATAATCGCAATATTTACTTTCACACTGGATACTCACGTAATTGCATTACTCGAAGTAAATCGTATAATAAATAAATCTGTTAATAATGTTGTGTATAAGGGCAAAGCGACCTATAATTTTAGCTAAAACATTATGTCAAATTTTGAAAATGCTTGTATCAAGATCGGTTCTATATTTTATATTATTCAGATGTAATGAGAAACATACTAATCTTCTCAAAGCAAAATTTTTCCATATATAACTGGCTCGTTGGTCTAAAGGTATGATTATCGCTTAGGGTGTGAGATGTCCCGGGTTCGAATCCTGGACGAGCCCTATTGTTTTTATATTCCGGATGGAATTTCATCAGATTAATTTGTAGTACTAGGTCATCGAATGCAACGCATAAGTTGATTAGCCGTAGACTACTTGGATATTTTCAAAACTACATTTCAACTGGTTAAAAATTTCCTGACGCGTAATTCAATTTTATTTGTATTAAAAGCTAGAAATTCCAGAAAAACGGTCTTAAAATAAATTGTATGTATGTAGTTATACATTGTGAAATAAAAATGCAAGAATAAAATAAAATATTTTTATTATTAGTTTTAGTAAATAAAAAACAAACTAATTTTGATATATTATTATTAAAACAGCGGTTTATTAAGCTAATTAACAATCTCTGAAATTCACCGTTTAAAATCTCAAGATGTAATCTTTTATCTATTTTAAAACTAAAATATTTTAGAATTTAAAAACTTTTATTAGTATGATTTTTAAAGTTTATAAAAAAACCTTTAGAAATTTTAGTAAACACATAATTTTGTTTACAATTTTTTGAAATTTAGATAAAAATAAACAATAATATGGTTAAACAGCTATTTAATATAAGCATTGAAAATCTATAATTCACAGTTACTACATAGTTTAAAACAGTTTGGTCCGAGCAATTAAATTTAAGAAATGGTTTGGAAATACTAATTTCGAACAACAAATTTCCTTCCATTAAAATTTAAATTAACTTCTTTTTGAAATTTCACTAGGTATATATAGCAGGTTGCAAGTATTGAAAGTTCAAAATGTGTGTAGAAGCTAGCTTGCAGAATACGTGCTTGACAGAACGAGTGTTATCATTTCGTAATTGGAAGGGTATACAAACCCCAAAATCTTTAGCTGAGGTCGGATTTGTCTACACGGGACGTGAAGATAGAGTAGAATGTTTTTATTGCCGAGTGAACATTTTCAAATGGGAACCATCGGATAGCCCAATCGTAGAGCACCTGAAATGGTCACCACATTGCGTGTTTGCAAACGTGCTAGTACCCATTAGCGATGAAAGTGGTAGAGATGTTTGTGGTTAAAAGAAGATGCAAGAACCAAATACAACATAGAATATAACGCGAGGGGACAGGGAAGATGTTACCAATCAAGGCGGTAATATTATTGGCAACCTTGTACGAGGTGTAGTGTACGTTGCAAAACTCCCAGATACAACAGCAACTTTTATTTCCTATGACTTCATTACGAGTGTTTGGTATGGAATGCAACCAGTGACGTTGCAACAAATGGGAATGTTTCAACACGATGTCGGCAATAGAACGCAAGAAGTACGATTCAGGGTCAAATTCGTGTACCCAACATATACTAAGGAGAGTGAGTGGCAAACCATCGGAAATAGTCCGGTGGAACAATGTAAAGTCAGCAGCGAAACGTGTTATGCTTCCGTGGTGACCTTGGGCACCCTGTTAGTTGCAGTAGTGGGTGTAAGCATGGGAATATATTGTATCGCTCGTTATTGCTACCATTAACGACCATGACCTTGTACCCCACCCGTCAACTCAGTATATATAAACGCATACGCAAGAATACTTCAGTAGTACAGCATCATTGACGTGGTAGAGGCAACCGTTTTAGTAACATTCGATTTTGAGGACGACGACGATGAAATGAGAGACGAAGAACTATACAGTGGAAACGTCGAGAAAACTTTAGACCACCACAAAGAGGCATTCATTAAACGCGTCAAAGAGAAGCCTGTTCTTGAAACTGGTTATCTGGTGTTTGCGCTAGTGACGTTTGTATATTCAATGGACTTAAATGGGGAAAGCATATGGTTGGATGGAAAAGGTGCGACATCGCCGAAACAGTTGGAAGAGCCGTTAAACGAATGGTACGATACAAATATAAAAAGTCCCATCATGACATGTATAGACAAGTATAATGCGGGCAAGTTTCGAACGGAACATTTGTGTCGTATCACCATCTTAACAATGGAGAGTTAAAGTGTTGTGCTGTTTATCCGCGTAAAGAACAATGAATAAAAAAGTGCTGAAAAATCCAGCGCATCAATACATTGATTAGAAACGTGAAAAATTACGCCGGGACTTAACGATATATTCCTTAAATAAAAAATAAATGTGCTCTGTAAATACAAGGTTGTAAAATTTGAAATATGTAATCCTCTGATACATCAAAGTCAATGATAATGTGTAAACAATTCTATAGGTATTGTGAAATGTAGTGAGTTAAATAAACCATGCAAATATGTCACATTATATTGTTTCATTTAAGAATGAACTCCTACACATACATAGAAAAATCAAAAAGCGAACCTAAGATTTAAAAAGAAAAATTTCACTGCTATTTTAATTTCAATGAGACTCTTACCTATGTTTATAAAAGAATGCGGACGAAAGGTGAACAAGACCGCAAGGGCAATAAGTGCAAATACAAGTACAAATGTTACATGTAGTTGAGAACAGAAGAAAGAAAGCAGACGCTGTTGAGAACAGACGAAACAAGGCAAGGTCAACGAGATTGTATTTACACCGAAATGAGTGGGGGGGCAGACAACTATAACTTCAAGCCGCACCACTCAGCTAGATCCAAACATTTGAAAGCGTCATTCAGCTTCTAGAACTACTTCCTCTGCTAGAAATTCGTTTGAAAATTTTTGTGAAATTTTGTTCAATTTTATTAAAAGGATCGAGTGTATTAAGCGGGGATTCCACCGAAAACGTTAAACAAGTGTTATCTGCTTTACCACCGTCCGAGAACGTTGTGTGTGCTTTGGAACTGGTGGCATTGTATCCGAAAAGAATTCAGTGTGACATCGACTTGCAAAACGTTCTTGTATAAAGATGTGGATGTGTTATAGTTCACAATCGTGGCCTAAGGCTATTGATCTTAAAAATGCAGTACAGAGAGTGCAGGAAGAGTTACGCGATCTACGCTTTGATGCCGATCACGAAGCGGTCTATGGGTTAGGGAAATATTATACCGATGAAGAGTGCAAAGAAAGAGTTCTAAAGTTTCAGAAAGGGGTAGACTTGTGTGAATCGTATTTAGAAGGAAATATCTGTATAGATTGCTTGTTGGATAAATTAAATAAGGAAGGTTTGGAATCATTTACGTCTACAATACAAGAGTTTTGTAGACAACAAAAATGAGCAACCAAAAAAACGTGTTACGATCAAGGAGGAGAATAATAAAATACATTATTTATTTACGTGGAATTACGCCTACCGACAAGCACGAATATCATTGTGGATGGAAAGTGCTGTAGATCGGTGTCGGTTTCAAAGACGTATCGATAAATGTGGTGTAGTGTTAAATAGAATTTTAGATATAGAACATTGACATAAAATTTATATTGATCGCTTTAGTAAGGTTTGATTGTAATGCATATTATAAGCTGGCTTTTGTATCTTATATACTATAAATAAAATAACATATTGAGAAAAACGTATATTTTTTATTTCACGTCTACACTACAGAAGTCGTCAAATTTTTAATAAAGCTACAATCATTTCGACCACTTCTATTGGTCGGTTAGTTAAAGAAACTCCCTGACCGGTCAAATTCAAATTCTCCGTCATTTCTAAAAATCTCAAACTAAACATTTTGGTAAACCCCGTACAATCAAAGTCCATGTAACAACATTGAACGAAAATAGAAAACAAAAAAACGTCACAGTCATTAGTGGAATTTCTCCAAATGGTCGCCGAGGTGCTCCAAAACGCCGGAAGGTAAAAACAACTAAATCTCAAGGTAAAACAATTAAAGTTCCTGGAAAACAATTAATAACCTCAGGCAGATGCCTGGATTACTACTAACGATATCTTTTAAAGAGCATAACAATATAAAACTTGCGTAATCTATTGAGCAAAATTAACAGTAAACATTTTATGTTGGAGTGTTAGATATATCTACTACAATATCTACTACAAACAAAATTTGGATAAAAGTATCGTTAACAAAAAGATTTAGTTGTTGATTTTTTCTTCCCTTTATGATCATGTAAATAAATCATAAGGTTGCATAAGAAGAATTCTGAGAAAAATCGAGCTGTGCATTTTAAAACAAAATCGACGTGTTTCAGCGTTTTTAAAAATCGGTCGAACGCCCTTCCAACGAGGAATGCAGCAATACTTCATTTTTAACAATTAAAATCAATTTATTAAGTTATATCCATTTATTTTACATGCAATCATACTCGAGTTATGTTAAAAACCTGTTAAAATTCTTGTTTAAACAATTCATTAAAAAGAAGTTTATTAAAATTATATAATTAATAGGTAACAAGCATTTTGTGTTTGATTAAATGAGTTACAAGATAAAAATTAAGAAAAAAACGTAAATACACGAATCTAACCTGAATTATGAACAAACAATAATAAATACTTTCACTAAATGAATATCAACGGTATTTAAAACGCCAGATATTTTTAAACAACAACATATTTGGTTGATCTGTACTCTGATTAAAGTATGGAATATTAAAAAGCGAACTCAAACGTTTTTTTAAAACGTTGAAACATGTCGATTTTATTTTAAAAAATACACATTAATATGTGCGACTAACCTTCCAACTTTCATTTGTTTGTTAGTTTTGACGTTATCACAAAAAAATTTAGATGACAATATAGATTTTTAGTAGTGAAATCTGAGAGTGATTTTTCTTCCCTTTATGATCATGCAAATAAATCATAAGGTTGTATAACAAAAAATTCTGAGAAAAATCGAGCTGTGCATTTTAAAACAAAATCGACGTGTTTCAGCGTTTGTAAAAATCGGTTGAGTTCGCTTTTTAATATTCCATACTTTAATCCTACACTGTACGGCTAAATACTTGTTTACGTAACTGACCTCCACTAATTCAGAACATAAGGTAAATATGATTTCATTGAATATAATTGTATGAAAAATAAGTGTTATCGAACGTTTTGAATTTCTCTTTTAAACTGTCGTAATCATTTCTAACTTTATAAAGCTAATGCTTTATTGACATCACATTATTAACATAACAGTAAGTTGTTTTTACTGAAAAAGTATAATAGATTCAATTCAACAGTGTTCTGCATTTAACGTCATTAACTTAAACGAATGTTGCATTTAAAAAGAAAACAGCATATTATTAAATTAAAAACAAAACCTAACATTCATATAAAAAGCACTGCATTTAATATTAAATATTGGTACTTTAAGTTTGAAAGCAGCAGATTTTTAAATTAATTTCAATCTACCAATTTTAAATTAACAATAAAACTATTTAAGTCAACCTCTGAAATAAGTTTTGTATTTAAATGCATACTACATTGAATTAAAAGTTCGAAACATTCTCAAAATCCTCAAATAAAAGATAAATGCACTGTGTAAGCAAATACAAGGTTGAAAAAGATGAAATATGTAATCCTCTGAAAGCCGATGTCGATGAAGACGCGCTTACTTATGTCGTATCGCGACCGACGGGCGAAAGGGAATCCGGTTCCTATTCCGGAAACCGGCAGTAGGTTATGGGGCAGTTCAGCCAGACACTTCTAGGGACTCTAGATTTTATGTCTCTTTCCAATCTAGTGACTTCTCTTCTCTTCCTGGTGTGTGTCTTTACGATTTATCAACACTGTACACTCGATGTCAACATTAATATACCCCTAATAATGTTTAATTTACGTTTCGTGAAACAAATTTCCCTGTTAAACTGTCGTAATCATTTCTAACCTTGACAAGGTCAATAAATTGAATGTTTTTGATGACCTTGAAGATACATTATTTGGTGACCATGACGATACATTGCTGTCATTTTGATGACCTTGCGAATGCGTTGTTGCCGTATTGATGAACTTGAAGATGCATTTTTGCCATTTTGATGACCTTGAAGATACATTGTTGCTATATTGATGACCTTGAAGATACATTGTGTAACGTTTAGGTGACAGAGATAGGTTCAAGGTCACCATGTGTTAGAGAGAGATAGACTCAAGGTCAAGGTCAGGTGTGGGGGGTGGGTTTAAAATTCCCAATTTTTACCTACTAATATTTCTAGTAACGCAGAATTACAGAGCTCAAGTTGTTCATTCATTAAAGGTACCCTGAGTATGTGTTTGTATATCTCAAAGGCTTCTAAAATGTCTAATTTGCGTTTGTTATTACAAAAACTTAGAAATTTAATATTATTTTGAGGAGTCATAATGTGATTTTGTTCTAAAAGGTGTTTGGCGTAATTAGATTTTTCAGGATGTTTATTTTTGTAATGACGTACGTGTTCTTTATATCTTATGTCAAAATTTCGAAGTGTTTGTCCAATATATACCGAACTACAAAAAGAACAATTTAAACGGTAAATGCCCGATTTCATGATATCATGTGTTCTGTCTTTAGCATTAAATAAAAATGAAAAAGTGTTCGTGTTGGTTTTAAATGTTATTTTATAATTGTTGGTTTTTCTTAGTATATGTGCAATTTTTTCTGATATTTTGCCAAAATATGGTATAGATATGTAATTTGTGTCTTCTGTTTGATTGTCAATGGGATATATTCTTTTGATAGCTAACCTATAATCTTTTTGTTTAATTAAAGTGTCAATCATGTTCGGATTGTAATGATTTGCATGTGCTAGTTGTTTAATGGTTGATATCTCTTTGCTAAAATCTGATTTTGTTAGTGGAATAGTTAAAGCTCTGTGTACTAATGATTTGTAGGCTGCTATTTTTTGTGTATTATGGTGACAAGATTCATTTGGTATTGTTATGTCTGTTTGTGTTGGTTTTCTGTATATGGAAAATTCAAATAGATTGTCTGCGTTAATCTTGATATTTAGGTCTAGAAAGTTTATAGCCCTGTTTTGTTCCGTTTCTAGTGTAAAATTTATGTTAGGGTGGATACTGTTAATAAGAATTAAAAATTCATTGATAACCTCAAAATAACTGTCAAAACAAGCTAAAATGTCATCAACATAACGAAACCAGAAGATAATGTGTTTAGAGAGGTTTAATTCAAATATTCGATCTTCGAACTTGTCCATAAATATGTTAGCTAATAGAGGACTTAGAGAATTACCCATAGGTAAACCATCCTTTTGTAAATAAATTATGTTATTAAAAGTGAAATAATTTTGACTTATGCAAAGGTCAAATAATTGAATTAACTCTAACCTTTTAACTAATTCTATATTACTATTGATCAAGAAACTATCTAATAAAGGAATACATTCTTGTGGGAGTATTCTGGAGAACATGTTGCAAATATCAAAACTAACAAGTTTTGAATGTGGTGGAAGATGTATGTTTTGCAGCTTATCTACTAATTCTAATGAATTTCTAACAGAGTATTTCGATTTGTAACCTATCGTGTTAATAATCTGGTTCAGTTTTTTGGATAAAATGTGATTAGGTGCATTGATGTATGATACAACTGGTCTTATTGGCATATTCTGTTTATGTGTTTTGACTAGTCAGTAGTTAATGCGTCACTTTGGCCAAACGTTTCTAGTGACTTTTTGTTTACAGTTGGTACCCCTGGGGGAAAATCTAGTGACTTTTTATGTCTGTCTCTCTCTAATCTGGTGACTTTTTGTCTGTCTCTCTCTCTAGGTGGTTAAGTACGGAATCTGCATTACCGACATTCTGTATTATCGGCATTTGGTTCGTCACTTGGCTAAATGGTAGCGTCGTTGCTAGGGGAAAACAGATGGCGCCAGTGTCGTCTTATGACGAATATGGGTACTTTTATGTCGATCTCTCTCTAATCTAGGGACTTTTGTCTCGAATTACGGAATCTGTATTACCGACATTCTGTATTACCGGCATGTGGTTCTGCGCTCGGCTAGATGGTAACGGTATTGCTAGGGGAAAACAGATGGCGCCACCAACTTTTTATATAGCTCTCTCTCTCGAATCTGGTTACTTTTATGTCAATCACTCTCTAATCTAGTGACTTTTTGTCTCGTTAGGTGGTACGAAACCAGCAGATATTGATTATTCGCTGCTGCTCTCTGATTGGTCAATTAAAAATAAGGGAGTTGTCCGGATTATTGATTGAGTTGATCGTCCAATAGAAACCTACTAGCCGGTATTGATTAAACATAATAATAATTGTATAGAAGCAGGAGTTGTCCGGATTATTGATTGAGTTGATCGTCCAATAGAAACGTATTGATTAAACATAATAATAATTGGATAGAAGCACTGAGGGGTCCACAATATTGATTTTCCCTAACTGTTGTCACGTCCCTACGATTACGGAAATCTGTATTACCGACAACGTACTGAACTACCGATAGACGGAGCCATTTGTAAAAGGAATCGATATTACAGAGGACGTATTCATGCCAATTGTAAAGGGATAGTTACATACTTTATGCATGTTTTCAACTATTATAATAATAATAAGCGTATATTCAAAGCATGAAAAATTCTTGTTTGAAATTACCGAAATACCAGTTGAAAGGGTTATCATATGGAAAGCTCACTAGTACTAACTAACTATAAACGAGATATATTTTAAATGTAAATACAAAGTGTGAAGATATTGATTAGTTGCAAAGAAATAAAAGGGTGTTTAATTAACTAAACGTAATTTTATTACGTTACAACCAGCCTGTTTTATTAATAATAATTTTTTTTTTATTAACAATTATGTTATTGCTTTCTCTTGTCGGGTGTCACTGTACATGCTTATAGGTATACGATATTTATTTATCTTTATGTTTTGAAGGCGAATGAGGATATTTATCATAAAAAAAACGTATGCAAAACACTTAGAAATGTATTATCCTAGATATCAAGTCTTAACGTCAAATTAAATAAAAAATAGTGTTTTATAGAGTGTTAAAGGAAGGAAGTAATAGTAGTGGTAGTAATGGTTATTATTGATTCGATGAAAAAGCAAGCAATTAATATTCGTAAGGGTAGTGGAATAATAATACTATGAGTGTTTTAGACGGATTTCTCCAGCTATTACAGACCGCTGGTGTATATTTCCTCTCTCTCTTTCTTGGCGAAATTAAATTATTATTATCCATACATAATAACCTTTTACCTAAGCACACCCTTAAAAGGGATCCGTACCGAGTGCTAAAAACGCAGGTAAAATTTTTTTAAATTTTTACATTTCGACTATATAAATTCAAAATATATGGGAATAAATAAGATAGTACCCACGTTTATCTAAAAAGATACTAAATTGATTAGTACTCCTTTACAAATTTATCTGGAGTGAATGTAATGTTATATCATAAGTCTATAACTACAATATATGAACATTAAAACGGATAAAAATTATTTATTTTACTTGATTATAGGGATTGCGTGACATTCGTTCTGGTTAAGCTCTGAACCGCAGGTTCTGCATAAAACAAACATTAGCTTATTGTTCATTCTGAGCGGTAGTACCGAGTAGTACAGCTGTTGCGGCGGCAACACCTTACATTTGATGAGACCGTCTGTATGTTCTAAATCAAGTTTTTTGCAAGCATCGGCCACGTAAACCTTAGGGTGTTCAATAGGAAACTTGCCAAACTTACACACCCAAGGATATAGCGAACAAACATCAACATACTTTATTTTTTCTCCAGGCCCGAATTGATAATATGTTTTGCAATTACCAGTTCGACCACCAAAGAAGGCATCACGAGGGTTCAGAGGTGTCGATGTCATTAGAGGGCTGTTTTCAAGTTCTTGTTTTAGTTTGTTTTGTTGCAGCATTTCCCTAAATTCACATTCCCACATTTCGATGACGTCATAGCCTCGCTGTCTCAGTCTTTCGATTTTGTTGCTGGTTCTTTGTAAACGATTGTTCAATGTATCCGAGGGATCTTCATGCACAGGTTCATCTCGCCTTACGGATAGACAGGTGTGCTCGTCATAGTAACAGCCGTGAAATACAAATACTTGTCGTGTTTTATCAATGAATTTTTAATTCTTATTAACAGTATCCCCCTAACATAAATTTTACACTAGAAACAGAACAAAACAGGGCTATAAACTTTCTAGACTTAAATATCAAGATTAACGCAGACAATCTATTTGAATTTTCCATATACAGAAAACCAACACAAACAGACATAACAATACCAAATGAATCTTGTCACCATAATACACAAGAAATAGCAGCCTACAAATCATTAGTACACAGAGCTTTAACTATTCCACTAACAAAATCAGATTTTAGAAAAGAGATATCAACCATTAAACAACTAGCACATGCAAATCATTACAATCCGAACATGATTGACACTTTAATTAAACAAAAAGATTATAGGTTAGCTATCAAAAGAATATATCCCATTGACAATCAAACAGAAGACACAAATTACATATATATACCATATTTTGGCAAAATATCAGAACAAATTGCACATATACTAAGAAAAACCAACAATTATAAAATAACATTTAAAACCAACACTAACACTTTTTCATTTTTATTTAATGCTAAAGACAGAATACATGATATCATGAAATCGGGCATTTACCGTTTAAATTGTTCTTTTTGTAGTTCGGTATATATTGGACAAACACTTCGAAATTTTGTCATAAGATATAAAGAACACGTACGTCATTACAAAAATAAACTTCCTGAAAAATCTAATTACGCCAAACACCTTTTAGAACAAAATCACATAATGACTCCTCAAAATAATATTAAATTCCTACATTTTTGTAATAACAAACGCAAATTAACCATTTCAGAAGCCTTTGAGATATACAAACACAAACTCAGGGTACTTTTAATGAATGAACAACTTGAGCTCAGTAATTCTCCGTTACTGGAAGTATTAGATATTTAATTCTGTTTATTATTATTATTTTATCTAGTTACCTATTTTTGTATCTACCTTAGCGACGTGTTTGTTTATAATTATTTTACCTTTAATAATGACAGCATAACTGTTGAAACAATATTGTCAGGTTGTATTTTAATAAAACTGTGAAACTTTTACTAATCTTTATTTATTTCATGATTATGGAGTTCCACAAAGTAAGGCTGGAAACAATAAACAATAAATTTTTCGCTCTGGAATGACGTAAACTTCTGCCTGAAAAACCGTGGTATACGTTCCTAAAGCAAAACGTTCTTGTACCCCTCGATTTTCTACGTAAATTCATGCTCCAAATGATTGCCTTTCTGCTATTCGAGAGCCTTCTGTGTAACACATCAAGGCATCTGTTTGAAACTTGATTTGTTTTTTCTCCCACTGTTCTCTAGTTGGAATAGTGAGATAGTATAGCTGGAAGATTAAGACACCAGAGCGTGCAGACAACCGTTACAACATCGGAGCTGAACATTTGGGCGCGGACGTTTAGGCGCGGCCATTTCGGCGCAGTCGTTTCGGCGCGGGAAACTTTGGCGCAAGGACACTTCTGCGCATGGACATTTCGGCGCGGACCACTTGGGCGCAGGGACACTTCGGCGCGAGAAATTGTCTAGTATTATTGTAATGAACAAAATCTGTAGGTACTTACAGGTAATAAATACGCTACGATCGAAGGAATACAGGATGCGATAAATTGGGTATGATGAGAAAAAAAAAACTCAAGATTTGCCAATAACCGAAAGCTCGTATCTGCTGCGAGATTTAAGAAAAATTCATTTTTCTAAGCCACTAAAGCATTAAAGTCAAAATTTTTCTGCAAATCTCTGCATAAGGGAATAATCTGTAATAAGAACTTAATTTGTTTATTATAAATACCTTATTGTTTATAAGAATATCATATTTGGTAATCATGTTAATATAATTTTTAAAAACAAATTTTATAAAATCAATTAAATGACATAGGAAAATTGGTATTAACATTGAATACCGTACCACTGATAAATACGTGGCCCACTTCACGAATTTTGTCTCAGAAGGTAACACATATAAATGGATAAAAGCACTAGAATAATGCAATTTAACCAATCCAAGCGAAATTCTGTAATTAAGAAGCTGTATGTATGTCTGAACATAAAAATAAAAAAAGGTTGCTTTGAGAATAGGGTAACTTGTGCGAAAATATTAGACTAATGATCTAAAAAAACGTTTTGTTTAAAGATCTCCGAAGTGTCCCGGCGCCAAAGTGTGCCTGCGCCGAAGTGTCCTTGCGCCGAACTGTCCGGCGCCAAACTGTCCTCGCGCCGAAACAGCCGCGCCTAAACGGCCGAGCGCAAATGTCCTAGACCGTATGCTCTTCAGACTGCCTCATAATAAATCCATCATCATATCATTTATGTAACATGTAGATCCTTTATTAGTCTAACGTAATATTCATATAAGATTTGGCGGCATCTGCATAGAGTAGACAACAAACATGCTCATCTGGCAAGTCATTTATAAAAATAGTCAATAATAGTGGACCCAAGTCGGATATTTGTAGGACTTCCAATTTGCATTGAACTTACCAGACGTGTTGCCGTCATGTCTAACTACGTAATAAGTGTTTCTTCTTTAAAGGGCACCTTTATTTTATTATTATAGTTACCTACCTTGTTAATCTCTAACAAGTTCAGTTAAACCTGAAAATCTGTACTGCGTATATGTACTATCCATCCATAATAATATAACGAGCTTGTACTACGTGGTTTATCTCCTATTTACTTTGGAAATTGACGAATAGATGCGCCACTGCACTGTTGATCCGGGCGTATGCTACAGATTTAAGTGGCCCTTACAGCTGGCGCTACTGCGCGATGGAAATTGTAAGTTTAAGCAAAGAAAAAAAATTAAATTGAATATTAATAAACAGTTTTTAGCATTGGAAGTTTTGATATAGTTACTAACTGTTCGGCATAATCAGTAGTTATTCGGCATAATGACTGTTCACCAAAATGCATGACATTCCTCATTATAACTGTTGGAAAATTAGTTTTCGGAGTCATGATACGTCAAAGCTTCATTCGTCTATTTTCCGGTACGTATTGGCACGTTAGGTGTAGTTACCCTTCCATGTCCAATTTTTCGGTATAATATTGCCACGTTCTCATAGTGAGATCCATATTCCTCTTTTTCCAGAAAATCTTGCAGAGAAACAACAATTAATCATTGATATACTTATTAATAAGAATTGGTCACGAAATGAAAAATAAATTTAAAGTAAAACCACGCAGAACCTTATAGTACAGGATCCGTTATTGATGTCGTTGAGCACCGATCGAGTAACCGAATAAAATGGATTTTTTATGAAATAAAATATGTTAACAAAAGTAATGTAGATGAGTTGCTTAAATAAATTTGTTCAAAGATATTTTTAATTAAAAATTCAATATTTAATTTTTTTAGATACTTTCACCGATCTCGTAACTAAAAAAATTAACACTAATTGAAAGTGCAAACCCTATAGAAGACGCAAACATAGGGTTGCTTACCTTTTTCTGTTCAAGGCTATACAGTTGCCAAGTTTTAAATAAGTGAATTGAAAGTGATACCTTCACCGATCGAGTAACCAAATAAATTATATGTCAAAATAAAGCTTATTTTTTTGCAAAACGATAGTATAAGGTTGCTTGCAAAAAACCGTTCAAGAGTCAGGGTTGCAAGGGTTTAAAATTTTTAAATCGAAGCGTGCGAGAGAGAGATGGACCCATTCTATTCAGTGCGATAGAGGGGGACGCAGAATGACAGCTGCTCACACTACGTCCGTCGTTTGAAATTGTGCGCGAGAGAGGGTCTATGCGTACTGTCCAATGCGATAGAAAAGGACTTGCTTTGTGCGGTTGAGCGGTTAGTAAACGGCAAGCGTTGTGTTGGAGCAACTGACAATATACTCCAAAATATTTCTGAGACGTTTTTTTTTTGAAGAAAATCGACTTGTCTCCCGAAGTAATAATTCAGTATTGTTGAAAAATATTTTGTTAATCATATCTTTTTTTTAAACATTTGTTAATAATATGACTATTCTTATATCTTTATAATTACGTAGAATTTTACGTATTAGAACAAATTTATTTAGGCAACTTATCTACGTTACTTTTGTTAACATATTTTATTTCATAAAAAATACATTTTAGTCGGTTACTCGATCGGTGCTCAACGACATCAATAACGGATCTTAGACTATTATTAAACTAGTTGGAAGTAATAAAACAACTTAATGCAGTTTTACAGATCTAATATTTCTAATCGTCTTATAATAATTACAAAATTACAAATTAATGTATAGATATCTCACAGATTATGTTACTACACAAAAGCTGCAGTATAGTGTTTCGTGTTTTCAAATATTAGTAAAAATTTATTGTGACAACCTAATTAGAAAAGCTACAATTTTATTTTATCTTCTCTTCGCGTCTTCTTCAATCATACCTATTATCCAGTTTACATATCTATCAATTCTAGTATACACAGCAGGAGCGCCCCGACGTGCACATCCTAAACCGGAGGAAACAACCCCTTCTTGATACCAGTTAGTTTGTCCACTTTGAGGATCATCATATGGTCTCATGAGCGGTCCACCTGAATCTCCTTGGCAGGAATCCTTTCCAATTTCACCACCTGCACATAACTGATTTACCCCGATGGTTTTCACTGTCGTTACGCATTTTGTATTTGGAAGTAGTGGTACATTTACTTTTAATTTTATATCTGATGATACACCTACAAATAAGATAATTATAATTCACAATTACTAATTTGTTTCAAGTAATATGCCATAAATAATTAAATTTAGATTTAGTGAATAGCAAAACAACATGTAGAAGGACATTTTAAATAAAACAGTTATTTTTCAAAACTCAAAATTTCCAGGCTTTGATCAGACCCTTGTTTTGAACGGCCACAATGCAGGGGTCTTAAAGGCAGTAAGGGCTATTCTACAGCACGTTTCTGAAAAAACAAATGAAGTAGCGTTTTGCAGTTTAAAATTATTTGAAACTGCAGTCTTTATGACTTAATACGGCAGGTATAATTATGAGAAATTCAAAGAGTTATCACAAATATAAGCTGCGTAAACATACTTTGTAAAACAGGTTTTTTGTAATGAAGGTACAAAGTGAAGAGAGTTGGTACAAGGAAGAGAAGCTTCTTTATGCATTATAACGGATTGAATGTGGTAACACTGCGATGAAACCAATCAGCTGACTTCTTGTTTATAAAATATCGTCGATAGGTAGATCGATGTCAAAAAAATAAATTCAATCAGAATTTATTTGAACAATCACATTCACTTTGTATTATTGTTGCACAATTATTAAATCTTCTTTTAATCCTTTAAAAAAAACGTTTAGGTAACACATTAATTTATTTTAACTTTGTTTCATATATGACATTAGCGTCAAAAACATATGGTTAAATATCTAACCTCAAATTAATTACAGATTTTATCCGGAGCCGGGCATAAGTTCTGCCTTCTACGTTTTATCGACTGACTTTGTTACAATTTGCCCCAACTTATATAGTTTATGCCAGAACAAAAAAAAACTATGACATTTTTTCAAAACAATGAAACATCGAGCAAGCTTGTGACGTCACTAATCCGGCACAGCTGTACTGGATCATCACTAATCCTAAATCTAATATTACAGAATTGTAGCCTTTGAAACAAAGATCGAAAAAGTATAATACATTCATTGTCCCAAAATGTATCGTAACGAAGATATTCAAGAAAAACGATTTAAAATGTACACATCTCGTTACAATCTAATTACATATAAAGTTCAACAAATCAAAGTTCATCCTTTGACTAAACTAGTTACATGAATACATGACACAGGTAATACAAATAATTTCTCCATCGAAACATCTTTACAATTTACTATAAACGTAAAATTTTAGAGTACGAACACCAATTAATGCATATACAAATGCCAGCTTAAATATTAAGTCAATGTTTATGAATTTATGCTCAAAATGTCCAGCATACAATGCTCTAAGCACTTACATCAAAAAAATGGTGAGGAAAAACAGGATAAGAGTCTATAAGAGTCATATCAACACGAACGACAGGATTTAATACCTCCATTAGTTTAAGTGATTAGAAATCTTATAAGCAAATTCAAAAATTAATTGTATTATATGAGTCATAACAAGATTGACCTAATTAATCTATTTCCAGCTAATTAGCAACATAAACTTGAGCTGGCCTCCTGGAAAATAGAAAAACTTATCTAACGCTAAACATCGTAATCTGTAAATTTAAATATGGAAATTACTTCCTTCTAACAAGTGGGAAACCGTCCCAAAGTGTAACTTGGGTTGCATAAACGTATTTATGATCAAGCAATCTAACTAATTGATATCCTTTTTCTAAAATGAAACCTATTTATTTATGCATAAGAAAGCTAGGTTATGTTTGCATAGAATTTTTATTCTTAGTTTTTAATTTAAGTATTAATGAACCTAACTATGGTCCTATGTATAACCTTTATATTAATTATGCCCATGACATAGCATGTCCCTCTTTTAATTTAAATCTGATATACAAATATTTGTGTTAACGTTTCCGTTCCGTTGTTGATATAATTTTCAATACGGTGATTTGACAACACCGCAATAGATTGCGAACAAGTATGAAGCAAGATCGCTTGACCAATCTGATGATCCTTATGATCTAATAAATACATTTGCAAATAAAAAACCGCGTAAACCTACCGTAGTTTAGTACTTCAAAGCGTTTAGGAGTAAGCAAAATAATAAAAAAATGTACAAAAATTACTATGGAGTTTTATTTTTCCCAGATTAAAAATCTTTTAGAAATCTAAGGGGCCCCCACCAAATGCTGGCCCTAGGGCCTCAAAATTCTAAATCACTAAAATTAAATAACATTCCCTGTATGTAAATATTATCAACAGAATATCCCAAGTGCATGTAAAATAGTCGCATAAATTTTGGCGGTGTGTCAGAATCTTTTGCTTAGAAATACGTCTAGTAAATTTATCCGCCCAACAAAATTTTAAGCGAAAAGATTTTCGAGACTTATTTCTTTAGAGCAAGACATTTTAACAAAAAAATCGTCAAATTTAATCAGGCTGTTTTACATGCGCGCGGGGTATTCGGCGTGATTATGTCCTGCATAAATAGATATTGTTTGTAAATTATCTATTGCTATTGACATTAGTACAGTTAATAAAGAAATTACAATTTTTAAATATGTTTCCATTGTCTGCACATTCACTTGTCTAAGCACCTTTTATAACGAGTTCAAAATTAGTCAGGAGCGATAAAATTTTGACTGAAATTGAATCGCGGTTAGGTAACCATGGTAAGTAGGCATTGTTATGTGTATAAAGGAAATAATCAAAATTAAACTTAGTATAAATGCGTAATGTTTTAACGCCAAATACATCTGCAGAAAAAGAAACTTCGATCATGGTTCAAGAAGTGCGTTTAGATCTTCTTGAAATTGTTTTTTTTTTTGAAGAAGTTTCTAAATAAATTTGTATACTTCTTAATAAAAAGGAATCATCATAGTGTAGTGTTCTGTATCTAACAGTTGTTTTGAAGGTATTTTATTTTTTCGCTTTTAATGAACAAGATAAAAAGTCATACGCGTTAATTTTAAATTTGCCGCCATTTTCACGTCCATTCAATGGTGGAAATGTATGAAGCGACCTACTTTTCTAAGCTTGCTTAGACATTTATGTAGGTTTCTGGTAGAAATGTTTAAGACAAACCTGTCATTACCTGATCCTGTTCTTCATCCAGAAAACTTTATTTAAATCAATTATTACACTAATTTATTATTAAATAATTTTGTTAACTATTTTTTAATACAATTCACAATAGTTTAACCAACAACATAAAAAAGATATGCAGAAAAATTAATTGTATCGTCTTTACGTCTTTTACGTCTTACTGCCACTGTCATTCTGTTCTTTTTTTCATAGGCGTACATCAAAATTATTGACCAGGGCGTAGATCAATTGCAGGTAATTATCCCTACAATTCGGCCCTCCTGACTTGGTTCCGCCTCGGAAACTGCTCCGCTTGAATCGTCAGAAAGTTCTTCTAAGTCATCAATAGAATCAGTACACCAAGGTTTCATCTTATCGGCAGCACTCATCGTCTTCTTTGGGCCCTCTTGTTGACCTCGCTTGCACATCTCATACCGATCATTCCCAAGGATACTTATAATTTCATATGGACCCAGAAATTTTGATTTTATTTTAGCGGATGTAGCAAACTGGGAACGCTCTATTACTACTAGGTCTCCAATTTTATATTTTACTGCAGGTTTTCGTTTCTTATTAAATGTGGCTTTATTTTCTTGCTGTATTTTCTGTATATTCTTCTAGGCTTCTCTTCTAATTTCTTCGCGTTCTTCTTCAAACACTTCAATGCATTCTTCATCAATTATACTTTTTATGCGAATTTCTATAGGTGTTCGCATTTTTACTCCGATCATTACTTCAAACGGCGTTTTATTAATGCTTCTTTGGTAAGTATTATTTAAACAGGTGTGTAGTTGGTTGACGAATTTATACCAGTTTTCAGTCTTATCAATTGATAATTTAGTTAACGCGGGTATTATCACTTGATTTATGCGCTCAACTTGACCGTGTCCTCTTGGGATACCTGTGGTTATTGACACATGTTCGATGTTTCTTTTTGTGCAATATTTCTGAAAATCATTGGACGTAAACGCAGATCCTCTGTCTGTGACAATTCTACGAGGATTGCCAAAAATCAAGCTTTGGTTCTCCAGCTTTTGTATGGTTTCTTGTGTTGTGGTAGTCTTTCTGATAATATACAAGGTATGCAACTTGTTATAACGTTCTTAGTCTTCTCTTTTAGATTTGGAATCCAGTATTCTCGTAGTATCAACTCAGAAGTCTTGGTTATACCAAAATGTCCATGCTCGTCCGCCATTTTGATGATTTCATGTTGCATCTTTCTGGGAACAACTAGCAGTGTGCGTCCTTCATTTTGTTTGTATAGAATACCTTGCTCGGTTATGAAATTCTCATAAGTCGTTGTCTTCAATATTTCTAGAATAGCTCTAATTTCTTCATCACCATGCTGCAGACTTTTTATTCGATTTGTAACGTCATCTTGTATTAACAATGATATCAGACTTCTACTTAACGCGTCGGCGTGTTTTATTCTATCACCTTTTCTATGTTCTATTTTATATCTAAATTCTTCTAACAATATAGCCCATCTTGCAACCCGTGGTGTTATGTCGTTCTTCTTCATCGCATCTCAAATGCTGAACAATCGGTTACTATTTTAAAATCGATACCAAGCAAATACCCGCGAAATTTCTTAATTGCCTCTATTATTGCTAAAACCTCTAATTCATAACTTGAATACTTCTGTTCGGCTGGAGTCGTTTTTTTACTGAAGTAGTAAATTGGATGTAATTTCCCATCTTCGTCGTTTTCCTGCAGCAATATTGCGCCGTACCCGTACTTACTGCCATCCGTATGTAGCTCTGTTCTACGTTCAGGACAATACATTTGTAATACTGGTTTCTCGGCTAAACGTTCTTTTAATATTTCAAACGATTTTTTCTGCTCTAGTCCAAATACAAAGGTTGAATTTTTCTTCAATAAGTCGCTCAATGGTCTTGCGATTTGAGCATAATCTTTAATGAATTTTCTGAAATAACTTGTTAGTCCCAAAAAACTATGGACTTGTTTTAGTGTTGTCGGCTCTGGATACTTCAGAACTGCTTTTGTTTTTGCTTGAGATGGAGAAATCTTATTATCTTCTATCCCGTATCCTAAGTACTCGATTCTTGATTGTAAAAATTGACATTTCTTCCACTTGATTTTAAGACCATACTCAGCTGCACGATTTAAAACGGTTTTTAATCTACTTAACCCTTCTTCATGATGCGCTGACGGTATAATAATATCATCCATGTAAATTTGAACTATACCTTGATTAATTAAATCTTGAAAGATATTGTTAATAAATTTCTGAAATGAAGCAGGTGAGTTACAGAGTCCGAAAGGTGTTTTAAGAAATTCGAACTGTCCACTCGGGGTGACAAATGAAGTATATTTTACGCTGTCTTCAGCCATTGGAACATGGAAAAATCCGTTCTCGCAATCAAGGGTGGAGAATATGTTTGCTTTCTGCAGTTTGTCAATTTGATCCTCTATCAAAGGTAATGGGTAACGATCTTTGATAATTTTCTTCTTTATTCTGCGATAGTCTATGCAGATTCTAGTGTCTCCATTTTTCTTTTTTACTAACACAATTGGGCTAGCAAAATCTGACGAACTTGGTCGTATTATGCCTTTCTGAAGCTACTCGTCTATTTGCTTATCCACTTCTTTCTTCTCAGCTTGGGAAAAACGTCGAGGATGTTGGTAAATTGGCATCTCATCAGTTAATATAATTTTGGTTTGTACGTTTGTTACCTTAACATTCGTTGGAGAATATTCTTTTACCAGTATTCTGACATCTTCTGGTATATTGCCGAGTTCATCATCTTCATTCAGTTGGATAGCCATCAGGAAATTTTCTTGCGGTGGACACTTAGTGATTTTTAATCTATCGGAACTAATAACAACTTCAGCTTGATTTAATAATTCTTTACCGATTATCAAATTAACAGGAATAACATCATCGGCTACTATGTGAATGGTTGAACAAAAGTCTTCTCCATCAATATTTATGTTAGTCTTGAAATTTCCCATGGTTACAATTTGGCGTAGTCCTAATCCTTGTATTATTTTGGTACCTTCATGCACTTCTTTTATTTTCAAGGCTTGAAAACAACAGTTTGAAATAACATTTAGATCACTTCCAGTGTCTATCAGTCCTAACAAGGTGTTGTTATTGATCTTTACTTCTTTAAACATCTTATCTTCCTTTGCCGCCATTATTGTTTCTATTTGGTTAACTTGCGCTGTATTTTTACTTTTTGTTTCTGTTGAACATTTGGTTGCTATGTGACCAAAATCATTACATTTAAAGCATTTTAAACCTTTTTCTTTATGCGGACAATCGCTTGATCTGTGTCCTAGCTTTCCGCATGAAAAACAACGCACTTCTTTATTTGATTCTGCTTGGTTTTGACTCTTTTGTACATATGGTTTGAACTTATTTTTCATTGGTTGATGTTCCCTTCTGGTTCCTGCTAAAACAGTTTCATGTGACGTTTTAGTTTTCATGAGATCATAAAGTTTAATTTTTCCTTTAAACTCTGTAAAGTCTTTGGTCCCATACAGAATTATTTTATTACTTTGTTCATCAGGTATTCCGTCAATAATGTATTGGATAATAACTTCGGCTTCAATGTTTACTCGGCTGCCAATTTCTCGCATCACTAGTACGTATTCTTGTACCGTTTCGTCTTTTTTCTTCTTTCTCATCACCAATAGTTTATGAATATCAGCACTACTTAATTTTACCTCAAATTCTTTCTTCATCAAATTCTTCAACTTAGACCAATTTGTGATTCCTTTCTCAGCTTGTACTAATAATTTAGCCAATCCATCTAAAGATTTCTTAGCAAATATCAACATTTGCAAGTCGTTCCAATTCATTAATCCTGCAATCTCTTCAAAGTCATCAATCCATTTATCTACAGGATATCCATCTTTTCCGTTAAATTGGCGAATGGAATCTTCGACATCACGAAAGCTTATACTACTGTAAGATGCTTTTTCCTTTACTCTTAAATTTGTCATACTTCTTGTAACTTCTTCAGCATTCAATATTTGTTTGACATTGTAATTGCTTTGCTTCTTTAATCTTTTATCCTCATCAATTTCTTTTGCGCTTATCGCTACGTCTTCATCTCTTCCGTCATTTTGACCGCCTTTCATAGTGGAACGTACGTCTTTATTAATTTCTTCGTCTTCATCGTATTCATCGTCTTCTAATTCTTCTTCAACCTCATCTTCATTTGATTGTTGTAAACCACATAAAAAGCGCAAAATTCTCGTTGCAAGCTCTTCGGATGTTCCTTCGTATTTGATATTTAATACATGGCAAACAGAAATTAAATTAGATAAACTTATGAATTTTATTTCAGTTAGTTTGTCCTTAAATTCTTCTGTATTTTCATCGTAATTAAATCCACAAAATTTCCTCAATTTGGTTCTGTTTAAACGCGCCAACGGATCATCAAATATGATTGTAAACAGTACTTTTAGCGTTTTGGGATTACCGTTAGAAATATTATTGTTGATTACTTCATTCTTTCCTAACGTGGCCATATTATTTTGAATTGGAAAGAACACACAGTTAGAAAATAGGAAAAAATAAATCAGTACATCACTTCAATATACGTATAATAACGTATAACGTATAAGTTCAATATACGCGTCAATAATTGTCAAATTAACTCAATGTAAATACTGTCCAGCTTACCTGCTTTACGTTCTCGTCTTTATTTACAATGTTCGTTCAGATTCTTATCGTTGTATTGTTCATATAACGCTCACAAGACACATCACATCTATTATAATTTGTTCAAACACTTGTTATTATCCCGGACGAGCCCCCACTTTGTAGGTTTCTGGTAGAAATGTTTAAGAAAAACCTGTCATTACCTGATGGGTTATCTTTCGTGAACACTGAACAACCTTCCTTCATCCAGAAAACTTTATTTAAATCAATTATTACACTAAGTTATTATTAAATAATTGTGTTAACTATTTTTTAATACGATTCACAATAGTTTAACCAACAACATAAAAAGGAAATGCAGAAAAATTAATTGTATCGTCTTTACGTCTTACTGCCACTGTCATTCTGTTCTTTTTTTCATAGGCGTAGATCAAAATTATTGACCATGGCGTAGTTCAATTGCAGGTAATTATCCCTACATTTATGAACCTTGAATATAATATGAAAATGATGCGAAACAATATAATTGTTGTAAAAACATTAGAAAGTTAGACTCCGTTATGCCGCTACTTGATATTTTATATTCACGTGCAAATCTCCACAATATCAAAACTATTTTCTATAATCTCTATTCCCATTTGTGCGGCAAATTTGACGAAACAATTTGGTTTTATGCCGACTCCTTGCAATGGAGCTAAAACGAACGATGCGACATCTCTAGGTAGGGAATCAAAAAATTTTAAAAATCTGCCATCTTAATACCTTCGTTACGACACATTTTGGGACAATGGAAGTGTTATACTTTTTTGATCCTTGTTTTAAGGGCTACAATACTGTAATCATAGATTTAAGATTACTGATGATCAAGAACAGCTGTGCGGGATTAGTGACGTCACCAAGCTTACTTGAGGTGCTTTTGTTTTGAAAAAATGTCACCGCTGGCTTTTGCTCTGGCATAAACTATATAAGTTGGAGCAAATTGTAACAAAAGCAGTCGACAAAACGTTCAAGGCAAAACCTATGCCCGACTCCGGATAAATATCTCTAATTAATTTGAGGTTAGATACTTCAACCATATGTGTTTGACGTAAATGTCATGTATAATTAAAATTTAAAATAAACTAAAGTGCTACCTGAACAATTTCAAGGATTAAAAGAAGATATTAGTGTTGTTCCACAATTATTTAAAGTGAACGTGATTGTTGGTTGAATTTATTTTTTGACATCGATCTACGTATTGATGTTTTAAAACCAACAAATCAGCTGATGTGTATGACAGCAGTGTTACCACTAATGGATTAAATATTTAAAAGGGAAATTATTTCATAACATACCAGGTTGGTCATAATAAATGGTTCTCGTTAATTTCATAAATAATAATTAAATTATAAAGTTCGTCAATAATAAAAAAATAATAATAAAATTTGGTATAATGGTATAAATTTAGTTTACTAGGTTCTTTTGAGAATTTATTTGATTTCAATTAAATAAAACTACTAAATTTCTTTTATTTAAAATTTATTTTTATTTGATAAACAGTTTTATTTATAAATAAATTTTGATTTGTGTTGGCCTGTTCAAATGAATGACCGTACTGGCCCTATGTCAGGCCATTGCAACTATTGCTAACATTTGAGCAAGCCTGGGAATTTATTTCTCAATTATCAATTGTATTAGTTTGAATAACATTTTTTTTACATTGACTTTCCATTCGAATTTTTATTTTGTTCGTTAAATAAAGTTTATGTGTTTTTAAATTTACATATGTGTTTAATTGATGCTAATACAAGCATCCAGTGTTCTTTCCTTCTGTATTGGTATCTTGTGAAAGAAAAGACAATTTGTGAAGTGCAATTAAGTGAATTGAATAATTTAATAATAGTTAAACTTAATTAAGATTTCAATTTTAAAAGTGATTTCAATTTCAATTTGTATATTTTTAAAACCACAGGAATCCACATTCGCCCTGAGATGAGTTTTCCTTATTAATTTTAATTCAGTTATTTTAAGTTTATTAATAAAGTTAAAGTTATTAAGTTATTTAATTGGCGCCCAACTTATTATTACGTAAACTTAATTAGTCAAGAACTCACGTAACATTGTTATGTAACTAGTGCATTATTTAAAACTATTAAAAAGTATTTTTGAATCATATAAGAATTTATAAAAGAGGAAAGTTGAAAAGCATTTCCAAAGTACACAGTCTTTTTAAAAATCAATGTATTTATAAATCAATTATCTACAATCTAACAGCAATTATTCGTTATTTGAAAGTATTTTCAATATAAAAACAATATTTTATTTTTAATTAGCCAAATTCATCGCATATATTTTTATTTTGCTAGCTGATGTGGGAAAAGATCAAATTTTTCCTTTTATGCAAATTCACCGCAATATATATGGAGCAATAAGCCTTATCAACACCCTCCTTATTGTTTTCGCCTTTAGAATCTTTTGATGCGCTGAGTGTACAACAGAAGAGTTGAAAAATTATATTGGTATATTATTCTCCAGAACAGCGTGTAGTTATGCTGGAGTAAAAGAGTTTAAGGTCACTTAACTACCCTTAAAAGCTCCGCTTTACTTACTGACTTGAGAAAATTACAGTACCCAAGCAGCATTTTTAGTCGTTGCTACGTACCAGCTACTACCGGTGGAACTATTAAGTTTTAGCCACTAGTCACAAGCACGTAATTGCTACGGTTTTGTTACGTGCCTGGAACCAAAATGGGGAACAATTTTTGGGTAGCAGGTACGTGGCGGCGTAGTAATTGCTACTTTCGTGGAACTTCTTTTCTCTTTGACACATCATGTCGCGTGGTTGCTCTCTCTTGCTCTTGCAACTTAACAAATATTCTATCATTTTCTATACTATATAATGCTGGATCGTGTCACAAAATGAATTACCAGTTTATTTGTATTACGTATTTAATACAAAGAGCGATGAAATGTTTGATTATCTTGTCATTCCAGTACACCAAAATTATAAACCATTGCAACTTTTCTGTTAAATATGATGATGATAGATCGAAAAATAACAACGCGCCTTCTTTAAATATATTTTTTAGTAAAAAAATGTCTTTAATAAAACATGATAAATATATACGAAATACTTATCAGTTGATACACATGATAGAAACCATTTTTATATTATTCCTGTTATGCCCTTTTATGTGTTTAAATAAAAGATACTCAATTATTGTCATTAATTAACTTTATTAACACATTCGCTGCCGAGCCAAATTTCGAAAAATTTCGCACCAGGCCAAGAACAGGAGCTGATCAAGTGCGTTTTGTTATGGTATTATTCAGTTGTATTTTTTTTTCTTTCAAACTTTGGTCGAAATTTTATCAAAAATGTAAAACGGACACCGGTGTCCTCCGTGGCCATCACAAGAAAAATTAAAAAAAACTACTTCTGTGCGCCAGGGCGGTCACACATAGCGGTCAAAAATTTTCTTCTGTGTACGCCATAGCGGACACATAGGCGGACACAATACAGTCAGCGGACACGATTTTTCCTGTTGAATCTTGCAACGAGGTATTGCATTGTTTCAACCGTACAGTGATCAAACGGTCAGTGTAGGTTCCGGAGTCACATCTATCATCATCATGAGTGAAAGAAGTCGCAAAATTGTGGAACTTGCAAAAACTATAGTAGATAGTGAAAGTGATAGCATAGACGGTAAGTTTAGAATTATTATGGGCAAAGAATTTATGGCAATTATTATATTGTTGGTATATAAGTAAAGCTCACTGTAAATAAATGTAGCTAAAGGCGTAAATACGATTTACGCTACCGGCAGCGTAAAAAGATTTTGTTTGTAAATATTTTATCAAAAAAAAAAGAATAAATTAGATTATACTCTGATATATCCAGCATTTTTTCTCTAAAATGTTACTGAGTTTTACTTCTAGTCGCGAGATGTAATGTATAAGACATACAATCATTTTTGTAAATAATGTGTATCTATTTTATTTTTGCAGATCCATTTGAAAATTCTGACAATTCACGTGATCCTTCATATTGTGCAAGTGATGCAGAAGAAACATCCACTACAAGTTCCGAAAATCTCAGCGGTGCTGGATACAGGGAATATACGCCACCTACAGAAGATATACCTCTTGATGAAGGTCCTTCAGAGTCCGGAGAAAATGAACTAGACAATTTTGAAATAAGCCAAATGAATGCTTCCGCTCGTGCTTCCGTTGCTGTGGAAAACCGGGTTTCTTCTCAGCACAAAGTATTTGAATTTACTGGCCCAAGTGGTGTTAACGAAGCTGTTAGATTGTTGTTGGAGGATAGCAAACCATTCGATTTCTTTAAATTACTAATAAACAACGATATACTAGACAGTATAGTTGAGCAGACTAATTTATTTGCTACTCAGCGTCTAACGAAACCAGATCAAGATACAAAAAGTTTTTCCAGACTTCATAAATGGATTCCGACAACTACAAACGAAATTAAAAAACTTTTTGGCATTCTTGGGTACATGGGCTTGGTTAAAATGCCAACTCTTCAAAAATACTGGAGCACTGATAAAAAGTATAAAAATTCTGTGTGTGGGAACGCAATGTCACGTAATCGTTTTGAATTGTTACTTTCTATGCTTCATTTCTCTGATAATGAAGCAAATCCAGAAAACAGCAGAATTCACAAAGTGAAACCACCACTAGATAAATTTATTAGTAATTGTCAGTTAGCATATACTCCGGAAAAAGTATTCTGTATTGACGAAAGCCTTATTCCTTACAGAGGTAGACTAATTATAAAACAGTATATACCTCAGAAGTCGCACAAGTATGGCGTAAAACTTTTCAAGTTATGTGCTGACAAAGGATACACATGGAACGTTAAAATTTATGAAGGGAAAGAAGCTGATGCCGGCCAATCAGTACCAACTAAGGTGGTACTCCATTTAAGTGAAAATCTTTTAGATGCTGGACGAACTGTGATCACGGACAATTACTATACAAGTATTGAACTAGCAAAAAAATTACTGCAAAGAAAATCGCATCTACTTGGAACGTTGCGGAAGAATAGAAAAGGCAATCTACCAGAAGTTGTAAATAAAAAATTGAAGAAAGGGGAAATTTGCGTAAAGGAAGTTGGAGATGGAATTAATATACTGAAATGGAAAGATAAAAGAGAAGTGCTAATGCTATCAATATTTTTGTCTGGTGAAACTGTAACGTTCATGAAAAGAGGAAAAGAGATTGTAAAACCAAAAATGATAGTAGAATATAATGATGGCAAAGCATCAATAGACCTATCTGATCAATTTTCCAGCTATGGTACTTGCCTACGGAAAACTGTAAAGTGGTATCGGAAAGTAGCAGTGGAACTTATTTTAGGAACAGCCATTGTAAATGCCCGATTTCTTTACAACAAAATTAAAAACGATAATATGACAATATTAGCATTTCGCGAATCTATTGTTGATGAACTGCTAAGTACAGAGCTAGAAGATGATGAAAATGAATCAAGTACTTCAAGGGCATCAAGAATGCGTCACCACGTTTTTATGAAAATTCCAGGAAGTTCGAGAGTTGGCCGAAAATACTGCAAAGGCTGTTATGAAAAAAAAAAACTAACAACGAAATCACCAAAAACAAGGTTAGAAAAGTTACTACATACTGCATGGATTGTGATGGGCAACCGAGATATTGTTTGGAATGTTTCAACAAAAAACATTATTTATAATTAATTAGGATAATATATAAAAAGAAGTAAGGCCAAAATGACAAACCGAGTACATTTGTGTTCTTTCCAGTAAATTTCAGGTTACATACCTTTTAATTTTGTTTAACGTTTGCTTGTGTTTTTTGTAACAATTTTTATTTTGTAACAATTTATTTAATAAATATTTTTATTTTTATTTATTTGTAACAATTTTTGTTCAATAAAATTAACATAAGTATGTCACAATTTTTGTTGTCACTTTTTAATTATCTAACAATATACCATCGCATCAGTACATAGCATAGTTTAATGGCACCCAGGATATAAATGAAAATCTGGTAAAACCTCCCAATAATAGACCATAAAACATTACTAGATTCTAATAAAGTGGTGCCACTTCATAGTGTCCGCCATGGCGCAGTGAGGTAGACTCAAATATTTGTGGTTTCTGGGAGGCCAAAGAGGACACAAATAGCGGTCACTCGTATTTTTTGTGTAGGCAACCAATTATTCACAAACCAGACAATGCATCAACATCTTATAGGCCAGGGCGGACACCGGGTATAATAAAATCAACGTAAAGTCGGGTCCTCTTGGCGCAGTGGAAGGAAAACTCAAGCGGACACCGGTGTCCGCCGTGGCGTGATGAGAAATACAACCAGCGGACACCGGTGACCGCCGTGGCAGCGAATGTGTTAATATTGAGTGAGCAGGGCGAATTACATACACAATGCATAGACTGTAGAAGACGTGTATCCTCCAAACCGGCTCGAGTGTTACTGACGCTCGCCCAGGGAACGGGCCAGAATGCCAGGATTGGTTAGTTACATCACTACAAATAAATGTTGCCAACTTCAAGCTACATACATAACAATCCCTAAGGCACAATTTGGCACCAATTTGTTATTTTTATTGAAGGTTATATAGTAAAACATCTATTAACAATCATAACAAATTGCAAATTGATTAATGATTATTGATTAATCCAACATTTTACAAGTAAATATGGAGATGGAGTAGTTTACGAAAAATTACTTTAATGTGATTCTCCTGGGTAGCAATAACGTAAGTGTTACATTCAATACTACTGTAAGGTTTTAAAAACTTTAAAGTAGCTTCGGGCAAGTTACTGCTACAATCATAATACCACTTTGAAGTTGCAACGACTTTAAAGGAAGTATACTAAGTGGCAATACCGTTCCACATACTTTAATAGTTACTCAGAAGTAATGAAACTACATAGTTCCAATAAATAGTAGAAACAACTACACAATTACTAAAATATTCCGAATTGAAGAAATTAAACCTATAAAGTCATAAATTTAGTTGCAGTTACGTAACAACTACTCAATAAAAGTTCCGATCTCAGTTACTGCTACTTAAATGCTGCTTGGGTATACTATACTGTATTGGTCGAAGTTTAATCTTCAGACCTTTTATTGCAGAAAGATCAACTCAAACCATTATTATATGATTTCTAATGCCTTCTTTTATTATTTGTCTGTGGTTTAAAATCTATACTTTTATATCTAACATTCATATACTCATATTCAACAAGAGTAAGTCACTTACCATTTTGTGTAAGACCCCATCCAGCTATGGTCATATATGTATCAAAATCGGCAATTGGTAAATTTTTTGGAGGAAGACAGATTGGTCGAATATAATCTAAAATTCAGAAAAGGGTTATTAGTAAAATAATGAAATATTGAAATTCATGAGAATAACGGTATAACTAATGAATTTTAAATTAGAACTAAGGTACATAACGGTTTGAAGTCGGTTTTCTATTCGAATTTATTCCTTTCATACAGTACTTCTACGACAGAAGAGCGGGGCCGCGTTGTCGTTCTTGTACAGACATTAAAGTCGATGTTTAGCTCTCTTTTCGCTAAACAAACGTCGGATCAGTGGCGTGTTCAGGGCATTTCGATAGGCAGGTTTTAATTATAGAAAAAGGCGGCGCCTCTACGTTTCGTAAATTTTATTAGGAACTACAAATTTAAAAGCATAACACGTTTAAAACTAGGCAACTAAAGCAAGGAACAAGTAAACGGCATGTTTAAAGTAATGATTATAAACATGAAAGAAAATATGCGTAGTCTCTCCGGGGAGTTCCGACTAACGCATGACTAAAAATAGGCGGTTTTTTAGCGAGTTCCTATAAAGATTCGGACATAAATTCTAACAAAAACAAGAACCGGCGAGGTTATAAGAATAAGCCAATTTTTACCACCTTTTTCGGGGGTCTAAAGGGCAATTTTAGGGGTTTTTGTTCTATCTCGAAAAATAAGTCCTAACTGGAAATATAATAACAGCTTGGTTTCATCAAAAAAAATTAAAAATTGACCAAGTTATAGCATTGTTTATTGTCTCTAGCCTTACTTTGTGGAACTCCATAATCATGAAATAAATAAAGATTACTAAAAAGTTTCACAGTATTTATTAAAATATAACCTGACAATATTGTTTTGGCAGCTAAGCTGTCATTATCAAAGATAATATAATTATAAACAAACACGATGCTAAGGTACGAGGGCGTATTTTTATGTTATCTACCTAGCCATGAAAAAAAGTACATAAGAGAACAAAAAAAATTATTTGTCTACATAACTCCCTTCAACACTTACACTTAACTATTCCATTTTTTTGCAATTGCCCCATACACTCAGAAAAAATTTTTTTTGGTAACCCTGTAAAATATTCTTCAACAGCTTCTTTGAGTTCTTCATCAGAAGCAAAACGCTTTCCCCTGAGATGCTTTTTTAAATTTTTGAATAAAAAGAAGTCTGACAGAGCTAGGTCAGGGCTATAAGGTGGATGCCTTAACTCTATAAACCCACAGTGATTGATTATCTGCTGAACTTGGTTTGTCTTGCCTTGGTGCAGCAACAAGTTTTTTTGTGGATAAGAATGCGGGAGTTTTTCCTCCAGAGCGGTTTTTAAATTTTTAATTGTGTTTCCGTAGGCCTCTCCATTTATGGTAGACCCCCTCGGCATATATTCAATTAGGAAGACTCCTTCAGCATTCCAGAAAACAGTTGCCATCAGTTTTTTTCCTGAAAATTGTGTTTTGGCCTTTTTTGTTGGGGGAGAGCCCTTATGAACCTACTGCATGGATTCTTGTTTAGCAGGAGGGTCCCAGTGAAGTACCCAAGTCTCATCCCCGGTGATAATTCGAGAAAAACAATGTTTGTCCCTCTCCAACTCGGCCAAATTTTCTTGGGAAACTTCCTTTCTGTACAGTTTCTGTTCAGGTGTAAGCAATCTGGGAATCCACCGTGCAGACACCTTCTTCATACCCAAATCGTCATGTAAAATTTTGAGGACACTTGTTTCGGATATACCGACTTCATTGGCAATGACAGAGATCTTTACACGCAGATCTTGCAGTACCAAATTTTCGACTTTTCGCACAATGTCTTCAGTTCGAGCTTCAACGGGTCGTCCGGACTTTGGGTCATCATTGATTGATTCTCGACCCCATCGAAAGAGTTTAAACCAAGATTTTACTTGAAAATAAGATGGTGCATCTTCCCCATACACTGCAACCATTCGTTCATGAATTGCTTTTGGACCATTGCTTTCTTTTGTCAGGAACTTTATTACGCTGCGATGTTCAACCTTAATTTCACTCATTTTATCAACAAATAGACCGTCTCAAATCTCTATAAACGGCACAAACTAAACACAACTTAGCACGTGTACTTCTAACAGTTAACAGTAACAACAATTTTTTAATAATTTGTTTGACATCGTCACTTTTTTGTTTCATGGCTAGGTAGATAACATAAAAATACGTCCTCGTAAATACAAAACATAGGTAACTAGATAAAAGATAAAAATAATCAGAATTAAATATCTAACACTTCAAGTAAAGGAGAATTACTGAGCTCAATCTGTTCATTCATTAAAGGTACCCTGAGTTTGTTTTTGTATATTTCAAAAACTTCTAAAATAAATGTAATATAAATATAATATAAATATAAATAAAACTAAAATAAAACACAATGACTCCTCAAAATAATATTAAATTCCTACATTTTTGTAATAACAAACGCAAATTAGACATTTTAGAAAGAAAGAGTACCTACTAGATTATATTTACTTACACAGAATTATTTACAGAAAATGTATGACCAAAAAGTAATTCCATCAAAGGTGCCTTTGGAATTTTGAACTGTTTATTATAACACCAGAAAATTATACAAAATAGTCAGTCCTTTGACAGTGACAGTTGTTATTAATTTGATATAATTTTGTGGTGTTATGACACACATGAGTTCAAAATTCCAAAGGCACCTTTGATGGAGTTACTTTTTGCTCATACTATCTATATACAAGGCTATCATAAAGTAAGGGATATATTTCAACTTATTATATATTTTTAACAAATCAAATTAATAACAAAAAGTAAATGGAATCTAATTGCTTACATAATGGGATTTTAGTGTATCTATGGAAAACAAAAGAATTGTCGTGACAACTATTGATACAAGTGTCAAACGAAAGTATCGTAATTTAGATAATTGTTCTCAAAATAAAACTCACGTAAACGTAAATTGTAACAATTTCAACATTCTG
This sequence comes from Agrypnus murinus, assembly GCA_929113105.1. NCBI lineage: Eukaryota > Metazoa > Arthropoda > Insecta > Coleoptera > Elateridae > Agrypnus > Agrypnus murinus. The sequence continues at coordinate 110,404,479 of OV816028.1, read as the reverse complement.
CAAACAAGAATTGGTTTAGTACAATGTTATTATTTCGTACGAAAACGGGTTTGACAGCAGGGCCATGCCAAATGAAGGCGTACCGTAATTTGATTAACAAATTTTAAAGAACAGTGTCTGTAACTGACCTTCCGAGATCAGGAAGACCAAGGATTAGTGTATTAGTGATGTCCAAGTTGCAGAAGTTCTTTAGGAACATCAAAACCTAGCCAATACTAATCCGCTAGCAATCAGTAGTGTGAATGCGATATCAAAACAATTACAAATGCCATACACCACGATTTGGAAAATTTTACGGAAAATCCTAAAAATGTATCCCTATAAACTGCAACTGCTGTTTGAATTAAAGGGTGCAGATTTTGCTCTCGGGTGCGATTTTTCATTACAAATATTGGCTCAGATAGAAATTGAACAGAAAATCCACATGAAATCGTTCAGCAAGGTCTTCATGACAAAAAAGTCACCGTTTGGTGCGGTTCCACAGCGAATTTCATCATTGGTCCATACTTTTCCGAGAAAATACAGAATGGGGAGGCCGTATCTGTAACTGTTACTGGTGAACGATGCCTACTAATGTTAAGGGATTATGCAATTCCACAGTTGCAAAACGAGCACGAAGGAATTGAAAACTTGATTTTTATGCAGGATAGAGCACCTCCGCACATTTACCGACCAGTTAAAGAATTGTTAACTGCGGTTTTTCAAGATCGTGTTATAAGCAGACATTTTGCAAATTCATGGCCACCAACGCCAACAACGCTGGAGGAATTAACGGACAGTATCAGGGTGCAAATTTGTGCAATTTAACCAGAAATGTTGAATAGTGCTGTATACAATTTGGAAGAACGGTTGGTATCTTTACAACAACAAATTGGAGATCATATCGAGCAATAGGGAGAAGAAGTGCATACGTCATACCGTGCCTGACGTCATAATTCTTTCCTCGCAACGCGCATGTTCGCATCGCTCTACTTCGCTGTAAACCGTTTGTTTGACAGTTTTGACACTGTTGACAGTTGGAAGAGAAAACGTGACGCTACTTTGTGAGGTTAAAATAATAGATAGGTACTATCACAAATAAAATATTGAAACAACAATGGGTGAAAGCCATTGGGTAAGTGTTTTTATAGCTTGTAAACATCCTTTTTAACACTATCAATAATCAGAAATGAAAATATAATGTGCCTTATTGAAGTACATGCGCGTTGCGAGGAAAGAATTATGACGTCAGGCACGGTATGACGTATGCACTTCTTCTCCCTATTGCGGTAACCAGTGTTTGACATCAGAAATCCCATTATGTAAGCAACTAGAATCCATTTACTTTTTGTTATTAATTTTATTTGTTAAAAATATATAATAAGTTGAAATATATCCATTACTTTATGATAACCTCGTATTTAAAACACAAAGCTTATTTTTGTTCCAGTTCGTTTGAGAATTCCACCACGCCTATTTACGTCATTCTTTTTTTATATTGAAGCTTTTGCTGTGTAGATTACTCAACACTATTTAATTTTTATATATTTTTAATGTTGATATTTTTAATTTGACTAATGTCAACACTACTTACTTTTTACTTTTATTTAACTTTTATACTTTTAAAACCGTCCTTTTTTTAGTCTGTGGAGTTCTAGTCTTGTGATTTTTTAATTATTTAAATTTTTAAGCAATATTTGTAATCGATGCATTTTAATATTCCCAAGGCCGATTGTTTCGTCACGTTTTGGTACTAAACATCCTCCCTATACCTGCTTACTATGCCACCAGCGGTTCTCAGTCGAGTTTCAGAGTATTTGTTGTGGAGCATTTTCACAAAATTTGATATTTCTGCCTGTCTCTGTGCGTTTGTTCTTTTGAAATTTTTAAATTTTGCAGATTGGGATATTTGATAAAAAAGTAGAATAGGAATGTCGAACACTAATGTTTTATCTCTTAAGGAGCATGGACAAAATAACCGACAAAGTTTCGAAAGCTGGTATATTAACCATACATATATGATATATGAATTAAATGCAGAATTTTATGATAAGAATAAGTCGGGGGGGATGAGCTCGAGTGTTTCTTGAGGAAGAGATAAGTCGGAGAGGCGAGACAGAAAAAGCAGTAAGAAGGGGGTAACTAAAGGAGGATGATAGGATAAGTCGTGATTGATGGTGTAGAGGTAAGTGGGTGTTTGTTAAATAACGCGTTCAAAATACTGTATAAAACGTAAAAAGAAAAAAGAATAATGTCAACTGTGTGTTTCTGCATTTGTAATATTGAGAAATTACACTCCTAAAAGCATATTATCAGTTTATCAATTCATTTTCTTATAAATAATAAAAAATTATCAATTACAGTTACTCGTTGTCGTTAAATTAAACTACAGGTATTTGCTAGGTTAAACAAAAATCACATTTAGTAAATCTTTTATTTATGCAAATTCTGTTAGATACTGATAAATTAGAGAATAATTAATAACCCTTTCAGGCAAAAAAATTTATATTCTGTAGAACTCGCTGGTCCAATAAAATTTGCATATGTATCTATGATCTAATACTCCTTGAAAAAATTAATAGTGACAGATGTTGACATTATTCTAACCAAGAATTGGATGACAAATTTTGTTTTGCATTTTTTTAAAACAAATATAATCTGATACTCCTTGAAAGTATGGGTAAAATTACTGCGTTGCCTTTTTACAGCCCCTGCCGAGTACATTCAGGTGTGCCGTGGTTTTACCCCCCTAAAATCCAGAAAAAATGAAAACCCTTGTTTTTAGAACCTCATCGGTTTTTGTTTTCTTTTGCCAAAATGCACCTTTTCAATTATCATTGAAGGGCACCGCTATTTATTAAAATGCGTAATAATATTTTGACGTAATCGAGACCGAGAGTAGAAAGCTAGGTTGCCAAATGGCGACGGTGCCGCAAATTAAAAAATAAAATAGGTTTTGGTTACATTTATTATTGGTTTTTGTTGGTATACGTCTTTGACATATATTTAATTTCTTGTTTCAGGGTCGAGGGACCCTGCTAACTCCCCCACCCCCCTTGAACACGCCCCCTTTTTATCCGCAAGAAGTAGTCGCACGGGTGGCAGCGGAAAGCAGAGGCGGCAACTAGGTCGAAAACCAGTTCTCAGATTAGTAAGGAAGTCTAACGTCAAAAACCTAAACGCGATATCTTTACCGGGAGCTGAGATACAACCGAGAACAGGGATGGTGATGTGATCGAAAACCGACTCCCAAATATGTAGAGCTAGCCAACGCCGAAAGCCCGACCAAGATATCTGCACAGGGAGTGAAAATACGATCAAAACTGTCAGCGAGATGGTCCCGGTGGGGCGGTCGGGTACGGGAGCGGCGATGAAGTTGGAAAGGATTTCAGTCAACTTTAAATCTTATATAATTTAAAAAAGACTACCGCGAAAAAGCAACACATAATTTCCAAAAAAATATGCAATACCAAAGTATATGAGAGAAAAGTTATTATATAAAATTATTATTAATAATATTATCCTAAATATTATTGTATCTTTGTAAGCTAATAGTTGAAGATTAATAAATAAATCTTCCAATGCATATCACGAACATAGGTATTATCTTATACGAGTATACATATTGCTGTGTTATCTGCAGTCAAAAATTTTGAATAGGTAATTTGGGTTGCCTATCTTTCAGGCGTTCATAAATCAATTTTTTTAAATTTGAGAAAATTGAGTAATTTTGTTATTTAATAAGTAAAGGATACACTCTACATCACTTGGTGATAATAAACAGTGGATCTTAATTGGATTTTTCACTTAAAATTGAAAATTTATTTAGACAAGCTACGATTTACATGTAGATAGATCAGTTGACTTGGTTTTTCATATTTGAAGCCATTGTAAGGTGTATTTTCACCTGGAAATTATAAAAGGCATAATTGGAAAGGTGTATGCAAGTAATCACCACAATACTTACAGTTTTTATTCTTAAATTTCAAGTAAACCCCATGTTGGTTTAACGATGCAACAAATTTCAGCATAATTGCATAATTTTCATTAATCTTTGAACTTGCAGCCAAAATGTTTTGCTGTAATTTTGATAATTAGATTCTATTGCACCTTTAGCAATAGAAGTTTCAAGTGAAACAAGTTTTGTAAACAAGATCTCAGCCGTTGTAGTTCAAAATTTGAACGATTTAACATGTTTTGCTATAATGGTAAAATATTGTTTATATTTAGGATTTTGGTGTCAAAGTGAATATAAATAGTAGTTAATAGGATCTTACGTTTAAGTTTATTTAGAAAAGGATGTAAAAAGGTATGAAAATGTTTTTTATTTCATACTGTCCGGTAAAAGGGTATTTACCGGACTCATTTGAGTCCGGTAAATGAATTATTACGTTACAAGGCCGGTAAAAAATTTTACCGGACTGAAAATCCAATTTGAGTCCGGTAAAAAATTTTACCGGACTGAAAATCTAATTTGAGTCCGGTAAAAAATTTTACCGGACTGAAAATTTTAAATGCATTTTTTTTAAAATGAACAATGTGAGGCAGTATGAAATAAAACGCCTTACGTCATACTTCCGGTAAACCATTACAGTAGCTCGTTTCAACATTCGAGACTCGGCTCCTTCGTCGCCTCGTCCCGAAACGTTTTCAACTCGCTACTGTAAACTTGGGTTTACCGGACTTATAACGTAATATACTATTATTTGAATTTTTATCAAACCATGATTGTAAGGAAATCCAAGATGGTTGTCATTCAAATACTGCAGTTTTAATTGCTTTGTCATAGGCATATTATATATCAAAAGAAAGGAAAATTTGTCATCTTACTTTTATAACAATTATTTTAACATTTAAGTTATTTTTTTAAAGAATGTGGTTAAGAAATTTTATTTCAAATAGATGTTCGATTGTTTTCTGGTGAGATATTGATTTTCTAGTTCCGAACTAAATAAATTAATAACGATGTTCAATTGTTTTTCAAATACTATAAAAAGAGCACCAAATTTTGGGCTCTAGCTTCTCGAATTTGATACGAAGCAGAAGCCATGACAGTTGGCACAATAATTTGAGGATATGTGTTAAATCTTACGTCAATGCAAACGTCAAAAAGTGAAGTTATGTCAAATGTCACGGAAATTTAATTTTTTTAAATTTTTTTTAAATTTTTTTAAATTTTTTATTCGTTTATTTCTTTAGTTATTAAATAGTAGTTTAAGATTGTTGGTTTAATCAATTAAAAATTAAATAGGACAAAGGGAACTAATTCTTAATTCTTAATTCATTAAAGCCATTTGACACCAATATTTATTCAATTTTGTTTCATGTTTATGTAATCTTACTTGTTTATAATTATTCTCGTTTCTCTCCAGGTAATTTAAATTTAATTTGATTTTTTTTGTGTGTTAATATATAAAATTCTCCATTTAAATGTTTTCAAAAGAAATTTATTTGTGTTTTGTTTTTCTTTATTTTGTGTGTCCTAAAGAGTGTTTTACAGAAAGAATATGAACAATATTTTATTACTTTATCAAAGAGCGACCCGCCTGAATATTTTTCTCATGCTATTTTTCCTGAGTTTGTCTTTGGTTTGTTAAATCAATGCCGGTGCAGAATTTTATTTTCATTATAAAGGTAAGTGGTGTTTGTTTTGGTATAACTTTTCAGTTTGCCTTCAATTCTTTAAACAAATTTGATAGTGGTCTTTTAGAAATAAATTAATCTGTGATCAAGTGTTGTAAAGTGTTATCCGAATAAAATTTTTATGGCGCCCAAACAAGACAGTTTCTATTTTTCATAAATTAAATTAACAGCATATCATAGCAATATGTATATGATGGGACGCTTAAACTAATCCTCCCTATATTTTCACACCTTTACACCATATTAGTCGAGACATATGGTGAAGTTCGCCTGTTTTCTAGTTACGCTCTGCCAAAACACCTATATCACAACGTTTGAAATAATAAAAGAACTTTTAACTCAAATTCCATATTGTCCGATTTTGAAGTAACTGCTGTCAATGCAATGAAGCAGTGTTCTGTAGGAGTTGAGATTATATGGCTGTTGAATTTTGTTTACTTGAATGAATAATATGAATAATTTCTTGGGTTAGTATTTCAAAATAAAAGCTATCCAAAACTTAGCATTCGTATTAGTCTTATTCGAGAATTTTTGAAACATAACTATGTTTCACTAAATTTGAATTGCATGTCAGACAAAATATACATAAAATACATACCTGAATATTCAACGTCTCTTGCTAATTTAACCAATGCAATATCGTTGTTATTTTTACTTCCATAATAGGGATGTGGAATTTCCTCTTCTATGCCTACTTTTACTACCTTATCTGCACATTCATCTTGTGCTGGTAATTCTATGCAATCCGGATCCCTAGATAGATCCCATTCTCCTAAGCGAACGTTAGTTCTAAAATCTCCATCTGTTTATCTTTAAAATAAACTTAAATGTAATTTTATAAATAAACTTACAATTTGAATTCTCTTTGCAATAAACAATGAGCTGCCGTTAAAACATATCGTTTGTTAATAAGAGAACCCCCACATATAACTCCAACATTTTCCCCATTACGATTACGTTTGAATTCTAAAGCAGCCATCCACGTATATTCGCCGATCTTCGTTTCTTCGCCTCCGAATATTCTGGGAGAATCTTGATCAATTCCACATATTGTCCGGTCGGGAAGAGCTTTTGTGCCGTAAGATTCTAAGCTTTCTATTACTGGTTGAGGTTTAAGTGCTTTTTTAGGTTTTGCGAACCTTCCAGATGAAGGTATTCTTAGCTCTGAAACAGAAACTTTGAAGCTTAGATCATTTACGTTCATAAATTTTTAAAACAATAGCTTTAGACATTGTAAGATTTATGAACTCGTAAGTTAGTGACTAGTGAGAAACAATTTCTAAAAAAAAAGATTTGCCAGGACATGCTTCTATTATCGAAAATAATTTCCAAAAAAAAAAAGATTACCCGTCAATATCTAGAACAATAATACAGATACGAATAACAATTTGATATGTAGAGACCCTATGTAGTCACACGAATTTATAGAAAAATGTATCACTTAAGAATCTATACAGGTTAAAGAATTAAGCAATTTGTAATTTTGTGTAGTAAAGAAAATCTTAACTAGCAAAACATAATTCGTTCATACCAAATTCAGCTGCAAACCTCGCCACGTTTTGTTGCGCACTGTGCGAGAACGGGCTTACTGATATTGGTATACCAATTTGATGGCTGGTAAACTTTCAAAGCACTTTCGTTTAAGCCTAGTAAAGGAGTGACCAAATTAGACAATATTTGCATGGGAAAGAGTAATGTCAAAAATTGTGGTTCAAAAACGTTTCTTGAAAAAACAACACTAGAGGTGTAGTAAAAGCATATTTTTTTGTTTAAAATATACTAGGTACAGGCAGGCAGCCATGAATAAAAACTATATTTTATTTATTTATTTTTGGCCGAGGAATCAGGATGGCGGAGCAACCTTTTTTAACAAACGAAAAAGTAGGTTTAAAACAATATTTGGGCAATTAAACGAATTGACGACATCACATTTCATTTTGTTTGTACTTTTAGTCTGTGTATTGAGATTGAGCCATGCCAGAAAGACGTGCATGTTCACATTCATATATTTTATTTATTTTATTTAATCTACATGTCCATTATAATGTTATGTGTTGGACCTAACGTACCGTGGACCGTGTTGGTTTACATTCATTTAATTCTTTATTACGTTATTTGTTTATTATCGCATCTTAGGGTCGAGTTTCTTTACTAGAACTTCTATAATAGAACTTTGACTACCTTTTTACTTTGAAAACTCTATACTCTAATAATAAGAAACACAAATTTTCTTCTGTTCGAGTTGCTTTAATAACAGTTTCATTTTCTGGAAGTGACACATTACAAACCCACTGACATTAATTAGTCATTAAGCATTTCCTGATTCATTCATATCGACGAACACTGTAAACAGCCTTATCTACTTCGTAAATCAACAATAAAATAAATATGCCGACATTATAACAAACCGGTCACCAGTCTATTGTAGACAGCAGAGACACCTTGTTTCTAAAGGAAACGTCTCCAATAATAAGCAAATCCTAATAATATGTAGCGTTACTTTGAAAATACCTGCAAAGCAATACTAAATATCATATAAAAATTTAAAAAGGCAGTAGTTGAGTTAAACATAGGACTTACGCACTCGATATCTTTTAGTAAATAAACAACTGTAGGACCTTTAGAAATAATTTGTAGTTTGCATGTTATTGAGGGGCTCTGCAGGAGAATTTTATTCTATTCACAAACAACTGTTATTATTGTTTACACAATTTAAATTAAAGTACAAAAACATTAGCTGATATTGGTCTTATACCTTAATAAATAAATAATAGTCAAAACAAACTGTGACATCACCTACAATCAGCTCTGCATCAATGTATCAGATATCAAGTTAAAAATGCAGTTACGTATATCCAGCTCTAATTGTAATTCTTAAACCAGTGACCTCCATACCCACTTTTCAAAAACAATTTTTTTTTCTCGGTTATTAAAAAAGAGGGGCACTAATGACACTGCTTTTTTGTTGCATTTTATATGTACTATTACCGGTCTAGGGGATACGAATCATCCGTGAAACACCCTGTATTTCATGTTCTAGTGAAATCTTGTAAATCGTTAATATTATATGTTAAATCTGTTAACAGTAAATAGCATTCACCTTTACTTGTCTCTTACTGAATTGAACAGAGTAGTTAAAAAACAGTAAGACAATCGATTTTGTTATCGAAAGTTTAAGAAAATCTTATTTCATATAATAAAGTTACTAAAGAAGTAATTTATTATAATAAGTATCTAAATTACAAACTTTTAGATTTTCAGTATACTTTCCAAATGTATTAACGTATTTCTTTTCTTGTTCCTAATAGTGCATACTTGGGCTTCAGTTTGTCTAAAGTACATGTATTTATCATTCTTTATAAGAGTCGTTTACGCCACACAGCTCAAGATGCGCTCGGCGGGGGTCATTATGCGCTATATTATACAAGTTATCTCGAAAGTCCTCAAAGACGTTTAAAAATTAGTATAAAATCTGAAGTAATTTTTATGAAATTGGTGATTGGTGTAGGTTTGGTATCATTAGAAAGATGGGCTATTTCTCTATGTCCTTCTTGTAACGGATTTTCGTTTTAATTGTTCTGTTTACAGGAAATATTACATAGATATCAACAATTTTAGCACTTACTACTCTCGTACATTTCAAAAACAAAAGAAAAATATCGAAAAGTATTACAAGGCGGACATAGAAAAAAGATTTATCTTCAATAATTTTTTTTATTTGAAATCAATAGATTAATCTGTTTAAAAAAAACGTTAAAAGCGTGGAGCAAGAAATGGATCCGTTCTAAGCAAATAAAGGGACTCTTAACTATCTATAAATATATATATATATATATATATATATATATATATATATATATATATATATATATATATATATATATATATATATATATATATATATATATATATATATATATATATATATATATATATTCTTCTAACCTTAATGCTGATGAAACTAAACTAAATCAAAACTAAAATACTTACGGGATACTGCACTATTAACAAATATCACTAAAAATATTAAAGAAATCGTGGAACTATCTATACTCTTCATGTTTGGTTCTGAAAGCACTACACTTAGGAAGACGCTACTGCTGGCATGATAATGTTTTGTTCAAAACTAATTATATATTTACAAGAATTGTATCAAGCTAACGTTAAACCAACCAGATTATCTTTTATTAAAGATTGTGTTGTCCCAATATTAGCATTAGTTAAACGTTAATGGTTTTGTTAAATACTAGTTATGCTAACCCGAGTAAATTATGGTTTTTGTTTATTCATTGGGTTTTCGGAAATTAAGGAATCTTTTATTGGAACAGCAATTAAAAACAAATTTTTAATAAATGATTAGTGAAAGTAACAGGAATGTTCATGTGTATACTTACATAGAAACTAAGTACCTATAGTATGTATGTGATTAATACAGCGCTTTAGCTACAACTTGTCAAATTCAGCTTGGCCGGCGAAGTTTGGATGCGCATAATATTTGCGGCATGAGGGTAGGGATAGCTTATTTCACCTAACGTTCTCGAGTTTTGATTATATTCTGTGGCCGAAGCTTTTTTTAAAACTTTATTTATTGAATATAATAAAACACATTTATATATTTCGTTTGCAGTCGTAGAATATATTTTATTAATTTTAATTAGTAGAAAACTATCTTGTTAACATTAATGATACAAATGTATTAATATTACTTTGTTTGTAATTAATTAATTATTTAACGAAGTTTAAGACGAGCTTAAATAATTAAATTTGAATTGACACACTTAACAGAACAATTTTAAAATTCACATTTAAATGACATTAAGCAAAATAATTAATTAAAACTCGAATGAGCCTTTATGTTTTACTAGCAGGACAATTTTAAAATCCACACCTAGTTTTATACTCACACAGGATAAACACTTGTTGAATACTTAATAATGACTTGTGAGTTGGATGAAGATTTATAAAGACTGAAGACTTAATATTAAAACAGAGGTATTTATGCCTTATCTGCCTACACAGTTTTCATGGTCATGAGAGAATAAATGCTAAAGAAGTTTCTCATAGAGATAACATAGACTTCTCAGACAAATGTAATTTGATATCGTGTGTTCACATTCCTAAACATTTCTCATGAAACATGATCTTATCTATAGTGTGATTATACGTACGTTACTCCTCCACCCTTAGTATTTTCAATGTTATTAAAATAATTTGAAAATAAAATTTGAAATAATATTTATATATTATAAAAATTTTCAAAGAAATCTAAATTGGTATTTCTTCGTTATTTTGGTTAGTTATAAAATCTTTATTTAGAAAATCTATAAATTTGATTTTGAAGGAGTTACGTTTACAATAAATATACAATAATAAACTTATAACTATTACAATGATAAATATAATTATAATGATACTTAATAAGCTCAGATGATCGAGAGTTGTAGTACTATTTATCTTTAGAAGATGATTTTGGTTTGTGATCTTCAGTTGATATTTGTTCAATTTCTGTGTATCGATTGTAGTTAAATCGATTTTAGTTATATTTACATGTTCAAATTGAGGGGTTGTTAATTTTGCAATATCTATGATATTAAATTCTATTACTTTATTAGAAATACTTTTGGCTGTAAATAACATGTTTTTGTGATTGATCATGACAATACAGTCAGGACTAAGATGTATAAGTTTTGAACCAACAAGTTCTTTTCGATACGTTTGATCTCTACATTTAATGTCTAAAATGGATCTGGAAGGGGAACTGATTAACCAGGTTACAGAATTAATTTGGGAAATCTTTATATCAATAAGTTCAAGTAGGTAAGGTATACAAGTTTGGTTATGATGAAAAGAAAGTAGTTGTGTCTCACAAAGTTTATTATTAGGGTTTTCAAAGTAGTTTTTATGTTGACAAAAGTATAAATTGGGGGCTGTCGATTTACAATGATCGATCTCAATAGGAATGCTAGTTTGAGCATTATATAGTAAGGTGTTATAAGTCGGTATAATCATACGAGCTTGGTTGGTGCTGGTAATGATTGGAAACGGTATTAATTGAATCAGTTGATTACTTTCGAATTTAGAGATTAATGGAATCTCAAATATGAATGTGATTTTGTTGTCAATTTGGTAAACTTTAGTAACGATAATTGTTTCATATAAATGTAGGTCATAGGTTCATATAAATATAAATGTAGGGTCAGCAGGATAAGGGATGGTTAAAACGTCTTGATCTGTGAGGTATGAAGAAGAAATTTAATTTCAAATAGTATTATTTAAAATATTAACTTGTTCGATTAGGATGAGGAGCATTGTTGTCCTGAAAAAGGTAAGATTTCGTTAGCATGTCTTTGAAGTGGTGGTCTACCATCAGGGGGTGTTAGTTCGTAAACGTCATGTTCTAAAATTTTTGAGATAATATAAGGTCCGTCAAATCTTGGATCCTTTTTATTTCTTAGATTGGTTTTTATAAATACTTTGCTATTCAAATTAAATCGTTTATTTGTTTTGGATTTGTTTAATTTGGAATTTCGATTTTCTTTAGTTTCCATCTGCGTTTGTTGTAGGGATTCGTATAAATATTTCATTTTATTTTTATGTGTAGATAAGTAATCATGATAATATGTTCTGTTATAATCAAGGTCAAAGGGGTTTTTACTTTCAGTGTGTCCAAAAACGATTTCAAAAGGGGTTAAATGAAGATTCGAATGTATAGTATGATTGTATGCTAAAAGGCAGTATTGGATTTTTTGCTGTTCAGGTATATTGGTTAATAGTCGATAATGTTCAATGATTGTAGAATGTAATCTTTCGATTGGTATGTGATTATACGTACGTTACTCTCGTCTAGTACAGATCGGTACATTCTATGAAAAAGTATAAAATATATAAAAAAAACACGCTAAGATTTTATCACAAAAACTCGTTAGCTTTAATCTTTTTACCTGAAAAGTGTTATTTTTGGATTGTTAATAATAATTTTACACAATGGTATGATAAAGATTTGTATCGCTAAAGTAAATTCTAATTTACACCTTTTTTGTGAGTTGAAAATACTTGTACCACAGATTGTACTTTTTCTTTACCTCCTACATTTTGTCTTTGTCGAATATCGACTCTTTCTTTTCCCCATCTGCACATTCCGCCGGGCATCCTACACTTGACAAGTTGTACTAGGTTACTACTACTATATCCAGGGGCGGCAACCACATGAGTGCAAGGGCTCAGTGCACCTAAGGAAAAATTGTGTGGGTGCTTACCCAGCTATTCCGGTCGTGTTTAATGGGAAACAAATAATATTAGTTATTGCATTTATAAATTTTTTAGAATTTAGAATATATTTTGTCGGTATTACCAATATGAGCACCTGATATTGTTCAGGTTTGTTCAATATTAGAATATCATATGCGCATCCATTGAAAAAACTTTTTAGTTTACATACAATTTGTATTATGATTATTATTATTATTAAAATCATCTTGCACCCCTCTTAAGTCTTAAAAAGTCTTAAAAGATTCAGTTTTGCGTTTTTAACAACGTGTGAACCAGGCTTTAAATTATATTTTCACACAATATTTATTAAACATCAAGGAAAAGCAACGTTTACACTAGGAACTAGGTATTCTGTCCTAGATCGATTTATTTGAAATCTAGAATCTAATCTTGACATTATATTTATGTAAAAACTAACGTATTCCATAAGTGTATAGGGTGAACTGTCCAATGAATGAACACCCCCCCTCCCCAGTAAATGAACATAGACCTCATTTTTTCCTAAAATAAGGTTACGAGTTTACTTAGACAATTCGTTTCTGTCGCAAATGCAAGCTGTAACTTCGTACTATTTCGTTCAGTCATTAGCTGAAACTCAAATATTCATAGTAGATTGTGAAAGGACATCAATGGTTGTGCCAACGTGCTTTGGGAAAACAGGAGGCCACTTTGATTAAGGTGTCAAGATAACTCAATTAAAAATTAATGTTTTACCAAAAACTAAGAAAAAGGTATTGTAATTTGAAAACCAGGGATAAGTAAATAACACAATTGAATTACTTTTGCTAGAACAGATCACTCTTTTATGTAACGTCGCTATATTATTGCCTGTTCCATAACCGGTTGTGACAAACTTACAAAATTCAGTGAATGAACAAGTTGTTCATTTTCATTGACGTTTTGAGTTTAATTCTAAATTAAGCAAAAATATATTTAAACTATCTGGCACTGAACGGAGCCGGACATTTGGACGCGGACGTTTAGCCGCGGCCGTTTTGGCGCGGGACACTTCGGCGCGACTACTTAGGCGCAGGGACATTTTGGCGCGAGAACTTGTCTAGTATTTTTGTAATGAACAAAATCTTTAAGTACTTACAGGTAATAAATACAGTATGTTCGATGAAATACAGTGTTCGATAATTACAGTATGATGAGAAAAAAACTCAATATTTGCCAATCACAAAATCAAAATTCTGCATAAGGGAATAATTTGCAATAAGAATTGAATTTGTTTATTATATAGTAAATCCCTTATTGTTTATAAGAATATCATATTTGATAATCATGTTAGTAACTTTAAAAAAATCAAAATTTTTATAAAATCAATTAAATGACATAAGAAAATTGATATTAACATTGAATATCGTACTGCAACGATCTGGTAGTGCGGAGCATATATACCAAAAAGTGTTGCAATATTTTGTTATCTTAAACTTTTAATAAAAAAAAAATAAAATTAAGACTTGACAAGACGTGTTTATTTTTCTTGTATATATTAATATATTAAGAAGTCATTTTGTTTTTATCGTTGCTCGGAGTAATGTAGTGATTGCCAACTAAGATCACTACAGTTACCACTGATAAATACGTGTCCCACTTCACGAATTTTGTCTCAGTAGGTAACACTTATAAATGGATACTGCTTATAATCCAGTGCTTAAAGACAAAAGTACTGGAATAACGCAATTTAACCAATCCAAGCGAAACTCTGGAATTAAGAAGGTGAAAAAAAAGGTTACTCTTGATAATAGGATAGCTTCTTCCAAAAATTAGACTAATGGTCCAAAAAAAACGTTTTGTTTAAAGATCTTCGAAGGCTTTACCCTAATTTCTCGTGGAGAAATTTACATGCACCGGACTGTCTTTCCATCGGTGTGCCTGCGCCTAAGTGTCCCGGCGCCTAACTGTCCTCGGCCGCGCCCAAATGTCCTAGACCGGGCACTGAATATGTAAATAATTTAAAGAATTCAATATTAATTATTGTTGAATAAATTGTTCATTTACTGTTTGTCTTGTGTTCATTTATTAAATTTATAAGTGTTCGTTCACTAGAATTTAATACATCTTAGAAATAAATGCATTTATTAAATAGTACTACCGCAAACATTACATGTTTTATTGCGCTTGACCAATTTAGATAATACTGAGCTTATATCAAAACTGTTACTGTTAACAACAATTTGCTTTAACTGTTTATTCACTGGGCAATCTACTAGTTTTTCCTGTTAAAAGGTACATTTTCATTTAAGAATGTTGTAGGTTATTTAGAATTTATTTTGCGCATCTTGACAACTAAATATACCGATCATCATCCTTATAGTTATACTTTGTTCTCATAATAACGACTTTTATCTCCATAAAGTTGATTGGTAGCTTTATGTACAGGATGGCTAAATTTTCTGATTACTACAGGGTAACTCGGTTACTATAAGAGATAGAGGAAAATGGATTGCACATTCTCGATGTCTTTCTTCAAGACAAAATCAATGCTTAAAACCAGTCTATTGTTTTCAAGTTATAACCAATAATTGGATTTTTCTTGAAATTCTGAGCAAATTTCTTGAACAGCAGAGAACAGTGTTTGAATAGGTTTATTGTATTTGGAGTTATGATATATCGACTTGTGTTTTTTAATGGAAATCACAGTTAGCTGTGACCTATTTAAATAGAGTAGTTTTACCATTTTAATGATATGTATGTCAAATGGGGTCAAATCTTTTATTTTTATCACAGTTATTTAGAAATTCGTTAAAAATAGTATTTTATGCCCCATAGGCAGAAGATTAGGAACTCCTAATTTTAAACACTAACATAATATACAAGTAGATTAAAATAAACATTTGTTAGAGAAACTTGAGAAGTAATGAAACCAAAATAGGGCTAGATTATTTTTAATAATTTATTATTGCCTTAACATAATGATAATATAATTACAAGTAGGTATTAGGACACCTGAGGCAGACGGAAATTGACATGCCATGTGGCATGCCAATGGCATGGCTCCTCCCCTCGCCTGTGATTGGCTACCCCCACTCCTGTAGCTCCTCCCCTTGCTTCTGATTGGTCGCCGCCATCTTGGATTTCCACGCCTACTTCTCTCTGATTGGTTAACCCCCACTCCTGTAGCTCCTCCCTTGCTTCTGATTGGATGAAGGCAGCCATTTTGGAACGTCTGGTTCCATTCTACCACGACCTGGCGCCATGCTACCACGCCCGCCATTACGGGTATCTGTATTACCGGCAATCTGAGTGCTACCAATCGAGGGCGTAATGCTACAATTAGTGTGTATTGCTAAGAGAGGGCGTCATGAAGAAATCTGTATTATCGATGGACTGTGTACTATTACTAGGGGGCGTGTCATGAAGAAGAAGAAATCTGTATTACTACAGAAAGGCAACCATTTTATATCACAGCATCTTGCGTGCGCGCGCTAAATTTGAATCTGTCAATTTTAAATATTTGTCAATTTTGCTTCTGTCATTTTAAATTTGTCATTTTTGCATCTGTCATTTAAATCTGTCATTTTGAATTTGTCATTTTGCATATGTCATTTAAATCTGTCATTTTAAATCTGTCATTCTTAAAGCAACCATCTTACCAGATTTTAATTTTAGCGCTAACTCTGGGATTGGATCCTTTCACTAAGCTGAAACTCTTTCTCTCTCTCTCTCTCTCTCTCTCTCTCTCTCTCTCTCTCTCTCTATCTATCTATCTACCTACCTTTTTATATAGTCAATCCCTTCCACCCTGTGCTAGTAAATGAAACAACAACAATGTTTATACATATTATTTATTTTGATATTTAATGGACAATTGTAACATATGATTTGACAAATTATTCATTACACAGTATGAGTTGAGATCATCGGGTAACACTTGCAAATTGTTCAAATATTTTTGTAGCCTATTTCTAAGATAGTTTATTTCCGCCATGGTGTTCTTAATACGACGGTGCAAACGTTGTTGTCGTTGACGTCTCCGGCTGCTGCTGCTACTGCTGATATGATTGCAGTCGTGTACGTACGGCATCGATAAACTTTTGCGGATAATGTTTTATTATTTCTAATAAAATGAACGAGTTCAATCCACCACCAGTTGTTGCTGCTGTGTTGTCTATTAAATTGGTAGCTGAGTAGTATCCGCATAACAGTTCGGACGTGAATAAAATTGAATCGGATGTCGGGAGCGATTTATAGGCATCTTCATGGCGTCTCAGTTGACCTTCTGCTACGTTCTCTATGTTTGCGTGGTAGAAACGCGAAAAGTCCAGGTGACGTAACGTTCGAGCATGATGATTGATCAACGGTGCTAAATGCAGTATAGACTGAAACTCGTAATCTTTTAAGGTTATAGTCCGCTGTTTATCATGAATCGCCACCCTGTTGCCGAAAAACTCGTTATGAATAATCTCGATGTATAAATTGTCACATAGATGGAATTTCAAATGTTTATCGCAATGTAGTACACTGTTGTCCTTGTTGCAACAGCAGCAACCATAAAAGAAATTTTTAAACATTGCCTCGACTCGTATATCATACAGCTCGAACCAGTCCCGTTCCGACAACACCAATTCACCATACTCACATATGCTATTCACGCACTCGAGCTTCACTACCACGGTAAATTCTCCCTGGTCGTCGTCGTCGGGCGGAATAAGTCCTACTTGGATGTTGTGTATATGATCGTAGTTTTCTTTTTCCCCTGGAGGTCTCGTAACATACAACGGATACTGGACAGCCCCGAGCAGTTGAACACGTACTTCACGTTTAGCTGCTGCTACTGGTGTATCTATGATGGTAAAGTTTGCTGATGCTGCTACAACGTCATCAGCGTAGTATAGAGGCTGCTGCTGCTGCTGGGACAGGAACACTAAAACAATAATAATACAATATAAGCATAATATAAGCATAAACACACACAAAAGTCTTAAACATCTTACCTGTTTCTTCGACTTCGTTGTTCCACGCTTGACCGTCGTTGTCGGTACTTGCTGTTGATGATGATGATGCATGATCTGCAACATCCGATCCTTCTTCATCTAAACAAGCAGCAACAAAATAGACACAAATTAGCATATAAACTTGAAGTTTTATAAACAACAACAACAACTTACCTATTTCCAGGGGTTTGCTCTCACAGTTATCATAACAATAATTAGGACTGCTTGACATCATCGTAATTGATGCTGCTGCTGCTGCTGCTACTGCTGCTGCACACGTACTGTCTACTGCTACACGCTAACAACGGTCGGCTTTATATAGTCACCTATACTTACCTAGATCCAGCGCATGCTCAGTAACACGCATACGGTAAACAAGCGGTCATCGCTGGCAGACAAGTTTCATCCTGTCGCTGACACGTCATCATCATCACAGGCAGGTGTGTAGGTAATTACCTCATTCTCTCTCTCTCAGTTATAGCTATCACTTTTCATGCCATGGTACAGCTGGGTGAGAATAGTAATAATACACGTATATAGTACATTATGCAGAGTCATCGATTCTAAACATATTTAAATTAATCAATCGCTTTATGAAATCCATAGAGAATTATGCAATCTTATTAAATAAGTCTAGAAACAGACATACCAGAACGTTTACGGAGGCAGAGAGAGAAAGAGAGAGGTTGAGAAATAAGAAGATTTTATAGAATGTATTTCGTTTATTTTATCATCTTATCAAAAATATTACATATAAATACTATTACAATACGGCTATAGTACATAGTACAAATTAAATATTTACTTATTCTATGATCTTTCTCGCTTTAAGCTCTGTGATGACTGAAATTATTTCGTTGTCGTTTTCGAGACTGTTGCTATGAGCCTTCTTTGCGGCGTACAACAATTGTAGTCGATCCACTAGTTGATCAGGCTTACTCTGACGTATCCATTCCGGTTTCATCATCTTGTTTAACTTTTTGGGAAGACTAACCTCAAAGTCTATTATTCTGTATAAATTTGGTCTGATTACATTTTCGTATTTCCAATGTTTAACGCTTATTAGTCGACCGTTGCGTCTATAGTCTTTCTTATGAGCATTAGTAAGTGAGATTATTTTCATATAGTTGTCAATATCTTCCTCTGTTGGACTAGGAGGGCTTATTCGTTTAAGCGTTAGTAAAGTAAACAGACCGGGTGTTCCATTGAAAAGTTTGTTTTTAATTAAAATATCTTTTCCTTGAAACTGTACTCGTGAACAAGCAAACCGCCACTTATCGATGTCATTATATAGACCGTACCTAGTTTTATCTACGTTTTTGTTTTCTCCGCTAGCTAATAATGCTCTATAATAGTTAGAGAATTCCTGATAAATCCTTAAGTCGGAATCGCATTCTTCTTCTTCTTCCTCAGCATCATCATCATCATCATCATCATCATCATCATAATCATCATCTTCAACAGATGTAACTGAAGATGCCTGTTCAAGTTTCGGTGAGAGATAAACGGTCCCCGGTCGAGGTTCAGTTTTATCACTGTGAAAGTAGGCTAATTTATTTCGTATAGCATTACGAGCGTTTATTATTTCATCATCATCATCATCGAGCCTTATTTCTTTATTTGTGTCATGGGGTTCATTGGTATGCATACGTTTCAGACCCTCGTCTTTAATTATTACATCATTTCTAGGCTTCGTCTTATTATCATTATTATTATTCGCACCTATGGTGGTACAATGGATTGTTTTCAAGTGCCTTTTATAACTACTATTACGTGAAAAAGATTTGAAACATTTAGTACATGGGACTTTGTGTCCGCGGTGTATATTCATATGGCTTGCATACCCGGAGCGTCGAATGTTCAGACCGCATACATCACACAAGCGTCGTTCCATAACGTCTAATGAATGATCAGGAACAAAGTTCCTGTTTATATAGTCTAGTTACATGTAGATACACGCGCAATTTCAAACAGATACACGCACAGACGTACATAATAAAGCATACAACACGCGCAATTTCAAACAGATACACGTACAGACGTACATAATAAAGCATAAACACGCGCAATTTCAAACAGATACACGCACAGACGTACATAATAAAGCATAAACACGCGCAATTTCAAACAGATACACGCACAGACGTACATAATAAAGCATAAACACGCGCAATTTCAAACAGATACACGCACGGACGTACATAATAAAGCATAAACACGCTCAATTTCAAACAGATACACGCACGGACGTACATAATAAAGCATAAACACGCTCAATTTCAAACAGATACACGCACGGACGTACATAATAAAGCATAAACACGCGCAATTTCATACAGATACACGCACGGACGTACATTATAAAGCATAAACACGCTCAATTTCAAACAGATACACGCACAGACGTACATAATAAAGCATAAACACATGCAATTTCAAACCGATACACGCACAGACGTACATAATAAAGCATAAACACACGCAATTTCAAACAGATACACGCACAGACGTACATAATAAAGCATAAACACGCGCAATTCCAAACAGATACACGCACGGACGCACATAATAAAGCATAAACACGCGCAATTTCAAACAGATACACGTACAGACGTACATAATAAAGCATAAACACGCGCAATTTCAAACAGATACACGCACAGACGTACATAATAAGGCATGAACACGCGCAATTTCAAACAGATACACGTACAGACGTACATAATAAAGCATAAACACGCTCAATCTCAAATAGATACACGTACAGACGTACATAATAAAGCATAAACACGCGCAATTTCAAACAGATACACGTACAGATGTACATAATAAAGCATAAACACGCGCAATTTCAAACAGATACACGCACAGACGTACATAATAAAGCATGAACACGCGCAATTTCAAACAGATCACGTACAGACGTACATAATAAAGTATAAACACGCGCAGTTTCAAACAGATACACGCACGGACGTACATAATAAAGCATAAACACGCGCAATTTCAAACAGGAGGCCAAGAAGAGAGAGAGAGAGAGAGAGAGAGAGAGAGAGAAAGAGAGAGAGAGAGAGATGTGATCATAGAGGAAATAAAGTACATGAATACGAGAAATGAGGCCATTTTTCGAATATAATAACAAAAGTATCATTTGTTACATCTATAATAAACTAACGCGCGCGTATACTTTTTACAGCAAAAAGCAAAGCGGTTGGACGCTAAAAAACGATAATCAATCTCCAAGTAAACATCAACAAGTTTACCCAGTAGCATGGCTCTTCATATATCGATCTACCGAAGCAGAAAACATTCAAAATTCCGATCAAAACTGCTTCATGTGGATCATTCTAACGCTAACTACACCGGTCCTCTTCCGCATATCAAGTTCTACAGCAATGATACCGTGAAACCAAAAGTTCGTAAAGAATTCCTAAAGTGGTACGAGGTAAAACAGGTACACGATTTTCCTATGGCTCAGACAGGTAAAAAGTGAAATGGAGATTCAGCAGGTTCTGGCAAATAAGCGAACAGTTAAGAAGGCAAAGGGTGTTAAAAACACATAGTGAAAAACACTATCACATTTGACGACTATGCTAACTGATTAAATGAAGGCAGGGAAACATCTGTGCAGCAAAAACTGTTCAGATCTAATAAACAGCAGGTTTCAAACATCTCTCAGATTAAAATCGCACTAAGCCATCACGACGATAAGCGCTATATCATCCCAAGTTCGTACGACACTCTACCGTAGGGTACTATCACTTACCTGCCAATAGTTGTACAAAATAATAGTTAAGATTAGATATAAGTTAATGTTAAGTTTTTCATATTACAAAAAATAAGAGAAAAATCCTACCTTATGGTTGACTAAAGTTGATGATTTAGGCAGGTACTAACACAAACACATACACACACAGAGTTTTTATTTTACAATCACTAAACGTAATGAAGCTCTTGAACTGTAGTCGAACATATATAGCAGGTATTGCTATGAGTTTGGGTTTTTATACCCAAACAGTGAACAAGCCTCCCCCTTGGTGAATGCGTTACCAAACTACAAGATCTTGCGCAATATCCCCTAGTGTTATCACCTGAGAGTTGGGTAAAATCATGTTCCCACGAGAACACCTGCCGATTAATTTATTGATGTTTAAAAATGTAGATCTCAACATAGATACGTTTTATTCCTATGCCCAGGGTTAACAGTTTATATTTATTAAGAGTCATTCTGTTCTAGGTTTATGAGGGAAAAACTGTTATGTCTATAAATTCTAACACAATAGAACACTTGATTACGTAAAATAAGCTACATGTATAACCGACCCTTTTTTTTAAATTCGACTAGCAGATCTATAACAGCTGAGAAAACAAATAAAAACATTATTGAAGGATGGCTATAATATTCTTTAGTTCGACATCATGTTCAAATAACTAAAATACGAAGGAATTTGCTCTAATTAAATAAAAACCTTCAAACGTTTATGCCATATTATGAGGTTGCTTTTATGTTTAAAAACTAAAGGTATTAAAGCTGTCTTTCTCAGAACAGGGGTATAATTCATTCTGCTGTCATAATGATTTTAAAATTTTAAAAGAATTTACCTGCATTTTTTAGCATTCGATACGGCCCCTTTTTTAAAGGTGTGTGTGTGTGTGTGTGTGTGTGTGTGTGTGTGTGTGTGTTTATCATTTTCTATATTTTATATTATTCAGATGTAATGAGAAACATACTAATCTTCTCGAAGCAAAATTTTTCCATATATAACTGGCTCGTTGGTCTAGAGGTATGATTATCGCTTTGGGTGCGAGAGGTCCCGGGTTCGAATCCTGGACGAGCCCTATTGTGTTTATATTCCGGATGGAATTTCATCAGATTAATTTGCAGCACTAGGTCATCGGATGCAAGGTGGAATTTAAATAATACGATACATAAATCAGTTCAGTTCATATATTAAAATGTTATGCGGAAACCCTATTTTAACACCTTTTTATTAATTTAAAAGATGGGGAAAAGATAAAGATTCGTAAGGGACTATAGTCTAGCGCTACCTGAATGCAAGAGGTTTTTACACCTGTTAAATATATAAATTAATCAGATTGTTTTAATAGAAAGAGAACATATTTTGTCCGCAATATAGATTCCTTCATGGCTTCATCTATTAGATCTATTTCATTTCATCGATCGGCTGTGAAAGAGAAAATGTAGCTAATTAATAATCTTACATGTGTTGTAAATATGAATAAAGGCCCGGGCGTTTATGTTTTAAAACTAAAGGTATTAAGCAGCCGTTAGACAATTTAATACTCTATCACTGTATCGTTTCGAATTTTTCCCTCATCAAATGAGATTTATTAATTAAAGTATAGACAACCAACACTTCATCATACTGTTATTTGAAAGTAGGAATTATCTTAAGATTTTATTAAAAACTTGTGTGTGCGTGTGTGTGAAACTTTAATCTAGTGTGTAGATGATTTAAAATATAAATAAATATAAGAATTAATAACAGCTTATATTAAGGAATTACAAAATTGGAATATAACAGTGTCGCATTAACAAATTTTTCACATATGTTTTGATTCAAGAAATATTCTTTTTATTTTTTACAAAACTTTTGTTTTAGGTAATATTTTAAAACTATCAGGAAAGGTAGACCTATTTCATTTCATCGATCGGCTGTGAAAGAGAAAAATGTCACTAGGTCATCGGATGCAAGGTGGAATTTAAATAATACGATACATAAATCAGTTCAGTTCATATATTAAAATGCTATGCGGAAACTTTATTTTAACACCTTTTTATTAATTTATAAGATGGGGAAAAGATAAATAAGGATTCGTAAGGGACTGTAGTCTAACGCTACCTGAGGTTTTTACACCTGTTAAATATATAAATTAATCAGCTTGTTTTAATAGAAAGAGAACATATTTTATCCGCAATATAGATTCCTGCATGGCTTCATCTATTAGACCTATTTCATTTCATCGATCGGCTGTGAAAGAGAAAATGTAGCTAATTAAATTAATAATCTTACATGTGTTGTAAATATGAATAAAGGCCCGGGCGTTTATGTTTTAAAACTAAAGGTATTAAGCAGCCGTTAGACAATTGAATACTCTAACACTGTATCGTTTCGAATTTTTTTCCCTCATCAATAGCTTCACGAATAAATGAGATTTATTAATTAAAGTATAGACAACCAACACTTCATCATACTGTTATTTGAAAGTAGGAATTATCTTAAGATTTTATTAAAAGCTTGTGTGTGTGTGAAACTTTAATCTAGTGTGTAGATGATTTAAAATATAAATAAATATAAGAATTAATAACAGCTTATATTAAGGAATTACAAAATTGGAATATAACAGTGTCGCATTAACAAATTTTTGACATATGTTTTGATTCAAGAAATATTCTTTTTATTTTTACAAAACTTTTGTTTTAGGTAATATTTTAAAACTATCAGGAAATGTAGACCTATTTCATTTCATCGATCGGCTGTGAAAGAGAAAAAAAAAGATCAATTTTAATGTAAATTTTATCTGAAACAATTTAGGATATATTTACATGGTTTTTATTTTTTTAATTTATTTTAAAAGAAAGATTATTTATTGCTTTGAAGGCATGCTTTTACATTGCAAAGGTTGAAAAAGGGATTTTTTAAACGTTTTCCTAGTGATTCATGTTTGCTCAATACAATTCATTTCATTTTTTTTCGAATGTTATATACTAGTAAAAGTACTTTAGTGTCTTTCTCGGTTTTATTTGTGGTCTTACCTGATAGTCCCATCCGACCGAAGAAAGAATTTTAACCATTATAAATTATAGGCTATATAGCAAACCTAGTATCCCGATGATATCTATTTGAACACGTGTGGTCAGAGCGCTCGTTTCAATTTTGAACAATCAATCCTTTAAAATAGGGGTTCGGTAGATAGGTATGTGATAAATTTCAACGTATTGTGCGAACAGAGAATGCAATGGTAATATTATATTATTTTTTATTAGGCTATAGACAGATTGTTGTCAAAATTCGATATGATTCCCTTTTAAGGATGTGTTTATAACTTTCAACTCATAAATGAACGTAGCAAACAGTTGAGGGTTTGATTTAATTGTGTGCTTTTTATTTAAAGAAAATTCTATAAAAATTTAAAGTGTGTTCTTTTAAATGCTCTAAGAGACAGAAAGGGCTTTTTACCTGGAAATAGCTTTAGAAATCAGACCCGTCAACGTGCGAGATTTACAGATACTTAATAATACAAAGAGTGATGAAATGTTTGATTATTTTGTTATTACAGTATATCAATATTATAATCCAATGAAACTTTTCTGTTAAATGTGATTATGATAAATCGAAAAAACCATTTCTTTAAATAGGTATATTTTTAATAAAAAATGTCTAAAGTATGACAAAAATACTTTTAATGCTCTAACACTGTCAACCCTTTGTTTAGAAGATCGGGCACATAGATAAGTTTTACATTGACAGCGCAGGTGTTCTTTTGTTCGTTAACGAGTTTCTTTTCTCGGGTCTGTGTGTGTGTAATAAATTAAATGGTTATCAATAGTTACATCTAAAAGTTGAATTTAAAATTTTTTAATGTAGTAAATTATAAAAAACGACACCCTTTTTGTTCCGATGGTAATAAATTAAGATTTTTTTTGTTCCGAGGGTAATAAATTAAGATTTTATCTAAAAACAGCTGCTTGATTGACGGCGCAGATGTCTACCCTTTTTTAATGACATCCTTTTGCTCCGATGGTAATAAATTTAGATTTTTATCTAATCGTGTTACTTGACAGTGCAGGTGTCGATCTTTTGTCCCGAGGGGTAATAAATTAAGATTTTTATCTAAAAACAGCTGCTTGATTGACAGCGCAGGTGTCTACCTTTTTTAATGATATCCTTTTGCTCCGAGGGTAATAAATTTAGATTTTTATCTAATCGTGTTACTTGACAGTGCAGGTGTCGATCTTTTGTTCCGAAGGGTAATAAATTAAGATTTTTATCTAAAAACAGCTGCTTGATTGACAGCCCAGGTGTCTACCTTTTTTTTTAATGATATCCTTTTGCTCCGAGGGTAATAAATTTAGATTTTTATCTAATCGTGTTACTTGACAGTGCAGGTGTCGATCCCTTTTTTTTAACAATACCCTTTTTGTTCCGAAGGGTAATAAATTAAGATTTTATCTAAAATCGTGTTCATTCGCGCAGGTTCGAAGTTTATAAAAGCTCAGTCAAACCCCCTTCCGTTTTTAGTTTGTTCTTGACATCGGTTACGGTGATCGTAATATTGTTATTGTTTGCTTGAACTAGGTATGTTAAAATAGTCATTTATTATTCTTGTGTGTTAAAATTTTTACTGCTATTTAAGTTTTTGTTTTTTTACATAGAAAAAATGGATTTGCTAATACAACAATTGAACAAATCTCCCGTTAGCCAGAAGGCATTCAAGAAGTTATGTGATTACAAAATAAAAGAAATTGCAGAGATACTACAATTCAAAAGAGTCGTTTGCCGTGATAAACGTCAAAGTGTGATTGTTGTTGCCGAAAAGCATGTTACATTTCTACCAAATCGAATCAGCGACAAGTTAACAGATCAAAGGGTTACCGAGCTTAACCAGCAGATTGAAGCTAAAACGATTTCTCTAGGTTTGATGTACTTGGGGAAAACAAACTGTTATGATGATTGCCTGTTTGTGGAATTAAATAAGGTACGAGTAAACATCAAGTTTATACAATAAACCCCTTTTTAATGTTCTATTGTTGTCGTTGTTGTTACAGCCCCTGGAACCACAAATAGAAAACAGAGGTCAGTCCTGAAGTCCTCAAGCTATCATCAGCATTCTATCAACATTTTTTTATTATAAATTAAATGTAGCCTTAACACTATATTAATAAACATAATTTTTTTTAATTCCTATATGGCTTTATTATTTCTTCTAGAAAAGGTAGTGGTGGAAACGTTTCAGCTTAGTGAAAGGATCCAATCCCAGAGTTAGCGCTAAAATTCAAATCTGGTAAGATGGTTGCTTTAAGAATGACAGATTTAAAATGACAGATTTAAATGACATATGCAAAATGACAAATTCAAAATGACAGATTTAAATGACAGATGCAAAAATGACAAATTTAAAATGACAGAAGCAAAATTGACAGATTTAAAATGACTGATGTAAAAATGACAGCAGTAAAATTGACAGATTTAACATGACAGATGCAAAAATGACAAATATTTAAAATTGACAGATTCAAATTTAGCGCGCGCACGCAAGATGCTGTGATATAAAATGGTTGCCTTTCTGTAGTAATACAGATTTCTTCTTCTTCATGACACGCCCCCTAGTAGTAGTACACAGTCCATCGATAATACAGATTTCTTCATGACGCCCTCTCTTAGCAATACACACTAATTGTAGCATTACGCCCTCTATTAGTAGCACTCAGATTGCCGGTAATACAGATACCCGTAATGGCGGGCGTGGTAGCATGGCGCCAGGGCGTGGTAGAATGGAACCAGACGTTCCAAAATGGCTGCCTTCATCCAATCAGAAGCAAGGGCGGAGCTACAGGAGTGGGGGTTAACCAATCAGAGAGAAGTAGGCGGGGAAATCCAAGATGGCGGCGACCAATCAGAAGCAAGGGGAGGAGCTACAGGAGTGGGGGTAGCCAATCACAGGCGAGGGGAAGAGCCATGCCATTGGCATGCCACATGGCATGTCAATTTCCGTCTGCCTCAGGTGTCCTAATACCTACTATTACACCACAAAAGTGCGATGTGTATGGTATGCTGGATATACTTTGAGTAGTACTGGAGACTGATTGAAGAAATAAACCCTTCACGCTAATATTGTTATAATTTAAAATATATTAACCAAGAATTTTAGCTTACAACACAGATCGGATTAAAATGTCAAAATTAACAATAGTGTCAATTTCTTAGTTGACAATGACAACTCACTATAAATTGTGCCATTTTGAGGCAAAAATTATGCTTTCTTTCTTCAACATTATGGCCCTATGGATTGCGGTACTTTATAAATCTAGTAACTTCAATCGTCGATTTGCATATGGTACGTAATAGTTATTTATGTATTAAGGGCATAATCTATTAGATTCTGGCATGAGAGAATGTTTAAAGCCCGACGAAGGAGGGCTTTTAATTTCTCGAGGGCCATTATCTTGATTATGCCCGTGGTACATACAACGGTTTATTTTATTTTGCTTCATGGAAAGGATAACTCAGTATTTCAAACCCAAGCAATTGCACATTTCATTTTGAAAAAATGTAAGTTATAATTATTTATTAAAATTGTTAGAACTCTATAGAAACGTTTGTTTTTATCTTAGCAACTTTATTAAAATTGTTAGAACTCTATAGAAACGTTTGTTTGTATCTTAGCAACTTTATAGGCCCTAGGGCTATAAAAGCCAAATTATGCCCGCAATTGAGTGCCAATAAAGACGATTATAATGTCAAAATAGAATAATACTTATTTATGTAATAAGGGCATAAAGAAGCTTTTATGGCTAGAAGCGTTATTTCAAGGAAAAGGCTGTAGGGCCATAAAAGCAAGTTATGCCCGCTATACATACACTATTTTATGCACAGAATAAGTTTTTAATGGCAAATCTATTATTGTGTAAAAAATATAATTAAACGTGTACGTAGGTACTACATCAAGTCGCTGTGTGTATACTTATGTGCTTATACGAAGTACGTTACTATAGTTACTATTCCAAAATATTTAATTTTAGCTTATTTTCATTGGTGATAAGTTTACAAATTAGATTAAGAACCAATAAAGTTCTACAAAAAATAGCTCTCACATTTAATTGATGTTTCTTTATTGCCCGTCGGACCATAAAGAGGCCAATAATAGTCTGATTATAATGTATCTGAGCATAATAGTATATTGAGGGAGTAAAAGGCACTTTAGTCCAGTGGTATATACGCTAGTTTTTGGACGTCCTAAAGGACTTAATCGCAAAAATTCAAAATTTCGAATTTTTTTTCCGAAGATTTCGTTACATGTCATTGAACGGACAATTGAACTCTGCAAACGCCAAAATCACATAGTTTCAGGATAATAAATCCTAACATGTACCGCGATTACTTTTTTTTGTTGTTTACTTGTTGTTGTTGTCATGGAAACACTTTACTCCCTCAGGGAGTAAAAGTGCTACTTACTCCCTCTTTTGGGGACTAAAGTAGAGCCTTATATATAGGACTTGCAAAAAGTATATTATTATGCAGTTTTCAGTATTAATAATATTAAAATATTTGGTAGAAATAAACAAAACAACTAAAAATTATGATAAAGCGTTAAATAGTTATTTGTGTATTTAGTGCGCGAAAAGCTACTTTGGTGGTCATGAATGAAAGTCTTTTGACGAGACGTGGCTGAGTCAAAATCTCATTCGAGACCACCAAACTCATTTCGATCATGAATTGCACACAACGTTTTTTCTACAGCGTTATTGAAATAACCAAAAAAGTAGAAAAAGAATCATAAAACATAACACAAGGACATTTTTATTTTAGCGCAATGTGGACAGTTTCGTTGTTGCTACGGAAACGACATTGCTCAAATAGATATGCATAAATTTCATAAATGCACGAAGTATTTTTCGCTCTTAAGCGAAAAATACGTGCACGTTGTCAAGTCAACAAAACCAATATGGATTTTGCATAGGGATATTAATGAAAAAAATGTCATCATTTTTTGGCAGCTAGAAAAAAATATAATACTATACCTAGTTATTAGAGTTTTCAAATTAAATTTGGTTGGCGTTGTTACAAAACCTGAAATAATTCTTAATTCCAAATTTAAGTTAAGCAAAGATCCCAGCAACGTAACATCTTACCGCCCTACCTTCTTATATTCCGTAATTTTTTTTGCTACAAAAAATTGACCATGATTTTCAACAGACTGGATACCAGATTATCGGTATACCAGGTCAACTAAACCATCCAACAGGAGTACCGCAGGAAGCGTCTTAGGACATCTTCTTTATATTGTTTACCTCAGATCTACCAACGACATCGAGCACAACTACAGGCACTTGCCCTGATGGGACAGTCAGTCTTGTAAGTCATGAAGATGTAATATTGCATCACCTCACGTACAAAATCACCTTAACCAACTCAAAGGCTGGCTAAAAAGGTGGAAAACAAAAGTCAATGAAACAAAGTCAAGTATGTAAACTTCACCTTAATCTTAAAAAAAATAAAAAACTGATTTATAAGATCACCATCAATCCTATATGGACCTATGGAGTAAATTTGGCTGTGCTAGCAAATCGAACAAGGTCATCATACAAAGATGCCAATCAAAAATCCTAAGATTAATAGTAGATGGTCCTTGGTACATAACCAGACAAATGGTACATGATTACCTCGGCATTCCGTTAATATAGAATGTCATACACGAAAGAACATCGAAACGCCTTGAAGCACTACCCAGACACCATGTAAGGAGATTGAAGAGACGTTGTCCTGTTTTAAAAGAGAACTAGGGAAACCTCGTCAAGACAGGACGGTCAAAAGTATTCAAGGATTTCCCTATATACAACATTCGTTGTGTGATTACAGTTCTTTGGATTTTCGTAAGTGATTATTTAAATAAACGCAACCAAACATAACCAGTTGAAAATTTTAAGCCTAGCACTCCTCTCTCCCAGCTTGCCTCCTCTCTTCCGACATAACTTCCTCTCTGGCTTACCCCTACCCTCCGGTTTATTCTACATACATACATACGGAAATTCTACCTTACGAAATTAAATAACCTTACGAAATGATAAGAATAATCATTCTTGTTTACAAAATTCTTGAAAATGTCTATTAGTATATATTTCAAAAACATGACATACAAATAGTGTTGGCAAATTTCCGGAAATTTATTTTTTGGTTACTTTCCATTGAAATATTTCCGGA
Organism: Agrypnus murinus; assembly: GCA_929113105.1. Classification (NCBI taxonomy): domain Eukaryota; kingdom Metazoa; phylum Arthropoda; class Insecta; order Coleoptera; family Elateridae; genus Agrypnus; species Agrypnus murinus. The sequence goes on along the minus strand of OV816028.1, from coordinate 110,373,704 downwards.
AACTTATTGAAATGGCAAATGTGAAAAAGAAGTTCATTCCCAAAGTGTATTCGGTGGAACCCTGGTGTTTCGTGGAAATATCGTGAGGTTCCGCGGGACCAGTTGTAAGTCCTGTAATATAACAAAAGGATACCACTTGTAAAGCTTTAAACTTTCCTACAATAACGGCCTAATTACAATTTTATTTCACGGTGCCTTTTGTTACCACATATTTATGTGAAATACAAAAACAAAATATCACAATAAACCGGATGCTACTCAACAAAAAGCTTTAATATAAAAAATCACGTAAATCGGCCCAGTGGAACTCTTAAACGAACTGGAACAAAAATTAGGCTTGTGTTTTAAATGTATCGATTTATTTAATATAAAGTATTTACAGCAATAAATTCCAAGAACAAATACTTATTTATGAACACCCAGTATATGTAACTAACAAAGACTAAGCTAATGAAACATTTAAGTAGTAGAATTTTCATTAATTATAAAAATATTATACTAATAGTATACAGGGTGTCATGAGTTTTACGCGTTAATTTTAAGGAGTGATAGAAGACATCAAAAGCAACAAAAAAGTCTAATAATTTTTTTTCTATGTTAATAAGCTTTCGAGTAATTTAGAAAAAACCATTGCCATATCTGGCGACCTTGCTTAAGTATAATCGCAGCTGGGTCTTGACCTTGTTTTAGAAAATCAAGCAAGCAAACAAACTGATGATGAAAGCCGTTGTTTAAAAATAATAAACATCCCAAGCAAATTAGTCGGGTGACCTAATTCTACGGAAATTGTAATCGGCACCGTAAACAAAATTTGTACGTTGTACGTTAAAATCACGCTGATTCATAACAAACGAACTGTAAAAATAAGACAATAATTGATCTACGTTTTATATTTATTAATTTCCGGAATATCTTCAAAATTTCTTGACGTATTTGTTTTTTTATTTAAAAAATACTATCTTATGTAAAAAAAAATTGTTGTGAAAAAAGGCACCTAACTGCCATAAAATTAAAAATTTTTTAATGTAGCCAAAACAAGGTGTCAACAAAATCCCTTAACCTAATTACCTAATTTAAATTAGATAAATCTTCTCTTTAAAAGATATTCTTTTATAAAATCATTAAAAACTGTTATTAGAAGAACAAAGTGCTTTATCGACAAATTATGATGTCAACAAACAACCAACTCAGTATGATCTCACTCTAATAATAAAAGGGTATTATTTACACAGTTGCGGTCAGGCATTGACCCAAATATTCTTTAAAACGTGCTTTTTTCAAGTTCAACAAACATCTACATCAGCATTTTGTGCGAATGTGGAGAAATCTTATTACAAACTTTACAGGGTTTTCTTAATTGAGTAAGATGAATTTGTAATTGTAAAAAGAATTCAATTTTACGCGGAAACGACATACGATACGATAAAATGTCATTAAGGTTTGTTGTTGTGATAGATGACATGCATCTGCCGACAAAGCGTCATAATCAAAGTGCTATTATTAACGCGGCAAAATGATGTTAAAGTTCCCAACTTTATTATTTTTTCTGAAAAAGTAGTACGTTCTACTTAGAACAAAGTTGTATAAGACTTTTTTGTTGATTTTGATGTCTTCTACCACCCCTTAAAATTAATGCTTTCTAACACCGGACACGCTGTAAGTGGTGGTAGTAGTGGTGGTAGTAGTGGTGGTAGTAGTGGTGGTAGTAGTGGTGGTAGTAGTGGTGGTAGTAGTGGTGGTAGTAGTGGTGGTAGTAGTGGTGGTAGTAGTGGTGGTAGTAGTGGTGGTAGTAGTGGTGGTAGTAGTGGTAGTAGTAGTGGTAGTAGGAGTAGTAGCAGTAGCAGTAGCAGTAGTAGCAGTAGCAGTAGTAGTAGCAGTAGTAGTAGCAGTAGGAGTAGCAGCAGTAGTAGCAGCAGCAGCAGCAGCAGCAGCAGCAGCAGCAGATGGTTGTGCTTTAACTTTCAATAGAGGTACGTTAGAGATGTTTACTGATTTAGCAATGGTTTCCAGCGGCGATATAACTGGATTGTGCGTGACGCGATACATACGTTCTGCTTCTGCTCTATCACGACGAAAGTATGCAAATTTCTTACGTATAGCATTACGAGCGTGTATTATTTTACGCTTTAAACTCAGATCATACGTGTTGGACATGTCGGCGATGCAGAGACTACTAAACGAATCGACTCTAATTATAAACTTATATATGAATCAAAACCCTTCCGATATCTGCCCTTGTCTAGAGAACAGTCTTTATTAATTACCAGGAAATCATGCGGCTCCTTCCAACACAGAGAGCAAATGTTTTTGAACTGATCATAGCTAATACCGTCTCCTACAACATGATTGCTAAACACGTGTTTTAAGTTCAACTCGTCTTGTCTAAAGAGAATAATTAGGTTTGCATTGTCCCTAATCAGATGTTTCGGTATCTTGGCGTACGTTTGACCTAGATAAAAACAGTCGACGCCGTTATGCCTACCCATGCTAAAATATTCTCTAATCTTTTCCTGCTTGCTGCAAATTATATCATCAAAATTGAACACAGAATTAGGTTTAACATCACCGGGGCTGATTACGTCATCGTTTTCGCTAAATTCATGATATCCCATACCTGTAAGCCGTTTCATAACACGTCTTAAGAATTCATATTTAGGCTGAAATAAAGACTTGACATATAGGTAGATATTTTCAAATTTTAAACCGTTTTCGATAATAAGTAAACCTAACATAGCATTAGTTTTACCGCAGGAAGATGGACCGCTCAATATTGCTCGACATGATATCGGTAACAGGTCGCCATGTTTCCTAACATCCTCGCCTGATCGTTGTAAAGATGTATTACATTCGTCTAGGTTACATATGTTTAGTGCTTATTTTGTTTAACAACCTTCATTATGGTATGCGTACGTGTCTAGGCACAGTTTCGTTAAACGGATTATACTCGATTAATGCGTCGTGAAGGATCAAACAATACGCCTTAGCTGTGTTCGTAAATGCGGCAGAAGACTCGAGCTCTAGTCTAATATCGACAGTGGGATCCTTAAAACTCTCTACCTGTCTTGAACAATCAATAACAAAAACTGGATACGTTTCAAACGATTTGTAGCTGAGTAAACAGCTCTCAGCCGCACCTCTACCTATACCGTCATAGTAGTTCTCACGAAAACGAATATAATTCAGATACGCGGGAATGTAGTCCTTACGGTCGAAATCGAGATTTAAACGCTGATGTGGGAACACTTGCGAATTTAAATACAACTTAACGTCGACTAAGTTCGAATGAGTAAATGTAGTCGGGTTACCCGCTCTTATACCCAGCTGATGCTCGTCTTGTAAAACTACAAAGACCCAGCGCGGTTTCTCTAGATCATTGGAGTTCTTTACGAGCCAAACCTGATTTTTAGTAGTTCCCAACGACGGTAACTCGTGTAATTCCCAACGTCTAAACGGAGCGATAATAGAAGAATTATCTCTTAAACTCTCCACCAGGTTCACTTTGCTTTCATCTGATAACAGTATATGCGGAACTTCCCACGAGAGCTTATCAATCTTGAAAATGTGAAGCATTATAGATTTTTTAAATCCTGCCTCTTTTTAAGTGGATTAGTTAATGGGTTTAATTTTTCTCTCTAATACATTATTCTGTCAATTACCCATCTGTCTCTTGCATGTATTACCTGGGTGCAAAAGTTGGACCCTTTCTCATAAACATTCCAGTAACTGCTTTCAAAATATAATCCTGTGAATATACCCAAACTGTGTACTTGCTACCTGTTAATTTATCTGACCGGTAACTATTGGGGACTTTACCTGAAGGTAATTAAACCGGCCCTTAATGTTTAAATATGCCTCGTTCATATGCCCATACTTTGGAAACTCGAGGAATGATTATTAGTTTTGATTATTTATTATTTTTAGTTTTTTTTACAATAAAAACTTATTACAGTTAATACTAAAAATTTAGTTTTTTTAGTGTTTACAAAATAATTAAGCTTTGTAAATAAACAAATCAAACTCGTAAATAAATTAATAGAGTTTATAATAAAGTAGAAAAAAGTATACGATATTTATTTCTTAAAATAGAAGAAACGATAGTAGAAGTGAAACGGCTGTTTTGTATTCCAGTAAAATAAGAAACTTTTATTACTCTATTGTTGCTATACAAAGCCACTCTAGGTAGGGCAGCAACCTTTAAAGCTGGTTATATTTGCTGTGTTGTTTGTAAACAAAAGAAACTATGCTCCGAAACATACGTCGTTTCTTTTACCAGATTTGTTAAATGTGTTGCCTGCTCGAGACAAGACATTTGCTAAAGACTGTACCTAAGTATTAATTCTGAAAAGTATTGTGATTTCTTTGGAGATTAATCATCAGTCTGTCAAGAAAAAGATAATAAGTAGGTAAGTACCTACCTTATACCTAATACCTAATTAACTATTTAAGTACAAACATTTTTTTATTATACCTGACTCATAATCTTGGTATATCGTACTCTTAAGCGTGTGAAATAAGGCCTTTAAAGCATACGTGCTTTAAAGCTGCCTAGGTAACAAGAAATTAACAACAATGTTAAAATAATCAACAAATTTATACATAGCAACCAAACAACAATTTTTTAACCATTTCTATATCAACGATTAATGATGCAGATTATTTCGAAAAAGGTATTTCAATTTACTTTTTTTTGTAACAATTTCCAGATTGTAGTGCAGGTAAAATAAAAAATAGCGTATAATACACGTGTATAAGAGCCTTTAAAGCACTGCTCCGTTAAAAGGCACTCGGCTCCGCCTCGTGCTTTTAAACCCGTCGTGCGTGCTTTAAAGTATTACTTGTATTATAATATACTATTCTTTACATTATAGAATGTATTGTCAAACGCATCCTTCCATTATCAAGTTATTTACATAATGACCTATTCTGGCAAAACACATTTGATAAATTATATAAAATGAATAAATTATGTTTGGAAGTAGTTTAATTATGTATTCCTAAGCGTTTCTAAATCATGATACGCTGAGTCGAGTATTATCCTACGTCCTAAGTTGCAACAATAAATGGAAATACCAGTCAGAAACAGCCGACACTTCGAAAAATTAAAGAGCCAGAATGTAATACTGTGTTTGTTGAGTTGAAAAGAATTCCAGACTAATAAGAATTGAGACTTTCGGTATAGATTATTATAGATTTTATATAGATTTTAGATTATTTCATCGACTCCACTATTCAGCCAAGTCAGCATTACGACCTTCAACGTAATCGTTAGTCATTACGCGATGAAAATTAGTTTTTATTTATAATTGTTGGTGTTGCCTAGGACGTTGTTTATATTTATTTTGAACATAACGTCGGCGTCGATAGCAAAGTCAAAGCTAAGCGGGCGTTATAAATGATAATGTCCGCTTATTATGCCCTGGTTTTTATTGACTTGTTTATAGGATGGTTTCTATCACAGGTATAACAAACAATATGAAAGTGGAAAATAAATAACTTTATTTCCACCTTCTATGTAAATGACACTTTATAGGCATTTATGGTAACTAAGCAAATGAGTATAGTTACAGCCAGAGCCCTGTACAATGTTATTGTACACTGACTTGTAAACATCTGTTTATTGAGCTGTGTCTCTAGGAGTAAAGATTCATTTTACGGGCTAGCGCGTTATGAAGCCCGTAATGATTATTACGGACTATTTATCCTCAATACCATAGCAACATACATATTTATTTAAAACATTCATATGTATCTCACGTATTGTGCTGTACTGCTTTAGTAAAGTAACAATTATTTATTAAAGATTTACAATTCAAAATACCATAAAGCATTGTACTATTGATTTCATAATGATCTAGGGCAGCAAGGCTAACGTGATGCTATTTTATTTTTTTTAATGTAAATGCATAGGATAAACTAATAAAAAATAGCATCACATTAGCATTGCTGTCCTGGATCATTATGAAACCAATAGCACAGTGCTCGACCGTTACACGCACCCTACGTGCTTGCAGGGATAACAAGCTCGCTATCGCTCGTGAGGTACCGTACTCACACATAAAGTTCTAAGTAACGATCTTGCAATGTAAACAACTAATACAGGCTTCTAAAAGAAATCTTTAAAACTTTATAATGCTCATCAACGGAAAGCTAATGGAAACTAATTTGTTGTTTAATCACAACACCATGACAACGTCTAGCTATAAATTGTCCTACTTCCTTTGATTGTAAAATGTTTTTTATAAAAAATATACAATAAACTAATAAAAATGCTGTGTGAAGATGAAAATAAAGCTTTGTACACGGCACGTACGTGCTTCGCAATTAATCTTTACTGGGCTCACTGGATTATGGTGGCTTGCTCCTTTGTCGCTCGCCCGAGAATGTTTCGAGCTCGCTCGTAATAATTAATTTATAAAGCATTACTGTCGGAACGACCAACGTTGTACCGAACTTGAATCATGAATCTATATCTTAGAAAAACTATATATACAGTATCTAATTAGTCAGTATACAATAATAGGTATTGTAATGTTGAAGACGCCTAATCAGTGTAAAACTAGATAGCACCTATTTCGGTGTTATTTTTAGGACTAAGATAATAACAATAATGTTACTAAAACAGCAATTAAAGTGGCCTGAATCTAAAATTGTTTCCTGACCTGGTCTGAGAACCCAGCACGCCCCTGTGCGGAACTATCTATGTTCTTTATGTTGGTCTTCAAAAGTACTTCACTTTTTCGTTTTATTTGTCATAACTTCTTATTACTGAACTATATAGTTACTATATCTATTTATTTACAAGGATTATATCAAGCAAAGATTAAAACAGGCGAAATCATCTCTCAATATTTATAGTACTACTTACAGGTCAAAGTTCTGATAACTACTGATAACAGTGATAACCCGTTTAAATTATGGCTTTTTTCTACGAATTTTCGATTAATCAAGAAATCTTTTATTGGCACAAAAATTAAAAACAAATAGTTTTAACTTCCATTCGATTTTAATATAAATTACCTAATAGGAAATTCCAAAACATTTTCTGTTGTACTTGGAAACTATATATACTACATATCGTTAATATTACTATGTGCTTCAGTTTAATATTTAAGGTTACTTGTAAGTTATACATATTTATTAAAAAGCTAAGGCATCCAATAAGTATACAATAGTTCTTGTTTGTTAAAACATACATTTTTATCTATGAATGTTGCAGGTTATTTAGAATCCAATTTGTATATTTAGATATCTTCATGTAAACTATAGGAGGATTACCCTGGTTTTCAATTTTGGGCTGCTTGATAACAACTCCTTCTATATACCATTGCTCATCGTCCTCATACTTTGTTTCATGAAACAATTTCATTAAAGGACCCCCTTTGTCCCCATAATACCCATCTACATCTCCACAGACTTGACTGGTAACTTTACGTACAATTTCTGGTAATACCAAATCACAATCTTCTTTTGCTTTCACTTTAAAGGCCTTTTGCAATTTCACGTCAGAATTCATTCCTGAAAATTACAGACGTTTAAATAATAATATAAAAAATTGATTGCTAATCTTAACCATATTCTGTGATGTCCCATCCAGAAATTACCATGGAATCTCCCTTTGAGAGCGGAGGAAGGTCTGATGGAGGTAAACAAATAGGTCTAATAAACGCTAAAAATAAAAATAATTAATAATTTGATTATAGTACCAACATCCAAAAATAATTTTACATGTGTATTTAATTTTCTTTTCCAGCAAAAGCAAGGCCACATTATTATTTCCAGTTTGGTTGTTATAAAAGGGATGAGGAATTTTCTTCACAACTGGTATATCTAAAATTGGATCTGCACAAGTGTCTTCTTGAGCATCATCATCGCAATCCTTATTACTGGAAAAATTCAATTCGCCTAACCTAGCTTCCACCCTAAAAATAATAGATCATTTAACTATTCTATACATGCAAGTATAACGACCCTACAGCTTATAACCAGGAATATCAAGACATTCTGCAGCCGTTACAACATATCTGTGATTAATCAAAGTACCCGTACACAGAAAGCTAACTGAACTCTCATCATTTGTTTTTACGTATTTTAGAGGAACTGTCCAAGGAAATTCGTCCACCACTGCAACTTCGTCCTTTATCCTCTCGCCTTTGCTTTGAATCCCACATAAACTTTGATCTGGTAGACGGGAATTATCAATAGGTGTGACAGCATGTTCATCAGTTGGTCGTAAGTTTACTACTTCTGGGTGATTTGTAACCGGCGAGGAAGTATTGAACCGACCAAGTGACCCACAGCAAACCAGGGGATCATTAAGATAACCGCATTGGGATTTTCTTGCAAATTCTACAGCGTCTTCCTCTAAATATTGTATGGCTTTTTTGATTACCTTGCAAGAATCTATTGGTATGCATAGAGCAGTTTCTCCATTGGGAGTAGTACAAGAAGAGCCATTTTCTAAATAACAATTTAAGTTAAAATAAATAAATATTTTAGTTAAAATATATTAATATGTTTGCCATATCCACATTTAATTTAATTAAAAAAAATAATTACCTGCAGCGAAAAGGAGCACTACATGCGCAAAAAATATAAATAGTTGAAAAAACATTTGTAATTAAATGCGATAGCTTCTATATTTGTTTAAACTATACCAAAACTGCTCATCCTTGTAAGTATAACCTTGTTGTGTTTGTTTCAACTTGATGTTGATAAACCAGACGGGTTTTTACGGGCGTGGATGCTCTTTGTTATTTTGTAATTTTGTAATTGCATACTTGGTTGCATATACATATATATAAACTGAAAGTATTTACGTTGTATCCATGTACTTACCGACATTTAGCAACAAACAGAAACTAGTTTCTATTAATAGATTGTTGTAGGATCGGTCTGCGGAAAATCACCAAGAACGTTTGCTGATGTATCGTGGAGAAAACCTTGTTCGCCTTCGGTTCTCTTTAGAGAGAAAGGAACTACTTAATTATTTATAATATTATAATCTGAGAAAAACACTAAGGATGCTGCTAGAGAATTTTAATAATAATTAAGTGCAAGTAAAGAAAAAAATTAAACTCACAAAACATAAAATAATTAATTAATTACACAGTCCCACAAAAAATAAATGTTCTGACCTGGGTCCGTGACTATGGTATTCATAAATGTATTTTTCGACGCTAAAACCGAATCCAACCTCAGAAAAGCACATATGTACCCTCAAAATCTTGCACTAAAGCCAAACACAACCCCCAAAATGGAGTAAAACCACTACTGACATATGGTGACAATAAATACATGCAAAAATGGTTGAAGACCTCAAATGTTTTGTATTTGCAAATATACCTCTGGTATATGGCCAATAGCCCTCTTCCCTGAGGGAGTTAAATCACCTCAGAATAGGTCAAATCCACCCATTAAATCAAAATACAAAAATTACACGCAGAAAATGATTAAAAATCACAAATGTTTTGTTTTTGGAAATAGACCTTTGGTATATCACCAACACGCTACCCCCCCACCCCTTGAAAGGGTAAACCACGCAAAAACTGGGTTATAACACCCCTTACATCAGGGTTACAATAAATAAAAACATGCAAAATAAAATGCATGCAAATAAATAAAGGCAAAGAAAATACATGCAACTAAATACATGCAAAAAATAAATTCAATAGAATCTCGTTAATCCGCTAGCCTCTCGATTTATGATATCTCTGCCTTTTACTTTCAAAAGATCTGCGTACTGGCTGCCTCATATGAACTTCATTAGTCTCCCTTTTCATAGTCCAACATTAATCCGGCATCATATGCTCATAACATATTCCTTGATAACGCCGTTTCTTTCATATCCTGGTGGAACCGTTCCTCTTGTTCTTCGGTGTAATCTTCTAAGTCATCTGGAAAGTAGTCAAAGTGAGAATGGAGGAAATGTAACAATTGTTTTGGAGGCGAGAATTTCATGCACCGTTGAAAGATGAGTTTAAAGAAAGTGGTAAAAGATTTCCTTGGCGGATACAAATCAGAATACTACCAATAGATCATTACAGGTGAGAATTATAAGAAATTAAGTTGTAATATGAGTGTGAAGTTACATTTCCTCCATTCTTACCTTGACTTCTTTTCAGATAACTTGCGGGAATACCGCTAACAGCAATGGGAACGGTTCCACCAGAATATGAAAGATATTGAACGGTGTTATCAAGGAATATGGAATGAGCATATTATGAAGGATTAATGCTGGTCTGTGAAAAGGCAGACTTATTAGTACTTCTTTAAGTACATAAGAGGCAGCCAGTACGGAGATCGTTTTAAAATAAAAGGAAGAGATATCATAAATCGAGAGACTAGAGGATTAACGGGGTTTTATTGAATTTATTTCTTTGCCTGTATTGATTTGCAAGCATTTTCTTTGCCTTTATTTACGAGTATTTGCATGTATTTTATTTTGGGTGTGTTTATTATAACCCTGATATAAGGAGTGGTTATACCCCAGTTTGGGGTGGTTTTACACCTCTCAAGGGAGGAGGGGGGTATTGCCTGTTTTCAATAGTTTTTTGCGTGTATTTATTGTATTTTGATGTAGGGGGTGGTTCTGACCCATTTTGGGGTGATTTAAGCTCCTCAGAGAGGAGGGTTCTTAGCCATATACCAGAGGTCTATTTCCAAATACAAAACATTTGCGTTTTTCAACCATTTTTTGCGTGTATTTATTGTCACCATATGTTAGGAGTGGTTTTACATTTTGGGGGTTGTTTTTGGGTCTAGCGCAAGATTTTGAGGGTATATGTGCTTTTCTGAGGTCGGATGCGGTTTTAGTGTCGAAAAATACATATAAATACTATAGTCACGGTCCCAGGTCAGAACATTTCTTTTGTAGGGCTGTTATTATAAATGTCGTACCAATCTTTGTGGTTAAGGATAGCGTGTTTGAACTAGCTATTACGGCGAAGTACAGAAAAACTACTTAGAGAGCAGACACGGCGCTATACAGGGTGGCTGCAGATACGACGTGTTAATTTTAGGGGGTGATGGAAGACATCAATAGGAACCAAAAAGTCTGATACAACTGTTCTAGAACATACTACTTTTTCAGAAAAAAAAAATAAAATTGGAAACTTTAACAGCGTTTTGCCGCGTTAATAATAGTACTTTAATTATGGGGCTTTGTCAGCAGATGCAGCTCATCACAGCTGTGTAAATAATACTCTTTTAGAGTGAGATACTGGTGAGTTTGTAGTTTGTTGAACTGAATATAATTTGTCAATAAACCACGGCTTTGTTTATTTAATAACAGTTTGTAATGATTTTATAAGAGAATATCTTTTAAAGAGAAGATTTATCCAATTTAAATTAGGTAATTAGGTTTTTCCAATGGTCAACGACGATAAACATAATCAGTGTTCGCGCGCAAGAGATCTAAACGCATACGATTGGTGCATCTAAGTTGAGAAGGTCAAGCGCGGTGAAAGTGCGAACTTAGCGCGAATTCGTACCAGTGGCGTAACATACGCAAGGTAGAGGAATAATTAAAGAGATGGAAGAGGTAACAGAATTACTACAAGGCTTACAAAATCTAAGAGGAAATATAACAGATGAATTAGGAAATACTACAAAGATGTTAGAAGAGCAGTAGAAGAAATAAAAGAATTAAAAAGGCGAATACTCAAAAGAACTGAAGAAAGAAATAACTTGACAAGAGAATTAGCCAGCCTAAAAAAGAAACTTAAAAATAACCAAAGACCTCATAAGCGGAAAAATCTAATTTATTCCCCGGAGATGCTTATAAAGCTCTACACAGTGCAAATACAGGGAAAAGAAATAAAAATAGGGTTAAAGAGAGCAGAAGAACTGGGGATCCGTACAAAGCCAAGGAAAAATAAGACAATAAAACAGAAAAACGAAACAAACAGAGGAACAAAAGTATGGAAAATAGCAACATGGAATGTAAGAGGAATAATGGGGAAAGAGCAGGAGTTGAGGCAAGAATTCGTGGACGCAGAACTAGATTTACTGGCAGTTTGCGAAACAAAGAAAAAAGGAAGAGGAGAAGTAGAGCTGGAAGGAGGACACTTGATGATTTATAGTGGTGTGGAGCCATAAAGTAGAGCCAAAAGAGGAGTTGGATGTATAATAATACAAGACAATTTAATAAATCTACATAAATGGGAATGCATATCGGAAAGAATAATGAAAGTAGAGATGCAAATGGAAGAAAAGAGAACGACAAACATAATAATTGTATATGGCCCAGACGCAGATGAAAAAGCCGCAATTAAAGATGCTTTTTGGGAAGAGCTTACATCTATAATAGAGAACATTAAAGGACAAGTGATAATCGCGGGGGATTTAAACGGTAGAGTCGGGAGGAAAAATGGTCAAACTGTCAGAATGTGCATTTGCCGATGACATTATGATATGTGCTGAGAGAGAAGAACATCTTAAAGAGAACCTAACACTATGGGCACAAGAGCTATCTAAAAGAAACGTGAAAATTAACACAAAGAAAACGAAGATAATGGTAATCGGAAATGAAAGCCACAGAATTAATATAAGGATGGATGGCGTTCAACTAGATCAGGTAGACAATTTCAAATACTTGGGGGTTATAATTCAAGGGAATGGAGGCATGGAACTAGAAATCAAAGAAAGAATTAACAGTGCAGCAAGAACTTATCATGCGCTCAACAAAACATTTCTAAGCAATAAGGTAATAAGCACAAAAACAAAAATGCCAATATATAAGACAATATACAGGCCAATACTTACTTACGGCAGTGAAAGTTGGGTATTAAACAACAGCTTGAAAAGCAACATCCAAACAATGGACATTAAATATCTACGCCGAGTAAAGGGAGTAACTAGAATGGACAGAATACGAAACGATACTATAAGGGAGGAATTAGAGGAATATTACCCCGTATTAGGTTTAGCTATCTAACTTTCTCTAATAAAAATAATTATCTTTATAATAATAATTAATTAATTAAGATTTTATATTGATAACGAATTCAAATAAATTCCTGAAATCATTTTAAATTGAACACGATTAACCCTTAAACGGATAAGGTGTGCCCATCGGACATATATACATTTTTAACTTAAGTTTTTTTTTAATATGGTAATACCTAGAATCATATCCTTCGGTGACTTCGTTCTTTTAGGCATAATTATTGTTTCGAATATAATAAAAAAAAATTAGTCTACCTGTATTTTAAAAAAAAATATATCAGAAGTTTTTTCACTCATAAACGGTTAACGTGTGTCCATCAGACATTTATATGTAAGAAGTCATAATTCAGAAAACTTAGCTGTAATTCAAACTACATGGAAGGCACGTATAACAAATATGAGTAGCAATGACGAAACAATTATAATAAGACCTGTGTATTTATTTCAGCTTTACAGAAAATTCATCTGTGGGCAGTCCCTCTTTTACTAAGATAAGCGAGTCTGCTTGCAAGATGTTTTATTGCAGGTGCATTTACGATTCTGTTATCTTCTGTAGTAGACGTGCATAAAAATTGTGTTGTTTTCTTCAACAAACTACTAATAATTACGCATAGGTAAGTAAAATTTGTGAATATTCGAACAAATAAATACGTTATGTGCATTATTTATAACTCATTTTCTTAGCTATAAAATTAGTAAAAATATAATGCCTATGTAGTTTTTATAATTCGCTAAATCTTTACAATCTATCGTCCACTTATCGTTTATTTTTTATGTTTTTGAATAAATGTTTATTTTTTTCCAGAAACAATGAACAACGACAAATACAAAAAACTCAGTCCAAAAGAAATACTTGTTATAGCAGCAGGTTTGTCGAATATTGAAAGCGACTCTGAAAATGATGAAGGTGATATTCCAGGTGATGTATCAGAAATATCAGAACATGAAAGCCTAGCCTCAGAAATTGATTCTTCTGATTCCGAAAATGAAGAGCAAGCACAAGAAGATATTGCAGCACAAGTTGAAGATATGGGTCACTACGTTGATAAAGATGGTACTATCTGGTATAAAAATCCGTTACCAAGTGGGCGAATTCGTTCAAGAAATATTATGAGAGGGCCAAAAAATAAAGTAGTTCTTCCCCCTGGAAAAATTTTGGAAGATCCAATAGATGCCCTTTTACTTTTTATGGATACAACAATTATAGAAGATATTGTAAGGTTTACTAATTTAGAAGCTCAGAGGGTTAAACAAACTAAACCAAATTTGAAATGGAAAGACTGCGATGCGGTCGAGATGCAAGCTTTCTTTGGTCTTCTACTGACCGCTGGTCACCTCAAACAAAACTTCACAAGTTACGAAATTTTGTGAAATCCTGTATATGGGTCACCAATTTTTAGGGCGACAATGGGTCTTACCAGATTTAAACATTTACTGCGTTTTATAAGATTTGATGACAAGGAAAACAGAATAGAGAGAAGGAAGACGGATAAATTTGCAGCATTTCGAGATACATGGACCAAGATAAACCACAATCTTGGAAAATATTATATCCCTGGAGACAACCTAACAGTCGACGAGCAGCTTGTTCCCTTTAGGGGACGTTGCCCATTTGTACAGTATATGTCCTCAAAGCCGGATAAGTACGGTATGAAGATATGGTGGATTTGTGATTCGACTACAGCTTATCCACTAAACGGAATCCCCTACTTGGGAAAAGAAGAGTGCGAGAGTGCTATAGGGCTAGCAGCGCAAGTAGTTGAAAAGCTAGCGAAACCATATCATCACACTAATCGTAACATAACGTGTGATAACTATTTTACGGATATAAAGTTAGCTCAGTCTTTACTTTCCAAAGGACTGACAATCGTAGGAACTGTCAGAAAAAACAAAAGGTTCATTCCGCCGCAGTTCTTAGTAAAAAAAATTTTTCCGGAAGTCTTCCATGTACGGTTTTACGAAAAATTTCACGTTGTTGTCGTATGTTCCTAAGCCAAGGAAAAATGTAGTTTTATTATCCAGTATGCATTACACTGCAACTGTCGATGTCCAGACCGATAAACCTGAAATCATTACTTATTATAATGCAACCAAGGGAGGTGTCGATTTATTAGATAAATTTGTTCATGAATATATGACCAAACGTAAATCTAGTAGATGGCCTTTTTCCTATTTCATGAATATGCTGGACTGCTGTGGTCTTGCTGCCTACGTTGTTTGGACAAATTTGTATCCAAAGTGGAACGAGAAAGTATCCTTCAAACGAAGACTGTTCTTAACAAGTGCCGCTGAATCGTTAGTAAAACCACATATTATGAAAAGAAAACTATCTGTTGGACTTTACAAAACAACTCAGAAAGTTATGACTCAATTTCAAGAATTAACTCAATTCCAAGCCGAGGCGGGTCCTTCCAACGAAGAAGACCCTTTCCTGCCAAAAAACGACGTTGTCACATCTGCCCATCAAAAAATGTAGGAATCAAAAGCAAACATGTTTTACATGCGACAAAAATGTCTGCAATGAACACTCTAAACGTATATGCAATGATTGTGAAATTAAAAAATAATTTATTTTTTTTCGCGTTTATTCATATAAAAATATCTTACTTTATAATACAATGTTAAATTTTATTAAAAATATTTGTTATTACAACTATAAAATGTTTTATTACTGTTAAAATAGTAAAATGAATATTCAAGTGTCCAATAGACACATCTTAACCGGTTAGGTTAGAAAAATACCTTAACCGTGTAAGGGTTAACAAGGCTTGCGTTTAACCGCTATTTTTCTCTTTTTAGATTTAAAAGGTATTAGATTAACTGAAAGAATGTATTTTAAAATTGAAGGCTTATAATTATTGTTCATCAGCTGCGCGGACCTTCTGCTGGTAGCCATCTACTTTCGCTTGACAGATAATACCCATTGCTTATATGTAATTTGATAAGAGATGTAAATAAAACACACAAATATGGTTTATACACTTTTATTTTATTTAGCTATTATACATTTCAAGTTAAATTATTTACTTATCTACTACAACCATAATTAAAAACGTTATTTTGTATGAGCATCATCAGTTTAAACTAAACTACCTATTAAGAAATACTAATTATCAAGACTAGGTAAGGACTTTTAGTAATATCTTACAGGCAAAGAATATTATATTCAATCATTAACATAGAAACATTAAACTAAATATATTTACTTAATTATAATTAACATACAGAGTTATGTGACTAACTTTATCTTATACTAAACTACACATTAAGAAATAATAATTATGAAGCATAAGGCTTTTATAGTATCTTTGAGGATAAGAAGATTGAATGTTAAATATTAAATTATTTCACAAAAACTTCTTTTAGCTAGAAAATCTAAAATTTCCCTTCCTTAGAACTTGAAGCAGTAACAGAATGATAATTGTTTTGAAAGCTACGCTCAGATAAATGTTTACTTCAATCATTATTACTAATGTGTGAATTACGTACAAGACAATTATAAGCCAATTATGATTATTATCATGAGCCATTATGATGAGACAATTATTAGCCTTATATGAGCCAATCGTGAAGAAACTCGAGAAACTTTTCTTGATACATCTTAAATAACGTTGAAACAATTATTAGGTATGACTCAAGTCAGTTTAAATTAATTATAAATCTAAACATATGTACTGTTTAAAATGTATGTGTTATAAAATTCTTCAAATATTTCAAGTTCAAAATAACACGTAAATTAATTCTATTTGAAAGAAAGCAATTAACACTTTCTAGTATTAAAACAAGTTTCTTTTGTTATGAGATCTGAATCTAAATATCTAAATATCGTTTAATTATTATCACTGCATCTTTAATTATATATTATATCAGATAAATATCACTTTAAATATTGTATGTATAGGTTACAAAATGGTGCGGGTCCATTTCGGGAATCTTGTACGCATACGTAGTAGGCATACGTTTGTGTTTATCTGTGATAAGAAATTAGCCTTCTTTCATTGTGTAAAGCAGAACCTCAGGATATTACAGCTACCTCAGCCGGGTACCGATGCTATCAATCTCTCACCGAAGATTGAACTATCATCTATCGATGATCATCGACTTTGGATTTGAAGGAAAATCTAGTATTAGAAGACTGATACTATTAGCCAAAACTGTCTGAACAACCACATTTACTATCTGCCAGTATGAAGTATGAATACGAAGGCGTATAAATACACATATAAACAGACATTAATCAATACAAATCATTTAAACGATCACAAATAAACACATACGTTTGCCTACTATAAATATATTCAAACTACTCATACATACTATAAACATGAGGAGCAGGACTATGAATCCATATAAACACATACAAACATAGACATAGCAATCCATATGAACACATATAAATACATACATATAAACACGTAAGTATACATACTATAAAATAATATATTTAACCGCATGCAATAATGTAAACGGATGCAAAGTATGAAAACGAAGACATACTAACACATGCAAAACAGATATTATTATAAATAGCCCATAATAGAATAGAATAGAAGTTAAAACGAGTATTATTTACATTTACATTTACTGCGGTAGCAATACAAATTTGCTTTTAAATATATTTTATATCGACATACATTATCAGAAAAGAATTTTAATATCAAGCAACCGCTAGTTCAAAAACTAAGCATCATTACAAGGAATCATCTGAAACTGCAAGAAATTTGGGTATATTTAAATCGGTCTAGGTTGTTAAGGTATAATAATTTACCCTATTGTCTCATATTCATACATGAAAATGAAACAATCTATATAGTGGAAAAAAAACAACAAATGACCTGATGGCACATAAGAACAAACAACCGCTTTAAATATAATAATATTTAGATTATCTTAATAAATAAAATAACAGGAAATGTTTTATACCATATCTAATATTTATCTGCAATATTTAATTTATAATATTAGTTAAATATCCAAATTAATTACTCATAAGTTAACCTGTCAACTAATTCATTAAGCTAAGCATGTTGATTCATGCATATTCTTCCAGAGGCAATTCAATACAAGGTTTATATGAAGTGTTGACATTGAAAACAATGCAGTGTTTGGTTTTCGGGCAGACTAGTTTAGTATTTTCTTTACTTAAGAGCTAATATTTATTTTTAATAACATTTTCATTTCAACCAAGATTTCAACCTAGAAAATTTTTTAAATAACCGCATTCAATTTACATGAATGTTTAAATAAGTGTACTCTAAACAAAATTGAAAGTTAATAACTAAGCAACTAATTTAACGATAATAATTATGCTTTAAAATTCTATCAATTCTGGCAAACGAAAATATAGTTTATATAATATAAAAACAATTCGTTAAACGGTTCCTACCTTTTTGTTGTGTTGCTATAGACAGATCGGTGTAGATGCGGTCTTTTATCAGTCTTTCTACCATCAATCCCAAAGGCTGAAATATTTTAAATAAAAAGCATTATACAGAGTTCTATCACACACTTAACGGTAATAATCAGAAAATTTCATTAGAATTCAGAGTATACAATGAGAAATTTTAAATAACAACGCAATTTACCAAAAGATATAATTAACACAGGTTAAAGTAATGTTGAAAATTAATTTAAGAAATCCTTTATTACAGAGATATTTGTTATCGTTATTTAATTTTTACGATTTCCACCGGCTATATTATGTTGGCTATATAACAAACGACGTGTTTTCTAACAAAATTAATTGGGAGATTATAATTAAAAAATATTAGCATTCATTTCCATAATAAACTATTCTAGCATCTGGATATAAACATGAAAGATCATACCTGTTAAAATTAGCTGTAGTTAACAAGAAACCACTTCACAAATTAACGCAAATTATAAAGAAACGTTAAATTTAAATCAATTGAAAAACATCCGGCCCAATCTTTATAAATATAAATACGCCCACGAACTATAGTTAACAACTCAAGAGACACTACACAAATGATTTTTAAACAAGAAACTAATGCTTTTACAGATTATAACTGATTCATTCTGTTAAATGTTTTTTCGAGGAATTTCAATGTTTTGTTTATTAACGCACGAGTAAACACTCATGTTCCTACAACAAGAATTGGTTTCACAAAATTTATTATCACTAGGAAACCATTCTGTTCCTTTTGTAGATTTGAAGAACGACCTTGATTTAAATGATAGACTTATTGTTTTTATTTGTTTAAAGTTTAGCAATACGTATTAACGATTCAACAATTAATACAGTGCGTCGTTAGTCAACAATTTATGAAGGGAAATAAATCCCAAAATTATTTCTAACGGAACAAAAATTATGTCTTTAAAGTGTAATCACGCTAAGCTCGCTAGCAGAGCTCAGCAGTTACATTTCATTAAGGTTTTCCTCCAAAACACTCTTCACTGTAAAAGAATAATTTTATTTATCAGGCAGTATATTATTTTCATATATTAGTATGACTTCGTAATGTCACCCTATAACGTCATCGGGATACAAGATGGTCGTTGATGAGTTTCAGTACATCATAGTTGAGTCTAATGCCTTTTACTTTACATACTGTGAAGTAAGTGCGGTACATGGGACTGAATATAATGTAGCTGTAGTTTTTAGGACAACCAGAGGTAAATGCTACTATATAGATACCTGGGCCGTAGTCTTCTAGCCCATCGGTCATTTCCCCAAGCTCGATCCCGTTGGTACATCCCATTCTCCTTTTCTGCTAATGTAAATGACTGAATCCGTATCGTAATATAGCACCCTATCTCCAAGACATTCCAAGTAGCTGTACAATTTAAGATGGGGCTAGGTTGTTGTGTACGAACCTAAATCTAACCTAGAATCTAGTCGTAGATCTCATATAGTGTCGATCTGGAAGAGGCCCTACATAATTCCCGTTTTCAGGAACGTTAAACAAATGCGGGAAATAAACCTTTGCTGCCAGGAAAATTGAATGTTTTTTTGGAAGTTTGCTCAAAGACATCGGCATGAAATTTGAGAATCAATAAATGTTATGTGATTACACTGTAAAGACATAATTTTTGTTCCGTTAGAAATAGTTTTGGGATTTATTTCCCTTCATAAATTGTTGACTAACGACGCACTGTATTAATTGTTGAATCGTTAATACGTATTGCTAAACTTTAAACAAATAAAAACAATAAGTGTATCATTTAAATCAAGGTCGTTCTGCAAATCTACAAAAGGAACAGAATGGTTTCCTAGTGATAATAAATTTTGTGAAACCAATTCTTGTTGTAGGAGCATGAGTGTTTACTCGTGCGTTAATAAACAAAACATTGAAATTCCTCGAAAAAACATTTAACAGAATGAATCAGTTATAATCTGTAAAAGCATTAGTTTCTTGTTTAAAAATCATTTATGTAGTGTCTCTTGAGTTGTTAACTATAGTTCGTGGGCGTATTTATATTTATAAAGATTGGGCCGGATGTTTTTCAATTGATTTAAATTTAACGTTTTTTTATAATTTGCGTTAATTTGTTAAGTGGTTTCTTGTTAACTACAGCTAATTTTAACAGGTATGATCTTTCATGTTTATATACAGATGCTAGAATAGTTTATTATGGAAATGAATGCTAATATTTTTTAATTATAATCTCCCAATTAATTTTGTTAGAAAATACGTCGTTTGTTATATAGCCGACATAATATAGCCGGTGGAAATCGTAAAAATTAAATAACGATAACAAATATCTCTGTAATAAAGGATTTCTTAAATTAATTTTCAACATTACTTTAACCTGTGTTAATTATGCCTTTTGGTAAATTGCGTTGTTATTTAAAATTTCTCATTGTATACTCTGTATTCTAATGAAATTTTCTGATTATTACCGTTAAGTGTGTGATAGAACTCTGTATAATGCTTTTTATTTAAAATATTTCAGCCTTTGGGATTAATGGTAGAAAGACTGATAAAAGACCGCATCTATACCGATCTGTCTATAGCAACACAACAAAAAGGTAGGAACCGTTTAAAGAATTGTTTTTATATTATATAAACTATATTTTCGTTTGCCAGAATTGATAGAATTTTAAGCATAATTATTATCGTTAAATTAGTTGCATATATTAACTTTCAATTTTGTTTAGAGTACACTTATTTAAACATTCATGTAAATTGAATGCGGTTATTTAAAAAATTTTCTAGGCTGAAGTCTTGGTTGAAATGAAAATGTTATTAAAAACAAATATTAGCTCTTAAGTAAAGAAAATACTAAACTAGTCTGCCCGAAAACCAAACACTGCATTGTTTGCAATGTCATCACTTCATATAAACCTAGTTGACATTGAATTAGTTGACAGGTTAACTTTCTTAACCAATTTCTTGCAGTTTCAGATGATTCCAATTTTCAGTTTAAGATATTGAGAAATATTGATTGATAGATCTAAACATCTAATCTGATTCTTTTAATTGTTAATTTTTTCAGAACTACTGTAGTCCCTGTAATGATGCTTAGGTTTTGAACTAGCGGTTGCTTGATATTAAAATTCTTTTCTGATAATGTATGTCGATATAAAATATATATATATATTTTTTTTATTGTCTCCAAAGTGTTGTACAATCTGTCTGGGAATACAGACAATAAATACATCTCATGAATAATACTTAATCTAATTCTTAAATAACTAAGGCATGGTATAAAGAGAGATGCTCCTGTGAGCACACTCAAAAAGTTAAATACAATATGAAAAGAGATACAGAATTGATATGTGTATAGGATTTAACTAAATTTTGAAAGGTATTGAATTAGTTGAAACGGGTTGGGAGGTCTGCGGGTTTGAATCTTTTCAGTCTTCTTGGCTCTTCTTCGGCATCAAAGAGCATATTTGCCAGTTGGTTAGGGTGTACTATCATCTTGTTTATATGTTTGGCGCTGATAGTTGTGATTTCTTGCCGTACGGTGGGCATGCCTAGGTCTGCATGTATAACCGCATTGGGAACATACCAAGGTGCATTTACTATGGCTCGGAGGACTTTATTTTGAAATCTTTGGATGATTTCTATGTTTGACGAACTGGCAGTACCCCAGATTAGGGTTCCATATTTCCAAATTGGTTGTAGGATAGATTTATAGAGTAATAATTTATTGTCAGTCGTTAATACTGAATTTCTACCCAGGAGCCAA